>CANTUQ010000153.1:4235000-5617500 GCA_947683425.1 Excoecaria cochinchinensis | reverse complement strand
AATACTCAAAGAAATTATTCTACAATTAAAAAAGAAATTTTAAGTATAGTTTCATGCATCATGAAATTTGAAGACGATTTATACATGAAAAATTTTTTACTAAGGATAGATTGTCTTTCAGCTAAACATATTTTAGAAAAAGATGTTAAAAATTTAATTTCTAAATAGATTTTTGCCATATGGCAAGCCCTTCTTAGTAATTTTGATTTTGAAATAGAATTTATAAAAGGACAAAATAATTGTTTACCTGATTTCCTTTATCGTGAGTTTTTACAGGGAAAATGAATAATAAGAAGGTTTTAAGTAAAGCAAGCATTTCAAATCAGAATAATAATCAGAATGTCAATACTAATCAGATGATTCCAGTTTCTCCAAATCGTTTTTCTCCTTTGTCACCCAGACCTAGAGCAATTAGTCCACATGTTTTTTTCACCTGTATCCTCAACCTTAATCAGAACTCCACCTTTGATCCCTCCTTCTACCTTTAGGCTTCCAACTTTTTCTACTATAGTATCTACCCCAACCTTTGCCTCGTCATCCTCATCTCCCAAAAAGCCTCGTCAGTTTATCTTTTAAACCCTCGTAGGAAATTTATTAAAATTCTGGAACTAAAAGAGCAAAGTTTGATAGAAAATCAGAGTTTTTATAAATTGATCGAATTTATTTTTTCAAAAGGTTTCCATTTTTTAGAAGAATGTCCAGACAAAACCATAGAGTTTTATGAAATGATCTTAATTGATACTGATTCAGTGGTTATTGAGCACAATTATAATCAAGATTCTACCAAGATCAACTACAGCAAAGTAAAAATCTTCAGGATTATGACTTTAGTAGAATGGGGTATGAAGCCGTATACCAACAAAGTTTTGACCGGATATTCTGCAAGAAGTCATTATAATTATTATGATTATCAGGAAGCTTGGTTCAAAGCATTCTATCTTAGGAATTATAATCATTCATGGTTCTTTTATTTTTCTAACAAGTTCTCAGGTTTTTACCCAAATTGGTTCCTTAGATGGTTTGATTTTATGGGACCAATAGATGCCATATTTCCTTAGCAAGTACTTCAGGAATTTGAAAGATATAAAGAGCAGTATCAGACTAAGCTAAACGATTCCTTGCTTTAGTTTTGTAATGAGTTTAAAATACCATGGATAATTACTTGGAATTACCATGTTTCAACAGACTCAGTCATTCCTATCCTCTACCGAGAATATCGTGTAAAATGGTGGGACTCTTTTCAAGAAAGCAGAGCCAACTCAGAAGCAGTAAGACAACAATTTGATAACGACAAATTTTCTTATCAGACTCCACATCTTCAGAATAAGGGACAAATACAATCAGAATCCACTTCAGAATTCACAGCTAGCAAGCACCATCTTATCAGCCTCTTATCCTCTGCCACGTCAGAACAAGAAGTTGCTGCCATCCTCAGTCAGGCAACTTCTGAGAAAGGAAATTCCTCCACTGAGGAATTGGCCCCAACACCACGACATTTTATCGATTCTCATGATCCATATGATGATGTAATATTGTAAAAAAAAAAGAAGATTTTTTACTAACCTTTTTGCAGGTACTCAACAGTAAAGATTTTCCAATAATGCTACTCTCCAGATCAAAAGACAATTCAAATGGCCGACAAAAGAAAGAATCTTCAAAAGCTTTAAGGCGCACTATTTTTTCAGATGATTCATCTCTCCATTATTCAAACACTATCTCTATTATTCACAAAACTCCAAGTGACTCAGCATTCTACAACACATTATTAGAAGCTAATGGCAGATAAGGTTTTAATAATCGAGATTCCTTCTTATCTATCAGGGACAACTCATTAATTCGAGAATGATCTTCTTCAGCTTATATAATCCGTCTTCTTCATCAGAGTGAGGCAGAGCCTTTTCTTTAAAAAAGAAAAATTAGAGAGAATAAAGAAAACCCCTTAATAATATCCACTTCCCATTGTAACAAGTCATTAGATCTACAACTAGTATTTACCAGACAATGTTCATGTATTCCGGCCTCATTTTCCTCTTGTAATATTTCAACAAAATATAATACATCAGATATATTTTAAAAAATTATGAGTTATTTTGTAAATAGTTTTATTGATGCTTTATCTTCATTAGATTTTTCAGAAAATGAAGAAAGGGCTTTACTCAGGCAAGAACTGTTAAGTTTAAGAACAGTTTTAACTCATCATCATAATGAATTACATTTAGATGGCTTTTGCGACTGTCAAGATTTTATTCAAAAATTAAATTTAATTGAATTTCTTTTATCATTTCTGCAAAATATTTCTTAAAATATGGCTTTACCAATTGAAGATATTAATATGCTTTCAGATTCATCTACTTCATCAAATTCTTCTTCATCATCAAATGCACCTGCATATGAAAGTTATATAGATGATTTTATTGATAAATTAGGAATGGTAACATTAGACAATAACAACTCTAGATTATATTTAAAATCAGAACTTATACATATATACATATAGACATATATGTACATGTGTATGTATATATATGTACATATATATATATATGTATATGTATATGTATATGTACATATACATATGTACATACATAAATATATATGTATACATAGACATATACATATACATATTGTGACGCGTGTCGAATAGGAAAAGCCCTCATAGAGACCACTTTTAGAGTTCGAGAGATTGGTTCGCGTCATTTGATTTTGGATAATATGAGACATTTTGGAATCCACATCCAATAGAATATTGGGGAAGTTCATCTAGACTCATGAAACTTTTAGGCACCTTTGAGGTATTTTGGAGTCGCCACCCAATTTACAAGAAATTGGGAAAGGTCATCTAACCTCAATGATCTAAACCAGAGAAGGTGTTCGGAATATCACTCTTATTAATGTCTTGATTGATTATAAATGATTTTTTAGATTATAGAATTCTATCTCTCTTCTCACGCGATTAATGCGATTTATTTAAAGGCGCAATTCAATCATTGAGAAAAATGATAAATGAAAGCTATAAAAAAAGCGATAAATAAAACGATAAACACACAAAACACATCATTACAAAATAGAAATTGGGACAAATACAATCTTCCAAATGAAAAGAAAAGCTACATAAAATTGCACCAAAAATAATTAATTACAAGGGCCCACAAGATATATAACATGAATCTAAACAATTAAACAAAATTAATCAAAAGAAGTGACATGCATAAATTGGGATATTCAATCGGTTTAGGAACATTGGTTCCTTCATACTCACTTAAAGAGGGATCGAAGAGTTATATCGGTTATTAGCTTGAAAACCAGGATGAGTGATCCCATTTTTAGAAAGTTTAACTCTTCATTTTAATTCATGACATTTTGCATTCCTTGGCTAAAATCAAGGACATTGGTTCCAATTTATCAGTAAAAATTCCAAATTAGTTATAAAAATATTTTCGTGATTTTTTATCCTACACGTGTACAAAGTAAAACTATTTTATAAACAAAAATAGTCACACAAATAAAAGGGTTGGTAAGGTCTCACCCAAGCGATGTAGCCTCCTACGCGTCGTGACCTTTTCACTTGGTCACGAAGATGCTCACACAAGCCAAATCACACATTAACCCCAAACGAAAAAAACAATAATAAAAATAGGTTAGTAATAATTCTAAAATCAACCATATAAATAGAAAGGCAAGAGAAATATAAAACATGGTTGACATGCAAAAATATAATGGTAATGACGATAATAATAGAAAATAATAATAACAATAATGATAATAATACTAATAATAATTCTAGCAATAAAACATTAATAGTAATAACGAAAACAGTGATAATAATAAATAATAATAATAACAACAACAACAACAACAACAACAACAACAACAACAACAATAATAATAATAATAATAATAATAATAATAATAATAATCATGCAAACATAACGTTAATAGTAAAAACCATAATCATGACAAGAAAAATAATAAAATTAATAATAACAATAGTAAAAATATTAACAGTGAAGGCAATAACCTTAACAATAATAATGACAATAATCAATAATAATAATTATAACCATAACAACAATAAAAATAATGTTAACAGTGATGATAATAATGTTAAGGATAATAAGAATGAATGATTAATATAATGATAATAACAATAAAGATAATAATAATAATGATAATAATATTTAATCACATAATGACAAATAAAATGAGTTGAGATGGTGGAAATGGGTCCAAAAATATTTACCCTCAGAGTTTATAGAGTAGAGAAATGATGTCTCAATCCGTCTCCTTTGTCACGCTTGGCAGTGACAAACATCAAAAATACCAAAAAAAAACTTAAGTTTTCAACATAAACAACTCAAGAAAATGATTTTAATTGAGTGCCAAAGCTTAGGAAATTAGTTGTCCTCACTCAAGTCAATCCAAGCACAAAAACCTTTTTAACAGGAAGAATAATTAAATCTCAAATTTTTCAAGAAGAATGCCTTTTTCTCTTTTTTGTTCTTCGTTTCTCGTCTGCCTCTCTTTTTTTTTTCTAAGGACGAAGACCTCTCTCCAATGAAAACAAATCCTCCCCTTTATTTTTCCTTCTCTCCCAGAAGGGAAGGGACAAAAGCCTCTTTCCTAGACCCATTTTCCAAAAAATCACCAAAACATGAAAAAACAGATTTTACAGTCCCAAAAATAGTTTTTTCGCAAGTGGGCAAGGGATAGGGGAAGGCTACCCGCAAGTGGATGGCCGCACCTCACGCGCATGGGCCGCACCTCAAAACGAGAGGTGCAGCCTCGCAGAAGGCCACGAGGTGTGGCCTTATGGGAGGCCGTGAGGTGCAGCCTTGCGGGAGGCCGTGCCTCAGAAAAGGCCACGAGGTGCGGCCTTACGGGAGACCGCACGCGAGGCGCGACCTCCTCTCATGCCTCGCACCGCGCTTGTATACGGCACCTCGCGTGCACTGCCATTGGGCCCCGCACTTCGCGTCCGTGGCGCCGGCACAGGGTCGCAAGCCACCGAAAGCCCCAAAACCAAAAATAAATTTTTTTGTTATTTATTTATTTAAAAAGAAGGATTTCGACAAGAGAGACATCAGTTTCAACCTTTTTGCTTACAAATAGGCATCATTTTCATCATTGGGTAATCCTAATCTTGGACCGCCTCGGGACCTCGTGTCTACAGTTGCTCCCAATTTTGGGAAACCTAGAACTTAGGTGCCTAGGTGAGACAAAATTCAGAAAAAATGAAAGCATCACGTACCTGAGGGGGCCGTCTTTCCAGATTGGATGATGTTGTGGGGTGGTTGTCGCCATGTTGCCAGCATGTTATCATTTGTTGAAGTGGTAGTGCCGCGATCGTGCTAACCCTCTATGGAGTGGTAGTGCCGTCATCGTGCTAACCCCTCTAAAGTGGTAGTGTCGTGGTCATGCTAACCTTCTATAGAATGGTAGTGCCGTCATCGTGCTAACCCTTCTGAGATTTGAAGTGGTAGTGCCATGATCGTGCTAACCCTCCATAGAGTGGTAGTGCCATCATCATGCTAACCCTTCTGAGGTGGTGCCCCCTGAGAGGTCTTTGGTTGATTGCCCCTTGAGAGGTCTTTGGTTTATCCACCCTTAAGAGGTCTTTGATTGATTGCCCCCTGAGAGGTCTTTTGTTGACTCCCCCTGAGAGGTCTTTGATTGGCTGCCCCCTAAGAGGTCTTTGGTTGACTGCCCCCTGAGAGGTCTTTGGTTGATTTTCCCCTAAGAGGTCTTTGGTTGATCGGCCCCTGAGTGGTCTTTGGTTGATCGTTTGGATTGGTGTCTGGACTGATGTCGCCACTTGGCTTTTGTCGGTGTCCGCATCGAATATCTCTTATTGCGAAACTTAGGAAGCCAAATATGCAGGAAAATTAGTGAGCATGCATGTGAAATGTATGTATTATGCAGCAATGCAGGACAAGAATTTATCTAAGTGGATTTGGAGACAACAGCTGGTTTGGTTGCAATTTGTAGTAGGATCGATGCCCTTTGGAATTGCTTTTGAATTTCATGCCTTTGGGGTTGCGAGGTTCTCATCTAAAACCTGTAGTCATTCTTTAAGGTAGTGTGTCCCTTGTGGATTTTTACACTAGCTTTAATCGACGGGAAATGCATCACTTTCAGATTTTCACATAACCCTGTGCCTTATTTTTTGCCTGGAATGGACCCAACCCAATCCAGCAGCTTTTATTCATTTCATTTTTTGTAGGACAGACTGCCTATTTCCAAGTTTTCACCCTGCCCTTTGGCCTAACTTTTGCTTAGAGAGCCAATTACGATTTTTATCTCTAATGGGCTTTTTTTCAGATTGTAAGAGAGGCTGAAGCTGTTGCCAAAGATCTTCTAGGCATGATCGGCATGTACTTACATCTTAGATCATGGTTGTATGAGCTTGATTCTTATCATGAAAGTGCTGTAGAATTGGCTTCACAATTTATAACAGGATGAATCAGCCGAAGCATCTAAGTAATGAGAGTAGCAGAGGGTAGATAGTAACAATGTGCTGATTTTATATCGGAACTAGACAACTTTGAGTATGCAAAATGAACTACTCTGGTCACATCGATATCATTGCATAAATGCATATATTTCAATTTGATTTCATGACACATGATCATTATCTGACGTTAACTCAAGAAATACAAGACCTTATCTAATTTTGGGATAAATCCTGGAAGCATCAAACTCCTGTTATCAATCAGCCTTATCGGGTTTTCATGATTGAAGATTTTCTCTAAGCCCTCTTTTTTTTTCTCTTTCTTTCCTTTTTTTTTAGCCTTTGCCATGGAACTTCCTTCAGTCTGTCAGTGTTGATTGGATTTGCTTTCATCTTCGTTAGCCGGGAAGGCTACTTCTTCTGAAGGTGTTCCTTTTTTTAGCATTAAAGACTTTCCCTTGACCCTTATGCAAACTGGCCAAGGAAGTGAGATTCTTCGGTTGAATCTTGGCCATGAAAGTCTGTATCTTCCTTTTATTGGGTTTGGTAGCTCAATTTCTAAAGTACCCTTTAATGGTTGAGATGGAGTCGTACGTTGGCCTCATATGGTTTAGGATAAAATTATGGTTTTTCTTCTCTCTTTTTCTCTTTTTTTTTGTTTGTTTTTTTTTATTATTTTTTTATTTTTTTTTTTTGTTTTTTTTTTAAAGGTAATGAGCTGTCCTTCTAAGTTTGGCTATAAGGGCTTATGCTTTCCTTATCTTTGTCTCATATGATTAGAGGTCAATCTTGATTGGCTATGGAGTACACATCTCAAATGGTTGAGAGGAAAGGAGTCATAAGGCTTGTTTCTAATTGGTTATATATTTCTTGTGAAGGTCTAGAGTTTCATTCATCTAGCTCCTGATGTAGCCTTCGGAATTTGATCTTGTTTGGATGCACTGTATGTGTCCTGGATGTTGAGGATGCAAAGAGATGGCTTTTGAAATTCTGCTCGTCGTCATGTTGGCATATTGAAGCTGCAATGTCCCAATAATGCCCTTTTAAATTTTTTAGCATGTCGTTCCAGGTCCAGGCAAAGGCTCTTTTTTTTTATTCTTTTTTTATGTATTTTTTTATGAATCTCTCAGAATCTTCATCTCTTCAGGAGTTATATCAGATGCTATCAAGATTTTTTTTGGATTTTTCAAAGCTCCGAGATTAAATACAGTCGTATTAATTGAATTAATGTCAAAAGTGAATGCATCGTGATCATAAGAGATAAAATCATAAGAAAAACCATACAAATAAGAAAACTTGTTTATCATATTGAAACAACCAACAATGTCATAAGAAGTTCTTGAAATAAAGATAACAAAGCATCTAAAAAAGAACAAACATTTTCTTCTTCTCTACTCTCACTAGTGGATTATCAATCTACCAATGCCACGGGAATCCCTTCTGCAATCATCTCCTGACGGGTGACAGTGACATACTCATCTTCCTAGACCCGATCAAATACATGGCAGTGGAACTGTATTATAGCCCGCCTTCTTCTTCTTCTTCTCTCTTCTCAGGATCAGTGATCTCCTTGGAGTCAATAAGATCTTAGATCTTATTCCTCAAAGTCCGGTAATAATCTGTTAAATGCCTAGTGTGATGATGGTAGGCATAGTACTGATCACCTCTATGCCCCTGCTGTCACTAATTCATAGCTATCCTAGGTGGCAATGGTCCAATACCCAAGATAGAGACCAACCCAAATTAGAAAAGTGCTTCTGGCCTTATTCCACTTCAGTATCCAAAACCTCGGCCGTCTTACCATTTCTACCATTACTGCTTTTAGCACCGTCTGAACTGTACCCTGATTGGTTCCCAAAATTTTTCCCAGCAAAGTTATTTTGGCTTGCTTTCTTTGCTAGGTAAGCCCCCTCAGCCTCTATAGTAATGTTTTTAAGTGACTCCCAACTTTGAGCCCCTTAAAGCTAAGCAAATCCTTCAAGTAAGGGCAGGAGTTCCTGATAAATAGCCTAATCTGGTCAGTAGTGTCAGGTTTTCTCTTCATCTCTATGATCCTATTCCTCCATCTGGTGAGGTATTCATGGAATGACTCGTCACTCCTTTGCTGTAAGAGTTTGAGGTCCTTCAAGGTGACCTCTATTTTAGTGCTGCAGTAGTACTGCTTCATGAACTCTTTCGTCAAAAGGACCCAGTCCTCCTTGGATCTCCTGTCCAACCCGTGATACTAGTCTACGGCCGGACCCACTAGACTAAGGTAGAAATATTCCACCTTCTGCTTCTTGGTCAACCCTGTGCCCTTCATCACTAAGGTATACTGCTTAATGTGTGGAGATGGGTCTGAAGTACCATCGAACTTCGGTAGCTCAGGCATCTTAAACCTTTAGGCCAGCAGCTCTTCATCCCCCAAATCTCTATTCTCCGAGTTAATTCCCTTCCCAGCCGATAACATACGGGTGATCACCTCAATTTGTTGTCTCATCCCTCTCATTGCCTCATCTTCCACCTTGGGTGCTCTACCCCTCACAGCTTGATGGGCTATTAGCTCCTCAACCTCATCCTCTATCATGAAATCCTCATCAGGATTAGGGATCCTTGCCCTTCTTGGCTCAACAGGCACAGCAGCTTTATTCTCATTGATAGGTTGGTGGGCAGTATTACCCATAATGGGGACCTCTCACCAACAGGTGGTTTAACTTGCCCTCGAGGAGGGACTACTAGTGGTTGTGGAGCGACAGGTGGTTGTGCAGCAGGAGGAGGAGCAATCCTTTCGGCCATAGCGCCCATCATCTCTAACACTATCCGCTAAAAATCCTCTAGTCTCTTGGCAAGGTCCTAAGTGGTTAAAGCTCAGGTCTCTTCTGCTATTGATGATTCCAAGGGTGATTCACTGGTCATTGAGAGTGACTCAAAATCCCAATTAAACACTAATTTTGGCAATTCCAAGAGCAAGTTCATCCTTACTAGCCGACTGTCAAAACTTCTATGAATCTATGATAGCTGAAAGATTCAGATTGTTAGAATGATCCATGAATGACATATAAAATGCATGATTGTGTTTTATGCAACATTCATAACCATATATAAGCAAGTAGATCCTTCCAACCTTTTGACTCCCGCACACGAGGGCAATAAGTCTCTTCCTAGGTGGGCTTAATCTATGGGTCAACAGGGGACCCTATGAATGCGCATAGTGCATGGCAAAAAGCCAGTAGCATAACTTCTCTTAGAATGCACGTACGCATGAGTTTCAGCCATTACGTATTTAAGCACTTCAATCAAATTAAGGTGACCCCACCGGGGGATAAAAGCCTTTAATGGAAGTCCACTTAATTCATTTAATTTTGTTAAATACATGATGGCCCTCAAGACAAGCATTGTATTATGGTTCATCTCACCTAGGGGAAGTATCTATTGCCATTACATGAGCTTTGGTCAAGGTGATAATACTTTAGGGCTACATAAGCATGGTCCCTACCAATGGGTCTAGCTCATCACGAGCATAATGACCGATTGGGTCTCCATTTGATATACTAAAAGGTACTAAGCTTGGACTGGTGATTATCCTTAACACTTTCCTACATTGAGTCAACATAGGGTCGTGCTTTGGGAACACACCAGGGTAGAATAAGGGTACAAACTAACATAATTCTAAAGCACTAAAATGATGCAATGCAATTTTAAAAAAGAGATAGAATTTTAAGTTTTAAAAACTCAATTATACACTTTCAGAGTAAAGTTTAAAAGTCCCCAGTGGAGTCGCCACTATGACGCGCGTCAAACCATAAAGGCCCTCATAGAGCCCTCTTTTAGGGCTCAAGGGATTGGTTCACGTCATTTGATCTTGGGTAACATGAGACATTTTGGAATCCCCACCCAATAAAACATTAAGGAAGTTCATCTAGCTTCATGAAACCTTTAGGCACATTTGAGATATTTTGGAGTCGCCACCCAATTTATAAGAAATTGGGAAAGGTCATTTAACCTCTATAATCTAAACCAGAGAAGGTGTTTGAAACTTCACTCTTAATAATATCTTGATTAATTATAAATGAGTTTTTAGATTATAGAATTCTATCTCTCTTCTCACATGATTAATACAATTTATTTAAAGGCACAATTCAAGTATCGAGAAAAATGATAAATAAAGCTATAAAGAAAATCGATAAATTAAGCGATGAACACACAAAACACATCATTACAAAATATAAATTGGGACAAATATAATCTCCCAAATGAAAAGAAAAACTAAATAAAATTACCCCAAAAATAATTAATTATAAGGGCCCACAAGATATATAACATGAATCTAAACAATTAAACAAAATTAATCAAAAGAAGTGACATGCATAAATCGGGATAATCAATCAGTTTAGGAACATTGGTTCCTTCATGCTCACTTAAAGAGGGATTGAAGATTTATTTTGGCTATTGGCTTGAAAACCGAGATGAGTGATTCCATTTTTAGAAAGTTTAACTCTTCCTTTTAATTCATGATATTTTGCATTCTTTGGCTAAAATCGAGAATATTGGTTCAAATTTATTAGTAAAAATTCCAAATTAGTTATAAAAATATTTTCGTAATTTTTTATCCTGCACGTGTACAAAATAAAACTATTTTATAAACAAAAAAATCACACAAATAAAAGGGTTGGTAAGGTCTCACCCAAGTAATGTAACCTCCTACGCATCATGACCTTTTCACTTGATCACGAAGACGCTCACACAAGCCAAACCACACATTAACCCCAAACGAGAAAAACAACAATAAAAATAGGTTAGTAATAATTCAAAAATCGATCACATAAACATAAAGGTAAGAGAAATATAAAGAATGGTTGACATGCAAAAATGTAATGATAATGACGATAACAATAAAAAATAATAATAACAATAATGATAATAATACTAATAATAATGCTAACAATAAAACATTAATAGTAATAACGATAATAATAATAATAATAATAATAATAATAATAATAATAATAATAATAATAATAATCATCATCATCATCATCATCATCATCATCATCATCATCATCATGCAAACATAACGTTAATAGTGAAAACCATAATCATGACAAGAAAAATAATAAAAGTAATAATACTGATGACAAAGGATATCTTTTAGAGCGTCTCCTTGATTAACTCACCTGTGAACACAAGCAAACCGATGGGTTTCTGACAAGAGATATTCCGACGATCAACTTAGTAATTTGAGTAAGATGAATTAGTCGTAAAAAAATATGTATCATCCTTGAAACATACCTTTCTTTTTCTTTTTATAGTCGTTCCCTTAATTCATAACGGCTGTCTTTATGATGAGGTTTTATTGGGTAACGGCTGCCTTCATGACGAGCCTTTATTATGTAATGGCTACCTTCATAACGATCTTTTATTGCGTAACGGTTTTCTTTATGACGAGACTTTATTGAATAATGACTACTTTTATGGAGAGAGCCGAGCTATCTCACACTGCTGAACTGTTCCTAGTAAACCGAGCTATTGACGTGGAGGATTTCTTGAATAGCCCTTTTACTGAGCTACAGTAAGTGTCCAGTTATCAAATAAATTTGGTTCGAGCCGAGCTATCAACGTTTTTCGAGCTGCTGTTGAGAGATTTCTGAACACCTCGGCAACCGGACTTAAAAGCATGGTGATAACCGAACTCGTTGGACGGTTGCTCAGTTATCACAAGTCACTCCCCAAGTACATGACATTCATGTCATTTAGGCGGCCAATCAAAAATTCAAAAAGGTAACTGTCTGGAGCATGAAGCATAAAAGACGAAAAGGACAGCGCTATCTGTCAGCCGCGTGAAGCATGAAAGACGAAAAGGGCAGCGCCTCGCTTCATGTAAAATGACGGCCAGGACCTATAGATGCCATCATTGTGGCACTTTGATACCCGCACTTGCCTTAATGACCTCTGACACATCCATTTAGCATTTGCCACCTGTCTTCTGATCACTAGCCTGCCCTGCCTATAAATGTCATTCCGCTTTAGGGATTACGCTTCTCTTTCACACTTTTGACTCCCAATTTCACTGTTCATCTTTTTTGGTTTTTTCTTTTCTGCTTCCCCATTCCAAATTTGCTTTTTAAATCTATACTTTCTCAGATTTTGTTGTTCCCACGAGCGATCATCTTCAGGCATTTTTTGATGTAGCTTCATCCAGATTTGCTTTGAAGCCATTTCCCTGAGATTTTCAGTTTTGTACCTTTTTTCTTTCATATCCTACTAGCATGAGTGCTTCTGAGAGTTCTGGACACCTCGGCAACCGGACTTAAAAGCATGGTGATAACCGAACTCGTTGGATGGTTGCTCGGCTATCACAAGTCCCTCCCCAAGTACATGACATTCATGTCATTTAGGCAGCCAATCAAAAATTCAAAAAAGTAACTTTCAGGTGCGTGAAGCATAAAAGACGAAAAGGACAGCGCCATCTGTCAGGCGCGTGAAGTATGAAAGACGAAAAGGACAGCGCCTCGCTTTATGCAAAATGACGGCCAGGACCTATAGATGCCATTATTGTGGCACTTTGATACCCGCACTTGCCTTAATGACCTCTGACACATCCATTTAGCATTTGCCACATGTCTTCTGATCACTGGCCTGCCCTGCCTATAAATGTCATTCCGCTTTAGGGATTACGCTTCTCTTTCACACTTTTGACTCCCAATTTCACTGTTCATCTTTTTTGGTTTTTTCTTTTCTGCTTCCCCATTCCAAATTTGCTTTTTAAATCTATACTTTCTCAGATTTCGTTGTTCCCATGAGCGATCATCTTCAGGCATTTTTTGACATAGCTTCATCCAGATTTGCTTTGAAGCCATTTCCTTGAGATTTTCAGGTTTGTACCTTTTTTCTTTCATATCCTACTAACATGAGTGCTTCTGAGAGTTCTACTGAGAGGGTAAGGGTAAAAGAAGGGCTCACTGCTCAAAGTCCTCCCGATTCTCCCAGCACCAGCCAGTGAAGACACGAAGGGAGAAAAGAACCATAGAGGCTTCCCAGGGTAGGGAGCATAAGCTCTTCCCTGACCCCCATAGACGTAAGCACACTAAGAGAGAAGCTTGGTATTCCCTACGAATACAAGATGCGCACGGCCGGTGCTTCGCTAAGGGCCAATGCCAAATTCTAAGGGAGAAAGGCAATAGTCATCTACGAAGCAGACTTTAAAGCCGGAGTGAGTCTTCCCCTAACGGCCTTTAAGCTCGAATTTCTGAATTTCTATGACATGATGATTGGTTAATTGCATCCCAATGCTTGGTGCACCCCTCAGCGCTGCAAATATGGTCTGCTGAACATGATATAGACCTCACTATTTGACTCTTCCGAGCTACCCACAATGTCGAACTCAGGGCGAACAGGGAAGACCATAATTACATTCAATCCCGTTCAGGGTATGAGGTGTTTGCCGGTAACCCTGAGTCTCTGAAGAAGTGGAAAGACCGATTCTTCATCATAGAAAGTGAGACGGACTTCCCTTTTCGAACTCATTGGGGTCAGTTTGTAAAAAGGAACGATAAGCTGCTACTACTCAGTGAGGAAGAGGAATGAGTCCTGGCTCGGTGAGGGAACTGGCCAAGGAGAAAGTCAACATAAACTTGCAGCTCCAATGCAGCGTGATTCCACCACCTGCAAATCTGAGCTCCAAAAGAAAGGGTAAACCTTACTTCTATTCCTTCGGTCCTAAACTATTTCTTATTATTTGCTTTCTTGCAGCCATAAAGAGGAGCTCTAATCCTAGCATTCTTGAGCTAATAAGGGCAAAGAGGAAAAAAGTTGGGGAAGGCACTTCTGCATTCGGCAGCCACACGACACCCGCAAATCCGAACTCCCCCATCATGCCCCCGAGCTCAAGCGTCCCAGCTCGAAGTCCCCTGGCAGATCCTCAATCAGTAGAAAATCGAGCTCCCTCTTTTGATCAGCCTTTCGGGAGCTAGGAACAGGCGCATGCATCCAAACCACAACCATGGATTGAGGAGCTAAAGACTCTGTCTGACCGCATGTGCAAGTTCTGGCAATGGCAGGAGAAATCCTGGTTAAAAGATAACCCGGATTTCAACACCTTCACCCATATGATGTCGTGCATTCCCTCTGAAACCACACAGCTATTGCAGCTTAGTGCAGACAACTAAGCCATGCCATGAAGAGGCACGAGGTGGAGGTAAGTTACGAGACTTGGTTCTCTGATATGTTCAGTCCGGTAGGGCATTCGCTTACCAACTGCGTTTTCAGCGTAGCATACTGGCGGGAGCTGCCATTGGCAAAATGAACAAACTCATCACCCTTCGGAATAAGGCAGACCAGGAGGCAACCCAGCTTCAATACCAACTTGGTGAAGCGAAGGCCAAGATGGAAGCAGAAGAGAAACAAGCTCTGGAGGCCGAGAAGAAAATGCTCACCCAGGAGAGCAAAGTAACCAAGGCCGAGGAAAGAGCTGCAATAGCCGAAGCTCTCTTGACCCAAGAGAAAGAAAAGAGCCGGGTTGCTGAGTTGAGCTTAGAAAAAGCATGCCAAGAGCAGGAGGCTACCAATAAAGAGAAAGCTGAGCTGAAATAGAGGTGTTCGGAGCTCGAGTATCAGGCGACAGATATGGCGGCCGATAAATGTACTACATTCGGGGGTAAACTGATTCAGTCAGTGAAGGACCGGTATTCAAACATGGACTGGTCTTGGTCGGATGAAGTTTACCCTGACGAATAAAAAGCCGATCTATCGAATTCTGTCTTTACTTTGAATTGTGACTTGTATTCAAAATATATGAAATTGGTTTATTCCGACCTTAGTAATCGTATTGAGTTATTGCATAAACTTGCATAAATAATTTCGTATGCTTGGAAAGCCGAAAATTGACTGAATGCCCACGGCGATATTGCCGAAGTGAGCTTTAAAATTGATAATAAGCTATGCTCAGATAGCAATTTAGCCGTACCCGGCTTACAAGCATTACAATAATTATAAAAGCTTGTGGTAAACTTGTCATATTAAGCTTATCACAAAAATAAAAAAAAATAAGGAATGTTGTGGCAAACCTGCCGAGCTGAGCTATTTACTGAAAATAATGCTTCAAATTGAAGATGTTCCAAGAATGAGGGAGTAACTTTCCCGAAAGATCCTTCAATCTTTAAGTGCTACCTTTGACTTTGTGTATCATATAAGGACCTTCCCAATTTGGGCTTAGCTTCCCGACCCCGGAGGCCGTATGAGCTGCTATAACTTTTTTTAGCACGAGCTGTCCAACCCGAAAAGACCGGGATTTAAGGTTCTGATCATGATACGATGACATCCTCTGCTTATATGTCACTGATTGTAACTGGGACAACTCTCTAATCTCTTCTAGCCAATCCAAGTGATATAAGATATTTGCCTCATTCTCCTCAGCATCGTATGATGAAGTTCGGATGCTTTGAATACCAATCTCACATGTGATGACAGCTTCTGTCCCATATGTTAAAGAGAAAGGAGTGAGGCCGGTCGCTGCTCTTGGGGAGGTTCGGTATGCCCAGAGAACATTGTTGAGTTCGTCGACCTAAAGGCCCTTCGCTTCATCGAGCCTCTTCTTTAAACCAGCTAAAATAGTTCGGTTTGTGACATCAATCATACCGTTTGATTGGGGATGATATACTGAGGTAAACATAGTTGAATTTTCAAATCTGCACAATAACTCTTAAAAGAAATGCAATCAAACTGTTTTCCTTTATCAGATATGATTGTGTGCGGGATTTCGAACCTGGTGACTATAGCCTTCTGCACAAATTTTATGATATTTGCCGGAGTAATTATAGCCAAGGAATTTGCTTCGACCCATTTTGTAAAGTGATCCACTGCCACCACTAAAAACTTTCCTTGTCCGGTAGCCGATGGGAAAGGGCCAAGAATATCAATTCCCCACTGAGCAAATGGCCATGGGCTATAAATAGGCACTTGTGGGGCAGACCGTTGGTGCAATATGTTGCCGAATAGTTGGCATTTATCACACTTCTGCACAAGTTCTTTGGCATCTTTCTCCATCGTGGGCCAATAGTACCCCTATATCAATGCTTTCCCAGCTATTGCTTGTGCGTCTTCATGTGTGCCACAAATATTCATGGATCTCTTGGAGCACATAATCGCCCTCTTTGATGCTTAGACATAAAGCCTAGGAATGCGAGAATGATCGCATGTACAACTTGTCATTTAGAATGGCATACAGCTTGACCGCCGAACTATTCTTCTAGCCTCAACCTGATTATCTGGGAGAACTCCTGAATCAAGATACTGATATATCGGCAAGCACCAACCATACATCGGCTCATTCAACTGAACTTTATACGTTTCATATGTTGGTGCCGCTATGATCGACCACATAATGTCCGTCGAGGATATTCTGTCTTCGCTAGAGGCTTTTTTGGCTAAGTCATCTACTCCTTGATTCTCTGCCCGAGGTATCAGCTCAATTGACCATGCACATGTCATTCTCTCTAACTGGGATAACAGTAGGGTGATTAGCTCCTTATACCAAATCATTATGTTCTCCTTAGCCTCAAACTTACTAAGCAATTAGCTTACAACCAACGGCGAATCAGAAAAGATGGCCAGGGAATCGGGCTTGACTTTAATGGCAAGCTGTAATCCAAAACAGGGAGCCTCATATTCAGCCACATTGTTAGAGGCCAGAAATGCTATGTGGGCCATCCCTCTAATGCTTATCCTTCCTGGTCCAACGAGGACTACCCCGATACCAGCTCCTTCCATTGAGGAAGCACCATCTACAAATAACTTCCAAGAACAGATGTCCGGCTCGAAAGGTGTAGCATGCAACTCAGCCACAGAATCCTCCAAAACTTGAGCCTTCATTGATTTGTGAGACTCATACCAGACATCTAATTCACCCAAACGAGCTGCCCATTCTGTGAGCCTTGTGGATGCTTTCAGCTGAGCACTTTCCTAATATGAGAATTTATCCTAACCACCACAGTATGTGCCTGGAAATAGGGCCGAAGTTTGATTGTTATGACAACTAATGATAGAGCCAATTGCTCCAGAATGGGATAGTTAAGTTCGGCACCCCTTAGCACCTTGCTCGTGTAGTAAATAGGGAACTGCTGACTGCCTTCCTCTCGGATTAAAACTGAACCAATGGCTCCGGAAGTAACTGCAAGGTACAAATACAAGACTTTGCCAATCTGTAGCCTACTCAGCAATGGAGGTCTGCTAAGAAATTGCTTAAGCTCTTCAAAAGCCGAACAAGAGGTAAATCTGCCCAGGGCCGTTACCTTGCCATTGAGTTTCTACACTTCTCTAATAGACTTCGGGGGTTCCATCTCCAAAATGGCTTGAATCTTGGCCGGATTAGCCTCTATACCCCTCTTTGAAATCATGAAGCCCAAGAACTTCCCGGACTGTACCCTAAAAGCACACTTCTCTGGATTGAGTTTCAAACCGAACTTCTTGAGAGTCTGGAAAGTTTTCGTAAGCTCAGTAGGGAGATCACTGGATGCTTTGCTCTTGACAATCATGTCATCGACATACACCTCCATATTCCTCCCGAGTTGATTAGCAAACAGCTTATTCATTAATCTCTGATATGTAGCCCCTGCATTTTTCAATCCAAATAGCATAACTCGATAGCAGTAAGTAGCTTGGTGAGTTATGAATGTCGTCTTCTCCTCATCCTCCGGATTCATTGGAATCTGGTGATAACCAGACAAGGCATCCAAAAAAGCATATTCTTCAAACCCTGCCGTCGAATTAACTAGGAGGTTGATGTTCGGCAATGGATAGCTATCCTTGGGGCAAGCCCTATTCAGATTTGTGAAATCTACACACATTCTCTATTTCCCATTAGCTTTCTTTACCTGAACAATATTGGAAAGCCAGTCCGGATATAAGACCTCCTGGATAAACCCGTTCTTAAGCAGGACACCTGTTTCTCCTGACATTGCTATCTAACTCACGGGGGCATGGTTCTGCTTTTTCTGCTTAATGGGATTAGAGTCCAGTCTGATGTTCAATGAATGGCATATAACTTCAGTGGATATCCCTTTAATGTCGAACACATCTGCAAATTTCTACTGAACTGCGACAAGGGCCTCCACTTCCTTCCCTTCCTTGTTCATTCTAATCTTCACTGCCTTACCTGGCACTATCTCCATGTCCAGTAATGAATCTGCTGGCTCTACTTTCCGGGCCTCCCCAGTGGAGACATCTTAGGAATCCAACGGAAGGGCCTGATTTGCTTCCTTCAGTACCGTGATATATGTTTCCCGAGCCACCTTCTCATTTCCCCGCAGTACCGCAATGCCTCCAGAAGCAGGGACCTTAAGCATTAGCTTTCGCATGGAGATGTATGCATCTACTCCCACCAGCAATGGTCTTCAGGAAATGGCATTGTAAGCCAATGGAATATCCATGACCATAAAACAACTAGTGCAAGTTCAGACCACATTCTCATCTCCGAGCTCTAAAGATAATTTCACCGATCCTTTTACCTTGACCAGCTGACCAGATATCTCGATTAGTGGGGCGAACACTGGTTCTAAAATGTTGCTCGACATTTTCAAGGCCTTAAATGCCTGTAAAGTGATGAGGTTGACCGCACTATCCGTATCCACCAGAATGCACTGGACCAGGTAATCCTGAATTAAGGCCTCTACCACCAAAGAGTCTGTGTGTAGTTGTTTGACATAATTGCCATCCAAGTCTGAAAACCTCACATCGTAACCCTTTACAGGGGTGTTGAAATCCAGGGAGAACACCTCCTGGAGTCCTTTTACTCGTACTAGGTTGATTATCCTGTCTTTGAGGTGAACGATATATGTCTTTAACTCTATCACTCTTGACGAACTGGGCAAGCTTTCCCTTTCGGATTAGGAATTCAATCTCCCTTTTAAGCTAATTACAATCGTTCGTCTCATGACCCTTGTCCCTATGAAATGCACAGTAGAGGCTCTGATCTCTGCTAGAACTTTCCCTCATAGGTCTAGGCCAGTTCACCCTATCATTCTCTTTCATTCACTTCAGAATCTGCACCCTCGAGGTATTCAACGGTGTCCACTTCTCATCCTTTCAATCTCTAGGCTTTAACGAAACCACATAGGCTCAGTGCGAACTACCCGAACCGCAATTTCGTGACTCATTTCTCCCAGTACCTCTCTCCTGTGCTGATCTGTATAAGTCGCGGCCCGCACTTTCATATAGGGAACTACTACGGAGTTGTCGTGCTTCATCCATTCTTATATATTTGTGAGATCGGGACATAAGCTCGATAAAGTCACTCAGCGGTTTTTTGCTAAGAGAATCGCTAAAATCTTGGCACCGAGTGTTAAGTATCAGGGCATTATTGGCAACTTCCAAGTTCAAGTCCTTAATGTCCATTTTTACCGCATTAAACCTTTCTACATAAGCTTGTAGAGTCTCACCTTTGTCCTGCCGAACTAAATTAAGATCCACCGAGACTTTAGTGGGTCGGATAGCAGCCACAAACTTTTCGATAAACATGTCACTGAACTGGGCAAAACTTGCTATGGAGTGTTCGGGTAAATTTCGAAACCATATCTGAGCTGATTCAGTGAGTGTTTGGGGGAAAATCTTACACATTACAGCGTCATCCATAGTATGGAAAAGCATAGTATGGTGAAATTGATCAAGATGGGCCCGGGGGTCAGCACTGTCATTATATTTAGGCAAGTTTAATAATCATATATTTGGTAATGGCGTGGTTAAAATCTCCCTGGCCAGTGGCGATCAAAAATTGCTCTGGTATTATAGTGTGTTTCTGTTCTGATACTTCTGTATCTGTTCCTCAAAGAGTTTTTCGAACTGATCTGCAGTAAGAGTTATGATGGAACATGGGGCCACAGTGGGTGGAATAGCTGGTGGGGTAGGTGTGGATGCCTATGGAGCTAGAGGGAAGTATTATGTGGGAGCTGGTGGTAGGGGCATTTTTATGGGTGATTGAATGGGAGGTACCTGAGTTGCCATTGCAGTTAGAGTAGCTAGAAAAGCTTGAGCTATTTAAGGAGTTAAGCTAGGAATAGCTGGATAAGAAGCAGGTTATGAAGAGTGTATCTGTTGGCCGAATAATTGGACGGGGAGCTACAGACTCTGAGTTAATAAAGGCTGAGTTTGTGGGGGTAAAGCTTGTGGTTGACTGGTTGGAGCTGCAGCAACGGCAAAATCAGGGAAGAGATCCATTGAAAATCTTGTTTGTTCCACGCTCACCGCACTAAATGATGATAAAGGATATCTTTTAGAGTGTCTCCTTAATTAAGTCACCTGTGAACAGAAGCAAATGGACGAGTTTTCGACAAGGGATACTCCAACGATCAAGTTAGCAATTTGAGTAAGATGAATTAGTCGTAAAAAATATGTATCACCCTTGAAACGTACATTTCTTTTTCTTTTTATAGCCTTTCCCTTGATTCATAACGGTTGTCTTTATGATGAGGCTTTATTGGGTAATGATTACCTTCATGACGAGCCTTTATTGTGTAACGGCTGCCTTCATAATGAGTTTTTATTGCGTAACAGCTGTCTTTATGATGAGACTTTATTGAATAACGGCTACTTTTATGGATGGAGCCGAGCTCTCTCACACTGCTGAACTGTTCCCAGTAAACCGAGCTATTGACGTGGAGGATTTCCTGAATAGCCCTTTTACTGAGCTACGGTAAGTGTCCAGTTATCAGATAAATTTGGTGCGAGCTGATCTACCAACGTTTTTCGAGCTGTTGTTGAGAGATTTCCAGAGACCTCGGCAACCGGACTCAAAAGCATGGTGATAACCAAACTCGTTGGACGGTTGCTCGGCTATCAAATACCAATAGTAATAATATTAACAGTGAATGCCATAACCTTAACAATAATAATGACAACAATCAATAATAATAATTATAACCATAACAACAATAAAAATAACGTTAACAGTGATGATAATAATGTTAAGGATAATAAGAATGAATGATGAACATAATGATAATAACAATAAAGATAATAATAATAATGATAATAATATTTAATCACGATAATGACAAATAAAATGAGATGAGATGGTGAAAATGGGTCCAAGAATGTTTACCCTCAGAGTTTATAGAGTGGAGAAATGATTTCTCAATCCGTCTCCTTTGTCAAGTTTGGCAGTGATAAACACCAAAAATACCCAAAAAAAACTTAAGTTTTCAACATAAACAACTCAAGAAAATGATTTTAATGGAGTGCCCAAGCTGAGGAAATTAGTTTTCCTCACTCAAGTCACAAAAACCTTTTTAAGAGGAAGAAGAATTATATCTCAAATTTTTCAAGAAAAATGCCTTTTTTTCTTTTTTGTTCTTCCTCTCTCATCTGCCTCTCTCGTTTTTTCTAAGTAAGAAGACCTCTCTCCAATGAAAAAGAATCCTCCCCTTTATTTTTCCTTCTCTCCCAAAAGGGAAGGGACAAAAGCCTCTTTCCTAAACCCATTTTTCCAAAAAAAACCAAAACATGAAAAAACATATTTTACAGTCCCAAAAATATCTTTTTCGCAGGTGGGAAAGGGACAGGGGAAGGCTGCCCGCAAGCAGATGGCCGCATCTTACGCACATGGTGCAACTTACAGAAGGCCGCAAGGTGCGGGCTCGCGGGACTCCATGCCTCGTAGCCTCGCTGGAGGTCGCACGCGAGGCGCGGCCTCCTCGCATGCCTCACGCCGCACGCGTGCACTGCTAGTGGGCCCTGCGCTTCTCGTTTGTCATGCCAACTCGTGGTCACAAGCCACCGAAAGCCCCAAAACCAAAAATAATTTTTTTTATTATTTATTTATTTTAAAAGAAGGATTTCGACAAGAGAGACATCCATTTCAACCTTTTTGCTTGCAAATAGGCATCATTTTTATCATCGGATAATTCTGATCTTGGACCGCCTCGGGACCCAGTGTCTACACATGTAGACATATGTATTTTGTATAAGCTGACAGTCTACAGTATCCAATTCAATTAACATATTTCATTTAGAGTTAGTTTTCTATACATGCATTAATATACATCTCATATTTCATATTCATATAACTAACATTTTATCATACTCTTCTTAAAGGAAACATAAGAACATCTATATAGATTTCGGATACTTGATTTGTCACTCCAAAGCATGTTTCCATTAGCAATTGTATGTCAATAATAATTTACTATAGGTGTGCAGGTGAAAGAGTACATACTAACCAAACATTGTTTCATCCAAATAACAATAATAGTTTTATACTTATTACATGGATCTTAATAGAAGCACAAATATAAATAACATTTTCAAGTTGTTATCTTACAAGCATGTGGAATTATTGTTAATAGAGGGTCCTTATTCCTTTACCATATTAAAGTATATGACTTAATTTATAATTTAATCGTAACATGTTAAATATGCAATATATATATATATATATATATATATATATATATATATATATATATATATATATATATATATATATATATATATATATATATATATATTATTGACACTTTTATAAGTTATTGTCAATGTCACATATCTATGATACACACAAACAAAATAAGCATGGCCCTAATCAAATCACCATTGATATTATTTACATTGGTCATACAAAATCCCATTTTCTTACGTAAACACATGCCTTTACAATAATCAAAGATTCATATTTTCATAGCAATTCTTTAACAATTTGCCTGCATTTTCCCTAAGGAAAGTGGATAATGGGAATACAAAACAAATTAAAGGGGTACTCGAGGGTAGTATTAACATATCACATTTTATCATATGACATTCAGATAGTGACACAAATGGGGCCTCATCATCGACCCAAACAGGGCCAGCAGAACAGAACAGAGGGTTGCAGCTTCAAACGTCCCTATAGGCATGTCTACCTATCCACTACCTGGTCAAAATCAAATGCTAAGTCATATTTATTCTCAAACTTATGGTACTTGTATCAATGTCATACTCATTATATTTATACACATTCATTATGATCATATAATGATCATACCTGTTTAAAATTCATATTATACACTCAACATGTATTATTCTTTAACATGCAACACTTAAATGAAAAATTCTTTCATATTATCTTTGAATTCTTCCCTATTACTCTATATAATTCTATATGACGTATATACATAACTTCATTGAAAATCATGTAACCATGTTAAATGAATACCATACTTATTTCGGTCACATTATGCTCATATTAACCATGCTAGCATCAAAGTATGTTTAACATCTATACAGTCATTTATTACTAGTATACACAATATTATCATATGCTTGAAAACTCTTATCATTATTTCATTGACTAACGTATAATCACGCACAACCCATATATATATACACACATATATATGTATCATGTACACATGTATTTACCCTTTTATAATCTTCAATACATAATAGTGAATTCAAATACAATTCATTCATAACTATCTATGTATAGCCCAAATTCATGTTTAACTTCTAATACAATTTTATCAATAATTATAGCATTTATATGTGAATCCTCTTTTAATTCCATTATATTTCCTTTCAATATTTCAATTAGAATAACTTTTACTCATACTCAAGCATAATTATTGTTAAGCAATTTTACAAACATTAATTCACAAGAAGTAATTTTAACTCATGTCATGCCAAAATATAATTAATTATTTTAATGTCAATATCTCACTTGTTGTAATTATGTATGCACAATCTATAAACTTGTACAATACTAATAAATAAATAACAACTATGTATCATGTATACTCTCTTTATTATATTCATATTCTCAATAAATCATTTAAGTTCAAACACGTATACTATAACATATTTACATATATTATTAAGTATGACATTTTATATGTATGCACAATAATGTTTTAATATTCATTCCATCATCTTTCATATTACATTTACACATAATAGGTCATAACCTAATCTTTTGTAGCTATTTACTCATCATATACAGTCAAATACATATATCATATCACTTTCGGTCATTACCGATGATTAAATAGCAAATATACATATAATTGCTTTATTAAAATATTATGCTCATCACATTAATCACATATAATTTCAAATGACATATCATGCTTAGACCCTTTTCATAATGTTAGACACGTGTCGAGTAGGTTTCTAGAAATTTTGATGAAGTTCGGGTTCAATTTGGGGAGAAAAATGCATATTATAGGCCCAAAACAGGGGTTACACGGTGGTCAGAAATCCCTCACCACCGTGTGTTTGTAACACCCCTATGTACCTTAAGGGAACAGGGAGTGCTACTTTATGCTTACATTGATAACTAATTAAATGTCAAGTATAATTAACAATTATAAACCAGTTTAATTCAATCTTATTTTAATAAATTCATAATTTATCCACTAGCATTCACTTATCTCATTTACAAACCTTTCTATTATTACTTAGCAATATTTCATTCAAATTATTTTAACAAATGATGATATACAATTAATATACTTAACAACATTCCATTTGCAACTACACTTAATATTCTTAGAAGAAAATCAAGGATAACCTTATGTTAAATTTCATTACTAATGCTATCTAAATTATCATGCATTTAACAATTCTCTATGACTTCGTATAAACATATTTACCTATTGCTTAATTAAAGTTTAAACGCACTATGTAATGGCCTATTTTATAGCCTAGAAGTATTCAGTATTTTTTATAGACTCTGTTGTCCTATTGGTGGCATGAGATGATATTTCTGGTATCTTATATACAGTAGAGTTTAAAGGTTAAGCGTGCTTGAGGCATACCAATTCTAGGATGGGTGACCTATTAGGTAGCACTATAGCTGACTGTAGCAGCTGCGTGCTAAAAAATATTATTCCTTAGAAATGATCTGTAGGCTATTAGGAGTCTAGTGGTATAATTCTGTGCGAAATCGAGGTCATATAGGCCCTCGAAAGTCAGTTTGAAGTTTGCCTCTGATTCTGTTCGGTTGAATCGAAATTTGACCAAATTTTTAAAAATGATTAGAGTGGATAAAAAGGTGTACTATATGAAGTGTACAAGCTCAGAATGATTTTTAGATTTTTTTGATAGCTTTAGAATGGCATTTTCCTGTAGAACCGAACTGAATCGAATCGGACCGATTTAGGTGAACCGAGCCCCAAATGGACTCCGATTGAGCTAAAATTTTGTGTGGAGGCTATATTTGATATTTCAAGAATGATGGAATTTATTAGGAGTAAAAATGAGATCAATAACACTCAGTTTCCATTAAATAGTGAAAAATGACCCAAAAATCGGACCAAACCGGTTCGACCACTCCGAGTAAAAATGAAATTTTTTGCACTTAACTTTACAAATCAACCATTAAACTTAAACAGATTTACATATTATTTAAGAGAGGTCCACGAGTAAGGAGAAAATAAGAGGGAAGAAAAGATAGTTGAAACCACATGCAAAGGGTCTGCCTTTCTCTCTCATCCATCCTTTAAATTACATGTAATTAACTACGAGAGCTGGTAGCACCAAAGAGTGCCACTCGAAATTCCTCTCTTTCAAACCCTAAATCTGACTTCCATTTAATTAAACACCATTATCCTTAATTAATCCTCTACTAATTAATCATGCACTTTCACAACTAAGCCACTTAAACTTATTTTATTTATTCAATTAAGTCCTTATTTCATTTGCACATTAGTCCTTAATTAACATATTCAATGCAATCTTACCCCATTTATCTTAATTAGACCAATTAGCTACTAGGGTATATTCCGGGCCATTACACGTGGTGAGTCATATCCTTTACAAACCAAAGATGGCTGTGACCAATTTGATTTGTGGGAGGGATCGCATGTATAGAAAGCTGAAAATATCTTTTCTTTTGCTTTGTCTTTTTGTTTGACTTGTACATATCGGAGCGAGTGTTAGATTTTTCGTGGCCTCTATCTCTTGAGTCTTGGATCACATCCCTCATTAGGGTTTAAGGTTGCTCGCCCTTTTAGATGGATTGTATGATACTCTTGCTGAAGTCACCAAGAATGGCTCTTATATCATTCATGGTGATTGCAGTGTCATCTGGTTGTGCCAGGAACTCATTGTTGAAGACGGGAAATAGGTTATTTTGAACAAGGGACCTCTCAAGTTCATCTTGTCCACTGGTAGACCTTAGTCCACTCTGATTGTTATCAAATTGATCATCTTTCTCTAATGTGAAGTGTTTAGAGCATCTCGATCTTGCCATGGTCTCTCAACGAAAGCACCAAATGATAAGTTCTGGAACTGTAGAAGCCAACGAGGCCACATGGAAGTTGAGAAGTAGCCGATCGAATCAGCAATACTCTATTTCTGTAAGAAAGCTTGCCCAATCAGACCGACCATGAACATTTCGAAGCTTAAGTCAGTAGTATTAGAGAGAGAATGTAGTGAGAGAAGTTCTTAGAATTCAAGATTAACCTGGGTATATAGTGACCTGGGGTATTTATAGAGGGTGTGAGAACCCACTTGTAACACCCCGTTCTCTTCCTAGTAGTTTGAGCTATATTTACCATGTGTATGTGTGCATGTGTGAGAGTTTTGGCATGTATTAAGGGTATTTTGGGCAAAATGTATGTTTTGTGGGCTTTTATAGAGTGCAAGTGCATATATGTTAATAGGGTGTATGTGTATTAGATTGTGTTAGTGTGTGCATGTGCATATGGTTGTAGTGTGTGAATTATAAAGGTTAGTCTTATGTGTGTTGTCATGCATGAGTGTAGGGTATGAGTGGTCAAGTTCCACCAACCAAAGGGTGACAAGTGGCTAGAGCATTTTGAAAGAAGGTATATATAGAAGACAGAGAAAATGGGACAACCATTTGCCGCCCTCTTCTTGTTTTCTTCCTTCTCTTCACTCTTTCTTCCTCTTTTCTCTTCATTTGTGTGCCCTAGCTTGGATTCAAGTGTGGTGGTGGAAATTGATCATTCCTTGAGTTTTGTTTAGTAAGTGTTATGGGTTTCTTTTTCATCTTCTTCTTTTGTTCTTGATTTTGGTTAGATTGGGTTTTAATTTAGGTTTTGTGTTTGTGTAATTTGTGGGTGATCTTGTTAGTTGAGCCTCCTCACGATCCTAAGGGAAAGGAGAAGGCTAGTGGGAGTGGTGCTCATTGATTTGGAGCATAGGAATTTTAAGTTTGGGAATTTGATTAAGAATTTGATTGTTTGATGTTCATTTTGTGATTTATGCCTTTGCATGTGATTTCTGGAAATTTAAAGTTTGATGAAGTTTATTATAGTGTTAATGTTATGGGTATTCTATTGATTGGAGTTATAATGCATGAATGTTACAGTATTGAGCAAATTTGAAGTTTGATGAATTTTTGCTGAAATTTTTGGGTTTGTGTTCTTAAGAAGCTTGATTTTATTAATGCATGATTTTGATTGTGTTGTATTAAGTTGTGTTTTATGTTATATGTGATAGTGGAAGGCTTATTTGAAAGTAAGATGAAGTTTGGGTTGTCTTGTGTTTGAGAGAGGAGACTTTGGTGTTTTGGAATGGTGAAAATCTGCAGAAATTCACGCAAGAGCTAGAAATCACGATGCTGTCGCGAACGCGACACTGTCGCGAGGTCATGACAGAGCTCGGTGATTTCAGCCCTTGTGCGAGGCCGAGCGGATTTGCGTGGCTGAGCGGCTGGGCTGCCGAACGCTCGCAGCGAGAGCTCTCTGTCACGAGCTCGACAAGGAGTTCAACTGCAGAGCGGATTGGACTGCCGAGTGCTCTACTGCCGAGCAGATTGGGCTGCCGAGCGGTCACAACAAGAGCTCTTTGTCGCCAGCGTGACAGAGCACTTGGCTGCCAAGCAATTCTGGGCAGTCCCCTGTCTTGAGCGCCCCTCTGCACGTGAGCACGACAGCTCTATTAGCAGCTCACTATCGCGAGCACAATAGTGAGATGTGTTTCTGTCTCTGCGCAAGCACAAGGACTACCGCGATCGCGACAGGGGGCAAGTTCTGCCTCTATCGCGAGCGCAACACCCCTGATTTCAAAATTGTGTTTTATTTTGTGATTTTTGATGTTTATTTTCCGAACTTGTAATGCTATTAGAATTATGCTTGGACTATTTTATGAAGTATATGAGTATAATTGGGTGTATTATGCAAGGTTAATTATATGAATTTTATAAATGTGATTTAATGGATTATGCATGACCTGCAAGAGTCAGTCTAGTGGATAGTTAGGCATGCCTAAAAGAGTCCTTTAGTTGCATCCCTCTATTTTGTTCTAGACCCTGGTCAAGTCCCCATTTAGTTCCTCGCGAACTTCAATGTGTTTGGATCTTATTTAAGATCCCATTTGTAAAATATTTTTAAAAGAGAAAATGTGATATTATTTTCTGATTCATACCCGTAAGGTACCGCCATGCGTTCGATTCGTACCCGTAAGGTACCGCCATGCGTTCACTCATTATCCACTACTGTGAGTCAGCAGGTGTTATGATTTGTTCAGTTATGCTATAAGAATGTGAATCCGAATGAATATGATTATAAGTATTTGAATCTAAATGACTCTAATTATGAGCATATAAATCAGTTGGCATATGAATGTGATTCGTTTATGATTATATCTTATGATTATCAGCATATGCCATTATGAATGTATTTTGCCTTGACGACCATTGTGAGTGGCCGTCCATACTATTGTTGTTTGTTTTCCCACTAAGCGTTATCGCTTAGCACTGTATTTTCACCCTTTCAGGTGCGAAAGATGTATAGCTTTTGGGAGAGTCGCCGCCAGTCAAGCCAACACAGTGGGATTGTTGATAGGACTTAGCTTCTTTTGTATTATGATTATTTTGTAATAGTGATCTCTCTTGTATTTAGTATTTTGTTCAGCTTTCGTTATGTATCTCTAAAAGTTGTAATTGCTGGTATCAGAACAGTTATGTACTGAATATTGTTATTCCTTTTATGAATGAATGTTCAATTTGGTTTTAAAGTTTTATTTTTCGCTGTTTATATGGATGTTTTGTACCGTTTTGTTTGGTGACACCCCTGCTCATACAGGTTCTCACTCCCTTGCGGATGGATTCTCCTATGTATAGGAAGGGGGTGTTACACCACTTGAGTAGTCTATCTTGTGTCAGAGTAGGCAGGAGGCCATGTGACGGGGATAAGGCAGGAGGAATGGGCTGTGGTGTGTGTCAGTGGACTGATAGAGAGCATGCCCTGTCAGTCTGATTGGACAGCCAGCAGGACCCTTATCTTCAATTTAAACCTGTTTAAGAAATAATAATCTAAAGTCGACCCAACTCGAGGTGAAATCTGAAATGATCTTATTCGGAACAATTCAAAAATCTCAAGATTAGAAAAGGATCAATCCATGGATAACTCGAAATGATGGAAGCAGCTTAAACCGTGAAAATGGAGTTGTGGGAGAGTAATACAAGCATCGTACTACTAGGCGAAGCAGTGGAGTACTACATCCTAGATGGTGAGAGTCTAGTAGCTGAAAGCATCACTAGCTTACGCTCTGACCCGAGTAGTATGGAACATGTGATATTCTGTGTGAATCGGCAAGGACAATCAGTATAGCTTTTCTCGCAATATTTATTGCGTCCTCTTTCTATAAGTATGTTTATTCATCCTTACAAAAGAAGGATCACACATTTTATCCTTTTAATTTTTATTTTTTTTATTCTTTTTTTATTTTTTTTTTATTCTCTTATTAATTATTATGGCAATTTGAGCCTTAAAGTTAAAGTTATTAGCTTTTCACTATGGAATTAATTGGTTAAATAAATTATAAATAGATCATATTTTAACATAAGAACATTATAAATTCTATAAGTCAACTTAGTTTAAAATAGAAAATAAAAATGTATTCATATTTATGACAAAATCAAAAATTTGAATTTTTCATTGTACAAAAAATCTTTTATGAGATTTCCATTAATATTATTAATAAATTAACTTCTATTTTAATACTTTTAAAAACTATCATAAATGTCATACATTTAAGCTTAGAATTGCTCATAGTGAAATTAGTTTATATATATATATATATATATATATATATAACAATGAACTTCTCTTTATTTATTTATTTTTTTAAAAAAAAATAGGTTATGAACTTTGCAACATCTTAGTACAAAATGTAACATATTTTAAATCAAGAGACATATAATTTTTAAAAAAAGTTTGTAACTTTCTATTAGGTTTTACCCTATAACAATTCGAACATATTATTGTATCCAAAAAAAATAAAATTGACTCAAAAAGCAATCCAACTCAACTGATAATCTAAATGATCCAATTTTCTAATGATCCAATTCAAATCCGTCTAATCCATTTTGTTAGCTAGATTGATAAGGCTTAGCTAGGAACCCTAAATATACTTAGGCATTTGACTATTTGGCGAATTTGTTGAAGACTAGCTTCCTTTTGTTTTTTTTTTTTTTTACCTATTTTCAATCTTTTTTTTACTATTTTTTTTGTGGGAGCCTATTTTAAATCAATTTAATAAATGTTCACGTTAACATCATCGGTTACTTTTTTTTATTATTATAATTCAACACCTTATCTTACAAAACTTAATTTCATCTAAAATAATGAATTACAGTCTCCATCAATTGAACACACAATAAAGTAAGCAAGCGAAAATGATTAAAACTAACAATAAAATTTGATAGAATAGAAAATTATTGCCTTTTAGTAGACCTGTCAAAATACACCCATAACCCAACAATTCACTCAAATCCACCCAAAAAAAAATTAACCCAAACCCAACCTGACTAAAAAATAACCCATTAAAACTCATCTAAAATCTACCCACTCATAATCCAACCCATTTGGGTCTATTTTCCTATACCCAACAGGTTAGTTCCCAAATCTCTATTTCCCCTGCCCTCCTTCTTTTCTGTTGCTACATTGCCTTTCTTCTCTATCTCTCTCTCGATTTCTCGAAATCAGCAGTTCATCAACTTGTCAGCCGATAGCCGCCTGTCGCCGGCTATCTCGCCAGCAGCCTGACACCGGCCATCTCGCCATTCCTCATCTCTCTCAGTCTCGGGTATTTTACTTTCAATTGGTTTGTGAAAAATTTATTTCTTTTTAAAGCAGAAATTGAAAACAGGAATTTGACTGTTGAGTAAAGTTTCTAGAAGCAAATTTGAATTTCAACAGGAATCTTATAGCATTCTGAAGTCTCTTAAAATTGTAATACATACACAAGCTAGCAGGGAATTATTTTATGTGATGGTGAGAATTTCGTTGGTGGTAAAAAAGAAAAGTAAAAATAGGTAGAGTTATATTGATGGCAATGATGGGTACTGCTATAAGATTGATATAATTATTTGATATATTCTTTTTCAAATCCCATCTTAGGATTTGTTAATGTTTTTAGTTAGCTAATTAGATGAATAGTAGAAACAGAGTAATGTAGATATCATTTGTGTGTTTGATTTCTCCAAGAAATAAAAAATTCATCTATATTTATTTGTGAATTCTTTGCTCGGTGTCCAACTAATTGATGAAAATGGTAGTACATGTGCTCCTATTAGCATTGCATTACAAAAGGACTGGTTTTTTAGCAGTACACATATGATTTTGCAAATTGACAATAAATCTCAACAAGTTTCTGCAAGTGAGCAACTCCATTTGATATATTTATATTACTTTCTTTCCATTTTTGCCCTCTCTTTTTCTCTGTTCTTTCTTACTAGATTACATTAACTTGACAAGTACATGCTAGTTCATGAGTTTTTATTGCAATTCTGCTGTAATTTATGAAGTCAATCGAATTATGGAATTCATAGTGCCAATGATATCGGGTGCTCCTGCTTCCGGTAAGGGTACCCAATTTGAGTAGATATAATGCTGGTTAGAGGGTCATGTTTTGGTTTCTCTTCACACATGCTAGAAATTGAAACCACCCTTTGTGTTTGTGACTGAGATTCCTGTTAAGGCATTTTGCAGAAACAATATTTTATTTTGCATTTGTGTATAATGAAAATTTTAAAAATAGACAGTGGTAATGAAAATAAATGTGAAGAAAAAGAAAAAGCTAATGGGAATTGTAAAAGTATCATTAATCTTTATATATATATATATATATATATATATATATATATATATATATATATATATATATATTCAGTTGCAGTAAATTATGATTTTGAGCTCCTTTTTGTTTGAATATATATATATATATATATATATATATATATATATATATATATATATATATATATATATATATATATATATATATAATTTTGGTGGAATTAATTTGCTACCTTAGTTGGAGCTAACCTTTGAGTTGTATAAACATATTGCTACTGAGTACTGACCAAGGTGGTTAATTCATGTTCTATTTTGTCATATTTTTGCTTGTTTTCAATTTTTATTTCTTTGTTATTGTTTGTAGAATGGATCCTAGTGTTGGCAGTGTAAATGAGAGCATCGACACTTCTGCAGAAACCACTTCCAAAAGACGACAAGTGTCTTCTATATGGAATGACTTCGATTTCATACCACCAAGTCAATATGATGATGGAAAATCGAGAGGAAGGTGTAAGTATTGCTCCAAAGAATGTATTGTTGTTTTTACCCATGGAACTTCTAATTTAATACGTCACTTGAAGGTATGTCATAATTTTAATGTTGTGTCTGATGAAGTAAACTACATGATAGATCAAGATGTATACAAAGAGCGTGTAGCTTTAACTATAATTAGGCATGGGTATACTTTTACTTTTGCTGAACATGAAGAAAATAGAAATCTTCATATATACTTGAATCAAGGTGTGAAGCCAATATGTAGGAACACAGCAAAATCGTATTGCTTAAAGATATATAAGGGGGAATTGGATGTTCTTAAGAATACTTTAGCTGAAGTATCGGGTAGGATTTGTTTGACATGTGATGTATGGACCTCATGCATTTCTGAGGGTTACCTTTGTCTAACTGCTCATTATGTGGACAAAGATTGGAAGTTATGCTGTAAAATATTAAACTTTTGTCACTTTCCTCCACCGCACACTTCTTCTCTATTATATGAAAAAGTTTATCACTACAAGAAAATCAATTTTTAGCGACGAAAATTTAGCGACGGAATATTTTAGCGACGAAAAATGAATTTCGTCGCTAATTAGCGACGGAACTAATTAGCGACGAAAAATGAATTCCGTCGCTATTTAGAGACTGTAAATATATTCTGTCGCTAAAAATAGCGAAAGTATTTTCCCTCCAAATTTAACGATGAAAATTAGCGACGAAAAATCTTCGCGTCGCTAATTATTGCAGGAGACGAAATTTAGCGACGGAATTTACATTCTGTCGCTAAAAATAGCGACGAAAATCAAATTTCGTCGCTAATTAGCGACGAAAATCTCATTCCGTCGCTAAAAAAATATATTATTAATTATAATATATTTTAGCGACGAAAATACTATTCCGTCGCTAAAATTAGCGACGGCTATTTAATTTTCGTCGCTAATTTTAGCGACGGAATAGTTTTTCTTTCGCTAAAATATATTATAATTAATAATATATTTTTTTAGTGACGAAAACATAAATCTGTCGCTAAAATTTGCGACGGAAATCAAATTCCATCGCTAATTTTAGCGACGGATTAGTATTTCCGTCGCTAAAAATTTTATATATAATAAAAAGTTCTGACTTTTCTTCTTTAATTCCCCCCTCTTCGTATTTGCTCACTCGCCCACCCCTCTTCGCCGCCCCCCTTCATCCCTCTCTCTCTCTCGAACGCTCGCCCAAGCAGCCCTCACCGCTGCCCTTGGCCCAGCAGCGCTCGTCGCCCCTTTTCGCCCCTCTCTCTCTCGCGCGCTTGCGCACCATATCTGCTTCGCCTCCCTCGCGAGTGAGATCTGCTCCGCCTTACTCGCGCACGCCGATCTGCTCCGTCTCACTCGCGCGCGCCAAATCTGCTCCAGACTCGCCGGTCACCACTCCTCCTTCGCCGTGGCTGCTCTTCACCGGTCAGTGACTCTACTTTCCTATGTTTCTTTTAATTGTTTCTCATGTTTGTTTAGTTTGATACTTTGAATATTTGATCAATTGTTATTTCCAGTTCACATATAATTTGCAACTTCTTTGGGTCTCTTTGCTGCCACCAGAAAGAAGGTAAGAATTTTTGACTTCATTAAATGTTTCTTTGTCGTAGATGTGAATAGAGGCATAAGTGAGTTTAAAAATCGATGATAAAAAGAAAAGAGAGTAAGCGAGAATGAGAAGGAGAATGGGAGAAGATCTAGTTTGAGACGAGAAGCCCATTAGCGAGTGCGAGAAAGAGAGAAAGAAGGAGATCTAAACGGTGAATTTGCAGGGGTGGAGATGGTGGGTATGTAAAAAGAGAGGGAGTGTGAGAGAAGCAAAGATCACTGTCGGTGACAGAAAAGAGAAAATGTGGGCCATGGAGAGGACGTGGTGAATTGCTCAACCTCCCTTTAAATTTTTGCAGGCAAAATTAATATTTTTTTATAAAGTTTCTTACAGCTCAATAATGCATTCTTAGGTTTAAATTAGGTCAGCTTTTTATTTTACACAAATATAGAATTGTATATATGTTCAAAATATAGAATTGTATTTATAATATTTATACTTGTGTTTTCACCAGTACAAAAAGCCAAATATTGATATAATTTAGTGTGGTAGGGAGAAATTAAAAGGAAGGCAAAATTTTGTGTATATTATTTTTGAATTATTGTGTAAAATATCTTTAAATTTGTGAATATTATTTTTGAATTGTGTATATTATCTTTGTTGTTTTATTTTCATATGATTTTAATTGATTATTTATGTATATGCATGAATTGGTTTGTGAAACTTTACATGTTAAATGTATATGGAATTTTAAATTAGATAGCAAATTACTGAAATATGAGAAATATGAATTTTTTTTTATTAGATTTTTTAAATTACCGACGGAATACTGACGGAAAATTCCGTCGGTAAAAATAAAAACAAATCGAAATTTTCCCGACTGAAGAGTAATTTCCGTCGGGAAATTACCGACGGAATATTAAATTCCGTCGGTAATTTACCGACGAAAATTATTATTCCGTTGAGAAAAATGAAAAAAATTCTAAATTTTCCCGACGGAATAGTAATTTTCGCCCGTAAATTACCGACGGAATTTAATATTCCGTCGGTAATTTCTCGACGGAATTTAACTTTCGTCGGTAAAATTACTAACGAAAATTCATATTCCGTCGAGAAAATTTTCGACGGAATAAATTCTGTTAGCAATTTTGCCTACTGTCACATCACCAACGGAATTGAATTTCGTCGGCAATTTAATTTCCCGACGAAAATTCCTGAACTTTCGTCGGGAATTTCTGTCGGGAAACTCTGATTTTTTTATAGTGTATGACAAGTTAAAATTTTGGGGAATAGAGAAGAAAATTTTTACCATTACTTTAGATAATGCAAGAAATAATGACAATATGCAAGAGTTATTAAAAGATCAACTTAGTTTGCACGGTTATTTGCATTGTAATGGTGAATTTTTTCATGTGCGTTGTGGATCTCATATTCTAAATCTTATTGTTCAAGAATGTTTGAAATTGATTGACAAATCAATTATATCTATTAGGGATGGGGTGAAATATGTGAATGGGTTAAAAGCTAGGAAAATGAAGTTTGTTGAATGTGTTGATCGAGTAGGTCTTGAGTTTTCTAAAGGATTGTGGTTGGATTGTCCTACGAGGTGGAATTCTACCTATGTGATGCTTGATAGAGCCCTTTTTTATCGGAAGGCTTTTTCATATTTGGCTGTTGTTGACTCGACATATATTTGGAATCCAACTGATGATCAGTGGAGTTTAGTTGAGAAAATATGTAATATATTGAAACATTTTCAAGATACTACAAATCTTTTTTCAGGAACCCATTATCCCATCTCAAATATGTACTTTTATAGTGTTTTGAGAATTCATCTATTATTGTTGGAAAGGAAAAGAAGTGAAGATCAGTGTATTAAGGATATGACTACTTTAATGTTTGATAAGTTTGAGAAGTATTGGGACTGCTATAGCACTATTCTTTCCTTTGTTGTTATTCTAGATCCTCGTTATAAGTTGGATTTTATAACATTTTCTTATAGAAAGTTATTTAGAGAAAAGATTGTTGTTCAATATGAATGCAGAGAAATTAAGGATAAGTTGTATGATCTTTTTGCATCATATGCAATTAATAATCCAACTCCAGAGACACCAATAGAAAGGAGACCAAGTCTGGATGATGATCTCATGAAAGTGAGTCCCTTATTCTTAATTTTTATTTTTTTAGAATAAATAATTTTTATTCTTGTTGTAATATATTGTATAATTTGTATAATAATTTTTATGTAGAAATTCGAAAGTCTTGGCAGTAGTTTTAAAGATAAATCTGAGTTAGATATATATTTGAATGATCCAAGATTGGGTATAACTTCTCAGTTTGATGTGTTATCTTGATGGAAGGATAATGAGGCAAAATATCCCATTGTTTCTATAATGGCTAGAGATATTATGACAATTCATATTACTACAGTTGCTTCAGAGTCAGCATTTAGTATGGGAGGAAGAATTCTCAATAAATGGAGGGCATCTATGTTACCTGAAAATGCGGAGGCTTTGATTACCACTCGCAGTTGGTTATTTGGATTTGAAGATAAAATAAATGCATTTATTTCTTTGAATATGTGTATATAGGTTATTTTGCGTATTAAAAATATTTATTATTATTGCAGTTGAGGATACGTCTCAAGACCACATTGGAAAAAATATTAAATTTTCAAAACCAAATCAAAATGTGGAGTAATCATCATTTAAAGTCAAAAAAAATAGATTAGTATATTATTTACTATTTGTATATCTAATACTTTTTTATTATTGTTAACTTAATTTTTTTAGTATTTCATTATTGAGAATTATTTTTTTATTTTTTTATTTTTTTAGTATTTCGTTATTGAAAATTATTTTTTGATAAAAAAAAATTGATCAAATGGGTCGATTCACGTTTCGGTCCATTTAGGCCTTCACCAACCCATTTGGAACATTCGACCCATTTGGGTTAAAATGGGTCGACCCAAATCCACCCAATCCATTTAGGTAATTGACCCATTTACGACCCAAATATTTATGACCCATCCATTTATGACCCACCTATTTATGAACCAACCCAAACCCGCCCAACCCGCCCATTTGCCACCTCTACCTTTTAGAATATCTTGTAATACGGAAAAAAAAATTGTGACTTTACATATTCTAAATTCTCTTTTTAAATATGTTTTTGTGTCTTTTTCTAATGTTTTAATTTACATATAGCCAATTTAAATATGTTTTTGTGTCTTTTTCTAATGTTTTAATTTACATATAGCCAATGTTGACATAGTAAATAAAATAATATTCTCTCCTATTACAAATAAGTGTCTAAATTTCTATTTTGATCTATAAACAAATAAGTGTTCACTTTTAAAAAATATGGATATTTAAATGTGATTTTTTAAATATGCTCTCTATATAATAAATAGTAGTTCAATTTTCAAGAGACAATTAATAATTAATTGTCTCCTTTTAAAAGGGAAAATTAGTAAAAATATAAAATAATGAATGAACTTCTTAACTTTTATGCAAAAAGTAGATACTTATTTATAAAGGAAGAGGGTATTATTTTAGTGCACAATAACCTCTATGTTACTTTTCTCATTGTGTTCTTATTTTACTCCAATATGATTTAGTTAATAGGTACTACTTACTATTTAATAACTTAATAGTTACTACTTAGTATTTACTTCGGATAGGTGTATAAGTCTCCTCATATACCGGGAATTAATTCTGACTACTTTGTTGATCGACTTAAGAAATGCCAATATATCAAAGTCTAACAAGTCAACGGCTTAGATACTTGAAAATAATGTAAGATGCATGATATGATTAAAAGCATAAAACCATGGAAATTCTTGCTTAATAAGTATCCAAGGTACATCAACTACAAAACCAATAATAATAATATTTAAGTGACTTATTTGTCACAAAATAATATGGTCTTGGATGCATATGTATTAATGTCAAACCTTATTATATCAAATATAATTGCTTTGTTAGAAAAACTTATACATGGGTAACTTGTAATGGCAAACATAGGTAATTATGGCAAAGACTTTTTTGCCATAACCCAAAATTCATTTAAAAGAAAGAGAAAAGATCTTTCACTTCAAATCAAAATGAATATTAATTATGTTCAAAGCCCAAAAGGGGTATAGGATTTTTGATTTTATTGTTGTCTCCAATCATTTGTCAGCTCTCTCATTCTCTTTAAATATGGTTGCTTTTGAATAGGTAGGTAATTATTTGGACACATGAACGGCTTATAGAAAATAAAAAAATATTATTGGATATATAGTGTTCCCTTTAACTAGATAACCAATAGCATTTGAGTTTTTTTGGAATCACTAAAACACATTATTGTTACTCAACAAAGCCAACCGCTCCAACCCAAAAAGATTGTCCATGAATTAAACATCAATTAGAGACATGACATTTGAGAAGATGTTTTTTAATTACTTGCTAGAATTAAACATTTGAGACATGAATTAAACCATAATAAGGATTAAAAATAGTGAGAGCGTTTAGTTGCTAGAATCTTAACATTTTCCCATAATTCACCTTTCCTTAAAAAAATAAAAAGTGAACACTCAAAACATTTTTAGATCACTGGTGTCATGTGCACATAAATTGCACATAATTTGTTATTTTTATTAAATATGTAAGAATTAAATGATTATATTAATTTAAAAATTCATATACTCAAATATTTATCCATTACAATATAACCTAACATACATGAAAAAGAATATGAAATACTATTTTTAAAAATATAATAGAAAATTGAATTAAATTTATAATAAAACAAAAAGTTAAAAGTCAAACAGAATATTAAAGGGTTGATTTCACTCACGATCACTCAACTTATCACTTATCGCGCAAAAATAACCGACTTTTTTTTTCTGACTTAAATGTCACTGAACTTTTAACATTTTTACAAAAAAGTCATGTTGACCAGAATCCGGCGAGAACTCTCGCCGGATTGATGACATGGCATGTCATGTCAGAAATGACATGGCATGTCATTTAACAATATTTCCAACAAATGTTACATCTAAATCAATTTTACTCACGGTCACTAAACTTATCATTTATCGCGCAATTAAAAGTAACCAATTTTCTTTTTTTTCCAACTTAAATGTTACTGAATTTTTAATATTTTTGCAAAAAAGTCATATATTTACTATCTGTTACCACGTGTCATATGCCATATCATCAATCCGGCAAGGGTTCTCGCCAGATTCCGGTCAACATGACTTTTTTGTAAAAATGTTAGAAGTTCAGTGACATTTAAGTCAAGAAAAAAATCGGTTATTTTTATGCGATAAGTGATCACTTGAGTGACCTTGAGTGAAATTGACTCGAATATTAAATATAAAAAATTTCAATGTTATAAAAAAATTCCAGAGTAACATTATTTTGTTGTCCATTTTAGTTATTAAAACAAATAATAATAAGTACTGATTTATCTTGTAGTGCCTCTTATATCTCTTATTGTTCCTGCTTATGCATGCACATTCTAAGGTGTATCCATACATGTACACGCAGGGGCGGAGCCAGGACCCCGAAGTCAGAGGGGTCACACGCTGAGAGAGAAAAAGAGAAAGAAAAATTTGGTGACCAACGACGATGGATGAAACGATAGATGAGGGCAAAATGAAGGGATAAAATTTGGACAAAGAAAAAAAAAAATCGGGCCAAGAATGGAACAAATGGAAGAAAAGAAAATGGAAAAAAAAAGAAAGGGCATAAGTAATAAAAACGAAAACGACGTCGTTTTGAACAAGAATAAAATGACGTTATTTTAAAAAAGAAGCAAATTTTATTTTTATATGTCTAAAAATATCAAATTTTTTTCCTGTAATATTTGAATAATAGTGTTATAAATATATTTTTATAAATAAATTTTTAATTTTATCTGTATCCAAAAATATTGGGAATAAAATTTGAGAAAAGACACATAAATTAAATTAGAGGGGTCACTTAAATTAAATTAGGGGGGTCACAAATTTATTATATATATATATTTAAAGAAAAAGAAAATTTGAGGTGCACACCCTCACCATAACGTGGCTCCGCTCATGCGTACTACAAGAAAAATTGAAAATTACTGCGACAAAAGTTGAAAGTACTTAAACCCCTTTTATATATATATATATATATATATATATATATATATATTACCCCAAAAGTTGGTAAACTCTTATTCGTGTTTGATATATTGAAATTTATTGACTATATTAATAAAAGTATGACTTGTATTTTTTTTTTTATGCCCGAACCTTAATTGGAATAATGGATAATTACTTTTTGAGATTTTTCTTTCATTATGAATTAAACTTTTATGAGATATTTTTATATTTTATGGTATTTAATATTTTGATGAATCTTTTGTATGAGAGAATACATTCTTTTATGGTTAATTAAAATTAGTGGGTAATTGATTAACATTTAATCACAGCGTGTACCATGATTACAATTTTTATTTTTGCAAAATCCATAGTTATGGAATGGACTTAAAAATCGGTCATAGATTGATTACCGGTTCATATTCATCCTTAAGTACAATGAGGCTCTAGTAAAAATCTTCCATGACTTTTTTTTTTTTTTTCCTTTTTCAGCTTGTATGAGATGTACCATAGAAAATTTAACTAACAAATTGATCTGAGTCATGCATTAGTTCATGTTTAAATAACGTTTTGAGTTTTGAATGTTTTTAGGTCGGTTATTCGGGTTGCATCTTCAAATTAATCGAAATTGCAAATTTATAAGCAGTTTCAAATTAAATTATTATTATTATTTTATCCTTAAAATAAAAAACAAATGACATTATATGATTGTTTTGAGTACTAAATGACAATGTTATTTTCTCTCTATTTTAAAATTACAAGACTAAAAGTAAAAACAAAAAAAATATTTAGTGTCATTGTTTAATATTTTAAAAAATTTAATTGCAAAAAATACTTAAACCAGCGAAGGATTCAAGGCAAGTTTGGGGAGGGCTCCAAATTTTTTGGATTCTCATAAATTACATAAAAGATCCTTTGAAATTTTTTCAATTTGTATTTGGCCATTCAAATTTTTTTTTCTAATATATATTATATTTTGATCCTCCACTTTTCTTAATCTTACATTACATCCGACACTCACTTTTAACTCACATATATATATAATTTCGTAAAAAAAATATTTTTTATTTTTTTTCTGTAGATAGATTCTCATTGATTATTCAAGGCTAGGATTTGGTTAGCATTATATTATTCTTTGCAGTTTTAAAAAAGAATTATGGTGATTATTCTGGGGGCGTCCATGAGCAGATGTCATTTCATGTAATATACTCTGCTGTTTTTAAACCTTTATGTCACTTTGCTTACCGCTCTACGCCATCACAGCATATAACCCACACTCACATTCCTTTTTATGTCTACTTTTATCTTTTTTTTTTTCCTCGTCCAAATAACAAAACATGGCCATGAATTTCATTCATAAAAAACAATAGAACTTCTTGTATTTTAAGAAGGGATAATACTTAAATTCCCTTAAACTTTATCAACATTTGATAGATTATCTCTATGAAATAATCAAGTGTTATATAATTTTTTTGAATTTTTTAAAATTTTTTTACTGTGTCCTTACAGTGATACATAGTATTTCAGTGATAGAAAGATAATTTGACATTTTCAATAAGTTAGAGAAAGTAATATAATATTTTTAATAGTATAAGGATATTACTTATAATTTAAATAAGAATTAGGGACTAATATGACAATATAATAGTTTAGAGAATAATATATTAAAGGTAATAATTCGGGAAAAAATTATGTATTAATCCTTTTAAGAAATATTTCTGCATACAAATTGATATCCATCTAACGCAAATTCACATGTATAATGTGTATAAACTTGGAGCTATTTTAACCAAAACTCCCATTTAGCTAGCTATTATTAAGCCTTTTATGTTTAAATTATTTTTTTTTTCAACGGATTATGGAATCTCTAGCTACTTCGTCACTAATAGTCGCAAAGTTGCATTCGTAAATTTTCTTTAAAGTGTATTTTTTGTTTGATTTAATGATATACTAACTGGATTTATTTAATTGAAAACAACATTAAAATTTGGAAGCTAATCATCTGATTTTAATTTTTTTTTTTTTAATTTCAAAGTCAAATACTAATATAGGATCATAATTTGAGTAGATGAATCTAGTACAATTCTCCTGTCCACCTACAGGTCAGGAGAGCGAAGTATATAGACTGTTTTGGTCATTTTATCAACAATCCACATTAAATTAATACTCCATAATTTGAGATAATTTGTAGTTTTTCCAAAAATAATTGACATTCTTTCTTTCTCAATGGAAAAAAGAGAATTGTGAAAAGAAAAAAGAAAAAAAAATAAAAGGCAAGCATGCCTGGCAAAACTGTCGAAATTAAGCAGAAGGAAACGAGAGAAGTCAGGTGTTTCGGGCAAAGCAGAGGAAGAAAAGGTGGACAATTATTTTTATTTTATTTTTTGTTAAAAAAAAGGAAGAAATAGGATGAAAAATAGATGATAATAAGTGGCATAATGGCCACCTATAAACAGAGACAAAAAAAGAAATGATGTAGTTTGCCACCCCCATGCCCTATCTCGCCAACTTAGGGCCCAACATCACAAACATTTTCATTTTCAAATATTTAACTAATAATTAATTATATATCTTTTTTTTTTTAAATTCCCCTAAACAATTACTGTACATGATGCAAGCTATTATTCCCAATGGTACGTACCATCGTGACATCATAGCCACGTTATGTCCACCTAAGCATCAAGCAAATACTTAATAAAAAAGAAAAGAATTAAGATTTTTTTTTTTTTTGCCATTCAAATTTTTAATATAGTTTGAAAACACAATTGAAATTTCGTTGTAGTTTTTTTACCATTAAAATTTTAATAAAAAAATTATTTTTAAAATAAAAAATATATGATATTTTGCTGTTGATTATTTTACTAAATAATGATATTTTTTTTTATTTTTTGAAACATTAAAATAAAAAATAAACCAAAAAAAGTTTGATATCAATTTAAAAAGTTTAATAATAAAAAATGACCTTAACTCAAAGGAAAATAAAAATAACCCAAATGGAAATTTTTAAAATGAAAATAAAGACTTTATTTCTTAATTAATTTATTAATTTCTATCTCACACAATTGTCGAATAATTTCTTTTTGAATAGATATTTTTTCTTAATTGCATATATATTAGATGTCCCATTTTTTAGGAAATATATATGACATCCAGTGGCATTTGTTTTTTAATATACATTGTTCGACCATAATCTTTTTGTTTAATGCTAAATTCTTTTAGTCATTTTAAATCTCTAGTGGTTTATTATTATTTTTTTTTTAAATTTGAGTAATGTCACCATAATTAAAAATGAAAGATTTACCATGACAAAATAGAGCTACTGAAACACTATTTTGCTCATTTATAGATGGACCCAGGATCAAGAAATAAGGGGCCAAAAACAGTGGCCGAGCCACTCAATGCTGAGGGTGTGCCCCTCATTTTTATTTTATTTTTGAATATATATATATATATATATATATATATATATATATATATATATAAATTATAACGGGAACTCCTAATTTATTTTAAGTACTCTTTCTTAAATTTTGAATATTCTAATATTTTTAAACATATAAATTATTTTTAAAATTTTTATGAAATAAAAATATGGTGCAAAAAAAATTAAAATTAAGGGTTTAAAACTAAACAAGAAGAGACTATAATATAATTTTAATATGTTCAATGGCCAAAACGCCATCGTTTTGGCTATTTCCCTTCTTTTTTTCTTTGTATAGTATAATTTATATGTATTTTTAATTTTTAATTTTTTATAATAAATTTCTAATGAGGCAGAATCCCGCTGACCCTGGATCCTGGTTCCGCCATTGGCCAAAAATTATATATATATATATATATATATATATATATATATATATATATATATATATATATATATATATATATATATAATTTGACTGAACTTAAACTTTTTTCATGTAGTACTATTTAAATCCGACGGTCAATGTGAGAAATAACATATACATAAAAAATAACCATAGGCTTTCTCCATAATATAAATATCTAGATTTAACTTGGTTTACAAATTACTGTGTAATATTCATGAAGAGCTGAAACACTCATTTATATATATATTTTTTAAATAAAATTATATGTTGATTATAAATTCATTATATACTAGAATAATTATAAAATTTACTCAATAGCATAAAGAAAAACTGTAAGTGTTTTTTTTTTTGGCTATTCTTATTTATTAAATAGCATTACCCACCAAATTAGTTTGAAAATAATAATTACCTAATCTTGATCTCAAAAAAAGAAAATAATTACCTAATCTCCCTCCTGTTCGCAACTCATTGCATAATAAGTGCATAATTGTAACTCCTTAAAACTAGACCACAGCCAACCATATGTTAGTTGTTACCACTTCTCTATAAAATTTAACCATCATAATTAAGCTGCCCTATGCATAACATCTTATCTCATTTTCTCATTATTTTCTACTAAATGAACTTAATCATTTTATACAAGTTTAACCAAGTACAACAAAAACATTATGAGCCATATATATATATAATGAAATGGCCCAGAAGAGTGCAAAGACATCATGAAATTAAAGCAACGACCCACAAAGAATTTTTAACTAAAAATTACTAAAAAAGATACAAAGATTATTATGATTATTAATTGAAGAGATGATAACACCATTATAGGTTGGTTTGGAATTTGAGAAATGGTGGGGTTTAGATGGGAATTGTATTTTGCAAATAATAATAACAAAAATATATTTCACGTTCAATCATTTTTTACGAGAATGGAACGTAAATAGTTAATTATAGATTCAACACCATTAAACTCTAAATTAATTTATTCTATAAATTTAAACCGAATTAAAAAAAAATGTAAAAAAAATGCAAAAAGGAAAATGAGAAAAGGCGAGGAGCTTTTTAATTTTAACTTTTTTCTTTTAAAAAAGTCAAATAGGGCCTATTTCATCAAATCATAATGATATCTTCACCGCCGATACAGATAGTAGAGATTTGCACACAAGATTCATCATCATTGCTCTTCACATATAATTTATTTTCTTGTACTCTAAAGAAACCCTAACACTACTAAAGAAAAAAACCCTAAATATTATGTGTAATATTATTAACACATTATCCCATTTTCATTTTTCACTTTCACTTCTTTCTTTAAAGATTTCTAGTGGAAAAGCATTATAAATTTTTTGAGACATTCTTTTTCTGTTCTATCGTTGTTCACTCATATTCCCCATTTCCTTTTAATTTTTAATTCCATCAAAATTCAAATTTATAACCTTATCATAATTTCAAAATTAATTTTCAAAATAAGAAAATGATTATTTTTTCTTGACAAAGGTGCTGAGGAGTGAACAAACTCTAGAATTCAGAGTTTTAGGTTACAATTAGCTTCACTAAGCTAAATCTCATATAATTAATATCTTAAAGCTTTATTTGAAAATCAAGAAACAGTACTTATTGGTAGATTAGTGAAATTAAATACATAATTTTAAGAAAATCTGGAAAATAAAAACAGATCTAAATATATAAATTTGTCTGTCTATTGTTGACCTTTATACATAGCAGGAAAAATTCCATTAATCCCATAATAATATAGCACAAAAATTTCATGCTTTTGAGGCCAAACAGTAACATACGAACATGTGTGCCCAATACATATATCACTCAAAAGAGAGCACAAAACTAACAGATTAAAGAACCCAACAACCCAACTTCAGATGAGTATGTGAAAAAAGTCTATGCATACAGAATGTTTTTTTTTTTTTAATATTCTTTTTAGAATATTCTTATTGTTCTTTTTCAAAAAAAAAAAAAATTGACGCAAGTATATAAAAAGGGAGGAAATAAAAAAATAGGAAAAGGGAAAGTAGTTAGTGATATTTATTTATAGGTATTAGGTTATTTTCATTTCTTGGTAATTCTGTTTTGGTCTGTATATGATATAGCTGTTGATCATCCATAGAAGTTAGTTTTGTTTAATCTTTAGAGGTGTGGTGGTCTGGTGATCAATTAAGCCATGCTAAACCAGGGGTTGTTTGAGGATCAAGAGATACAAACACAAATGGGTTTCTTTAATTTTCCTCAAAACTTAATATTTCCTCAAATGGGTATTTCCCATCAATCTCTTAAAGCCTTCACTATCCCTAATTCACTTGCACCTTCTGATCATCATCATCCACCTCCTTCTACTGCTGATCTCACCCAACTAACAAAGCATAGAGATCATCATGATATTACTTCTATTTCGGATGGAGGATCTCATCTTCTTTCCTTGCAAAGATCCACTGCAAATCTCTGGTACATATAAATATTACCCTTTTTTTTTTTCATATTTTATCATAAATTTCTAAGATCTAAAGTTGAAAAAGATTCCATGCCTGGTAGCTAAAAAGATTACACATACATGCACACAATTATTGTATTCTCTCTTAGGTTAAATGAGTTTTAATAGATGAATGTAGGTTTTTTCTTTTTAATTTTTTTATAAGGTATTTGAAACTTACTGGTCCGACAGACTAATTCTGATTCCTATTTTTTGAATTATTATATTATTTCATATTATGCATGAACTTTGTCTCTCTTTGTTGTCTCCATGTAATGTTCAGGGCTTGGGGAGAAGTAAATGAGTGTTTGAGCAGCAAAAGAAGCAACGGAGATGAACACCTAGGCCTTTCTGCAATGAAAATGAAAAAGATTAAATCAAGAAGAAAAGTGAGAGAGCCTAGGTTTTGCTTCAAGACAATGAGTGAAGTAGATGTACTAGATGATGGTTACAAATGGAGAAAGTATGGACAGAAAGTGGTGAAGAACACACTGCATCCAAGGTTAGATTTTCTAAATTCTTAATTATTCTTTTGAATTAAAATAAATTAATGTCTTCTACGTGGATTTTTGCTATACTTGTATGTATCTTCTATACTTTACACATGCTATATGTTGCCTTCTCTCTCTTTTTCTGCCATTCTCATCATTATCTTTTTCATTATTGTTCTTTTACAGCCTTTCTAGAGGAAGTTTTGATGGATAAATATATTTGTATATATATGTTATCATCACTTGATAATAATAAAAATATAATTTAAGAAAGTGACCAGAAAAGAAGTAATTATTGGCTTTAAAAAGACAAAATCACATTTGTAGAAAAGAAAAAAAAAAGTGCAACAATTGATCAATCATAATGTTTTATGCAAAGCAAAGTATAAGATTTTGAATCAATTCTTGAAAGTTAACTTTATAATAGAGAAGATATAATAGGGAAGTGATAAACTCGAATTTTGCTTCATTTTACAAACCAAAGAAATTAAATTTATAGACCTATTATACATTTCCATCAGTATGAGATTAGCAACAAGGATAATAATGTGGCTTTTCTCCTTCTCACATTTCAATGGAAAACCTACTATTCTTCTTCTTCTTTTTATTATCCCTATTTTCCCTCTTAATATAGTTTAAATTTCACTTTCATTGTTTATTTTTGGCACGATTCAATATCGGAGAGATTCTCATATTATATAATTAAAAAAATAGTAAGTGTTCAAAAAAAAAAAAAGTACGGACATTTAACTTAATTTCAAAAATGAGAGTTGTCAAATCATTATAAAAATTTGAATGTGGGATATTTTATTATAAGAATTATAATTGTGGCGAAATTAACTCAAATATGGCTTAAATTATTTTAGAGTAGTGGTGAATCAACACGTTTAATTTCTTTATAAATTTGTATTCATAAATGTAAACTTTGGCTAGTAGTTGCGTAGCAATTTTAAATATAAGAAATTACACTTGGAAAAGGGTCCGAGAGTACGAATGTGCAAAATACTTATCTAGTCGGGAATTCGCAATTTCATTCACCAATACAACTAATAATTAAAATATTGATTTAAATATACATACCAATCCTCATTAAATATGTGGAATGTGTATTACTTGTTTGTATGGATGTATTTATTTTTTTTTTAAAGAAAGTGGGAGTTTGGACTCGAAATATTTCGGTATATTAGAATTAATATTTACCGCTAAAATGTCTGCTGAAAAACTGCTTGAATATATTTTTAATGAGTTGCATATTGTTGCTTGTTTCAATTGCGTTCTTTATTTGTCTATGCAACTTAGAAGATAGTCAAGCTATTGATTAAAATTCTAAGGCAATGATTTTAGCTTTTTGAATTTGTGAAATATGGTATTATTGTTTAATAGTACGTTTTTCATTTATTTTGTTCTTGTTCTTGCATGAATTTCTTGTGAGCATGCGATTAGTAGACATGATTTTTGGCATAGGCAAAGTCAAAAAGCCATTATCTTATTTTCAAGAGTAGTTTTATTTTTTATTTTTTTGTTTTTTTTTTCTTCTCCTCTCTCCAAACAATGGATTATAAATTAGTCCTCAAAGATAAATGTGATGGGGCATAATATTTATAGTCTTTATAGTGACGCTAGGTTTATGAATTAACTATAATAGTTCATAATTAATTTAGTTCAAAAAAATTGATTTAACAAATATTTTCTTGTACATATAGTATTAATACTTATATAATCATAAGATGCAATAATAACAACTATTTCATTTAAGCAATAATGAAAATACACACTTAATCCATAAGAATTTTCTAACGAGTATATGTTTTGAATATGCAATGAATTTTGAATCCTACTAATTGTATTTGAAAAAAAAAAAAATAAAACTATACATACATCTAAAATTAATTTTTTAATGCATTGACACCTAATAATTACAAGCATCAAAATTCTGATTCTCAGATTCACCATAATTCTTTTTAATGCTTGCTTTGTCCATTTTCACTTTAGTCCTCTTTACTTTTAGAGCAAATCAAGCACAAAGTTTTAATTTTAAAATATAGTCTGCATTTTAACTTTTTGCATTATTTTTTTTTTTGGGACCCATTAGCTAATTTTTAGCAGCTGCCACATTGCATTGATGAAATTTCAGTCAACTTTTAATTTTCACGCTCCAAAGGTGTTGTACGTAAAATATTTATTGGTCACGGGGCATGATATTATAATAATAATTTACAAATTATTTTCTGAATTTTCTAATGCTAGCACTCTAATTTGGTCTGAAAATGTATCACTGTGTATGTGTTTGCTGCATAATACATTATTTTATAAAAAAATTAATATATATGTGGATAATTAATTAATAGAAAATTTATTTGTATATATACAGGAGCTATTATCGTTGTACACAAGATAATTGTAGAGTGAAGAAACGAGTTGAAAGATTAGCAGAGGATCCAAGAATGGTGATAACAACCTATGAAGGGAGACATGTACATTCTCCATCACATGAACTCGAGGACTCACAGGCTCAATCCCACCTTAACAATTTCTTTTTCTAGTGTGTGTTTTTTTATTTTATTTTTTGTGTATTTTATATGACAATACTTATTTTACATCAAGTCCATGAAATTTCTTATGGGACAAGCTAATGATAGAGTATTATGTAGGAAAAGTAGTTATGATAATTCATACTTTGTTACTCTATCATTAGCTAAATCCATTAAAAATTTCATGAACTAGGTTCAGTCAAATGTTTTTTGTGCATCAGGTCTAAGCAAGTATTTTCGTTTATTATAAGTGTTATATATATATATATATATATATATATATATATATATATATGTGAAAAATAAAGCACATCCATATATGTATAAATTCACAGTGGCTGCATTTCTTAGGCCTCTTTCTGCATGACTTCATATTTTACTAATAAATCTCAGTCAAAACATTGTAACATTCTAGCGTTTTGTTTTCTTGCTAAGAATTGTGGCTGCATATTTCTTATTTTAGTTTTGTACATAAATCAATAACAAGAACATTTTGTGATGAGTTTCGTGGTTGTTATTATTGCTAGTGCTGTTGAAATATGGTTTAATGGGTTATAGTTTGATTTGGTCCAACAACTCAATAATATTTCTTTTATATGCCAGAAATTACTCCTGATTTCATATATATATAGATTAAAAATTTAATTAATGTGGTTAGATTTCAAATTTGTCTTTGTACCACAAATTCTGATGTCTAATTAAACTATTTAAGGCTTAACCAGAGGCAAAAAACATGTTGATATATTGGCATTTCATGGAAAACAGAATTTTTGGAAAGTAGAATAAATGTTGAGAATTGATATTTAAGAAATAGGGATAAGGCAATTTCTGTCTCAAAATTATTTGACCAAATTATTTGATATTGGACTATTTTATTTTTGATTTTTGGGTTGATTTTTGTCTCTAAATTAATTGAAATTGTCTAATTTTTGCCATTTTTCAAAATGAAAGGTCCACTTCGTAGGGGAAGTTAACGTCGACCAATGATAACATGCTAAATCATAGCCACATGTATTTCCTCACTCTCAGTTAGCATCTTCTATACCAAATAAAGAAGTTTAAAAAAAAATTGCAAAATTTTTCCTTCTTTAGATTGAGAATTGTTATATTTTGGTCAAATAAGTACGGATTCTTTCAAAATAATTTTTTGCAAGGTCTATCGTTTGGCAAGTTTCTTTATTGCTGTTTGTAGTATCAGTTTGTCTTTCTAGTCAATTTTTTATGATTTCTTGTTAACTGCTGAGGGAAAACTAATTAGCATATTTGTCCATATAAGATGAAGAAAAGGAGGAATGTCGCGTTGGTGAGATCAAAGGAATTAATAGAAACCCATATAAATATTGTCTTATTGGAAGTTTTTTTTTACTCGAAGCACGGTTAATTTTCACCCAATGCGCAATGCTATTGCAAATCTTTGGCATCCTCTTGGTGGGGTTAACATCACTGATATTGGAGAGAAAAGGTACTTGCTTAAGTTCTTGAATGAAATTGATGTTAAAGGAGTGTTAGAAAGGGAACCTTGGACCTTTTACAAACATCATCTTATACACCAAATGGAAAAAGGTGAGACCCTTATTTTTGTTCCTTTACACTATATTAGTTTTTCGATTCAAATCCATGACTTACCCCCAGATTTTATGAATGAAACTATGGCAAATGTTTGGTGACTTCATTGGATAGTTTTTTCTATATGATACTTAAGTTTTCTTACATATGGAGATAATTATAAATGTATACGGGGTTTGTATAGATGTTAGATACCCCTTAAAACGAAAGAAGAAAATTGCTAAGGATAACATATCCATTATTTATACCAGATTTGCCTACAAATGCCTATTGATTTTTTCGTTTCTTGTGTGGAGTTATGGGGCATATAGATAATTGTTGTTTAGTTAGGCTTCATAAGAAGAAAGAGCAGCTTTGCCTAGAATGGAAAGATAAACTTAGGGTAGTTCCTCACTATACTACAAGAAATCTGAGAAATAGAGACGGAATTCCGTCTCTAATTGAAAATAGAGACGGAAATTTTCCGTCTCTATTTCGTCGGTCTCTAAAAATTAGAGACCAAAATGTTCCGTCTCTATTTTTAGAGACAGAAGAGACGTTTCCGTCTCTAAAAATAGAGACGGAATAGTGCTTTCCGTCTCTATTTTTAGAGACGGAAGGAGCGTTTCGGTCTCTAAAAATAGAGACGGAAAGAACGATTACGTCTCTATTTTTAGAGACGGAAATGAGTTTCCGTCTCTAAAAATAGAGACAGAATAAGTTTTTCCGTCTCTATTTTTAGAGACGGAAAATGAATTCCGTCTCTATTTTTTTTGGAATTTTTTTTAATATATTAAAATAAATAATATTAAATTTAAATATTCCTTAATTTTATATAATGAATTTTCGTCTCTAATTTATTGATTTTTTTATATATTAAAAATAAATAATATTAAATTTAAATTATTCTTAATTTTATATAATGAAAAAAATTAAATAAACAATAAATAAATATGAAAATATTGTATTATTTAATGTATTAATATATAAAAAGTGTAGTGAGATTACAAATAAAAAAAAAGATAAAAATTCTAAAAATAATAACTAAGATGGAGGAGAATGCGGACGACCAGCAGACGGTACTTGCGGGTCAACAGGTAATCTACGGCTAATAAAGTCCTCTAGCATATTGATACGGTCCATTAGTACGCCGACCGTACCGCGTAGATCAATGACCTCATTAGTACGCCGACCGTCTCCAACTTCTGTCCATATTACTCATTAATATTCAACTGCTTAGAAAAAATCATAAGGTCGAAGTTAGTATTTAATTTGAACTCAATTCTCTAGCCTACTATTTCGCTTTAATCCCTAATTAGTTTTACATAATGATTCATTTCCCTAAATTAAAATCATAAATATTTTGTAAAAAAACGGACAGAGTTCCCCCTATACGGGTCCCTATCCCCCTGTCAAACATTAGCAATTTTAACACTTCGGTAAAATATCAATCAATCGCAACTACACAACAAACTCATTGTAATAAGAAATTTACCCATTCATAAGATAATTTACCAATTTATAATTAATTAGCTGGTCGAAATTCCCAACAAACAGCTAACCCTCCATTGTCCTCAATTATTACATCCTAACTTACACATATATTCTTAAGCTTAGTGCAAATTTCACAAAATTAAGATACATTTTTAATTCTGCCTTAAGATTGTTCCAATATTTAATCTCAATTCATCAATTCAACTTAGTTTGCTCAATTTATTAAAACTTTAACTCACAGTCCAAAATAACTAACTAAACTAAATCCAATTCACTAATTTTTCAAGTATTACTAATTACACTTCCATTACCTATCTATGCATTTTTTTTATATCCATTTATATATGAAGATTTAATTTCCGTTATCTATAAATTTAATTACTAATCTGATTTATGTGTCAAATTTAACTTTTACAAAAATAATGTACAATGTAAATTCTAACTTACATATTAACCTATATTTCTTCCATTTACAAGTACTGTTCTAGTTCCCAGCTATGGACAATTTCCCAATTCTTCCATTCAACCCGCAATTCTGTAAGTCTTAATTTCATTTCTAATTAGCTATGATAAAACTCATGAAAATACAACAAACAATCCAATGGTATCCAACATACACACTGTCCACTTAATTGCATTTAGTAAAATCACACTTAATAAATTTTAATTTATGGAAGAATCACTTAAGAAAGTAATTTTGGTGGCCACATACCAATTTTCTGCCCATTTTTGGTCCCTTCACCGTCACCGGAGCTCCACCGGAGACACCGAAACCACCAGGAGGGAGCTTGAAGCGCCGGGGTTTCTTTTCCGGTGATCGCGCGCCGTAATTGCCCTTCGTTTTGCCGGAATTGACGTCGGCAGCTTCGGTTCTTCTCCACGCCAATCTGCTCATCTCCGGCGAGTGAGGAGGATCCATGGCCACCGGAAGATTCGTCTGCTCACCAGGAGTCCAGCTGTGCTGCTCGTGTCATCGATCGTCGCCGGAGTTGGCCGAAAAATGCTGAAGAAGCTCATGGTTCTTCTCTCGCTTCCCTGGAATGGCGTCGCTGCGAACCTGGAGAATCCACAGCGGGGGCAGCGTTGTGGGTTGCGACGGTCCGATCCCCACCTCCGATCGCCGTCGATGGTCACTGGCGGTGCCTTCTGCCGCTCCTTCTCCCTCTCTTCCTCTCTTTCGGTCTCCTTCCCCGATCTCCCATGTTCTGTCTTTCCCCCTCATTCTTTTTCTATTTCATTTAATTCCCACAAATTCTAAACTCATATCTCTAAAATAGAGACGGAAATTGATTTTTCGTCTCTATTTAGAGACCGCACGATTATACCGTCTCTATTTAGAGATCGTAAATATTACTCCATCTCTAAATAGAGACCGAAAACTTTCCGTCTCTATTTAGAGACTGAAAAATATTTCGGTCTCTAAATTTAGAGATGGAAAGCAATTTCCGTCTCTAAATTAGAGACGGAAATTGCTTTCCATCTCTAAATTTAGAGACCTGAATTATTTTGGTCTCTATTTAGAGACGGAATAATTTTTTCGTCTCTATTTAGAGACGAAAAAAATTTCCGTCTCTATTTTCGGTCTCAAATTTTGGAGGGAATCGATCCCGCCATAAATAGAGACGAAAAAATTTCGGTCTCTATTTTCCGTCTCTATTTGTCATTTTTCTTGTAGTGACTAGTTGGCTCCTCTGAGCAGTGGGTGGTTGTGAAATGGGGAAGGAAATAACTTAATGGAATGTGTCTAAATGTCTATGGCACGTATTGGAGATATTTTTCACTACTCACAAGGGTGTGAATTGAGAGGAGTTAATATGGAAGATATAAGGGCTAAACCAAAAGGTATTTTAAATAGTGACGGATCAAATATGGAAGAGGATTCAGTGGGCTTAGCTAAGGGTTAAATGCGCCTAAATAAAGAGGAGACAATAAGAAGAATGGATGATAGCAAAAAAAAGGCCTAAAACACAAAAAAACAACTAGCTTCCTTTGTTTATGAAAATTATGATTCAATTAAAACTTCTTCTCCAACGTTTTTTACCCATAAAAAAAATTAGAACGACAAGTCCTGCTATGCAGGCTAGCCGAGAACAATCAATACTCTAATTTGGAACTGTTAGGAAATTGGTACTCCCCAGACAGTGAGAGTGCTTAAGGATCACGCTAAGCTACAGGTAAAATATGATTTTTCTAGTGGAAACCTTATCTCATATTGATAGAATGGAGGAGGTTAAAAGAAGTATTAGGTTTCATTCTTGTTTTGTGGTTAACCGAATTAGTAGAGGAGGTGGATTGGCTTTTGCTTTGGCGAAATTCTTGTAATGTAGAAATAATTGACTATTTTACTAACTTCATTTGTAGTGATTTGAAATCCACCCTAGTATTAATGTGCACGATTAGGGTGATTAGGTGAGTTTGATTTAGGGTTTATAATTTTCGGACTAAAGTGTAATTGAGATCTAAGGACCTAATTGCATGAAATAAATAAGTTAAGTAACTAATGTGCAATTTTGCATGATTAGTGTTAAGTAAGGATTAATTAAGTTAAGTTAGATTAATTAGTCTTAATTAAAGAGTAAGTGGAATCCACGTGTTAAGTTTATATCTTGCCACCTAAGGAGTGCCATGCATATATAAGTGTGAGGAGGTTGGCTATGGCATCTTGTTCTTCAAGTTGGCCGGCCATCTCTCTGTTCAATTGGAAGGTAAGCTTGCTTTGTTCTTCTTTTCCTTTTCCTTTTCCTTTTCCTTTTCCTTTGTTATTTAGTTGATTTCATTCAAGGGTTAGCTTGCTTGTTTTCTTTCCTTTGTTCTTCATCTCATTTAAGATTTTGTTGATTGTAAGTTGGAGAATCAAACAAGAGGTCAAAGGGTAAAGAGAAGATTGTTTGATTTGTGAAGTTGAAGGAGCTAGCATTTAAAGGTTTAGGATTCTAATTCTTTAAATGAAGCATGATTGATTAGGTTGGGTGAATTATGGGTTTAGAAGAGTTCAATAACTTTTCTAATTGTTAAATTGCACTTGGGATAGTATTGAGTTGATGAAGCTTTGTTGATAGTTTGAAGTTATAATATGTTTTGATTGTTTGCATGTTGATTATGTTTTAATTATAATTTGTGTTATTAGAAAGTTAACATGTAGGTGATTATTTGGTTAGAGAGCCATGTGGGCTGAAAATGATGTTTTGGTTAGTTTTTATAAGTCATGTATGTGAATATAGGAAAGTGCTTGAAATGAGGTTAGTGAGTTAAGAATTTTGAACCTATAGTTCAGGCTTTGTCATGGGTACGACAAGGGTCGCGAGTGCGACAGAGGGTTCTATGGGATAGAATTGCTAGATTGTGTTTTGTCGCGAGTGCAAGCATGATAGAAGCATTTGCATGTTCTATTGCGTATGCGACTTGTGCCGCTAGTGTGAATGAAGAGTACCTTGAGGTCTGTCGTGAACGCGACAGAGTCGCAAGTTATAAATACTTGATAATTGCCCTGTTCGTGTGAATTAAGATATTTGGCCTATGAATAATTATGCATGTGTTAATCCATGTGAATATGTATGGAGAAATGTGGACTTGTTTGATATGCCATATGTGATATAAGGATGAATGGATTAAATATATAGCCTGTAAATCGAGTCGTGGATAGATAGGCATGCCTATAAGGGTTATTATTCGCAGCTGCTAGCGTTGATGCCCGTTTGGTATTTAGTGTTGATGCCATTTGGTATCTAGTGACTCGAGATTTGCATATCTTTAGTGTTGATACTGTTTTTTCCCAATATCTAGTGATTGATACACGAGTGGTATCCATTGTTTCCATTATCCACTGCTATATTGATTCAGTCTATAATAAGATTGTTGCTTCATTGATTGATTGTAGTATTGTGTTAAATTGTGATATTTGCCATGATACAGTAACAATTTCAAGTATCATTGTATCAATTATATGTTAGTGATATATGTTAGTGATATTAATGATGTAAAGTATGTATTATTGAATATTGGACCTATCATTTATTTATAGTAGGTTTTGTTATTATATGTTTAATTCATAATTTCTTGTAGTAGGCCATTTGTTTTGTTTATATCCCCACTGAGCCGTAGCTCAGTATGGGTGTTTATCTCCCGTGTAGGTTCTTAGCTTGGAAGCTCAAGTTTTGGTGTGGACATCTGTCGGCCACTAGGAGAAGTCTTTTAGCCTTCTGTTTAGGTTAAATCTTTTGTAATGTACGAAATTTGTACTATTTTTGTATAACAGGATTATGTAATAATATTTTGTAAAGTTATGTACGTGAAAAATGTAAATTTTGATAAAGTAAAGTAAATGATAACTTTTGTTATATATATTGTTTATAAACTCACCGCAGATTAGCATGTATGTACATGACTATAAGTAAAAATGTTTGTAGCGTTCCCTTATCCTCCTAGGGGGTATTGGCGCGTTACATCATTGATGCTTTTGTTACTGATGAGAATGGTTTAAAGTTTTACTGGAATGGGTTTTACAGTTTTTTAGAAAGAAATTGTAGACGGCTTTCTTGAAATTTGCTTTAGGCTTTTTCTTTAAGATATATTGGGCCTTAGATTTGTGTTGGCAATTTTAATGATATTTTGTCTCCAGAAGAAAAATTGGGTGGATTAAAACAGCCACATCACTGAATCAATGGCTTTAGCAAGGCACTGGTTGATTGTAGATTGTGTGATATTTTGCTTTCGGGGTATTAATTCATATGGGAACGAAATTGAGATCATGGTTGAGAAAGAGAGCATTTAGATAGAAAAGTAGAAAATGATGGCCAGTTGTTTATGTTTCCTTCTTATATGGTTCAAAATCTATTGCGGCTAGTATTAAATCACTCTCCTATCTTGGTTAATTCACAGTAACAGTTTGAAAATTAGAGAAAGAAGAGATTTAAATTTGAAAATGCCTGGTTATTAGAAGAGGAGATTTTCATTGTTGTTCACAATGGAGGGGATGATCATACATGTAGGGGAATTATGGAAAAAGAGGCATCACGTATTTCTAATTTGGCAAATTGGAATTGCTATAAGAGGGATTATTTGTAGCATAGAGAATAAATTATTATTGAATGGTTGAAGCATGGAAGAGAAGATGCGTCTTTTTTGGTTCCTAATGAGTTTTTGAAATTAAAGGAGGAGCTTATTTCTATTCTTGAATAGGATGATCATTAGGTAAGGTAATAGGCTAAACAATTTTGGTTAAAATATGGAGATAACAATTCAAAATATTTTACATGCTCAAATCAATTCAAGGATAAAAAAAAATAGAATTAATGCTTTAAAGAATAATGATGGTGAATGGGTAACAAATGATGATGGTATAAAGAGGTTGATTTGTGAAAACTTTCAATTAGTTTTTGAACTAGCTATTTGGAGAGGGACCATTTTCTTAGCTTGATTTCTCCAAAGGTCACGAAAGAGGATAATTTGTTACTTACTAGTAATTTCACTGTTGAAGAGATTAAAGGGTAGTCTTTAGAATGCACATAGATAACTCGCCTAGCCCTAACGGTCTCAATTTTGCCTTTTTTCCAAAAATTATGAAATGTTGTTATTAATGATGTGGTTCGGAGTTGCAGAACATGGATGAAAGAGGTGTTTATCTGGATTCACTTTCTAATACTCATATAATGCTTAGTTCTAAGAAAAATAATTTATAAAGTGTTAAAGACTTTAGACCAACAGCTCTTTGTAATTTCCAATACAAAATTATGTTTAAAGTTTTAGCGAAAAGACTTAAATAGATTCTTCTGAATATTATATCTAGTTGTCAATCTACTTTTGTCCTAGGTAGATTAATTATGGATAATGTTTTTATTGCCTTTGAGCTTATTCATCATAAGAAAAGAATGACTAAAGAGAAGACAAGTTATGCTGATCTTAAAATTGACATTTGCAAAGCCTATGATAGGGTGAATTGGGATTTTTTGGAAGATATGTTACGAGCTTTGGGTTTTTGTGCTAAACAGGTGATAGGATGAGGACATATGTTAGGACTTTTAGTTATTTGATTTTATTTAATGGGTTGGAAGTGAGACCTATTATTCCCACCGATGTTTGAGACAAAGAGATCATATTTCTCCTTACTTGTTTCTTTTACATGTAGAAGGGTTGTCGATTTTATTTTCTAAAGCTGAATAAAAAGGGTGTGTCTATGGTTATAGGGCTAGTGCTAGGGCTCCAAGAGTTTCTCACCTTTTTCTTTTGTTGATGATTCTATTTTTTCTTTCTTTTGTGCTAATGAGTCTAAAAGCATGAAAGTAAGGAAGTAGGCCTTTGGACAAGCTGCAAATTGTCAAAAGTTGAATATTATGTTTAGTTCCAATGTCGAGGAGCTAGTAAAAACAAAACTTTTTCGAGTTTATTGGGTGTGTTCAATTTTTTTAGCAATATGACTTATCTAGGTCTTCTTTCCCTTATTGGGCGTAGCAAGAAATCTATCTTTGCTTTTTTAAAAGATAAGCTTGAAAAGGCTAAGTAATGATAGGAATAAATTTTTGTTGAAAGTAGGGAAGAAAATCCTTCTTAAATCTATAGTGTAGGCTATCCTTTCTTACTACATGAATGTTTTCCTTCTTCTAACATCTTTATGTGAGGAACTTTAAAGGATGATGAACTCTTTTTTGGTGGGGTTCGGGGGGAAGTAATAGTAGGCATATTAGGTGGCTTTCTTGGAATCGTATGAGTGTGAGTAAAATAGATGGTGGGATGGGTTTTAGGGATCTACATTGTTTCAATATTGCTATGCTATAGAGGCAAGGGAAGAGGTTGTTAACTGAACCTAACTCTTTCAAATTTTCAAAGCTTATTACTTGAGGGGGACTATTTTGCTTGCTAATTTGTGATAAATCCAAACTTTACTTGAATGAGTATATTGCACTCTAGCAAGTTTTTGAAATAAAGGGTATTTTGGAGAGTGAGGAATGGTAAAAAAATCAGTGTTAAACTTGATCCTTGGGTGCTTAATGAGAGATTTTTATGCATGCTTAGTTTGTGGTTTATTAGTTTTCCACACGTAGATATAAGAACGGTATAGACAATTATATATCAAAAGAAAATCAATAGTCGAATTAAGAAACTTGGAGTCACATAGGAGATTCATTTTGCGATTGGAGTCTACTTATTGTGCTTATATTTGTATCAAAATATAATTAGTTGTAATTATGATATATACACTTTAAAGATGTATCTTTCAAAAGCTTGTGTAAGCATTTTAAATGAGTATGATATGAGATAACTAGATAAGTAATAACTTTTGAGATAGGTTTGTTTTTGTGAATATCGGAATGCTATGTGAAACATTAGACCATTATGACTATTGGTTTTAATTTGTTATGATACTATAAATGTGAGATGGTTATAACATTTTCAAGTAAATAAGACTTTACAATTTCTCTTATCACTGAAGTTATCGGTTTCATCTCAAGTGTTTGTGCAACTCTATTTGCACTAATTCTCTTAGCTGGCTCTTGGGTGACTTGAGCAGATACCCCAATTTTTCTAGAAAAAAGCTCGTTACCTTGTGTGTCAAACCTTGGATGAGCTATGGCAACCAAAAACATACACTACAAAAAAACACAAATTAGCGACGGACAATTTTCAGTCGCTAATTAGCGACTATTTAGAGAATTAGTCACTAAAGTTCTTTTTGTCAATTTTAGCGATGGAATAGAGACGAAAATAAAGAATCAGTCGCTATTTTTTGGCGGCAATAAGTGGCGCTTTTTTTTTGCGACTGAATTTAGCGACTGAATTTTTTAGTCGCTAATTAGCGACTGATTAGCGACGAAATAGCGACGGGTTATTCCGTCGCTAAAAAGTTTTCAAAATTTTTAAATGAAAAGGAAATTAGTGATAATTTAGCGACCGATTATCCGTTGCTATTTTAAATTAAATATTTAAAAAAATTTAAATTTTGATTATTAATTTTACTAAGTATTATAATAATAAAAATATGCACACATACTTATGGTTATTAGTTATTTTTAATATTTTTATTTTAGAAATGACCCGCAAAAAGTAATATATTTAGACCCGAAAATAAAAAAATAAAAAATAATCCGGTAGAAAAAATTTATTGAATGTTAAATTTAAACCCAAAAATAATTAAGTGTGGATTTTAACTAAATAATTAAATTGTAAATAAAATAAATAAATAGATAAATAAATACTTACAAAAGAAGAAGAACATGGAATTAAAATCAAAGAAAGAAAAAGAGTGAAGATAGAAATTGAAAGAGGGAGGGACAGCGTGAGGAGAGGAAGGGGCGACCCTCTCCAGCGCCGGCGACAGACGACTGGGGAAGCGGAGATGGTCCTCCGCCACCGGCGACAGGCGGTGCCTAGCCAACTCTGCCTCCTTCCCTGCCGAGTTTGTCGTCTGCTCCTGCTTTGCGAGAGGGAAGCCGAAGCTTCTCTCCCCTTTTTTGGTCAGATCCGGTGTCAAACGGCGACATGAGCCACATCACCGAGCTTGTGAAGGCGAGGCGTTCATCCTTATACCCACCGATCGTCCCCACTCGTTAGCGATGATGAGATCGGAGTTGTGGAAGCGTGGCTTTTCGGCGTAGATCCCGATCAAATGGTGTGGCTTTTTGGAGTGTGATGTCGGGCGGGAGGTCACTGACGTCTTGGACTTCGAGTCGGCAGTGGCGGTGTCTCCTCTACGATTCTCCGACGACTGTTGACCGGCGGACAAATTTTACTGCTGTTGAAAATGGTATGTGCACTTCAGTTTCTGCTCTTTAAATTGTTTTATTTTATTGGATTTGCCATTTTCTTTTGTTGATTTGTTCATTTAGTATTAAACAGATGAATCCCTTGTATTATTACTTAGAAATATGGACTTTTTATTTGTTTTAGATTTGTTCATTTGGTATTAAACAGTGAAGAAAGTTTTCTCATTTTCTTTCTCTGTGTTTAGTTTCCGAAATTTGATAAAGGCAAGAAGAAATTTTTTTGGAGCTAGTGATTACTAGCTTCTTTATTTCTTGTTTTGAGTGGTGACTATAAATTGCAACTTCATTTTTCCTAATTTGAGATTTTGTTTATTTGTTGTAAGCTGATTGTGGTTGGGGCTTCACACTGCTAATTGGTTGGTCCATCTGTTGAGTTGTTTATTGAATACCTTGTACGAAATTGTGCTCTATCAAATCGTGACAAAAATGATCCTGAGAACTCCAAGGTATGCTTTAGGTATAGTTGCTTCATATATTTTTTGATTTAGAAAAAATGATTAAATGTCATAGCTAATGTTATTTACATATTTAGTTTATATTTGAATCAACATAGGGATTCAATAGTTAGATGTTAGATCATTGGATTGAATTGATGTACTAATAGTTTCATATTAGATGACATTTTAAATTTGCTATCTTTTCAGTAACTCGTTTACAGTTTGGTGTCCGATTTTAATGGAATGACCTTAGTCCTTCACCTTGAATTGAGACAATTTTATATCCCTTAACTTAGGCATCAGAAACTTGTTCTTGTTATGGAGTTTTTAGTTTTTCTTTATTTATGTTCATGGAGATGTTTGCAATTTACTCATGTGATTTTTATTAAAATCTAGAAAAATTGTCTACTATCGTTTTTTCTATTATGTCATTAGTCAATGCTGAAATTGGTTAAGTTAGTTGCTTGCTTTAATTTCGTTTTAAGTTATTTAGTGTGTTCTATTTGAATTGTTACAAATTTGTAATGGCTTTGATCATGAAGTGTAATTAGCAAGGAATCTCAAAGAAGCTTGGCATAATTGGTTGTATGATGGTTTGGTCTTAAAATAAAATGGAATTATGCAGATTTTAATCTATATGTGTTTATTCATGATTAGTTTCTATCTTTGTGTTAGATTTGATCATTAATTTCATACAAACATCATCATAAACATTCATGCCCCATTTAGACCTTGAATATAATAATAATCACATAGAATAAGTGAATAGATCACTTACGTTGAGCGGAATTCGACATAATGAAGAGAAAATTTGACGATCACGAACGTCGTAAACCAGTTTCTCTCCCTTAACCCTCTTTATGCAGCAAATGCTTGATGAAAAGCGAAAATATGATCGTTATGTATTTTGTTTTGTTTGCTAAACTTTTTTAGGGTGAAGAGAGGACTAGTTTATATACCCTTTTAACTTTAGATCTAGTACGTCCATCAAATACTAATTTAACGGTTAAGATTTAATATACTATTAAATAAAAGGATAATCCTAATCCTAACTTAATATGGGTTTAAATGTAAATATAAGTATAGGCCAAATACACTTTTAATCCGGGTACACTTCTAACATTCTCCCACTTGGCCGGATGTTCCATCATCATATTTAATAGTATAACATAAGGTTAGCAAAGATTAAATCTTATAAACTGTTAACATCATAAACACCTCAACACAACAAATTACATAATGTGGGTTATAGCGGTTATACACAGTATAGTCGCATACTCCCTTCCATATAACACTACATTAAGAACTTATTATGTTAGGTTCATAAGTTGTATATAAACAACATACAGTCCACATACTTGTTATGAAAATACATACAAATTTCTTATTCAAACAATCATGTATATATAAGCACAATGAATAAGAAATATAAAATTCAGAAACATATCATTATTGAGCTTAAGAGTGTTAAGCATTATTGTCAATCATCAATACAACCAAGACCCATCCTAAGCACATGTTCTTTAAATGTCTTTGGTTGTAAACCTTTAGTTAGAGGATCTGCAATCATGAGATCCGTCCTAATATGTTCTATATACACTCTTTGTTTCTGAATCTCCTCTTTAACAGCAAAATACTTTAATTCCATGTGTTTTGCGCCTCTGGAATATTTGTTATTCTTAGAGAAGAAAACTGCTGCAGAATTATCACAATAAATTTTCAGCGGCTTGCTTATGGTGTCGACAATCCTAAGCCCTGAAATAAAGTTTCGCAGCCATAATGCATAAATTTTAGCCTCATAACAAGCTACAAATTCTGCTTCCATAGTGGATGAAGCAATAATAGACTGTTTGGCACTTTTTCATGAAATTGCTCCTTCAGCTAATAGGAACAAATAGCCAAACGTTGACTTTCTACTATTAATACATCCAGCAAAATCTAAATCTGAATATCCAATCACATCTAAATGATCAGACCTTTTATAAGTGAGCATGTAATCCTTTGTTCCTTGAAGGTATCTCAATACTTTCTTTGCAGCTTTCCAATGATCAATACCAGGATTACTTTGATATCTACTCAGCATCCCTACTGCAAAACTGATGTCGGGTCTAGTACAGGTTTGAAGGTATATCAAACTGCCCACAACAGAAGCATATGGAATTGCTTCCATTTCCTTACGTTCTACATCATTCCTTGGACATTGAATAAGACTAAATTTATCTCCCTTTTGAATAGAGACAACACCTGCTGAGCACTTGCTCATGTTAAATTTCTCAATAATTTCCTCAATATAGGCTTTCTGAGACAATCCTAATAAACCTTCTGATCTCTTATGGAATATTGAAATTCCAATCACATAGGATGCCTCTCCCATATCTTTCATTTCAAAACTCTTAGAAAGAAATTCTTTAGTCTTATGCAATATATCCAAGTCATTAGCAGCAAACAAAATATCATCAACATACAGAACTAGAAATATAAACTTACTCCCACTGATCTTTCGGTAAATACACCGATCAACAGTGGTTTCCTCAAAACCGAAAGAAGTAATGGTATTATTGAACTTAATATACCATTGCCTGGAAGCTTGTTTAAGTCCATATATTGACTTCTTTAATTTACACACCATACTTTCTTTACCTTCAATGGAAAAACTTTCAGGTTGATCCATATAAACTTCCTCCTCAAGATCACCATTCAGAAAGGCTGTTTTCACATCCATTTGATGTAGCTCTAAATCAAAATGAGCTACTAATGCCAAAATTATTCTCAAAGAGTCTTTCTTTGAGACGGGTGAAAAAGTCTCCTTATAATCAATACCATCTTTCTGAGTATAACTTTTTGCAACAAGTATAGCTTTATATCTTTCAACATTGCCATTTGAGTCGCGTTTGGTCTTAAAAATCCATTTACAGCCAACCCTTTTAGAACCTTCTGGCACGTCTACAAGATCCCAGACATTATTTTGAGCCATTGATTCTAACTCTTCTTTCATAGCATCAATCCACTTTTTAGACTTATTACTACCTATGGCTTGTGAAAACGAAATAGGATCATTATCAATGCCACAATCAAAATCTGACTCTTACAAATAAACCACATAATCATTAGAAATAGCCGACCTTCTAACCCTTACAGGTTTATTTAAGGCTATACCAACTGGTTCATTTGTATGAGTTGGTGGTAAGTTATATTCTTCATGGGGTGCTTCTTCGTTATCCAAATGTTGTTCTTGATTATTTTGCTCTTCCAAATCAGGAAAAACATTTGTTGTGGTTGTGGATTTAAGAACATTTATAGGCAATGGAACATCAATCCTTATTTCATTAATATCCATAATTTGATTTTTAGCACTCCCACTAACCTCACCATTCTCTAAAAATTTGGCATTGGATGTTTCAATAATTCTAGAACTGTGGTTTGGACAGTAAAACCTGTACCCTTTGGATTTCTCTGGGTAACCAATAAAGTAACCACTAACTGTTCAAGAATCCAGTTTTCTTTCATGTGGATTATAAATTCTTGCTTCTGCTGGACAAGCCCAAACATGCAGGTGTCTTAAACTAGGTTTCCTTCTAGTCCATAACTCAAAAGGAGTTTTAGGAACTGCCTTACTAGGAACCCTATTTAACAAATATATAGCAGTTCTTAATGCATACATCCACAAACTTTTGGGTAATGAGGTATTACTTATCATACTCCTAACCATATCCATTAATGTTCTATTTCGCCTTTCTGCTACACCATTTTGTTGTGGTGTGCCTGGCATAGTATACTGTGCACATATGCCATGACTTTCGAGGAACTTGGCAAACGGACCAGGACACTGTCCAGATTCATCATACTTTCCATATACTCACTACCTCTATCTGATCTTATAATTTTCACTTTTCTATCTAATTGTCTCTCAATCTCCTTACAAACACCTCAAGGGCATTTACAGCTTGAGATTTTTCATGCAGCAAATAGATATATCCATACCGTGAAAAATTATCTATAAAAGTGATGAAGTATTTTTCTCTATTAAAGGATGGAGTGTCAAAAGGTCCACAAATATCGGTGTGTATTATTTCAAGAAGCTGACTGCTTTTTGTGGCTCCTTTCTTACTATATTTGGTTTGCTTGCCTTTAATGCATTCCACACATAAGCCAGGATCAGTAAAATCTAGATTTGGCAGAATCTCATTCTTTACTAATCTTTCTAATCTTTCTTTGGATATATGACCCAAACGTTTATGCCACAAGTAAGCAGAATGTTCATTCGCCAAACTACGTTTTATTCCAATATTATGATTAACATTAAATAGGGATTCAGAAAAAATATCATCAAGTTTCAATTTATATAAACCATCCATAAGAATTCTAGAACCGATAAAGGAATTATTCTTATACAAATTGAAATAACCATGTCCACCCTTAAAAGTATATCCACTAGCATCAAGTCTAGAAACAGAAATTAAATTTCTAGAAATCGAAGGTACATAAAGAGTGTTCATTAGATCCAAGTGATGCCCAATATCTAATGTCAATCGATAAGTCCCTACACCTTCAATTGGGGCCTTCATTCGGTTCCCTATAAATAAAAAGTTGCTAGTTGGGCTTATGGTTTGGATTGAAAGGAATCCCTGCATAATATTAGAAACATGAGTAGTGGCACCAGAATCAAACCGCCAAGTATTAGAAGGAATTTCAGATAAGTTTGATTCAAAGCATACAGAAACATAATGTATACCTTTCTTTTCGAACCAAGCCTTACGTTTTAAGCAATCTTTCTGATAATGTCCTTGCTTCTTGCGGAAGTGACATTTATCGAATTTTTGTTCCTTCTTTTTATCATTAGCAACCTGTGGAACTTTAGCAGGTTCTTTTTTTTCTTGAAATTCTTGGCCTTTGGTTTGAGTCTCTTTTCAGCTCCTTGACCCACTAGGTTATTAGAATGAACTCCTTGTTTCTTTAATCTCGCTTCCTCCTGAATAAGCTTACTGGACAATTCATCAATGTTCCACTTATCCTTTAATGCATTATAATTGATGTGGAACGGTCCATATTCAGTAGGAAGTGAGTTCATGATAAACTGCACTAAGAAGGAGTCTTCCACAGTCATACCTAATGTCTTAAGTCTTGCTGCAATATTGGTCATTTCAAGAACATGTTGCTGCATACTCTTTGACCCATCAAAGTTCATGGTCGTGAGTTCAGCCATAAGTGTGTCCCTGCAAGTGTCTTGTCAGCAGAACGAAACTTATATCTTCTACTGGCTTAAGAAAATCTTTGGCATTCTGATTTTCAGTGCTAGGAAGAGTAGACTTAATGTTGTTGGCAATTGTCATTCGCATAAAGTTCAAGCATAATCTATTAGATCTTATCCATGCCTTATGGTGTGCCTTTTCAGCCTCTGTACTAGTATCATTAATGTCAGCAGGCTTATCCTCTAATAGTGCCAAGTCAAGATCCAAAGCACCTAAATGGAAAGTGACTTGCTCGCTCCACTCAGAAAAATTCACACCAGTGAACAAGGTAACAGAAGAAACTTGAGAGTGAAGGCTAATAGCTGCAAATATAAAAATGCTCACTTATTAACAGATTCAAATAGGAAGCATATACATTAAATATATATTGCAGGTTTCGTTTGGGTAAACACAACAATACATATCATTACTATCATTAGAATGCCATTTAAACTTTATGAGAAAATTAAATAAACTTTACCAAATATATATAGCATCTTTGGATAACTATATATATGTGACAATAGTATATTAATTTTCTCCTTTATATTTATTAGTTATAGAACATTGATTTACCTTTGGGTAAATTCCTTAATTTCCATCAACCAATAAATTCTTTATAATAGTATTTGATAAAATACATAAATTTTATGACTACACATTCAAATTAATTTGGCCACTTTGGTGACTAACAAATTAATTTTAATCATAATGTCATACAATTAAACAATTATAATACTAATATATTTATATATATATAGTAACACATCATAATATGCTAAAGGATGAAATTAAATTAATTTTATTTATTTATTTTAGTCAAAATATCATTAATATGACTAAAATGTAAGAAAATAAAACTTTAAAAATTAATTCATCCAATATAAAAACTTTATGGATCAAATTGTTAATTTGCCATAATTAATAATTCCATACAATAAACAATTATAATTTGATCCAAATAAGACAATCATAATTTGATACAATTTCCTACATTAATGGATATACATTACGGCAGCAACATAATATTATTATTAAGGCATAATATGCTGCATATATTAGCTATATCCCTAAATTTATACAGCCAAGATTCATTATGCCGTAAAATCATCAAATTGTTATATTTTATTTTAATTAGTATAAACCTAAATAGTAAAACCTTGTTACTGCCTAAAACATGTGGTGGCCACTTACAAGTAGGGGTGTACACGGTTCGGTACAATTCGGGGATTTCCAAATCTCCGTATTGTATTGAAATTTCGGTTCCTAAAAATTTCGGTACAATTCGGTTCTTATAAATTTCGGTACAATTCGGTACGGTTTTTTTAATTTTCGGTACAGTTCAGTTCGGTTTTTCGGTTCTTTCGGTACAAAACAAAACAAAACAATACAATACAATACGGTATTTCGGATAATTTTAATAATTTGTTTTTTTAAATATTTTAAAAATTATCAATTCTTTAAATTTAAATTTTAATTCACTCCAAAAACTCAAAATAAAATTTTCAAATTTTATTCTTAATAATATTGCTTTACAACTAAAATATTATTGACATTATTTTTAATAATCCTTGATGATGATTGGTGTGTTAATCATATATTAATTAAGTTTCTATTATCTTCAATAATATATGAATTTATAAAAATAAATTGGTTTTGTTTGCAATTTATATAGAAACACTTGAGGTAGATTATTTATACATTTCATTATATCAACCAAAAAGTGCGTAGTAAAATAAAATAAAAATTTAATAGTAATGGCAAAAGTTTTGACATATATTAATTCATATTATAGTAGTAGAAGTAAATTCTAGTTATTTTTTTGGATATATAGAGACTTTAAACTATATATAAAATGTGTACTATGTTTATAATTTTGACATATATATTAAATATAAGAGTTTTTGACTAAATATAATATTTTATCCGTGTTCAATTACTCATATAGATAATTAGATGTTGTGCTAGATATAAATGGGTATTAGTTGAGTGATATTAAATATAAATCAAATTAATTAATAAGAAAATTACATACTCATATAATTAGTTATATATATAGCTTTAGCTAGTTATATTTAGAGAATAGAAGATAGCTTTATGAACTATGATTATGTTTAGGATTTATTCACATTTATTATCTTGACTCAATTATTATATTCAATTTCATTAAATTTGGCTTAACAGTTAAGAGATTGTTAATTGCTATTATAGTCAATAGTTATATTATAAGGGTGAATGTGAAATGCAGCCATCTTTTTATAGGTTTTGTAGTTTAATATAATATATAATTAATAATACATATTGAAAATTGAACAATTACTTTATTTCTTAATTTTCTTTTATTAAATTATCCATATATAGAACAATTTTCATAAAAAATAAAATATTGTGATAATGAAAAACCAACATTTTTATAGTACTAATTACTAAGCTAATTAAATTATTCGTAAGATTATTATATTCTTATATATTTATATTAATTGGTAAAATTTCATTGATACAATAATTGTATATAATTATACTATTAAAATACATAATCAATTACTCATATAAATATTATCCCAAAAATAGATGAGTATTGGTTGAGTGATGCTAAAAATAAATTGAATTATTGATAAGGTGATTAATATTATATACCCATACATTTACATCAATTGGTAAAATTTCATTTTTAATACATGCTTATTTATAAATAGATTTTTAATTTACATACACATAGAAAAATTGTGACGAAAATAGATAAATATTAGTTGAGTGACACTAAAAGTAAATAAAATTAATTGCATATTCATATATATATAGTAATTAAATTTATCAAATTAATAATTAAAATATCTATTTTAATTTATTAACTATTTATTATATTAATTTAATGCATTAAAATATTTAATACAAATAATTATGAAACAAAATTTATATAATAAATATATAATATAAATTATAAATAATATTTATATATAAATTGCTAGTATTATATATAATAAGTAATAAATATCGGTTCTTTCGGTCCAATTCGGTTCCAAAACAGTTCGGTACTGTTCAATACGGTTCTCAGTCCGGTTCCAGTACAATTCGGTTCGGTCCTAGTCAAAAAGTCAACGGTACAATTCGGTTCGGTTCTAGTCAAAAAAGTCAACGGTACAATTCGGTTCTGGATCTTTTTCTTCGAAATTTCGGTTCGGTACAGAAAGATCCAGACCCGTGTACACCCCTACTTACAAGTATCATTAGGCGGCAAAGTATATAAACATATGGTGGCCACTTTCTAATTCCTTACGGCAGCCATCATTAACAAATTATATTTTATTTGTTTATTTAGGTTACACTACATACAAGCCTAAACACAATTTCTTTATATCAATTATAACTGTGGCGGCAACCAACTTCTTCTTCCTTTTACTTATCCTTTAATGCTCGAAGCCCTAAATACAAATTAAATTACAACATTCTTTGTTGTGGCGGCAACCTTCTTTTCCTTATATCACCGGCGGCAACAACATATAATATATATATATATATATATATATATATATATATATATATATAATGAAAAATTAATCTTAATGTAAAATCTTAAATTTTACGAACATCATAATTTTTCATAAACATTATAATTGAAACAATTATCAAAACATAAATTTAGGAATTATTATTTATTCAAAATCACAAGCTTTGATACCGCATATTAGATTTGATCATTAATTTCATACAAACATTATCATAAATATTCATGCCCCATTTAAACCTTGAATATAATAATAATCACATAGAATAAGTGAATAGATTACTTACCTTGAGCGGAATTCGATATAATGAAGAGAAAATTTGACGATCACGAACGTTATAAACCAGTTTCTCTCCCCTAACCCTGTTTATGCAGCAAATGCTTGATGGAAAGCGAAAATACGATCGTTATGTATTTTGTTTTGTTTGCTAAACTTTTTTAGGGTGGAGAGAGAACTAGTTTATATACCCTTTTAACTTTAGATCTAGTACGTACATCAAATACTAATTTAACGGTTAAGATTTAATATACTATTAAATAAAAGGATAATTCTAATCCTAACTTAATATGGGTTTAAATGTAAATAGAAGTATAGGTCAAATACACTTTTAATCCGGCCACACTTCTAACACTTTGGGCCAAGATAAAAGGCCAGTGCCTTTTGCAATTAACAGCAATGGTAAGCGTGAGAGGATGAGAACATTGAAATATGTCTTTTTTTCCTTGTTATTTTGAAGTTCCTCTTGTTGATCTTTATCTTTGTTTTTTCTTAATATTTTCCCAGTATCTACCTCCTGTCTGATTTACAAGATTTACTTCAAGCCAATCTAGACACGATTTTGAAAATGGTGGTTCGTGAAGTAATTAAAAATTGAAAATGGTGGCGTTCCGTGGATGTTTCAAGATTTTGTAATATTTTTTTGTAATTTTTAAATATTTTATGATTGTGGAAATGAATGTATTATTTAATATGGTTTTAATTATATATAAATTAATTTTTAATTTTATTTTAATGAAGAAATTTGGGTATTTTGAGTTTGATATTATATTTTTTAAATTAATAATATTATATAATTATTATTTACATAAATTAAAATTTGGATCTAATAATAATAATAATAATAATAAATTAAATTCAAAATAAAAATAAAAAATTAAATTTAAAATAATAAAAAAATTTAATATTTTTAGCGACGGAATAGCGATGGATTTTCCGTCGCTAATATATTTTTAATATTTATGGCGATTATTTTAAAGAGTTATTTAGAGACGAAAATTTTATTTTTAGCAATGGAAAATTCGGTCGCTATTTTTAGCAACTATTATATGTTTTAGTCGTAAATTTTTTGCGACGGAGCAAATAGCGACAGATTAGTCGTGACGTCGCTAAAGGTAATTAGCGACTGAAAATGCTATTTTAGCGACGGAAATTTCCGTCGCTAATCTATTTTGTTTTTGTAGTGATAACTTTTCCAATAAAATTTTTACTTTTACAAGTTCGAATGGAATCTTTTTCATCAGGTGGTAAGTAGTAAGTTTCAGATTTTTTTGTCATATAGAACCAGTTCTTATCAATATGGATAATGTTGTACATCCCAATAAAGCTTGAATCATGTAGTAAGCTATTTTTGTCAAGCATCGATATGCAAAATTGCAATCATTGTTTTTTATTTTCATAATTCAGATATGGTTTTATGACATTTGAATGATGCCTTATAGTTCCTGATTTCAAATTTCTGAATAATGTGGTCTTGCTTATGTTCATGGCATAAGCTAGTGAGACAAAAGCTATCCGTTGATGTAAAGGAATCTCACTAATTCGATTCATATCAATTTGAACTTTTTTATGGCCACAATTTGTCTTTCTGTGAGACACGTTAACAAGTGGGCCATTATTTTTGGATTGTTTTCAAATTCGTTGAACGGTGCACATAGAAACTGAGAACTCAAATGCCACCATTCTTGTTACTCCTCTTGTCAATCTTTAATCCACACTTTTTTGCAGTAATCTCTCATATAAAGATTTACGTTTATTATTGTTTAAAGTTTTTTTCACATCTATTGGTTGCTCACTTGAACTGTCATAGGTACTATTTTCTCCCAGTTTAAAATGAAAGAAAAAAATATTAAACACAATGCAAATATAAAGCATAGGGAAATTCATTAAAAAAATAATTAGAAATTGAGTGACATAAATATAATGATAACAAAAAAATATATATAAATATTTGAAGCTTTTAACATCAAAGAATGAATAAAATATAAGCAAGCAATGAGCCGAACAATAATTATTTTATTGCCATTATAAATATTACTTACTGCTTCGATTTTGGGCACCCATATTTAAAATCAAAATAAGCAAATTATAATCATAATTGATTACTGCTTGGATTTTGGGCATCCACATTTAAAATTACTTAGAGCTATTTGAAAATTGGTTTGGCCGAAATTAGAACCACTTAATATTTTATTTAATTATTTCATGTGGAATTTTCAAACAGAATTTAAAAAAAAAAAAAAATTACTTAGCATATCATGTACTCCTGTGTCATTCCAGTGGCGTATGCAGCCAAATCAAAAGATATACATTTGAAAATTGGTCTGGCCAAAATTACACCCAACCTTTTTTATCAAGTAAAATCATTGAGTTCTAGTACAATAATTGTGCAAATATCATTCTTCATCTTCTTGTACAGTTTAAAAGCACATATATTTCCATTTCTTTTTTTTTAATTCAATCATTAAAATTATAATCTCATGTACTAACTTATGACTCTAAAATAAATCTATTAAAAAATTCAATAAAAAGCAGCATGAACAAAAAAAATATAAAAATATTTGAGTTTGAGATGATAACATACCGGCATTGGCGATTGAATCTTGTGATTGCACTTATATCTCATCTTTTACACATGGCTCACTATTTAAATCTAAAAAAATATCAACCAATGGAGAATTTAGGATAACATTTTGTTCGAAATCAAAACTTGATGCATTAACATTGAGATCCGGTAATTGAATTTGTGTTTCTTCTTTTCATTATCAACTTCAACTTCATTTTGTATGATACTCACATTTAAATCTATTTCTAAGGGCATTTGCTAAGTTTCTATATAGATTATTGAATTTGGTGAGTTAAATTAACCTTCTAATAATTTTATTTATACAACGTTTTGGAGAAAAATAAAAAATTAAAAAATTTATTTGAGTGGGAAAAGTTTGAATTAATCTTGAAAATTTTGGTACAGATAAGTTAAAATTACAATGAAAAATACTCCAAAATATTTTGTCTTGAGGGAAATTAAACATTGAGGTAAATTATATTTAGTCAAATACTCTTAAACGGGGTAGTAATGAAATATTGTCTTGGGAAGGTAAGAATATAAACATTGTAATCCTAATGTGGACTATTAATCCATTAATGTGGAGTATTATTTAAGCAATTACATAAAAGTCACTAGGATTAACAATTTTGAGATTAATACAAAATAATGGCAATTTAGTTATTTTCTACTATATTTAGTTATAAACTTAGGCCTAATTAATATTTTTTTTTAATTTGAGTGCAAATAACAAAAGTGACAGAAAATATGGAACGGAGGGAGTAGTTAATATAACATGTTATCTAGAAGTAATGTCCCATTTACACTACCATAGAAACCTGTTGATGGGAGCAGGGGCGTAGGGAGCTTCAATTGACCCCACTCAATTGAGAAAAAAATTTAAAATACTTTTGGTAATTTTTTTTTTCAAAATTAATCTCACTAAATGACCCCACTACCAATTGATTCTATTAAAAATTGACTCCATTAATATATTCAAATATTTTCGTGAAAATTAATCACAATAAAATATTTTAAAATTTTAAAATTATTATTTATATTTTACAACAACAATAATAGAAATAAATGGGACAATTAATAGTAAGGTGGATAATTGAATAGTATATTTATAAAAGAATATAAATATAAAAGAAAAGAAAAAAAAAAAAAGAAAAACCCAAAAAATACTTGACTGTTGCACAGGCTGTACCAAAAGAAGGCAAAACGTCAAAAATAAAATGTAAAATAAAAACAGCAGCTGTAAAATAAAAACAATAAGATTAAAAGAGAAGCTAAAAAGCTAACAACAAAAGTGTATTTTAACAGCAAAAGAGGTGGATAGACAGGAGGTGATGAAAGCACAAAAATTAAAAGAGAAAAATAAAGTTTTATTACAAATTTTTTACTTCAATTTTATAAAAATACATAATAATATAACTTTTTCTCCTTTTATTATAGTTTTATTCTCAAACCTCAATGTATAAAAATTCGAATTATTTGCAATTCTTTGATTCAATTTAGTCTTATAAATTAGTTTATATAAGTTAAACTTTGTTTTATAAAAATAAATGAGTAATTTGATTTGTATAAAAATCCAAATTATTTGCAATTTTTTGATTCAATTTAGCCTTGTAAATTAGTTTATATAAGTTATAATTTATTTTATAAAAGTAAATGAGTAATTTGATTTTATTGTAGTGTGATATTGGGTAAATAGGAATGAGGTTCAATTTTAATTAGAGTTATATTCAAAATTTTTAATATATGAAATAGATAGAATTGTAGATTTGTAGTTAGAATTGACATTTTTATTTTTTTGAAATAGTTATGGATAAATTTGTGATTAAAAGAAAATCACCATTTGAGCAAATAATTGACCAATGAATTGAAAATAAAGATCAAGAAAGTAGTTCAAGAAAAGCTAGTTATGAGATTAATTTAGATAATCTTCATGTTAATCTTGGATTGAGAATTAAAATCTCATAATATCTTTCTAATAATCAAGATAAAGTAAAAAGAGCACATCTTCAAATAATGAAATATTGAAAATGTTTTTCATCTTTTTAATCCTAATTGGTACAAGGAATATTATAATTGGTTGAAATATAGTATACAAAAAGATGCAGTATTTTACTTATATTGTTATCTTTTTAGAATTGAGATTGAGAAGTAAGGAAGAGGTGATTCATTTATTACAGATAATTTCAATACTTAAAATAAAAATGAGAGATTAGATATTCGTGTAAAAGGTCCTAATAGTGCTTATAATGTAGCTGGTAGAAAATGTGAAGTATTAATGAAACAATGCAAAAATATAGAAGTTGTTTTCAATAGACATACATATCAATTTATAGTTCATGAAAGTAGGAAACGTTGGTCAGCCCTGAAGGCGTGCGTTGGTCAGCCAATAGCCCAGGAGAGGTGTAAGGTGGTCCCGCAGCTGGGTGGTCCCGTGAATACTTTCAGGTTCAATCTTTACTGTTAATTATTTCTAAGCATATTTGATTAAGATAAGTTGTTATGAATAGGTTATCTAAAATTCTCTCTGAAAACCAATCAGGTTCTAATTCTAATTCAGATAGAGATTTAGGAAATTCTTTAGATATGAATTCTCTAGAAATTAATATAGATAAAGTAGAACAAGATTTACATAACTGGACTATTCCAAAACAGAACATTAAGACTATATATTCAATAGGAACTTTTGATTTTATGTCTAGCTATTCAATTAAAACAACAGAACAAACTTTACCTATAAATCAAGAACATGCTAATATTCAATTATTTTCAGGAGAAGCTATTAATAATCATAGGAGAAATAAATATAAATATTTACATATAGGAGCAGTTCAAATAGCTATTAAACCTTTATTTAGATTAGGATTAGATGTCCCTGTATTGATGTGCTTAAGAGATGCCAGACATTTAGATTTTTCAAACTCTTTATTAGCTATGGCAGAAACTAATTTAGCTAATGGACCAGTTTATTTTAATTGTTACCCAGGATTTACTTTAAGTTTAAATGACAAACATTTAATGGATACTTTAACTTTGACAGTTAAAACAAAAAATTTAAATGTTAAAGAAGAAGTAAAAGCAGTAGCTGTAATTTATAGGCTATATTATAAGGTCATGACAACTTCAATAAATCCTAAGTCAGTAAATACTCTAACAAGAGAAGAAACTATTATATTTGAAGGGAATAGAGCACACTCTAATATTCAGATACCTAAAAGGTTAAAATGGGATGAAATAACTAGATCAACTAGATGGAATCTTCAGGAAATAAGTGAACCTAGATTAATAAACATAGACGATCAGGTTTCTAGAATAATAGAACATACAGATGGATCTGTAGAAATAGATTTTACAAATACTCCTCAGTCAGGAAGACATTCAGTATACTCTAATAATAGACCTTCCACTTCAGCCAGTACTTTAAGACGTACCACTTCAGCTAGAAATTTAGATATTAGAGGAATAGATTTTAGAGGAAATGTTCCTAAACCTATTTACACAGAAGAAACTGAATCGTCTGTAAGTCCTACTAGATCGAAAATGGAAAACTTTTAATTAAGTAATTATAAAATGAATTTTGAAATTAATAAAGAATTTCTAAGAGCAGATTTAAAAGCAGAATATAATAAGGAAAAAAGAGAATGGTATTTTAATAATTTTTCTCAACAGGAGTTAGAAAATTTTAGAAAGATTTGGTATAATGATATGGAAAAACAGAAAATAAATATGCCTTTATTTTTATGGTTTGAAAATTATTGTCATCAGAATAATATAAATTATCCATTCGAAAAGGAATTAAGAATGTTAAATAAAGTAGGTAAACTTTGGAATTTAGCCAACGATGAACGAATTATATCTATTCATCCTCCATTAGAAAATATAGTATTTAGACAAAATGATCAGGATTATATAGGAATACCTTTTATAGAAATAAAAGAAGAAGACTCTAGAGATAAAAGAATTCAATATATTATGCTTCAGAATAACTATACCAATCAAACTTTAGAAACTATAGGAAACCAGTTAAATAGAATAGAAACTGTAGTACAAAAACCAGTACCAATAGAAACAGTTATTCCAAAACCAGTAATAGAAGAAAAACCTTTCTTTAAACCCTTTATGTTCACAGGAACACCCGTTAATCTTAATAAAGAAGAATCTATATTAAGACAAATAGAAGAGAAATTAGGAAATATAAATATCAATTCAAAATCAATTATAAAGGATAAACAGAAGGATAAACAAGTTGCTGTTTTAAATAAAGAAAATAATTCAGAATCTGATATAGATCCAATAGCTGAAATAGAAGATCAATTTAGTCAACCTACAGAAAATACTTTTGAAATAAATAAATTACGTAGAGACGCTCCATTACCTACTACTAGAAACTATTATAAGAGACCTACTCCTCCAGATACTCAATTTGAAGAACATTGGTATCAGGCTAATTATGATGGAAAAGCAATCTATGAATGGAATATTGATGGCCAATCAGAATATAGAATACTAAATATTTTAGAAGAAATGACTATGGCTGCTAGTTCTTATAGAACAATAGGAAATAGAGAACAAACTGTTACTCAAGCTTTAATTTCCGGTTTTACAGGACAATTGAAAGGATGGTGGGATTATTATTTAACCCATGATGAAAGAGAATATATATTAAAAGCAACCAAAACTATAGTAAAAAAGGAAGGAGACATGGAAACAGAAACTACTATAGAAGATAGTGTTAATACATTAATATTTGCTATAACAAAATGTTTTATAGGAGACCCTAGTCAATATCAAGATAGAAACTCAGAAATATTACAAAATCTAACTTGTCCAAAATTACAAGATTTTAGATGGTATAAAGATATATTTTTAACTAAAGTAATGACTAGATCAGACTGTAGTAATTCGTATTGGAAAGAAAGATTTGTAGCAGGATTACCTAAATTATTTGCTGATAAAGTAAGAAATAGATTAAGAAACGAATATAATAATGTTATCCCTTATCAGGAATTATCTTATGGTCAATTAATTAACAGAATAAATAAAGAAGGATTAGCTATATGTTCTGATATGAAACTTAAGGCAAAACTAAAAAGGGAAAATATTAATAGTAGAAAAGAACTAGGAGATTTTTGTCAGCAATATGGTTATGAAAGGATTAGTGCACCTTCAGCTAGAATAAAAAGGAAGAATAAAATTAAACGAAAATATATTCCTAGAAGAAGGAATTATAAGCCTAATATAGAATTAGAAAGGCCCAATAACAGAAAAACTTATTCTAAGAGAAGACCCTATAAGAATAAAAAACTCCATAAAAAAGATATAATAATTTGCTATAAATGTGGTAGACCAGGACACTATTCAAAAAATTGTAAAATGAAAGGGAAAGTAAATAATTTAGATGCTTCAGATGAATTAAAAGAAAAAATTATGAAAATTGTAATTAACGATTCATCAGAAGAGAGCTTATCAGAAGATTATTCTGAAAATGATTTAAACAATATAAGTGAAACTGAATCTAGTAATAATGATTCAGAATCTTGTGAATGCGTAGGAACTTGTCAATGTAATCAAATAAATATGATTAGTAATGAACAGGAATTTTTATTAGGTATTATAGATAAAATAGATGATCCAGAAATAAAAAGAGATTATTTAATTAAACTAAAAGAATTAATAGGACAAAGGGAGCAAAAAGATTATAAACCTTATAATTTCTCAGAAATTTGTCAAAGATTTAAACAAGTTGATAAAAAATCCTCTATTCAATATCTTCAAGAAGAAGTTAAAAATTTAAAACAAGATATGAATATATTGAAAGAAAAGGTCCTATACTTAGAAGAAGAAAACTTAAAAAGAAATTTAAACAGGATATTTAGAAATAATGATCAGGCTTCTACTTCATTAATTATTAAAGAACCAGAAAAGAAAGATGAATATAGTAATAGTATATCAAGAATAAATTATCAAAAATGGTATGTAAAATTAGATATTGTTATAAATGATGATTTTCATCTTTCTACTTTAGCATTAATAGATAGTGGTGCTGATCAGAATTGTATTCAAGAAGGTTTAGTTCCAACTAAGTATTACGAAAAAACCTCAGAAAGACTTAGCTCAGCTAGTGGTTCAAAGTTACACATTAAATATAAATTATCTAAGGTTAAAGTTTGTAATAAAGGATATTGTTATAAAACTCAATTAATATTAATTAAAAATTTAAATTCAGGAGTAATTTTAGGAACCCCTTTTTTAACTATGTTATACCCTTTTCAAGTTAATAATAATGGTTTATCTACTATTATTTTAGGAAAAGAGATTTTATTTGAATTTGCCTTTCCTATGACTGTACGAGATATTAATCAATTAAAAAATAATATTCAAGAAATAAATCTTATTAAAGAAAATAAACTAAATCACATAAAGTATTTAATTCAAGAAATAGATGAAAAGCGAATAGAAAATTAGTTAAATGAAGATAAAATAAAAGAAAAGGTTAAAGAAATAGAAAATACTTTTTTAAAGGATGTTTGTGCTCCTGTTCCTAATGCTTTTTGGAATAGGAAAAGCCACATAGTTAGTTTACCTTATGAAAAAGATTTTGATGAAAGACAGATTCCCACTAGATCTAAAGCCATACACATGTCAGAAGAATTAGAAAAACTTTGTAGAAAAGAAATTCAGGAATTAAAGGATAAAGGACTAATTAGAGATTCCAAATCTCCATGGTCTTGTTCAGCTTTTTATGTTATGAACGCTGCAGAATTAGAAAGAGGAATTCCTAGATTAGTTATAAATTATAAACCATTAAATAAAGTTTTGCAATGGATTAGATATCCGATTCCTAATAAAATAGATTTATTAAAAAGATTATATAATGCAAAAATATTTTCTAAATTTGATATGAAGTCAGGATTTTGGCAAATACAAATTTTAGAGAAAGACAGGTATAAGACAGGATTTAATACTCCTTTTGGACATTACGAATGGAATGTAATGCCTTTTGGATTAAAAAATGCTCCATCAGAATTTCAAAATATTATAAATGATATAATAAGACCTATTAATGAATTTTCTATAGTCTATATAGATGATGTCTTAATTTTTTCAGAAAATATTAATCAACATTTTAGTCATTTAAGAAAATTCTACAATATTATTCACAATAATGGATTAGTAATCTCTCCGACAAAGATAAAGTTATTTCAAATAAAAGTTAGATTTTTAGGACATAATATTAATCAAGGAACAATAAGACCAATTAATAGAAGTTTAGAATTCACAGAAAAATTTCCAGATGAAATTAAAGATAAAAAACAGTTACAAAGATTTTTAGGATGTTTAAATTATGTTCATGATTTCTTTTAAAATTTAGGTATAATTTGTCAACCTCTTTATAATAGACTTAAGAAAAATCCTTCACCTTGGATAGAAGAACATACTCAAATAGTAAAAACTATTAAATCAAAGGTTAAAAGTCTTCCTTGTCTTAGTATTCCTCACCCAGAAGCATTTTTAATAGTTGAAACAGATGCTAGTGATAAAGGATTTGGAGGAATTCTAAAGCAAAAAAGAAATAATAAAGAATAATTGGCTAGATATTACTCAGGAAATTGGAATGATACTCAAAAAAATTATTCTACAATTAAAAAAGAAATATTAAGCATAGTCTCATGCATCATAAAGTTTGAAGATGATTTATACATGAAAAAATTTTTACTTAGAATAGATTGTCTTTCAGCAAAACATATTTTAGAAAAGGATGTTAAAAATTTAATCTCTAAACAGATTTTTGCCAGATGGCAAGCCCTTCTTAGTAATTTTGATTTTGAAATAGAATTTATTAAAGGACAAAATAATTGTTTGCCTGATTTTCTTTCTCGTGAGTTTTTACAGGGAAAATGAATAATAAGAAGGTTTTGAGCAAAGAAAGTATTTCAAAACAGAATAATAATCAGAATGCTTATTCTAATCAGATGATTCCCGTCTCTCCAAACCGTTTTTCTCCTATTGCACCAAGACCTAGGGCAATAACTCCTCAGTTTTTCCCGCCAATTTCTTCAAATCTTATCAGAGCACCACCTTTAGTTCCACCTTCTACCTTTAGACCACCAACCTATTCCACTATAGTGTCCACTCCCACCTTCGCATCCTCATCATCTCCCAAAAGATCTTCATCAGTCTATCAGTTGAACCCCAGAAGGAAATTTATCAAAGTCTTAGAAATAGAGGAACAATCTTTGATAGAAAATCAGAGTTTTTATAAATTAATTGAATTTATCTTCCCGAAAGGATTTCATTTTTTAGAAGACTGCCCAGAAAAGACCAGAGAATTTTATGAAATGGTTCTAGTAGATACCGACTCAGTGGTTATTGAACATAATTACAATCAGGACTCTACTAAGATCAATTACAGCAAGGTTAAGATTTTCAAGATCATGACTTTATCAGAATGGGGAATGAAGCCTCACGCCAACAAGGTTCTAACAGGATTTCCTACCAGAAATCATTTTAATTACTATGATTATCAAGAAGCATGGTTCAAAGCTTTTTATCTCTGGAATTATAATCATTCTTGGTTCTTTTATTTTTCCAATAAGTTTTCAGGATTTTATCCTAATTGGTTTCTAAGATGGTTTGATTATATGGGACCCATAGACTCAATATTTCCTCAGCAAGTCTTTCATGGTTTCGAAAAATATCGGGAACAACACCAAACCAAGCTTAATGATTCATTACTACAATTCTGCAATGAATTTAAAATACCCTGGATCATTACTTGGAATTATCATGTATCGACAGAATCAGTCATTCCTATCCTTTACCGTGAATATCGAGTAAAGTGGTGGGATTCTTTTCAAGAAAACAGAGCTAATCCAGAAGCAGTTAGGCAAAAGTTCGATAACGACAAATTCTCTTATCAGACTCCTCAACCTCAACATAAAGGAATCCAATCAGAATCCATTCAGGAATTTGCAGTCAGCAAACAACATCTCATCAGCCTCTTATCTTCAGCCACGTCAGAACAAGAAGTAGCGGCCATCCTTAGCCAAGCAACTTCAGAAAAGGGAAACTCTTCTACTGAAGAAATTACCCCAGCACCAAGACACTTTATGGATTCACAAGATCCATATGATGATGTAATATTATAAAAAAAAAAAAAAGAGATATGAAAAAGAAAAAGAAAAAGAAAAAATTTTTCCTAATATTTTGTTTTGCAGGTACTCAATTATATTCAACAGTAAAGATTCCTACTCAAAAGCTTTTATGGCCGACAACATCTTATCAGCATCCTCAATCTCCACTATATCTTTTTATGGCCGACAGCATCTTATCAGCATCCTCAATCTCCACTACATCTTTTCATGGACGACAAAGCATCTTCAGACTTCACTTCACTTTATCCTTCCACTATCTCCAATTATCAGAAGACTCCAAGTGACTCAGCATCCCACTCAATCTTACCAGAATTCGGTGGCAGACAACGCTTTAATCATTCGGATTCCTTCCTATCCTCAGTTCTAAATGATCGACTCCACTCTATATAATTCAGTTTCTTCTTCAGCATCAGACAGAGCCCTTTTTTCAAAAGAAAAAATTAGAGAAAATAAGAACAAAAAACCATTAATAATATCAACCTCTCATTGTAATAAATCCTTAGATCTTCAATTAATCTTTAACAGAGCTTGCTCATGTATTCCATCCACCACTTGTAATATTTCATCAGAGAATAATACTTCAGGTATATTTTTGAAAATTATGAGTTATTTTGTAAATCGTTTTATTGATTCTTTATCTTCTTTAGATTTTTCAGAAGAATAGGAAAGGGCTTTACTCAGGCAAGAATTATTAAGTCTAAGAACGATTTTAACTCATTTACATAATGATTTACATTTAGATGGATTTTGCGATTGCCAAGATTATATTAATAAACTTAATTTAATAAATGTTCTTTTAGAATTTCTGCAACATATTTCTTAAAGCATGGCATCTCCTCAAAATAGTGAAGATATTAATATGATGTCAGAATCTTCATCTTCTGCATCCACTCCCATAGCATATCAGTCATCAGCATCTCATGAACCTGTATTTCAAAGTTATATAGATGATTTTATTGAAAAATTTCAATTTGCTTTAATGACCATAGATAAATAAGTGCTAGATTATATCTGAAAGATGAATTAGAAAAGCATTTAAAATTTATTAAAGACGAAACAATCAAATTACATGAAGAAGATTGTTGTGATTGCAAAAGTTATGATATTCAGAAAAGATTTATAAAACATATAATAGAATTCTTAGATATCAATACCTAATGGATTCTTTTGGTAATATAATAATTGATTCAAATTCTAGGATAGATAGTTTAATTTCAAATTTATATTTAATAGATTTTGCTTCAGCTGATCAAAGAAATTACTTTAAATCAGAATTAAGAAAATTATTAGGTTGGTTAGAAGATAGTAATCACCTTTGCCACAGAATCTAGAGAATTCATATCTAAAGAATTTCCTAAATCTCTATCTGAATTAGAATTAGAACCTGATTGGTTTTCAGAGAGAATTTTAGATAACCTATTCATAACAACTTATCTTAATCAAATATGCTTAGAAATAATTAACAGTAAAGATTGAACCTGAAAGATTGAACTTGAAGATCTCGCCGGAAGAGGAGAGGAGCTGTTAGGTGCTAAAAATGCTAACTCCGCAAGTGCACAGTTAATCGCTTATAGTACTTAAGATGTCGATCCCACAAATAATGTAGATTAAATATCACTCACTATTACTACTTGATTTTATCTTGTTTACAATGTTCAATAATTTGTAAATTAATTCTATACTACTCGTGTCATACAAATTAATTAAATCTAGTTAAAAATGATCAAAGAAGACAATATAGATGATGGAGAACTAATAGCTACAAAACTTGATTCCATCTTTTAATTATAATTATAATCTTATAAGCAAGACAAATTGGAATAAATTTCTAATTCACTCTCTCGACATGAACTAGAGTGCCCAAAACATGCAATTATAATACTAATCCTTAACTCTCATTAATGAACTAGTTAATTCTAATTACATATTCTAAGATTAATCACCAACCTCTAGCAATTATCTTAACATATTGATCTCTCAAGTTATGCTTTGATAATGAATTTCTATTAGATGTTAGATAAAGTGAACCTCTCAATTCTACCTTAACTTATAATGATCATGCAATAATACTAATAGACAATTCTGCATTAAAAGACTAATAGCATAAATGGAAGTAGAAAATAACAATAATATCATTCAAGATCCTTAAATAACATTCATTTAATTACAGAGAATAAAGCAATATATGAGAGTAAGTAGAAAGAAATCTCTCAACCCTTTTCCCAAACCCTTGTAAGAAATTTTCTTCTCCTTGGTCTTCTTCTTCAAAACATAAAATGTAACTTAGAACTTTTACTATAGAAATTTGTTCTCTCAAACTTACAGAAAATTAATTAGTAAAAAATTCCATTTCTTAAAATTACAGTTGAAATTAATATTTATATTGCTATAAAAGTTATGTCCCTTGATAAGCTTCTTCAAAGAGTTGCAAAAGTTGGTGAAAAGTCCCAATTATTCAAGTGACTTTTCAAGGAAAACTATCCAACGGCCTTCTCTGTTGTGCTCGCGACAGCGCGCGGCACTTCACGCCTTTCAACTGCGTGATCTTCCTCTTCCTCTGCGTTTCGCCGCGCTCGCGACAGCGCGCGGCTTCCCTCCTTTGCTCCTCTTTTCTTCTCTTCCCTTCTCTTCTCTTGGGCATCCTCTATTGCGCTCGCGACAAAAACCTCTTTTCTTGCTCATTTCTGCTCTTTCTTCACATTTTCTCCCTTTTTCTCCTACATTAACAAAACATAAAACAAAACATCAAACACACCTAATTCTAACACATTTAATCATAACTAAACATAATTTTAACCACATAACATAAGCTAAATATGAACTATTAAGGCTCATATCAAGCCCCCACACTTAAACATTTGCTTCTCCCCAAGCAAAACATAACAAGCAAGCAAACAAACAAACACATAACACAAAATAACATGCACACAATTTTGGAGCTCACATCTATATTTGGTAAACATTTGGAAATAACATGCATAAACTTTCATCTCTTAACACGTTAGTCTAAATATGCAAATTCTCAAACAATATCATTATCTATTAAACTTGAACAACTATGCACATTTGGAAAATCATAAAGTTGCAAAATACAAGAATGTTTGAACTCAAGAATTTGAATATCTTAACACATGTAAAGATTATTTCACACAAAGCATTGCCTAAAGTAATTCTCACTCAAACAATATATTCTTAAATCTCTCAATGTGTTTATGGGGTAGTGTTTCACTCATTCCTTAAATATGCCATTGGATACCATAAGCTTGTAATAGGTAAACCTCTCCACTACTAGTCTAAGGTAGTACATGAAATCAAAAGGGTCTTATTAAAAGTTATAGCTTGGCTTAGGTTAAGGTAGGATAATTTGGGTTAAGTAGCTCATAATGTGTAGAGAAAAAGTATCACCATGTCATAAGAGACTTAAAATCTAATCATAGCATGATCTTATGACATTCTAACTTACTATTATAACTCCCTTCTTAATGTCCACATTTTTCCTACTAGTTTCTTTTTCTTCTTTCTTTTCTTCTTTCTTTTTTTTTTCTGAATATTATGGGTGCATTTTATGCTCCATCCCACCTTGTTCTTCCCTTTTTTTTATTTTTATTTTTTATGAAATTAGCATTTTTCTAATATTGAACTTTAAGAATAAGGGAATTAAACTCATAACTAATATCATGCTTACTCTTCACAAAATGTATCTCCAATGATATAGCAATCCTAATTCTCTCCATAAAAAGGGTAATAAAAAAATAGTTAATTGTTTAGAAAAGGAACTTGGCTAATTATATGCTTCATAACAAAAATAGGTTAAAGGCTCAAAATTGGCTACCTAAAGTCAAAAAGGGTAAGTTATTTAAGCAAGCCAAAATTTTTATTCTAAATGCCCTGATCATTTTTTATGCACATCTCATACTAAATGTAGTCTCAAAATTTACCAAAAACAAGTTCTAGAGGATATGGCATACTAAGGCTCTCATACAAGAAAAATTTCAATGTACAAGGCTCGAAAGCTCACTTTAGCTATAGGTCAAACTACCCTAAGCAATGAATTGCCAAAATAATCCTTTAATACTTGTGAAAAGATAAACAACTAAAAAAGAACCTACACTAAAGTGCTTTGCCAAGTCATAACCTTCACTATGTACATTAAATTGTAAAAAAAAAATGACATTCCTCAAGAATTTGCCTAACTAGACTAAATTAAAAGAAATTCAAGCTATACCATACATATATTCCCAAATAAGCATCAAATATACAAGCTCCAAAATTTAACAAACTCATAAACAAAAAACAAAAACCTAATACTAGCATCTTATGCATATCCACAGGCTATTCTAAACAAACACATAAACAAATATACATACAATAATAAATGAAGTGTATTCCCCCACACTCAAAGGATACAATGTCCTCGTTGTGTATAAAAATCAGACACAAATAAATACACACAATAAGAACAATCAAAATACAAAAAAATAAGATAAAAAAATAAAAAAAATAAAAATAACAATAAAAAGTAAAAGAGTTAGGAGAAAAACTGATCTCAATTCCCACTTGGGAAACTTGGCAGAGAAGGTGTAAATTCGACATTCTTCTTGCGGAAGAAAGAAAGAAGTTTGCAACTCATGCTCTTCTAGCTCTTGTGCATTTCCTTCATGGTGGCCTCCATGGAATCCAATCTTGCTGCCATGCTTTGATTGACATCCTCGACACCATCCAAGTGTGTCAAAACTTACTGCCAACCAACAGAAGCATCCCCTCTACCAGCAAACACTCTAGCTCCTTCTTCATAAGATTCCTCGTCCTCAGAATCATCATCTTCAGCAGCTGTAGTAGAGGTTTCAAGTGCTTTGCCTTTGCTTCTGTCCACACTTGGACCTTTAACCTGCACACCACGGTCAGCAAACCTTGGAGGCCATCTGCCTCTTATTAACACATTGGCATTTCTCAAAAATTTTGCATCAAGCAGGGCAACAGTTTCATGCTCATCCATGACAAAATTGTGCAATTCCCCCAAACATCCTAATACAATCCTAGTCACCATGTGGCACATTCCTACTGTTTTAGTTCGTGCAATGGAAGCATGATATAAACTATCAAAAATGAAATCAATAGAACATGGTGTCTTCTTAGATTACAAAAGGTCTAAAATAAATAAATATTTGGTTTGAACTTTATTACTCTCCACTCGCCCAAATAAAGCATGACAAATATATTTATGACACAATAACAATACATCAACTTTAAATTGACGATTTGTGGAATTCTTGTTATTAAATTCATCCAAACCAGTTAATTTTTCCACACCGGAGCAGGATTAAAAGTGTGAAAATCAAATCTTTTGCCATTTAGGGGAAAATCAAACCAGTCATGCATCTCATCAAAACCAAATACATATTCTTTGCCTTGGTGCCTAAATTTGAAACTGATTTTGCTCTTGTCCACATATTCAAGAGTTACAAAAAATTCGACAGCCCATTCCTTCCTAATTGGCAAAGTTAAAGGCACAAATTGACCCCAATGCATATCCTTTAAGAATTTTTCAAATGGTTCAGTGATTCCTAAATCATCCAATAAAAGAAAATGCACATGCCACATACCCACATAAGTTTTCTTAGCAAAAAATAAAAATTTCTCACCTTCTTCCTCTGTGTAAATAGGAAATGGGCAATCGTACTTGAGTTGGAGAGACAATGAGTCAGAATCATGGCCTTGAGCACTGGATTCTCCGGTGGCCTTCTTTCCTTTTCCCTTGTTTGCCAAAGTTTTAGTTCACACCATCCTAAAATTTGCAACAATATAATACATATCCAAGACAAAAATGCAGAAAATAAAGAAAAACCAAGAGAAAAGCAGAGGGGAAGAAGAAGTTTTGAGAGAAACCCGATGTAAATGGAGAAAGAAAGTTGAAAAACAAAGCGAAATGAAGAATTAAGGCATAAAAAGTATATAAAGGGGGTTGCCAACGGGCAAAAACTCCCCAAAATTTGCAATGTCGTGTGCTGTCGCAGCTCATGACAGAAATGAAATCTCACAATTGGCCGCTCGCGACACCCAGTGCGCTTGCGATAGAAAGTTTTCTCCCCGATCTGTCGCGCTCACGACAGAATCGAATTCCCCAAAATAAAATTTTATGTCGCGAGCTCCATGCCCGGCGTGCTCGCGACAGCAATATGCGAAAACAATCTCCTTATACTATCGCGCTCGCGACAGTAAGGAAAAACTCAATGAAAATTTAGCTTTTTCAAGAAAACAATAAATATTTGAATTACACTAATGACTTACTAACTAAGTGAACATGTATAACCAAAAATAAACTATATTAGTACACAAAATCATCTTAAAAAGAATGCAATTAATAAAAATAAAAAGAATGTGTAAATAACCTTCAATCCAACTTTAAAGAGATACTTGAGACCTCCCTACCTTGAAAAGTTCCATCCAAATAAACCTTACATCTTTGACCATTAGCTTTAAATAATTCTCCTTTATCATTTTTAAGTTCCAAATAGCCATGGTCAAATACTTATGCTACCTCAAAAGGTCCACTCCACCTAGACCTTAATTTTCCAGGAAATAATTTTAACCTAGAATTAAATAAAAGAACTTTATCCCCAACCTTAAAGCTTTTATATCTAATGTGAGCATCATGCCATTTCTTTGATCTTTTTTCATATATATTCTTGCATTTTTATAAGAGATAAGACGTAATTCATCAAGTTCATTTAATTGCAAACATCTTTTTACATTAGCCTCCTTAATGTCATAATTCAAAGTCCTAATGGCCTAATAGGCTCTATGTTCTAACTCAATAGGTAAATGGCATGCTTTTCCATACACTAACCTATATGGTGACATTCCAATAGGTGTTTTGAATGCAGTGCGATATGCCCATGATGCATCATCAAGTTTATGTGCCCAATCTTTCCTAGAGTTAGAAACTATTTTTTCTAGTATCCACTTAAGCTCTCTATTAGAAACCTCTACTTAGCCACTAGTTTGTTGATGGTAAGGAGTAGCTACCCTATGATGCACACCATACTTATGCAATATTAAAGCAAAAGATCAATTAATGAAATGCGTACCTCCATCACTTATGATAGCTCTTAACACTCCAAATCTTGAAAAGAATTTCTTTAAAAACTTTATCACCACCTTTGAATCATTGGTTAGTGTTGCTTTGGCTATAACCCATTTTGAGACATAGTCTACCCCAACCAATATATAGTTTTGCCCAAAAGATGAAGGAAAAGGACCCATGAAGTCTATCCTCCACACATCAAATATCTCTACTTCCAAAATACTATTCAAAGGCATCTCATCTCTCTTCCCAATATTACCAACCCTTTGGCACCAATCACATTTAGCTACAAAATTCCTAGCATCATGAAATAGGGTAGGCCAATAAAAACCACATTCAAGCACACGAGAGGTAGTTTTTGTACTACTATTATGACTCGAATACAAAGACGAATGGCAATGTGTCAAAATGTTAACAAACTCATCCTCACTTACACACCTACGAATTACGCCATCCCCACTTATCTTAAACTAATAGGGTTCCTCCCAAAGGTAATTCTTGACATTGCTAAAGAACTTTTTCTTTTATTTCCATGTCAATCCATGAGGTACAATCCCTGCAGCAAGAAAATTAGCAAAATTTGCAAACCATAGTATGTGCATTTGGTCAATTGACATTAGAGATTCATCCGGAAAAGATTCATTAATTTCATTGCTATCCCTTATAGGTCCTTCATCATATTCTAACATTGACAAGTGATTAGCCATTAAGTTTTCAGAACCTTTCTTATCTTTAATCTCAAGGTCAAATTCTTGCAACAAGAGAACCTAACGAATTAAACGAGGTTTAGCATCTTTTTTAGCAAATAAATACGTAAGTGTTGCATGATCCGTATAAATTATAATTTTAGATCCTAACAAGTAAGACCTAACTTTATTACATGCATAAATAACAGCTAACATTTCCTTTTCAGTTGTAGTGTAATTAACTTGAGGTGGTAACAATGTATGGCTAGCATAATAAATGACATGCAAATATTTACCTTGACGTTGATCTAGCACACATCCTACAGCGAGGTCACTTGCATTACTCCCATTAGGTGAAGTTATTATGGGTGCACTTACAAGAGCTGTCTTTAATGTGTTAAAAGCTTTCATACATGCATCGAAAAATTCAAAAGGCACATCCTTTACCGACAAGTTAGTCAAAGGTTTAGCAATTAATGAAAAATCCTTTATAAACCTTCTATAAAATCCCGCATGTCCTAAAAAGGATCTTACACCCTTAAGTGTAGTTGGTGGAGGTAATTTCTCTATCAATTCAGTTTTTGCTCTATCTACTTTTATACCCCTACTTGAAATCTTATGGCCTAAAACTATCCCCTCTTCAACCATAAAGTGGCATTTTTCCCAATTGAGTACCAAGTTGGTCTCCTCACATCTAGCCAATACTCTATCCAAATTACTCAAACACAACTCAAATGAATCACCATAAATAGAAAAATCATCCATAAAAACTTTAATGATTTCTTCTATCATATCTCCAAAAAATAGAAGTCATACACCTTTGAAAAGTGGCTGGTGCATTACATAGCCCAAAGGGCATTCTTCTATAGGCAAAAGTCCCATATGGACAAGTAAAGGTGGTCTTTTCTTGATCACTAGGGTATATGAATAACCCCGAATAACCATCTAGAAAATAATAATAAGAATGTCCAGCTATCCTCTCTAACATTTGATCAATGAATGGCAAAGGAAAATGATCCTTCCTAGTAGCTGAATTTAACTTCCTATAGTCAATACAAACCCTCCAACTTGTGGTGGTTCTAGTAGGAATCAATTCTCCATTCTCATTTCTAATTACAGTCATTCCCCCTTTTTTAGGTACACAATGAATTAGACTCACCCATGCACTATTCGAAATCGGATAACATCTAATAACTTAATGACTTCTTTTTTAACTACTTCATTCATATTGGGATTAAGCCCTCTTTGTCTATCAGACTTAGGTTGACACTCATCTACCATGTTAATTCTATGCATGATAATGTTTAGACTAATTCCCTTCAAATCAGAAATTTGCCAACCTATACCCTTAATCCTCTTTCTAACAACCTCTAATAATAAAGACTCTTGCTTACTAGTTAGCTTGTTAGAAATAATGATAGGTAAAATATTATTTAAACCAAGAAATGCATACCTTAAATGGCTTGGTAATTCTTTCAATTCCACGTTAGGAGGACTTACAATAGAAGGTGGCAAAAGCACTTCATTTCTATGCAAAAGTTCTGGCTTTGAGCTCTCTTGCTCCACCTCTTCATGAACTTCTTCCTCAATATGAACTTCCTCTTGACCTGCATCATCTAATACTTCCAAAACACAAGCATCAATGACATCAATTTTCATGCATACATTCTCATCCATGGGGTATTTGAGTGCTTTATCCATGTGATACTTTACACTATCTTTCCCCACTCTTAAAACTAGAGTTCCTTCATAAACATCAACTAAAGCCCTACCAGTTCTCATGAAAGGTCTTCCTAATATCAATGGGCATTTAACGTCATAAGTAAAGTCTAAAATAACAAAGTCAGCGGGCAAAATGAATTTATCCAGTTTAACAAGTACATCTTACACTATGTCATATGGTTTCTTAATAGATTGGTTAGCCAATTGCAAGACCATTGAGGTAGGTTTAACATAATCGAAACCTAACTTCTTAAAGATAGATAATGGCATAAGATTAATGCTTGCCCCCAAATCACATAAACACTTAAGAAATTCAACATCCCCCAAAGTATAAGGAATAGTAAAACTCCCATTATCTTTAAGCTTAGTAGGTAAATTATTAGTGATTATTGAACTACATGCCTCAGTCAACTCAACAGTAGATATGTCTTCCCAACTTCTTTTCTTAGAAATTAAGTCTTTAAGAAACTTTGCATAGTTAGGAATTTTAGTTATAGCCTCAATAAAATTCAAATTGATATGTAAATGCTTTAATTTATCAATAAAAGTTTGAAATTGCTTATCTTGATTTTGCCACTTAAGACGTTGCGAAAAAGGTGGACGAGGTTGAAAAATATTTGAAGAATTTACCTTCGTAGCCCCTTCTGTCGCGCTCACGATAGAAGGTGGACTCTCCTTTTGCATGCTCGCGAAGGGTATCGCGCTCGCGATGTTGGTCGGTCTCTCCTCTATCGCGCTCGCGATAGAAGACTCATCCTTCTGAAAATTTTTCTACACATCATCATCTTTGTTAGTAGAAATAAAGTCATTAGTATAGGATTTACCTGACCTCAATTATATTGCCTTTAGATGTTCCCTTGGATTCTCCTCCATATTATTACTTGGTAAATTTCCTTGTAATCATGAAGGTAAAGCCTTAGCAATTTGCCCTAATTGCACCTCCAAGTTATGGATAGATGAGGCATTATTTTTAGTGATTTGATCAAACTTTGTCTCTAGCCTCTTTTGGTTCTTTTCTTGTGAACTAAACTTGAAATTAATCCCCTCTAAAAACCTATCCATCTTAACCTCTAAAACTCCAAACCTATCTTGAGGTTGTTGAAATCCTACACCCCTATTTTGATTGGGACTATTTCCCCATGAAAAATTTGGATGGCTTCTCCAACCAGGGTTATAGGTATTTGAATATGGATTTCCATGCCCTTGTTCTTGGATAAAGCTCACTTGTTCATCCGTACTAGCTATTCCCAAATTACACACTTCACTAGTATGACCTTGTTGACCACAAATGGTGCATGCATTTGGTGGACTTCCTCCCATACCTAGGTGTGACGCGCGCCGAATCCCGTAGGATGCCCCGAAGGCCCGCTCTTAAGGCTTTCGAGAGAGGTTCATCGGAACTTGTAAGGTATTTACAAGTGCGTCTATTTTAGGCAACAAGGAGGTTTCTTAAAGTCGCCACCCAATAAAATATTAGGAAAGTTTGTTTCGCCTCAGTGATCCTAAGACGGCGCATCTTATCCATTTTGGACAAACTAAAGGGGTCTTGGAGGCATTCACCCCAATAGAACATCGGAATGACCCTCTAACCCTATGGAGCCTAGGATTGTAAATTGAGTCTTTTGGTGGGACACAAGAGGTGTTTTGGAGATCCCATTCCAATGAAACATCGGAATGGCCCTCTCGCCTCGTTGAGCCCAAAGACCAGAGATGGTTTGGGATTTCTCATTTATTCATACCTTGGTTATTTTATAATTAAGTTTTGAATTTAAGTTTTCATCCCTTTTCTCATACATTTCGATGCAATAATTAGAGCGCAAGTTTGATCATTCAAGAAAAGTGATAAATAAAAGGGTAAATAAAAAAAAGTACATGAAAATAAAATAGATTACAATAAAACTAGGGGCGAAATACAACCCCATTGTAAAATGAAATATAAATCATACATAAAACGGGTCATTTATTAAAGATGAGAACATTGGTCCTCGCATGCATAATTAAAGAAAATGATTTTAAAGTGACAATTTATTTGGATAAAAATTAGGACATTGGTCCCATTTTGTTAGAAAAATCCAATTTATTAATATAAAACTTTATACGACTTTTTAATTAACGTGCATGCAAATAAATAAACTTATTACAAATTACATGATAAAAACAAATAAACTAAAAATAATGGAAAACAATAAAAATGACAAATTAATTAACTCCTAAATAGTATCTTTAAATCTCCATGGGCTCCCACTTGGCATTGGAAAAGCTCACACATGAAAAATAAGTATTGAAATAAAAACAAATAAAAATAATGTTAGTAATAAAAAATGGATTTAAACATATAACATGTAAAAATAAATTAAAATAAATAAAACAACATGCATAATGTATGACAAATTAATTAGATGGCATAATAAAAAAATATAACTTAACATATTAACATTTAACATGCATAAATAAAAACAATAAAATTTAACATGCATGCATGAAAACATAAATAATAATAATAATAATAATAATAATAATAATAATGATGATAACAATAATAAATTATAATAATAAATAAAACTAATAAAGATGATGATGATGATAATAATAATAATAATAATAATAATAATAATAATAATAATAATAATAATAATAATAATAATAATAATAATAATTATAATAACACTAATCACAATAATAATAACAAATAATAATAATGATGATAATATCAAAGAATATAAACAATCCAATTAAATATGCAAGTAATAATAATAATAATAATAATAATAATAATAATAATAATAATAATAATAATAATATGAACATCAAAGAATATGAACAATCAAATTAAATATGCAAGAATAAAATGAAGAAATAAAATAAACCAGTCATGCTAACACATGTTAAATGATAATACTAACAATAACAATAATATATGAACAAAAATAAAGACAATGATATGAACATGAACAATTAAATAAGAAATAAGAAATAATAATATGAACAATTAAATAAAAAATTAAGAAATAATAATATGAACAACTAAATAAACATGCAAGAAATAAAAAAGTAAAATAAATAATAGATCTAAAAGAATTTACATGATAGCTAACTAATTATAAACAAAAATAAATTGAAAATTAAATTAAAAGTGGAGTCAAGAATGTTTACCCTCAAATTTGATGTGATGAATGAAGTTGTATGATAATTCCTTGCTTTGATTAAAAAAAAATAAAATATAATGAAATTTTATCCCAAGAACAAATAATTAGTTTATTTGTCTTAAGGAAAAAAATATAACAAAAAATAAGAAAATTCACAAGAACAAATAATTTATTTATTTGTCTCAAGAATTAACTTGGTAAAAATCAAATTATAACACTTGGAGAATTTTTCTTGAAGAAGAAAAAAATAAGAAGAATAAGAAGAAGAGAGGAAGAGAAAGTATATTTTTCTTAAGAAAAATCGCCCCAAAATCCTCTCTAAAAAACCCTTTTTATACAAAAAAAAAACAAAGAAAATTAGTTTTTTATTAAATTGAATTAAAAAAATTTAATTCCAATAATCACAAAAAACTCATGAATTTGAAGGGTTTGGAAAATAAAAGGTTTTTGCATTAAATTACACCAAAAAGATGAAGAAAAAATCAATTTTTAGGCCAAAAAACGAAAAAATAGCAGATCGGCCGTCGAAGGGGCGCGCAGGGGCGACCGACGCCCGTCAGTGCGCGCGCGAGAGCTCACCGCGCGGGCGAGCGCGTGCGCCCAACGTTGCCTGCGGGCACGCGCACGCTGGGCGCTGTCGCATCTCGACACTCGCGACTTTTTTTTTTTAATTTTCTAAAAAAACTATAATTTCAAAATATGCCTTTTTTGTCCCAAAATAATTTTAAAACATTTAAAATAATTTTTTAAAATACATTTTTATTTATTTCTAATAAATCAATTTGATAAGGAAATCATCACTTCCAACTTTCATTTTTGCCTATAAATCGGCACACTTAATTTCATCATTGGGTAATCCTGATCTAGGCTGCCTCGGGACCCGGTGTCTACACTAGGCTATTAAGCTTATGAGTCAAAGCTTCAACTTAGGGTTGCAATGCTACCACCGAATCAATTGAATGTACCCCCCTAGCATTAGTTGAATTTGATTCCCTTACTCTTTCGGTTGGCCATATGCAATTGTTCATGGATATCTCCTCTAACAACTCAAATGCAGCTTCCGTTGTTTTCCTCATAAGAGAACCACCGGCTGCAGTATCTATCGTCCCTCTAGTTGTGGGTTTCACTCCATTGTAAAATGTTTGCATAAGCAACTCCCTTGGAAGGTTGTGATGTGGACAACTTCTCTGCAATTCTTTAAACCTTTCCCAAGCTTCATATAAAAATTTATTGTCACGTTGAACAAAAGTAGTGATATCCTTAATAATTTTTACAGTTTTGGCTAAAGGAAAATATTTGGATAAAAATGCTTGAGCCAATTGGTCATAAGTTGTAATAGATAGAAAGGGAATTCAACCAAGCCTTTGCCTTATCCTTCAAAGTAAAAGGAAAAAGCCTAAGCTTAATTGCATCCGCAGAAACTCCATTAATTTTGAAGGTATCACAAATTTCTAAAAAATTTGCCAAATGAGCATTTGGATCCTCATTTGACAAACCATAGAATTGAATACTATTTTGAATCATTTGCAAAAGAGATGGCTTAATTTCAAATTGATTTGCATTTACCGTTGGCCTTACAACCACTTGTTGAGCCCCGCTCAACGCTGGCGTAGCAAAGTCCATCAACCTTGGTGGATTCTCTTCTTCAGCCATGATTAGTCTCCTAGTTTTATTCTTCTTCTTATTGGATTTACAGTTACTTGAAATAAATCTTTCTATTTTTGGATTCAATGGTTCAAGTTCTTCTTGAGAACTCCTTGTACTAGGCATAGACTTGAACTATCCAATTCTGTAAAAACAAAACAAAACAAACACAAAACTAGTTAAGTGTTGTAATCCAAAATCATAAATCAAGATTCATAATGGCAATAAATTTAATCATAACGTTCCCCGGCAACGGCGCAAAAAACTTGTTAGGTCCTCAAAACACTAACTCCGCAAGTGCACAGTTAATCACTTATAGTACTTAAGATTTCAATCCCACAGAGAATGTAGATTAAATATCACTCACTATTACTACTTGATTTTATCTTGTTTATAATGTTCAATAATTTGTAAATTAATTCTATACTACTCGTGTCATACAAATTAATTAAATCTAGTTTAAAATGATCAAAGAAGACAATGTAGATGGTGAAGAACTAATAGTTACGAAACTTGATTCCATCTTTTAATTATAATTATAATCTTATAAGCAAGCCAAATTGGAATAAATTTCTAATTCACTCTCTCGACATGAACTAGAGTGGGCAAAACATGCAATTACAATACTAATTCTGAACTGTCATTAATGAACTAGTTAATTCTAATTACATATTCTAAGATTCATCATCAACCTATAGCAATTATCTTAGCATACTGATCTCTTAAGCTATGCTTTGATAATGAATTTCTATTAGATGTAAGATAAAGTGAACCTCTCAATTCTACTTTAACTTATAATGATCATGCAATAATACTAATAAACAATTTTGCATTAAAAGACTAATAACATAAATGGAAGTAGAAAATAACAATAATATCATTCAAGATCCTTAAATAACATTCATTTAATTACAGAGAAGAAAGTAGTAGATAAGAGTAAGTAGAAAGAAATCGTTCAACCCTTTTCCCAAACCCTTGTAAGAAATTTTCTTCTCCTTGGTCTTCTTCTTCAAAACATAAAATGTAACTTAGAACTTTTACTATAGAAATTTGTTCTCTCAAACTTACAGAAAATTAATTAGTAAAAAATTCCATTTCTTAAAATTACAGTTGAAATTAATATTTACATTGCTCTAAAAGTTATGTCCCTTGATAAACTTCTTCAAAGAGTTGCAAAAGGTAGTGGAAAGTCCCAATTGTTCAAGTGACTTTTCAAGGAAAACTGTCCAACAACCTTCTCTATCACGCTCGTGAAGGTGCGCGGTACTTCACTCCTTTCAGCTGCGTGATCTTCCTCTTCCTCCGTGTCTCGCTGCGCTCGCGACAGTGCGCGGCTTCCCTCCTTTGCTCCTCTTTTCTTCTCTTCCCTTCTCTTCTCTTGGGCGTCCTCTGTCATGCACGCGATAAATTTCGCGCTCGCGACAGAACCTCTCTTCTTGCTCATTTCTGTTATTTCTTCACATTTTCTCCCTTTTTCTCCTACATTAATAAAACTTAACACAAAACATCAAACACACCTAATTCTAACACATTTAATCATAACTAAACATAATTTTAACCACATAACATAAGCTAAATATGAACTATTTATGCTCATATCAGAGCCAGCGGCGGAGGCACTAGAACGGTCAGAGGAGGGGAGCAAGTCCACCGCTGTGCGCTTGAAAGGGAGAAAAACTTGTGATTCCTTGCGTAAGGGAGGAATAGCATGGGAGAGGAGGCGCCGGAGCAGAGAGGAACGCCGGCATTGATGTCGCAGGGACCCGGGATTTGGACGGTGTCGGAGGATGGAAGAGGGGGGGTGAAGGGAGAGCAGATCGGGAAGAGGGGAGAGGGGAAAGAAGAGGGAGAGAGAAAGGAAAGGGGTTTTTATACCCCGTGATTTAGAGATGGAATGGTGTTTTCGTCTCTATTTAGAATTTTAATTTTACTTATGTTTTCTCATATACTCACTCAAGTAATCAATCCCCATAATTAAATCAAACATGATTAAATAATTAAGTTCAGTGCATCAAGTGGTTAACAAAATATAACATTCCATCTAGCACATTTTATTCAACCTGTAGCATTTTATCATAAATCTTATCCTGCATATTTAAGCACTTTCCAACTAAATCAACCTGCATATTGCATAGAGAATGAATTCTGCAGAGTCATTTTCACAAAACTCAAATCATCAATTTCGCATATTAATCTAAATAATTTTGTTGCAAGGAAATTCAAGATCAAATTGTAATCATATTTAATCAAAACATCCTGCACAAAAATTAAATTCTACATCAAGTGATTAAACAAGCAATTCTCAATATCTATCAGTTCAATATCCAAAATTTTGCTGCACAATCTACAGAAAAACAAATATGCAGAGTATAGGTATTTTAAACATTCTGCACAAGTGCACAAACACAATTTAAGCAAAAATGCTGCAGCATATGCACATTCTGCAATATTAAATATCATCATTAATCAAGCATATCAACAACAATCAATCACACATACAAAAATTATTAAAGTCACACAAGATCAAATAAATCAATCATTTTTCTCCCCCTTTTTGTCATCACAAAAGTATTAAATTATCCAAAAGTAGCAAGCAGCCAAAATAGTTTCATCCGCAGATAATTTCAAGAAGTATAAACCATAAACCACAAAACAAAGTAATTATCTTATCATAAAACAGATGAAAATAAGCAATAGATAAATTAGTAGTCAGTCAATGGCTTCAGGATTGATACTGCTGCCGACTTGACCAGGCTTTGGAGTTGGTTTAAACTTATGTTTGGCTACAAGACACATGGATTTCCTCAGTTTTAGAGCAGAGATTGGTGAACTGGAGTCACTGATGGGTGAAGGTGGAGGTGAGTTAACTTATTCTTCAATGATGGTATGAGGGCTAAATTCAGTTTCAGCAAATCTTGCTTCAACCCAATTCATAAGTCGACATTGAAGCTCCCAAAATTCTACCCATTTTTTAGATTCAAGTTTACAATCCATCTTAGGTTCCTTCTTAGATTCAGACATAGACTCTAAATTAGCTTGCTATTCCTTTTGATCCATAAGAATCTTCTCAGATTGACTATTAGTGTTTCCAATTTTCTCTTCACTACTTACCACCTTTGTTCTGTCTCAACTTCATCATCAGCTTCAAATTTTTTAGAAGGGTCTGATTTTGTTGCTCCTGTTTTAGTACTAACCTTCCTACTTTGAGAACTAGTGCTAGATGAAGAAGTATCAATTAAGGTTGGTTTTTCTTAGATAGTCAGTTTCTTTGTGGGATTTGCTCTCAGTGTTCTAATCATCTTCTTAGGGGTATGATCAACTTTAATTATTTTTCCCATTCCTTTTTGAACTATACTCCCACTAATAGGCCTTTTTCCTGATTTTTGCAAGCAAATATTTGGCATCTTATAAAAATCCTTCCCAATTCTCAGTTTATCATTAAATAGCTCACAATCTATTTTCACTGCAGGCAGGTTCCAATAAGTAAAAATAGCACTAAGTATCATTGCAAAAGGGTAACGTTGATTTTCTTTCACATATATGATTTGGTGAAAATCAAGTAAGGCAGATTAATAGGATAACCCCTGTAAATATGCCACATGATGCCTAAATCAGTGTCTGTGACATAATCTACACTACCAGCTCTAGGAACCAAAAATCTCAACTAAAAATTTATGAAGAATTCTAAATTCTAAGTTCATATTGGTTGATGGAGGGGTTTTATCTTTTCTAGAATATGAGTCCATATCAGCTATTTCACTTAAAAATTCAACTTTATTAAACCCCGCAATTTTAGTGAGCCTAGTGTTCTTGGTTATTTTGAATCCATCATTTCGCATGTTAAAGAGAATAGCTATGGTTCCTGGAGTGAGAATTTTATACTGCCTTACTATCTTAATAGCCATTGACTCATCATCTAGCATTTTCCTAGTCTGATAAAAATCTTTAATAAAGGAGGGATAGATTTCGGACTCATAAGTTAAAATACCTCTCCACTGAAGTTGTTCAAGCCACGTAGCCATAGGTGTGTTAGTGCTTTGCAGTTCTTCCCAGTTGACAGATTTTGGAATGAGAAACTCGCGAATCTCCTTGACTTTTAGCTTCGATGTTATTCTAGGTGGTGGAGAGCTTGTTCTGATTTCGATGATTTTGTAGTAGAAGAGGTATCGGGTTCGTGCTGGGGTTTTCATTCGTGCTGGGGTTTTCATTTTTAGAGAGAAGGACAATAGAGAGTAGATGAAGTAGAGTGTAAAAATAGGATTTTTAAAACTTTATATAGAAAACTGAAGCAATAAAGAGGTAGGTGAAAAGTTAACTTTTTTGAGTTCGAAAAAGAATTTTTTATTTGAAGAGAATGGGAAGTTATTTTGAAAGAGGAAGGTTGACCATATAAAAAAGACAATAACTCCTTCTTTTGAAATCGAGAATATTTCCATTAGAACAGGAATAAAAGAAAAACTCCCATAACTGGCATTTAAAGAGAAAAGTATACCATGTGACCAGTCTGTAAAAAAAAATAGAACACTCCACACATATAGAACAAAATAATGTATAGAACACAAAAACATGTAAGCTTTATATAACATAAAATAAACTAAAATTTATGCAAAATAGGGTTACCTTTTAGGATGAATTTTCTAGCATACTCATGCCCAATTCTCTTCTTAGTTTGTAAAATTGTTCTTCCTTCAATGGTTTGTTGAAGATATCAGCTAATTGATGTTCAGTTGAGATATAATTCATTATAATGTCTCCTCTTTGAATATGATCTCGTATGAAACGATGTCTTATTTAAATATGTTTTGTTCTTGAGTGCATTGCTGATTTTTTGTGAGATTTATGGCACTGGTGTTGTCACAGTAAATGGGTGTCTCCTTAAGCTCAAAACCATAATCAATCAACTGTTGCTTGGTCCATAGAATTTGTGCAGTAAAGCTTCCTGCAGCTATATATTCTACTTCTGCAATTGACAAGGCAACAGAATGTTATTTTCTGCTGGACCATATAATGAGAGATCGTCCTAATAATTGACAAGTTCTAGAAGTGCATTTTCTCTCAATTCTGCAACCTGCAAAGTCAGCATCTGAAAAACCAACAAGATCAAAACTTGAGTTTTTAAAATACCATAAACCAATATTTTGAGTTCCCAATAGATATCTTAGAATTTGTTTTACTACTGATATATGAGACTCCTTTGGATTTGACTGAAATCGAGCCCAGAGATATACACTAAAGTGTATATCAAGTCTACTGGCAGTTAAGTATAGCAACGAACCGATCATTCCTCTATAAAGCTTCTGATCCATATTTTTACCTTTCTCATCAAGATCAAGCTTAATTGATGGACTCATTGGTGTACTAACAACTTTTGCTTCCATTATTTTGAATTTCTTCATTAATTCTTTTATGTACTTAACTAGACTAATAAAAATTCAATCTTTATTCTGATTAATTTGCAGTCCCAAAAAGAAGGTCAATTCTCCCATCATGCTCATCTCAAATTCTCTTTCGTTAGTTTTTCAAATTCCTTGCACATTAAGATGTTAATAGCACCAAATACAATATCATCCACATATATTTGCACAAGCACGATATCAGTTTCTTTATGCTTTATAAATAATGTATTATCAACTTTTCCTCTAGCAAAGTCATGCTTTATTAAAAAAACTTGAAAGTCTTTCTTACCAAGCTCTTCGAGCTTGTTTTAAACCATACAAAGCTTATAATGGCCGGAATACTAGTAATCGGTGTAATCTGTAGAGTTTATAGTGTGAATTTCATATGAAAATATTAGTGATTGTGCCTTAAAAGATAGAAGAGAATGAAGGTTAAACGTGCCCAGGCTAAGGAAGCCCCATGATGGGTGACCTTCTGGTAAGCCAGTAGTGAAAAATATTTTATTGGACCATTGAAAATTATAGGTTATAAGGAGTCTGGTGGTATAATTTGGAGTGAAAATAAGGTCAAATAGGTTCCTGAAAGTCAAATTGAAGGAAAGTGTTGAGCATTTTCTATAGATGCTAATTATACCGCAAGTATACGGTATACCGCAATAGTACTTAAGATATCGATCCCACGAGGAACGTCTTTACACACTATTACTAATTGATTTTAATCTTGTTTACAATGATTAATTAATGGTAGAGTTGGTTTTAATCTAATCTAACATGTAAACTAATTAAACCGAATTTATGAGAATCCAAGAAGATAGAAAGAATTAATTATGCTAAGTATAAAGATGAACTTTGAATTAATTGTTCTTAACGATTTTAACATTCTTATCTTGCAAGCCAAGTTGAATAAATTTCCTACTTACTTTCTCAATATAAATAGGAATGCCTGAAACATACACATATAAGTCTAATTCCAAACTTTCATTCAAGAACTAGATTATTATACATGCAAATCTTAGGAATAAAGCACAACCTATAACAACCATTTCAATATTATGATTTCTCAAACAATATCTTGATGATGAATTCCAATTAGATATAAGAATGAATTTATTTCTCAATCAAACTCAAACTTATAATGATAATAAATAATGTTATAATGAGAAATTCTATAAGTAAGAACTCTTAAATTAATATGAACAATAAAATATTTTAGATTAACATTCAAGTTCAGAATTTTCATCACAAAAATACAAAGAAGAATCAAAATATAAGAAATGAAGAAGGAGATTTCTCAACCCTTTTCAAATCACCAATTGTAGTCCTCTTCCTTGTATAATATCTTCTCTTCAACACATAAATCCACTTAAGTAAAAACTAAGGAAAACTACTCTAACTTACAGAAAAATAATATTCAAATGTTCAATTCTTTTTTTTCTATATCTAAATTACAGTTAAAAACAGAATTTATAATGTCAGCTCATGCCCCTTCAGATGCCCTTCTACAAAGGTTGTAATAGTTGGTGGAAAGATGCAACTCTTAAAGTTCAAATTTGAACTTTAGTGTCTAACGGATCCTTCTGTCGCGACCGCGACGCCTGTCGCGACCGCGACGCCTGTCGCGACCGCGACAGAACACGCCTACATTTTCGCTCGCCCTTTCCTCGCGTGTGCTTTCTCCGCGCCCTGTCGCGACCTCGCGACGCCTTCCCTTGGTCGCGACAGCTTCTATTTTCTTCTTTTCCCCTTCTTTCTCTCTTCTTCCCTTAGCGCGCCCTGTCGCGCTCGCGCCGCCTATCGCGATCGCGACAAAAGCTTTTCTGCCTTGGCTCATTTCTTCTTTTTTTCTCCATTTTCTCCATATTTTCTCCATTTGCCTCCTACATGCAAAACTTAACAAAACACATAAAACACACCTAATTCCAACAACTAAAAACACTTAAAACATTATTTATAACCACAAAATATAGTTTAATTATGAGCTATTTAAGCTCATATCAGAAAGCCTCTAGTTCGTTCAATAGTAATCAAGGGTTTGACCGAATTTTTAAAAATAGTAAATGACATCTAAAAATAGTTTTGAAGGCATAGATAGACTTTGAATAATATTTAAAAAATTTTGGTAGTGAAAAATAAAGTTTTCGGTGACACAGAAAAATTAGTGAATCGGACTGGTTTAATTGAGCCGAACAAAAATGGACCCTTATTCAGATGGAATTGGAGTAAAATGAGCTATTAAGAGCAAAAATGATGTTGAGGAGAAAAGTGAACCGAACCGGTTGAACCAGTGAATCGGACCGATCGGACCAGTTTGACTAAGGTTTGAACAAAACTTTAAAAATAGCAAATAATCTCCAAAACTCGTAGGAAGTTCCAGAAATATTATAAATAATATTTAAAATTTATTGACAGTGAAAAAGGAATTTTACGTTGAGACAGAAAATTTGATTATCAGACTAGCCAGAAATTACAGGACCGAAAAACGGTTTTCGATTGAGCTAAAAATTTATGTGTATGTTAATTAATATATTTTAAGAATTATGGAAATAATTTGAGTGAAATTTAATTTGGGAAGTAATAAAAATAATTTTGGATTGAAAAATGGGCTTAATTAACCTAATTGGACTTTTCGGTTGGCCCAATGATTTGGTCCATCTAGAAATGCTATAAATAGCTGAAAAATCAGAGAATTCTATAGAACTTTCATGTTTTCTTCATCTCTCCCAAGACCATGTGGTATTTCTTCATTTTCTCTTTATTTTCTTCCATTTTCTCTCATTAAATCCTACCAAATTTGATGTCCAAAATAAATCTAAGTCTCCTAATCAAAGTTCAGCTTCTCTACAACCTATTGGTGGTTATTAGAGTTCATTTTAAGTGAGAAAGGTGGGAAAAAGTATGTGGACAAGGTTATGTATCAAGATTGAGGTAAGTGATTTAGGGTTCTATAATTTGATTTGATGGTTTTTATAGATAGATTTAAGGTTATAGATCGTGATTATGTAATTAGATTGAAGTTTGGAGCAAAGAAAATTAAAGTTTCATATGGGTATAGGTTCGGCCATAATGGGTTTTCCATGACGAAAAAGCGATTCAAAGGTGAAAGATGAAGGAAATGAAGATCTAAGAGTGGAGATCATGAATCCAAGGTTAGTGGATACAATATCCTTCTTTTCCATTTAAAATAGGTGATTTTTAGGTTATGTTTAAAGACAAGTATAAAATAAATGCATGATTAATTGAGTAAAACCTTATAAACATGCTTAGGGATGTGTAAAATGAAGAATTGAATGCTTAATTGATGAAAGAAAAATTTATATGATGAACTTAAGTGTAGGCCGAACGGCATACCTAAGTATACCGTGGGTATATTTTGTAAATTAATTTAATATAGTGTTATAAACATGTAATTTAAGGTGTAATCTAACTAATTGAATGATTAAATGAACAACAAAATAAATTTAGAGAATTTAATTATGTTGGCCAAATAGGTATTTCAGAGAAATGATGAAATACTTTCATTTTTCAAGCTTAAATTTGATCTATAATTAATGTATAATATGTAATTGAGATAATTGAGTGATTAAAGGAAAGAAAAATAAATTTAGTATGGTGTTCAAGTCTTGGCCAAATGGTATATGTTAAATTTACTTGATGTACTTTGATGATTAAACAAGTGTAATGGCATGAAATGAAATTATGATGATAGTTAAGTATGTATTGGCTTAATTGAGATCATTAGAAATAAAATGAAAATAAAATGGTGTGATAAACTATTATGTATTAAGTGAAAATATTGATATGTATAGAGAAAATAGTGTATTATGTTGTAATTAGTATTAAATGGTTGAATAAGTGAAATGGAAGTGATTATAAGTGAAATGGAATTTAATTGAACATAATATGTTATGATAATCTATTATGTACCAAGTGATTATATTGAATTATGTAAAGAAATTAGCGTATAATGTGATAAATTGTATTAATAAGGCTAAATAAAAGAAATAAAAGTTATTGGGTATGAAATGGAATTTTTATAAGTGCATGGGAAATGATGATTAATTTAGAAGTGATAATTTTTTTATATTTCATAATGAATGAATATTATTTTATTGTCCTTAGTAATATTCTAGTGGCAAATCTAGATCAGGATATAATTGGGTAGCCATAAGGATTCCACACTGCGGTTCAAGTCATGGCGACTCATTATCGATAGGCCAATGATGGTCTATTTCAGTGCAGTGTTCAGTGTTTACAGTGATCGGTGTAGTGCAGTGCTAGTGTTGAATGGTTTCTTTGGGATCATTCCATAGTGTAGTGGATCTGTGGGATCTAAGTTCTGCATATTCGGTTCATAGATTTCTACCTGGTTTATACTAGGGGCATTATGGTAAAATACTTTAAAATTTATTAAGATAGTGATAAATGAGAAAATAAGTGAAAATGGGACTAAATTGAAAGAAATAAAAAGTTTAGGGGAAAAACGGTAATTTTACACTCAAGAGTGAAAATAAGTGATAATTAAGTGAAAAGTGTAAATAAAATAATAATAATGTAATGAATTTAAAGTTTAGGGACTAAAATGTAATTTGGCATAAAAGTGGAAATTTAAGGACCAAAATGTAATTTTGTAAGTTAAATAGTGACTTAAAAGAAAGATAAGTGTAAATAAGGGTATTTTAGTGAATAAGATAAAATTTGGGGACATAATCATATTTTTTATAAATGTTGAGGACCTAAATGTAATTTTACAAATGAATAACAAATTAAAGAACTTAAGTGAAATTATTGATTAATGTAAGTATCTAAGTGGATAAATGATTTAAATGAGTGGTTTGAGAACTAAGTTAAAAGAAATAAAAATTGTAGGGGTAAGATGGTAATTTAGTGGATAATTGAAATATTAAATGTTATTAAAAAGAAAAGTGTAATTAAATGATTAATAATGAAATTTGAATGCTAGGGACTAAAATGAAAATGGGTATAAAAATATGATCAAAAGGACTAAAATGAAAATTTGTATGTTATTAATAAATTAAAAGTGAAATTAAGAATAATTAGGGACATAATTGTGATTATAGTGAAAATAAATGGCAAAATTGGAATGTAAGCGTAACATAAGGATTAAAGCGTAATTTGGTTTTGAAATGAGATGGTAAGGACCCAATGGTAATTTGTGAGCCAAATGATAAATAAAGGTAAGAATAAGATTAACTAATGGCATTTTTGTAAATATGAGACAATTAAGGGTAAAATTCATAATTTAAAAAAATTTAGGGATCTAATTGTAAATTTACAATATGAGGCTAATTAAGGGATTAAAGTGTAATTGATCAATGATATAGGTATTAAACGCATAATTGATAATTAGAGAATAAATAATCAATGATTATGGAATATTGTTGTATAAATAATTATTAAGTGAATAATAGTTTTAATTGATATAATATATATATATATATATATATATATATATATATATATATATATATAATTATGTATGTGCGTAATTCAATTAATTTTATATAGTGGTACTATTGTAAATAAGAAAAGGGAGGTACTTAAATGTAATAGACCATAATAAGATTAATGTAAGGACCTAAAAGTGAATAATTGATAAGAAAATGACCTACTAAATGAAATTGTAAGAATAATAATAATGATAATTAAGTGAAATAGAAGGGTAAATTCGTAATAGTTGCAAATGTGAGAGATTAAACTGAAATTTGGTTATAGTAAAGTTTTAGAAGGGCTTCAATGAAATTAAATTGCATGATTATTGAATGAAAATTTAAGAAGACTGATGAAATTAATTGTATAATTTGTTAAATTAAAATAATAAAAGTGTTTAATTAAACATAGTGGGAAATAATAAATGTAAAGGTGATAGTAATAAATTGTAATGTGCTTTGTAAGGTAGTGTTAATATGAAAAAGAATAACAGAGACGTTATAATGTTAATTATATACTGGAATGTAAATGAAGAGGGATTTATGTATTAATAATAAAAACAACAAGAATAACATTAATGTAAAATTTAGATTAATGTAATTGTCAAGGTTATTGTTAAAATTAATATTATTGTTAATGAGTATGGAATTACTAGTGTAAATGTTAAGATTGATGATAATGTCATTAATAATAGAAATAGTATTGATTGAAAGAAAAATAAGAGAATAATGATAGAAATAATAAGTGTACGAATAAATCAGTAAATTGAGTTCTAGTGTTAACAAGTTAAGAGTATAATACGAATTGCAACTGAATGAAATTAAATAATATCCTGAAGTATTTGATAAAGTGGAAGAATATCAATGCAAATATAAAACGAAAAAGTGTTAGTATAATTAAAGAAGAGTAAAGGATGTGTTAGAGAGTTAAAGAAAATATTAGATAAACCATAGCAAGAATTATTAATGTGAATGATTATTAATCGACAGATCGAATGTAATGATACTAATGTTAAGATTATCTGTACAGACAATAACGGTAGTGATAATAGAAATGGAAGTGTTAAAGCCTAATTATAGAAATGAAATCAAACGATATATCGTTAAATGACCCGAGTAAAGAATTAATATTCAAATAGTATGACTAACGAAATACACTTGTATGTGCATGCATATGGATATAAATATAATTGTGAAAAATTTAAGATATGTATTCACCACTGTGAATTTTAATGCTCAACGCGTATAGTGTTACTGTGCGCAGGTTGTGGTAGATTTTGCTGTGACTGAAGATATAGTGACGACTGAAAGAAGTATTCAATAACAAGGATAGAAGGACTGGCATTGCATGTATACAACTGTAGTTGATGAAAGCAAGGATGTATGGTATAAGTATTTGAATTGTGTGTTAGTGCAACTGTTGTGTTATTGTGTATGTACAATTGTGATTGTTGTGAAAAAAAAATCCTACTGATCTGTTAAGTGCATTGTAGTGTTTGTCAATGCAGTGCTGTGACATCCGGTATTCGTATCACTTACAGGTATAGGGTGTTACAATTTTTATTGGTATCAGAGTAAAGGTTTAGGTGGTCTTAAGATCGGAGATAGTGTATTGAGGACAAAGTGATACGTATGCATGCTATGAATTGGTATTGATGATAAAAGTGAGTAAAGGTATCGGAGGAGATATAAGGATAGTATAAGTTCATAGAATTGCAAGAGAATGCAAAGTATGATGGCTGATGGAAAGTAAATGAATCTCCTGAACTGAATGTTCTTGCAACGTAGTGGTGGTGATCTGTGATTATGGTACATAAAGAAAATTTCGAGGATGAAATTTTTATTAGCGGGGGAGAATTGTAATGGCCTGAATACTGGATTTGTAGTGATCGGTAAAATTTATAGAGTTTATAGTGTAAATTTCATATGAAAATATCAGTGACTGTGCCTTAAAAGACAGAAAAGAAGAAAGGTTAAACGTGCTCAAGTTAAGGAAGCCCTCTGATGGGTGACCTCCCGTGAAGGCAGTAGTGAAAAATATTTTATTAGATCATTAGAAAATACAAGTTATAAAGAGTCTGGTAGTATAATTTGGATTGAAAAAGAGGTCAAATAGGTTCCTGAAAGTCAAATTGAAGGAAAGCCGCTAGTTCGATTCAATAGTAACCAAGGGTTTGACTGAATTTTGACCGAATTTTAAAAATAGTAAATGACCTCTAAAAATAGTTTTGAAAGCACAAATAGACTTTAAATAATATTTATAAATTTTTGGTAGCGAAAAATAAAGTTTTCGGTGACACTTAAAAATTAGTGAATCGGACCAGTTCAATTAAACCGGACCGAAAATGGACCTTGGTTGAGATGGAATTGAAGTCAAATGAGCTATTAATAGCAAAAATGATGTTAAGGATGAAAAGTGAATCGGAGCGGTCGGACCAATTTGACTAATGTTTGACCAAGGCTTTAAAAATAATTTATAATCTCCAAAATTCATAGGAAGTTCCAGAAATATTATAAATAATAGTTAGAATTTATTGACAGTGAAAAAGGAATTTTACAGTGAGACAAAAAATTTGATTATCGGACTGGCCAGAAATTACAGGATTGGGAAACGGTCTCCGATTGAACTGAAATTTTATGTGGAGGTTAATTAATATATTTTGAGAATTATGAAAATAATTTTGAGTGAAATTGAATTTGGAAAGTAATAAAAATAATTTTGGATTGAAAAATGGGTTTAATTAACCTAATTGGGCTTTTGGGTTGGCCCATTGGATTGGCCCATGGTTTGGCCGATCTAGAAATGCTATAAATAGCTAAAAAATCAGAGAATTCTAGAGAGCTCTCACGTTTTCTTCATCTCTCCCAAAACCATGTGGTATTTCTTCATTTTCTCTTTATTTTCTTCAATTTTCTCTCACTAAATCTTACGAAATTTGATGTCCTAAATAAATCTAAGTCTCTTAATTAAAGTTCAGCTTCTCTAAAACCTATTGGTGGTTATTAGAGTTCATTTTAAGTGAGAAAGATGGGAAAAAGTATGTGGACAGGGTTATGTATCAAGATTGAGGTCAGTGATTTAGGGTTCTATAATTTGATTTGATGGTTTTTATAGATAGATTTAAGGCTATAGATCATGATTATGTAATTAGATTTAAGTTTGGAGCAAAGAAAATTAAAGTTTCATATGGGTATAGGCTCGGCCATAATGGGTTTTCCATGATGAAAAAGTGATTCAAAGGTGAAAGATGAAGGAAATGAAGATCTAAGAGTGGAGATCATGAATTCAAGGTTAGTGGATACAATATCCTTATTTTTTCATTTAAAATAGGTGATTTTTAGGTTATGTTTAAAGACAAGTATAAAATAAATGCATGATTAATTGAATAAAACCTTATAAACATGCTTAGGGATGTGTAAAATGAAGAATTGAATGCTTAATTGATGAAAGAGAAATAAGAGAATAATGATAGAAATAATAAGTGTCCAAATAAATTAATAAATTGAGTTCTAGTGTTAACAAGTTAAGAGTATAATACGAATTGCAACTGATTGAAATTAAATAACACCGTGAAGGATTTGATAAAGTGGAAGAATATCAATGCAAATATAAAACGAAAAAGTGTTAGTGTAATTAAAGAAGAGTAAAGGATGTGTTAGAGACCTAAAGAAAATATTAGATAAAGTATAGTAAGAATTATTAATGTATTGATTATTAATCGACAGACCGAATGTAATGATACTTATAATAAGATTATCAGTATAGACAATAACGGTAGTGATAATAGAAATGGAAGTGTTAAAGCCTAATTATAGAAATGAAATCAAAGGATATATCATTAAGTGACCCAAGTAAAGAATTAATATTCAAATAGTATGATTAAGGAAGTACACTTGTATGTGCATGCATATAGATATAAATATGGTTGTAAAAAATTTAGTATATGTATCCACCACTGGGCATTTTAATGCTAATCACGTAAAGTGTTACTGCGCTCAAGTTATGGTAGATTTTGATGTGGCTGAAGATATAGTGACAACTGAAAGAAGTATTCAACAGCAAGGATAGAAGGATTGACATTACATGTATACAACCCCAGTTGATGAAAGCAAGGATGTATGCTATAAGTATTTGAATTGTGTGTTAGTGCAACTGTTGTGTTATTGTGTATGTACAATTATGATTGTTGTGAAAAAAAATCCTAATGATCTGTTAAGTGCATTGTAGTGTTTGTCAGTGCAGCGCTGTAATATCTGGTATCTGTATCACTTACGGGTATAGAGTGTTGCAAAACTTTTGTCAATTTATAAACATGATTTGGAAATTCATTGTTTTCAAAACCAGGTGTTTGTGCAACATATACTTCCTCATTTAGATATCCATTTAAAAATGCACTTTTGACATCCATTTGATAAAGCTTGATTTTCTTAAAACATGCAAATGCACATAGGATACGAATAGCTTGTAAACGTGCAACTGGTGCAAATGTTTCATCAAAATCAATACCTTCTTCTTGATTGTACCCTTGAGCCACAAGCCTTGCATTATTTCTTATCACATTTCCTTGCCCATCTAGTTTATTTCTGAAGACCCATTTTATCCCTATAATTGAATGATTTTTCGATTTTGGAACAAGAGACCATACCTTGTTTTTTTTCGAATTGATTCAATTTTTCTTGCATTGTAAGTATCCAATTGTTGTCATCTTGAGCTTCTTGAATATGTTTTGGTTCAATTTGAGAAATAAAGGCCATGTTACTATAGAATTCTCTTAGTTGTCTCCTGGTCATCATTATAGTTGATGGACTACTTAGTAGATCCTCTTTTGAGTAATTCCTATGGACATCCCACTCCTTAGGTGGATCAAGATTTTGTTCTGGTTCTTCATGATTTGTTATTTCTGTAGTTTCATCAATTATATGCTGATTTGTTTATTTTTCCCTTTGAGTTTCTTCATTCTTGTCACCTGTATCATTATCAGAAATACACCTTTCTCTAGTGTAGATATCAGTTTCATCAAATTTGACATTAATTGATTCTTCAACCATTTGTGTTCTTTTATTGTAAATTCTGTATGCTTTACTTTTAAGTGACTAGCCTAGAAAAATTCCTATATCAAATTTAGCCTCAAATTTTCCTAGACTTTTATCATTCGATATAAAATACTTACACCCAAATGTAGGGAAATAATTGATGTTTGGCTTCCTTCCTTTCTAGAGCTCATATGGAGTTTTGTTTAGAATTGCTCTAATCAAAACTCTGTTGATAATATAGATTGCAGTGTTTACTGCTTTAGCCCAAAAATATTTAGGCAAGCTATTTTCATTCATCATGGTTTGTGCCATCTCTTGCAATGTTCCGTTTTTTCGCTCCACTACTCTATTCTATTGTGGAGTTCTTGGTGCTGAGAAGTTATGTTCTATTCCTTCCTTTGAGCAGAAATCTTCAAATTCCTTGTTCACAAATTCACCTCTATTATCACTCCAGATTTTGACAATATGACATTCCTTTTCATTCTGTATTCTCTTTGCCAATTTTGAATGCCTCAAATGTCGCATGTTTATGTGCAAGAAAAATTGTCCATGTGAAACATGAGTATATTTCTGATGATGTAAGCATTAAAATGCTTATGTATTAAGTTATTCCTCGATTTTATTATTCGCCTTATGCTTCCGCTAATTGAAAGAGTGTATGCATGTGTGTATGTGCTTATGCTTTCACATAATGCTTGCGAGTATGTGAGTTAATGCATGACCAGCTTTTGCCCGCAAGGTAAGTTTTTAATTATTCCGCATTTATGCATGTATGATTATGTATGAATGTATGCTTCTGCATAGTGTATGTATGCATGTATGTGAGTGAGCGTCGGTAGCGCTCTCCGGCTTCCTTCCAATGGGGACGTAGGGGGTGTTACATCACTGACCCTGAGAAGAGAGAGAAAAAGAAAAAGAAGAAAGAAGGTTGTAATGCAGTCCCCCCACCATGTATATGATCGGGTCTGGTCTAACCGAGTGGCATGTATAGCAAGAGCTATATGGAGATGAGTACGTCGCTATCACCCGTCGGGAGGCGAGTAAAGGAGGGATTCCCATGGCAGCGGTAGATCGTTGATCTACTAGTGAGAGTGGAGAAGAAGATAATGTTTTTTTAGATGATTTGTTTCTTTTTTTTCTAAGAACTTCTTACGACAATATTTGCAATTTCAATAAGATTAATAATTTTTCTTATTTGTATGGTGTTTCTAATGATTTCATTTCTCATGATCATGATGCATCATTTTTTGGCATTAATTCAACTAATACGATTGTATTTAATCTCGGGACTTTGGAAAACCCTAAGAAAATCTTGATAGCATCTGATATAACTCTTGAAAAGAGGAAGATTCTGAGAAATTCATAAAAAAAAAATCTTTGCCTGGACCTGGAATGACATGCTAAAAATTGATAAAGGCATTGTTGGACAGTGCTACTTCAATATGCCAACATGATGATGAGCAAAATTTCAACCATTCATTTGCCTCCTCAACACTTAGGACGCATACAGTGCAGCCAAATAAAATCAAGCTCTAACCATTAATGGGTTCCATCAGAAGCTGGATTATCAAATTCAAGACGAATGAAACTTTGGTCCTTTAAAAAAAATTCCATAGTTTTGTCCTAAACCATCTAAGGCCAACGTACAACTCCATCTCAAACCATTAAAGACTACTTCAGAAATTGAGCCACCAAAGCCGACAAAAGGGAGGTGTGGGATTTCACATTCAAGTTCCAAACAAAAAATTCATCGTCTCAGCCAGTTTACACAAGAGTCAAGAAAAGTCTTTGATGCTAAAAAGAAAAGAAGCACTATCAGAAGAAGCAGCGTTCCAGGCTAACGAGGATGAAAGAGAATTTAAAGAAACTAATCGACGCTGACGGACTGAGGGAAGTTCCATGGCAAAGGCTAAAAAAAAGGAGAAATAAATAATAAATGCCCGCGGATTGAAAATCGAAAAAGATGACCTTGCTAAAATTTGGCGCCTTGCCAGGGTAAAAAAAAGGGGGTCATCCTGAGCAAAAATTAAGGGTTAAGAGAAAATCTTCAATCATGAAAACCCGAGAAAGCTGATTGATAACAGGAGTTTGATGCTCATCAAATCTATTTTGAGATTAAATAAGGTCTTGTATTTTTTGAGTCAATGCCAAATAATGATCATGTGTTATGAAATCAAATTGAAATATATGCATTCGTGCAATGATATATTAATGTGACCAGAGCAACTCATTTTGCATATTCAAAGTTGTCTAGTTCCGGTATAAAACTAGCATATTGTTACTATCTACCCTCGGTTTTTCTTGCTACTCAAGTGCTTCAGCCGATTCATTTTGCTATCAACTGTGAAGCCAATCCTACACCACTTTCATGAGGACAATTAAGCTCATACAACTATGGTCTAGGGTGTAAGTGCATACTGACTGCCCTTGAATAATCTCCAATAATAGCTTCAGCCTTTTTATAATTTGTAAAAAGAAGAAAAATAAAAGAAAAATAAAAAGTAAAAAAAGAGAAAAAGGCCGTTAGAGATGAAAACCGTAACTGGCTCTCTAAGCAAAAGTTAGGCAAAAGGATAGGGTGAAAACCTGAAAATAGCTAGTTTATCCTTAAATAAGAAGGAAAAATAAAATTAAAAAAAAACCGTTGGATTGGATTGGATCCATTCCAGGCAAAAATAAGACACGTGATTATGTGAAAATCCGAAACTGACGCGTTTCCGGTTAAGAAAAGCTAGTATGAAAATCCACAAGGGGCTCATTATCTTAAAGAAAATGACTACAGGTATCAGATAAGAATCTCGCAACCCCAAAAGCACAAAATCCAAAAACAGGCTTCAAAGGGGATCAATCCTACCGCAAATTGTGACCAAACCAGCTATCGCCTCTAAACTCACTTAGATGAATTATTGTCTTACACTTCTGCATGACTCATGCATTTTACGTGCATGCTCACTATTTTTCCTACGTATTTGGTTTTCCAGTTTTGCATTAAGAGAGATTTGATGCGGACACCGACAAAAGGGGAGTGACGATATCAGTCAAAACACCAATCCAAAAATCAACCAAATACCTTTCAGGGGGCAATCAATGAAAGACTTCAGAAGTGTTAGCACGATGGCAGTGCTACCATTCTACGAAAAGTTAGCACGACCATGACACTACCACTTCAGAAAGATTAGCACAACCACGACACTACCACATAAACAGGTTAAATACAGACACGATTGGGGCTATTTACCGCACAGGTTAGATGACGCACCTAAAGAGGTTAGATACCACATAAACAGGTTAGATACCGACACGGCTAGGGCTATACACCACACAGGTTAAATGCCACAACGAACGAGGTTAGACAATGCATAAACAGGTTAGATACCGACACGGCTAGGGCTATACACCTCACAAGTTAGATGTCGCAATGAAGGAGGTTAGACACCGCATAAACAGGTTAAATACCGACAGGGCTGGGGCTATACACCGCACAGGTTAGATGCCGCAACGACAGAGGTTAGACACCGCACCGAAGTTGGTTACAGACCATAATGGCAGAAGCTAGACACCGTACAGGTTCAATGCTAAAATGACAATAGTTAACACGTTGACAAATTGACGATAACTACCCCCAATAGCTTCATTTAGACCGAAAAAACAACTACCTCATGTACGTGTCTCTTCCTTCTTTCTTTGAGTTTTGGCTCAACGAGGCACTCATGCACTACGTTCCCCAAAACTCGCGGGCAGGCAGCCCGTCGCTCTCCTGCGACGGGCGTCGCTCGCCCTCAAGCTACCGAAAACGTGTTTTTCATCCCAAAAATGGATTTTTTGGATAAAATTTGATTTTTAATCATTTTTTCTGGGATTTTTAAGGATAATTCTTATTTTTTACATCTAGATAAGGTAATTTAATTAAAATTCAACTTCATTTGCTAAATTAACTAGATTTTTTTCTAAAGTCATATAAATAGAAAAATAAAGAAAGAGAAATGGAGGAGACAATTTTTTAGGTTGGAATTTTCTTTTCTTCTTGAAGGGAGATTTTTAATTACAAGTTTTTTTCTTCTCTTCTTTAAGAAAAATTTCTAATTTTGATTTTTTTTTTCTTCTTCTTCAATAAAATTTTTTCTAAAAATTTGAGATTGAATTTTCTAAATGAAAAATTGATTTTGAAGCCAAAAAAAAAAAAATTGCTCTTGAAATCCAATTTTTTCATTTTGTTATATTTTCTTTTAAACATGTTTTTTGTAATTATTTCTCTACAGAGAAAATTTATATTTTTTATATTTTTTATTTAATTCTTGCAGATATAGATAAAAAAAAAATTAACCATCTTTTTCTCTCCATCGAATCTGAATTTTGAAAGTAAATATTGTGGGAATGACCCTATGTTTTTGTTTTCTTTTATTATTTTTAATCAATCAATCACCATGTATATCTTTACCTTCATTGGTTATTTATTTATTTTATGCGATTTTAGTCATAAATTTAACATTATGTAGCATTTTTTTTACTTGTTTTTTATTTATTTATTTACTTGATTGTTCATGCTTTATTTGTTATTTATCATCATTATCATTATCATCATCATCATCATAATCATCATCATCATTATTATTTTTGTTTCTATGTGTGTTAATTTGTTAATATGTTAATTTATTTGTTTCATTATTTCATTTAATTTATTTGTCATTCATAATACATTTATTTCATTTTATTTATTTTAATTCATTTTATTATTTTATGATTTAATTGATTTTTTTATTATTTTATTACTAATATTAATTTTATTTGTGTTTATTTTTTATTTCAATACTTGTTCTTTCCATATTTGAGCACACTTGCAACCAAAGAAAAAGATTTAGGAGATTTATTATTTTCATTGTTTTATTATTTTTCTTTATTTTTTTATTTATTTTTTTGTGTAATTGATAATAAAATTATTTATTTTATGCACACTTAAAAGAAAATTACAAAAATATTTTTATTAATAAATTGAGTTTTCCTAATAAAATAGGACCGATATCCTAATTTTAATCAATAAAATGTAACTTTCAAAATGAGAGTTAATTTTCTCAAAATGAGATCGCTTATCCCTGTTTTCTCAATAATGCCCAAAAATAACTCTTCAATTTTTCTAAGTGTGCATAAAGAAATCAATATTTCTATTCCAAATAAATGCCATGATTTATATATGTTATTTATTTTATTTATTTTGTTTATTTAATTTTATATTTTGAGGGATTGTATTTTTGTCTCAGATTTCATCTTGTAATTTATTGTTGTAGTTTACTTTATTTTATTTATTTATTATTTTTTACTGCTTTTCTTCGATACTTGATGTGTGATTTAATTAAATTGTATACCGTGTGAGAAAAAAGATGAAAAATTAATAAGTAAAAGCTCATTTATAACTTTGATCAACGTGTGAAAAAAAGTAACTTCCCGAACTCTCTCTAGTCTTAAATTTCATGAAATTAGATGAATTTTTCTGATATTTTATTAGGATAGCAATTACAAAATATTTTCTGTTGCCCAAAATAGATCTATACGCATCGTCTTATACTCAATGAGGCTAGATAAACTTTTTCAATATTTTATTGGATGGTGATTTCAAAACATTTCTTGTTGTCCAAAATAGACGCGCTTATAATTTTTACGGGTCTTGTGAACTTTTTTCGAATCCTAAAAGCGGATTTTCGAGGTCTTTCGGGATTCAACGCGCGTCACACTATGACATACTCAAGTGTTAAGAGTAGGTATACTCAAGTGTTAAGAGTAAATATACCAAAATAGTAAGGTGAATAGTATGTGTTAGTGCAGACTTGACAAGGTATGTCCCTGTCAGTTCGATCAGACCGCCTATGAGGTAATGGTCAACGGACTTAAATCTTGTCATATGTTGGGCCTTTAGACTGAAAGTGAAATCAAGTCCAAAAAATAATGGGTATTATCAATTATAATTGAATTTAATTAATTTATGGAAATTTGATGGTCGATGAAACAAGGTCTTTGGCTCATGAAGAAGTCAAAGTAATGACAAGGAAACATAAGGCAGAGATCAAAGCATATGAAAAAGAACAATCTCCAAAGAAATTTTGATCTCATGAAAAGGAATAATCTCTAAAGAAATTCAAGAACAGAAAGGAAACTTTCTCATCATGTTAAGGGCAAATCTGATACGGATATTTCTATAGAATTCGATGAATTCTGTAAAGCCATTAAAGACAACATTTTTTTTTTCTATCAAATGCTAGAAATAAGTTTGTTGTGACCATGAATAGGTACCGGTACAAGGTTCGCAGGTTTTTTTACAAAATGTATCATTTTCGTGGAGCTCACATATGTCAAAAATCGGCAGCACCATTGCTAGTTTTTAACAATACCAAATTTCTAAATAAGTTTTTTCTAGCACTAGATTCGGAAATTTTTTTTAGGAAAGACATTATTTTAAAAATAAATCCCAAATTAACCTTCAAAACGGATGAAATCAAAGTAGATGGAGAGGATTTTCCAAGGCAAATGATTGATTCTATGCTCCCAACAATGGGGTTTTTTTTAGTTTGGTGTGAAATTGGAAAAAATTAGGGAGAGTGGTGCTACAGGAAAAGTAATTGGAAAAATGGTGTGCCGAAAAACGGCACACATTATTGACGTTTTCTGAAATAGAGGGGCCCACACAGAAAATGAGTAAAGTTGCCAGAAAACGGCACCCATTGGTGCCGTTTTCTGGCAAAAGATTTATTTTTTTTTATTTTTCCTGGAGAGATGGGCGCCAGAAAACGGCACCATAGAGTGCCGTTTTCTGACGCAATAGGACTAAGGTGGGCCAGAGCAGTCAGAAAACGGCACACTTATGTGCCGTTTTCTGACAGCCAAAAAATGGCACATACGTGTGCCATTTTCTGGCAACAAAACTACAAGTCCTCCCGCTTACCTAATAGCTCACATTAATTTGGCATTTAATTTTCTTAATTTAGTTTATATTTGTCATTGTTTGCTGTTAACAAAATGGTTCATATCAAGTTACAAAAAAGAGCAAATACGAGCCATTAGTAATGATGAGAGTAATTTTTTTAAAAAAAGTTTAAGAGCAAATATGTACCGTAGGATACAGGGACAAATTTGGCTCTGATTATTAATTTCAAATACTAAATGGTTTGAAGAAAATAAATATTTATTTTAACGGATTTTGTTTTATTATAAATATCTGTCTCTTTTTAGGATTAATTCGTTATTATAAATTGTTCCGATTAAAATACACATTTAAAAATTATTGAACCGGATGGATAGACTAGGAACCGGCAGAACTGGATTGGTTTTAAGGGTTTTCTTGTTTTTAACCGATTTATTGTTTCAGACTGTTTTAAGGCTTTTTAACTAATTTGTTTCTTTAGATTGTTTTGCATAAGCTCTCTATAGCATCACACACTTTTTTTTTTCCTCTCTTTTTTATTTATATTATTAATTATCATTATTTTAAAATAAAAACATATTTTTAAAAAACATAATACCTTATGCAAATTAACAACAGTTTTAGTTTTTGTTTGATGTTCATCTATCATTATTAGTTTCCTTTGATCTCTTTTGTCTACTTCTTCATATTTTTGCGAATCATTAATTTAAATATTATTACGTTTAATTTTTTTTTTATTAAAACATGATTAATATTATATTAATATAAAAATTAGGCTTAATTTATAAAACCCTCCTGAACTTTAAAAAAATTTTAAAATTCATACTTTAATTTTGCATATATTTAATTCATTACCTGAAATTTTAATAACCCTTATAAATTACCATATGAGGATTGCAATTTGTTGATGTAGACAAGAGTTGGTTTATAATATATAATAAGGTTGGTTTATAATATGTTTTATCCAATTTTATAATTTCTTTCATAACTTTTATTATTATACTTATGAGGATTTTGAAAACGTTAATTTCACCACAACACATATATCTACAGAATATTTTTAAAATCGTTAGTTAAAAGAAATTTTTACTCTTCATATCTATGTATCACCACAAATTTTTACTCTTCATCATATCTATGTATCACCACAAATTAATGCGAGTTAATTTTTTTTATAAATATTTATAGTTTATTTATAGTATGTGAATTAATGTGACAAATATAAATATTTTATTTATGAGTATTTATACTTTTGTTGCCAGAAAACGGCACATAAGTGTGCCGTTTTCATGTGCCGTTTTCTGACTGCCCTGGCCCGCTTGGGTCAGAAAATGGCACTCTATGGTGCCATTTTCTGGCGCCCACCTTTTCAGGCGCAAAACAGTGCCGTTTTGCGCCTGAAAAAATAAAAAAAAATAAATCTTTTGCCAGAAAACGGCACTAATGGGTGCCGTTTTCTGGCAACTTTACTCATTTTCTGCGTGGGCCCCTCTATTTCAGAAAACGTCAATAATGTGTGCCGTTTTCCGGCACACCACTTTTCCAATTACTTTTCCTGTAGCACCACTCTCCCTAATTTTTTCCAATTTCACACCAAACTAAAAAAAACCCCCCCAACAATTTCGTTTATATTAGAAATGGCCGTTAATTTGTACTTTGTAGCAATAGATCAAGGAAAAAATTTAATATGCCTTGATTTAATTAAACTACTAAGGAATTATATAAGTTAAAGTCCATGATCCATCAATAAAAAAATTATATTTATCATTGTTATAGTAATTAAGTTTCTAATTCACATAAAAAGATTTGTGATATAAATGTTAAGTTTGCAAATTTTGATTATTAATCATTCTAATGAAATTAAACCTTACAAAATTTAATGATTAACGTCCTAAGCACAATATTGGTGTTTATGTAAATCAATGCACATTATTTTGTTAGATTGAATATAATTATAAGTTGGATTAACTTATGAAAGACTATGAAAGGGGAACTAAGCATAATTAGATCTATGAAATGCTCGGAATTAGAATTTTCAAAGAAAGTGGTAAGAAATAGGAACCAAAATTATTAATCAAAATCAATATATAGGATACACTTATATAAGTAGACACCCCAAAATACAATATGACACTCTTGTTATAGAAGCATACAAAAAGGAATCATAGTAAAAAGGATTTTTGTTTGCTTTTACAATTATATAACTAACATTGTTTAAGGCAAGTACAATGACGAAGTATTCCTCGGCAGTCACCTCCCATAAAACCTTCAGATCGGCAAACGTTGGCGCAATTGTTATCTGAAAAACATACTCCACTGAAACGCTGGCTTCGAGACTCACATGCTCTCGCCTCCGTCACTTTTGGCCCTATCACTGTACCTCAAACCATTCATGCACTTAGTATTTCATGAATGTTTTTAATTCTTTTTACAAAATTCGGATCTTAATAATGAAATTAAAAATGATAATCTATAACATTTAAAATAAATTGATTGCTAAATAATAATAATAATAATAATTACAACTAGGTGAAGAATTTACCGATGGCCACAAGCAGCAATAGGAGGAAGAGAGTTGGGAGTAGGCGCATGGGGCGGTCCATCTCGCAAGAAATATAGAAAAGGAAGACGAGGTAATGGTGTGTATGTGGGTAACCATGTAAGGCTTCTCTATATATATACAGAGAGGTTAGCTCCTTATATGTTCTTTTTTAGTAATATAAATATATGTCACAAATGAAAACAACCTTTTTATGGATTAAACTTTTTTTCTATGTTTATTTTACAATTAAAATTGACCTACTATTATTTTACTAAGTATAGAATCTAATGACTAGTTTATTAGGAACTGGATTCAATTTCCTATTATTTAGGGGTATCTTAAGTTTGGAAAACTTATGGATAAAAGTAATTTTCTATTTTTATATTATTGACTTATTGTCAATAAAATTGTGTGAGATCTTTTATTGAAATAACTTTTTTTTAATGGTTTATAATAATTTAAGTTTACCAAATACTAATAATAATAATAATATTATTATTATTATTATTATTATTATTATTATTATTATTATTATTATTATTTTGAACTTGATAGAAATTTATATAATACTAAATTCTATAAAACTATGTTAGAATTGATAGAACACTGAATTCTATATTCCTAATTTGTTAACACTAATAAAAAATAATAATAATTTCAACACATGAAAAACTACTTTCATTTAATCACAACATATATGTGTACTTTTTTGCAGATTGTTCATGTTCCCACTTAAAATTCTCTTTTTGGTCAGTTCTCCAAGAAACACTTTTATAATTCTTTCCATGCCATAAGTTGTGTTCTTACACAACTTTATTTATAGGTAATAGAGGTAACTATCCTTTATTAATTAGACCAATCATAAAATTATATTTGTTATTATTATTATATTACAATTAAATATAATAATAATAATAACAAAATAATTAATATATACAACCTATCATTGGTGTATATATTCTTACATCTTCTACTCACACATGATGGAATTAAATTTTATTCTGCAAATAATTCATACTTCACATAAATATTGTGTGCATATTTCGAGAGGTCATCAATTATAATTTATTATGAGTTATAACTTCTCGAACAATTGAACCTTTTAGAGTATTTTTAGTATGGAGTATTCTAGATCATTTATCACACACTTATTTTTCCTTGATCTTATTTGTTTAATCATTTATATATATATATATATATATTCATAATTATATTATATCACTTAGATAAAATATAATTAGTCGACCAATGAATATATATATTTTCATGTAATAATTCAAAAACAAAGATCTTCCTTTTTTCTTGACTTTTTCAACTTTTATTTAATTTGATTTTCTATAAATGTTCCTCTAAATCGAATCATTCATGACTTTTCGATAACATTCTAAGATAGCAATCATTAAATTCAAGTTTTGAAATCAGACAAAAAGTTTTAAGGGTACCAAATAAGATTACTTATCACCTTTAGGGTCTCACAAAATATCAAAGTTAAGATTTTTAACTTTATAAACCTCATCGGTCGTAATTCGCACATGTGGTATGAAACACATGTTACGGTATTCTTCTCCTTTTCACTTGGAACGCATGTCTTCTTGCTTATAAAAAATACAGTACAAGTGATAGTTCAAAAGACACTCAATATTTTAACTTGAGTCTTCCACTCTATTTATTGAATAACTTAATCAACATGACTCCACTTGGCATACATAAACAAAAACAAAAATGAATTTTGGGTAATATTCATTTTTCGATTACTACATTTATTATATTTGTGATCTCATCTTGATTCACTATCAAGGCGATTTCATTTTTGAACTTGATCCCTCTTTATAAGTTCAAAAACTATATTATATCTATGATTAGGAAAACCATAGAAGTGATTGCCTATGTGAGAAGGCCAATCTTTTGTCAAACATACTTTTTATAGTATACACTAAATATATCAAAATGTAGATGCTTTAAATATGACATTAATTTTTTTTTTCCTTATTTAACTCAACCACTATACTCTTCGATGATAGAGTCATTTTGCCAATAATAGACTCTACATCGAGACATATAAGCACACTATTAATGTCATGCATCTCACATTATTTTACTGCTGCAATAAAATTAAATAAATGATAATTATTCATTTGATATAGATTCGTAAATTCACTAAGTTTCCAATCATCATCTATATATCATATGTCTAATTATCACTTAGTTTAATTCATTATGCAAAAATAAAGAATAAAAATTATCTTAAAGTCACAAAAACTTTAAGATTTCCTCTCAACTTATTTTTAGCAGGACAAGAAAGAGTTTCATAAACTGTTCAATGCACTTTTTTATCTTACGGTGCAATCAAGAAACTTTTACCTTGTTTAATATCAAAAAGACGTCTTGGAATATTCCCACAACTACTTCGTATTAATTGAGGTGATTGTGAAACAAATTCATTATTTATTTGTGGTATTTGTGAAATGAATTCACCATCTTTTTCATTTCTCCCACTTAGATCAAATACTTTGATGTATCATTAAGTGTTTGTATCAAAGTTTTTTGATTTACTAATCCATAAAGAGATGTACTTTCTTAATCTTTTAAATTCCCGCTTGGAAAATCATTTTTCACGAAAGTAGCATTTCGAGATTTAAATTCAGTTACACACCCACTATCTTGTTTACCAAATGGAAACATATCCTTTTGAGTATTCAAAATATCTTGTAAATATACTATTTTTACCTCTTGGGCTTAATTTTTCATGTTTATGTGAAGGATTGTGAACATATAAAGCATAACTTTAAAGTGTCAAATTACTGAGATTATGTTTTCTGCCAGTTTATAACTCTTAAGGAATGGATGAAACTGATTTGGAAGGCACACGATTTAGAATATATGTGACAGTCAATAAAGCATCTCCTTAATAGGAGATTGACAAATTTGTCTCAGCCATCATAGATTTTACCATATCTATGAGAGTTCTGTTTTTCTTTCCACAATACCGTTTTGTTGTGGAGTTCTGGAAATAGATAATTTATGTTCAATCCTCCTTTTCATCACATAAAACTTTAAATTCAGTTAGAAGATATTCCAGACCTATGTCAGTTCTTAAATCTTTAATCTTGTTGTTTAATTGATTCTTAACTAAGTTCATAAAAGTCTTTAAGCAACTCAATACTTCTCACTTATGAGAAATCAAAAATAAACATGACCAAATTGTGTGTAGTCATCAATAAATGTGATGAAATATACGCCTCCATATCGTGCCCTAACACTCATTGGGCCACATATATCGGAATAAATTAATTGCAATAAAATATTCCATGTAAAGTAACAAGAAATGACATTTAATATTTGATGATATTTGTCATTTAACTAATGTCCCTTTACAACCCATAGATCATGAGTTTAATCTATGATTAATACAGGCTTTCCAATTTTTTCAAATTAAAGGCCAAAAGGCATGTAATTTTTCAAAACCGACATGTATATTCACAAAAAGATATATACTTTCATAAAAAAAAATAAAGCCAAATGACATGTCCTTTCATTAAAAGACATATACTTTCATAAGAAAAAAAAATAAGTACAAACAACACGTCATTTCACAAAAGGGCATGTACTCTCATAAAAAATAAGACCAAACGACACATTCTTCACAAAAGGACATCTAGTTTCAAAAAAATACAAGGCTAATCAACATGTAATTTTCCCGAACTAAACGAAATTATTAAAATGACTCATTTCTCTCATCTTCAACCTCTAGACACCCACAAAATTTCATAATCGTACATGATTTTCTTCAAATTTTGAAATCCTATAACTCACTCATTATAGGTTCAAATCATGCATATAATATATCGTTTTAAAGATTATGATGATGACTTTCTAATGATACCAAACAGAGGTTGAAGCAAACATGTCGAACATACTTCCAAAAACACAGAAAATCAAAAACTTGATCCATAGTTCAAATTAAATTCAATTTTCATGACATATTGTTATAGACTAACACATGGATGTCTAAACCATGCTCTGATACCAATGTTAGAAATTTATATAATACTAAATTTTCTAAAACTATGTTAGAATTTAAAGACCACTGAATTCTATAAAATCAAGTTTCCAAGATTTTTAATTTGTTACCACTAATTAAGAAAATAATCACTTCAACATATGAAAAACTATTTTTATTGAATTACAACATATATTTATACTTTTTTGCATATTATTCATATTCCACTTAAAATTCTCTTTTCGGTCAATTCTCCAAGAAACACTTTTATGATTCTTTTCATCCCATAAGTTGTATTCTTACACAACTTTAATTATAAGTAATAGAGGTAACTACCCTCTATTAATTAGATCAATCATAAAATTCTATTTATTATTATTATATTACAATTAAATATAGTAAATATAATAATAATAACGGCAGTAATTAATATAAATAACCCATCATGGATGTATATATTGTTATGGAAATAAATAATTTTGCCAACGTTTGAAATGTATAAATAATTCCATTCTTGCTAAGTTTTAGAATAAATACTTAACTATTGCTAACAATTTGTCGTTCTAAGCATATAAAAATCTTAGACCTTATTTTTTCTTTTAAAAAATTATTAAATTATCAATCTTATATAAATATATTATAAATTATAAATTGTATAACTATGTATATACATTTTTCATATAACCATATTTAAATTATATATAAATATATAATATATTTCTTTTAGAAAAAAGTTATTAATATTATTACATAATATTATAGCAAAAAATTCGAATCATTTCGATTGTTCCCTGATTCTATCCTTCAATTTTCAGTCAGCTCCGATTGGAATAAGGCATAATTTGCCTTATTCAGTCTGAGTTTACATTCAAATCATTTTATTTTATTTTGGACAAATTCGAATAGAATTTCATGTCGACAGCTCAGTTTCTGGATAATTTAGATGTACAATCCAATTGATGTTTTATTTTATGTTATTTAAATTCTGACACGTTAGAAAAGCGAAAGTATGCTTTAATCTACATCCGACAAAGGAACCATAAACTTTAATATATCTAATAAGCAGAAACAAGAGATTAGTTTCCAGCCAGGAGCTGAATTTCGGACCAATAAATTTGATTTTTCAGCATTAAGGGCACGACTCCGATCAAATCCACTTGCCCTCGCACGCACGCACTCAATCTAAAACACCATATTTGAACATATTCACTTCGAAAATTGATATCTGATGATGTATTTGCCCAGCCATCAGGTGTTTGATTATTCATTTGGGTCCTACGTTCCATCTTCAAAGTTAAACTAATCTTTTATTGGCAATGAGAACAGCTCACTAGCTAATAATTCTGGTCATGCTTAAACTGTCACTGTTAATAATCTTTTTGGAAGAAGAAAGGCCAAGATCAAAAGGTCCCAAAGAATCCGTCTGCATCAAGCAACCGAAAATATATTAGATATTTGAACGATTTAGTGTAGAAAATCAAATGGGAATAACTACTCCCACTCCAGAAATTAATGTGTGTGATTGGAGAGGTAATAATCATTTTTGGGACACAAATAAAGTTTACCATTCAAAACACAAAAATAAAAAGAAAAGAAAACATTAAGAAGATAGATTCAATTACCCATTTGATCCCTGACAACCCAAGGCTATTTTCGTCACTATAAATTCGAGAACAAAGTGACAGGTCTGTCTCTGATTCTTCAAAGCTGCACCCTGAAAGTTGAATGTTGTCCTGCAAAATAGGCAGTTAAAATGCTTTTGGACCGATCACTAAGGCTCCTAGATTCATGATAACCACAGAAACCATATTTACTAGTAGAAAAATATACATATTTTGGGAACTAATATGATCTCGACGATTGTCAGAGATATGAGTATAAGCTTAAGAATCTGACCAAAACTAATATCTAACACGGTACCATTTTAAAAATGCATGAGTCACACTATCAGCTTCCTAAGACAGTTCTGCATATCAATGAAGCACTTAAAAAACTGAGCATACCTCATTAATATTTGGATGTTTAAACGGCTTGGGAACAGCATCCTGGCTGCAGTTATGAGAATTAGCACTTCCACCCAAAACAAGGGCATCTTTGCTCAACGAAGAGTTATTCTGAAAAGAAAACGCATGACAGGTGTCTTCTGCATCCAAAATGGATGTAATAGTACCATGAGGAGGCAGCCTTGGAGCTTGTGAATAGTTAACTTGGGCCATGAGGAAAGCATCAAATGAATCAGAGATTAGCTGAGATGGCTGCAGGCCTGCATTACTTCCATCTGAGTTCGGATTTTCACAATTACTGAACCTGCCTAGCAGGGAAGCTTCAGAGAGCAGGCCTCCAATTATGTCAGTTTGACTATCATCCCATAATGATGCCTGCCCTGCGCCAACATGCAGCTTCACTTCATTGTGCTGCATAGATCCATATAAGCAACTTTCAAATAGCCAGAATATTTAAGAAGCACATTATATATTACCCATGGATAGCTTCAATGTCATTAGAGGCATATATTCAAAGATGATGTCTGGACATTGTTAAAGTAAATTGAATTATTTTCAGCAACCAGACCACAAAATTTCTAACAAATTAACAAATCTTAAATCATCGTAATGAACTATCATTTACGAAGTACTGGTCTAAGCCATAAATGCTCAACTCAAATGCACTATGTAAGGATTAAAATATTGAATAATATCCAAATCTAATATATCACATAAGTAAACCATAATAAATATGGACAGAAAAATATAAGGGAAATATAGTACCATTGATTTTGCCAATCCATTGGAAGGCATTTTATCAGCCACTCTTGCAGCAGCTCCACTTTCAATTGGTGGCTTCAGATCTTCACTTGTAGCCTCAATTTGTTTCTGTTTGCTACGTAAACTTTCTAAATTATTATTGCAGCCCTTCTTGCTTTCAGGTTGTAAAAAGGACTCAAAGGGAGTTGAAGTCGAAGGCACTCCAGAGGTCTGATTTTCAGAGTCAGGGAACCAACCATACCTTAAAAGTGGATTGAGTCAGTAATTCAAAGTAATTACTAAATAAAGAAAATATAAGAGAAATCTATAAGGATGAAAACCTTAAACGAAAAATGGAAGGGCTTCCAATGGACACATAGATATCTCCTGCAGTGAGATCATCGTCATTTAACGTCCATCTATAACCAGCTACGTCTTCAGTTAATATATATGGGAAAAGAATGGGTTCTCCAATAGCAATGCTTGAACCAGCCCACTTGCAATTTAAATGTTTAAGCACAGAAGTTATTTTCTTCCGAGCACTTAAAGTTAATTCCAAGTATGGATGATATCCATCCTGTCCAGAAAAACCAACATCAAAGACATATTTATCGTCAGAGGAATTCCCAATCTTGTTCAATATTTGCTGTCTCAAATGATTTTACCTTTTCCAATCCCATACGAGTGACTTCATCCAATGGAAAAAGCTGCAACTTGATCTTTGCAGAAGGATGAAGAATCTGTTTTGAAGACTGCTCCATTGTAAGTATCTTGTCAGTTGTTTCTGCAAAATATTTCCACTTATCTACACAAGGTCGTAGTGCTTCAGCCGACCCTGAACGTGAAGAAACCTTGCCCTTTTCAACTAAAAGTTCCTTATCGTGACCTAATTGATAGAATGTCAAGAAAGAAAGCAGAACATACAATTACAAACACAATAAGCAGACTGCCATGCAAAATAGGAGTAAGAAGCACAAAATTTCACAAATACTTATATACAAAATAAAAACAAATGATTCATTGATCTTTCATATGCTTCAAAGACATGTATCAATTGAAGCTTGATTGAATGATCAAACCTGTTGGTCTAGGACATTGGCCCCCAGTTTTGTCTGTGAATTTACTAACTTGAGTTTGAATTGCACTCATTTTATGCTTTTTGGGAGCTTCTGCCTCCTTTGCAACTCGTTTTTTAGGAAGTTTCATGGAAGTCCACCTTTCCCGCAAACTCTTAAGACAGTCAAGGGAGGGAAGAATCACATTTCAGGGAAGAAAATTTGCCACAATAATGATTTCTGTGGAAGCATTTTGAATGAACAAATAATTGATTCCCCCGAAAAACAATATAAAAGTAAACAATAAAACCCGCAAAAACAACAAGATGCAATTGATAATGTCTTTTCCATCATAGTTTATAAGAGCTTGTATAACCATACTCAGAAGCAAGTTAAACAACCCCAGAAAACATTATTGCCTCAGCTATTCTAATTTAATCAAAACAGTGGCAGAAATTAGAAAATTATCAAACAATTCAATTACTCTTCAACTATCAAATTCTCTCAGGCTCTGAATAATGGAAAAAAAAAATACAAAGAAAAAGAACTCTCTTCCAGATTTTTGTTCAAATCCAAAAGAGAATAGAAGAAAAGAAACTAAAAATGCCTCTTTCAGCACCAAACCACACTCTCAATTTACCAACTCTTCGCTACTTAGACACACTCTCACACACCCAAAAAAAAAATAAAATAAAAACAATTTTAAAATTCCTATTATCCAAATCCCAAAAACCCTCACGGAAAGTAATTCATCAACTTGAAACCTTATGCAACAGTGAACTTCTTCTTATAGATGATAGCATCAGTTAGGGTTTGACCCAAAAGAACAGATGAAGAGTGTAGATTTAAGCATTCCGACAATTCAATCAATTTTTCAAGTTATAGATACTCGCATACCTGAACCGCAATCTGAGAGAGAGAGGGAGGAGGAGGAGGAGGCGGCCAACGATTTGAATTTAGAGAAAATAATCACGAAAATGTTGGCGGGAATGAAATTGATGTGATAATATTTAGAATATATGGCGAAATACATTGAGGTCTTGGACTCCGTTTCGACCGACTTTACAAATGGATCTGGACTTCATTGCCTTACTTTTCAATAAATGGGCCTGGCCTTCATTGCCAGTTATTAATAAATAGGAATTTTTACATAATTAATTAATTATGCACGACAATAACAAAAAAAAAACTGTTTCTTTTTCATTTTTTTTTTCAAATATACAATATTTTAAATTCTCATTTATACAATTTTCTATTTACAAATATACCACTTTTCTAAATTGTCAAACAAAACTATCACTATCCACACTATTAAGGTTGTGCATCGGGGTAACCAACCCGACACCTGAATAACCCGACAACCGAAAAAGATCAATATTCTCCACATGAACCGACCCAAAATATATTTTGGGTCCCTACCAAAACAATCCCGAGACCCAAAATACCCAAACAATCCGAAATTCACATTCAGAATCGAGGCAGATCTCTTTTTCTTGTTCCTCATCTGTGATTTTTCAAATAAAGATTAAACCTAAATCAAAGATCAAACAAATTTGCAATTAACAAAGAAAAACCCACAAATTAAACACATAAAAAATTCAGATCTGTCACAAACTAAATACAAATATCAGGCAAAAAAACACAAATCAAACACACAAAAAACCCAGATCGATCCAATCAGAGAGAGAGATCGAAGCAAAGAGAGAGAGAGAGAGTGTGAGAGATGGAAGCAGATGGGCGGCAGCGGCAATCTGAAGAGGATAAGGAAGAAGAGAGAGAGAGAGAGAGAAAGGGAACAGGAGTAGGAGGAGGACGAGAGAGAGAAAAATAGAGAAGGAGGAGGAGGAGGAGGAGCGCAGAGGCAGAAGAAAAAAAGAAAAAAAAATTGTATGTTGTGAATGTGTTGATTGGCGGCAGTAGCAATCCGAGGAAGAAGAGATAAAGGGAGAAGGAGGAGGAGGATAAAGAGAGAGGGAGGGAGAGGAAGGAGAAGGAAGAAAAAAGAGAGAGGGAGGGAGAGGAGAAACGCAGAGACAGAGGGGAAAAAGAAACATAAAAAATTAAAAAAAAAACCCATATATATAGTAACTTCGGCGGAGTTGGGTTGAAGAAGGCTTTAATCCGATCCGACTTGAATCCGAAATATCAAGAATCCTCCAACCCGAATTGACATTTCGGGTCGGGTTGTTCGGATTTTGCATACCCCTACACACTATCTCCTACCTTTTTCTTGTTTTTTTTAATCTTTCTTTCTATAACAAAAATTACAAAATCCGATGCACATATCAGAATCTTATTGGAAATCCGAAGAAATTGTATTTGGAATTCAACTTCTTCACTATCAAAATACGAATCACGGATCATATTATTTTTATTTTTTTTAGGTAATAATGCATAAGTATATATCATTTTATACTTAATTTTTTACTTCAAGATGATTTAAATGAATGATTTCAAGTTGTTCAACTTGATTTTGCTAATGCTGATTTTTTTAATTATGATGTTCTGACACCATTTTTCATTTAGATATTTAAACTTAGCTAATTACCTATTAAACACTCTAGCTTTGAAAATTTAGGACTAATAAACACCTTTTAAACCAATCACAATAATTTTATTGTGCGTGCTATACACATGGATGGACATATTAAAAGATAAATTAAGATCCAATTGCAGAATGACAAATAGCACACCTTTGGAAAAAAAAAGTCAAATCCACACACAAATATTCTCTCAATTTCTTTTTCGGATTCTCACCTGTATCTAATTTTCCTAAAAAACAAACACCTCATAAGAAAATTTCTAATTCAAAATGATATAGATATATAGAGAAAAACAAAAATTGTATTGGAATTCAAATATTAGAGACGGAAAAAGGAAAAGTCAGCACTATACTAGAGGAGATGGAGGCGAAGGCTGAGGTGGAGGCTGTGTCTGGTACTAAAGGAAATGCATCGGCCCTATTGCCCAATAAGATGGGGAATGCGATGGAGGTCGGAGGACCTCTCCGATTGGGTTAGAGAGCTCTATGGCTAAAGGAAATGTTAATTAGAAATAATTAAAGATAAGCTCTATCAAGCATTTCATCATAAACAAACAAAAGTAATCACAACCACTGACAGCCTAAAAACCCAACAATTAAGAAAAATCAGGTAATTTTCATTTCTTTATTCACTTATATCGTGATAAAATCTACTATGTGGGTTTTGTTCTAGTCCAAATAACTCTTATGATGGCAAAATCATCAGAGGCAAAGTTAAACTTGATTTCCTTAATTCATTTTTAAGAAATCATAGGTATAGTGTGATAAAGATGCAAATATGATTATAAGACTTTAGGGTTTTAGGGAAAAGATTAAATACAGTAGCAAAAGAGAGAAGAAGGAGATGGAAAAAGAGGAAAAAAGATGGATCAATAAAGGAGTACTTCTCTAAATCTTATATATTGACGCGCTTCTTTTAGAGTGCGATATACGAATCTTGCCACATCACCACCAAGGATTTAAAAGTTTTAAATTTAAATAGTTGAGATGTTAAATTGGTCATTATATAAATTTAGGTGTTTAAATGAAAAATGATGTCAAATTTACGTATCGATTTATGTATTTAGCCTTAAGAATATACACTGGTTGCTTGATGCATGCAATGTGTTTTATAACATTCCTCTTAGAGTTGAGCTATTGAGATCATCCTCACCTTTATAATTTATTATCTAGAATTCCCTCTCTATATATATAAATAATAATATTACTAATAACAATAATAACATGGAATTTTGTAAAATCAGTCATAACTAACTCCATGAAGGATTATCTAGATTTTACAAGTAAAAAATAGAGTGATACAAGGTCGATAAGCAACCAGCTTTAACAAAAAGAGCTATTGGCTCCATTTTGTATGTGTGATAAAATGAGTAAAAAATACAAGAATAGAGGTAATAGTGATCAGTTTGTGAGAGTGTGTGTATCGTATGAGTAGAAAAGTGTGAGAGTATGATATTGTAAAACTTTTTAATAAATATATGAAATTTTGAGTTCTTTCAATTTAGTAATCCACACACTCTAATAAAAATACAACAAGTGGTATTAGAGTCAAGTTGGTTAGGGACCAAGAGATGAAGTATAGGCGCTCTAGGATCATAATGGTGCACCAAGAGGAAAGTCATTAATCGTGTACAGTTTAGAACTATGGAGCTTGTTGGTCAAGGACCAAACTTGATAAGTTTAAAGAGTTTATCAAGTCATAGTGGCAAACTTTCAATTTTTGGGCTCAATGAAAAAGCTGAATTATCATAACTATAATTCATGGCAAATTATTATGCGGTCTTATTTAGAAGGCCAAGAATAATAGGAGATCACTCATGTTTAAATGAAAAATGATGTCAAATTTAAGTATCAATTTATGTAGTTAGCCTTAAGAATATATACGGGTAGCTTGATGCATGTAGCGTGTTTTATAATATTCTTCTTAGAGTTAAGCTATTGAGATCATCCTCACCTTTATAATTTGTTTTCTAGAATTCCCTCTGTAGATACCGGATCCTGAGACAGCCCAAATCACAGTTACCTAATGATGAAAGAAACGCCCGTTCACAAGTAAAAAAGTTGCAAGTAATGATTTCCTTGTCAAGATTGCTTCTTAGAATAAAAAAAAAAAATATAAAAAATAAAAGATAAAAAATAAAAAAAATGAGTTTGAAAATTATAGTATTTTAGTCAAATTTGTTTTAAAAAAATTTTTAAAAAAAATTCGCCCGTCGGCACGCGTAGCGCACTCTCTGAGCGTCGCTGGCCCGCGCGTGCTCCCAGCGCACAATCCACACGCCCACCAACGGGCGTCCCTCACCAGACACGCCCATCAGTAGCCTCAAATCGCCCAGATCAGTAGATTTCCACCGAAAACGCAAATTTTGGCCTTTTCTCGGGATTTTTTCCTCAAAATTGATTTTTTATCCAATTTTTTAAGGATTTTCATGATTTTTTCCATTTTTAAAATATAAATAAGGAATATTTTTATTTAATCAAAGATTTTTTTACTTAATTAATTAGGTTTTCCATTTTTATTCATATAAATAGAAAAATTTAGAGAGAGAAAAGGGAAAATTCTTTTTAGGTTAAAAATTTTCTTTTTTCTTCTTTTCTCTTTTAATAGAATTCTTTCTACATCTTTTTTTTTGAGTTTTTTTCTTCTAATAAATTTATTAAGGTTATTAAAAATCAATTCTTAATAAATAATCATTCTTGAGACAAAAAAAATAATTTTTTGTTTTTGGCAATTTTTTCTTTTTTTCTTTATTTTTTTTGGAATAATTTTTCATCCTTGAGAGAAAGAAGTTAATTTTTTATTTTTAAAAATTTTTATTTTCTTGCATCATTTTATTTAATCAAATTTTCTTTCATGGAATAAAATTCCAATTTTACAATTTTTAATTCTAATTTTGCGGATCAAAGCAAGAAAATCAATCACACTTTTTCCTCTATCGAATCAGAATTCTGAGGGTAAATATCGTAGACTCGATCCCTTCTTTTATTTTCTTTTATTTATTTTTTGTTCATATTTAATTAGTCATCATGTAGATATTTAGATTTATTATTAATTTATTTATTTTATGTGATTTTAGATATGGATTTAACATTTTTTACATTTTTTTATTCTTTCTTTATTTTACTTGATTGTTTATTCTTCTTTTTTATTATTATTATTACTATTATTGTTATTTATTATTATCATTATTTTTATTATTATCATTATTTTTATTCTTACTATTATTGTCATTTATTGTTATCATTATTTTCATTCTTACCATTATTATTATTATTATTATTACTGTTGTTGTTGTTGTTGTTGTTATCATTCATATTTTTATGTATTAATCTATTAATATGTTGATTTATTTGTTTCAATCATGTCATTTAAATCATTTGTCATTCATAATGCATTTTTTCATTTATTTTAATTTATTATTTATTATTTTAAGTGTTTAATTGATTTTCTTGATTTAATTACTAATAATGATCTCATTTGTGTTTGTTTTTTATTCTAATACTTGTTTTCCTTACTTGGGTTTTCTCGCGAGCAAATTGGGAGATCCAGGATATTTGTTTGGTTTTAACTTATTATTTTATTATTTGTATTATTTTCTGTATTTGGTCTTTATAATTTATTTTGTCATGTAATTTCTAATAAAATTGTTTATTTTATGCACGTTAAAAAGAAAATAACAAAAATATTTATATTAATTAATTTAAAATTTTTTCTAATAAAATGGAACCAATGTCCTAGTTTTTTTTATCCAAATAAACTGTCACCTCTAACACATTTTCTCTTAAGTATGCAAGCGAGGATCAATGTCCTCATCCTTAATAAATATCCCGTTTTATGTATGATTTATATTTCATTTACAGTGGGGGTTGTATTCCGCCCCTAATTTTATTGTAAATTAATGTACTTTTATTTACTTTATTTTAATATTGTTTTATTTACTGCTTTCATTACATGATCAATATGCGCTCTAATTACTGCATTTAATCGAATGAGAAAAGGAATGAAATTTTACCTCTAAAACTCAATTATAATTTAATCAAGGTATGAATAAATGGAAAGCCTCGAACCTTCTCTAGTCTTAGGCTCAATAAGGTTAGACGAACCATCACAATGTTTTATTGGGGTGGGAACTCTAAAATATCTCTTGTTGCCCAAAATAGGCCCAAGTTGCATTATCTTAGGCTTCACAAGGTTAGATGAACCATCTCGATGTACTATTGGGGTGGAAATTCCAAAGTATTTTTGGCCTGCCCAAAATAGACATATATGCATCATTTTAGGTTTCACGAGATTAAATGAATCTTTCCAATGTTTTATTGGAATGAGGATTCCAAAATATCTCTGATTGCCCAAAATAGACACACATGCCCTGTCTTAGGCTCAGTGAGGTTAAACGACCCTTCCTAATATTTTATTGGGTTGCAACTCCAAAATACCTCCTTGTTGCCCAAAATAGATGCGGTTGTAAGCTTTTGCAAGTTTTAAGAACCTCTCCCGAAGACCCACTTTTCGAGGTTTGGCGCGCGTCATAGTGGCGACTCCACTAGGGACATAAATGAGACTTCGCTTCGAAAGTTAAAACATGTAATTAAGTTTTAATTTAAAAGTTTCATCTCTTTTCGAAATTGCATTGCATATCATTAGAGCCTTAGATCTATGTTAGTTTGCACCCTCTTTCAGCCCCGATACATTTTCGAATCACGACCCTACGTTTACTCAATATAGGAAAATGTTAGGGATAATCACCAGCCCAAGTCTCGTACCATTTGGTATATTAAATGGAAACCCAATTGGTCGTTATGCTCGTGATGAGCTAGACCCGTCGGTAGGGACCATGCTTGGGTAGACCTAAAGTATCATCACCCTAGCCAAAGCTCATGTAATGAAAGTAGATACTTCCCCTAGGTGACATGAACCATAATACTATACTTGTTGTATGGATCATTATATATTGGACAAACCCAGATAGATTGGTTGGTCACCTAATCAAAGGCTTTCATGCCCCATAGGTCCATGTCGATTTATTCGGACTATCTAAATACACAATGGTCAAAAGCCATACGTATGCACATTAGTTAAGAGAGGTTATGCTGCCGATTTTCCACCATACACCACATGCGTCCATTGGGTTCCCTATTAATCCATGGATCAAGCCCACCTAGAAAAGAGACCGCATGACCTCCTGTGTGGGAGTAATAAGGTTGGAAGGATCTACTTGCTTGCATATGGTTGTGGATGTTACACAGCATGCTCGTGCATCGCGTGTCATTCATGCATGTTAAAAAATATAAAAAATAAGAAAAAAAACATATACATTTCCTCTATGTGTGTACATTCTATTCTGGGCATATAATTTTCACATGTACATATCATCCTATGCATAATTTCTTTTTTCATGCATTGCATGCATCATCCTAACCCTCTACGTTTCATCCATCATACACTATTTGCCTAAGTGGTTTTAGGGTTTCGACAGTCACTTAATTAGAGGAACTTTTATCTGAACAGCCAGGATCAGGATCAAAGGCAGTTAATAGAAATTCAAATATTTGAAAATGGATAATCCACCAAGAGAGATAGATGTAACCCAGGCTATGATTGTCGAGGAAGTTGGTCAGAGGTTTGAAAAATTTGAAGCCCGAATGTTGACTATGATGTAGAATTTAACCACCACCGTGACATCACTCGCCAAGCAACAGCCTACCGTATCGTAAAAAGAGTATGATCCAACTAAAGAGATATGCCTACCACCAACTGAGTCTAGAGGAGAGTCGCCTTTTGCTCCGTCATCTGGACAAAAAGGTAAGGGGCAGGTTTTAGAGGATGGGTTTCTGGCAGTGACACGGGGCCTGAAAAGAAGGATGGACATCCTCGAAAAAGAAATTTTAAAGTCTAAACTTGCAACTACCCTGGCTGCTCACAAGAAGGTCGCCATGGACTTAGAAATGAGAAGTCGACTGTATAGGTGTGACAGCTGTATTGGCACTCGGGGGACGAAAGAAATATCAGCAACTAGAATAGCTTAAAAATATTATTTCAGCATAGATAGATCTTTGCCTCAAGCATTGGAGGGGAACCTGCGACCATGGTTGCCTAGGCCAGCTAGAGATCAAGGGCAACTGAAGTGTTGTCAGCACGCTAGATATCTGATGGACGATTACCAAACCCTAAAAGGTCAAGTTCAGGATCCTATTAATAACGAGCAGCTGGTGATTCTTGAAGGAGGGAGCAATGTCATGGGAAGAGGTAATCATGGGAGCTCGAGTCTCGGTGGTAACAGTGTGAGAGATGCTGGAGCCATCAAGGTTTCAACCATTAGAACTACTCAAGGCTGCTATACCATATTGGATAAGCCTCTTTATCTGAGCACCTCTTTCATTTCATTAACATGGGGAAGTTACATCCAAAGCCTATAAAACCAGCTAGAAGCCAGGGGCATCCCAGTCATCGAGCAGATCAGTATTGTGCCTACCATCAGCATACTGGGCATGAGACTGATGGGTGCCAAACTCTGAGGAGACAAGTTCAAGACCTTATTGAAGAGGAGCTGAGAGGTGGGGAGGATGGTTCCTGGGGATGACAATGAACCATCGGCCATAACATCTGTATTGGTGGGAACGGAAAGGGATTAGTTATGTAGATGTTCTTTTTATTTTTGAATTATTTAATAATGACATTTTTAATTCTGGTTTTATTAATAAGATGAACATTTTTGCTTATTTGTATGATATTTCTTATGGTTTCACTATACATAATCATGATCATGACTCATTCATATTTGATATTGATTCAACTGATGCCATTCCATTTAATCTCGAAACTTTGGAAAACCCAAAGGAAATCTTGATAGGATCTAATGTAACTCCTGAAGAGAGGGTAAAATTTGAGAGAATTTTAAAAAATATGAAAAGTATTTGCCTGGACCTATGAAGACATGACAGGAGTTGATTATGAAATCACTGAACACGCCATTCCAACCTACTCTAATCATAGACCAATCAAACAGAAGCTCAAAAAACTCAGGCCAGAATAGGCAGAAAAGGTCAAAGAAGAGGTTCACAAATCGAGGCCAAATTTCTTATCGAAATTCAACACCCGACTTGGTTGGTCAACATCGTCCTAATAGTCGAGAAGAGCAAAAAAGTATCAATATTTAAATAAAGCTTGTCCAAAAAAAAATTTAAAAAAAAAATCCAAAAAAAAAAGAAAAGGAAGAAATTGATATGTAGATATGGCCAAGTTCATTGAGAAGAATTTGATATGGTATCCCATATCACAATGTGTCTGATAACGAGGTACAATTTATGGCTGAAACCAAGAAAGTACTCCAGAAGTATAGCTTTGAGCATCACAAGTCTTTTTCATATCACCCGCAAGCTGATGCGGCAGTCGAAGCGGCTATCAAAAATATCAATAAGATCCTGGCTAAAATAGTGCAGAACTACAAGGATTGGGCAGAGAAGTTGCCTTTTGCACTTTGAAGCTAGAGAACCACCATCAGAACCTCTACGAAAGCTACACCTTATTCTATGGTGTATGGGACAGAAGCAATACTGCCGGTTAAGATAGAACTCAAGTCTTTAAGGGTAGTTATGGAGGCAGAGATTCTGAAAGTCGATTGGGCCCGACAACGATTACTGCAACTGAACATCCTAGATGAGAACAGATTGCGAGCCTATTATCACAACCAGATCTACCAGAAAAGGCTTGCTCGGTCATTCGAAAAGAAAGTTAGAAGGCAACCGCTGAAAGAGGGAGATTTAGTCTTTAAGCAAATATGACTAGGTATTCCGGACATACGGGGTAAATTCAGGCCAAGATGGGAAGGTCCATTTATTTTTAAGAAGCTCTTATCCAAGGGAGCAGCGATTCTAACGGACAGTGATGGGAACGAATTCAAGGAACCAGTCAACATCGACAGACTCAAGAGGTTCCATGGCTAAATAATAAAAATCAAAAGAAGAGAATAGAAGTCTTGCGGGTCGAAAACTGAAAAAAGGCAGCCTTGCTAAAAATGGGTGCCTCGTCAGGGTGAAAACCGAAAAAAGGCACATTGAGCAAAAATTAGAAGCTCAAGAGAAAATGTCTAATCAAGAAAACCCCGAGAGGGCTGATTGGAGATAGGAGTTTAATGCTTATGAGATCCACTATGAGATTTAATGTGAATTTTGCATTTTGAATCTATGTTAGTTAATGATCATATATAGAGAAATTATACTAAAATGTACCCAATTTTTACAAATATATAAAACTAAGGCAATTCAACTCATGTGTTCATTATCTTCTAGTTCTCTTATAAAAAGAAAAACATTATTCTTTATTGAATGTATATAATCTAATAGCTATGCTCTGCTACCGCTCTCGTTGGCCAGATGCCTAAATCGATGAGTCCTATTATCAACTGTGGGGCTAAGCACCCATCTTTTGTGTGCACTAGTGGAAGTAAAGGAGCAATCCCTGATAGAAGAAATAACAGTCTTCACCGGCAGCTGCGCCCAGAGGCTACGATCTGGAGGTGAAAGCCAAGGATAAAGGGCCACCTTGAAAGGATAGAAGGTGCCTTACAATATCTTGAATCCCTCTGAACTATCAAACACAGCGAGCGGTGGTATAGAAAGTGACCTCGTGAAATTTGCACAAGGGAATGCATCCTGAAGGACCATCCAAAGTCACAGCAGAAAAGGGGAGCCAGGAGCACATGAAGCTGATGTCCTCATCCGGCACTTCGCCCAATTTAGCAACACCTTCGTCAGGAGAGGCAAAGGAATACAACTGTTGTCTGGGAGGGAAATGCCTCAATGAATAACTGCTGATCACACTAGAAGGGGGCTCTGATAGTAGCTTCAACTTTTCTTATAGCCATACCCTTCAAAAAAAAAAGAAGGCCGTTAGAGGTGAAAACCGTAATTGGCTCTCTAAGCAAAAGTTAGGCCAAAGGACAGGGTAAAAACCTGGAAATAAACATTATGTCCTACAAAAAACTGAAATGAATAAAAGCCGCGGGAGTGGTTTGGGTCCTGTGACACGTACCGAACCCCGGGAGGCCCCGAAAGCGCGCTTTTAGGGCATTCAAGAGAGGTTCTTATAACTTGTAAGGAATTATGAGGGCGTCAATTTTGGGCAACAAGGAGGTATTTTGGAGTCGCCACCCAATAAAATATTGAAAAATGAAGTCTAGCCTCATTGAGCCTAAGACAATGCATGTGTGTCTATTTTAGGCAATCAAAGATATTTTGGACGCCTCCTTCCAATAGAATATTGGAAGGATCGTCTAATCTCGTAAAACTTAAGACGATGCATATACGTCTATTTTGGGCAAGTCAGAGATATTTTGGACACCTCTTTCCAGTAAAATACTGGAAAGATCATCTAATCTAGTGGAGCCTAAGACAATGCGAATTTAGTTTATTTTAGTCAACAAGAGATATTTTTGAGACCCCACCGCAATAGAACATTGAGATAGACCAGAGGTGATTCGGGACTTCGCATTTATTCATACCTTGATTAAATTTTAATTGAATTTTGAATTTAACATTTCATCCCTTTTCTCATACATTTAAATGCGATAATTAGCGCGCATATCAATCACATAATAAAAAACGATAAATAAAAACAAGATAAAAAAGGGTAAATAAAAATATAATAAATTATAATAAAACTAGGGGCGGAATACAACCCTTAATGTAAAGTAAATGCGAATCATGCATAAAACGGGGTATTGATTAAGTTTAAGGACATTGGTCCTCACATACATTTTTTGGAAGAAAGATTTTAAAATGACAATTTTATTTGGATGAAAAAAAAGTTAGGACATTGGTCCTATTTTATTAGAAAAAATCTCAATTTTATTAATATAAATATTTTTGTGATTTTTAATTAAACGTGTATAAAATAAATTATTTTATTACTAATTACAAGACAAATAAATTAAAAAGGCAAATAAGGAAAAATAATACAAATAACACAAAAAATGGTAAATCAACCAAAATCCCCGGATCTCCTCCTTCGTTCGTGATAACACCATAAATGACATACCCAAAGAGGCCCATCTAATCGGCCCAATCCACTTAGCATGGCCCAAGGCCCATCAGAAGAGAGCACAAAGCTTGACCATGAAGGCAGCGCTACGTCCGATCGGACTGACGTGACAGCATGTCCAATCAGTCCACTGACATAAGGCAGCGCCATGCCCTTCACCTATTCCCTGTCGCTTCGCCGTTCACCTACTCCGACTGCCAGTTATCACTCCCAGACACTCAAGTGCACCTCTCCTATCTCATATAAATAGCCCAACAAACAGTGGCACCAGGTATCAAATCTCTAAGACTCTCTCTCCAAGCATTCTCTCTCTAGAAAGCTACTAACTTAAGCTTCGGAGTGCTTACGCCTGGTTCGACCGGGCATTCTTTATTGCAGGTCTCAACCATCCGATTGGCTCCCACTCTCTATCACTTGAAACTTCCAACCAGCTTCTCCCTCTCATTACTTTTCTAGATAAAGACAATCTCAGTCTTATCATTTAGTGCTCTCATTGGGAGCTATGGCAAGTTCAAGATCAAACGAGAATTCTGGAGAGCACAATCGCAGTGGCAATAGCCAGGGTAGATCTAGGCCCTCGGAGAGAAGAGAAAGATCTCCCAGGTCACCAGTCAGGGGGAACTTTCTCCCGAAATTTAATGATGCCATTCTACGGCAACCGGAGAACACTCCCATTACAGTCAGGGACATGCGCGCCCTCCTTAGTGACTTAACTAAGAGCATACTCCAAACAATCAAAAAGGGTAAGATGCCTAGAACCTCCGAAAGAGACCATGAAGAGGACTTCATGGACGAAGACTTCGAAAGGAGAAGAAATAAGGGAATCTCCATCAACCAGCCAAGGGCTCATGACAGTGGAAGGGGCGTTACCAGGACCCCAGGAAGATACGATAAAGGGAAAAGGACAATGTCCTCGAGTAGGGACTCTACTTATCTTCCCAGCAGATCTTCCACCCCATCCATTGAGGATGACCTGTCCTTTATGTGCACGCCAAACTGCACCCATTCTAGAAGGCCGCGAAACGAGTCTATCTCTACGGCCATGAGCAGGGAAGACAAATGGCTTAAGCAAACCTATAGGCACACCGCCTCCTCATTTTGCAGGGAAATAACGGACTCCGAGCTGCCTCCCAGGTGTAGAGATGTGGTGATGGGTAAATATACAGGTAAAACTGACCCCACCACTCATCTAGCAGAATATTTGACAAAAGTGCAGGTCTACACCTACGATAAGAGGATATCCTGCAGAATCGTCCCCACTACCTTAGGAGGCGATGTTTTGAATTGGTTCCATGAACTGCCACAGGAATCAATCACCTCCTTCAGACAACTCAAGGAGTTATTCACCACAAGGTTCATCGTGCAGACACGTGCACCAAAATCGGTGAACGACCTATGCAATCTCTACCAGAGATCCGATGAAAGTCTTAGAGACTACATCGATAGGTTCCAAGCTACCATGTCTGAAGTGAGGAACGTAAGTATAAAAATGGCGAGTAACGCCTTGGCTGGGCGTATCACGGATTGTCCACTGTTTGAATTAATAACTACAAGACCCCCAGTCAATTTCTTTGATCTGATGGAAAGGGCGAGGCAACACATCCAACTGGATGACGCCCTGAGGGCCAATAGGGGAAGAAGGACCAATGTCGTGGATCGGCTACATCATCCAGACGGACGGTCATTCAATAGAGCTCCCGCATCTGAAAGGATAGCGAGGAGCCCGGACAGAGCCGCAACCTCAAGAAATTTGGGGAAGTGAAAAGAGCCCGGATGGGACAGAGCCGAACGATCAGACGATCGGCCGATCAGAACATTTACCCCACTCAACACCAACCCGGCTCAGGTGTTGATGTGGATCAAGGAAAAGCACAGCTAGGTCAATTGGCCCAAAAGGCTGTCCGAGCGGAGTAGAACTGTAAGCGACCCTAAGAAATATTGCGAGTTTCACAGAGATGTCGGTCACCTGACTGACGAGTGCACCTCGTTGAAAAAGGAGATTGAACGTTTGATTCGAAGGGGGTCCTCAAAAGGTTCATAGGTCCGGCTAGAGGGGAAAGTTCCTATAGACGGTCGGACCCCAGGAAGGATGACTCTGGCTCAGATGATGATGACGAGCACAAAAATCCAAGGAATGCCGACCCGCGCAGACCGTATGCCGGGGTGGTAAACGTGATCACTGGAGGATCGTCCTATGGAGAGGACCTATCCAAGAAAAAGAAGGGAAAGGGTGTTTATCTCTCTCACCAAGCCGACCAGTATGCCTCAGTCACCATATCAAGTGAAGACGCGCGAGATGTAATGTTCCCTCACAAGGACGTCGTCAGAGCTAGTATTAATAATTTCAATGTTAAGAGTATTTTGGTAGACAATAGCAGTGCTATTAATGTGCTCACCCTTCAAGCCTATCGAGCCATGGGACTTTCGATAGAAAAGCTAAAACCAAACGCCACTCCGCTGATCGGTCTCGGCAATGCTACTGTCCCAGTTGCGGGATCTGTTGAACTCTTTATCGAGCTTGGCCAAGAGACGCTCACCCATGCCTGCAAGGTAACATTCATGGTAATTGACATGATTTTTTCCTATAATGCCATCTTTGGCAGGCCACTCCTTTTTCAAACCGGAGCTGTTACAATCATACGGTACATGGTGATGAAAATCCCAACCCGAGGAGGAGTTGCCATTCTAAGGGGCGATCAAAAGGCATCGCGAGAGGCGTATGTCACCATGATAAAGCAGTAGAAGGAGGCCATGATTGTGGAGCCAGGGCTGGAACGGACCGAGCAGGCAGAAAGGCCGAGAATGGATCCCACCGAAGAGGTGAAAATAAGGGCATTGTCAAAGGGCAAAAACGTCCAGGTTGGGACCAGCATGAGCGCAGAAACAGAGGATGCCATCATGCAGGTCTTGACCATCAACCAAGCATCTTTCGCCTGGAAGCCAGAAGATATCCCTGGCATTGATCCTAAAGTGATCACCCACAAAATCAATGTGGACCCAACTCACCCGTCGGTAAGGCAGAAGCTCAGCAGGCATGCGCCCGAGCAGAGGAAGTTCATATCTGAGGAGGTCGATAGGCTACTTAAGATCGGGACAATCCGAGAGGTAGACTATCCCGAGTGGCTTGCCAATGTGGTCCTGGTGAAAAAGAAGACGGGGAAGCTGCGGATGTGTGTGGACTTTACAGACCTCAACAAAGCATGTCCGAAAGACAGCTACCCCCTGCCAAGCATAGACCAGCTGGTTGCAGGCCATGCAATCTACTCCCTTCTCAACGTATACGCTGGCTACCATCAAATCCTTATGTATCTCTTAGATCAAGAGAAGATGAGCTTTATCACAGACGACAGATCCTTCTATTACAAGGTGATGCCTTTCGGTCTGAAAAATGCTGGTGCCACGTATCAGCGTCTCATGAACAAAATTTTTAAAGACCAAATCGGGCAAAATGTGGAGGTATATGTGGACGACATGATCGTTAAGAGCAAGAGCCCTGAAGAACACCCTGCCGATCTGACAAAAGTTTTTTATACTTTGAATAAATTCCAGATGAAGCTCAACCTCGAAAAATGCATCTTGGGGTCCCGTCGGGAAAATTTTTGGGCTTCATGGTTTCTTAAAGGGGGATTGAAGCCAATCCGAAGAAAATAAAGGCCATTTTTGAGATGCAACCCCCTAGGAGCATAAAAGACGTTCAGAAGCTGAATGGCAGAATCACTGCCCTTGGAAGATTCATCTCCTCCTCAGCCAAGTAATGCACTCCTTTCTTCAAGAAGTTGAGGAAAAATGAGACTTTCAGCTGGGGGGCAGACTGCCAGTAAGCTTTTGAAGAGCTAAAGAAATTCCTCACAAACTCGCCATTGCTCAGCCGATCGATCCCAGGTAAAAATTTGTATCTCTATTTATCCACCTATGGTCAAGCCATTGCAGGTGTCCTGGTCAGGGAAAAGGGAACCCAACAACTGCCTGTATATTATGTGAGCCAAGTGCTCAGAGGTGTGAAATTGAAGAAGGGTCCGGTCGAGCAACTCATCATTGCCCTCATGATGTGCACGAGAAAGCTAAGACAATACTTCGAGGTGCACACGATTGTGGTCCGGTCGGGTCATCCAATCAGAAAAATTCTTCAGACCCCCGACCTTGAGGGCAAAATGGTGGGATGGGCAATTAAGCTACAGTCGTGGGATGTGAGGTACGAGCCCAGGGCAGCAATAAAGGCCCAGGCTCTAGTAGATTTTATCGCTAAATACGCCGGCAAAGAGCCCGATAGTCAACCCAAGCTTCAAAGGAAAATGATTGTGGACGGCGCAGCGAACGATACCCGAGAAGGTGTGGGCATTGTAATAACAGGCCCCTTGGGCATCATAATAAGGTACACAATAAAACTTTGCTTCAAAGCTACTAATAATGTGACAGAGTATAAAGCGCTCCTGCATGGATTGAGACTACTCCAGGCCATCCGACCGGAGTCAGTGACCATCAAGAGCGACTCCCAGCTTGTAACGAGCCAAGTCTTGGGCACCTTTGAAGCTAGGGAAACCAACATGATCCAGTATTTGGCAAAGGTCAAGGCCGCGTTAAAAATACTCGAGGAATCTGGATCAGACTTGAATCTCCAGAAGGTGCCAAGGGACCAAACTTCAAAGGCCGATTGGCTCATAAAAATGTCTACCTCCGAACAAATAGCAATAGAAGAAAATATCACTGTCATCGACCAAGCCTCCTCCTCCTTAGACGAGCCAAAAATGATGGAGATTGATCAAGGGGATGAAATCTGGATGAACCCGATCAGGCGGTACCTACAAACAGGGCAAGTACCGGAAGACAAAATCGAAGCCCGAAAGGTATCGCGCAAATCCCTCAATTACTCCATTATTAACGGTGACTTATACAAAAAAGCTTTCAGTCATCCTTGGCTCAAATGCATAACGGAGGAAGAAGGAGACTACATCCTGAGAGAGGTCCATGAAGGCATTTGTGGGGCACATGAAGCTAGCAGGGCTATGGCAAGAAAAGTGCTCCAGACCGGATACTTCTGGCCAAGCATTTTTAGAGATGCCCAGGAAAAAGTAAAAAGATGCCAACAATGCAAGATTCATGGAAGGGTCATGAGACAGCCCGGAGCAGACCAATAGCCGATCGGAATAGCATGGCCATTTGACCAATGGGGCCTGGATATCCTGGGGCCTTTCCCTCAAGGAAAAAGGCAGATGAAGTTCCTCATTATAGCAGTCGACCACTTCTCCAAATGGATCGAAGCAGAACCTCTAGCAATGATCATAGCAGAGAGGGTCAAAAACTTCGCATGGAAGAACATCATCTGCAGGTATGGCTTACCTCACATTTTCATTACAGATAATGGCAAGCAGTTCAACAGCTCCACCTTCAGAAATTTTTGCCAAGGCTTAAACATCAGCCTAAGATTCACCTCAGTCACTCACCCTCAAAGCAACGAGATGACAGAGGTCTCTAATCGGACCATCCTAGAAGGGCTAAAAAAATGACTGGGTGAAGCAAAAGGCAACTGGACTGAAGAACTATAGAGTGTCCTATTGTCTTACAGGACTTCACCAAGGACGAACACTCATCAAATGCCATTTTCTCTAGTCTATGGCTCCGAAGCAATGATACCTGTAGAGATCGGCCTTCCATCCTATCAGTCAGCATTCTATTCCAAACGGATGAACGTCCAGGAAAGATGCCAGGACCTAGACTTAATAGAAGAAAGGAGAGAGGACGCCTACGCTAAAATCGCTGCCTACAAGCAAAGAGTCCCAAATACCACAATACAAAGGTAAAGTCTAGAGCTTTCAATATTGGTGATCTAGTACTCAGGCGGACATAGGCTCAGGAAATGCAGGAGTCAAAAAGCTAATGCCAAATTGGGAAGGGCCATATGAAGTCTCTAAAGTCTTAAGCCCGAGCACATACAAGCTCCGAACAATAGATGGGCAAGACGTCCCCAGGAGCTGGAATGTTGAAGTACTCAAGAAGTACCACATGTAGTGATGTATCGAAAAATGAATTTAATCAATAAAGAAGTTTTTCTTCATCTCTGTAAAAGGCATGCATGGTACAATTTATACGTTAGGCTTGATGCTCATTCCAAGCCGAAAATGCGAAAGTTAAAATCCATCTATTTGCACAACGTGCTCATCCGTTAGGATCGACGATATTCCCAATCCGAAGATACGGAAACAAAAAATTATACGTTGGCTCATCCGTTAGGATAGACGATATTCCCGATCCGAAGATATGAAAAACGCCTAATCTCTGCTAACTCATTCGCTAGGTTCGACGCCAATCCCGAACCAAAAATACGAAGGTCAAGTTATAGCAAAAGTTTCTCCCAAGTTAAATGTTGCCCAGCAATCACGGATTGAAAGGCAAACTAAAAACGCTAACTTGATGTACGAAACTATTCATCTAATTCCATGTCTATGTGAGGCTAAGAAGTCATACGCTGGTCTTAAAGGTTATTAATTCCAATTCAGGAAGCATTTATGATTAATTGGTCTATCATACTAGCAAGTTATATGCGATTTTAGCAAGTTACATGTGATTTTAGCAAGATATATGCGGTTTTACAAGTTATTGAAGAATGCCAATTCATAACTATGAAAATTTGCAATTTAAGCAAAAGTTGTCATTTATTGAAGAAATTGTATACTGTACAACTTACGAAAATCAGTACAACAAATAAAGTATACAATGGAAAATCCTAAGCTAATCTATGTCTCTATGTCTATAATTTGTACATCAACAGGAGCCGGGACCTGATCAGCAGCTGGCTCTACGCTCAGCTCGACAGAAGGCTCTGCACTTGGCTAGGCAGCAGGCTGAGAAGTCTCGGCAGCCACCTCAGAGATTGGCTCTGCTGGCAAAGAAGCGCTAACCTCAACTCCAGAGGGCACATCTGACTGAACTTCAGCAGGCAAAGGATCTTCCATGGATGATGGCGCTTCGACGGTTGTCTACTCTCTAGGAGCCTCTTCCTTATCGTCACTAGATGGTGGATCGGGCAGAACACTGGGATCCTCCATCCAGTCGAGATCAGCCCTTGGGAAGCATCTCCCGGCCTCACAGATTAGCCAAAACGACAACTTCCCTTGAACCTCTCCCAGTTGATCAAAAAGTTGCTCCTTTTGAGAGGCAAGCTCCTCTTCAAGCTTCTTCCTCCAGGAGGTTTCCTTATCCTCTAAAGTAGCCTTCAGTTAATCCCGCTCGGCTCGGAGTTTATCGCACTCTGCCAAGGCCTTACCCTTCTCAGTGCCCAGGAGCTTGCACTCGGCACTCAGTCTGGTCGCCTCCTCTTCAAATTTATGGCATTGAGCACTGTCAGCTATCAGACGTGAGACCTCACCCTTCAGCCGATCAACCTCGCCTAGCCGAGACTTTAGCTCCTGGGAGTGCTGAGATGCCTCCTTCCTCACATCTACCACCTCTCCATGAAGAGCAGAGGTCTCCTTTTGCAAATCCGACACCTCCAGGCGAAGGGCAGAGTTTTCTTTTTGGGCAGCATCGCATTGAGCAATTGCCTCCCCCTTCGCTTTGGCAGCATCTTTTGACCTTGCCTCCAAAAAGCTGGCCACACCGTGCATGCGCTGACCCCTCTTGATCAGCTATAAGAAGAAGAAAACAACAACATTAACAAAGGAGGGCTTTGCCAATTTCCAGGCAACGGAAATTAGGAGAACGAATCTCACCTCCAGGCTTTGCTGGTTGAACATACTGAGCTCTCGAGCGAGCGAGCTGGGATCTCCCATAACCTTAAAGTCATCATCCTGAAGAATACCCCGGCAAAGATAACTGGCGAGTACCTTGTTGCTTGTCGACCAGTCATTGCCAAAGTTCTCCCTCAGCACGTCCTTCAAAGGCACGGATCGCCTCTCAAGGGCTCCCCCGACAGCTCGCCGGGTCGACTCACTTTGGATCGGCGCCTTGCCTTTCTCTGCCACTCGGGCATCTGAGGCAGCTACCACCTCTGCAGCCTTCTTCTTGGCGACCTCCCTCAGCTCCTGGATGTTGGGAGGAATGGCGGCCGGCTGTGCTTTAGGTGCTTCATCGAAATCGGACTCCTCATCCAAGAGTATCCGTTTGCATCGAGGCCGATCCTTAGCACCAGTTTGGGGGGCCGCAGGTCCAGAGATGACCAAGGCTGGACGAACGGCGGGGATGGCAGCAACAGGGACAGCGGGATGAGGAGCTTCCACTGGAGCTCGTGAGGCATGCACTTCCGAAGACGGCAGGATTTTCCTTTTCTTCCTCTGCTCCCTCGCTGCCCGCTCGGCATCTCTTTTGGCTCTAGCCTGAACGGCAAGTTGCCTCGTCAGATCATCCCGTCCAGCCATCGCAACTGCATCACAAAAGGAAACAAGATAAGTAATTCCTTTTGAAAAGCTAATAGGCAGTGCATATGCAATGCGTGAATGTCAACTCATGCTGTTCTCTCTTCTACAATTCTAATGCTCACATTCTGCATTTTCGGCAGCTTCGAAGCTAGAAGAACCAAACAACGTGGTTAGGAGAAAGCTGGACTTGTAGGGTTCTCTTTGTCTTACCACAGTATCCATCAGTTTCTAGATATCGGGCTTATATATGGGCTGACCAGTAGCTAGGTCCTTTAAGATGGTGGGTCCACCCGATCGGGTAAGACGCACACCAAAACTACCGATCATCCCCACCACGAAGTACCTCTCCTTATACCCTTTCATTGAGGTGGGGATATGGACAAGTTTTCTCTTCGGCCGACTAGTGAAGAAGTACTCTGTCCCATCGCTCCGACCCGATATATAAAAGAAACGGTGAAGAGGTCTAGAGTCGGAGCCACCCCCTCTATTTTACAGAGAATCTTGAAGCAGGCCACCGATCTCCACCAGTTCAGATGCAATTGATTTGGGGCAATCACATTACCTTGTAGTATCGCCATCTCAAAGGCGCCAAGCAGGAGCCTCAGTCCTGCATCCAGGCTCTAAAGGTAGCACACGAACCACTCGTTCTCCTGATGACCGAAAGGCCCATCCGTCACCGGCAATCAGGGCAGGGCATCACGAAGACGTCATCGGGAAGGCCATATTTAGAGGGGATTTCAGCCACCTCGCTAGGGCTCAACCTGGAGTAATGCTCAACTGCCGGTTTACCCTTGTAATCCTCCATGAAGCTCCTATCTATCGATCGACCGCTACTGGAAGCCATTTTCAACACAGTAACTCTAATTTCTAATGGGGTGAAGTGAGTTTATTACAATGGTGCAATAGAAAGAAAGAAAGGAAAAATTAAAGGCAGGCAAGAAAGGAGTACTTACTTGATTAAAGGTTGTAGGTACTTTGAAAAATTTCAAAGAATGAGAAGCAAGAATCGTTGAAGTATGGAAGAGGCGAGAAGAAAAATCGGCAGAGTTCCTCTAAGGATTGCAGAAAAGTGAGAAAAAAATGCCCAAAAGTTACCTTTTTATAGATGAAAGCTTCTCGGGAACGCCAACCGTCTCACCACAGATGATCGCCATGTGTCCTAAGAGCATCATTGCTGTATGAAGAACGAAGCATCACCCTCGGTGCACGCGCAGTAGCATTCAATGAGACAACTGTCTCAATAGGTGCGTCTCTTCAGATAAGCGCCTTTCAAATTCAAAATCCCGCCAACGGGTATTTCCCGAGCGGAACAACTCAAGTAAACTCTCCCAGAGTGGAGCAGCTCAAGGCAAATCTATGTCTGATCGGACCCTTTTGAGGGGGGACAAGTGATAACACCATAAATGACATACCCAAAGAGGCCCATCCAGTCGGCCCAATCCACTTGGCACGGCCCAAGGCCCATCAGAAAAGAGCACAAAGCTTGAGCATGAAAGCAGCGCCACGTCCGATTGGACTGACGTGACAGCACGTCCAATCAGCCCACTGACACAAGGCAGCGCCATGCCCTTCAACTGCTCCCTGCCGCTTCGCCACTCACCTACTCTGATTGTCAGTTATCACTCTCCAGGCACTCAAGTGCACCTCTCCTATCTCATATAAATAGCCCAACAAACAGTGGCACCAGGTATCAAATCTCTGAGACTCTCTCTCTCTAAGCATTCTCTCTCTAGAAAGCTACTAACTTAAGTTTCGGAGTGCTTACGCCTGGTCCGACCGGGCATTCTTTATTACAGGTCTCAACCATCCGATCGGCTCCCACTCTCTATCACTTGAAACTTCCAACCAGCTTCTCCCTCTCATTACTTTTCTAGATAAAGACAATCTTAGTCTTATCAGTTCGCATGAATGCTCAAATAAGGAAAAATAAAGATTTGAAATAAAAAACAAGTACAAATAAAATTAATATTAGTAATTAAATCAAGAAAATCAATTAAACACATAAAACAATAAATAATAAATTAAAATAAATAAAATATGCATTATGGATGACAAATAAATTAACTAACATAATAAAACAAATAAATTAGCATATTAACAAATTAACACAAATAAAAACACAAATAATAATAATAATAATAATAATAATAATAATAATAATAATAATAATAATGATGATGATGATGATGATGATGATGATGATGATGATGATGATATTAAAAAAAAAATAATTAAATAAGATAAAGTAAAAAAAATATTAAAAATGTTAAATCTATATCTAAAATAACATAAAATAAATAAATAAACAATAAATATGAAAATCTACATGATTACTAATTAGATATGAACAAAAAATAAATAAAAGAAAATAATAAAAAATTGAGTCTAAAATGTTTACCGTCAGATTTTGGATTTGGTGGAATAGGTGAAAATAATTGATTTTCCTTACTTTGATGCACAAAGTAGAAATAAAAATAATAAAAAATGAAATTTATTCCAATAGAAAATTGTTTAAAAAAGAATGGCAGAAAAAATTAATTCTCAAGAACAAAAAATTGATTTCTTTATCTCAAATATGTTTCAAAAAATGAAGTTTAAAACCTTAAGGAATTTATTTGAACAAAAGAAAACTCAATAAAAAAGTGTAGAGAGAATTTTTTGTTGAAGAAGAGAAAAATGGAAAAAACCTAAAAATGAATCCCCTTTTTTGTGTTTCAACTTTTTTTATTTATATCAATAAAAATGAAAAACCTAATAAATTAAGTAAGAAAATTGAATTTTTATTAAATTTTCCTTAATTTGGGTTCAAAAAAGAAAAAAATCATTAAAAATTCCAGAAAAAATGATCAAAATTCAAAGAAAATAAAGAAAAATGGAAAAAGAGGGCGAAAATCACATTTGCGGCAGACTTGAGGCGACCGACGCCCGCCGGTACGCGCGATGGGTGCCGTGTGTGCAGCAGTGCGCCGACGCGGTCGACATCCGATTTTTTTTTTTAAATTTTCAAATCTAACCAAAAACACTATAATTTTTAAACTCCATTTTTCAAATTTAATTTTTAATACATTTTTTATTATTTTTTACTCAAAAATGCAAATTTGATAAGGAAATTATTACTTTTAACTTTTTTGCTTGTGAACAGGTATCTAATAATCATTGGGTAACTCTGATCTAAACTAACTCAGGATCCGATGTCTACAGGTCCATTCCAGGCAAAAGTTAGGCACAAAATTATGTGAAAATTCCTAAAAGGACACATTTCCCGCAAATAAAAGTTAGTGTGAAAATCCACAAGGGACGCATTACCTTCAATAAACGACTTCCAATACTCAAAGCGATAAGGCAGTCTGAATAACCTCCCTTCATACAAATAGTGCAGAATGCAGGACATAAGTCGGAGTCCTGGGAGCAAAACATTGTACAGCTCATAACAAAAGGCGCATGCTCATTGACCAGGAGGGCAAAGATGCACACCAGACAATTTTCTCTAAAAAACTTGTAGGTCAGAGTTCCTAAGCCAATATGACACTCTTCTAGATCACTGGGGGCACCAAACAGGATGAACAGTACCCTCAATGAATCTCTTAACTGCCCAGGATGTGGTCTATCTATTTTTGCATCTCACATGCATTTCGTGTGTACAATCTTTTGCATGTCTCCTTGCATAACTTTACACGTGCATAGCCTTTCACGATGCCTAACATGCATTCACGCATACATGAACTTTGTATATATTTTGCATATGCAATTCTTCACACACATTTTGTGTACATAATTTCGGCATACATATAACACATAATACTTTGCACATGTTTAGCATGTATATCACGAGCACATATCACATACATTTAATCCTTTACATATATAGTTGTGTACACATAATTTTTGTACATAATCCTTGCATGTGTTTCGTATATATAACTTTGTGTATATATTTCACACACATAATTCCATATACACACACAATATTTTGTATATATTGTTGTGTACATAGCTCTAAAGGAAAGGTCCGGATAGACCTTATGCGCAAAAATGATCCAAGAGATGGGTTCAGCTCAACATTATCGGCCACTGTATTCGGTATAAAATCATATGGGTATGTACAGAGGAGGAACGCCCAGAAGAACAAGCCTATTCAGGCACACCATGCGGAGGGTAATAAAGAATCAAGCAAAGCTATAGAAAAGAAGACCATTCGAGGAGCTAGACTACCCACACATACCTTGGTTGGCGGCAATCAGGTGAGTCTCTTTATCATAAGACGTACGCTCATATACTCCACACAATAAGTGTACAAAAATCCAAATTCAAATGTACAAAGAACACATATTCTTAACAAGATAAAACAAAAAAAGAAGAAGATATTTTCAAGGCCTTGAAAATCCAATATACTATACAAATTCAAATACATTCAAAATGTGAAAATCCCAAAAATTTACAAAAAACAAAAAAAAAATCATCTTAAAAGACACCAAAGACATCGAAACCCATTCGCCTACGGGCTAACGCTAAATCTAATTCCTTTCTGGAGGCTCAAATATAATTTTTCCTCTGAGGAGGCTCAGATCTAATTTCCTCTCAGGAGGCTCAAAATCAAAGTCTCTCAGTGAGCAATCAAAGTCTCCGAGTGAGCATCAAAACCTCTCAGTGAGCATCATATCCTCTCAGTGAGCAATGAAAGTCTCTCAGTGAGCATTAAATCCTCTCAGTGAGCAATCAAAGCCTCTCAGTGAGCAATCAAAGCCTCTCAGTGAGCATCAAAGCCTCTCAGTGAGCATCAAAGCCTCTCAGTGAGCATTAAAGTCTCTCAATGAGCAATCAAAGCCTCTCAGTGAGCATCAAAGTCTCTCAGTGAGCATCAAAATTTCTCAGTGAGCATCAAAGCCTCTCAATGAGCAATCAAAGCCTCTCAGTGAGCATCAACGTCTCTCAGTGAGCATCAAAGCCTCACAGTGAGCAATCTATGCCTATCAGTGAGCAATCAAAGTCTCTCAATGGGCAATCAAAGTCTCTCAGTGAGCATCTAAGCCTCTCAGTGAGCAATCTGAGTCTTTCAATGAGCATTTAAGCCTCTCAGTGAGCATAGATTTTCAAAATCTCTTTTGAGCATTTTCAATCTCTTCGAAACATTATTTTTAAGTCCCTTTTCAAGGCATTTCAAGTCTCTTTCGAGCATTCTTAGTCTCCTCGGAGCATTATCTTTAAGTCCTTTTTCCAAGGCATTCTTAGCCTCTTCGGAACATTATCTTATGTCCTTTTTCAAGGCATTCCCAACCTCATCGGAGCATTATCTTTAAGTCTTTTTTTTTCAAGACATTCCAAGTCCCTTCACGACAACAAAGATTATCAGATGTCATGTAAACCGGATGGTGGTTAGCATGCACATGCCATACAGACCGGATGAGGGTCAACAAAACGATTGTAGTATATCAAATGGGTCGTAGTAGAATACACTACACTACAAAAAAAAAGCTAATTAGCGACGGACAATTCCGTCGCTAAAATTAGATTTTTAGTCGCTAATTACTTTTAGCGACGCCGCGACTAATAGTCGCTATTGGCGCCGTCGCAAGGAATTTGCGACTAAACATGTAACCGTCGCTAAAAATAGCGACGAAAATTTCCGTCGCTAAAAATAAAATATCCGTCGCTAAATAAATCCTTAAATAGTCGTCATAAGGATTTAAAAAATTATTAGCGACGAAAAATTCATCGCAATTCCGTCGCTAAAAATATTACATTTTTTTATTAATTTGAATTCAATTTTTTATTATTATTTTGATTTTAATTTTTTATTAATATTATTAGATCCAAAATTTAATTTATGTAAATAATAATTATACAATATTATTAACAATACTATTAATTTAAAAAATATAATATCATTGACTCAAAATACCCAAATTTCTTTAATAAAATAAATTAAAAATTAATTTCAATATAATTAAAACCATATTAAATAATACACTCATGTCCACAATTATAAAATATTTAAAAATTAAAACAAAAAAATATTATAAAATCTTGAAGCATCCACTGAACGCCACCATCTTGAATTTTTAATTATTTCACGAACCACCTAATTTATAAATTATGAGAAAAATATAATTAAAATTAACAACAAATAGCAAATAAAATAAAATTAAAGCAATAAATCAAATTTAACCGTAATAATAGGTAACACTATCTAATAAGTTGCTAAAAAGTCTCATATCATGTTGAGAATGTAACACCCCCTACCCATACGTAGGCGATCCCATCCGATAAGGAGTGAGAAGCCGTATGAGTAAAGGTGCCACCAAGCAAATACAAGTAACACATACATTCATTCATAACATACATTAAGAAATACAGAATAATTAAAAACTTTACAGAAAGAAAGCATAGGCTGATCATGCATTACTATAATAAACTATTACAATAATGTTCTGATCAGCAAGCTGATACAAAATAATATTACAAAACCCAAAATATAATTACAAAAGCGGAAGCTGATACAAAACTGATACAAAGAGTTCTATACAAAAAGAATCATCACAAATACAAAATTGAGCCTACACTAAAACCCTTCTGTGCTGGCTTGATGACGGCGACTCTCTCAAAGCAAAACTCCTTCCGCACCTGCACGGGTAAAAACACCGTGCTAAGCGATATACGCTTAGTGGGGAAACACACATAATTTATGGACGGCCATTCACAATGGTCGTCAAGGCATAACACATTCACAATGGCAGAATGCAAGGGCTATAACATAATTCATATAAACATGCTCGTATTTAAAAGCCATACATTTAGTATCTCACACTCATATCTATTACAGAATAATCCAGCATGTATTTCATCATTAAACTCATTCAAATATTCTATTCATAGCCAGATCAGATCAGAACAATTCCATTAACATTTAAAGAACACCTGCTGACTCTAGATAGTGGATAACGAGTGTACTGAGGGTACCTTACGGGTACGAATCGAATACTGAGGGTACCTCACAGGTACAAGTCAAAAGTCAATTCATTTTATCAAAGCACAATATTTTTATACTGAGGGGATCTTAAACAAGACCCTATTACTGAAGGGTTCGCGAGGAACCAGATGGGGACCTGATCGGGGTCCAAACTGAACTGAGGTCTGCAGCTAAAGACTCTATTAGGCATGCCTAACTATCCACTTACTTGACTCTAGCAGGTTATGCGTCAAACAGATCACATTTCAGAGTACAGAACAGTATTCATCAGAAATTCATGGTATCACGCATATCAAAGTATCAAACAGTAAGACATGCATCATACAATAGTAAAGTCCATTCAGAAGAAATACCAGATTCATTTCTGAGTTAAAAACTAGGAAATTTCAGAAAAATGAGCTGAACGGAGAAACGGGCGAGATTGGCTGGTCACGAGACGTGACTGGCCTTCCCAACAGGCAGGTCACGCGACGTGACTTGCTTGTTCCTCGCCGGTCACGTTGCGTGATCTTCACAAACCACGCAACGCTCTCGCAGGTCACGGTGTGACTGGACGTCACGTCTCGTGACGTGCTACTCCCTCGCAGGTCACGTTGCATGATCTCGCAGATCACGCAGCGCCCTCGCAGGTCACGGCGTGACTGGACGTCACGTCTCGTGACGTGCTTCTCTTCAGCTGTTACGCGACTTGCCTTTCCTCAGCCGGTCACGTGGCGTGACGGGGAGTCACGACTCGTGACTGGCTTCATCTCAACTGGTCACGAGTTGTGACAGGCAGCCACAACCCGCGACCAGCCTCAAGCTGGCAGGTCACGCGACGTGACCTGAGGTCACGTCTCGTGACTTGCCTCTCTTCTTGGCGAGTCGCGCGACAGTATCAGGAATGACGGGAATTTTGACAGAACTCGATTTCCAGAATTTCCAGAACAATAAAATCAACCCAAATTTGATTTAAAACTATACAAATCAATTCATACCTTTCAAGGAAGATCCCAAACAATTCAAACATCATATAAACAACTCAAACCAGTATTCAGTCAACCTAATCAAGGGTATTTGCATTCAAATTGTTCAAGAACATATAAACCCTAGAAATTTACAGTAAACTCAAATTATGCAAATCACAAGCAATTATTCCCAAACCTGAAATATAAGCCTCTATCACTTAGCTCCACTAGGTCCAGCAACCTCTTTGCCCTTAGGATCACGAGGAGCTTCAGCTAAACACAAACACAGCAAGAATATCCACAAAGAAAACCCTAAGTTAAATCTAAACTTAAGGAAGAAGAAGATGAAGTAAATGAAACAATTAGATGAGAGAATTCAATTACTTACTAAAGAGGATGCAAGGAGAGGATTAATTTCACCAATAAGACCTTGAACCAACAATACAATACTTGAAATAAAGAGAGTAAAGAAGAAGAAAGTGTGTGAAGAAAGAAACGTAAATCTATAAGTTCCTTTTCTTCCATTCCCTTTTCTTTTTTCTTTCTTTATCCTAAATATGTATCAATTTCCTATTGGTGAAACTAATTACTCACACCAAAATAACCTACACTACTCACACCTAAAACCCTCTTACCTTATGCATACCATACAATGGTATGAACACATGCACACAAATATTTCTCACTTAATTAACACACTAATGCCATGTATGTACCCACATACTAACAAAACCCCAAAAGCATATATGTTACTAAAATACCCTTATGAAATTCCGAACACATGCGAATGCTTACACTTACAGACAGACAGACAGGCTCATTCTACTAGGGGGCAAATGGGGTGTGACAACTCTCCCCTACTAATAAGAATTTCGTCCTCGAAATTCTCACCTGAACTGAATAACTGTGGATACTGAGCTCTCATCGATTCCTCTGGTTCCCAAGTCGCTTCCTCGACTCCATGATGGATCCACAACACTTTAACCAAAGGAATCTGCTTACTTCTCAACTGCCTTACCTCTCGGGCTAGAATAGCTCGCGGTTCCTCATCATAAGAGAAATCTGGCTGAACCTGGATATCCTGAACTGACAGAACATGCGAAGGATCTGATCTGTACCGACGAAGCATCGAAACGTGGAACACATCATGCAACTTTGCTAACTCCATCGGTAACGCTAATCTATAGGCTACAGGTCCTACCTTAGCCAAAATCTCATATGGTCCAATGAAACGAGGACTAAGCTTGCCTTTCTTGCCAAACCGAAGTACTTTCCTCCAAGGTGAAACCTTAAGGAAAACCTTGTCCCCGATCTCAAAATGCACATCTTTCCTTTTCAAATTGGCGTAAGACTTCTGTCGATCCTTGGCTGCTTTCAAATTCCGCTGCACTACTCGGATTTTCTCTTCAGTATCTCTAACCAAGTCTGGTCCAACCATAGCTCTCTCGGATAGCTCGGTCCAACAAATCGGAGTCCTACACTGACGACCATACAAAGCCTCATATGGTGCCATACCGATGCTCGACTGGAAACTGTTGTTGTAGGCAAACTCCATAAGCGACACATATCTGTCCCAACTACCCGGAAAATCCAAAGCACAAGCCCTCATCATATCCTCCAGAATCTGAATGACTCGCTCTGACTGACCATCGGTCTGAGGATAGAACGCTGTACTGAAGTTCAACCTAGTGCCCAAAGCTCTCTATAACTCCTTCCAAAACTTGGAAGTAAACCTCGGATCCCGATCTGAAACTATGGACAAAGGAACACCATGTAACCGAACTATCTCATCCACATAGATACTGGCCAATCTGTCCATGGAGTAGTCCACTCTAACCGGCAGAAAGTGAGCTGATTTTGTAAGCCGATCCACAATAACCCAAACTGAGTCATGTTTCCTCTGAGTCAAAGGCAAACCAGAAATAAAGTCCATGGCGATATCATTCCATTTCCACTCAGGAATGGATAAAGGCATAAGCAAACCCGAAGGAACCTGATGCTCGGCCTTTACCTGCTGACAAGTCAAGCACTTGGAAACAAAATCCACTATATCACGCTTCATACCGGACCACCAATAGAATTGCTTCATGTCTCTATACATTTTCTCACTGCCCGGATGCATAGTAAAGACTGAACTATGCGCCTCACTCATGAGCTGTCTCCTCAAATCCTCAGATTCTGGCACACATAAACGATCTCTGAACATAAGTACCCCATCCTGAACTGAGAACTCTGACTGCTTACCCGATCTAACCCCATGCACAAACTGCTGAAGCCTCTGGTCATCTCTCTGAGCGTCCACTATCCTCTGTCTCAAGGTAGGCCTCACACGCAACTGGGCAAGCAAAGCCCCATCAGAACCAAATCGCCATCTGAATCGCCTCAAGAACAAAGCTGAAACCGATTTCCGACTCAAAGCATCGGCGACTACATTAGCCTTACCAGGATGGTAATCCACAATGCAGTCGTAGTCCTTAAATAACTCAAGCCAACGCCGCTGTCTCATGTTCAACTCTTTCTGTGAAAGGAAATACTTCAAGCTCTTGTGGTCCGAGAAGATCCTACACTTTTCCCCATACAAGTAGTGACACCAAATCTTCAAAGCAAAGATCACAGCTGCCAACTCTAAATCATGCGTCGGATAGTTCTTCTGATGTGGCTTCAACTGACGAGAAGCATAAGCCACTACTTTTCCTTCCTGCATCAGCACACATCCAAGACCAACTTCAGAAGCATCACTATAAATGACAAACTCCTTACCCGAGATGGGTTGAGTAAGGATAGGAGCCTCAACAAGCAACTGCTTTAACCGATCAAAACAAGACTGACACCTGTCTGACCACTCAAACCTAACTCCTTTCCTCAACAATCTAGTCATCGGAGCAGCAATCACAGAAAATCCCTTAACGAACCGACGGTAGTAACCTGCTAAACCGAGGAAACTCCTCACTTCCTGAACATTTCTAGGCGCTTTCCAATCAACAATCGCCTCTATCTTGGCTGGATCTACCTGAATACCTCTAGCTGAAACAATGTGACCCAAGAATGATACTTCTCGAAGCCAGAAGTCACACTTGCTAAGCTTAGCAAACAACTGATGCTCTCTCAACATCTGCAACACCAATCTGAGATGCTCCTCATGCTCACTCTCATCCTTGGAATACACCAAGATGTCATCAATGAACACTACCACAAATCGATCTAAGTATGGCCTAAACACAAGATTCATCAGATCCATAAAAGCCGCTGGAGCATTAGTCAAACCGAACGGCATCACAAGAAACTCATAGTGGCCATACCTAGTTCGAAATGCAGTCTTAACCACATCTGCATCCTGAACACGAAGCTGGTAATACCCTGATCGAAGATCTATCTTGGAAAAGACACCCGCACCTCGAAGCTGATCAAATAAATCCTCAATCCTAGGCAAAGGATACTTATTCTTCACTGTAACTTTATTAATCTGGCGGTAGTCAATACACATCCGCAGTGATCCATCTTTCTTCTTGACAAACAGAACTGGAGCTCCCCAAGGAGATATGCTCGGTCTAATAAACCCCTTATCTAATAACTCTTGTAGCTGAGATTTAAGTTCCCTCAACTCTACAGGAGCCATCCGATAAGGTGCTCTCGAAATAGGTGTAGTACCTGGCATGATCTCAATGGACAACTCAACCTCTCTCTCAGGAGGAAAACCAGGCAACTCGCTCGGGAACACATCACTAAACTCCCGCACTACAGGAATATCCTCAATCTGAACCTGATCCCTCCTGGAATCTAACACAACTGCTAGAAAAGCCTCACAACCTTTCCTGATAAATCTCTTGGCTTGCATCGCAGAAATAACATTATTCAACGAACTGGCACCCAAACCTTTCAAAAACACAAGAGACTGACTTCTATCCCGGAGTACAACTGTCTTCCTATGGCAATCAACTACAGCCCGATGTTTCCCTAACCAGTCCATACCCAGAATCAGATCAAACTCTCTGAAAGGTAACTCAATCAGATCCGCTGGAAGCACAGCTCCCTCAACAATCAGAGGACAACTCCTAAAAAATCTACTCACACTGACACTATGCCCTAATGGACTGGTCACACAAATCTCATAATCTAACTGATCAACTGAATGCAATTTATCAACAATTTTATCTGTGCACAAATATGAGTGTGTGGAACCAGGATCAATTAGAGCATACAACTCAGTGTCATGGAGTAGGAACTTACCAGCAATAACGTCAGGCGCATCCTGCTCATCTCTGGCTCTCATAGCATAAGCTCTAACGGCACCCTGAGGAGGATGCTCAACAGTCTCAGAAGCAGCTCCCTCTCTATGCCGACCACCTCTACCTCTACCTCGGCCTCTGCCACGGGTAGCCTGAGAAGCATTCGAACCGACCCTACTGCCCTCTCTCTGGGAACCTGAATCCTCATGCAACCTCGGACAACTGGCCAACTGATGCTCTGAACTCCCACATCTGAAGCATGCACCGGAGAGCCACCTACACTCACCCCGATGTGACTTACTACAATGAGGACAAATCGATGTAGTCTCAGCTCTACTACCCCTACCAGAACCTGACACAGCTGTAGAACCCTGTCGTCTACCTCTAGAAGCCGAGCCAGAAGATGACTCATCCTGTGGGTTCCTAGATCTTTTACCCGAAGAAGATCCTCCACGAGAAGAACTCCTCCTCTGAGCTCTCTCTCATCACAGTCTCAGATAACTCAGCTCTTACAGTAGCCTCTACAATCTGGTAATAACTGACTCCAGGTATGCACATCAGAGAAATCAAAGCAATCTTCAAAGACTCATTTAACCCAGCCTCGAAATGCTTGCATCTAAAGTCATCAGTCATAACTCCCCGTGGAGCATATCGAGATAACCTATTGAACTCTTTCTCATACTCTGCTACAGACATGGCCCTCTGTCTCAAACTCAAAAACTGCGCCCATCTCGAATCTCTATAAGTCTGAGTGATGTACTTCTTTGTGAACTCACCCTCAAAGAACTCCCAAGTAATCGGATCCGGTAGCTGAGGATGCCTGCAAACCAATTCCCACCATTCAAAAGCAGACCCCTGAAGAAGAGCTAATGCACACTCTGCCTACTAGTCGGGAGGACACCGAATCTCTCTCAAGGCACGCTTCACTTTGTCTAACCATCTCTCTGCCATCTCAGACTCATTCAAACCCGTACCGTAGAAATCCTCAACTCCTGCCCTTCTCAAATTCTCCATAGGTGCTCTAGGAGCAGTCACTCTCTCCAAAACCCTAGCCATGTCCTGATGCAGTCTAAACATAGCCTCAAAGGGCATGGCTGCGGCCTCAGGCTGGACCCTAGTATGCTGAGCCGACACAGTAACAGAAACAGACTGATCTACAGCTGGAGGATTCACACTCTCGGCGGATTCCTCACGCGCACCATGAGCAGAAATAGAAGCCATCTAAACAAACAAGAAACAACCGTATCAGCCAACACAGATCTAGACACATACACATCTAAGAAACTCAGAACAATCATAACAACACCCAGAAACGCCTAAACCTATGCTCTGATACCACTAACTGTAACACCCCCTACCCATACGTAGGCGATCCCATCCGATAAGGAGTGAGAAGCCGTATAAGTAAAGGTGCCACCAAGCAAATACAAGTAACACATACATTCATTCATAACATACATTCAGAAATACAGAATAATTAAAAACTTTACAGAAAGAAAGCATAGGCTGATCATGCATTACTATAATAAACTATTACAATAATGTTCTGATCAGCAAGCTGATACAAAATAATATTACAAAACCCAAAATATAATTATAAAAGCGGAAGCTGATACAAAACTGATACAGAGAGTTCTATACAAAAAGAATCATCACAAATACAAAATTGAGCCTACACCAAAACCCTTCTGTGCTGGCTTGATGACGGCGACTCTCTCAAAGCAAAACTCCTTTCGCACCTGCACGGGTAAAAACACCGTGCTAAGCGATATACGCTTAGTGGGGAAACACACATAATTTACGGACGGCCATGCACAATGGTCGTCAAGGCATAACACATTCACAATGGCAGAATGCAAGGGCTATAATATAATTCATATAAACATGCTCGTATTTAAAAGCCATACATTCAGTATCTCACACTCATATCTATTACAGAATAATCCAGCATGTATTTCATCATTAAACTCATTCAAATATTCTATTCATAGCCAGATCAGATCAGAACAATTCCATTAACATTTAAAGAACACCTGCTGACTCTAGATAGTGGATAACGAGTGTACTGAGGGTACCTTACGGGTACGAATCGAATACTGAGGGTACCTCACAGGTACAAGTCAAAAGTCAATTCATTTTATCAAAGCACAATATTTTTATACTGAGGGGATCTTAAACAAGACCCTATTACTGAAGGGTTCGCGAGGAACCAGACGGGGACCTGATCGGGGTCCAAACTGAACTGAGGGCTGCAGCTAAAGACTCTATTAGGCATGCCTAACTATCCACTTACTTGACTCTAGCAGGTTATGCGTCAAACAGATCACATTTCAGAGTACAGAATAGTATTCATCAGAAATTCATGGTATCACGCATATCAAAGTATCAAACAGTAAGACATGCATCATACAACAGTAAAGTCCATTCAGAAGAAATACCAGATTCATTTCTGAGTTAAAAACTAGGAAATTACAAAAAAACGAGCTGAACGGAGAAACGGGCGAGATTGGCTGGTCACGAGACGTGACTGGCCTTCCCAACAGGCAGGTCACGCGACGTGACCGAGGGTCACGCGACGTGACTTGCTTGTTCCTCGCCGGTCACGTTGCGTGATCTTCACAAACCACGCAACGCTCTCGCAGGTCACGGCGTGACTGGACGTCACGTCTCGTGACGTGCTACTCCCTCGCAGATCACGTTGCATGATCTCGCAGATCACGTAGCGCCCTCGCAGGTCACGACGTGACTGGACGTCACGTCTCGTGACGTGCTTCTCTTCAGCTGTTACGCGACTTGCCTTTCCTCAGCCGGTCACGTGGCGTGACGGGGAGTCACGACTCGTGACTGGCTTCATCTCAACTGGTCACGAGTTGTGATAGGCAGCCACAACCCGCGACGTCTCGTGACTTGCCTCTCTTCTTGGCGAGTCGCGCGACAGTATCAGGAATGACGGGAATTTTGATAGAACTCGATTTCCAGAATTTCCAGAACAATAAAATCAACCCAAATTTGATTTAAAACCATACAAATCAATTCATACCTTTCAAGGAAGATCCCAAACAATTCAAACATCATATAAACAACTCAAACCAGTATTCAGTCAACCTAATCAAGGGTATTTGCATTCAAATTGTTCAAGAACATATAAACCCTAGAAATTTACAGTAAACTCAAATTATGCAAATCACAAGCAATTATTCCCAAACCTGAAATCTAAGCCTCTATCACTTAGCTCCACTAGGTCCAGCAACCTCTTTGCCCTTAGGATCACGAGGAGCTTCAGCTAAACACAAACACAGCAAGAATATCCACAAAGAAAATCCTAAGTTAAATCTAAACTTAAGGAAGAAGAAGATGAAGTAAATGAAACAATTAGATGAGAGAATTCAATTACTTACTAAAGAGGATGCAAGGAGAGGATTAATTTCACCAATAAGACCTTGAACCAACAATACAGTACTTGAAATAAAGAGAGTAAAGAAGAAGAAAGTGTATGAAGAAAGAAACGTAAATCTGTAAGTTCCTTTTCTTCTATTCCCTTTTCTTTTTTCTTTCTTTATCCTAAATATGTATCAATTTCCTATTGGTGAAACTAATTACTCACACCAAAATAACCTACACTACTCACACCTAAAACCCTCTTACCTTATGCATACCATACAATGGTATGAACACATGCACACAAATATTTCTCACTTAATTAACACACTAATGCCATGTATGTACCCACATACTAACAAAACCCCAAAAGCATATATGTTACTAAAATACCCTTATGAAATGCCGAACACATGCGAATGCTTACACTTACAGACAGACAGACAGGCTCATTCTACTAGGGGGCAAATGGGGTGTGACAGAGAAGCTCTGGTACATCTAATAAGTATCCAAGCAAGTATTAAGCCAATGATAAACATGATAAGTTGCCAATAATAAACATGTGCATTGCATAGTAAAAAAGACCACTGATTACCTATATATCAGCACCTAAAATAAGCTTTGCACTCAATTTATTAAAATCAACAAGTCTAATCTCCACTTAAAAGTGGCCAAATAAAGAGCCTAAGCCGAAGAAAGGCCTTTAAAGAGCCCCTCTCTCTTCATTTGCTCAATCTCCACATTCTTCTTTTTTGATTTATTTATTCATGGATAGCTTCACAAACATTGTTATTTACTGTATGTAATTTTATAAGGCACTATTTACTGTATCTAAAAATCTTGCATTCTATTATTTTCTTCAATCATTAGATTTTGAATCATATAACTATTAGTAGTTCAATAGATTTTAGTATTGTTATATAGTTCAGAACTGTTCAAAAAGGTCATTAATTGCTGAAATTCTATTAAAAAACAATATATATATATATATATATATATATATATATATATATATATATATATATATATATATATATATAATTAAAAAATAGTTTCTGGAAAGAGAGATTGAAAGTTTGTCTGAGAAAGATATTATTCTAAAAAGCAACAAATGTCGCCATCGTAAGTACTAGTAACAGAGTTTGGGAAGAACATCAAGCAATAGAAGACCTTTCCTACTGATTTCAAGAGATTGGCCAGTAACAAGACACAACTTGCCAAAATAATTTACAACCTCAACTTGCATTTCCAAAGTAAAGGTTTAGGTACCTTTATACTGAGATCATTATGGCGTGAATATGAAATGTGAAGTTTGCAAAACCCTCCATCATAGATGCAGTGTCCTTCCAATGCTTCTTTGGCAACAACAGCAGTTTGAACATCTGCAATAAAAAGAACAATCAACACACCAATGTATATTCACAAGTAAAATGGATTTAAATTCCATATTCCTTGATGCAGCCAAATGATCAGCTTACGCAACACTCTGGAGTATAGATCTCTATAAATATTCATTAACAAAGACAGTGATGTTGACTTTCGACAATAAATTGAAAGCTCTCAAAATGCCGGTTGCAAAAATAATGCCTCCAGCAGACAATAAATGGAACAATAGTACTAACATTTTAGTGTAAATTAATACTTGCCATCAAACAATTGTAAATACTGGCCAGCTTGTTCTCCTGGAATTATTCTCCATGACAATAAATAATACATTATTGTTTAACTAGTTAAATTATTCTCCATGACAGTAAATAATACACTTATAACTTAACAAATAATTAAATTTAAATATGCAAAGTTTAACTAGTTAACTATCTCACAACTGCTTTAGAAGTTCAATTAAACTGCAAAGTTACTAAAAATCGGTCAATTGCCTCAGTAGTTTGAGGATTAACTTTCTGCACAGCCAGGTAATACCATTAAGGGGATGGGTACAGCAATGCATAGCAGGAAAAAAGTATATCAAACAGCACCACAGTGACATATTATTGGCATAGCAAATAATTATCTTTATGAATGGTTTAATTGGTTTAATGAAATAGCACCCTGCAATTGAATGAAATAGCAGTAAACAAGTCAACCATAAACTCAATTAAAGTAAATTAACTTGATTATTTCACTTAAAAATAACAAATCTAACCTATTTTAAACTTAAAACATCAAATTCCTAAAATTAGAATTTCAAATCCCTAACTCCTAAAATCTGTCCTTAATTATTTTTTCTCAAACTATCAAATTTTGAGTTAAAATTACTCACTTTAAGGGGTTGGTGGTGCAACTGGCGGCCGATGACAAGGAGGAGGAGAAGGAGGCGTCGGGTGGGGCTGAAACCCGACTACAAACGCTTGAGAAGAAAGGCAGAAGTTGCTGCCGTCGCGCATGGAAGAGGGGAAAGAGAGTAGGGCGACGCCGACGGCTGGTAGTGGGAGAGAAGGGGCTGAACGGAGGGGAGTGACGGGGAAGGGAGGAGCAGATCGTGGGAAGGGGGGCGGCTGGAAATGGGGGTCAGCTGGAAATGATTGTTAAAACAGTCGCTAATTAGCGACTAAAATATTTCAGTCGCTAATTTTAATTTTTTTTGTAGTGCTACAACTCAGTGGCAATAAGCCACGATCTTCAGCGCAACAAAAAGGTAAGGACTGCCTCAGGTACTCATTTCTTTTCTTTTTTTTTCTCTGAATTTTGGCTCATCTAAGCATTAGTGCACTAGTTTTTTCAAAATTGGCGGTAACTGTAGACACCGGGTCCTGAGACAGCCCAGATCAGAGTTATCCAATGATAAAATTAATGCCTGTTCATTGGAAAAAAGGTTGGAAGTAATAATTTTCTTGTCAAAATTGCTTTTTAGAACTAAAAAAATATAAAAAATAAAAATAAAAAAGGAGTTTGGAAATTATAGTGTTTTAGTCAAATTTGTCTTTAAAAAAAATTCGCCCGTCAGCACGCTTAGCACGCGCGTTGAGCTTCGCTGGCCCGCGCGTGCTCCCATCGCACGATCCGCGTGCCCACCGACGGGCGTCCCTCGCCGGGCACGCCCGTCGGTCTCCCCAAGTAGCCCAGATCCGCCGATTTCGGGATTTTTTCTGCAAAATTTATTTTTTATCCAATTTTTTAAGTATTTTCATGATTTTTTTCATTTTTAAAATATAGATAAGGAATATTTTGATTTAATTAAAGATTTTTTCCTTAATTAATTAGGTTTTCCATTTTTATTCATATAAATGGAAAAATTTAGAGAGAGAAAAGAGGGAATTCTTTTTAAGTTAAAAAATTTCTTTTTCTTGTTCAATAAAATTCTCTTTACATCTTTTTTTGAGTTTTCTTCTTCAAATAAATTTCTTAAGGTTATTAAAAATCAATTCTTAATCAATAATCATTCTTGAGGCAAAGAAAATAATTCTTTGTTTTTGAATTTTTTTTTCTTTTATTTCTTTATTTTTTTGGAACAATTTTTCATCATTTAGACAAAAAAAATTAATTTTTTGTTCTTGAAAATTTTTATTTTCTTCCATCATTTTATTTAATCAAATTTTCTTTCATGGAATAAAATTACAATTTTACAATTTTTAATTCTAATTTTGTGTATCAAAGCAAGGAAATCAATCACACTTTTTTCTTCATCGAATCAGAATTCTGAGGGTAAATATCCTTGGCTCAATCCCTTCTTTTAGTTTCTTTTATTTGTTTTTTGTTTATATTTAATTAGTTATCATGTAGATCTTTAGATTTATTGTTCATTTATTTATTTTATGTGATCTTAGATATATAATTTAACATTTTTTACATTTTTTTATTCTTTCTTTATTTTACTTGATTGTTTATTCTCATTTATTATTATTATTATTATTATTATTATTATTATTATTATTATTATTATTATTACTATTACTATTACTATTATTGTTATTTATTATTATTATTTTTATTCTTACTATTATTGTCATTTATTGTTGTTGTCATCATCATCATCATCATTATCATCATCATCATCATCATCATCATCATTATTATTATTATTATTATTATTATTATTATTATTATTATTTTTATTTTTTATGTTTTTATGTATTAATCTATTAATATGTTAATTTATTTGTTTCAATCATGTCATTTAAATCATTTGTCATTCATAATGCATTTTTTTATTTATTTTAATTTATTATTTATTATTTTAAGTGTTTAATTGATTTTCTTGATTTAATTACTAACAATGATCTCATTTGTGTTTGTTTTTTATTCTAATTCCTTGCTCGGACTTTCTTGCGAGCAAACGGGAAGATCTAGGAGACTTGTTTGGTTCTAACTTATTATTTTATTATTTGTATTATTTTCTGTGTTTGGTCTTTTTAATTTATTTTGCTGTGTAATTTAAAATAAAATTATTTATTTTATACATGTTAAAAAGAAAATCACAAAAATATTTATATTAATTAATTTAGAATTTTTTCTAATAAAATAGAACCAATGTCTTAGTTTTTCCATCCAAATAAACTGTCACCTCTAACACTTTTTCTCTTAAGTATGCATGTGAGGACCAATGTCCTCATTCTTAATAAATACCTCGTTTTATGTACGATTTACATTTCATTTACAGTGGGGGTTGTATTTCGCCCCTAATTTTATTGTAAATTAATGTACTTTTATTTACTTTATTTTAATATTGCTTTATATACTATTTTCATTACATGATCAATATGTGCTCTAATTACTGCATTTAATCAAATGAGAAAAGGAATAAAATTTTACCTCTAAAGCTCAACTATAATTTAATCAAAGTATGAATAAATGAGAAGTCCCGAACCTTCTCTGTTCTTAGCCTCAACGAGATTAGACGAACCATTCCAATGTTCTATTGGAGTGAAAACTCCAAAATATCTTTTATTGCCCAAAATAAGCCTAAGTTGCATTATCTTAGACTCCATGAGGTTAGATGAACCATCTCGATGTACTATTGGGATAAAAATTTTAAAATATCTCTGGCTTGCCCAAAATAGATGTATATGCATCGTCTTAGGTTTCATAAGATTAGATGAAACTTTTCAATATTCTATTGGAAGGAGGATTTCAAAATATTTCTGATTGCCGAAAATAGATACAGATGCACTGTTTTAGGCTCAGTGAAGCTAGACAACCCTTCCCAATGTTTTATTGGGTGGTGACTCCAAAATACCTATTTGTTGCCCAAAATAGACGCCCTTGTAATCTTTTACAAGTTCTAAGAACCTCTCCCAAAAATCTTCAAAGCGAGTCTTCGGGGCCACCGGAGTTCGGCGCGCGTCACACACTGTCTCTATATATAAATAATAATATTACTAATAACAATAATAACAACATGGAATTTTGTAAAATCGGTCATAACTAACTCCATGAAGGATTATCTAGATTTTACAAGTAAAAAATAGAGTGATACAAGGTCGATAAGCAATCGGCTTTAACAAAAAGAGCTATTGGCTCCATTTTGTATGTGTGATAAAATGAGTAGAAAATACAAGAATAGAGGTAATAGTGCTCAGTGTGTGAGAGTGTGTGTATCATATGAGTAGAAAAGTGTGAGAGTATGATATTGTAAAACTTTTTAATTAGTATATGAAATTTTGACTTCTTTCATTTTAGTAATCCACACACTCTAATAAAAATACAACAAGTGATATTAGAGTCAAGTTGGTTAGGGACCAAGAGATGAAGCATAGGCGCTCTAGGATCATAATGGTGCACCAAGAGGAAAGTCATTAATCGTGTACAGTTTACAACTGTGCAGCTTGTTGGTCAAGGACCAAACTTGATAAGTTTGAAGAGTTTATCAAGCCACAGTAGCAGCCTTTCAATTTTTGGATTCAATGAAAAAGTTGAATTATCATAACTATAGTTCATGGAAAATTATTATGCGGTCTTATTTAGAGGGACAAGAATAATAGGAGATCACTGGTAAGGGCAACATTGCAGAACCTAAAGCCACAAAAACACATGCATCTGCAACTACAGTATATAAATGGAAGGCAATAGTTTGTAGTATATGAAAGATGCGAGCAGATCGAAAGAGGCATAGGATATACTTTAACTCATTATTCAAAGAAAAATGAAATGAGGCTATAATTTCTGGAGAATGAGTGAATGGTAATTAAATATAGAAAGATAGAAATCAATCAATACCTTTCTAAGGTAAAGTCATTGTGCAATGAGATTTCAGAATTAGATTCAGAGTCTACATTTAATGAGTCACAAAAAAGAATAATTATTATTCATGGACTAAACACTGAATAAAGTAGAGGTTAATTTCATTCATGGTCACTCAATTTATCACTTATCGCACAAAAGTAACCGACTTTTTTTTTCTTACTTAAATGTCACTGAACTTCTAACATTTTTGCAAAAAAGTCATGTAAACCGGAATCCGGCGAGAACCCTTGCCGGATTGATAACATGGCATATGACACGTGACGACAAATAGTAAATACATGAATTTTTTGTAAAAATGTTAGAAGTTCAGTAACATTTAAGTTGAAAAAAAAAGTTGGCTACTTTTGCGCGATAAATGATAAGTTTAGTGACCGTGAGTGAAATTGATTTAAATGTAGCATTTGTTGGAAATATTGTTACACGACATGTAGTTTCTGACATGGCATGCCATGTCATCAATCCGGCGAGGGTCCTCACCGAATTCTGGTCAACATGACTTTTTTGCAAAAATGTTAAAAGTTCAATGACATTTAAGTCAGAAAAAAAATCAGTTATTTTTGCACAATAAGTGATAAGTTGAGTGATCGTGAGTGAAATCAACCTAATAAAGTAGACAATTAAGGCTGGCCGACTCATTCAACACTGAAAGCACTAAAAAATATGTTGGCCAATTAAGAAAGCTTAGCATGGAAAATGACAAAGGTCTTGGTAAGAAATGAGGAAAAGGCACTTTTTAGTGGTAAAGGAAAATGTGGTTTAAAAGGTTCGAATAGTTCAAAATTCAAATCATCAAAAAATATAAAAAGAAGGTGAAAGTAGCGATGAAAAGATCGACAATGATGATAAGAAAGATAAAAAGCAGAAAGGAGTAAGGTCATCTTCAAGGGGAGCTCAACAACGTCAAGAACAAGAAGATGATCGAAGTTATATATCTCCTAAGCATGATGTTGAATGCTTCAATTGTGGAAATAAAGAGCATTGTGCGTGAGATTGTTGGCATAAGAAAAACTCTAAAGAAGGAAATAAGGAAACTTCATATAGTTGCGCAGTGCATTATGATATTGAAAAATAATGGGATGCTTTAGCCACGCTCGTCCCAAATTCATTAAAGAAGAAAAAGAATAGGTGATTAACTTTGATAGTCCTTAGGTTCTGAATGAGCCACGCTCGTGTAAAAGTACGAAATACATTAAAGAAGAAATTTAGAGTGAAGAAGAATGGGACTTGGATGCTTCTTAATTCTTTATAGAAGAAGAAATTGAAAAAAATACGAAGAAATTGAAGACGGCAACATAAAAAGTTATGATGAGTTAAAGAAAAAAGAATCAACTCCTACAATAACGATTAGTGAAAAGGTCGATCACAACGAGGTGAAAGAAATGATTGAAGAAGAAATAGAGAAACAATCGCAAGAGATCATCGAAAAAGTTGAGAAGCTAATAGCTAGTGATGTCAAGATGCAAGCATAGAAGATTGGAGAGCAATTTGTGAAGAAAATGCGCAAGTTAAATTGCTTGAAAAAAATTTTATTCGTGCAGATGTTTTTAGAAAGAAGGTAAAACCAAAAGAAGAGCAAGAATGAGTAGAAGTAATGACAACACAAAGAAAGCCATTAACAAGTCTGAAGGTAAAGTCAAAAGAGAGTTCAATCCAATAAGAAGAATTTCACGATTAAGAAGGACGTGGAGTAACAAAGAAATGCCAGAAGGAAAGTTGATGATGAGGGGGAGTGTTGAGATCCTCACAGCTTTTATAATTTGTTGTCTAGAATTCTCTAGAGATAATAATAATAATAATAATAATAATAATAATAATGATGGCGACAAATGATAATTAACAATAACAACATGGACTCCATAAAGAATTATCTAGATTTTATAAGTAAAAAATAGAGTGATACAAGGTCGGTAAGCAACCGACTTTAACAAAGTATATAAGGAGCTATTGGCTCCATTTTGTGTGTGTGATATAAAATGAGTAGAAAACACAAGAATGGAGGTAATAGTGATCAGTGTGTGAAAGTGTATGTATTGTGTTAGTGGGAAAGTGTGAGAGTATGATATTGTAAAATTTTTTAATTAATATATGAAATTTTGAATTCTTTCAATTTAGTCCTTCACACACTCTAATAAAATTCAACATGAGCTTCAATTTCAAGTTTACAAAATTGTGGTTTTTGTGGTGGAGCAATGGTATAAACTGATTAAATTTCTTGGTCTGTTGTATGATTTGATTTGTGTGTGTTTTTTATTTCTATAAGTGAAAGCACTTTGTCCTAAATTCACACGTACTAATATATGGTTGTTTGCTACAATGAATTACATGTAACAACTCTTCATTTAGTTGACAAACACTTTCTTTTGCCTTGGATCAAATCCACACCCTATTACTACTTTGTCTTTTCTTGCCCACTCTCATTTCTTCAATTCAAACATGAGTTTCATTCCTATAATTAAAAAAGAAATCTCAGTACAGTAACAGTTGTGTTGAAGTGTTATTATTGTAGACTCCTAATTACATAATTTTGTTTCATTAAATCTATCCATGATGTCTTTGTTGAATTGCATTATATAATTTATAGCAATGTATATTTATACTATGTTGTTTGTATACATATTATCGGTATATTATTTATATACTTGTTGTATATTGTTTATGTACTTATTGTATACTATTTGTGTACTTGTTATATATTGTTTGTGCACTTGTTGTATATTATTTGCGTACTTATTTTATACTTATTATTTACTATCTGTGTATTTGTTGTATATTGTATGTATATTTGTACTATGCTTTTTGTATACATATTATCATTATACTATTTATATATTTGTTGTATATTATTTGTGTACTTGTTGTACATTGTGTACTTAGATTTTTAGCGACTAAATTGGCTATTTTACATTGATGAGGGTTGTAAAATTTAACCTTCGTTGGAACATTAAAAGGGGGCGTTGGAGTTGGTTCTTGCAAGAGTTGAGAAACAAAGGCTATGGACGACTATTGAAGAAGTAAAACGGGCACTGGGTTTTAATGAAACAAATATGCAACTAAGGATAGAAAGGTTCAACAATCGTTGGCATATATGAACAACGTTGGATTTTAGTTTGCAGAATATGAAGAAAGCAATTCCAAAGGTTAAAAAAAGGTGTTAGTTTTGAAATTAAAAATTTTAAAAGTGGTACTTTTGAAAGATTAACAAAATAGAAAATAATTTTGTAAATAAAGTTAAAAAGATGTATTTTATGTAATTTCCTCTAATAAATAACAAAGAGATTTGCGCAAAAAAATCTCCAAAGAGTATAAAATTACTCTCCTCGTCTCTTTTAATAATATCTTTTTTTTTTTAAAAAATTAATTTTTAAAATATCCCATTTTTAAAATTTCAAATTTTAATAATTGTCACATAAACTCCTCATTCTTCATGTTTCTTCTTCTTCTTCTAGGATTTTTTTTCAATTGCTCTCATGTAAACTCCTCATTCTTGACATTTATTCTTCTTCTAGGATTGAATACAAGTAGGTATATTGCAGTGAAGGATAGGAATTTCAAATCTTAAGCTTGGTATACTAGTAGGTATACCTTAGTATATCTCACTTTACTGAAATGTATGGTGGGAATTTAAACATGGAAATTTGATATATTAGTTGGTATCCTTTGGCATACTAAAGTGCATGGTCGAAATTTTTACAATACAATTTGTTATACCAGTGGATATACCTTGGTATATGGAAGTGAATGGTAGGAATTTCAACACTGGAATTTGATATATCAATAGGTATACCTTTGTATCCGAAGTGCATGGTAGGAGTTTCAACAATGCAATTTGATATACCAGTGAGTATATCTTGATATATATAGATATATCGAAGTTAAGGGCATAAATTTCAAAAGTGCAATTTGGTATATTAAAGCACATGGTAGGAATTTTGTAATTTCGAAAAAAATTAAAAAAATAAACTCAAACATGTTCTTGCCAAGATGGAACAAAACCCAATTACAATGCCCAATGAAAGTTCAAATAGACCAAACCCTAAAAACCTAAAATCATCAAATCGAAAAAGAACGTGGATATCCTATAATCCCTATCTAATTTCTCCTAAGTTAAACCGAAAAGCATAAAAATCTCTATGAGATTATATCTTTTACATGAAAAAATAGCATCAATCATGACCTATTTTGCAACCTAATGACATAAAGATAAAGTAGTAGAGGAAATGGAATGAACAATGGTAACTATTAAGAAAGGGTGAAGAGATTATAAGAAAAACAAAAAGGGCATTTAAGTTTTGCCATTAAAAATAAAAAATGGTATTTTAAAAATCTAACTTCAAAAAAATTGGAAATTTTGAAACTTGAAAAGTGAAAAATGCATTTTTAAAAAGTAAGGCTAAGGTATTATTTTGTATAATTTTCCCAATAATAAATGAGGTGATCTAATAAAAACATGATTCCATTTGTTTGTCCTTAAATTAATTAATTGACTAAGTTAGATATTTAACCTTTTATGGTTATTGGAAGCCAATTCCAATGCAATGGATGCATATAATTCAATTCTTTATACTTACTTGACTCGGATCCTTTCACCTAGTGGTGGCAAACTTAACCTAAACCCAAAATTCCGCCCAAAAAAAGTTGATCAAAACCCAACCTAACCCAAGCATTATGCATTTGAGCTCGCCCAAAACTAACCCACATAAATCTCAACCTGGTTAGGCCTGTCCCAAGTGCCCAACCCTAATCACTTCCTCTTTTATCTCTCTATTGTGGCCTCTCTCTCTCCATCTAGTCCTCCACTGTGCCCCTTCCACCCTCGCCACCTCTCTCCCTCTCCACCATCTAGTCGTCGTCGGCTTCCAGGTCAGCTTCTTTTTCCCTTTGTCGATATCTTATAGTGTCTATTATGGCTTTTATTCTTTCCAACTGGATTGGATGCTAATCTTTTTAATTTGAAGTAAACAGCAACCACTGGCATTCCCAGTCCATTCTGTTATGCAAAAGTCATTATGTTGAAACAATCTCTTGTAGATGGTGGACTCATCGTTTGTCTTCCTCTCTGCTTGAGCAAGATGAACAAGTATCTATGGATTCCAACCGCTGGTTTTGGATTTTCATAACCCACAATTTCCCTTCATGTTTTTAATATTTTTTTATCAATTTCAATTAATATCAATTTCTATATATACATATATTTTCCCTATAGTATTTTCCCTATAGTGTTCTCTATATAACTTAAAATGAAGCGATTCTTATAATTCTTATAAAGAGGCTTGGACTTATTTTGGCCCGTAACATGTATTAAATTAGCTTACAAAGTGGAGAATGGATTTGCCTAGAATTGTTAGTGTGATTTATAGTTGAGCAGCTTATAGTAATTTGGCCATATATTCTTTTCTAAAGCTCAAATTTGAATTATTTAAAATTCTATAGAAAGTAGATATATAAAAAAATAATTTTTGTGCAGAAAATCAGACTCAATTCTGTCCCTAACCTGCTTGAAATATAGCTCTAAAATTAGTCATCAATTCTGCTACTGTATTGGGGGGGTTATGAATAGTTCATAGAGTTTTAATCATAAATCTTGTTATAGAGATTCAAATGGCTTGATTTTTCATTTGGTCAAAAGTTAATGGTTAAGGCTAAAACTTCCATAAAGATCATGTAGTATGATTGTATGGTTTGAAATGTTAAAATAATGTGGTCTAAATTTTAAAGTATACTCAGAGGGCTGTAAATAGGCTGATTGGAAAGTCAGGTATGACCATCCAAATAAAACGACTCTCCTGGCCAACTGCTGGACTTGTCCTATTTGACAGCACAATACAACTTTCTTTATAGACCTAAGAGATAGATAACAGGATCCAAGAAAGATAAATAAGAGTATTTTAATGAAAGAGAAAGAAGAATCTTAGAAACTCATAGTGTAAGAAGAAGAGAGGATTTTATTGGAAAAGCTTATCTTACAATGGGAGCTTACACACGTATTTATAGGCCTTGCAGAGAAGGCTTACATCATTGCATACTTAAGCAAGCACTAAGATAAGAAGGAATCTTATCTTTTACAAAAGAAACTTTAATAAAGCTACTTTATAAAAGCAAAAGGAGGAATCTCCTTTTACAAAAGCTACTTTAATAAAAGCTACTTTAATCTTTGTTGGATGGATGGATGGCTTCATGAGATGGAGACATATTCATGTCTTCAGGATCCTGATCTTGGGAGAACCAATCAAAGTCCTCCAGGTCATCAAATTCATCTTTATGCTTTGAACTCTGTCCCAGTTTAGAGAGAAAATCCTGGGTGGCACTAGTGCTGGTATTATCATCTTCTTTATTATCTTGTCCTATATTTATTTCCATATCAAGATATGGGTCCTGGGAATCCTGGAATAGTGTATCAAGATAATTAGGACGGAGAGGTGATTCAGCAGTGTCAAAGGTAGGTGGATGCGAAGATGATCTCTCAATGTTGTTTAGCTCACAAAGCATAGAGTGAAGGGCAGTCTTGACAGCTGGTTCTTCTAACTGTGCATATTGGCAAATGAATCCCAATAAATAACCTGTGGTTGGTCCCATATGGTATTATTAGAAGGATTCCATATGTACGGCCTATGGAAAAAATAAAGTACTGTATGACCCCTTGCATATGTGTCAGTCATATTCCAGACTTGGAGAGACTGGATCTTTGAAAGTAGCTGTTTATGCCACCATGAAAGAGGGGAGTACCATTGGAAAAACTGCCAGTGGAATGAAGTTTCTTTTTCAGGATCTGTGAGGATCTCATATACTTCTATGAGAGGGAATAGGACTACATGGGTATAGAGTGCAGAGAGACACCAAAGGAACCAAAGTTCCTCTTCACTGGAAGGAGAATCATTAAAGATTTTGAACAGAATAGACCAAGGTTGATCTATTATGAAGTAATTTTCCATTTCTTGATGAGAGATGTTTCTTTTTTGGGTAAAAAGGTGGAGATAATAAAACATGTGACGGGTGGCAAACTGTTTGATGGTTGTAGGAGAAGTATGAGGACATTTGGGAGGAATAGATTCAGTTTGAATGGCTGGTCGGTTAAGGTGAGCAGGTTGGCTTTTTAAGTAGGCATGGGGTTTGTATTATTCCAAAGCCATCGTATAGATGAGAGAAGAGATAGATTGAGGACTTGGGTTTTTAAGTCTTGAAAGGTAATCTGGAATGAGGTTTTTGTCTCCTTTTATATGTTGAACTTCAAAGTTATATTTGCTGAACCATTCTACCCATCGAAAAAGTTGATGATGTGGCACTGACTTCCCCTTGAAGGAAAGCATCTTTGGAACGGATGAGCAATCCATGACAACTGTAAAGCAATGTCCAATAAGATGAAAGTCGAATCTTTTGATTCCATACTTTACAGCTAATATCTCCTTGAAAGTAGAATGGTAGTGGCATTTTGATTCTTTGAACTGGCCAATAGCATAGCCACAGATCTATTGAGCATTGTCTTTTTCTTCCAGGAGCACTGCACCCCAACATTCATCACTAGCATCTGTCTGAAGGAATCTTTTGCCAGTGGAGGGAATATGAAGAGGTGACAAATTCTGAGTACTTCTTTGATCTTTTGGATTGAGTGGGAGTGGACGTCAGACCATGGTGGAGGCTTCTTTTTCAAAAGTGAAGTGAGTGGTCTTGACAGGTGGCTAAAGTGGGGAATGAATTGGCGGATATAATTTGCAATTCCCAAGAATTGTTGTATCTGCTTTTGGGAAAGGTGGTGATCTGGAAAGGTGAGAAGTTATTTAGCCAAATGGGGCTGAGGCCTGTAAGCACCATTGGAAAAATGCATGCCTAAGAAGTCAATCTCCTTTTTTGCAAGAATCATTTTAGATGGTGACAACATAATCCCATCCTCCTTGGTTAAATCAGTGAAAGCCTGTAAATGACTTTGGTGAGTTGGAACATCTGGGGAAAATATTAGAACATCATCAATGTATATTAATGCAAAAGAGAGAAGTGAGCTGTATATTCTGATCATGGTCTGTTGAAAGATAGACGGTGTTGTTTTCAGACCAAAAGGCATTACAGTCCATTGGTAATGGAAGTTAGGGATACAGAAAGCTGTTTTGGGACAATCTTGTGGGAGGATTCCGAGTTGCCAAAAACCAGCTTTTAAATCAAACTTAGAGAAGATACGAGCTTTATGGAGGAATGGGAACAGGGAGGAAATGTTTGGTAAAGGGTACTTATTGTCTTTGAGGAAAGGGTTAAGAGGAGTGTAACCATTGTCGTTTTTTTCCACGAACTTGTTCAGAATGTTTGTTCTTATAAAAGGCTTGGCAAACCCAATCAGATTGAGTGGGCTCAATTAGGTGCTGAGCCCATAACTGAGAACATTCCTCTTGGGCGAAGGTGAAATCTTTAGGGGACATGCCAGATGAGAGGCTTTTGTGGGATTGATATCCTCAGACTTTTTAAAAGGTAAGGAAATGAAAAATTCTAGTCGTGTCCAAATTGAGCTTGGATGTTTAGATAAAAGTTTGTGTGAGAAGTGGCATAACAATGGGCTTCAAGTTCGTCCTGGATTTATTGGAATGGTCCTGGGTTATGGATATGGAGGGAATGGGTAGTGGTATAAGGCTGGAAATATCTTTTGTGCTTAAGTCCAGTGGACTGTATGCGAAGGTGAGGTAATTGGTACAGGGCATCAAAACCAAGCACAAGATCTTTTCCAGGAATATCTGATCCAAGTACATGTATCCATAAAGAACAATCAGGAAATAACTGAATTTTGATAGGCTGTCTGGTTCTTTGATTAACTATTAAAACACCTTGGTTGGCCGCTTAGAAATGTTATGTATATGGTTTCTAAAAGGAGGGAGGAAGGATCTTTAGGTTGAGAATAGTGTTGTGTGCCCCAGTATCAATAAAGGCAATGATATCTATCGGGTTTGCAAATTTATCAGGGAAAACCTTTGTTGGGACCAAAGGGATATGATGCGCAGAGGAAATGGTTTTGGGGATATAATGTGGGTTGAGTAATGCTAATGTAGCAATTTCAGATATTGCTTCATCTTCAGAATTTTCAGAGTTCTCATCAGAATCAGAGAACTGGACTGCAAAGAGAGTATATGGATCTGCTTCATCATCAATAGAAAAAAATGATTCAACATCATCTTCTTGAAGATTAACAGGGAAAACTTGCTGTATTTGTTGAATCAATCTTTGAGACTTTTTCCTATTAGGACATGTCTTTACAAAGTGACCCTTCTGGCCACAAACAAAACACCGATCACCCTTGGGCTTGAATCTTTTCCTTCGAAAGAACTTGATCTTTTTATATTTTCGAGGAAAATAGGACCGATGAAACTGAGATTTTTTCTTCCGTGGGTAACAGGAACAATCCTTTTTGGGAAAACATTTAATCTTGAGGTCTGGTCTTTTGCAAGCTGCTTTTAGCTGAGGATCTTTTCCTTTCTTCAGAGTATCCTTGATCATTTTCTGAGAAGCGCAAAGACGATCAAGAGCCATAAGAGCTTTTTGATAAATTTGACCAAGAGAAAGGGAATTAATCTGGACTCCTTGTTCTCGAAGATAGTACATAGTAGTAGCAGCTAGCTGTTCTGGAATGGATGACAGAAATCCTTGTTTTAGATTAGGATCATTGGAACTATTAAGCATATAAAAGATTTTTGACATCCTTTTATAATGCTTATCAAGATCCTTGCGAAGAAGGGAACAACACTTCATTTTGAAGAAATCATCACTGGCAGTATCTTCAAAATTAGATGTATTACCCAGGAATTCAGTATGAATCTTCTGTAATACATAAGAGATAGACTCAGATCTGACAAATTGAAGTTTTGAGTAGTCATCCAGACAAGTAAACCAATCTTTTAATCTGCCAGTAAAACGAGTAGTAAACTCATGTAAAATTGGTTCCAAGGAAGTGATATCAAGACGTTGTTTGGTTTGGAGGTCGATCCAAGCAAAGAATTCTTGTATTCGATCTCTCCATTTGTGTCGGGGAATATCTTCAAACTGAAACCAAGGACCATTTGCTGACCTGGGGGTTGAAAATGGAATACTATCAGCCATATCGTCAGGCTCATCAGCCTGATATGTAGTACTTTCTGCAGTGGGATCTGGAGGAGGATCAGCCATAAAAATAGGAAAATGCTTGGAGTCTAGTTCATTGTCATCTAGAAGACTAGATCCATTAGATTCAACATCAAATTCATCATCAGATGAATTATCAGGATTTTGAACAGTAGCAGATGAGATAGCAGGAGCTATTTGCAGAGCCTTTTGCTTTAAAGTGTCAATGAGTTGATTAGATGGCTAAATCATATGAGACTGAGGTGGTTCAGAGATAACGATCCCTTTTTGTTTAGGATATGGGTTAGGATTAACTGGTGGAGATGGCTCAGAGGTAGATGTAGAGGTAGAGATAGGTGGGTTAGGTGATCGTTTAGGCTATTTATGGAATTGTTTTCTCATAAACATTTCATGAGAGTAACCTAAACTTTCAAGTTCATCTTGTGAAGGTTCAGAGTATGGTGGAACTTGGAGTAAGGGCTGATGAGTGAAAGGAGGTAAGCTGGAAGTATAAAATGGGAAGAAAAGTGTGGAAGATGCTTGGGTTGTTGGTTTGGCTAAATCCCGTTTTATTGTTGCAATTTCAGCTTTCAAGCGGGTAGCTTCTGACACCTTTTCTTTGAAAGTGGAATCATAGACCCTTTGATTGATAGCTGACATTTGTGTGTGTGAAAATAAAAGTCTATCACAGATGTAACTTTTCGTTAATATATTAATGTTATATAACTTTTCAAATATATTATATATGATTTTCATTATTGAAAATTGATAAATCAAGAAACAATAATAAATACTAAATATGGACATATTGAATAATTAATAAATTAACTAAAAATTTAGTTATCAGTTCGGTTAACCAGTTAAATGAGCCAAAACCATTAACCAGTCCATTAATATTGGTTTTTTTAAAATACTAACCATTAACCAGTTCATTACAATCGTTTAACCAGTCAATCGGTTCGATTTCGGATCAATTTACCGATTAACCGCATCAACCGATTTTTTTTTTCTCACCCCTACTTATGTAATTATTCAAGTTAAATTCTCTCTCACTTGCCCATTCATTAGGAGCTCTTTCCTTTCAGATTTCCATTTTTTTTATGGAATTCTAAAATTAGATACGATGAACGAATTTATCTTTCTTAATTTGTAATTGTTAATATGTCTTTCCTAAATAGCATCTCTCTTTCTCCGTTTTGAACCCTAGTCCGTCTTTTCTAACTTTGACCAAATTACCATTCATGAGCTCTAAAAGCTTTGATCTCTCCACTCTCAACCTCCATAAGTAATTTACAACTTGTAACACCCCGTTTTCCTCCTAGTAGATTGAGCCATGTGTATGTGTACATGTGTGAGTGTTTTGGCTTGTATTAAAGGTATTTTGGATAATATACATGTTTTGGTGGACTTTATTAGAGTGTGGGTGCATGTATGATATTAGAATATGTGTTTATGGGTCTTGTTAGTGTATGCATGCTCATAAGGGAGTAGGGTGTGCATCAGTGTGGGTTGGTCTTGTGTGTGGTGTCTTGCATGAGTGTAGGGTGTGAGTGGTTAAGATCCACCAATCCTAGGGTGACATGTGGCTAGGGCTTTAGGGAGTTGGTATAAATAGAAGGAGAGAGAAAAAGGGGACAACCTTTTTTGCTGCCTTTCCCGTTTTCCTCCTCTTCTCTTTACCTCTTCTTCCTTTTTTCTCTTCAATTGTGTGCCCTAGCTTGGATCCAAGTGGTGTTGGTGGAAATTGATCATCTCCTAAGATTTGATTTGGTAAGTCTTTAGTGAGTTTCTCTTCTTCTTCATCTCTTTTCTCTTGTTTTGTAAGTTGTGTTCTTAACTTAGGATTTTTGTGTATTTGTTTGGATCTTGGGTTTTTTGGGTTTAGAAGCGCCTACTCGAGATCCCAAGGGGAAAGAGAAGGCGAGTGGGAGCGGAGCTTGCCACTAGGAGCATAGGAATTTCAAGTTTGGGAATTATTTGAAAGTGTGCATTTTTATGATTTGGTATGTTTGAGTAAATTTCTAAAAATTTGAGGTTTGATGAGATGCATGTCAGTGTAAATATTATGGGTTTTGGTTTGATTTAAGTTATAATGAATGAATGATGAATTATTGAGTAAATTTTGAAGTATGATGAACTTTTCTGAAATTTCTGGGTTTGTTATTTTTGAAAAGTTTGATTGTGTTAATCCATGAGTTTGATATGTTAATTGTTGATTTAAGTTGTGTTTTATGTTGTTTATGATGATGGTAAGGTCAACTTGAGGTAAGATAAAGTTTGGGTTGATTTGTGTTTGAGATTGGAGGTTTGGGTATTTTGGAAGTGTGAAATTCTGCAGAAAATCGCATAAGAGCTGGAAACCAGGACTCTGTCGCTAACACGACACTATCACGAGGTTGCGACAGAGCTCGGGGAATTCAGCCCTTGCACGTGGCCGAGCGGATTTGCGTGGCAGAGCGGATTTGGGCTGCCAAGCCAACCGCAGCGAGAGCTCACTGTCACGAGCGCAACGCATGTCGCGAGCACGACAGAGAGCTCGACTACCGAGCGGATTTGGCCAGTCCCCTGTCGCGAGTACGCGCCTGCATGCGAGCGTGACAGCCTTTGTTGGTCGCTCATTATCGCGAGCGCGATAGTGAGATGTCCTTCTGTCTCCGCACAAGCGCGTAGACTGCTGCGTTCGCAACCTGAGGCAAGTTTCGCCTTTGTCATGAGCGCGAAAAACGTTGCGAGTGCGACACCCCTGGCTTCAATTGAGTTATCTTTTGTGATTTTCGATATTTAATTTTCGAACTTGTGATGCTTTTAGGTTTATACTTGGACTATTTTATGAAATATATGAATATAATTGGATGTATTATACATGAATAAGTTTATGAATTATACAAATATGATTTGATGAATTATGCATGACCTGTTAGAGTCAAAAAAGTGGATAGTTCGGCATACCTAATAGAGTTCAGTAGCTGCAGCTCTCAGTTCTGTTCTGGACACTGATCAGGTTCCTGTTTGGTTCCTCGAGAACCTCAATGCGTTTGGATCTTGTTTAAGATTACCTCCGTAAAATGTTTTGAAATGAGATAAATGTGATGTTGCTTTTCGATTTGTATCCGTCCGGTACCGCTATGTATTCACTTGTTATCCACTACTGTGAGTCAGCAGGTGTTATGATTTGTTCTATTATGATTATGAGAATGTGAATCCGAATGATTATGATTATAAGTATGTGAACCTGAATGACTCTATTTATGAGCATATGAATGTGAGTATGAGCTTATGGATGCTTATATATGTGATTCATTTATGATCATGTCTTATGATTATCAGCTTATGCCATTATGAGTGTGTTTTGCCTTGATGACCATTGTGAATGGCCGTCCATATTATTGTTGTTTGTTTCTCCACTAAGCGTTATTGCTTAGCACGGGTGTTTCATCCGTGAAGGTGCGAAAGGTGTATAGCTTTTAGGAGAGTTGCTACCAGTCAAGCCAACACAGTGGGAGTGATGTTAGGACTTAGCTTCTTTTTGTATTGTGATTCTTTTTATAATAGTGAACTCTCATTGTATTTATCGTTTGTTCAGCTTTCGCTTTGTAACTCTGAAAGGATGTAATTATTTTGGTATATTAGAACAATTGTAATGAATATTATTATTCCATCTATGAATGAATGATCAGTTGGTTTCAAAGTTTTATTTTCGCTCCATTTCTGTATGTTTATATTATGTGGATGAGTGTTATTGTACCATTTTGCTTGGTGGCACCCCTGCTCATACGGGTTCTCACTCCATAGCAGATGGGTTCTCCTATAACAACCCAAATAGGGCCTGGTCGGAATTTATGCGATAAGTCGGATAAGTGAGGGTATTTTCGTAATTTGTATAAGAGGAATTTTGGGTTAATAAGGAAGTATGTGTTAAAGGAATTAAATAATTAAGTGTTAAGTGAAGTGAAGGAAATAATAGTGTGTGCTAGTAGTGTATGGTTATAGGGTGTTAGTGGTCTAAGGGCTGTTTTTGTATGGTTTGTGAGCATGGTGCCTTGGATGTAAGTGGATTTATTGGAATTGTTATGGTGTGAGTTAAGTTATGGTGCATTAGAAGATATTTGTGTAAGAAGAGCTTGTGTGTGGTTAGTGTATGGTGCCAAGAGTGGATGAGTTAAGATGGTTTGGCTTGATTCTCTAAGATTGTGACATGTGGCTTGAGTTGGTGAGTAATTAATGTAAAGTATGAGAGAGAAGAGGGAAGGGCAGAAATTGCCTAGCTTCCCGTGGAAGCTATCTCAATTTCCCCTTTCTTTCTCATTTTTCCCGTCCTCCCCTCTCTCTTGCTTTCATTTTCAACTCTCATCTCTTTCCTCTTGTGATTTCTTGAGTTTTGAGTGGGATCTTGGAAGGTTTGAGCTGGGTTTGTGGAAGGTAAGTGGTTGAGTTCGGTTAGAGGTTTCTTGTTCTTTGATTTCTGGTTTTGTTGTGTTTGAGTTTGAATTAAGTGTATTTGGTTGGGTTGTGCAAGAATCGGAAGAGAGAAGGAAGAGCAAAGGCAAGGATAAAGTGGATTTGTGAGGAGCTCGGCTTGAAGCTGCGATTTCCAGGTTTGGGAGTTTAATTGATGATGTATGGGAGTCTGATTTGTAGTGCTTGAGTTGGGTTTAAGTTCATATAAGTGTTGTGAGCTGTGTTGTGAATTGTGGTTTTTCCCTAATTTACTCCTTGGATCAACTCTAAGTGGTGTTTGCATGTCATTGGTAATCTTGAGTATTTTATGAATGCATGTTTAAATTGTGTAGTGACTTATAGTGAAGTGCAAGTGATATAGTGACGATGTTATGCGCTTTCAGAATTTGAGCATGCCCTGTTAGTGTATTTGAGTTTGATTGTGAGTGAGTTATTGTGGAAATTATAGTTGATTATAGTGTAAATGTGTTTATTTGACTTGTGAATGATGCGGTGATGTGCTGGAGGCGAGAGGTAAGTGTTTTGAATATGTTGAGTGTATGTATGAAGAGTTGTGTGTGAAATGAGTAGGAAAAAGTGCTGAATTGGGCAAATCTGGGTTCTGTCACGATCGCGACAGAAGGCGGACGTTCTTGAAGTGCCCTCTGTCACGATCGCGACGCTTGTCGCGAGCGCGACAGAGAGCTCGGTCGCGGAAACCTCCGCGCGGGCGTGCTGCCGAGCGAGCGCGCGAGGAGGAAGGAACTGGTCACTGTCGCGATCGCGACACTGGTCGCGAGCGCGACAGAGCTCGATTTCGAGAAATTCTGCCGCGAGTGCTTCGTCGCGAGGAGGCCCTTTGGCGCGACCTCGCGAGGAAGTACCCCGTGCTCTGTCGCGAGCGCGACACTTGTCGCGATCGCGACAGAGGCCCTTTCTGCTTGCCTTGTTTTCTGAATGTGTTTTATTTGTTCCACTTTGCACGGTTTCTCACTATTGCATGGTATATGTGTGTGCCTTTGACTAGTGATATTATTGTACTAGTGTCTTTGATATGGATTTATATTATATAAGAGTCTTAATTTGAATATTGTTTTGTTATGTATTGTCTTGTGAGTTGTTGTGTTGTCGAGCCTGAAGTGTCAAGGTATAGGATAATTAAGCATGCTTAAGAAGGGCTAGTGTTCAGCTGTTCTGTCCGCCCCGTTTGGGCGAAGCGGTCGACCTCCGAGATGGTCATCAATCGTGTAGTGATAAAATGTTTTGAGACTCCGGTCTCTCGCGCTACCTTCGGGTATTAAAGTGTTTTTGAGGCTTCGGTCTCCCGTGCCGTGTTCCCGTATCCTCAACCATTGATTTCAGGCTATTGTGTGAACTGTCTGGTTTTGATTCAGTGAAGTGTTCTGATTATTGTGTGACTCTGAATAGTGTAATGGTTAGTGCATTGTATTTTTTTTTCATCCTATATATAGTTATATTTCTGTACTCTGATGCATAATGATTTATGTATAACAGTGCATGTTTCCCTGTATAGTGTCCTGTTGTGTTTGTTTCTCCCCACTAAGCGTTATCGCTTAGCACGGGCTTTTATCCCGTGCAGGTAGCGTGAAGGATTTTGGGAATGCTCGAGTCGTGCATCTGCAGGCAGGCCACATAGGAGTCAAGTTTATTATTTCTTTTTGTTTCCTGATGTAATTCCTTTTGTATATGGATTATTTTTGTAAAGGATTTTAAAATTGTAATCTTTTTGGAATATTGTATTTATAACTCTATATTTTAATTATGTTGAAGTATATTTCTATTATATGGTTATTGAATGCTTCCGCTCAGCGCATGTATGCTTCCGCTATATGCTTTGTCGCGTCGTGAGTGAGTGTCGTGCTGTAGCGCGCCCGCCGGTGCCCTTCCAACGGGGGCGGCGGTGGGGGGTGTTACAGGTTGTGGTATCAGAGCCCCGGTTTAGGCGGTTCTGGATGCCTCTGTTTGTTATGTGTTGAGTCTTGGCATGCGAGTCGGTTTTGTGTCGTGGCCTAATGCAGATGTGTCTTGTTTTGTGTAGAGTTTAGATGGAGTCTGATCCAAGTGAGCATGTGGGTGAGACGGTTGGTAGTGCAAGTGTAGTGAGAGGTGAGCAGCCTGCTCCGCAGCGTCAGCGAGAGGAGATTCCTGGTGTGGGTTTTGGTCAAGAGAATCCGGTTTTATTGCAAGGTTTGCTTCAGTTGGTAGAGAGGCTGACTGCTCCTAAGGCCCCAACTGAGTTGCTAAGAAAGAGAGGAGCCGAGGATTTCCATGGAACTGCTTTGGACCAATCTGATGTGGCCGAGTTTTGGCTTAAGAGAGTAGGTCGGATTTTGCAAGAGATAAGATGTCCTGCAGAACAGAAAGTGCTTTGTGCAGTGTCGTTGCTTCAAGGGCCAGCGTACGATTGGTGGGAATTAGTGATGCAGAATCCTCAGCGACCAGCCGAGTTGACTTGGGATTTCTTTAAGCAAGAATTTGAGCAGAAGTATGTGACGAAGGCGTATCAAGAGGCTAAGTGGAGAGAGTTTATCAGTCTGAGGCAGCGAGGTATGACAGTGAGCGAGTATGATAAGGAATTCAGCCGGTTGAGTAAGTACGTGCCTGAGACTTTATTGACGGATGAGTTCAGAAGTCGGCATTTCCTAGAGGGACTTTGGGAGGTGTATAGAGGTCCGTTGTCGGCATTGTCAGTTTTGCAACCCGTGGGGTATTATCAGCTTGTGGCAGCGGCGATGAAGTTAGAGGAATCGGAGGTGATCAAGCAGAGGATTGAGAGTAAGAGGAAAGCACCGAGTGATGGGTTTGGAAGTGGCAAGAAGTCGAGAGGAGTTCCGAGTGGCCAAAGTGGGAAGAGTTCGATTCCGGTTCGTTCGGAAGTCGAGAGTGTAGCGCCACCCTCTGGCAAGGGAAGTGTGATTCCTGAGTGTGAGCATTGTTATAAGCGCCACTGGGGCGAGTGTAGAAGGATCTCTGGAGCGTGCTTCAGATGTGGCAGCCAAGAGCACATGGTGGCGAATTGTCCGGATCGAAGAGAGCTTCAGGATAGACCAGAGAGTAGAGCCAGTGGTCAGAGAGCGAGAGGGAATCAGAGTGGAAGAGGCAATAGACGTCCTTCGCAAGCACCATCAGAGACAGTGCATAAGTCGCCAACCAAGGAAGTGCCTTCGCATCCGAGAGTTTATGCGATGCAGGTAGGGGATATAGCAGATCGAGCTGGACCTTCTGGTAAGTTATGTTATTAGCTTTCGGTTAAGTTTCGGTTTGTGTTTTGGGTTGTTGTTTAAGGGATTTAGCGGGGAAATTTCGAGGACGAAATTTTTTAATGGGGAGTGATTTGTAACAACCCAAATAGGGCCTGGTCGGAATTTATGCGATAAGTCGGATAAGTGAGGGTATTTTCGTAATTTGTATAAGAGGAATTTTGGGTTAATAAGGAAGTATGTGTTAAAGGAATTAAATAATTAAGTGTTAAGTGAAGTGAAGGAAATAATAATGTGTGCTAGTAGTGTATGGTTATAGGGTGTTAGTGGTCTAAGGGCTGTTTTTGTATGGTTTGTGAGCATGGTGCCTTGGATGTAAGTGGATTTATTGGAATTGTTATGGTGTGAGTTAAGTTATGGTGCATTAGAAGATATTTGTGTAAGAAGAGCTTGTGTGTGGTTAGTGTATGGTGCCAAGAGTGGATGAGTTAAGATGGTTTGGCTTGATTCTCTAAGATTGTGACATGTGGCTTGAGTTGGTGAGTAATTAATGTAAAGTATGAGAGAGAAGAGGGAAGGGCAGAAATTGCCTAGCTTCCCGTGGATGCTATCTCAATTTCCCCTTTCTTTCTCATTTTTCCCGTCCTCCCCTCTCTCTTGCTTTCATTTTCTACTCTCATCTCTTTCCTCTTGTGATTTCTTGAGTTTTGAGTGGGATCTTGGAAGGTTTGAGCTGGGTTTGTGGAAGGTAAGTGGTTGAGTTCGGTTAGAGGTTTCTTGTTCTTTGATTTCTGGTTTTGTTGTGTTTGAGTTTGAATTAAGTGTATTTGGTTGGGTTGTGCAAGAATCGGAAGAGAGAAGGAAGAGCAAAGGCAAGGATAAAGTGGATTCGTGAGGAGCTCGGCTTGAAGCTGCGATTTCCAGGTTTGGGAGTTTAATTGATGATGTATGGGAGTCTGATTTGTAGTGCTTGAGTTGGGTTTAAGTTCATATAAGTGTTGTGAGCTGTGTTGTGAATTGTGGTTTTTCCCTAATTTACTCCTTGGATCAACTCTAAGTGGTGTTTGCATGTCATTGGTAATCTTGAGTATTTTATGAATGCATGTTTAAATTGTGTAGTGACTTATAGTGAAGTGCAAGTGATATAGTGACGATGTTATGCGTTTTCAGAATTTGAGCATGCCCTGTTAGTGTATTTGAGTTTGATTGTGAGTGAGTTATTGTGGAAATTATAGTTGATTATAGTGTAAATGTGTTTATTTGACTTGTGAATGATGCTGTGATGTGCTGGAGGCGAGAGGTAAGTGTTTTGAATATGTTGTGTGTATGTATGAAGAGTTGTGTGTGAAATGAGTAGGAAAAAGTGCTGAATTGGGCAAATCTGGGTTCTGTCACGATCGCGACAAGCGCCGCGATCGCGACAGAAGGCGGACTTGGCCCCTTGTTCTTGAAGAGCCCTCTGTCGCGATCGCGACGCTTGTCGCGAGCGCGACAGAGAGCTCGGTCGCGGAAACCTTCACGCGGGCGTGCTGCCGAGCGAGCGCGCGAGGAGGAAGGAACTTGTCACTGTCGCGATCACGACACTGGTCGCGAGCGCGACAGAGCTCGGTTCCGAGAAATTCTGCCGCGAGTGCTTCGTCGCGAGGAGGCCCTTTGGCGCGACCTCGCGAGGAAGTACCCCGTGCTCTGTCGCGAGCGCGACACTTGTCGCGATCGCGACAGAGGCCCTTTCTGCTTGCCTTGTTTTCTGAATGTGTTTTATTTGTTCCACTTTGCACGGTTTCTCACTATTGCATGGTATATGTGTGTGCCTTTGACTAGTGATATTATTGTACTAGTGTCTTTGATATGGATTTATATTATATAAGAGTCTTAATTTGAATATTGTTTTGTTATGTATTGTCTTGTGAGTTGTTGTGTTGTCGAGCCTGAAGTGTCAAGGTATAGGATAATTAAGCATGCTTAAGAAGGGCTAGTGTTCAGCTGTTCTGTCCGCCCCGTTTGGGCGAAGCGGTCGACCTCCGAGATGGTCATCAATCGTGTAGTGATAAAATGTTTTGAGACTCCGGTCTCTCGCGCTACCTTCGGGTATTAAAGTGTTTTTGAGGCTTCGGTCTCCCGTGCCGTGTTCCCGTATCCTCAACCATTGATTTCAGGCTATTGTGTGAACTGTCTGGTTTTGATTCAGTGAAGTGTTCTGATTATTGTGTGACTCTGAATAGTGTAATGGTTAGTGCATTGTATTTTTTTTTCATCCTATATATAGTTATATTTCTGTACTCTGATGCATAATGATTTATGTATAACAGTGCATGTTTCCCTGTATAGTGTCCTGTTGTGTTTGTTTCTCCCCACTAAGCGTTATCGCTTAGCACGGGCTTTTATCCCGTGCAGGTAGCGTGAAGGATTTTGGGAATGCTCGAGTCGTGCATCTGCAGGCAGGCCACATAGGAGTCAAGTTTATTATTTCTTTTTGTTTCCTGATGTAATTCCTTTTGTATATGGATTATTTTTGTAAAGGATTTTAAAATTGTAATCTTTTTGGAATATTGTATTTATAACTCTATATTTTAATTATGTTGAAGTATATTTCTATTATATGGTTATTGAATGCTTCCGCTCAGCGCATGTATGCTTCCGCTATATGCTTTGTCGCGTCGTGAGTGAGTGTCGTGCTGTAGCGCGCCCGCCGGTGCCCTTCCAACGGGGGCGGCGGTGGGGGGTGTTACATCTCCTACGTATGGGCAGGGGGTGTTACAGTTTTTGGTATCAGAGCGTCAATTTTTCTGGGTGTTATTATGCATAGCTATATGTCTAGGACTGTGTTGGCTGATGCGGTTGTCTTTGTGTTTATTTTAAATGGATTCTAATTCCGTTCGTGGGTTGCTTGAGGGGTCCGCTGAGAGTGTGAATCCCCAAACAGTAGATCCTACAGTGTCTATTTTGGCTCAAACACCTAGGGTTCAGCTTGAGGCCACAGCCATGCCTTTTGAGGCAATATTGAAGATTTCTCAGGATATGGCTCATGTCTTAGAGAGAGTGACAGCTCCGAGAGCCCCTTTAGAGAGCATGAGGAAATTTAGTGCAGAAGAATTTTATGGGATTAGTTTGGATGAATCTGAGAATGCTAAGAAGTGGATAGAGAAAGTGGAGCGTGTTCTGGATGAGATTCGGTGCCCTCCGGATAGGCAAGTGGAATGTGTTGTGGCTTTGATTCAGGGATCTGCCTACGATTAGTAGAAGTTGGTCCGTAGGCATCCCCAGTTGCCTGACCCGGTCACTTGGGAGTTTTTCGAGCAAGATTTTACCAATAAGTATGTGATTAGGGCTTACAAGGATGCTAAGTGGGCACAGTTCTTGAGTTTGAAGCAGAGGGCTATGTCAGTTTCTGAGTTTGAGAAAGAGTTCAACCGTCTGAGGAGTTCAGATGTAGGCACTTTGAGGCTAGTTTGAATGAGTCCTTGAGGGCTATGATTATTTCTTTGATGAGTACTCTGGGCATTAGGTACTACCAGATAGTGTAAGCAGCAGTGCGGGCTAAGAGATCTGAATCGGTCTTAAGAGAGAGGGCTCAGAGAAGGAATCCCCCTCATGGAGGATCGTCATCATCTTTGGGTAAGAGGTCTAGGAACCCGCATGATGAGTCTTCCTCAGGTCTTGCTTCGAGAGGTAGGAGGCAAGGTTCTGCCATGGGTTCTAGTACGGGCAGAGGTGGTTTTGGTAATCAGACTGAGGCATTGCTTGAGTGTTCTCACTGCAGTAGGCACCATCGAGGTGAGTGTAGGTGGCTCACGGGTTGTTGTTTTCGATGTGGGAGCACATATCACTATTTGGCTGACTGTCCGAAGTTGAGTGGGGCTTCTGGTGATTAGCGTGAGGCTAGTAGAGTTGGATCTAATGCACCGCAAGCCAGTCGTGGTAGAGGCCGAGGTAGAGGTCGAGGTGGTAGACCTAGAGAGGTAGCTCCATCAGAGTCTGTTGATCGTCATTTAACGGTTCCAGCTAGAGCGTATGCTATGAGAGCTCGGGATGAGTAGGATGCCCTGGATGTGATTGCTGGTAAGTTCCTACTCTTTGACACTGAGTTGTATGCTCTGATTAACCCTGGTTCCACACACTCATATTTGTGCACGAGTAAGTTATTTGATAAGTTGCATGATGTTGATCAGTTAGACTATGAGGTTTGTGTGACCAGTCCCTTAGGGCATAGTGTCAATGTGAGTAGAGTGTATAGGAATTATTCTCTTTTGGTTCAAGGTGTTGAGTTTTCTATAGATTTGATTGAATTGCCATTTCGGGAGTTTGACCTAATATTGGGTATGGATTGGTTGAGTAAGCATCGGGCTGTGGTTGATTGTCATAGGAAGGTGGTTGTGTTGCGAGATAGGGATCAGTCTTCTGTCGTGGTTAAAGGTTTGGGTTCGAGTTTTTTGAGTAATGTGATTTCTGCTATATAAGCCAAGAGATTTATGAGGAAAGACTGTGAGCCATTTTTAGCAGTTGTGTTAGATTCTAAGCGTGATCAGGTTGAGATTGAGGATATTCCAGTTGTTAGAGAGTTTGGAGATGTGTTTCTGAGTGAGTTACCTGGTTTGCCTCCTGAGAGAGAAGTGGAGTTGTCCATAGAGATAATGTCGGGTACTTCACCCATTTCGAAAGCGCCTTATTGAATGGCTCCTGTAGAGTTAAGGGAACTCAAAACTCAGCTACAAGAGTTATTGGATAAGGGGTTTATTAGACCCAGCATATCTCCATGGAGAGCTCCGGTGTTGTTTATGAAGAAAGATGGTACCTTGAGGATGTGCATCGACTATAGGTAGATTAATAAGGTCACAGTGAAGAACAAGTATCATTTGCCTAGAGTTGAGGATTTGTTTGATTAGCTCAGAGGTGCAGGTGTTTTCTCCAAGATTGATCTTCGGTCGGGTTATTATCAGCTTCGAGTTCAGGATGTGGATGTGGTTAAGACTGCATTTCGGACGCAGTATGGCCACTATGAGTTCCTTGTGGTGCCATTTGGTTTGACCAATGCACCTGCAGTTTTTATGGATTTGATGAACCGAGTGTTTCGGCCATATCTCGACCGATTTGTAGTAGTGTTTATAGACGATATTTTGGTTTGCTCGAAGGATGAGAGTGAGCATGAAGAGCATCTTCGGTTAGTGTTGCAAGTTTTGAGGGAGCACCGTTTGTTTGCGAAGCTCAGTAAGTATGACTTTTGGCTTCGAGAAGTGTCTTTCTTGGGTCATATTATGTCGGCTAAGGGTATTCAAGTTGATTCGACTAAGATTAAGGCGATTGTTAATTAGAAAGCGCCTAGGAATGTTTCGAAAGTGAGGAGTTTTCTCGGTTTGGCAGGATACTACCGTCGATTTGTGAAGGGTTTTTTGGTTATTGCTGCTCCTATAACTAGATTATTAAGGAAAGGAGTCAGATTTGAGTGGTCGGATAAGTGTCAGACGTGCTTTGAGAAGCTGAAGAGATTATTAGTTGAAGCTCCTATACTGACTCAACCCACCTCGGGTAAGGAGTTTGTAATGTACAGTGATGCTTTGGGTATTGGACTCAGTTGTGTATTGATGCAAGAGGGTAAAGTTGTGGCTTTTGCGTCTCATCAGTTGAAACCTCATAAGAAAAACTATCGGACTCATGATTTGGAATTGGCTGCTGTGATCTTTGCTTTGAAGATTTGGCGGCATTATCTGTATGGGGAGAAGTGTAGGATTTTTACGGATCATAAGAGTTTGAAGTATCTCCTCACGCAGAAGGAGTTGAATATGAGACAGCGCCGATGGTTGGGGTTATTTAAGGACTATGACTGCATTGTGGATTATCATCCGGGTAAAGCCAATGTGGTTGCGGATGCTTTGAGTAGGAACTCAGTTTCGGCTTTGTTCTTGAGGCGATTTAAGTGGAGATTTGATTCAGATAAGGCTTTGGTTGCCCAATTGAGATGAAGCCGACCTTGAGACAGTCGATTATTGATGCTCAGAAGGATTATTTGAGATTGCAGCGGGTTTTGCAAGAGGTTCAGCAGGGTAAGCAGTCTGAGTTTTCGGTTTTGGATGGGGTGCTTATGTATAGGAATCGTTTGTGTGTGCCCAAGAGTGATGAGTTAAGGAAGAAGCTTTTGAGTGAGGCACACACTACGGTCTTTACTATGCATCCTGGTAGTGAGAAGATGTATCGAGATATGAAGCAGTTTTACTGGTGGTCTGAGATGAAGAGAGACATTGTAGAATTCGTGGCAAAGTGTTTGACGTATCAACAGGTAAAGGCGGAGCACCAAGTTCCTTTGGGATTGCTCACTTCTTTATCCGTTCCTATGTGGAAATGGGACAATATTGCCATGGATTTCGTGTCGGGTTTGCCAATGACTCAGCGGAAGCACGATTCAGTTTAGGTTATTGTGGATCGGCTTTCGAAATTAGCTCATTTTTTGCCGGTAAGAGTGGACTGCTTGATGGATAAGTTGGCCAGTGTTTATGTAGATGAGGTGGTACGACTGCATGGAGTGCCATTGTTAATAGTGTCAAATCGAGATCCAACGTTCATATTTAAGTTCTGGAAGGAATTGCAGAGAGCTTTAGGTACTAAGTTAAATTTTAGCACGGCATTTCATCCTCAGACAGATGGTCAGTCAGCGGGTTATCTAGATTTTAGAGGATATGCTTCAGGCTTGCGCTTTGGATTTTTCTAGCAGTTGGGACAAGTATTTGTGGCTTATGGAGTTTGCCTACAACAATAGCTTTCAGTCGAGCATTGGAATGTCACCGTTTGAGGCTTTGTATGGTCGATTGTGTAGGACTCCGATTTGTTGGACAGAGTTGACCAAGCGTTCTTTTATTGGGCCAGAGATGATTAGAGATACAGAAGAGAAGATTAGAGTTGTGCAGCGAAACCTGAAAGTGGCTAAGGACAGACAGAGATCTTATGCCAATATGAAGAGAAAGGATATTCGGTTTAAGATCGGGGATAAAGTTTTCCTTAAGGTTTCACCTTGGAAGAAAGTGTTGAGATTTGGTAAGAAAGGTAAACTTAGTCCTCGGTTCATTGGGCCTTTCGAGGTTTTAGAGAAGGTTGGTCCGGTAGCTTATAGGTTGGCTTTATCGATGGAGTTGGTTAAGATGCATGACGTCTTCCACGTCTCCATGCTTCGTCAGTATAGATTGGATTCATCGCATGTGTTGTCAGTTCAAGACATTCAGATTCAGTCGGATTATTCATATGATGAAAAACTGAAAGCCATTATAGCACGGGAAGTGAGGCAGTTAAGGAGTAAGCAAGTTCCTCTGGTCAAGGTTTTTTGGCAGCATCATGGAGTCGAGGAAGCGACTTGGGAACCAGAGGCGACGATGAGGATTCAGCATCCACAGTTGTTCAGTTCAGGTGAGAATTTCGAGGACAAAATTCTTGTTAGTAGTGGAGAGTTGTAACACCACGTTTTCCCCTTAGTAGGTTGAGCCATGTGTATGTGTGCATGTGTGAGTGTTTTGGCCTGTGTTAAGGGTATTTTGGATAATATGCATGTTTTGGTGGGCTTTATTAGAGTGTGGATGCATGTATGATATTAGAATGTGTGTATATTGGTCTTGTTAGTGTGTGCATGCTCATAAGGGAGTAGGGTGTACATTAGTGTGGGTTGGTCTTGTGTGTGGTGTCTTGCATGAGTGTAGGGTGTGAGTGGTCAAGATCCACCAATCCTAGGGTGACATGTGGCAAGGATTTTAGGGAGTTGGTATAAATAGAAGGAGAAAGAAAAAGGAGACAACCATTTTTGGTGCCTTTCCCATTTTCCTCCTCTTCTCTTTACCTCTTCTTCCTTTTTCCTCTTCAATTGTGTGCCCTAGCTTGGATCCAAGTGGTGTTGTTGGAAATTGATCATCTCCTAAGCTTTGATTTGGTAAGTCATTAGTGGGTTTCTCTTCTTCTTCTTCATCTCTTTTCTCTTGTTTTGTAAGTTATGTTCTTGACTTGGGATTTTTGTGTGTTTGTTTGGATCTTAGGTTTTTCGGGTTTAGAAGATCCTACTAGAGATCCCAAGGGGAAAGAGAAGACGAGTGGGAGCGGAGCTTGCCACTTGGAGCATAGGAATTTCAGGTTTGAGAATTATTTGAAATTGTGCATTTTTGTAATTTGGTATGTTTGAGTAAATTTTTGGAAATTTGAGGTTTGATGAGATGCATGTTAGTGTAAATGTTATGGGTTTTGGTTTGATTTAAGTTATAATGCATGAATGATGAATTATTGAGAAAATTTTGAAGTTTGATGAACTTTACTAAAATTTCTGGGTTTGTTATTTTTGAGAAGTTTGATTGTGTTAATCCATGAGTTTGATGTGTTAATTGTTGATTTAAGTTGTGTTTTATGTTGTTTATGATGATGAGAAGGCCAACTTGAGGTAAGATGAAGTTTGGGTTGATTTGTGTTTGAGATTGGAGGTTTGGGTGTTTTGAAAGTGTGAAATTCTGCAGAAAATCGCATAAGAGCTGGAAATCACGACTCTGTCGCGAGCGGGACACTGTCGCAAGGTCACGACAGAGCTTGGGGAATTCAGCCCTTGCGTGTGGCCGAGTGGATTTGGGCTATCAAGCAGACCGCGGCTAGAGCTCACTGTCGCGAGCGCAACGCATGTCGCGAGCACGACATAGCGCTCGGTTGCCTAGCGAATTTGGCCAGTCCCTTGTCGCGAGCGCGATAGCCTTTGTTGGCTTCTCACTGTCGCGAGCGTGACAGTGAAACGTGCTTCTGTCTCCACGCGAGCGCGAAGACTGCCGCGATCGCGACCTAAGGCAAGTTTCGCCTCTGTCATGAGCGCGATACCCCTAGATTCAATTGAGTTATCTTTTGTGATTTTCGATGTTTAATTTCCTAATGATGCTTTTAGGTTTATACTTGGACTATTTTATGAAGTATATGAATATAATTGGATATATTATACATGGATAAGTTTATGAATTATACAAATATAATTTGATGAATTATGCATGACCTGCTCAAGTCAAATAAGTGGATAGTTAGGCATGCCTAATAAGTTCAGTAGCTGCAACCCTTAGTTCTGTTTTGGACCCTGATCATGTTCTTATTTGGTTGCTCGCGAACCTTAATGTGTTTGGATCTTGTTTAAGATCCCCTCCGTAAAATGTTTTGAAATGAGATAAATGTGATGTTGCTTTTCGATTCGTACTCGTAAGGTACCGCCATGCGTTCACTCGTTATCCACTACTGTGAGTCAGTAGGTGTTGTGATTTGTTCTGTTATGCTTATGAGAATGTGAATCCGAATGATTATGATTATAAGTATGTGAACCTGAATGACTCTATTTATGAGCATATGAATCAGTTAGTATATGAATGTGAGTATGAGCTTATGGATGCTTATATATGTGATTCATTTATGATCATGTCTTATGATTATCAGCTTATGCCATTATGAATGTGTTTTGCCTTGACGACCATTGTGAATGGCCGTCCATATTATTGTTGTTTGTTTTCCCACAAAGCGTTATCGCTTAGCAGGAGTGTTTCATCCGTGCAGGTGTGAAAGGTGTATAGCTTTTGGAAGAGTCGCCGCCAGTCAAGCTAACACAGTGGGAGTGATGTTAGGACTTAGCTTCTTTTTGTATTATGATTCTTTTTGTAATAGTGAACTCTCATTGTATTTAGTCTTTTGTTCAACTTCCGCTTTGTAACTCTAAAAGGATGTAATTATTTTGGTATATCAGAATAGTTGTAATGAATATTATTATTCCATCTATGAATGAATGATCAATTGGTTTCAAAGTTTTATTTCCGCAGTATTTCTGTATGTTTATATTATGTGGATGAGTGTTATTGTACCGTTTTGCTTGGTGACAACCCTGCTCATACGGGCTCTCACTCCATAGCGGACGGGTTCTCATACGTATGGGAATGGGGTGTTACACAACTTCTATTTCTTATCTATTTTTTATTTTTGAAAAAAAAAGACAAAAAAGGATTTTAGCTTACTTGTTTTAAGTTGGTTGGTCATAATGTCTACAGAGATGGGTGATATGGAGCAAGAGAAACTTGCCAAAACACAGCATTATAAGGAATTAGATTTTCTTTGAGAAACAACATCACATGGTTTTTCTTATTTCTCAAGATTTTTGAATAAGATTTAATTGATTTTGTTTTGTGTTGTTAGGTGGATCATGATTAACTAACTATGTTGCACGAATACAGAAACCGGTACGGGGATACAATACAGAGATACGGTAAAATTTTAAAAATGAAGATACGATACGATACGGTATAAATATGATAATTAAAAGTTAATAATAATATAATTTTTTCTAATTTTAATGACTTTTTTCATTAAAAGATAATAAAATTCCATCTAAAGAGTCAAACACTAAGCATTAGACATCATAATTTATTCCATTTCAGTAGTAAATATTGAAGCCTCCAATGACGGGGTCATCAAGAGATAGATTTGCTATTTCAAGTATCCCAACACTATTTTCACGCAAGTTATCAAACCCATCTCCTCCAACATTCTATATTTTAGTAACATCTTTATTGTAAACTGAGCTCTTCCTTTATAAAAGATGAAGATTATTATGTATAAACACCAAATCTTCAGCTCTTTGTGGAGTAATCTTGTTCCTTCTTAGATAATGAATAAAGTTATATGTACTCCAATTTCTTTCACAACAAGATGATGAACAAGGTTGTCTAAGTAGCTTCAAAGCTATGGATTAGAGAGTCGGTATGCAAGCTCCATGAACAATCCACCACACCATTGGTTCCATATGAAATCTATCATTCATAGCATCAATAGCCCCATAGTCATCCAAGCACATTGAAAATTAGCATATTCCACATTGATACTTCTTCTGAGAGACTCGCTCAAAAAGTATTTCTCAAAACATTTATTTCTCTTCCTTGCAAGTTCAACATCTTGGTGGGGAGCCACACGAGTAGGATCCTCTTGAAGCCATTTTGGACTATATTACCTTTGAAAAATTGAAAGATAATTTATAATCACAAAACTAGAAGTAAATTTTAAATTAATAAGCATGGTATATAAATACTTACCTCGGATTTAAGGAATGTGCCAAACAATGTAGTGGTGTGCTACTCTTATTTCATCGTTCTAATAAAATATTGTAAACCACATAAAAAAACGTTGCTTTGTTCATGGCTTTCCTTACGTTCATGTCGAAAGATAACTATCTTCACCTTCTTTATCATAGTATCCCACCACTCATAAACCAAGTGAAGACATGGTTTATTGGTGTCAGCCATCCTAATCATTTCATAAATAGGATTGGTAAAATCAAGAACATAATCAATCTCATCCTAAAATAATTCATCCAATATCTTTTGCTTCATTGCTCTTGCTTTTTCCTCATCATCCTCCTTATATAGAGACCAATTTGGACTAATCACCATTTGTTGTAAACCTTCCTTCACTTTCTTAAATCTTTTGAGCATCACAAGTGTCGAAGCAAACCTTATTTCAGCAATGGAGAGTACCTTCAATTCGCAGTCTCATTGTACATAGCCAACCTCATACTATGGTTCATAATAAAAATTATTATGAACCATACATCTTCAACAACTTGTGGAGTCTATTTAGTCTCTTCATGCCAATTATCTATAGGTTTTGGTGAACAAATGCTCTCCAAAGCAAGATTAAGGGTATGATTCACATATGACATCCAAACGATGTTGGGATATTTCGCCTCAACAAGTAAACCAGCAGCTCTACAGACAGGTGCATTATTAGTTATTACTTGGATTTTCATAACCAATTTCTTTGATGGATTCCATAAGAATGTTGGCAAAAAAATGTTTATCCTTATACTTGCTTTCACAATTAATTGCCTTAAAAAACATAGGGCCGCTTTCACAGGTTGCCAAAATATTGATCAATGGCTTTTTTTGCGTATCAGTCCACCCATCACTACAAACACTCACATCTTTGTTCTTCCATATACTCTTGATTGGCTCCAAAGAACATTCAATACAACTCTTCTCTTGTTGTAAAAGAGTAGTTCTCAATGCATTATAGCCTGGTGAAACATATCCCGAAAGTGTAGAAGCAAGAACATAGGAATTTCTATAGTGTGGATTTCTTGCATGATGGAAGGACAAACCACCTGTATAAAATATTTTTGCAACTTTAGCATCACATTGATCTTTAGCCTCTTTATTAAAAGATTTTTCAATATCTAAAACCTTTCTCTTCTTATTCTCAAAAGGCATTGGAGGTCGAGAATGATAGGTCATTGACATAGGTAAAGAATTATTAAAAGAACTAGCATTGGGCAAAGGAATCTGCTTTTGAGATTTTAATTTCTGCTTGTCCTCGTATTCAGTTGTAGTCCTCTTTATTTCTGCATATATATTATTAGGAATCTTTTTACAAGTAGCAATTCCATGCCCTGTTATCTTCAACAAGTGAGACTTGACTCTAGTATGAGATTCATTATAATTTTTCTTACAAAAATTGCATTCAAAAGCTATATTACCTCCTCATTTTCCTACCTTTTCAATGATCTTAACATACTTCTAAAGTGGAGGATCATTATAGTGATATCTTCACACTCGTCTGTAAGAATCACGGTAGGATTACTACTGGAACTTGAAGCTGATTGGGATTGACTCATTCTTCTGCACCGTATAAGTCATCAAGTTAATTCAGAAAGAATAATATTAAAATGATTTGAAAAGTCAAAAAGAAACACAAGCAGAACAATAGAAGAGAACTTGTTAAATTATATATGCATTGGTTTGAAAAGTCAAAAAGATAAAAAAGATAAAAATAAAAAGAAAACTGAGAAGAAGAGATTTATTAACCAAAAGTAGATTAGAGAACTTGTTAAATTACATATGCACTGGTTTGAAAAGTCAAAAAGATAAAAAAGATAAAAACAAAAAGAAAATCGAGAAGAAGAGATTTATTAACCAAAAGTATATTAGAATGTACTTTTTATATGCCTTGGCTTTAAAAGTCCAAAAAGACAATAAGAAAAAGCAGAAATGAAGCAGACCTAGATTCATAGATTACCAATTACTAGCGATGTTGCTGCAGAATCGAGAGAAAAGTGCTCTAGGCAAAGAATGAAACCAAGTGAAGGGTGCAAAAGGAAACCGGAAGAGGTGATGGCTGATGTAGATGCACTGTGCGGGATCGAGATGAAGCAGAAGCACCAATTAAGAGATGCTCTGCTGATAATTTCAAGAAATATAATTAAAGAGATTGCTGACTTGCCGTTCCAAGTGAGGTTTCAATACAACTCTTCTATTTCGTTGTTTAATTTCTTCTAGATCTCTGAAAATTCATAGCTGATTCAATGAACAGTATTAGTTATCTTCGATGCGCGTATCCAACCCCTAAAATATGCGTATCCGATATCATAATAACATATCCATTTTTTTTAGTCTTGTACGATACGCGTATCCTAGCGTATCGGACGCGTATTGTATCAGATATGGTGTCGATACGGGATATGCGATGAAGCTACCTTTATAATTAACTAATATCCCTTGATTGAACAGATAGGGAATGAATTCTTATGAGTTTTGAGAGAATAAACTTCAAATAGGTAAAAAATTCGGTTGCCCAGAGGCAATGGCGTTGCCATTATTAACCTGAATTCGATAAGGTCCACTTCCTATATATAATTTATCTGAATATTAGATAATCTAATTCATAATAAAAATGGATAATCCATAAGTTTTGAAATTGCACATATTTTTTCAAGGATTTGTTTTATGCAAACCAAATTGGAGTAAGTGATGAGTTGCAATAGTTTTAATATTTAAGGTTATTTCTTGGTATAATTATGTATTTTATTTATTTATTTTTAGTGTTAATTAGTTAGTTTATTTTATTTTATTAGTTTATAATATTTTTATAATTTTTAATAAGTGTGGGATGTTTTCAGACATTTTATTTTAATTCGGAGCTAAATTGGAGGCTCGGGGTTGATTTTAGGAGCAATTGGTGAAGGAGAGCAAAGATGCCCATAAAGCACAGTTGTGTTTTTAAAAAAAACACAGCTGCATTTTCATTTAGCATCTCGTGCCAGCAAGAATTGCCGAAGGCACAGCTATGTTTCCTCGCAAAACACAATTGTGTTACGCAGCAAGAGCCATGTGCGGAGAAGGCAACGACGCGCACATCAGCGCCAAAAGCACAGCTGTGCTTTCGCAAAATGCACAGCTCTATCGTGCATTTTTCACCAATTTTGCGCACGCAAAGCAACCCTAAGGCATTACTGTCACACCCCAAATCAGGTCTGATCGGATTTGGCAAGTTAAGTCGGTTAAGTGAAGGATATTTCGGTAATTGTGCGTGAGAATTTGGGATAATAAGGATTTAATTGCAAAATAATTAATTAAGTATGTTAAGAAGAGAAATGTTGGAGTGTGCTTGTAGTGGATGGAAGTAGGATATAAGTGGGTTAAGAGGTTTTATAGTGTGGGTTGGGAGGTATGGTGCCTTGGAAGATAAGTGATTTATAAGGAAATGTTAGGGTGTGACTTAAGTTTGGTGCCTTGAAGATATTATTGTAAGAGGTGTTACTGTGTGTATTGTGTATGGTGCAAGGAGGAATAAGTCAAAGTGGGTTTTGTTGGTCCATTAGGAGGCTGCCATGTGGACTTGGTAGGTGTGTGCATTAAATGAAAAGAAAGAGGAAAAAGGGAAATAGAAGAGAGAGAGAAAAGGGCAGATTTTTGCCTTGCCTTTCCCGTTCTCCTCTCTTCTTTGGTTCTTCTTTCTCATTTCTTTTCTATTTTCTGCTCTCTCTCTTTCTTTGCATGTGGGTTTTCCTCAAGCTTTAAGCTACGGTTTGTGTTGTGAAGGATTCTAAGAGGTAAGTGGCTGTTTTTTCTTTGAGTTTTCTCCTTCTTCTCCTTTTACGGGTTGGATTGGGTTTTTTAAAGGTTATATTTTTGGATTAAGAGATTTTGTGGGTTTTGTTGTGCAAGTTTGTGGTGGCAAGAAGAAGTGTAAAGGCAAAGAGAAGATTGAAGAGTGAAATCAGCTGGGTTGTGCTTCAAAGAGGTTTGGGAGCTTTATTTGTGGTTGTGATTGGGTTATTTTGGATTGGAAGTTTGGGATTTTGTCTCTGCTCTTTTCTCTTTCTTGGATCAAGTATGTGTGTGTAGAGTTTGATTTCTGGAATTTTGAGTGACTTGGTATGTGTATATGCATGGTTTAATTTATTTACATGTGTTAGTAATCCATGTTATTGATTGAGATAAATGTATATGAGAGTTGTTATTGAAATGCATGAGTTTTGGCAATTCTGTTCCGTTTTTATCTGACCTCCGTGTGTTGTTTTTATTGTAAGTAGAGTTGTAGACCTCCAAATCATGTGATTCATGAGACATTAGAACCATGACTGCCATGCCTTTAAATGTCATAGAAATATCCTTGGGCTAATTCTTGCTCTAAGACCCTGAAATTTGGATAAAACCATAGTGTCTCTATTTGTATCGGGTTATTTGAGCAGTATAGGTTGTTTAGGTCATATCTGGAGTTCTAGATGTCCTTTTGATCGGATATTTGTTGAATTTGAACTTTAACATCCTAGGGAACATTTGTTAAGAGGAAGTTTTGGCTAAAAATGAGGTTTAGAGGTCGGTTTAGGCAACACAAGTCTGGGGCGTAAAGCAGTTTTTTTTTAGGTAACAGAGGTGAGCCTCTGTCGCGAGAGTGACAGGGTCGCGACCTCACGATAGAAAAACTTGATGAAGCCTTTTATTCCTTATTTTTGAGCCCATGGTTGACCCGGATCAATCCCCTGCCCTTCCCCTCAGCTTATTATGCATGTTTAGGGTAATTAAATAACTATATAAGCAGTTGTCTTTGGGAAAACTTATGAGTATGGTTAAGATTGGTGATTTAACTAGTAAATAACAATAGATATAACTCTGTGAAGGATGGCATATGGATGAGTACTAATATGTGTTCGTCTCATGAGTAACCTAAGCATGATGTACCATATATATATGAATGCATATTAACATGGGTGCGATTGAGATGAATGGCAAATAATGTTGACATTAAAGATTGTGTAAATGGATATTGTTAGTGGCATGATTTATTTGGAATTCTTGGTATGGATGTTGTGTTTATGTTGTCAATGATGTGTGGCTTGCTGGAGGTGAGGTAAGTTGATGTTTCGATGTTGGTTTAAGATTTTTTACAGATTTCTGGGCAAGGGTTGAAATTCCTAACTCTGTCGCGAGCGCGACATCGTTGCGAGGTCATGACAGAGCCCGGTGAAAGCAGCCCTTGCACGCGTCCGAGCTCTCCGCCGAGCCGTGCAGCAGAGCCTCTGTCGCGAGTGCAACAGAGAGCTCGATTGCCGAATTGTTTGGGTTGGCAGCTCACTGTCGCGAGCGCGATGTATGTCGCAAGCGCGATAGCGAGATGCCCTAGTTCCCTCGCGAGATCGCGAAGGTTGCCGTGATTGCGACCTGGGGCAAGTCGCCTCTGTCGCGATCGCGACACTCCCTAGTTTCCAAATTGAGTTTTCTTTTGTAATTCCAATGTTTTATTGCCGAACTTATGATGCCTTTAGGTTATACTTGGACTATTTTATGAAGTATATTAATATAATTGGATGTATTATGCATGGACAATGTTATGAATTATATAAATGTGATATGTTAAATTATACTCTTTGCAATATGAATTGTATGATGCATGACTGATTTTTATGAACATATTTATATGTCTATTGTACTCTGGCTTATGCATTATGCAATTCGAAATGTGAATTCTTTTACGCATGACCTGCGAGAGTCAGTCTAGTGGATAGTTAGGCATGCCTAATAGAGTTTCTTTAGCTGCAGCCCTTTGAACGTTTGGACCCTGATCAGGTCCCTGTCTGGTTCCTCGCGAACCCTTTAGTGTGAATGGGTCTTGTTTAAGATCCCCTTTCGTTAAAATATTTTCGAATGAGGAAAATGATGTTATTTTTCGATTCGTACCCGTAAGGTACCCTTTGGCCGGTTGGTACCCGTAAAGTACTATTTGTGTACTCGTTATCCACTATTGTGAGTCAGCAGGTGCTTTGTTGTTTTGTCTTGTTTTACTTGAATAACTATAAGAATGTGACATCCGAATGAGCATGATAATGATTTGAGAAAATAGTTTATATGTATATGAATGTGGATATGAGCTTTAGAATGTATGTCTGTATTATGTAAGCATGATTTTATATCTAACACGATTATTCGCATTTTTCATATGATGTGTTATGAGCTTCAGAATGTCATGAATATGATTTGAATATTATCTATATATGTATGTGACTCAAGCATGGTTTTATTGTATTTAAGCATGTGAATCGGATCAGTTGTGGCAGTAAGTATGTAAGATTTAACTATATTTTCCGCATGGTGATGTTATGAATGTGATGTTATGTGATTATATCTTCGGTCTCTGCTATTGGAGTGTTTTCTGCATGATAGTTGGGTACGTTAATGTATGGTAATTGTGTCACATTTGAATGGGTTTTCAGTTAATGCATGGGTACTTGGTTATGACAACTGCATGTGTAAATCTCATGTGATTTCGCACGGTAAGGTGCTGATATTTGATACCTCGGTAGGTATATGTGTGAAGCGCGCCGGATCCCGAGCGCCGCCCGTTCGACCGCCCGCACGTGGGCGACCGGGGCATTTGCGGGTCCGTTGGCATCTTGCAAATAAATCGCAAGTGCGTCTATGTTGGGCAACAAGGAGGTATCATGGAGTCGCCACCCAATAGAACATTGGGAAAGTTTCTCTCGCCTCGGAGAGCCTAAGACTTGCGCATTTTATCCATGTTGGGCCATGAGGCCTAGGATTAGCGCTAAAGTCTCGTGACCCAAGAAGTATTTTGGAGGATAACCTCTAACCTCTCGAGCCCAAAGACCAGAGCTGGGTCCGGGATTTCTCATCTATTTCTACCTCAATTAGCTTATGATCAAATTTTAATATCATTAATTCGCTCTCTCTCCACACTATGCAGTTTAATTGAAAAGCGCATTTATTCACATTTTGAAAGCAATAAATGATCAAATAGACGATAAAAGCAATAGATTACAATAATACAAGGAGCGGAATACAACTCCCTTTTGTAAATGTGCGGATCATACATAAATCGGGACATTGCTTATTCTGAGGACTTTGGTCCTCGCATGCGTCGTTATTAAAATTGAATGTTTTCATTGTGATGGTTTTATTGGATGAAATAGGACATTGGTCCAGTTTTGTGTAAACCTCATTTTATTAAATATAAAACCATTGAGTTATTTTTATACATCAACGGGATCTGACCACAGCTTCGATCTGTGAGATGCAGCACTCTCTGGCTACAACCTCGATCTGGTGAAGAGCAGTGTTTCTTCAACTGCAGCTTCGATCTGGAGTGTGGAAACTCCGCTGGTTTCCTTGTTTCAAAGGAGATCTTTTTAATCGATGTCTGTGCTCAGATCGGTATTCCTTTGTTCCTATGAGATAAAAGATTTTGTTAATTCACGTTTGAATGGTCATCTTTTGGCCTGTCTGTTGATGGCGTGACCTTTGCTTTATTGGCTGTGCCATGTTTCACCTTTTATTCATTTTTTCTTATTGAGATGTTATTTTCTCATTTTTATTATTTTCTTGTTATATTGTCATTTTTATCGACATGTAAGTAAATATGAGAACATACACTTTCTGTGATGTGATTAAGCAATTAACAATCGAATGATCATGCGATAAGGAAGCAAAAGTTTTCCACTAAAAATGTCCTTTTTGTACAGTGCATATACAAAATATAAAACATACAAAAGATACAAAAAATAACTCCCTGAAGATCAAAGAGGTGTGTAGTCTGAGGGCTCATCGAGATCCTCATCATCCGATATATGCACGGTCCCTGGCGGAGGTGGAGGTGGACGTGCCGGAGGTGGTGGCGGAGCTGTGGAGGGTCCTGCCTCATGATCATGGGCTCGCCTGAACTGAACCTGAGCATAGCCGTCCAAGAAGGGCTGGGCGCAGGTGCTCATAAACCCTAAGGTCTCAGAAACCTTCTCTCCCAACTTCTTGAAGGCTTGACTCAGCTGAGTGGTCTGCTCAACAGCGGCCGTCCTCCTATGCTCTAGGCTCTGCTCCCTGAACTCTCTCATGGTCTGAGACAGGGGTGGAAGGATCCCCTCTATCGCCTGGACGCGGGATCTCAGAGAGTCAAGTGACTCATCAATCATCTGTAGGGTCATATCGACCCTCTGAGACGCCTGGTCCTATGACGATCTCACATCATGAGCGAGCTGCTGCCTGAGCTCCCTCTGCCCCTTAGCAATCTGCTCAATCAGCTTCATCTGCTCTCCTCTGAAAGCCTCCAGGACCCGAGTCTGCTCATCCCTAAAGGCATCCATGGCCCGAGTCTGCTCCCGAGCCAAGAGCTCCACCGACTGGGACTGCTCCACAATGGCAGCCTGCTGGCGATCTAACCTCTCGTGGATAGCCCTATCTCTCTCATCCTGCCGCCGCTCCAAAGCTGCAAACATGGAGGTGAGGAGCTGGGAGAAGTCTGGCTGCACAGGCTGCTGCGGTGTTGGCTCTGGTGGTGGTGTCGAGGAAGTGGATGCTCCGGGGTCACCTCGGGAGTACGGATGGTATCTCTCGGAGGGCCCATGGACAGACCTCTGTACTCTGGCGCTCGGTGATGGGACTGGAGTCGGCGCCCTGGATGCCGGTGAAGCAGCAAAGAGGTCGTCCATCGTGATCTCAAAATCAAAATCTGAGGGGGTCCTAGGTGGCTCCTGCTGCTGTGGTGGAGGCACCGTCCGCGGCTGAGGAGGCTGAGGATGCTGGTGCTCCGGCTGAGGCTCTGGCTGCGGAGGCTGAGGCTGGGGCTGTGGCTCGGGCTCTAGCTGAGGCTCTGGGTGTGGAGGCTGCTCCTCCTGGTGCTCTGGGTGATCAGGATCTGCCCCCAAGGGTGGAAGGCTGAACATCTGCCGGGTCTCATGGATAGTTAACACCCTGTAGGCCTCTGCCTGGCCAGAAATCGGGGAGATCATCCCCATCTGAACTGCCGCTGCAGCGTCTATATGGATCCCCTCCGGCAAGGGTCCTCTCAACCTCTCGGGGTTAAACCCCAATCTCAACAGTAAACGGGTGATGACTCCTCCTACCATCACCACCGGTGTCAACCCTCTGCTGACTCTGGTCAGGTTGGCCAAGATCTCGTGGCTAATATTGAGACGCTGGCCTGCCACCATAGCCCAGAGGCTCCAGATCTCGGCCGCGTTAAGCGACCCTGGATTACCAGCTCGACCGAGGTACGAGCTGGAAAGCACTCTGTGCAAATACCGGAGTGCCTGAGACACCAGTACGGTGCTCTTCGCTGTATCGTGATCATACAGCACTCCTGGTATAGCAATGGCTGCCCAATGGGCGTGTCTCACAGCTCGCCGCGGGATCTCGACCCCTTCCTCCGTAGGGAGCCCCATAGCCTGAGCAAACCTCTGCCTAGTGATGCTGACATGGTCGCCATCGAACCAAAACTGAATCACCCCCGGGTCGGTATCAGCACTCTGAAAGCCGGTGTAGCGGAGAGTGGCCAAGACCTGGCGGGTAGACTCTGGAAATGTCTGGAATGCGGGCTCAAGGAACTCTGTCCAACCAGCTCCCTCAGCAAGTAGATCAAACTCTGGGGCCAATCCAAGGGCCTCTAGAAAAGGGCGAGATACAAAACGGCTGGCCCGAAACTCTACCTGAGCCAACGCTCTGTACCTCTGAGCGGACTCGTCATCCATCCAAGCCGGAGCCACAAGCTCGGGCTGGGCCTGTGGTGCTCTGCGTCTGGGAGGCATCCTGCAAAAGGGAAGGAATCAGATAGCGAAAACTTGACAAAACAAGCACTATCAGGTTTATTTTCCAAAATCTAAGGTCCATCTAGGCCTTAACAGGGTAACGGCGGCCCAACGTGAGATAAAAAAAAAAAAAGAAAGGTAATAACAGATGAAAATAGCAAGCGTCCTGTCTAAGGAAGTAGCCTAATATGCCTTGCACGCATTACGGCAAGAGCCACATGCAATTATCATGGAAATAATTAAAGTGAATAAAAATGGGTCTTCCAGGTCCCAAGGCATGCAATAAAAATGTTCAATTCTAGAATAAACAATAAAAATTTTGGCAGCATCCCGGCAGGGATATGCCCAGCCTCCTGCATGAAAAAGATAAAAACATAGGCCTCAGGCCTCAACAATAGTGTACATATGTAAATGGGACGCACCCCGGCAAGAGTGTGCCCCCAGCAACACAAAAATAATGGCCTCAGGCCGCAAAAGCAAAACATGCACAAAATGGTGCACTGAAAGGATGCAATTCTAAGGCACCGAGATTATGAAAAGGTTCTATTTCTATGTGATCATGCAAAAAGTTCAGATTTAATTACAAAAATAATAAAGAAAATTGGGCAGCATTCTCCCTAGATTCCTAAGGCATCTAAGGCATCTTAAAGTCAAAAGGAAAAGAGATGAAGAGATAAATTGAATAAAATTCAAAAAAAGTAGTTATTTACTTACTTGTAGTCGCGGGAAGTGTAGAAACTGGAGAAAATGCGAATATCCAAGCACCCAGTGAGTATAAAATGCGAAAAAATAAAGAAATCGCGAAAAAATAAGGAGAAAAGCTTTAAAAACCGCTAAAAAACGTTAAGAGAACGGTTTGAGAGAGGAAGAAGAAAGGGACAGCAACGTTAAACCGTCTGTCACTCGCCCTTATATAGAAATTCTTAACCGACGGGCAGGGCGTCTGTACAAGCGACCGACGGGCTACCCGTCCGTCGTGCAATAAATGCGAGTTAATGCGTGTGATGAATGCAATGCTGATGTATGCATCTGCCAGGTGGATCTATACCGACGGTCAGGCCGTCTCTGTGGGTAGACGGGCAGGCCGTCCCTGTGTAGAGGCGGGTAGGCCGTCCCTGTGGATAGATAGTCAGGCCGTCGGTGACGCTTGCCTATAAAATCTTGCAAAATTTTTGTCTCTTCATTTTCCACATCTTGAGTCCTTCATTTCTCTCAAAATGTCCTCCCCTCTTGCCCAAAGGATGCACCGTATTTTAGATGACAAACACACTTGGGGAGAAGGCGCCCTTTCCTCTTTGTCTGGGCTGAAATACCTGTGCCGGGTGAAAATCGACCAGAACCTCCTCCTGGCGGCGACCCACTTCTGGAACCCCCGGTTCCACGTTTTCCAATTCACCTACCAGGAACTGTGCCCCTTGCCCGAAGAGTTAGCCTCCATCCTGGGAGCTCGGTTCCCTCCTGGCGCACTGCCTTGCGTCCCCCGCTGTGGCCTTATCCAGACCTGGGACGTAGCCCTGGCTCTGGGCATACCCTCCTCGGAGGCCAACAAGCTGATTCCTCTGAGCTCTTCCTTTGCCCTGGAGCCACTGATCGAGGCTCTGGATCGATTTACTGACATCCCCACATATCGGGTAAGCATCACATTCTTATTCTGCATGGTGAACTTCCTTACCGTTGCTCCGGGAGGTTTGACCGGCGACTCTCGTCTGTTCGGAGTCCTGAGTGACTTTCATCTGGGACTGTCTCCCCTACCACTTGTCCTGGCTGAAACCATCCTGGGTCTGGATGCTGTGAGTTATGGGTCCACTACAACCTTTGCCGGCAGCCCCTTATTACTCCAGGTACGTCATTATTTTAAAGGTAGTGTGTCCCTCATGGATTTTCACACTAGCTTTTCTTAGCGGGAGGTGCGTCCTTTCGGATTTTCACACAAACCTGTGCCTTATTTTTGCCTGAAGTAAACCCTACTTACCTCTCTTATTTTATTTTTTTTTTTTGCTACATTTCTTTTTAATGCAGAACTAGAAAATGACGAAAGTGAAAAGAATAATATTCATCCTTTTTCACGAGTTTTGTGTACATTTCTATATAATTTCAGCATATATGATTAGTTTTGGCATTTACTCAGCTGCTTATGCGCCATCAATACATGAAACCAAATTTTAACAGCATCAACTCCTGTTACCAATCGGCCCTCTCGGGTTTTCACGATCGAACATTTTCTCTTATGCCTCTAATTTTTGCACAGGATGCCTTTTTTTGATTTTCACCCTGTCGAGGCGCCCAATTTTAGCATAGCCACCTTTTTTCGGTTTTCGACTTGCGGGGCATTTTATTCTCTTCTTTTTATTTTGGTCTTTAGCCGTGGAACCTTTTGAGTCTGTCGACATTGATCGGCTCTTTGAATTCGTTCCCATCGCTATCTGACAAGATCGCAGCCCCTTTGGACAACAGCTTCTTAAGGATATACGGCCCTTCCCAGGTAGGTCTGAATTTCCCCCTGATGTCTGGTATTCCTGGCCTCATATGTTTGAACACCAAGTCCCCTTCTTTCAGCGTGTTCTTCCTCACTTTCTTTCCGAAAGTTCTCGCTAATCTCTTCTGGTATATCTGATTATGATAATAAGCCTTCAGCCTACTCTCATCCAGTAAGTTCAAGTGCTGCAACCTCTGCTGCGCCCATTTGGCTTTCGGGATTTGGGCCTCCATGACCACCCTTAGAGATTTAAGTTCTATCTCTACCGGCAATACCACTTCTGTTCCGTATACCAGGGAAAATGGTGTAGCGCTTGTAGATGATCTTACCGTCGTTCTGTATCCCCATAGGGCAAAGGGTAACTTTTCAGCCCAGTCCTTATAGGTTTGGACCATCTTGGACAAGATCTTTTTCACATTCTTATTGGCGGCTTCTACTGCTCCATTCGCTTGCGGTCGGTAGGGAGAGAATTTATGATGCTCAACACCATACTTCCCGAGAAGCTTTCTGGTTTCTCCCATGAACTGCACTCCATTATCAGACACTATGTGATGAGAGAGGCCATATCTGCAGATCAAATTCCTCTCTATGAACTTGGCCATGTCCTTTGCGTCAATTTTCTTGAAAGATTCTGCCTCAACCCATTTGGTGAAATAGTCGATTGCGACTATGATGTATCTGTGCCCATTGGACGCCGTAGGGCGAATCTCTCCAATGATATCTATCCCCCAAGCAGCAAACGGCCAAGGTGATGTTAGGTTATGTAGTTCTGATACCGGCAGGTGCCTCAGATCTGCGTACTGTTGGCACAACTGACATTGTTTGACATACTTCGAACAATCAATGTCTATCGTAAGCCAATAAAAGCCTTGTCTCATGATCTTCTTGGCCAAGGTCAAACCATTCATGTGGGCCCCACAGACCCCTGCATGGGTTTCTTCCATTATCTTGCGCGCTTCTCTTTCATTCAAGCACCTGAGCTGGATCCCATCTGACCGTCTTTTGTACAACACCCCTTCTAAGGATATGAACTGAGTGGATAACTTACGTATCATCCTCTGGTCTTTTTCAGTGGCTTCTTCTGGAAATTTATCGTTTTCCAAGTAATTCATGATATCGAAGTACCATGGCCTCCCATCTAATGCCTCTACCTCCATTACTGGCTCGGTTTCAAAACTAGGCCTATCAGAGCTCGAAATTAGCACCGGTTTCATGGCCACTCCTTCAGAGTTATCCCACATTGACACTAAAGTTGCCAACGCATCAGCCAGACGGTTCTCATCTCTGGGCACAAAGTGGAAAGTGCAAGTCTCAAACTGCCCACACATCCCTTTCAGATATTGAACATAGGGGACTAGTCGTTCTTCTTTAACAGCCCACTCACCTCGGATCTGGTTTATTACCAAGGACGAGTCACCAAATACCTCTACGTTCCTTGCCCCCAACACAGCTAGAGCTTCCAACCCGAAGGTGCACGCTTCGTATTCAGCTTCATTGTTGGTCGCTTTGTATCTCAGCTTCTTAGCAAGAGGAAGCTTTTCATTATCTGGGGTTGTCAAGATGATTCCGACTTCGGCTCCCCTGTTATTAACTACCCCGTCAAAGTGCAACTGCCATCCTTGAACAGAAATCGTGCCTATGCTCTCGTCAGGGAAGGTAAACTCGGGGGTGTCCCCTTGGATAGGATGTTCAGCAAGAAATTCGGCTACAGCTCGCCCCTTGATAGTCTTGCGGGTGATGTATTGCACATCGAACTCTTGTAGCAAGAGCAGCCACCTCCCCATCTTTCCAAGCAAAGACGGTGCCTCCTGCAAATATCTTAATGGATTCTGCTTGGCTACTGCCTGAACTTTGTATGAGTGGAAGTAATGTCTCAGCTTCTTTGATGCCCAAATTACTGCAAGGCAGATCTTCTCCACTTCAGCATATTTTATTTCATAAGCCAGGAACTTCTTACTGAGGTAGTAAATTGCAAACTCCACCCCAAATTCATCCTCTTGAGCCATCATGGCGCCCACTGAACCATCTTCTACTGCCAGGTATAGAATAAGCGGTTTGACAGGCTGCGGAGGCCTTAGCACTGGCGGATTTAACATATATTCCTTGATATTATCAAAGGCTCTCTGGCAGTCTTCGTTCCAGACTACGGGCTGATTCTTTCTAAGCAGCTTAAAAACAGGTTCGCATATCGAAGTGAGCTTGGCAATAAACCGGCTAACATATTGCAGCTTGCCCAGGAAACTCCTTACATCCTTCTCTTTTTGTGGCACAGGCATCTCTCTGATAGCTTTCACCTTGTCTGGGTCGATTTCTATCCCCCTCTGGCTGACGACATGTCCCAACAGCTTTCCTGAAGTCACTCCGAAAATGCACTTCTTGGGGTTAAGTCGCAGATTATACTTATCGATCCTGGTGAAGAACTTCTCTAGAGCTTCAAAGTGTCCCTCTCGGGTGGCTGACTTGACCATCATGTCATCGACATACACCTCCACTTCTTTGTGAATCAGGTCACTTAAGATCTTGGTTGCCATCCTCTGGTATGTGGCCCCCGCATTCTTCAGGCCAAAAGGCATGACCCGATAGGCATAGGTGCCCCACTCCATGATAAAAGCAGTTTTAACACAGTCAGCTATCTTGTTCAGGATCTGGTTGTAGCCCACATAGCCGTCCCCAAAGCTGTACATCGCGTAATTGGCGGCACTGTCTATCAACACATCAATATGGGGTAGTGGAAAATCATCTTTAGGGCAGGCTTTGTTAAGATCTCGATAATCCACACACACCCTGACCTTTCCGTTCTTCTTTGCTACAGGGACCACATTTGCCAGCCATGTAGGATACTGGACTTCCACAAGGAACTTAGCTTCAATTTGCTGTCGAATTTCCTCCTTAACCTTATCAGCCCATTCTGGTCTTAGCCTTCTCAACTTCTGCTTCACAGGCTTGCAATCTGGGTAAGTTGGGATGGCATGTTCCGCCACGTCTCGGTCAATCCCCGGCATGTCCTCGTAGGTCCAGGCAAAGACTTTTTCATGTTTTCTTATTATTCTCTCAAAATTTTTTCTCTCCTCAGGAGTTATGTTTGATGCTATTAGAATTTCTCTCGGATTTTCCGAGGTTCCAAGATTAAAAGGCGTTGTGCCAGTGGAGTCAATGTCAAAAATTGATGGAATATGATCATGTTCATGCATGTTGAAATCATTAGAAACATCGCACAAATAAGTGAAATTGTTCATCTTATTAATAATATTATAGTTATCATTTACATCATAAAAGAGTTCTGGAATAAAAAGACAATCTAGGCTAGAGTCTTCTTCCGCCGCTCCCGAGGTTGATGCTGTTGCAGCTTGCTCACTAACTTTCTGATTTAGCAGAGGCCCCTCAGGCGCGTCGGAGGAAATCTCCAAATCCCCCATTTTCAGCTCTAATTCTGCCATCTTCTCTTTCCCTTTCAGCCTGGCAGCTACCATCTTTTCAGTAACGACCTCCTCAAGCTCGCACTTGTCCCAAGTGATACCCTGAGTCATGACTTCCTCATCCCAAAAGTCTTCAGCACTCTTGACGAACCCGACGTGCCAGTCATACACATCATTAAAGATCTCAAAGCCAGGGACAATCCTCCCATCTACCCATTGTGGCTCATCTTCACCAGTATACGCACAAACTGAGGATGCTGGCACAAAGCTCTCTGAAATGTGGGGGATCTTGTCTGTCACCCTCTTCTTGCCGAAGCCACCTCTATACCCCAGGCCTTTCCGGTTCTTTTGCCCTCGAGTGGTGATCGCGGTCTGCAATCCTTGGGAGCCTCTGCCCAATCCAGCCCCGGGAAGATAGTGCATCTTCTTCATCATATTAACCACAGCCGGGCTATCTACTGATCCACGCTCTTCCCTTATCATAGACACATGGAAGCCGCTGAACGGTTGATTGGCAATTTCCAGCGCTGAGACCTGGTTTTCCCTGGCCGCTTTGATAGTCACCACCTCCCCTTCGTGTGGGAACTTTATCATTTGATGCAGTGTGGATGGTACTCCTCCTAATTTATGAAACCAGGGTCTCCCAAGCAAAGCTGAGAAGTTAGCAGGGATGGGCAGGACTACAAATTCGACCTCCACTTCGATAGGTCCTATCTTGACCAAAGTCTTGAAGGTTCCCGAGGCTTGCCTCCTTGAGTTATCGTAGGCTGTGATAGTCAGATCTGATCCGCTGAGCATATCCTCGCTTAAACCAAAAGCTTGCAAAGCTATCAAAGGGCACACGTTGATAGAAGACCCGTCGTCCACCATAACGCAAGCAGTGTGCTTTCCGCTAATCTGTGCTTTAATGTACAAGGGTCGATTGTGGTTGCGTCTTTCAACAGGTAGGTCGGCGTCGGAAAAGACCAATCTCTCCTCGGATCCTCCCTTAATTAAACCCAAAAGCTCTGACGGGGAAATATTGGTGGCGACTGTTGCCTCAACCAAAGCTTCTACTACCTTCTGCCTATGAGAGGGGGATTGCCTCAACAAATCCCATATGGATATCTGAGCCGCGGTCTTCTTCAACTGTCTGACAATCTGTCCCTCCTCTGGCTCTTTTTCTGCTGATGGTTGTACCGGCTCAGGTAGCTTTGTAATCTCGGGGATCACCCTTCCACTTCTCGTGACAGCGTTTATCTCTCCCTCGTCTCCATCGGAGCCCCACAAATCAAGGTTCAACCCTTCATCATCCTCGGCTTCTCCACCGCTTTCACTGCTAGACCAGCAATCAAGGGTCGCCACAACTGCCTTCTCCTTCCTATCCTCGGGATTATCAACGGCAGACTCCTCATTCCCATATAGATCTTGTAGCACGTACCACTCTGGCAGGCTAGATTGGATCATAAACACGGGTGGTGGTACGGCATTATAACCGGGCTTCTTCTCAAGGTCAGAGATCTGCTTGCTATCAATCAAGTCTTGGATAGAGTGCCGGAGCGCCTTGCATTTATCAGTGATATGGCCCAAATGCTGGTGGAATGCACAGAATTCGTTATCCTTATGTCCCGGTTTCCCTTGTGTCAAAGTTGGCCTAGGAGTCAGAGGGCGTAATTTTCCCTCCTTCATCAGCCTCCTCAAGACCAAGGATAATGGTCTCCCCAAGTTCGAAAACTTCCTCTGGGTGGTTACCTCAGTAGCAGACACTTCACCCATTCTTCTAGTGCTGTTACTGGGACCCGCCGGCCTGCTGGTTTCTTGACCGGGGTTAGCTCTTTTGGCGAAATTGTCATTGTTAGCTTTTCGGGTCAAGAACTCTCCCTCTGCTTCGATGGCTATATCTTTGAGAGACTCCCAGTCCTTTAACCCCTTCATTCTCAATCCCTCCTTCAAGTACGGGCTCGCGTTCTTAATGAAAAGACGAATCTGATCCTGGGTGTCAGGCTTTCGGCGCATCTCCATTACTCGGTTCCGCCATCGGGTAAGATACTCATGGAAGGATTCCCTGGCTTTCTGCTGAAGTAGCTCAAGGTCTTTCAGAGTCACCTCCATTCTGGTATTACAGTCATACTGCTTCAGAAACTCCTCAGTGAGCAGATCCCAATCTTCTTTAGTGCGGCGGTCAAGGCCATGATACCAGTCTATGGCATGAGAGGTCAGACTCAGACAAAAGTATTCCACTTTCTGCTTCTTGGACAATGTGGTCCCCTTCATGACCAGAGAATATTGCTTCGCATGTGCGGTGGGGTCAGAAGTACCATCAAACTTTGGCACATCCGACATTTTGAAATTATAAGGGATCGGGTCCTCTCCGTCCAACTCCCTATCCTCCGGATTTATCCCGTGAGCTCTGCCTATCATACGAGCCATAGCCTCGAACCTCTCTTCCATCTTCCTCAGAATAAAGTCATCAGCTTGAGGTGCCTTCCCCTTCTCAGATGCGATGCTCAACCTGTCATCCTCGATATCTCTATCATCATCAATTCTTAGCACTGGCCTTCTTCTCAGCTCTCCCGAAGCCACTGATCTTAACTCTACTGGCGGCGCCCTAACGGGCTCCTCTCGCCTTTCAACCCTTTCTTCTTCAGGCTCATTCTGTCTCATTGGAGGAGGAGGAGGGTTCTGCGGAGCATTTGGCTTAGCGTTCTGCTGTGCCAAGGCGGTCAACATATTCATCATCCTGCCCTCGAATTCCTTAAAACGGCAGCCCCCTTCTTCCGCAATCATGGCCCTGGTGGCATCTTCCCCCCTAGGCGAGTTTGCCATCCGAGATACTGTACCACTGATTTCTGATAAAATCTCCGGTAGGCCCTCTTTATCTGACAACTCAGGAGTAAGAACTCGGATCAGTCGCCCGGTTGGTGATCTAGTCCACCTGGGCAGATCTATGATGGCTGCAGGGACAAAAGTTAGAATGATGCATGAAATGTAGGTATAATGCATGATCGTGATATGCAACATTTACAGAGCACAAGCAAGCAAGTAGGTCCTTCCGCCCTTATTTCTCCCACACACGTGGTCGTGCAGTCTCTTTCCTAGGTGGGATTAGCCCAAGGGTCAACGAGGGACCCAATGGATGCGTATGGTGCGCGGCGAAAAACCGGCAGCATAACACTCCTATGCTAATGTACAAGCGGATGGATAATGATCGCCACGTATTCGGACGTTCCAAAAATTTCGACATGGCCCTGCCGGGGCATGATAGCCTTTGGCTAGGTTACCAAGCGAGATATTTGAACTCATCCAATACATGAGGATCCATACAGCAAGTATGAGATTATGGTTCATTTCACCTGTGGAAAGTGACTACAGCCATTACATGAGCTTTGGACAAGGGAGATGTTTCTTTGAGGCTACCCAAGCATGATCCCTGCTGACGGGTCTAGCTCATCACGAGCATAGCGACCGATTGGGTCACCATTTTGATATACCATTGAGGTACGTGGCTTGGGCTGGTGATTATCCTTAACACTTCCCCAAATTGAGTGAAAATGAGGAGGTGCTTCAGGAACGCACCGGGGCTAGAAGAGGGACCAAACTAGCGCATTCTAAGGCTCTAATGATATGCAAATGCAAATTTGAGAGAAAGCGAATTTTATGAATTAAATTTTGATCATAAATGTTAAAAGAGGTATTTTCAAATCGAAATCTCGAACCATAAACGTCCCCAGTGGAGTCGCCACTGTGACGCGCGCCTGATCCCGAGCGCCGCCCGTTCGACCGCCCGCACGTGGGCGACCGGGGCATTTGCGGGTCCGTTGGCATCTTGCAAATAAATTGCAAGTGCGTCTATGTTGGGCAACAAGGAGGTATCATGGAGTCGCCACCCAATAGAACATTGGGAAAGTTTCTCTCGCCTCGGAGAGCCTAAGACTTGCGCATTTTATCCATGTTGGGCCATGAGGCCTAGGATTAACGCTAAAGTCTCGTGACCCAAGAAGTATTTTGGAGGATAACCTCTAACCTCTCGAGCCCAAAGACCAGAGCTGGGTCCGGGATTTCTCATCTATTTCTACCTCAATTAGCTTATGATCAAATTTTAATATCATTAATTCACTCTCTCTCCACACTATGCAGTTTAATTGAAAAGCACATTTATTCACATTTTGAAAGCAATAAATGATCAAATAGACGATAAAAGCAATAGATTACAATAATACAAGGAGCGGAATACAACTCCCTTTTGTAAATGTGCGGATCATACATAAATCGGGACATTGCTTATTCTGAGGACTTTGGTCCTCGCATGCGTCGTTATTAAAATTGAATGTTTTCATTGTGATGGTTTTATTGGATGAAATAGGACATTGGTCCAGTTTTGTGTAAACCTCATTTTATTAAATATAAAACCATTGAGTTATTTTTATACATCAACGGGATATGAAAGGAGTGCATCCATATACATAAGATAATCAATAAAAGAAATGAAACAAGAGGATTAGGAAACTAAACCAGACGAGATCCTCCGAACATGGTAGATAGCCGCTCAAGCTCGGGATAATCCAGGAGGATCGATATACACTCACAAAAAGTTAAGAGAGATTAATATACATAAAGTTAACATACAAGAAATCGAAGAAACTGGATAGGGATGAAAAATGATTAAAAAAATGGAGACAGAACCCACCGACGGCCTTTCCTGGTTGACCGACGGGCGTCGGTTCGGTTATCCGATATGCCTGTTTGTCACTCAAGAGTGGGCGTCTATAAGTGGGTGACCGACGGGCGTCGGACATGAAGATGACCCGTCGGTCACCTCTGTCTCCAAAAAAACAGAAAGGAAAGAAGCCTTTCAAGGTCAAAAAGCAAGTTTTATCCCAAAAGGAGATAAGAGAGTCAAAATGAAAGAAAATAATGACAGATATTCAAAAATTTCACAGAATGAATAAATAAATAAATAAATAATTAAATATGAGATGAAAATGGAGAAAGAATCCAGAATATTTACCCTCATATAGTCGCTTTGGGTAAGATTTTGGTGTCGGTTAGAGCCCCGCGCGTTCCCCGAGAAGCAAGGATGAAAGATTAAAGAGAGAAAATGAGATATTTCACCTTCAATCCTTCAGAAGAACGATTTTGGAGTCAAAATCTAAAGAAAACTAATTAGCTTTTAGTTCCTTTGATTGATTTGATCCTTGATTAAAAAGATTTCTTTGTAAATGTGTTTTGTTGGAAGAGAGAGAAAATGTGCTTGAAATTGGGCAGAGTTTCCTCTTCTGAAAATTTTTCCAACCCTTTTCAAATGAAAATCCGGAGCTTTTATAGCCAGACCCGACCGACGGGCGTCGGTGCATAGAGGCGGGCGTCGGAAGAATACTTCTAACACAAGGATTAGTCTGACGGCCCTGCCACATCCACCGACGGGCGTCGGAAGGGTTGAGTGCTCCGGGAAACCAGGTAGCAATCTGACAGGGGCGGTGACTTTCCGACGGGCGTCGGAAAATACCCTGAGCCGTCGGTGACTCGGAGCGACGGGCAGGCTTCACAGACGGGCTGGCCGTCTGTCGAAGGCAAAAAGCCTCCCGACTCGAAAAAACCTCTGTTTTTCTCTCCTTCGGCCCAGGAATGATAAAAACCTCACTTCTCATGGAACGCGGGGCAACCTCTAAGTCCAACCTACCATACAGGCTTGGACACCGATTTCATCACAGGGTAACCTCTGATCCAGACTGCTCCGGGACACGGTGCTTACAATATGCATGTGATATTGTATGTAGTTCTGCATGATGATACTTGTATCGTGTATTGTATTATGTCTATTTTGGCCTATTCTCGACGTAAGTATATGGTTATGGTTGTGAGTTTTTGAATTAATGCCTTTACTATGCAAGCCTAATTATATGTGTTATGAATGTTCGCATTAGCCATTGTTAATGTGCTATGCCTTGGCGACCATTGTGAATGGCCGTCCATGTTTCTTATGTGTTCTCCCCACTAAGCGTTTATCGCTTAGCACGGATTCCTTCCCGTGCAGGTGGTAGGTTTGGTTCTGTTCGAGTCGCGCATCTGCAAGGTTGGCCACGTAGAAGTCAAAAGTTTTGTTTTGAGATCAGCTTCAGTATTTTGGATTTTTGTTATTCCTGTAGTCTTGTATCTGTAAGGTTTTGGATATTATTTTGGGTTATGTAAACGTTATTATATTTGTATATTAAGTTATTCCTTCGTTTTATCTTTCGCCTTATGTTTTCGCTGAATGATTATATGTATGTATGTGAGTTGTTGTATGTTCAGCTATTGTTCCTTTAAAGTTTTAATTTCTGCTGTGTTTTCGTATGTATGCTATATATGAATGTATGCTTCCGCTTAGTGTGTGTGTGTGAGTGAGAGTCGGGTAGCGCGCCCGCCGGCGCCCTTCCAACGGGGGCGACGATGGGGGTGTTACAATTACTTATTTAAAAACACAGCTGTGCTTTTCTGCAGATATAAATTAAAGCACCGTTTCATCTTTAAGGGAGGAGTAGTGAGAGCTAGTTTTTAGATTAAAATAGAGCAGTCTTTTATTTTAGGGTGTTTAATTTCTTCTTAAATACTGTTTTTAGCATAGATTTAATTTTGAATTTCAATTTTGTTCTTAAATAATTTAAATTAATTTAGTTTAGATTTATATTTTGGGATTCAAGGAGATTCCAAGGTTGAAGAACAAGAGTTTCAAGATCTATTTTCTCTCTCATCAAGGGTGTACTCTAAACTTTAATTTTTCATATTTTATGTTTATATTTTTGATGTTAGAGTAGTTATTCATGCTTAGGAGTTCTTGAATCATATTAGTATTTTGGATATTTGGGTTTAATGAATATTTTCATGTTTTTTTTTCTATTTCTCTTAATCTTATTATTTGCAATTATGATGATGATTGGAGCTAAATCCGAAAATTGTTGTTTAAATGCTCTGTTCTTTTAATATTGGCATTTATTTTTCCAGCTGAATCCGGAATGGTAGGTTGGTTTGTGGATGTTAATGTTATTAGGTTCAGAATGGAGAGGAATAAATAGGTTTGAGATGGCTGAATCCAGAATGGCAAGTTGTCTTAGACCTAGGATTTGGTAACCCGCGTTTAAGCTAATTAATAGGCTGAATCTGGAATGGTAGGCTTGGGTTTAGTTGAGTTGTCTAGAATTTCATGTTAATATACATTTACCTATATCCAATTACATTTATGAGGATAAAATTTCCTAAGCATCCAATTCTTCCTTGTTTAATTTCTTGATGAACAATTTTATAGTTAATTGTTATTTTATAATTTTATTTTCTTGCTTAGCTTAGAATCTCCCATCAAAACAATTTGGGGATATCTTGGATTCACTCAACCATAGATATTTAACGTGACAATCCTTTTTTCCCTTGTGTTCGATATTCGCAGGTCTTTAGTTATACTCACTATATTACTTATCGATTTGGTACACTTACAGGACACCGATCAAGTTTTTGGCGCCGTTGCCTGGGAAAAAATTGTGTTATTTGTTCATATCTTTAGTTGAGTTAGTTTGAGATTTTTATTTTTCTTTATTTTGATTTGGTGTTTATCTTTGTAGGAAAATTTTGAGGTATTTTCAAAAATTGATGCAAGATAATGTCCAAGTGTGACGCCCCAATACCCCTTGGGAGGATATCGGAGTCGCAACAACGCATGCACATACAGAACACTCATGCGGAAGCGAAGATAAAATCATACAATCACATGCAACAGAATAATGGTCTTTAACATAACAAAAACATGCCAAAAAAAAAATAAACTCAAATATTCGTTTATATATTCAAAATGAAACTATTCTTTTACATTATAACATTTACTTTACATTTATATACTGTATACAAAATACACTTTACTTTGCCATATACATGTCCTATACAAAAGTCGCTTTACTTTTACATATGCCAAGCTATTCCAAAAACTCTAGAACATGTATACAAAAAGACTTCAATATATACTCCTAGTGGCCATGACCTTGCAGATGTGCAACCCTTCGAACCTGTAAACCTACATGGGAAAACACCCGTGCTAAGCGATAACGCTTAGTGAGGATATCACATATAAAAGACTTCTAACGAAGTCACAAGCATAATCATCAAGCATATCATTAGACGATATGCTAATCATCTATAAGCATATAAGGATATAAGCATTTATCATACTTGTAACATACCAAACATATAGTCATTCTGCTATATAATATATCTACTAATCTCATGTAACCTATATCATGTTCATGTTCTTCTAACTCTAATTATCAGCTCATGTAATGTAACACCCCCACCGCCGCCCCCGTTGGAAGGGCACCGGCGGGCACGCTACAACACGACACTCACTCACGACATGGCAAAGCATACAGCGGAAGCATACATGCGCTAAGCGGAAGCATTCAATAACCATATAATAAAATCTTGGAGAATATAAAAGGAAACATATTTCATTACATAAATAATCAAATGCGAGTTATATACAATGGCCCAAAAAGGTTACATCATTAAAAATCCTTTACAAAAAGAGTTATACATAAACAAAAGAAAATTATACATATACAAAAGAAAATTATACATATACAAAAGAAAATTTCAGGAGGAGACAGAAATAATAAACTCGACTCCTAAGTGGCCTGCCTGCAGATGCACGACTCGAGCACTCCCAAAATCCTTCACGATACCTGCACGGGATAAAAGCCCGTGCTAAGCGATAACGCTTAGTGGGGAGAAACAAACACAACAGAGCACTAACAAGAAACATGCACTAACATATATAATTCAATAAGAATTAGAGATATTACGATTTAATCAGGATAATATAACGTAATGCACTAAATCATTACACTAATATACCCCTCACCTCACTTAACACTTAATTATTTAATTCCTTTAACACAAAATTCTTAAATGTCCAAAATTCCTCTTACCCAAAGTACGAAAATACACTCACTTATCCGACTTAAAACACAGATTCCGACCAGGCTCTATTTGGGTTGTTACAAATCACTCCCCCTTAAGAAATTTCGTCCTCGAAATTTCCCCGCTAATCACTTAAATCCAAACAACCCAAACACAAACAGCAACTTAACCGAAAACTAATAACATAACTTACCAGAAGGTCCCGCTCGATCTGCTATATCTCTTACTTGCATCGCATAAACTCTTGGACGCGAAGGCACTTCTTCTGCATATGGTTTCTGCACTGACTCTGACGGCGCTTGCGAAGGACGTCCACTAGCTCTTCCACTCTGATTCCCTCTCGCTCTCTGACCACTGGCTCTACCCTCTGTTCTACCCTGAAGCTCTCTTCGATCCGGACAATTCGCCACCATGTGCTCTTGACTCCCACATCTGAAGCACGCTCCAGAGATCCTTCTGCACTCGCCCCAGTGGCGCTTATAACAATGCTCACACTCCGGAACAACACTTCCCTTGCTAGAGGGTGGCGCTACACTCTCGACTTCCGAACGAACCGGAATCGAACTCTTCCCACTTAGGCCACTCGGAACTCCTCTGGACTTCTTGCCACTTCCAAACCCATCACTCGGTGCTCTCCTCTTGCTCTCGATCCTTTGCTTGATCACCTCAGACTCTTCTAACTTCATTGCTGCTGCCACAAGCTGATAATACCCCACGGGTTGCAAAACTGAAAATGCCGACAACTGACCTCTATACACCTCCCGAAGTCCCTCTAGGAAATGCCGACTTCTGAACTCATCCGTCAACAAAGTCTCAGGCACATACTTACTCAACCGGCTGAATTCCTTATCATACTCGCTCACTGTCATACCTCGCTGCCTCAGACTGATAAACTCTCCCCACTTAGCCTCTTGATACGCCTTCGTCACATACTTCTTCTCAAATTCTTGCTTGAAGAACTCCCAAGTCAACTCGGCTGGTCGCTGAGGATTTCGCATCACCAATTCCCACCAGTCATATACAGGCCCCTGAAGCAAGGACACTGCACAAAGCACTCTCTGTTCTGCAGGACATCTAATCTCTTGCAAAATCCGATCTACTCTCTTAAGCCAAAACTCAGCCACATCAGATTGGTCCAAAGCGGTACCATGAAAATCCTCGGCTCCTCTCTTTCTTAACAACTCAGTCGGGGCCTTAGGAGCAGTCAACCTCTCTACCAACTGAAGCAAACCTTGCAATAAAACCGGATTCTCTTGACCAAAACCCACACCAGGAATCTCCTCTCGCTGATGCTGCGGAGCAGGCTGCTCACCTCTCACTACACTTGCACTACCAACCGTCTCACCCACATGCTCACTTGGATCAGACTCCATCTAAACACTACACAAGACAAGACACATCTGCATTAGGCCACGACACAAAACCGACTCACATGCACAAACTCAACACATAACAAACAGAGGCATCCAGAACCACCTAAACCGGTGCTCTGATACCACTAAGTTGTAACACCCCCACCGCCGCCCCCGTTGGAAGGGCACCGGCGGGCACGCTACAACACGACACTCACTCACGACATGGCAAAGCATACAGCGGAAGCATACATGCGCTAAGCGGAAGCATTCAATAACCATATAATAAAATCTTGGAGAATATAAAAGGAAACATATTTCATTACATAAATAATCAAATGCGAGTTATATACAATGGCCCAAAAAGGTTACATCATTAAAAATCCTTTACAAAAAGAGTTATACATAAACAAAAGAAAATTATACATATACAAAAGAAAATTATACATATACAAAAGAAAATTTCAGGAGGAGACAGAAATAATAAACTCGACTCCTAAGTGGCCTGCCTGCAGATGCACGACTCGAGCACTCCCAAAATCCTTCACGATACCTGCACGGGATAAAAGCCCGTGCTAAGCGATAACGCTTAGTGGGGAGAAACAAACACAACAGAGCACTAACAAGAAACATGCACTAACATATATAATTCAATAAGAATTAGAGATATTACGATTTAATCAGGATAATATAACGCAATGCACTAAATCATTACACTAATATACCCCTCACCTCACTTAACACTTAATTATTTAATTCCTTTAACACAAAATTCTTAAATGTCCAAAATTCCTCTTACCCAAAGTACGAAAATACACTCACTTATCCGACTTAAAACACAGATTCCGACCAGGCCCTATTTGGGTTGTTACATGTAACATATAATATCATGTCATTGCATATCATGTCCATTTATTTACATATAAGCATAAAAGCATACTTATAGTATATCTTGTACAAATAGTGACTTCTCCTATACATGTAAGCTCATATAAACGTTTAAGATATACGATAGCCATATACTTCTCTAGCCATGTACTATAGCTCTTTAGCATTTATACATCTCTTGTACATATAGACATCATTTCTTATACATATAACAGTATCATCTCTTGTACATTTAACATCAATTCATATACTTTTACATTTTTCATTTAGCCCATTGTCATAACATAAGTGGATACGGGTACATATAGATACCAAGTAATGGTACCAAAACATCTAGAGACCATAGTCTCAAGCCATCTAGAGACCGTAGTCCCAAACATCTAGATACTTTAAGTATCAACATCTAGACATCCGTCAATGCCAAACATATAGACACCCGTCAGTGACTACATCTAGCAGCTGCAAATCATCTAACCCTTTATAGGCATGCCTATCTATCCACTTGTATGAGCATCTAAGGCTTATAACTATTATCCCATATCAAAACATGTATTGTCATTCATATACATTTACTTGAACCCATGCTAGTCATGTAATCTACTTAATATCTTACTATACATACATACATGTCATTCTAAACTCATTCACATGTAACTCTATATGCATATCATTGCATACATGGTTCACCATGTTCAAGATATTTTAAATATATGCTTGTTAATACGCATCATCATTCATGATTTATCATACTTAATTTACACATGGATATACTCATATATATGCATTAGCACATTCATGGTTATACGCATTCACATTTACACTTATTCACCTTCACATTCTTGTTGTACGCATTCATATTTAAGACTATACATATTCGCATTCAAAACTATAGCATTCGCATTCATGATTTATCATATTCGCATTCACATACTTAATTCATCACACTTAGAACACTTATAGCTCATATATATATCAGTATGCATAATTTATCATACTTAGGATACTCATTTTATAATGATAAATATGTATTAGACAAGTCATGGGAACTCGTGGTGAAGTTCGGGTGCATTTCGGGAAGAAAAACACCCTAAAAAGACAAAACAGAGAGTGGTCACGGTGGCAATGGATTGGTTGTGACCGTGAGGTCCATAAATAGACATTCTGCCTGCTAAAAACATATGTCACGGTGGCAATGAATTTCATTGTGACCGTGACATACCAAAATAAGCAAAACAGAAGCTAAACTTCAGGACTGCTTCGCACCACAATTTTGTACAGCCCAAACTGAAGTCTTACACTCAATTTTAGGCAAAGGTTCCTTCATAATATTTCTTCCTCTATGTCTTATCTTTCAAATGAGAAAATTTTTAGGTCATTTCGATTTGTAAAACATCAGATATGAATTAAACAATATAGACTGTTCCAGTGAACCCTACAAGGTAGACACATCTGTTTGTGCTATTTTTAGGGGTCCTAGAGCCAGAGTTAGCTCATAGTCATTTCTGACAAACTTATAGGTATCGAAGTCATGGTTAAAATGAAGCATCAAAAACTCAATTTGGAGTTCTAAAACTCTAGTTATTACCAAATTACTATACAGAGGTCTAGTAAGCTATAAGCAGAATTTTCCCTAACACTAGGGTTCATACTTTTCATGCTTATTCACTTAGTATGCTCGTGGATTTTGTTCAATACTCATCACACATCATGTGTACACTTCAAGTACACCTCTATCAATTAACACATAATCATGCATCAATTACACATCAAAGTCATCTATCCATCACATATACTCAAATAAAATTAACATAAGAACACATATATCCCAAACCTCAAAATGGGTTGCTGGACACTCTCAATCTCCAGCTACACCTTCTCCTTTCCCTTAGCTTTCCTCTTGTCCAAATCTTACACAAAATACAAACATAATCTCTCTCTTAGTCCATACTCAAGATTCAATCCAAATCCAACTCAAAGGAAGGGAGTAGAAGAAAGGATACTCATATAAACATCAGCTTACTTACCTTTTTGGTTTAACTCTTCAAACCAATCCACATGCAATCAAATTCCAGATTCAATTGAGAAGAAAAAGAAACTCAAACTCAAGAGATGAAGGAATACAGAATTTTGAGGAAAGCAAATAATGGGAAATGCTGTCAAATTCCACTACCAATTCAGCCTCATAATTAAACATAATTTGCATGCAAAAAGAAAGGGTTGGCTATCTCATGGGAGAAGCCACACGTGTATTCCACTCCTCAGCCTTACCAAAATCCAGCAAATGATATTTGGCAAATAACCATTCAGTCCCTCTCATATATTCTGTCCTTTAATGGTAACTTTTCCTTTTTCAATTACACCCTTAGCCCATTAATTACTCACTTAATCCAATCTCATTAACACCCTAACATGCAATTGACACTATAATCCAACTAGTGTACACTTTGGGGTATTACAATTCTACCCTCCTTAAGAAATTTCGTCCTCGAAATTTTCACTGTAATAAACAGAAAATCATGCTAGTCAATGCACAAATGTAAATCTTACCAGATGGACCAGCAGGATCTTCTACTTCTTCTCCAATCATGGCAAAGACTTGCCTCTGTCCACTAGGAGCAGTAGGCCGCTCTACTGTCTCGGACCTTACTTGTGCTCCTCTTCCTCTTCCTCCACTAGTTCTTGTTGATCCAGATACGTTCGCATTTCCTCTATTCACTTGAGAACCAGAATTCTCTTTAATCTCAGGACAATTAGCAAAAATATGATCCATACCTCCGCATTTGAAACATGCTCCTGTAAGTTTTCTACATGTTCCCCAATGGTTCCTTTGACAGTGCTCACATTTAGGTATTGTGCTACCTCTACTCGAAGGAGGCACAACACTACCCATCGATGTAGGCTCTCTAAATGAATCTTGCATATGCTGTCCACTTGCAACTCCTCTAGTCTTCTTACTACTAACTTTATCATTTCCAGATACTTTCCTCTTATGCTCTTTCTTTTGCTTTATTAACTCAGCTTCTTCCAATTTGATAGCAGCCAATACCAACTGATAATAATTTACTGATTGCATAACAGCCATGGCAGACAAAGGTCCTCTTATAGATTCTCTTAATCCATCCTCAAACTGTCGACATTTGAATTCATCTGTTAACAATCCTTTTGGCACATATTTACTCAGTCGACTGAATTCCTTGTCATATTCTCCTACTGTCATACCTCTTTACTTCAAACTCACAAACTCTCTCCACTTCTCTTCTTTATAAGCTTTAGTGATGTACTTCTTTTCAAATTCTTGAGCAAAGAAGTCCCAAGTTAACTCATCTGGTCGCTGGGGATTCTGAAGTACCAATTCCCACCAATCATAAGCTGAACCTTGCAGTAATGATACTGCACATGTCACCCACTGATCTTGTGGACAATTGATTTGCTTTAATATCCTTTCCGTCCTTTGCAACCAGAACTCAATCATCTCTGACTGATCCAAAGTAGTCCCACTGAACTCCTCTGCCCCTCTCTTTCTAATCAAATCTGTTGGAGGCTTATGGGCACTTAACCTTTCCATTACTTGTATCATTCCTTGCCACAATATTGGGTCACCATAATTCGGACCTACACCTTCTGCTCGAGGCCTCTCTTGTACTGGCGGATTAACTCTCGCATGATTAGCACTACCCGTCGTCTCTCCTACCTCTTCACTCGGATCCGACTCCATCTACTACCTACAAAGGGTAACATCTGCATTAGGCCAGAACTCTAGACAGACTGACATACATGTAATCATTACTCTAACATCTTATCATCCAGAAACATCTACCTAGGCTCTGATACCACAACTTGTGATGCCCCAATACCACTTGGGAGGATATCGGAGTCGCAACAACGCATGCACATACAGAAAACTCATGCGGAAGCGAAGATAAAATCATACAATCACATGCAACGGAATAATGGTCTTTAACATAACAAAAACATGCCAAAAAAAAAACAAACTCAAATATTCGTTTATATATTCAAAATGAAACTATTCTTTTACATTATAACATTTACTTTACATTTATATACTGTATACAAAATACACTTTACTTTGCCATATACATGTCCTATACAAAAGTCGCTTTACTTTTACATATGCCAAGCTATTCCAAAAACTCTAGAACATGTATACAAAAAGACTTCAATATATACTCCTAGTGGCCATGACCTTGCAGATGTGCAACCCTTCGAACCTGTAAACCTACACGGGAAAACACCTGTGCTAAGCGATAACGCTTAGTGGGGATATCACATATAAAAGACTTCTAACGAAGTCACAAGCATAATCATCAAGCATATCATTAGACGATATGCTAATCATCTATAAGCATATAAGGATATAAGCATTTATCATACTTGTAACATACCAAACATATAGTCATTCTGCTATATAATATATCTACTAATCTCATGTAACCTATATCATGTTCATGTTCTTCTAACTCTAATTATCAGCTCATGTAACATATAATATCATGTCATTGCATATCATGTCCATTTATTTACTTATAAGCATAAAAGCATACTTATAGTATATCTTGTACAAATAATGACTTCTCCTATACATGTAAGCTCATATAAACGTTTAAGATATACGATAGCCATATACTTCTCTAGCCATGTACTATAGCTCTTTAGCATTTATACATCTCTTGTACATATAAACATCATTTCTTATACATATAACAGTATCATCTCTTGTACATTTAACATCAATTCATATACTTTTACATTTTTCATTTAGCCCATTGTCATAACATAAGTGGATACGGGTACATATAGATACCAAGTAATGGTACCAAAATATCTAGAGACCATAGTCTCAAGCCATCTAGAGACCGTAGTCCCAAACATCTAGATACTTTAAGTATCAACATCTAGACATCCGTCGATGCCAAACATATAGACACCCGTCAGTGCCAACATCTAGCAGCTGCAAATCATCTAACCCTTTATAGGCATGCCTATCTATCCACTTGTATGAGCATCTAAGGCTTATAACTATTATCCCATATCAAAACATGTATTGTCATTCATATACATTTACTTGAACCCATGCTAGTCATGTAATCTACTTAATATCTTACTATACATACATACATGTCATTCTAAACTCATTCACATGTAACTCTATATGCATATCATTGCATACATGGTTCACCATGTTCAAGATATTTTAAATATATGCTTGTTAATACGCATCATCATTCATGATTTATCATACTTAATTTACACATGGATATACTCATATATATGCATTAGCACATTCATGGTTATACGCATTCACATTTACACTTATTCACCTTCACATTCTTGTTGTACGCATTCATATTTAAGACTATACATATTCGCATTCAAAACTATAGCATTCGCATTCATGATTTATCATATTCGCATTCACATACTTAATTCATCACACTTAGAACACTTATAGCTCATATATATATCAGTATGCATAATTTATCATACTTAGGATACTCATTTTATAATGATAAATATGTATTGGACAAGTCATGGGAACTCGTGGTGAAGTTCGGGTGCATTTCGGGAAGAAAAACACCCTAAAAAGACAAAACAGAGAGTGGTCACGGTGGCAATGGATTGGTTGTGACCGTGAGGTCCATAAATAGACATTCTGCCTGCTAAAAACATATGTCACGGTGGCAATGAATTTCATTGTGACCGTGACATACCAAAATAAGCAAAACAGAAGCTAAACTTCAGGACTGCTTCGTACCACAATTTTGTACAGCCCAAACTGAAGTCTTACACTCAATTTTAGGCAAAGGTTCCTCATAACATTTCTTCCTCTATGTCTTATCTTTCAAATGAGACAATTGTTAGGTCATTTCGATTTGTAAAACATCAGATATGAATTAAACAATATAGACTGTTCCAGTGAACCCTACAAGATAGACACATCTGTTTGTGCTATGTTTAGGGGTCTTAGAGCCAGAATTAGCTCATAGTCATTTCTGACAAACTTATAGGTATCGAAGTCATGGTTAAAATGAAGCAACAAAAACTCAATTTGGAGTTCTAAAACTCTAGTTATTCCCAAATTACTATACAGAGGTCTAGTAAGCTATAAGCAGAATTTTCCCTAACACTAGGGTTCATACTTTTCATGCTTATTCACTTAGTATGCTCGTGGATTTTGTTCAATACTCATCACACATCATGTGTACACTTCAAGTACACCTCTATCAATTAACACATAATCATGCATCAATTACACATCAAAGTCATCTATCCATCACATATACTCAAATAAAATTAACATAAGAACACATAAGAACACATATATCCCAAACCTCAAAATGGGTTGCTGGACACTCTCAATCTCCAGCTACACCTTCTCCTTTCCCTTAGCTTTCCTCTTGTCCAAATCTTACACAAAATACAAACATAATCTCTCTCTTAGTCCATACTCAAGATTCAATCCAAATCCAACTCAAAGGAAGGGAGTAGAAGAAAGGATACTCATATAAACATCAGCTTACTTACCTTTTTGGTTTAACTCTTCAAACCAATCCACATGCAATCAAATTCCAGATTCAATTGAGAAGAAAAAGAAACTCAAACTCAAGAGATGAAGGAATACAGAATTTTGAGGAAAGCAAAGAATGGGAAATGCTGTCAAATTCCACTACCAATTCAGCCTCATAATTAAACATAATTTGCATGCAAAAAGAAAGGGTTGGTTGTCTCATGGGAGAAGCCACACGTGTATTCCACTCCTCAGCCTTACCAAAATCCAGCAAATGATATTTGGCAAATAACCATTCAGTCCCTCTCATATATTCTGTCCTTTAATGGTAACTTTTCCTTTTTCAATTACACCCTTGGCCCATTAATTACTCACTTAATCCAATCTCATTAACACCCTAACATGCAATTGACACTATAATCCAACTAGTGTACACTTTGGGGTATTACACCAAGACTATGAGTTGACCCTTTTGCGAGCTGAAATGAATGATTTGGTGAGGGAGATGCTAGAGTTACGACAATTGCGTGCACCTTTATCGGTCACCTGTTCACTGTCCTTTGAAGATCCTTACTCTCCATGGGGATCATAAGAGTCTAACTCTTCCAAAGTCAAAGTTCTTCTAGACTACATAGATAGTAGAGAGAAGCAATTTCAAGCGGAGAAGGAAGAGTGGAAGGCTACAATTAACTATCAAGAGGAGAAGATTAAAACTCAAGAGAATTTATTGAGGAGTCAAGAATTAGGGATCCAAAATTTGGAATCCAAGTTGGAGCTTTTAATTGTCTCATTGGGTGATCAAAGAGATGGTGGTGAATTGAGTCATGCACCAATAAGGATTATAGAGAATTTGGAAGATTTTGAGGATGGGATGGGTTGAAGATGAATCTTGTATTTGTTTGGAAATTGATTTCAATTTTTCTATGCATGATATTACACCAAAGGAGCAAGAGTTGTGCAATTCTCAAATGGAAGCACTGGATTTAGTCCATTTGAAGAACTTATTTAGGCTGGAAAAGCTGGTGGAGTTCATTTATAGTGAACCCAAGGAGAGTCATATTTTATTGAAGACATGAAATTTTCCACCTTGGTGGCTTTTAATAATTTTCTCTTACTGATAGGGGAAAATGAGGAGCAAAAACCGGAAAGACCATTATTTGGTTCACAAGCTCGTCCACTCAAGAGTAACATGAGTCGAGCTGAGACTCAATAAATCAGAACTTTTTCTTAACCCTTCCTCTTTAATTTTCTGTCATTTATCTGTGTTTTTGTATTTTATGTTTTAATTTTTAGTTATTTATTTTTGCATTTTTATTTTAAGTAATATATATATATATATATATATATATATATATATATATATATATATATATATATATATATATGTATGTATGTATGTATGTATGTATGTATTTCTTAAATTTTTGGTGTGTTAGAATGTTAATTTGTTGTTTTAATGTTTAATTTGTTGGTTTTTAATTTTTGATTTTATTTGGTTTTGGTTTGTACTCATTGTTTTGGAAACTGACAGTTGAGAATTAATAGAATTTCAATTGAGCAGCAAAAAGTGCAAATAGGTACTTCCAGGGCAATAGCCTTTTACACGGCGGTAAGCAGGTCAGAGTGAAAACACACCTGTGTTTTAAAAAGCACAGTTGTGCTTTCATTTAAAAAGCGCCGATATGAAGCGCTGTGAAAAACACAACTGTGCTTCTTTCAAAAGCACAACTGTGCTTTTATTCTAAACTCGTTTTAAAACGTTGTTTCAAATTTTCGCCGTTGCTCTTCTCTTTTCTTTTCTCCTCTGTTCTTCCCTGTTCTTCAACTTTCGAATTTCTCGTTTATTTTCTCTTTGATCTCCATTGACAACCCGAGCTCATTTCAGGTAATTTTGATTTTATGTATTTTTATAGAGGTTAAATGGAATTCTTTTCATCTTATTTCTGCATTTCTTCTCTCTTATGCCCAATACTGATTTTTCCCCAAATTCTGCAAAAAATTCCAGATTTTGGGGTTAAGAATTAAGAGCTCTCTCTCCCATTATCTATCTTCCAATTTTTCTTAAGTCAGTTAGCTAATTTCTACATATTCCGGGTATGTGATTTCCCCATTTTTATGCATTTTATTTTCTCATTCAGACCGTGCTTGATCTTCAACGGGCAATTTTGTCGTGTTAATTGCACTGCTTGATGTGTTTTGTCTCTTTGGGCCAATATGGACAGAAATGGGTATTTAGGATTAAGAAATTTGCTTAAAAATCTAGTTTGTAATCCTGCTCACCAGCTATTTGATGAAATGCCTAAATGAGAAATTCATGTCAATTTTGGACTTATAACGTGATTAATTCAACAAATTTGTTAATTTATTCTTCCCAAACCTGTTAATATGATATGTTAAGGTAATTTTCAAATTTAGTTGGCATGAATCAGGTTGTTTAAACAGGCAAATAGGTCACTATTGGCATGTTCACAGCTGATTTGGAACTTTCAATGATTGGTCTTTATCTGAACATATTGTACACTGAGCAATCATATTTTTGAGCCTAATTTCATATATGTGTTTATGCTTAATTGCTCTTATAGCAATGTTGAGTTGATGGGTGCCATTATAATTGAATTTGAGCTTAATGGTCAGTGTGCTAGATGGGATATGTTCTTGCATTCTGTCTTGAAAAGTAGCTTGCTGAAAATTGGGATTTTGAACTACAGAATTCTGAATTGAATTGTTTTGATATAATTGGGGCATTATGCATAACATGACTATGGGAAGAAAATTTTGCAAGTTAAATTCAAATTGATTGAGATTATGCTTGGCATTGTTTTGTTTTAGAAGTATTTGCTGTTGCTTTAACTTTCAATTTAGATATAATTGATAATCGTGCTTGATTGTGTTGAGATAAATGCATGTTTGCAAGCTCCCAAATTGATGGGATTACGATGAGTTGCATTGGATGCCAAATATTTAAAGTCTTATTTACATGTGACTTTGAATTTTGCCTTATACATTTTGCTGTTAATAAAGCATATTGAAAGTGGATTTTGCATTTCTATCTCTTATTGTCCATTAAATTGCATTTACATTATTTGTGGCATATACACTTTAAGGTATAATTACTTGTGCTTATTTTTATTTTCCACCTTGTGTTTTGCATTTTTAAATTCTTTAAATTCTTTCTTATGCAATCTTCTAATTTTGACCAAGTTTGTTCGTTAATTTTGTGCTTCATTTGTTTATACCTATGTCTTATGCTCAATTGTTCATATTTGGAATCTTCATTAGCTAGAACATTTTATTTATTGTGCAAATTTTCAATTTTGGAGTTGTGGTGAGTTTATTATTATTCTTTCAATTTAGTCATATATGTGGTTTGTACTCAATGAAGCTAAGGATGCTTTTGATGAAGCTTATACTTTCTTTTCTGGAACCATGGTCCGCAATAGAGAAGCTGAACAACTGTCAGCGCCTATTAGGCCTCCTGATTGGTTGACTCCGGTACAGCGCACATTGTTCAACAAATTAGCTGCAAAGATCATCATTTCTAGTAGGTTCATGAGTATAAAGACACTCATTGAACTGGGAATTCAAGAGAGAGCATTATCAATGCTAAGGAATATTGGATGGGAGGAATTCTTTAGTCTGAACGGTCCAACTTTTCCTGAGATAACATTGGAGTTTTTTAGTACTTTTCAGTACTCTCCAAGGTTATTTTAGGATGATGTGAATACCATTCAATTCAGAGTGAGCAATACTCCTTACTTCCTATTGATTTCAGACTTGACAAGGTACTTGAGGCTGCTAGTGGATGGAGAAGTACATATTTTGGGTAATTCAGCTGCACATTGGGTTACCATTAGGAAGCCCAATATGCACTTCAACGCTAGCAACACCAAGTCAATAAAGCTTCGCTCTCATGTCTATCAGTACTTACATAGAGTTATGACCTCTTCGGTATTCATATGACCAGGATGTCCTAGCAATGTGACTACACTGGACCTATTTTTTCTATGCGCTATGGAGACCGGCATCAGAGTTAATGCCATACCCTAGTTGTGTAAGCAACTAAAGAGAGCCACGGCTACTTCAAGGAAGAGGATCGGGATTGGTGGACTGATCACCGTGATTATGCGAGCCCTACATCAGCCTACTCCTGACATGAGACTAGCTTTGAGGTCATCATACTTGATTGATGAGGAGGTAGTGCTTAGGTGTAGGATTGCTATAGAGGATCCTTCTTCCAAGTTTGGATATAGACTGAGGAGAGCAGAGGAGATAGATGCTCAGGACTCTGGTGAGGATAGAGAGGGTGATTCTGATGATAGTGCCCACCAGCCAGTTGATCACGATATTGATGCTCCACCACCACCTCCGCCACAAAGAGTGGCGGCGAGCACTTCCAGTAGGAGGGTGAGGCAGAGGAGTGACATCCCATTCTCCCCCCCATATATGAATCGCTATACTCAGGGGCATGATGAGCCGTCTTCTTCCACAGCCCCTCCACCCTCAGCTCCACCACATTTAGATGCTTCAGTAGTCCAGACTATAATATCAGAGATGTGGTCTATGACTGCTACAATGACTTGGTTTGAGACTTCAGTTAGCATACTTCAAAATTCTTTTAGTGAGTCGAGGAGGGAGCAGGCAGACTTCCAGGAGAGGGTTTGGGAGAGACTGGATGAGTTGAGTCGGGGATTGGCGAAGGTTAGAGCAGCTACCACTCAGAGTGACCAGTTGATCTCTGACATGGACCTATCAGTGGAGCAAGCCTGGGAGCGATTGTCTTCCATTGAGTCTCAGATGGAGCAGGTGCACAGAGATATGGTCCTGGGAGCTGAGTGGAGAGATGCATTCTTAAGAGCTTTTCAGTAGCGGATTATTACACAGTTGGATAGGTTGAGCAGTGAGATTCGTGGATTCTTTACTCCTGTTTTCACTGTATATCCCCCACATTTGAGATGACCACCATAGTGATGTATTGTGTATTTTTCAGGAAGTGACTCTTCAGAACAGATTTTGTACTTTATTTATTTTTGTAGTTAATGAAGTTAATATAGTCAAGCATAGTATTATTTTTATTTAATTTGTTATATTTTGGAATTGTGTGGCTGAGCCAATGTCGTGTGATAGGATAGACATATTATTTTTGTTGGCTATGAATCTCACAGATTTCAGAGTATTTCATTTTATACAGTATTATTGGATTTTTGCATAGGTTTTGAGTTTTCTTCATTTTACACAAGTGGCACAGGAATTTTGCATTATTTTTAATTTTGTACAGTAATTGTTTAATGTTTGCCATTTTTCCATGATTGCAATAATTTTTAAATTGCAATGAGCTTTTTGCACAGTATGAGAGAAAATTTTTGAGAAATATTTTTGTGTGCTTCATTTTCTTGTACTGAGGACAGTGCAATTTTTGAGTTTGGGGTGGAGTACCATTTCAATTTTTCAGACCAAAATCAGTTTCGTTTTGTTGTGTCTTTTTGTATTTTTAGAGTATTTTTAAAATTTTTAAGTAGTTTGTAATTATTTTTGGTGTGTCTGCCAAGTTTTTACCTGAATATTTTTATGGTTGCTTCTTTTTGATTCTCCTTTGATTTAAATTTTTATTTTGTCCGAGTAGTTCTCAATTATGAATGATTTTGATCTCAGTTTTAGAAATTTGTGTTTCATTCAATTTTAAGTTGAGTGAGAAATAGTCCTATTTGTATCTTTGTTTGCTAGACTGCATGTAAACCTTGATTATATTTTGCAATTTCTAAATATTGAGCACTTTGGGCCTATTTTTTAAAAAATTGAGAAAAATTTAGTTACAATTAGGGGATTAGATGAAAACTTACTAAGAGCACTAGAACCTTTCTGATTACCCATCAAAGCGACTCTCGGATGAGGCAGAACTTAGAAAATGATTTAGCCAACCCTTCTTTATATAGCTCCTTTAAATGAGTTCTCCTACCTCAATTTTATAGTCTCTTGTTAGCCCGTTGAGTCTATTATTTTAGTATGCTAAATGCGTGCTTGTTTTATTATTACACATGTTAAAACTACCTTTAGCCTTAAATAATTTTTGCCTCCCCTTTAAAGAGTGGCCACTCTAGTAAGGTTGTGTTTGTATTTTAGGAAAAAAAAAGAGTTTATTTTTTGTCAATTCTTGGTGTAAATTTCTGTTTGAGTATTGATTGGTGTGTGTAATGAAGAGTTGAGTCCATTTAAAGAAATTAGTTTGGGGTTAACAGGGGGAAAATATGAATTAAGTTGATGATTGGTCTTTTGGAAATTAGAGCTCAATTTTAGTTCTTGTTGAGTTTTTTGTTATTTAAGTACTTCATTAATTTTTGGTGGCTAGTTGGTTTTTGTTCTCCTTCTAAAAAATATAAAAATATATAAAATTGAAAAAAAAGAAGAAGCATTGCAAGTTTTTCCTATCTAACTGAGCAAAATGTGAGTTTGGGGTACAAAAATTTAATAAAACTTGGACTAGTGCCTTGTGATGAGTTTGTTGAATATTATGTGGCATTTATTGTTTTGTGCTAAGTTTGATAAGCTAAAGTGTTATTAAGGCCAATTTTGTTTTGATGTATGTAATTGGATTAGGGAATATTCATTAGTCTACTTGGGTGATTGTAGTTTTGTTTACGTAGTGACCATTGTTCTCTAGTGACTTGATCTTTCTTTGTTAGACAATTTACCTAAACCTAACGTTACAACCAAAATGTAAGACATCTTAATTCTTTGTTTTGTCTTGTCTAATTTAGCGGAGATGACCTTCTAGTAAGGTTTGGTACGTAGGAAGAGGCTTATGGTGTTTTTTGAGCTTTAAGTGGAAAGCCATGAGTGCATTTATACATTCGAGTTGATTTTTATTCCCAACTTTGCATCTAGAAGTTTTGTTTTTAAATGATAAAAATTCTATTTTAGCCTTTTGCACACACACACAGAAATTGCTTGGTATGTTCTTGTGTTTATTTGTTGTTTAGTGAGCATGGGTATTTGCAATTCTATTTTCTTGCTCCTTAATTGAGAATGACTCCTTATTTTCTTTTGTTGAGATTGAAATGGTTGAAAATATGGTTCATTCAATTTACTCGAGGACGAGTAAATGTTTGAGTTTGGGGTAGTTGATGAGTTGCAATTATATTAATATTTTACGTTATTTCTTGGCATAATTATGTATTTTACTTATTTTTTTTAGTGTTAATTAGTTAGTTTATTTTATTTTATTAGTTTATAATATTTTTATAATTTTTAATAAGTTTTGGGATGTTTTCAGGCGTTTTATTTTAATCCGGAGCTAAATTGGAGGTTCGGCGTTGATTTTAGGAGCAATTGGTGAAGGAGAGCAAAGCTGCCCAGAAAGCACAACTGTGTTTTCATTCAGCATCCGTGCCAGCGAGAATCGCCGAAGGCACAGCTGTGTTTCCTCGCAAAACACAACTGTGTTACGCAATAAGAGGCGCACGCGGAGAAGGCAATGACGCGCACGTCAGCGCCAAAAGCACAGCTATGCTTTCGCAAAATGCACAGCTGTGTCGCCCATTTTCCACCAATTTTGCGCACGCAAAGCAACCCTAAGGCACTACTTAATCAAAAACACAACTGTGCTTTTATGAAGATATAAATTAGAGCGCCGTTTTATCTTTAAGGGAGGAGTAGTGAGAGCTAGTTTTTAGATTAAAATAGAGCAGTCTTTTATTTTAGGGTGTTTTATTTATTCTTAAATATTATTTTTAGCATAGATTTAATTTTAAATTTAAATTTTGTTCTTAAATAATTTAGATTAATTTAGTTTAGATTTATATTTTGGGATTCAAGAAGATTCCAAAGTTGAAGAACAAGAGTTTCAAAATCTATTTTCTCTCTCATCAAGGGTGTACTCTAAACTTTAATTTTTCATATTTTATGTTTATATTCTTGATGTTAGAGTAGTTATTTATGCTTAAGTGTTCTTGAATCATATTTGTATTTTGGATATTTGGGTTTAATGAATATTTTCATGTTTTATTCTATTTCTCTTAATCTTATTATTTGCATTTATGATGATGATTGGAGCTAAATCGAAAAATTGTTGTTTGTATAAATGCTCTGTTCTTTTAATATTGGCATTTATTTTTCCAGCTGAATCCGGAACGGAAGGTTGGTTTGTGGATGTTAATGCTATTAGGTTCAGAATGGTGAGGAATAGTGTAATGGCCCTAACACCGGTCTAGAAGTGTCATTTCATAATTTCAATGTTACCATGATAATCGCAGTGTCGAATAGTGTAGGGAGTGAGTTTGCCAGTGTCGAAGTTTAGTGATAACTGTGTTAAAAGTATAGTGATTTCGGGACGGGTGACACCGGGGTGGCTATACAGCAAATCCGACTGTCCGACGCCCGAAAAATTTTAATTTCGCGAAAATAATATGTGGGTCATTAGGAGTCTATTGGTGAAATTTGAGCTAAAAACGGAGTTAAATTGACCTCCGAAAGTCATTCTGAAGTTGGCCTCGGGTTCGGTTCAGTTTTAATCGGGATTTGACCGAGATTTGACCAAGGGGTTATTAATGGTTAAAATGGCCTAATAGATGTTAAGTGTGTAAAATAAGACAGTGGGAGTGTTATCTGTGAATTTTGATAGATTTAGAGTTGTATTTTACGGCAGAAAAAAAAATTATTCGAATCGAACTGGTTTAAGTGAACCGGTGCCCAAATGGACTCCGATTAAGCTAAAAATTTACAAGGAACCTATTTTCAATGTTCTGAGATCAATGGAGTTAGTTAAAAGTGAAAATAATGAGGGAAACATATAGATGCTTTGAAAAAGTGCAAATGAACCGAGAAACAAAAATTTTGGTTTAAATCGGTTGGACCACTTTGGTTGGAACGGTTCGGTTCATTTAAGGACTATATAAAGATGGAATTGGCTGGATTTCTCTAGAGAAATCCAACAGCCACCGCCTCTCTTCTTTCTTCTCAAGGCCGAATTGTCTTCTTCACTTCTCTCCTTCATTTTCTTCTCTTCTACTCCAATTTCTCCAATTTCTTCTCAAATCTTAGCTCACTAACTAAAGTTCAGCCCCTCTACAATCCTATAGAAGTGATTTGAGTTCATTTGGTGCACTAGAAGTGGGTTAAATCAAGCGTGCAAGGTTTAGGGTAAGTTTTTGGGTTTGTGATTTAAGGGTTTTTAAATTGTTTTATTGGTTGCTACAAGGGTTTTTGGGGCTGTAGAACACGTTTATGATGTTATAATTTGCATTTGAGGCTTGGTTTTAATGATATGAGTGTTTTGTGATTCGGCCAAGGTAAATTCTCAAAGGGATGAGGAAGTTCCTCAAGAAAAAGGGAAGGAAAAGCAATCCTAAATGGATATAGAGCTTGAAAAAGAGGTTTGTGGTTACTAAATCTACCTATTTCCTAATGTTTATGTTGATTTTTAGGTTATGTCTAAGGTTAGGTATGTGATAGTGATGAGTTTAATTAAATCTAACTTAATATTCATGCTTAGTGGGCTTAAATTAGTGTATAAATATAATTAAATGAAATTAAATCAAAGTGGTATGAAAAATGTTTTAGATGCCGAATGGAAACCTTAAGTAAAAATGATGTTCTAATGGGTTTTTAAGCTTGAAATTGATGTTTATAATATGTATAATAAGTAAAATGCATGATTGAGTGAATTAAAGAATTAAAAGAAACCATAATGAGTGGGTGTGTGCTTGGCCGAATGAGATAATGTGGAATAAAATGGAATATGTGATGGGTTTTGGCATAATAATTGCATATTTGAGATGTATAACATGAAATAAGTGTAGCTAAGTGACTAAGAGAAAGTATAGTTCATAATATGGAAATTTGAACTCTTGGCCGAATGGTACATGTGAATATATTTATATATATATATATGTGCGTGTGTGTGTGTGTGTGTGTGTGTTTTGATTTTATATGTAATATAAGTGCATATTATGACTATACAATGATAAATGAGTGTATATGCAAAGTGGCATGTGGAAATGAAATGTATGATAAATTATGCATATTGACATAATGTAATAATTATATGAATTTTGAGAAAATATTGCCCTTAGTAGTCGTCTGGTAGTGAAATCTAGTTCAGGATATAATTGCCTAGCCTAGGGATTCTACAGCGCAGTATGAGTCATGGCGACTCGCTATTGATAAGCCAATGACAGGTTATCACAGTGTACAGTGATATTCAGTGTACAGTGTAGTGCAGTGCAGTAAAATTGGTTCTATTGGGACCATTTTATAGTGAAATGGGTCTATGGAGCCCATGTCCCGCATATCCGGTCAGTAGATTTTATACCGGGTCCATACTAGGGGCATGTTGGTAATTATGTGATAAAAATGGTTAAAATAGTGAAATTGGTAAATATGAGTGAAAACATGACTAAATTGAAGTAAATAGAAAGTTTAGGGGTAAAACGATAATTTTACTAAAAGCTGGTAAAAATTGGTAAAAATAAGTTAAAAGTGTAAGTGGAAGGGTAAAATGGTAATTTTGGTAAAATATGGTGCTTAAATAGTGAAACAGTGAAAAAGTGATAAAATAGGGACTAAATTGTAATTTTGCTAAATTATAAGTTAAAAAATGGAAAAAAAATGAAGTAAAAATGATGTAATTGTAATTAAATAAGTTAAATATGGATAAAAGTGGAAAATAGGCATAAATGAAATTAATAGTGGAAATATTGAATAAATAAGGGTATTTTGGTAATTAAGTGTTAAAGAATGATATAAGTGTAATTAAGGTAAAAGATGGAATATAATAGGTAATAATGTAATTGTAAGAACATAAGGGTAATTATTGGAAAAAAAAGGAAATAGATGGAATTAATGGAATTGATAAGGACATAAGTGGAATTAAGTGAAAAGATTAGTGATTAAAATGTAATTAATGGTAAATAAAGAATTAAGTGAAATAAATAAATAAATAGTGTAATTAAGTGAATTAAAAGTACGATTAAGTGATTAAATAAATAGTAATGTGATTAATTAAGTGAAATATTAAGTGAAGTAGGAAGTAATAATAATAAGTGGAAATAATAATTATATGTATTTATAATATGTTAATCAAATAGAATTAATTAGGAAATTTATAGATTGGTAACCACCAATGGACATTCTAATACTCAGCACGTAATTGTTTTTGACTGCGTGTAGGTACGTTTTAGGACCGGAGCAGTATACCTCAGTCATTTTGGGAGCGAGCTGAAGGACTTGAAGATAAATTTATTTTGATGTATGTAATGGAATTTACTTTGGCATGTATATACCTAACTTAGTTATGGAACTTGGCATGTAATGATATAATATGTAATATTATCTGTGTGGATTATTTTGTGGTTGTGTGATGAACAGCGGAAGGGAATTGTATGAATATAGGATGATACTACTATTGTACCCTTGCCGAGGCCGTGGATTTTCAAATTTATAGGTTTGGGTAGTGCAATTTACAAGCCGTTATACTGCCGAAATTTATACCAAATGAATAGTAAATAAGACAGTTATAGGTCAATCGATAGCTAAGTAAGTTAATGTGAATGTTTAAAGGATATGTAAGATGAATAAGGAATAAAGTATTAAGTGGGCTAAGTGATAGTAATAACAAGTGTAAAAAAAAAAATTGACCCGTATTTTCATAAGTGAATGACTGTTGACCGAACATGGTAATCGCACAGTATCGCGAGGTCGGCAGTATACGTATAGGGTATAAGAATGTTACAAATAGATAGGTTTGAGATAGCTGAATCCGAAATGGCAAGTTGTCTTAGACCTAGGATTTGGTAACCTGCGCGTAAGCTAATTAATAGGCTGAATCCGGAATGGTAGGCTTGGGTTTAGTTGAGTTGTCCAAAATTTCATGTTAGTATATATTTACCTATATCCAATTACATTTATGAGGATAGAATTTCCTAAGCATCCAATTCTTCCTTGTTTAATTTCTTGATGAACAATTTTATAGTTAATTGTTATTTTATAATTTTATTTTCTTGCTTAGCTTAGAATCTTCCATCAAAACAATTTGGGGATATCTCGGATTCACTCAACCATATATATTTAACGTGACGATCATTTTTCCTTTGGGTTAGATGTTCGCGGGTCTTTAGTTATACTCGCTATATTACTTGTCGATTCGGTACACTTGCCGGACACCGATCAGTAAGAGCAGCTAGAGAGAAACTTGAAGATGGGTTTTGTTTAAATATTATATTATTGTAATAATATAGATTGGGATGAGGACTAGGTCTTGCTTTATTTTATGGGTCTTGGATATTTTCTTAACAGTAAAGTTTGGAATTTCAGATTTTGTTTTGTATATTCCATTTGATTTCTTTGTTGAAATTCAAGTTAGAGGGTGGGAATCTTTTTGTGCTCTTCTTATATTATCTTGAAAATTTAAGTTCTAATTTGTGAGTAGTGTTTGGTTATTTCTTTGATTTTTTAAGTCTTTAGTCTTTTGCAAAAAATTATGGTTTTTACTCCCTCTCCATTAGCTATCATTTTTATTTTTATGTTTCTCCATTATTTATTTTTATTTCAATGTTTTTAGCTTTGAATTCTTCTGATAAGGGACAGATCTACAGGAATTGTTGGAAGTCCATATTATATGGAACCAAAGGTATTACGGTGGAACTATCGACCAGAGCTAGATATGTGGAGTGCCAAAGTGATCCTTTATATCTTATTATGTGGGTTCCTCTATTTTGAGTAAGTATACTATTGACTTTGAGATAAGCAATATAAAGTGGTGAATATATTTTGGCAAGATTGTAAGGTGAAAATTTTGATTAATCATGGTAGAGACCGGGTATAGACGTACAATGTTGCTTTGACAATCTTTTTGAAGGCCAATTGATTTTAATAAAATTGCATGATTTAAACTTTTTAAATCATTATATTGATTACTCAACTACCTTATGTTATGCCCAATATCTAAGCTATGAACTCCTCATGATGGGGAATAAGTAATGGAGTCAAATTATAGTACATAATACTTAAGATAACCTTAGTGACCTCAAGTTTAAGGATACTTGCATCACTAATATGTTGAGGTACATTCATTAACATAGATATTATATCCATGTGAAGATCTCATTCTCAGGTCTCCAACGTACTTGCTTTTCAAGCAAGCATCCAAGTTTTAACTCTAAGCATCACAATACTTACAGCTTGTGAGAATTGCTGCTTAAACTAGTTAAGAAGTGTAACATATGCTAGTCTATCCATTTTAATAATGTCCTATCTCATTAATACTATGACTAGGGATGATCTAGGTATAATGCATTTACATACAATAGAAATCTCACATCAAAAACTCTTCGTGATTTCCTTTGCATTTTGTACATATACCAAGGACTTCATTTAGTAGTTTAAGATATATTATCAAACCAAATAAATAACATAAGCATTAAAAAATGAATAAATACCATTATTAATGAAATGAATCATAATGTACATGAATAATTCCCTAATATACATATGCTCTAGCGCATACATTTAACAATAACTACTCCTTTCACCAAACTTCATCTCATTCAGGAATTAAGTAAGGACTTGTCTTAACTCATTCTTGAACATGTTAATTCTAATAATTTATATTTTTTTTCCAAAAGTGTCCCTATGAATCACATTCATTCATGCATTTAATTTTGGCTAAAGTTTCCCAAACAAGTATAGTGTGTAAGAACTGTGATATAAACTCCCCACCTTAATCTATCATCACTTAATTATTTTCAAGTAGTTTATGATATACCCAACCTCCAACCTATGTATATCCCTTGGAATAAGTAAAAATAATGGAGTCAAAGTAAAAGACTTGTTACTTAAGATACCTTGATGATTTTAACTCTAAGGATACTTATACCATTGATATAATGAGTTATCTTCACATACATAGATTAAGTATCCACGTGAATAACTCATGTTAGGTATCAAATGTACTTGTTTTTCAAAAAAAGCATCCACATATTAACTATAAAGATCACAATGCTTATATCTTGTGAGAACTTCTTTGACCTAGTCAAGAAGTATAACATATGCTAGTCTATCTTATTAACAATATTCATTTTGGTTAATACTATAACTAGAGATAGTTTAGCTATAAATAAATTTGCATACAATAAGAATCTCACATTATGAACTCTTGATTTTCTTTGCACCGTATTTAGATACCAAAAACTTCATTAGATAGTTTAAATGATATGCAAACAAATATACACAAATAAAGACTAAATAATGGGAAAAAAAAAAGTCTTTTTTGATAATAAAGTTATAATATACATAAAAAATACTCCTATTACATGTAGAATCTAGGGCATTCCACTAGCAGATCGAGCATAAATAACAAGATACAAATAAAACTAATTTCTTCTGGAGTTACATAACACTTTTTTTTTTCTGAGCGAGGAAGATCTTTTATAGGATTTTAAAAGTATTCTTTCATTTAGAGAATTAATTTTCTTTTCAAAAATAATACTTTCTTTAAGCATTTGATTTTCCCAAATCACAAAATAGCTTGATATAATTTAGAAATGCTCTTCAAATTAGTTTTGCAATATGGAAAATTTTGAAGTAAATAAATAAATAGAGAAGAAAAGCTTGCTCAAAAGATTTATAGAGGTTTAGTCACCCAAGCCTACATCCTCTCCCAAAACAACCATCTTGAGAGTTTTTATTTCTTCTCAAAATCTTTTCATTGGAAAGAGTTAAAACATTTACAAAGTCTTATTTCCAAAACTATGCCATAATATTTTTCTCAAGTAAAATATTTCAAAACACTTACTAGAATTTCCACAAGGGATCCACCCACAATTTCTATCACACTAGATTTTTCTAAAGAGGTCTAGCCACCCTTGCTAGATTTTTCTCAACAAAATCTAGCTACCTGTACCAATAAGTCTATCCTAAAGTTTACAATATATCCTTTATTGACTCAAACGGCTACATACCCAGAGTAGTGTTGATTTTGATGGATAACAAAATAATTCAAAGTAAAATAGTTTATGTTCTAGATTAAATTTGTTTTGTAGGCATATCTACCAGAGCTACTCTATAGAGCATCACAATTAACGTGCTTTACTCGAAGACGAATTTAGATTTGACTCGAAGACAAATTTAGATTTGGAGACATTTTTGGAAGATTTGAATTTCGAGACTCAATTAGGAATTTATAGTAAAATCATATTAAGGAGACAAACATAATCACTACATCATTGCATTCACTTGTTTGCCTATATTAAAATGATTTAACTTAACCAAATTAAAAATGATTTATTTTCTAAACTAAATTTTTCTAAAGTAAACGTTTTCAAAATAGGAAAGAACAAACAATTTTAGCCAAATGGCTAGAAATCTTTTCCAAAGGAAATTAAATCAGTTTTCTGATCATACTTAAAGATGGAAACAATTTTTGAAGTTCACACCTGACGATAATAATTTTTTTTCTAATGTTAGAAATTGAGTTTTATGGTTAAGTATTGAGATAAGAGAGACAAGAGTTTGAAAACACATTTCTATTTGAGCTTTAAGTTATTTGTAAGTTTTTATCTTATGAGCATTCACAATTATATCTTCTCAAAATGATTATAATCTCAATTTTAATTATATAGTTTAACCCTTACATACTTTTGAAAAAAGTTAGGTTAGGTTGCTAGGATCTAAAAAAAGAAACTAGCAAGTGTTTAAGTCTTTTACTTTGGAAAAAATGCTAAGTGTTTGGATATTTTACTTTGGAAAAAGACTAAATATTTGGACCTTTTTACTCCAAAAAAATAACTAAATGTTTAGAAATCTTTTACTTGGAAAAAAAAAAGCTCGGGTAGCTACTATATAACCGACTTGACTCTTGCCTATGAAATAAAAACCTAAGAAAAAGAAACATTTAGAATGGATTGTCTTAAGAAGAGAATGTAGGCAAGGAGCTAAACTTCTACAAATCGCTATGTCATCTTCTATATCCCTTTACTCTTTTTTACTTTTGTGTTGTATATTATTTAATGTTCTATTATATTTGTTGCTCTATAGAACTAATTAATTGTTGCTCTATATTTGTTGCTTGTGTTATATCATGTAATTATTTAGCATATTTTTATATATCACATTTGCAAAAAATTTTCAAGTAATAACTCAAAGTTGATTCCGTCCTCATGTGTTAAAGTCATTGGAAAAAAACTCGATCAAGTATCTTAATTTTTTTTTAGTGATAAATCTATTTCGAGCTCTACTTAGTGTTTACATATGCTCTCTTTGTTTTGCTTTTTAAAATAAGAAAAATCTGGTATACTCAATTCGACCTCCATTCGTGAGTATATTTGGGACACATCCTTCACAATAATTTACAATTTTTCTTCAAAGTTTTACAAAAGTACAACCTAAAAAAATGAATTACAATAAGAATGTTATGATGAAATCTGAAGTGTGTCGATAAATAATGAAGCACATGATATATAAAATACTTTGGAACACTTCACACTTTGCTATTTCAAGAGAAAATATTTTTCTATTAGTTTTTCTCATCATTTTCTTGAAAACAACATTGTCAACATTTAAACTCATTTTCTCACAAGAGAAAATATTTTTCCAACTCTTCCATTGTCATCAACAATTTTCATCATCAACTTGAAAACAACATTTTCTCACTAAATGATAAGTTATATTTATAAGTGCTAGTAAGAAAATTTGTCATTTATAGCTATTACACACAACTAACAATTTTTTGAAAGCTAGCTGTTATTTTTATCTTTTATTGAAATTATTTTTTTATTCTGATAAAAATTGTTAAGGTCTAAATTAATAGTTAGATCAAAAGACTAAAATAGAATTTAGAACACAACTTAGAAAATGTCATTAATCTGGACCATTGTTCTAATAAAGTTTCAGACTAGTTTTTAAAAAACATGATAAAATTGTCATAAGTTTTATGTAAAATGCTATGATGCATGTGGGTGTGTAATATCTCTCAACGTCAATTTTACAATGATAATACCCTATATATGATCTTCAAGAACCTGAAATATTTTCACTTGATTTATTTCCTTAATTTTCCATGCGTATGCACTTTTTACTTTTAATAGAGTTGTCCTAAGAAGAAACAATAAAAGAACTGGGTATCATAGAATAATTTTAAGGTTGGGTCATAACTGAAACTAGAGATGTAACTTCTGAGCCAATAAATCGAATTTAGAAATGAAGGGAAAATAAAAGAAGAAATTAATCGAGGTAATAATAAAAGTTAATACCTACTTGTTGTAGCGCAGAAATCTCGTTGCGGAAGCGATACAAGGATCTCCTTTTATTTGGTCACCGGTCTGGCTTTTACTCACTCAGGATAAGAGCAGCTAGATCACAATCTAAGAGCCCCTGTAAGATTAACACAATAAATCGTGAGTGGGAACGAGCAGCCTTGCGGCATATACGTTTTCTCGTTACCAAATAATTAGGATCTTACCTCTATTTATAGAGATCCTAAAGGCTAGAAACTTATCCCTAGTCTAACTCAGAATCCTTCCTGAGATAGGATTTGGCAAATTTTATCAGATTAAATTAATTTAATCTGGATTGGAACTCAATCCATTAAAGAGTCATGGGCGCATCCCAACTCTATCATCTCCCACTCGCATATGACGGTACATATTCCATTTATAATCTTCAGTTATACAGGCTAATAGATTGTGTGACCAGCATACCTCGAGAGCACTATTGCTATACACCTGTTAGGGATATATAGCTTCTCGAAAAAGGTGATCCTTTTATTTCACGTATGCCTAACCCTAGACGACCTTCTCACAATCACTATTTTAACTCATGATCTCATAAAGCATCATTCGTGTTCACTATTATGTTTCTACTTGTAAAAATGATAATAGACATGTCGGTGGACCACGAATTCTTATGAATGTGATCAAAAGGTTATCTTTCCCTCTTACTATATGCCATCCATCATGATTCAACTCGCTTTTCTAGTTAGATCCGTCAGGCCTAAATTTTTCTCCAGACCTCTTGGAAACTAACCAAGCTAGCTACATTGAACCATATTTCAGGGATAAGTTAAGGGTTCTAAGGGTCAAAATATAAATAGGGTCTCACAATGGGGAAAGTTGAGATCTAATCCCTTTGGTCACTTAAGTACACACGGTATAAAACATGTGTTATGGTGTTCTTTTTTTCTCTTAAAGGAGCACATGTCTCACATTTTAAATAATGTGTATAAAAAACACCATACAGAAGCGTAAGGTTGCGATGCACCGAACAACCAACTTTAGTTCGCTTACTTAAGAACTATTTTTGGCTTTTAAGACAGAACATGGTAGTTACATATAACTAACCATCGGATACCATATGATCCTTATTTGGATCTCAATCCAAAGCATACAACCTCATGTATGACTTTATCTCGCACCTTAACAAGACATATCTTGTAATTTCTGCAAGACGGCACTTTTATTTTGAACAGGCTTTCGAGCATACTCATTTGTTCAAAAATCGTCTCATCTTAGTCTTTGCCAACTCATTAACAAAACCAAGGTAAACACCCTTGTGAATGGGCTACTTCTCTGTCTGACATGCTCTAACTCAAACAAATAACAGTAAGTGTTCACACATTAAATATTTACACTCATGTATTGCCAACAATGAACTTTATTATTATTCACAAATAATAATGTTAAGGGATTACAAAAAAGTTAGTACACATCAAATTCTACGCAAACCCTGAAATCTAACGTGTCTCTCAAACACATCTTTCGTTACAGGTTTAGTCAATGGATCTGCAATTATATCATGCGTAGATATGTACTGTAAGTTCACATCTCCCCGTGCAACTACATCTCTTATATAATGATGCTTAATGTCGATATGTTTAGTCCTACTATGAAATTTTGGATCTTTCGTGTAAGCTATCGATGATTGACTGTCACTATAGACTGTCACTCGTTCCTCTGAGGTAGTTACTCTTAAATGGTCCATTAACCGTTTCAGCCAAACTGCCTCTTGTACCGCAGCTGCGGAAGCTACAAATTCAGCTTCCATTATTGATAAGGCTACACAAGTTTGTTTCTTGCTACTCCATGAGATGGCACCCTTGCCAAGCAAGAATATGAAACCTGAAGTGGATTTCCTCTCGTCCACATCTCCAGCCCAATCAGCATCAGTGTATCCTCTTAATTGCAGATCCTTGCCTTGATAACGGAGAGAATAATCTGCTGTACCTTTGAGGTATCTAAGTATCCTCTTAACTGCTTTCCAATGTGCTTCGCCCTGGTTAGATTGATATCTACTTGCCATGCCCACTGCATAGCAAATATCAGGTCTCGTACATAATATTGCATACATAAGACTACCCACGACACTGGCATAAGGAATATTTCTCATATGTTCCACTTCGTCTGGCGTCTTAGGACACATCTCTTTGCTAAGAAACTGATTCTTGGCAATGGGGCAGTCTATGGGTTTGCAGTTCTTCATATTGAATCGTTCAAGGACTTTGTTGATATATGTCTCTTGTGAAAGGGACAACAACCTTCTCGAACGATCGCTTGAAATCTTAACTCCAAGAATGTAGTCTACATTACCCATATCCTTCATTTCAAAATTGGACGATAACCAATCTTTGATTTGATTTACGTACTCTTTGTCATTTTCAGCTATTAGTATGTCGTCTACATACAATGTTAAAATGACAAAAAAAAATTTAGAGCTTTTATTGTATACGCAATGGTCTTCATAAATCATGTTGAACCCATTCGACATGATTGTTTCATGAAATCTCAAATACTATTGTCGCGAAGACTGTTTAAGGCCTTAAATTGATCTTTTCAATCGGCAAACCTTATGTTCGCTGCCTTTTTCAATGCAACCTACAGGTTGTTCCATGTAGATTTCTTCATTTAGTTCTCCATTGAGAAAAGCAGTCTTTACATCTATTTGATGTAGCTTTAGGTCTAAACTCGCTATTATGGCAAGAATTAACCTTATAGATGTAAATCTCACAACAGGGGAGAAAGTCTCCTCATAGTCAATCCCTTCCTGCTGTGTAAACCCCTTAGCGACTAGCTGAGTTTTATATCTTTCACTACTGCCATCAGCTTTTTGCTTCACCTTGAGAATCCATTTATTCCCAATCGATTTGCGTCCTTCGGGTAGATCAACCAGTTCCCAAACACGGTTTGATCTCATAAAAGCCATTTCTTATTCCATTGCATTGGTCCATTTTTCTTTAGCTGGGCTTGAGAAGGCCTCTTTGATATTTTTAGGCTCTTCCTCGTCTTGTGGGGTAATCAAAAGGGCTTCGTTCAAGCCTTTGATCTTAAATCGTCGGCGAGGAACACTTATCCTTTTAAATTTACACAGTTCCGAATCTTGATAAACATGTCTCATATATTCATCGTAATTAAGAATACTCCCACTGGGGCCATGCTCCATACTCCCACTGGAGTCAGAAATGCTCCCACTACAATCAGGGTCTCGAATATCCGGATCATGTAGAGGAGGAAGATCTTGACTTTCTTCCTCTAATTCTCTCCCACTCGGATGGAGTGATCCTGATGGTTCATCTTCCTGAGTTTCATAGAAGGTGAAATCTTGATTCACTTCGCCCAACTTTGGAAACTCATTTTTCAAGAATATGACGTCTCATGATTCAAATTCAGTCACTGAACTATCCTCTTGCTTCCCATGAATACGTATCCTTTTGATACTTGAGAATATCTCACAAAGATACTCTTTTTACCTCTTGGTCCCAATTTACCAAATTTACTTGAGGTATCATGGACGTAAGCAGCACAACCCCAAGGTCGTAGATAGCTTAGGTCAGATTGTCGACCAGTTCACAACTCATAAGGTGTGGATGTGACATATTTTGAGGGCACACGGTATAAAACATATGTGGCAGTTAATAAAGTATCTCCCCAATAGGAGATAGGCAAATTTGGTTCTGCTATCATAGATCTAACCATATCAAAGAGAGTCCTATTTCTCCTTTCCGCAATACCGTTTTATTGTGGAGTTCTGGGAATGGACAACTGATGTCCAATCCCTTTTTTATCACATAAATCTTTAAATTCATCTGAAAGTTATTCCCGACCTCAGTCAGTTCTTAAAGCTTTGATCTTTTTATTTAATTGATTCTTAACTAAGTTCATGAAAGTTTTGAAACAACTCAATGCTTCTGACTTGTGAGAAATCAAGTAGACATGACCATACCTTGTATAGTCATATATAAATGTGATGAAGTAGTAGGCTCCATGCCTTGCCCTCACATTCATTGGACCACAAACGTTAGAATGTATTAATTACAATGGAAATTCAGCTCTAGTTCCTTTTTCGAACGGTTTTCTCACTAGTTTTCCTTTAAGACAATGCTCACAAGTAGGTAATTTGACCTCATTCAAATCACCTAGTAAACCAGCTTTGCTAACCGACTCATTCGATTTTTCCCAATATGGCTTAATCTAACATGCCATAATTTCACATGATTGTCATTATTATGTGAAGTAGAAGAGATTAAAGAAAAACTGTTTTTATTCATAAAGTTAGGATCGATATCCAAAACAATGAAATTGTTCGAAATAAAACCAGAACCATAATAAGCATCATCCAAACATAAGCGCACACTGTCATCTTTAAAGTGTAAATCAAAACCAAGTTTTAATAACACAAGAACAGAAACTAAATTCCTACGAATATCTGGAGCATAAAGCACATCATGTAGGATCAAGGTTCGGCCTTTGCATAAGACTAATCTACACGCGCTAATCCCTCGAACTAGCACTCTTGCGTCGTTTCCCACATATATATATTTTGCTCCATTTGGTATTCGCCGGAATTCTACAAAGGCATCTCGATCTTTTGCTACATGGTCCGTTGCTCCTGAATCAACCACCCATAAAGGATGAAATTCAGTTAGTAATACAGAACTAGATATACAAATTTCACTCACTCTTGAGTTAAAAAAGTGTACCTGATTGGGCACAGTGCAGTCTCTTGCATAGTGTCCTTTTTGTTGGCAGTTAAAACATTTCACTTTTGAAATATTTATCTTTTTTTTGCCTTTGGACCTCTTAGAATTCTGTTCCTTCTTCTGCCTTTTATTTTTCTTGGTAGGTTCCTTATCCCGACCTTTGAAGCCCTTCCTTTTGTTCTGGTTTGAACTCGTTCCACCAGAACGGGACTGTGCCACATGTACCTCGGCATTGACTTTAATTGATGCCAATCTATCCTCTTCAAGCTCCAGGTGACGTGCGACATCCTCAAATGTCTTTACACTATCTATATGAGTCAGTTGCATTTTCATATGCTCCCAACTCTTGGGTAAGGAACGGATGAGAGCTTAGACGTGCTACTCGTCGGTCAACTTATGACCATATTCACTAAGCTCACTCATCATGTTTTCCATCTCCCTAAGATGTTTCCGTATTGAATGATCAGGTCTCTTATGATAAGTATCAAATTTTATCGTCAAAAATCGAAGTTTAGTTAGACTCACTCCTCCAAACTTCTCTCACAAAGCGATCCATAGATCCATTGCATTTTGATACTTGCGAAATTGCTTAGTTATATCATCCTCCATTGCACTCAGCAGAATGATACGAGCAGTGAAATTCTTTTTCTTCCATGCCAAATAGACATCTCGGTCCCGCCTATGCTGGGCCGTATTGCCATCCTCAGGTTCAGCCATAACCGAACTTAAGGTTTCGAGAGCCTCTTGCTCCTCAAACACATACTGGATCTTCATACTCCAGATTTCATAATTGTCGCCATTCAATTTTAAATCTTTGTTTAATTCAGTAATAATTGGTTTGGAAGCAGATGCCATTTGTATCCTCTGATTCAAATGGAACAAAATTGCATGTTATTATAGGAGATTAGTCAATACATGCAATTTACTATACACCTGAAATAATAACCTAATAAAGTTTTCTATTAGATTCAAATTCGAAAAGGTTACTAAAAGTACCAATTACCTTCTAAGTTCTAATGTCCAACTTTATAGGTTAAGATTTTATGCATAGTAAATCAGAATTATTGGATTATTAAGTTCTTAAACTTATGAGAGAATTTTTATTAGTTTTTTATTTTTATTAAGTCTCTACTTAATAAATGACTGGTGTCTAGCAAGTGTACTAGATCGGCTAGTAATATAGGGAAATGTAGATTAAGACCCCAAATATCGAACCCAAGGGAAAATTTGTGTCTGCATGAAATAATTTTTGATTTTAAAATGAAATTTGGTGAAAAAGACAGAAAAGAAATCCCAAAGTTTATATTGATGAAAATATAATTATATGGAAAACAGATAACTAAATAATTAATGAACAAAAACTAAATAATCTAACAAAATCGTAAATGAAAATTTATAAATAGTATTTGAAAACAATCAATATTTAAACAACTTTCACTAGAGGACTATCCACCTTAATTTATTACTGTAATGACGTAAATTCTTAAGAAATATCAGTGATTATGGAAAAACTAGATAAAATTAACTCTGATACCTTCTTCAAGAATATCTTTCTTAAGTATTAAATCCCCTTACTCAGAACAATCTAACACTTAGCATATAAATCCAGTTAAACTCCTAAACATCCATCAAATCTCTATTTAAGAACATTCAATTCCAGTCTATTCTCAGTTCTTCCTCTCTTGATATTAACTAATAAAATCAGCACATAATTACCTCAAAATTAAGAAAATAATTATGCACAGATAATAATAAATTAATCCAAGAACATGCTGATCTTATGACAGTGCATAAATTAATTCTTAGTTATTAAATCCATAAACCAACAATTAATTCTAATACGATCAAAGATAAGAATATGCTTAAAACCAAGAAATAATCAACTGATATTAATTTTAAAGCTCAATCAGATCATTACAGTAAAAATTAAGGATTCAAGTATCCTCTAGCAAAAGTAAAGAAATTACTCACGATTCATATTGAAATTAAAAATACAATCGAAGAGAAGAAACAAAATCATAGAGTTATAGAAGCTCCCTTAATAATTGTGTACAGAGATATCACAAGCAACTTCTTGCTCCTTGAATTTGTTCTTCACAAGTAAAACGCAGGAACTGATAAAAACAAAACTAAAACTAAAACTAAAAATTTGTAGTAAAAGAAAGATTTTTTCCTCGATCCGATCTTATCTCCTCCTCTGATCTGGTGTTCTTTCTGACTTTTAATTGCAAAAATTCTATCGGTCGGTAAATGGGAAAAGGATTCTCTTCTTTTCTTTGAAAGTTTGGTAGATTTTGAATTCATGAAACGCGGCCAGTTGGTGAAAAAAAGTCATAAAAATGCACTGCCGTGTTGATTTTCCATTTGTGAATGCATGGCCATGCAAAATTTTGCACTCCCGTGCATTAAGCTAATAACACTCACTTGGCCAAGTGATATTTTGCACTCCCGTGCATTATTCAAATGTGCTTTGCTTCCAAAAATCTGAAAATTACCAAATTGATCCAAAACTTAGCATTCTTTTCAATTAAATCCTTTTTCCTTTATTTTAATCCTGAAAAATACCAAAATCAACAATTAAACTCTAAAATATAAAATTAACTAATTCAACTATAATTCAACCAAATAAACACTAAATTAACTTAAATAAATAAATAAAAACACATTAAAAACATCATTAATTTCACAATTATCAAATACCCCACACTTAGACTTTGCTCGCCCCCAAGCAAATTAGAACAATCCAACTCCTCAGAAGAATTAAACTGAAATAAAGAATCATGCAATTCAGAATCATGCTTTAGCAATTTAACAAAAGCACTTAACAAAAATTCAACCAGAATAATTCAAACAAGGCAAAATAAGTTAGTTTCTTTGTGTGTGTGCAAGACCAAATCATTTTAAGTATTCAAAAATCAAAGCACCAATACAAACTCATAGCCAAGCTTAGAATGAATGTACACTTAAGTGTACAAATGGTTTCGCACTTGAAACTCTAGAAACACCATAAGCCTCTCCTTTAGCATCGGAACCAGAAGGTCATCTCCACTGAACAACTTAAAAACAAAACTTAGAATCACTTAGGTCTTTCAAAGGTTGTAATGGGGTTAAGGTATTAGTTATCAAAGAATGGATAAAGGATCAAACAATAAAAGAGCCACTCTAAGATCAAATAGACTAACAATTCTAAAGTGTCTCCCAGAAACTTAACTTGCTTAACCTTTGATACTTCACAGCTCTTATGAGAGAAAACTATTTAAAACCTCTCACTTGCACAATTTATACCCTTTGTTTTTGAAGTCATTACTGATTGTCCCTTGTAAGTACCCCACATTTAAGATTTTTCCATGCATATTATATATATATATATATATATATATATTTTCAACTTCTTTTATTTTTTTTATTTTAATTTTTTTTTTTTTGGCAATACAACGATACTCTGGATAATTACAAGGTATAATTTCCACTATTATTTGACTTCAGCCATAATCCTTAAAAATAAAACTTTCTTACTATACCCATCAACCCCTTTCCTGTTAATCTACCCAATCCTAGAGTGGCAACTCTATAAAAGGTAGGCAAAAGGCTTTTTAGGCTATATGGTAATTTGAACAGGTATATCAAGAAAAATAAAAATTGACACGCTTTTAGCATATCTCATTAAGCTCAACTTGTCTAACAAGGATAAACGTATAAAAAGGGTAGGAAAATAGGTCAAAATATGGTTAAACAAGAAAATATTGCCTAGATCACTTTCTAAGTTGAATTGAGTTATTTGTATGCTTTGAAGGGTGATGAGGAAGGTTTTAGTGCTCTAAAATTCCTTGCTCAACTATTTTATGCAATGGTTTTTTTTTTTTAAGCAAAAAACAGGTCTTATGTGCTCAAAGAATAGAAACTAACAAATATAAGTCAAGTTGAATATTAATCTAGCTAAAAATTTATTAAACAACATGTTTGTTCTCGTGCTAAGTAAAAAGCCTTAATTGCACATTCTAAATTCAAGTTCAATATGTTCATGGGTAAGCTAAGTTTTAGTGCAAACTAAATGGTAATCAAGAAACTAATGTTATTTCTAAGTAAAACTAGAAAATTCTAAAGCAACTACTATTAGCATTAAGCTAAGAGTAAAAAGTTATTACAAAACTACAAAACATCAAACTAAAAAATAAAAATAAAAATAAAGACATCAAAATAAATAGAATATAGATTCATGAACAAAAATGGGGTAAGATGTGTCTACTTCCTGAACCAAAATTGAGCTTAACTGAACAAGCTCTACCCCCTGTCAAAAAAATTTTTGCTGTCCACAGCAAATGTAGTGAGTCATCTAAGGTGGTGAGAGTGGTGGTGGAGGATAACGTGCCCAGAAATCATGCACGAACTTCTCCATTGTCTGCTTCATCTCAACAATAGTATCCTGCATCGTATCCATCCTCCCCTGCATCCTATCCAAGCGGATCTGCTGGTGGTCCATCCTGCTGCTAAGCTGGTTAAGGTGGTCTTCTAAATCAGATGGCATGGCTGTCTCAGCAGGTGGGACCGCTGCTGGCTTATCATCACCTCTGTTCTCATTTGGCGCTTCCTGATTCTCATCAATACGTATGCCATTTTCTCTCAAATATTCCTCTCGGGTTGTCCAGTGGCATCTTGGCTCTGTTTTCCATATCTTCATGCGTATAAGCATGATATTATCAATGTAAGCTATGTCACTATCAAGTGGATCGCCAAAAGAACGAGTATAATTAACAGTTTCAGCTAAAACAGTTGCTATCCAACCGATGGAAACAGCAGGAATATTTGAAGAACACTTTTGTAGATCTTGAATCCGCTGCGCTATAAGCAAAGAGCCATTAATAGGAATACCATCAACCATACACCTAAGTAACATAATCTGGGAAGCATTAAGTGAACTCAGGCTCTGAAGATTATTAAAAATACTTCGGGATAGAAATCTGTGCATAATTCTCAAAGCATGATCCCTAAGTGCATGAACTTTAAGCCTACCACCTCTCCATAGTTCAGAATTTAATGGATCACGAACTTTTTCCCAATTTTCTTCAGGAGATGCATCAGGTAGCTCCACCAATGCATCAGGTGAGAATCCTAAATGCTGCAAAAATTTCTTAAAAGACATTGAATAACCCTTCTTACGCAGCCGGAACTTAACAGTGCCAAAAGCATCTCTATCTCCATCAAAATGACACTCAAAAGAGTATAAGAAATCCCGGGCAAGATCTGGAAATACCTAAACCTTATGCCCCATGAACTGTTCCCAGCCGATGCCCTGAATTAATGGTAATATATCTGTCCAAAGGTCTCCAACAGGAACATGTAGATAAAAACGACTGAGAAATGCTGGTTGGACATATTGGCACGTGCTAAAGTACTCGTACATGTCAGATTTTTCTGTGTCAACATAAGAAGGTATACGAGTGCCAGAAGAGCTTGAAGCTTCAGTGTTCTTTGCCTTTTTAGGTGCCACTGTAAAAATAAAAAAAATTATGAGCATGCAAAATGGCAACAGTAAATTTATCCAAAATAATAGCAAGCAACTACCAGATGCAATATTGAAATAGAAGAATGGGAATGCATACAATTGGGCAAAAAATTGTAACACTATATTCTTGAGAAAACACAAGCAGAAGTAAAACATTTTTTTCTTTTCGAAATAATGCCACGATTGAATGTAAAATCGAGTTTCTGTGAAAGAATTGGCCATCAAATGACATAAAATAAAAAAAATAAAAGACATATTGATGAGCGTGAATGACAATTGATAAATAGCCAACTAAAATCACAAAGCAGAAGGACGGCATAAAGTGAGAAACCATAAACAAAATTGATGAGAAAATTGATTGGGGCATTTCATCGAGCAGGTGGTGTGCACATGTTTGACAGTGAATTTGGAAGCCAAGTTAAGGTGCGTTAGCCACCAAAATTGAAACCAAGCAACAAGAGCATACATATTAAGCACACAAGAAACAAGTTTGCCAAAAAAAATTAAAATGAGATTTAAATGGCATGTTGAAATTAACCCAAATCATGTACATTAATAACAAAGAATAAAGTAAAAATGGCAATAATTAATCAAATTAAGGAGCGATCGTAAGAAAAACACTTACTTGAAATGAAATGCAGTTGAATGATGCAAGAAATTTGAGTAATAGAGGTTTATTTATGTGTGGTGTGTAATGGAGAACACTGCCGCGCGATATATAGAGAGGGATGCAGAATGGCCGTGCTTTGGAAAATGGAAGAGAAACAAATAAATAAGAGGGACAGCATTCCATCACCCGGCCGCGTGAGGCTGGAAGGAAGGAGATGCGCGGCCGTGCAAGGGCAAGGCAGCCTTGCCATGCGCAGCCGCGCAATGCCTCACGCGGCTGGGCCTTTCCCTGTGCAGTCGCGCAATTGCCATGCGCGGCTGGGTCTTTCCCTGCGCAGCCGTGCAATTGCCATGCGCAGCTGGGCAGTTGCTCACTCGGCCAGGCAATTGCCCACGCGGCTGAGTGGGTTTCTCACGCGGCCAGGCAATTGACCTCTGTGACTTCAAAAAAAATTCTGGGACTAAAATTATTCATGCTAAAAATTCAACAAATACAAAATAAATTGCTAAATTTACCTACAATGCTTATGATTTTTTTTTCTTTTTATTTTTATTTTTTTTTAAGATTAACTCCTTAATTTAATTGAAGCACAAATTCACTCAATTAATCAATAAAAACTCAAATCAATGCCCTTCTTTAAAAACTTTTATCATGAATATGTCCAGACTCTGCAATTCATTTTGACTCAAATGTGCAGCTTTGTAGTTCATGTATCTATTGACAAAAAAATTTAACTAACTAAAAACACACAAGAAATAAAAATGACTAAAATCAAAAATTTAAACAAACAGAGTATAGAATGTAGTTCTGAGTTTAAGAGTCTTCAGCTAGACTTCTGCAAACTGTATTAATCATCTTAAAGCACAATGGTTGCCTCAGCAACTTCCTGTTGTCCAATTTTATACGGTTTAAGCCGATGACCATTCACCTTGTATTCGCGTCCATCCTTTAGATTTTTAATTGTCACCACTCCAAACTCATTGCTTGACACGACTTGATATGGCCCGAGCCATTTGGATTTGAGCTTTCCTGGGAACAATCTGAGACGACTGTTGTATAACAATACTAACATACCTGGAACAAAGTCCTTCATCTTCAATCGCTTGTCATGCCAACGCTTTGTCTTCTCTTTATATAAGGCTGCACTGTTATATGACCACTGTCGAATTTCGTCAAGTTCACTGAGCTACAATTTTCTCTTTTCTCCTGCACTTCTCAAATCAAAGTTAAGAAATTTTGTAGCCCAATATGCTTTATGTTCTAATTCAACTGGGAGATGACATGCTTTTCCGAAAAGTATCCGATAAGGGGACATGCCAATAGGGGTTTTAAATGCAGTTCTATAGGCCCAAAGAGCCTCATCTAACCTCTGAGACCAATCTTTCCTAGAGTTATTGACTGTTTTTTCTAGAATTGATTTCAGCTCCCTATTAGACACTTCTACTTACCCATTTGCCTGAGGGTGATATGGGGTAGTTACTTTGTGTTTAACACCGAATTTTCTAAGCAAGGTTCGAAATTGATGGTTGACAAAATGTTTGCCTCCATCACTGATTATAGCTCTTGGTGCTCCAAATCTAGTGAAAATATTTTTTCTGATAAATTCAAGCACAATTTTGGCATCACAAGTTCTAGTAGCTGTTGCTTCTACCCATTTACTGACATAGTCCATAGCTACTAAAATATATTCAAAACCAAATGAATTTGGAAATGGTCCCATAAAATCTATTCCCCATACATCAAAAATTTCTACTTCTAGCACATTATTCATAGGCATTTCGTCCCTTTTTGAAATATTACCAACATGTTGACATTTATCACAAATTTCAATAAAAGACTTGACATCCTGAAATAAAGTTGGCCAAAAGAAACCTGATTGAAGAATTTTCTGTACCGTACGATTAGTTCCATAATGGCCTCCAACTTCTCCACCATGGCACTGTCTCATTATATCTTCTTGTTCATTTTCTGGAACACATCTTCTAAGCACTTGATCCGGACAAATCTTGAGGAGATATGGATCATCCCAAAGATAATGCTTGGCATCTGCTTGAAGCTTTTTCTTTTGTTGCCAAGTGAAATTTTTAGGAAGATAACCTCCTGCAAGAAAATTAGCTATATTAGCGTACCAAGGAACCAAATTCTCAGAAGTATAAATAGCACATATATATTCATCAGGAAATAAATCAGAAATTTCTCCCCTTTCAATGTGAGCATGATCCAACCTAGATAAATGGTCAGCTACAAAATTCTCAGCTCCTTTCTTATCTTTAATCTCCACATCAAATTCTTGTAATAGCAAAACCCATCGAATGAGCCTCGGTTTGGATTCCTTTTTAGCAAAAAGGTGCCTTAATGCAGCATAATCAGACCACACAGTAACTTTGGACCCAAGGAGGTAAGACATGAATTTTTCAAAAGAAAATACAATGGCCAAAAGTTCTTTCTCTGTGGTTGTATAATTTACTTGAGCTTCGGTGAGAGTATGACTTGCATAGTAAATGGTATAGAAAACTTTCTCCCTCCGCTGCCCTAACACTGCTCCTACTGCATAGTCACTAGCATCACACATTATTTCGAATGGTAAGCTCCAATTCGGCGATGCTATGACCGGTGCAATGACTAACTTCTGCTTCAATAGATTAAAAGCCTGCAAGCACTCATTATTAAAGTTAAATGCAGCATCTTTAAGCAATAAATTAGACAGTGGTTTAGCTATTTTCGAAAAGTCCTTAATAAACCGACGGTAAAACCCGGCATGACTGTGACGCGCGCCGGATCCCCGCGGCCGCCCATGGGACCTCCCGCTCGAGGGCGATCGAGGCATTTGTGGGTCCGTTGACAGCTTGCAATAAATCGCAAGTGCGTCTATGTTGGGAAACAAGGAGGTTTCATGGAGTCGCCACCCAATAGAACATTGGAAAACTTACTCTCGCCTCGGAGAGCCTAAGACTGCGCTTGGTATCCATTTTGGGCAAGCCAGAGGGGTCTTGGAAGGTAAACCTCTCGCCCTAAGGAGCCTAGGATTAGCGCTAAAGTCTCGTGGCACAAAAAGGTGTCTTGGAGGGTAGACCTCTAGCCTCTTTGAGCCCAAAGACCAGAGCTGGGTCCGGGATTTCTCATCTATTTCTACCTCGATTATTTTATGATCAAATTTTAATTATCATTAATTCGCTCTCTCTCCACACGATGCAATTAATCGAAGGCGCATTCATTCACATTTGGAAAGCCATAAATGGGCAAATAAATATCAAAAGCAATAAATTACAATAATACAAGGAGCGGAATACAACTCCTTTTTGTAAATGTACGACACATACACGAATCGGGGCATTACTTATTTTGAGGACTTTGGTCCTCGCATGCATCATTATTAAAATTGGATATTTTTATTTGTGATGATATTTTATTGGATAAAAGTGGGGCATTGGATCCTTGCATTTATACAAACCTCGTTTTTTATTGAGTATAAAACATTGATCCATTTTTACACTTAAGGAGATATAAAAAGAGTATATCCATGTACATAAGATAGTCAATGAATAACAAAAGAAGGAAATAATCAAGAAGGTTAGGAAACTAAACCGGATGAAATCCTCCGAATATGGTAGATAACCCCTCAAGCTCAGGATGGTCTCGGGAAATCAATACATTGCTCACAGAAAGTTAAAGGATGTCAATATAAACAGAATCAACTTGAATAAAGTCAAAAGGACTTGAAAGAGATGAAAAGATTTGAAAGTGTGGAGACAGAACCCAGCGACGGCCTTTCTTAGGTGACCGACGGGCGTCTGTCAAATTGATCGACATGTCCGTCGCTCACTCAAGTGGAAGGGCATCTGTGAGTGGGGTGACCGACGGGTGTCGGTAAAGAAGATGACCCGTCGGTCACCACTGTCTCCGAAAAAACAGTAAAAATGACTCTTTTTTAAAAGTAAAAAAAAGGGTTTTAACACAAAATGAGATAAAGAGAGTCAAAATAAAGAAGAAATAATGACAAAATTGAAAGAAACAACCAAATAAGTAGTAAATATGAAATGCTATGGAGAAGGAATCCGGAATATTTACCCTCAGATAATTACTTTGGGTGAGATTCTTGTGTTGATTAGAGCCCCGCGTGTTCCACGAAAAGCAAGATGAAGGATCAAGAGAAGGAAAATGGACTATTTCCTCTTTAACCCCTCAAAAGATTGACTTTGGAATCAAAATCTAAAGAAAACTAATTAGTTTTTAGTTCCTTTTGATTGATTTGATCCTTTAATTAAAAGAGATCCTTTATGAATGTGTTTGCTGGAAGAGAGAGAAAATATGCTTGAATTTGGGCAGAGTTTCCCCTCTTGAAAATTTTTGGAACCCTTTTTCTAGTGAAAATCCGGAGCTTTTATAAGCCAGACACGACCGACGGGCGTCGGTGTATGGAGGCGGGTGTCAGAAGAATCCTTCTGACATAAGGATTCGTCCGACGGCCCTGCCACATCCAGCAACGGGCGTCGGAAAGGTTGCGTGCTCCGGGAAACCAGGCGGCGCTCTGACAGGGGCGGTGATTTTCCGACGGGCGTCAGAAAATACCACAGGCCGTCTATGACCCTAAGCGACGGGCTGGCCTCACAGACGGGCTGGCCATCTGTGGAGGAAGAATTACCTTTTAACTCGAAAATCCCTATTTTCTCCCCCTCTGCCTACGAAAGGTAAAAAGACTCACTTCTCGTGGAACGCGGGACTAAAACCTCTGAATCCAAACCATCTATGCAGGCTCGGATACCAATTTCATCATAGGGTAACCTCTGATCCGGACCGCTCCGGGACACGGTGCTTACAGTTGCCCCCAGTTTTGGGGAAACTAGTGCACAAGCGCCTAGATAAGCCAAAACTCAGAGAAAGGACAGAAAGAAAGAAGGCGTACCTGCGACGGTTCTTACCTTCCGTGCCTCTTGCCGGGTAGACCTCATCTCGGTTTGTTCGGTGGTGTGAAGATACCCCTATCGGTCTCGTCTCGACCTGTAGGTGTTGGTGAGACGTAGCATTCTCTAGCTAAGAACTCGAAGCGAAGAGCAGTGTTTCTCTAACTGCAACTTCGATCTGAAGTTCCCTTGCTAACCCCCATCCGATCTGCATGGTGCGTAGCACTCTCTGGCTGCCGTGCGAACTGTGAGATGTAGCACTCTCTGGCCACGATCTCGATCTGGTGAAGAGCAGTGTTTCTCTAACTGCAGCTTCGATCTGAAGTTCCCTTGCTAATCCCCATCCGATCTGCAAGGTGCGTAGCACTCTCTGGCTACCGTGCGAACTGTGAGATGTAGCACTCTCTGGCCACGATCTCGATCTGGTGAAGAGCAATGTTTCTCTAACTGCAGCTTCGATCTGAAGTTCCCTTGCTAACCCCCATCCGATCTGCAAGGTGTGTAGCACTCTCTGGCTGCCGCATGAACCGTGAGATGCGGCACTTTCTGGCCACGATCTTGATCTGGTGAAGAGCAGTGTTTCTCTAACTGCAGCTTCGATCTGAAGTTCCCTTGCTAACCCCCATCCGATCTGCAAGGTGTGTAGCACTCTCTGGCTGCCGCGCGAACTGTGAGATGTAGCACTCTCTAGCTACGATCTCGATGTGAAGAGCAGTGTTTCTCTGACTGCAGCTTCGATTGTGAGATGCAGTGTTCTCTAACTACAATCTTGAGGTGAAGAGTAGTATTTCTCTGTACTTGTGTGATAAAAGGTTTTGTTAGTTCATGTTTGAGTGGTCATCTTTTAACCTGTCTATTGATGGCGTGATCTTGCTTTATTTGCTATGCCATGTTTCATTTATATTCTTTCTTATTGAGTTGTTATTCATCATTTTTCATCATTTTTGTTTTGGAATATGAGTGAATGTGGAGGCATATATTCATCTGCTATATGAATGAATCATAAATAACTGAATAAATGCATAAATTTTGAAAACGAAAGTTTTTCACTAGAAATATCTATTTTGTACAATGTATATACAAAGTATAAATGTACAAAAATATGACTCCCTGAATGTCATAGGGGTGTGTAGTCAGAGGGCTCATCGGGGTCCTCATCATCCGATATGTGCATTGTCCCTGGCGGAGGTAGAGGCGGAGCTGGTCGTGCCGGAGGTGGTGGTTGAGCCGTGGAGGGTCCTGCCTCAGCATCGTGGGTCCGCCTGAATCGAATCTGAGCGTGGCCATCCAAGAAAGGCTGGGTGCAAGTCCTCATGAACTCCAACGTCTCTGATACTGTGCCTCCTAACTTCTTGAACGCCTGGCTCAACTGAGTGGTCTGCTCACTGGCAGCCCTCTTCATGTGCTCTAAGCGCTGCTCTGCCTGCTCCCTGAACTCCCTCATGGTCTGAGGCAAGGGTGGGAGGATCCCCTCTATCGCCTGGACGCGGGATCTCAGAGAGTCGAGCGACTCGTCGATCATCTGTAGGGTCATGTCAACCCTTTGAGATTCCTGGTCCTAAGATGTCCTCAAATCATGAGCGAGCTGCTGCCTAAGCTCCCTCTGACCCTGGGCAACCTGCTCAATCAGCCTCGCCTGCTCACCTCTGAAGGCCTCTATGACCCGAGCCTGCTCATCCCTGAAAGCATCCATGATCCGAGCCTGCTCCCGTGTCGTATGCTCGATGTAGCCGGCCTGCTCCTGAACTAAACGCTCCACCGACTGGGACTGCTCCTGAATAGCAGCCTGTTGGCGGTCCAACCTCTCGTGAATGGCTCTGTCCCTCTCATCCTGTCGTCGCTCTAAGGCTGTGAACATGGAAGTGAGGAGCTGAGAGAAGTCAGGCTATGCTGGCTGCTGCTGTGGTGGCTCTGGCGTCGGTGCTGCTGAGGTAGATGCCCCTGGGTCGCCTCGAGAATATAGATGATACCTCTCGGGGGGCCCATGGGTAGTCCTCTGCACCCTGACACTCGGCGACGGGACAGGAGTCGGTGCTCGGGATGCTGGTGAGGCGGCAAAGAGCTCATCCATCGTGAACTCCATGTCGAAATTCGACGGGGTCCTAGGCTACTCCTGCTGCTGTGGCCGTGGCACAGTCTGAGGCTAAAGAGGCTGGGGCTCTGGCTCTGAGTGTGGAGGCTGATGCTCTGGCTGAGGCTTGGGCTGAGGCTGGAGCTCTGGCTGTAGAGGCTGCTCCTCTGGGTGCTCCGGGTGGTCTGGATCCGGACCCAAGGGTGGGAGTGAGAACATCCGCCGGGTCTCGTGAATGGTCAGCACCCTGTAGGCCTCTGCCTGCCCTGATATCGGGGAGATCATCTCCATCTGCACTGCCGCTGCCGTATCCACATGGATCCCCTCCTCCAAGGGTCCTCTCAACCTGTCAGGGGCAACTCCCAACCTCAAAAGCAACCGGGTGATAACTCCTCCCACTATCACCACCGGCATCAATCCTCTGCCGACTCTGGTCAAGTTGGCCAAGATCTCATGGCTAATGTTGAGGCGCTGGCCTGCCACCATAGCTCAGAGGCTCCAGATCTCGGCCGCGTTAAGCGACCCTGGATTACCAGCTCGACTAAGGTACGAACTGGATAGCACTCTGTGCAAATACCTGAGTGCCTGAGACACCAGTACGGTGCTCTTTGCTGTATCATGATCATACAGCACTCCCGGTAGGTCAATGGCTGCCCAATGGGCGCGTCTCACAGCTCGCTGTGGGATCTCGACCCCCTCCTCCGTAGGGAGCCCTATGGCCTGTGCGAATCTCTGCCTGGTAATATTGTAATGATCGCCGTCGAACCAAAACTGGACCACCCCTGGCTCGGTATCTGAACTCTGAAAACCGGCATAGCGAAGAGTGGCTAGGACCTGGCGAGTAGCCTCTGGAAAAGTCTGGAAGGAGGGGGTCAAGGAACTCTGTCCACCTAGCACCCTCGACAAGCAAATCAAACTCTGGGGCCATCCCTAGGGCCTCTAGGAACGGCCGGGACATAAAACGGCTGGCCTGAAGCTCTACCTGAGACAACGCTCTATACCTTTGAGCTGACTCAGCATCCATCCAACCCGGAACTACGACCTCGAGCTGGGCCTGCGGTGCTCTACGTCTAGGAGGCTTCCTGCAAAAGGAGGAAAACATTAGATAGCGAAAATTTGACAAAACAAGTACTATTAGACTTATTTTCAAGGTGAAGGCCCATTTAGGCCTCACCAGGGCAATGGCGGCCCGAAAACGAGATAGAAAACTGATAACAAATGAAAAGGGCGAACGTCCTGTCAAAGGAAGTTGCCCAACATGCCCCGCACATATCACAGCAAAAGCAACATGCAATTAGCATGGAAATAATTTAAAGTGAATAAAAATGGGCTTTCTAGGCCCCAAGGCATGCATACACAAAAATATTCAATTTTAGAGTAAAATAATAAAAATTTGGGCAGCATCCCGGCAAGGGTATGCCCAACCTCCTGCATAAAAAGGCACCAAATTAGGCCTCAGGCCCCAACAATAATATATGCACGTAAATGGGACGCACCTCGGTAAGAGTGTGTCCCCAACAACACAAAAAAATAATGGCCTCAGGCCTCAAAAGCAATATGCACAGAATAGTGAGCTAAAAAGTGTAATTCTAAAGCACCAAAGTTATAAAAAAAAATCTACTTCTATGTGATCATGCAAAGGTTCAGATTTAATTGCATTCAAAAAAAATGAAGAAAATGGGCAGCATTCTCCCTAAATTTCTAAGGCATCTAAAGCATCCTAACCGTTTCTAAGGTTAAAGGAAGAAGAAATGAAGAAATAAATTGAATAAAATTCAAAAAAAAGGTAGTTATTTACTTACTTGTAGTCGCGAGAAGTGTAGAAACTGAAGAAATATAAATATCCAAGCACCCGGTGAGTAGAGAATGCGAAAATATGAAGAAATCGCGAAAGAAGAAGAAGAAATGCTTGAAAAAACACTAAAAAACGCTAAAAAACCATTTGAGAGAGAAAATGAAAGGGACAGCAGGCGCTGCACCGTCTGTCACTCACCCTTATATAGAATTTCGTGCCCGACGGGCTGGGTGTCTGTAGGAGCGACCGACGGGCTGGCCGTCTGTCACTCAATAAATGCGAGTTAATGCGCGTGATGAATGCAATGCTGACGTATGCGTCTGCCAGGTGGATCTCTACCGACGGGCAGGCCGTCCCTTAGGAGAGGCGGGTAGGCCATCGGTGACACTTCCCTATAAATTCTTACAAAATTTTGCTCCTCTTATGTCTCTTTATTTTCCAACATCTTGAGCCTTTCATCTTTCTCAGCATGTCTTCTTCTCTAGCCCAAAGGATGCACCGTATCTTAGATGACAAACACAATTGGGAAGAAGGCGCCCTTTCTTCTCTGTCTAGGCTGAAATACCTATGCCGGGTGAAAGTTGATCAGAACCTCCTTCTGGCGGCGACCAACTTCTGGCGGCGACCAACTTCTGGAACCCCCGGTTTCATTTCTTCCGGTTCACCTACCAGGAACTGTGCCCTTTGCCTGAAGAGTTAGCTACCATTCTTGGAGCCTGGTTCCCTCCTAGCGCTCTGCCTTGTGTCCCCCGCTGCGGCCTATTCCAGACCCGGGACATAGCTATGGCTCTTGGCATACCTTCTTCTGAGGCCGTCCGGCTGATTCCTCCGGGCTCTTCCTTTGCTCTAGGGCCACTGATCGAGGCTCTGGATCAGTTCACTGACATCCCCACCTACCGGGTAAGCATCATATTCTTGTTTTGCATGGTGAACTTCCTCACTGTTGTTCCAGGGGGTTTGACAGGTGATCCCCGCCTGTTCGGAGTCCTGAGCGACTTTTATCTGGGATTATCACCCTTACCACTCATCCTAGCTGAGACCATTCTGGGCTTGGACGCTGTGAGCTCTGGATCCACTACTACTTTTGCCGGCAGCCCCTTATTGCTCCAAGTACGTCATTATTTTAAAGGTAGTGCGTCCCTTATGGATTTTCACACTAGCTTTTCTTAGCGGGAGGTGCGTCCTTTCGGATTTTCACACAACCCTGTGCCTTATTTTTGCCTGAAGTAAACCCTACTTACTCCAGCAGCTTTTTTCTTTTCTTCTTTTTTTTCTTTTTTTTCTTTTTCTTTTTCTTTTTCTTTTTTCTTTTTTTTCTTCAGATCTGGCTACAAGAGAAACTGAGGATGCTGTCTGAGCCACCTCCTCGAGTTACCCCACAGTACTCGCCGAGCCATTTTCTTCCGCGTCGACGACTGTATGGGTGTACCACTGCTGGTGAAGGCATTGCCAGATTTGGCAAGCTGTCAAATGATGACATCAGTTTCACGTCTGCCTGGCTCCCACTGTCTCATGTGGTCATTGATGGGCCATCGGGGTGTGTTCCCCTGTGTGGGATCCGTCGAGCCACCTTCTGCATCACTTCTCGATGTACGCGTCAGCTCGAGATGACCCAGGATGTAGTGAGGGTTCCCTTATCTTTCCAGGGAGGAGCTCTCTCGGTTGCGTTTGCTTCTCGGTATCATGAGCTGTGGGGCAAACTACCAGTGAAGACTGTTATTCCGAGGTTCGGCAATCATTCTGTGTCTTCGACTAACGAGTACAAGAAGTGGATCCTTAGTCCAGCATCTGATAACAGGACTCGAGGGCTCAAGCATCTGGTCGGCAAGAGCAGCAGCAGGACTTAGCTTAGCTTACATATGTATTTCTTTTGGTGCTACATTTCTTTTTAATGCAGAACTAGGAAAAGACAAAAATGAAAAGAATAATATTCATTCTATTTCACGAATTTGTGTACATTTTCATATAATTTCAACATACATGATCAGTTTTGACATTTACTCAGCCGCTTACGCGCTGTTAATACATGAAACCGAATTTTAACAGCATCAACTCCTGTTACCAATCGGCCCTCTCGGGTTTTCACGATCGGACATTTTCTCTCATGCCTCTAATTTTTGCACAGGATGCCTTTTTTTGGTTTTCACCCTGTCGAGGCGCCCAATTTTAGCACGGCCGCCTTTTTTCGGTTTTCGACCTGCAGGGCATTTTATTCTCTTCTTTTTATTTTGGGTCTTTAGCCATGGAACCTTTTGAGTCTGTCGACGTTGATCGGTTCTTTAAATTCGTTCCCATCACTATCCGACAAGATTGCAGCTCCTTTGGACAGCAGCTTTTTAAGGATATACGGCCCCTCCCAGGTAGGTCTGAATTTTCCTCTAATATCTGGTATGCCTGGCCTCATCTGCTTGAACACCAAGTCCCCTTCTTTCAGCGGATGCTTTCTCACCTTCTTTCCGAAAGCCCTTGCCAATCTCTTCTGGTAAATTTGGTTATGATAATAAGCTTTCAACCTACTCTCATCTAATAAGTTCAAGTGTTGTAGCCTCTGCCGCGGCCATTCGACCTCCGGAATTTGGGCTTCCATGACCACCCTCAGTGATTTGAGCTCTATCTCAACTGGCAATACTGCTTCCATTCCGTATACCAGGAAAAATGGTGTAGCGCCTGTAGACGTCCTTACCATCGTTCTATATCCCCACATGGCGAAGGGTAACTTTTCAGCCCAGTCTTTGTAGGTTTGGACCATCTTGGATAGGATCTTCTTCATATTCTTATTAGCGGCCTCTACTGCTCCATTTGCTTGTGGTCGGTAGGGAGAGGATTTATGATGTTCGACACCATACTTCTCGAGGAGCTTCCTGGTTTCCCCCATGAACTGCACCCCATTGTCAGACACTACGTGATGAGGGAGACCATATCTGTAGATCAGATTCCTCTCTATGAACTTGGCCATATCCCTTGCGTCAATCTTTTTGAAGGATTCCGCCTCTACCCATTTGATAAAATAGTCAATTGTGACTATGATGTACCTGTACCCATTGGATGCCGTAGGGCGAATCTCTCCAATGATATCTATCCCCCAAGCAGCGAAAGGCCAAGGTGATGTCAGGTTATGTAGCTTTGATACTGGCAGGTGTCTCAAGTCTGCGTATTGTTGGCACAACTGGCATTGCTTGACATATTTCGAGCAGTCATTGTCTATCGTAAGCCAATAGAAGCCTTGTCTCATAATCTTCTTGGCCAAGGTCAAACCGTTCATGTGGGCCCCACAGACACCTGCATGGGTTTCCTCCATCACTTTGCGGGCTTCTTTTTTGTTCAAGCACCTGAGCTGAATCCCGTCTTACTGTCTTTTGTACAACACCCCTTCTAAGGATATGAACTTAGTAGATAGCTTCCGGATCATCCTCTGGTCTTTCTCAGTAGCTTCTTCTGGAAATTTATTGTTTTCCAAGTAATTCATGATGTCGAAGTACCATGGTTTCCCATCCGCCACTTCTACTTCCATTACAGGCTTGATCTCAAAGCTGGGCTTCTCAGAACTCGAAATTAGTACTGGCTTCATAGCTACTCCTTCAGGATTATCCCATATTGATACTAAGGTTGCCAACGCATCAGCTAGACTATTCTCATCTCTCGGCACGAAGTGGAAAGTGCAAGTCTCAAACTGCCCACATACGTCTCTCAAATATTCAACATAGGGTACTAGCCGTTCTTCTTTTACAGCCCACTCACCTCGAATCTGGTTGATCACCAAGGATGAGTCACCAAAGACTTCTATATTCTTTGCCCCCAATGCAGCTAAAGCTTCTAACCCGAAAGTGCATGCTTCGTATTCGGCTTCATTGTTGGTTGCTTTGTACCTCAGCTTCTTGGCTAGGGGGAGTTTCTCATTATCTGGGGTTGTCAAGATGATTCCAACTCCGGCCCCTCTATTATTCACTGCCCCGTCGAAGTCAACTGCCATCCCTGAATAGAAATCGCGACTATGCTCTCATCAGGAAAGGTGAACTCGGGAGTGTCTCCTTGAATGGGATGCTCAGCAAGAAATTCGGCTACGGCTCGCCCCTTAATAGTTTTGCGAGTGATGTATTGTACATCAAACTCCTGTAGCAAGAGCAGCCACCTCCCCATCTTACCAAGCAAAGACGGTGCTTCCTGCAAATATCTTAACGGATTCTGCTTGAACTTTGTACGAGTGGAAGTAATGTCTCAGCTTCTTTGACGCCCAAATCACTGCGAGGCAGATTTTCTCTACTTCAGCATATTTAATCTCATAGGCCAGGAACTTCTTGCTGAGGTAATAAATTGCGAATTCCACCCCAAATTCATCCTCTTGAGCCATCATGGCGCCCACGGAACTGCCCTCTACTGCCAGATACAGGATAAGCGGTTTGATCGGTTGCGGTAGCCTTAGCACTGGCGGATTCAATAGATATTCCCTGATGCTGTCAAAAGCTTTCTGGCAGTCTTCGTTCCAGACCACAAGTTGATTCTTTCTAAGCAGCTTAAAAACAGTCTCGCATATTGAAGTGAGCTTGGCAATAAATTGGCTGACATACTGCAGCTTGCCTAGGAAACTCCTTACATCCTTCTCTTTTTGCGGCACGGGCATCTCTCTGATGGCCTTCACCTTGTCCGGGTCAATTTCTATTCCCCTCTGGCTGACGACATGTCCCAATAGTTTTCCTGAAGTCACTCCGAAAATGCACTTCTTAGGGTTAAGTCGCAGATTATACTTGTCAATCCTGGTGAAGAACTTTTCTAGAGCTTCAAATTGTCCCTCTCGGGTGGCTGACTTGACCATCATGTCATCGACATACACCTTTACTTCTTTGTGGATCAAGTCGCTTAAGATCTTGATCGCCATCCTCTGGTATGTGGCCCCCGTATTCTTCAGGCCGAAAGGCATGACTCGGTAGGCGTAGGTTCCCCATTCTGTGATGAAAGCGGTCTTAACCCGGTCAGCTATTTTGTTCAGGATCTGGTTGTAGCCCACATAACCATCTCCAAAGCTATACATCGCGCAATTGGCGGCGCTGTCTATCAACACATCGATATGGGGTAGTGGAAAATCATCTTTAGGGCAGGCCTTGTTCAGATCTCAATAATCCACACACACCCTGACCTTTCCATTCTTCTTCGCTACAGGGACCACATTTGCCAACCATGTAGGATATTGCACCTCAACAAGAAACTTGGCTTCTATCTGCTGCCGAATTTCCTCCTTGACCTTGTCAGCCCATTCTAGCCTGAGCCTTCTCAACTTCTGTTTCACAGGCTTGTAGTCCGGATAAGTCGGGATAGCATGTTCTGCTACGTCTCGGTCAATTCCTGGCATGTCCTCATAGGTCCAGGAAAAGACTTTTTCATGTTTTCTTATTATTCTCTCAAAATTTTTTCTCTCCTCAGGAGTTATATTTGATGCTATTAGAATTTCTCTCGGATTTTCCGAGGTTCCAAGATTAAAAGGCATTGTATCAGTGGAATCGATGTCAAAAATTGATGGAATATGATCATGTTCATGCATATTGAAACCATTAGAAACATCGCACAAGTAAGAGAAATCGTTTGCCTTATTAATAATATTATAATTGTCATTTACATCATAAAAGAGTTCTGGAATAAAAAGACAGTCTAAGCTAGAGTCTTCTTCTGCCACTCCAGAGGTTGATGCTGTTGCAGCTTGTTCATTGGCTTCCTGATTCAGCAGAGGCCCCTCAGGCACGTCGGAGGAAGTCTTCAAATCTCCCATTTTCAGTTCTAATTCTGCTATCTTCTCTTTCCCTTTCAGCCTGGCAGCTATCATCTTCTCGGTAACGACCTCTTCAGGCTCGCATCTGTCCCAAGTGATATCCTGAGTCATGACCTCCTCATCCCAGAAGTCCTCAGCGGTCTTGACAAACCCGACACGCCAGTCAAATACATAGTTAAAGATCTCGAACCCAGGGACAATCCTCCCTTTCACCCATTGCGGCTCGTCTTCGCCAGTATAAGCACAAACTGAGGATGCTGGTACAAAGCTTTCTGAAATGTGAGGGATCTTATCCGCCGCCTTCTTCTTGCCGAAGCTGCCTCTGTACCCCAGACCTTTCCGGTTCTTCTGACCTCGAGTGGTGATCACGTTTTGCAATCCTTAAGAGTTTCTGCCCAAACCAGCCCCAGGGAGATAGTGCATCTTCTTCATCATATTAACCACAACCGGGTTATCCACTGACCCGTGCTCTTCTCTTATCATGGACACGTGGAAGCCACTAAATGGCTGATTAGCTATTTCAAGCGCTGAGACCTGGTTCTCCCTGGCTGCCTTGATAGTCACCACCTCCCCTTCATGTGGGAACTTTATCATTTGATGCAGTGTGGATGGCACTCCTCCTAATTTGTGAAACCAGGGTCTCCCGAGCAGAGCTGAGAAGTTAGCGGGTATGGGCAGAACTACAAATTCTACCTCCACTTCAATGGGTCCTGTCTTGACCAAGGTCTTAAAGGTTCCCGAGGCTTGCCTCCTTGAATTATCATAGGCTGTGATAGTCAGATCTGATCCACTGAGCATATCCTCGTTTAAACCAAAAGCCTGCAAAGCTATCAGAGGACACACATTGATAGAAGACCCATCGTCTACCATAACGCAAGCAGTGTGCTTATCGTTAATCTGTGCTTTGATATACAAGGGTCGGTTATGATTGCGGTCTTCGACCTGTAGGTCGGCATCAGAAAAGACCAATCTCTCCTCGGATCCTCCCTTAACTAAGCCCAAAAGCTCTGATGGGGAAATCATGGTGGCGACCGTGGCCTCAACCAAAGCCTCTACTACCTTCTGCCTATGAGAGGGGGACTGTCTCAAGAGATCCCAGATGGATATTTGAGCTGCAGTCTTCTTCAACTGTCTGACAATCTGACTCTCCTCGGGCTCTTTCTCTACTGACGTCTGCACTGGCTCAGGTAGCCTCGTAATCTCAGGGACCACTCTTCCACTCCTCGTTACAGCCCCTATCTCTTCTTCGTCTCCATCGGACCCCTACAAATCAAGGTTCATCTCTCCCTCCTCCTCGGCTTCTCCACCGCTCTCACTGCTAGACCGGCAATCAAGGGTCACCATGACTGCTTTCTCCTCTCTATCCTTGGAACAATCAGCAGCAAAATTCTCGCTCCCATATAGATCTTGTAGCACGTACCACTCTGGCAAACTAGATCTGATCATAAACACGGGTGGTGGTACGGCATTATAACCGGGCTTTTTCTCAGTTTCCCTCTTCTCAGGGTCAGAAATTTGCTTGCTATCAATCAAGTCTTGGATAGAGTGCCGCAATGTTTTGCACTTATCTGTGATATGGCCTGAGTGCTGGTGAAATGCACAGAATTCATTATCTTTGTGTCCAGGCTTCCCCTGCGTCATAGCAGGCCTAGGAGCTAAGGGCTGCAATTTTCCCTCCTTCATTAACCTTCTCAAGACCCAAGATAATGGTCTTCCCAAGTTCGAAAACTTCCTCTGGGTGGTTACCTCAGTAGCAGACACCTCACCTATTCTTCTAGTGCTACTACTGGGACCCGCCGGCCTACTGGTTCCTTGACCGGGGTTAGCCCTTTTGGCAAAGTTATCATTGTTAGCTTTCCGAGCCAAGAACTCTCCCTCTGCTTCGATGGCTATATCCTTGAGAGACTCCCAGTCTTTCAACCCCTTCATCTTCAACCCATCTTTCAAGTACGGGCTTGCGTTCTTGATAAATAAATGAATCTGGTCCTAGATGTCCGGCTTTCTCCGCATCTCCATTACTCGATTTCGCCATCGGGTGAGATAATCATGGAAAGATTCCCCGGCCTTCTGCTGGAGCAGTTCAAGATCTTTTAGAGTCACCTCCATTCTGGTGTTGCAATCATACTATCTCAATAACTCCTCAGTGAGCAGATCCCAATCTTCTTTAGTGCGACGGTCGAGGCCATGATACCAGTCGATGGCATGAGCGGTCAGACTCAGACAAAAGTATTCTACTTTCTGCTTCTTAGACAACGTGGTCCCCTTCATGACCAGAGAATATTGCTTCACATGAGCGGTCGGGTCAGAAGTACCATCAAATTTCGGCACGTCTTGCATCTTGAAGTTGTAAGGAATCGGGTCCTCTCCCTCCAATTCCTTATCCTCTGGGCTCATTCCCTGACCCCGGCTCAGCATACGGGCCATAGCTTCGAACCTCTCTTCCATCTTCTTTAAAATGAAGTCATCAGTCTGAGGTGCCTTCCCCCTCTCAGATGCAATGCTCATCCTATCATCTTCGATATCTCTATCATCATCAATTCTCAGCACAGGCCTTCTTCTCTGCTCTCCCAAGGCTACTGACCTTAACTCTACTGGCAGTGGCCTAACAGGCTCTTCTCGTCTTTCAGCCCTTTCTTCCCCTGGCTCATTCTGTCTCACGGGAGGAGGAGAAGGAGGATTCTGTGGAGCATTCTGCTGTGCCAGGGGGGTCAACATATTCATCATTCTGCCCTCGAATTCCTCAAATCGCCGACCCACTTCTTCCGCGATCATGGCCCTGGTAGCTTCATCCCCTCTAGGCGAGTTTGCCATCTCAGATACAGTGCGACTGATTTCTGGTAAAATTTTTGGCAGGCCTTCTCTATCTGACAGCTCGAAAGCAGGAACTCGGATCAGTCATCCGGTTGGTGATCTAGTCCACCTGGGCAGATCTATGATGGCTGCAGGGATAAGACGTTAGATATGATGCATGAAATGCAGGTGTAATGCATGGTCGTGATATGCGACATTCACAGAGCACAAGCAAGCAAGTAGGTCCTTCCACCCTTATTTCTCCCACACACGTGGTCGTGCAGTCTCTTTCCTAGGTGGGATTAGCCCAAGGGTCAACGAGGGACCCAATGGACACGTATGGTGCACGGCGAAAAACCGGCAGCATGACACTCCTATGCTAATGTACAAGCGGATGGATAATGATCGTCACGTATTTGGACGTTCCACAAATTTCGACATAGCCCTACCGGGCATGATAGCCTTTGGCTAGGTTACCAAGCGAGACATCTGGACTCACCCAATACATGAGGATCCATACAGCAAGCATGGAATTAGGGCTCATTTTACCTGTGGAAAGTAACTACGGCCATTACATGAGCTTTGACAAGGGAGATGTTTCTTTAAGGCTACCCAAGCATGATCCCTACCGACAGGTCTAGCTCATCACGAGTATAGCGACTGATCGGGTCATCATTTTGATATACCATTGAGGTACAAGGCTTGGGCTGGTGATTATCCTTAACACTTCCCCAAATTGAGTGAAAATGGGGTTGTGCTTCAGTAACGCACCGGGGCTAAAAGAGGGACTAAACTAGCGTATTCTAAGGCTCTAATGATATGCGAATGCAAATTTGAGAGAAAGCAAATTTATGAATTAAATTTTAATCATAAATGTTAAACGAGGTATTTTCAAATTGAAATCTCGAACTATAAACGTCCCCAGCGGAGTCGCCACTGTGACGCATGCAGGATCCCCGCGGCCGCCCATGGGACCGCCCGCTCGAGGGTGATCGGGGCATTTGTGGGTCCGTTGACAGCTTGCAATAAATCGCAAGTGCGTCTATGTTGGGCAACAAGGAGGTTTCATGGAGTCGCCACCCAATAGAACATTGGGAAAGTTACTCTCGTCTCGGAGAGCCTAAGACTGCACTTGGTATCCATTTTGGGCCAGCCAGAGGGGTCTTGGAAGGTAAACCTCTCGCCCTAAGGAGCCTAGGATTAGTGCTAAAATCTCGTGGCATAAAAAGGTGTCTTGGAGGGTAGACCTCTAGCCTCTTTGAGCCCAAAGACCAGAGCTGGGTCCGGGATTTCTCATCTATTTCTACCTCGATTATTTTATGATCAAATTTTAATTATCATTAATTCGCTCTCTCTCCACATGATGCAATTAATCGAAGGCGCATTCATTCACATTTGGAAAGCCATAAAATGGCAAATAAATATCAAAAGCAATAAATTACAATAATACAAGGAGCGGAATACAACTTCTTTTTGTAAATGTACGACACATACATGAATCGGGGCATTACTTATTTTGAGGACTTTGGTTCTCGCATGCATCATTATTAAAATTGGATGTTTTTATTTGTGATGATATTTTATTGGATAAAAGTGGGGCATTGGATCCTTGCATTTATACAAACCTCGTTTTTTATTGAGTATAAAACATTGATCCATTTTTACACTTAAGGAGATATAAAAAGAGTATATCCATGTACATAAGACAATCAATGAATAACAAAAGAAGGAAATAATCAAGAAGGTTAGGAAACTAAACCGGACGAAATCCTCCGAATATGGTAGATAACCCCTCAAGCTCAGGATGGTCCCGGGAAATCAATACATTGCTCACAGAAAGTTAAAGGATGTCAATATAAACAGAATCAACTTGAATAAAGTCAAAAGGACTTGAAAGTGATGAAAAGATTTGAAAGTGTGGAGACAGAACCCAGCGACGGCCTTTCTTAGATGACCGACGGGCGTCTGTCAAATTGATCGACATGTCCGTCGCTCACTCAAGTGGAAGGGCGTCTGTGAGTGGGGTGACCGACGGGCATCGGTAAAGAAGATGACCCGTCGGTCACTACTGTCTCCGAAAAAACAGTAAAAAGGACTCTTTTTTAAAAGTAAAAAAAAGGGTTTTAACGCAAAATGAGATAAAGAGAGTCAAAATAAAGAAGAAATAATGACAAAATTGAAAGAAACAACCAAATAAGGAGTAAATATGAAATGATATGGAGAAGGAATCCGGAATATTTACCCTTAGATAATTGCTTTGGGTGAGATTCTTGTGTTGATTAGAGCCCTGCGTGTTCCACGAAAAGCAAGATGAAGGATCAAGAGAAGGAAAATGGACTATTTCCTCTTTAACCCCTCAAAAGATTGACTTTGGAATCAAAATCTAAAGAAAACTAATTAGTTTTTAGTTCCTTTTGATTTATTTGATCCTTTAATTAAAAGAGATCCTTTATGAATGTGTTTGCTGGAAGAGAGAGAAAATATGCTTGAATTTGAGCAGAGTTTTCCCTCTTGAAAATTTTTAGAACCCTTTTTCTAGTGAAAATTCGGAGCTTTTATAAGCCAGACACGACCGACGGGCGTCGATGTATGGAGGCGGGCGTCGAAAGAATCCTTCTGACACAAGGATTCGTCCGACGGCCCTGCCACATCCACCGACGGGCGTCGGAAAGGTTGCGTGCTCCGGGAAACCAGGCGGCGCTCTGACAGGGGCGGTGATTTTTCGACGGGCGTCGGAAAATACCACAGGCCGTCTGTGACCCTAAGCGACTGGCTGGCCGTCTATGGAGGAAGAATTACCTTTTGACTCGAAAATCCCTGTTTTCTCCCCCTCTGCCTACGAAAGGTAAAAAGGCTCACTTCTCGTGGAACGCGGGACTAAAACCTCCGAATCCAAATCATCTATTCAGGCTCCGATACCGATTTCATCATAGGGTAACCTCTGATCCGGACCGCTCCGGGACACGGTGCTTACAATGACCAAGGAAACTTCTAATACCTTTTACACTAGTCAGAGGAGGTAATTTATCTATTACATCAACTTTTTCCCTATCAACTTCAATTCCTTTTTCAGAGATTTTATGCCCTAAAACAATTCCTTCTCTAACCATGAAGTAACATTTTTCCCAATTGAGAACAAGATTCATCTCTTGACACCTTGTTAAGACTAATGCTAGATTATGCAAACATGATTCAAAATCACGACCATATAGTGTAAAGTCATCCATGAAAACTTCCATGAATTTTTCAAGAAAATCATGAAATATGGCCATCATGCATCTCTGAAATGTGGCAGGGGCGTTACAAAGACCAAAAGGCATCCTTCTATATGCAAATGTTCCATAAGGACAAGTGAATGTGGTCTTTCCTTAGTCTTCTGGGGCTATAGGTATTTGCATATATCCCGAATATCCATCTAAGAAACAATAGAATTTATTTTCTGCCAATCTTTCTAACATTTGGTTAATAAAAGGTAATGGAAAGTGATCTTTTCCAGTGGCATTATTTAATCTCCTATAATCTATGCATACTCTCCATCCTATCACTGTGCGTGTAGGAATCAATTCATTTTTTTCATTGGTTACAACAGTCATACCCCCCTTTTTAGGCACACATTGAACTGGACTTATCCAACTACTATCAGAAATGGGATAGATAATACCTGCATCAAGGAGTTTAAGTACTTCCTTTTTCACCACTTCTTGCATTGCTGGATTTAGTCGCCTTTGGGGTTGTACCACCGGCTTGAAGTCATTTTCCATAGGTATCCGATGTGTACAATAACTGGGTCTAATTCCTTTTAAATCTGATGTTGCCCAACCAATTGCTTCTTTATGCTTTTTGAGAACTTCAATGAGCATCTCTTCTTCCAAACCTGTCGATAAAGATGAAATTATCACTGGTTTTGCATTATCCTCTAAAAATACATACTTTAAATGAGATGGAAGAGTTTTAAGTTCAGAATTTTCTCCCTTAGGAGGGGACAGTTCATCCTCCATATCTCCTTCACTGTGCTCTTTTTCCAAATCTTGTATTAACTGCTCTTCTTTGGCTTCCAATTCTTCTTTGGCTTCCAATTCTTCCTTTTTCTTTGGATGCATCAAACATTCTTGAAGGTCATCATCTAGAATAATTCTCACTTGCTTTGCTTCGACACACTTTTGAACACTATCAATAAAATAAATCGATTCTTCAAAATCATATGAGGGGTATTTCATCAGTTTATTCATATTGAAGACCATTTCCTCCTCATTAAACCTCAAAGTGACTGTTTGCCCATGAACATCAATTAAAGCTCTTGCCGTATTCAAAAAGGGTCTACCAACTATCAAGGGTACCTTTCTATCCTCTTCCATATCCATAACCACAAAATCCACAGGAAATATAAAATTTTCTACTTTTACCAATAAATCCTCAATAATACCCTTCGGCCTTTTCATCGATCTATCTGCCAACTGTAGTGTCATTCGAGTCTCCTTGATATCTCCTAAGTTCAATTTCCTGCAAATTGAATAAGGAATCAAATTAATACTAGAACCCAAATCACATAAAGCATGTCCAACAAAGTTTCCTCCTAATTCACAAGGTAATGTAAAACTACCAGGATCTTCTAATTTTGCTGGAATTTTATTCAATAAAATAGCACTACAATTTTCAGACAGTTGGACTGTTCCTACACCCTCTAGCTTTTTCTTATTAGTACAAAGCTCTTTCATGAATTTAGCATACTTAGGCATGTGTAATAAAGCTTCTGCAAATGGCATATTTACATGCAACTTTTTAAACATGTCCAAAAATCGAGCTAATTGCTCATTTTGCTTTTCTTTCCTAGCTAGAGTGGGAAAAGGTAATTGAAATTCATCAAGAACAGTAGAAATAAGTTTTTCCTTACCTTTACCTTCCTCAACAGTAGGAGATATTTTCTCAATATTTTCAGAATTAGAAATACTTACCTCCGGTGTTGGTTCCTCCCTTTGAGCAGAATTCTTACCAATTTCGGCTTGTTCTAGCTCTTTTCCACTTCTTAAAGTAATTGCCTTGGCTTCCTCTTTTGGATTGCGGTCTACATTAGATGGAAAAGTTCCTTGAGCTCTATTGGTCGGTGAGTTAGCAAGTTGCCCCATTTGGTTTTATAGGTTCCTAATGGATGCCTCTTGGTTCCTCATCCAAATATCTTGAGATTTCCACCTAGCATCTTGACTAGCTAAAATTGAATTTTGGGAAGCCATAAAATTTGCAATCATTTCCTCTATGTTTGATTTCTTTTCTTGTGGAGGTGGGGGTTGAGGTTTTTAAAATCCAAGTGGTTGATAGGGTTGTGAGGAATATGTAGATTGGTAGTGTGGTTGGGCTTGATTTTGCTAATGAGAATGGTTGTTATTTTGGGAAGATTGGTTTTGGTTGATTGGAGCCCTAGGTTGAAAATTAGAGGTGGATGCTTGGTTTCCTTCTCTCCATGCAAAATTAGGATGATTCCTCCATCCCGGATTATAGGTATTACTATAAGGGTTCAAAGCATTTACTTCCTCTATTAATCCGTCACCATTTTTAAATCCAGGTACTCCTTGTGTTCCTGCATAAGAATCGCACTCATTAGATAACATAGATACATTTTTAGCTTTAAGCTCATTGATTTCTTTTAAATGTTCTTTTCTCATTAATTCCATTTGAGCTTTAAGCATAGTTATTTCATCTACACTATATACTCCCCGTTTCTTTTGTGCGGTTCTAGAAGTTGCCCATTGAGCGTCATTAGTAGCCATCTCATCAAGAAGCAAGAATGCTTCTTCAGGAACTTGGTTCATAAAACTACCATTTGATGCTGCATCTAATAAAGACCTCGTCACTGGGTTAGCACCTGCATAGAAAATATGCATTAGTTGATAAACAGGAAATTCATGATGCGGACAGCTTTTCAAAAGTCTCCTAAATCTTTCCCAAGTTTCATGTAATGACTCCTCATAAAATTGCTGAAAATCATTAATTTGTTTCCTAATGAGGGCTGTCTTGGTAGGTGGAAAAAATTTGCTCAAAAATTTTTCTTGCATTTGTTGCCAAGAGTGAATGGATTGATTGGGAAGCATTTGTAACCAGTCTCTAGCCTTTCCTATAAGTGTAAAAGGAAAAAGTTTGAGCCTAATAGCATTAGTTGATACATTCGGGATTTGCACAGTATCACTAACTTCTAAAAACATATCTAGGTGTTGTGCAGGATCCTCTATATCTGAGCCCGAAAGCTGGTTTCTTTGTACCATTGTAATGGTAGCAGGTTTTATCTCAAATGGCTGGTGATGAGGTATCCTAATAGTTCTATGTTCTTCATTCCACCTAGAAATAGCATAATCTCTAATGGTTCTAGGTCTAAACCTATTTCCTTGAGCTTGATATGTCATATTTTGCTCTTCTATCCTAGGAGGTGGTGGATCAATTACAGGTGGATTTTCATGAGGTAGACCATCAATATTAAGGGGTGGGTCTATTTCTTCGTTATTCATGGTTGCTCGTAACCTCCTAATCCTATGAAACATCCTCTCAATTTCAGGGTCTATAGGTAATATTGGATCGTTTCTCACCATAAACTAATCACACCTGCAAAATAAAAAAATATATAAATAAAATCAAAAAAATAATTAAAGAATGAAAGAAAAAGAATAACACACAAAATTCACTGTAAGAATCAAAAATCAGTATACAAATGCCAATATTTATTCCCCGGCAACGGCGCCAAAAACTTGACCGGTGTCTAGCAAGTGTACTAGATCGGCTAGTAATATAGGAAAATATAGATTAAGACCCCAAATATCGAACCCAAGGGAAAATTTGTGTCTGCATGAAATAATTTTTGATTTTAAAATGAAATTTGGTGAAAAAGACAGAAAAGAAATCCCAAAGTTTATATTGATGAAAATATAATTATATGGAAAATAGATAACTAAATAATTAATGAACAAAAACTAAATAATCTAACAAAATCGTAAATGAAAATTTATAAACAGTATTTGAAAACAATCAATATTTAAACAACTTTCACTAGAGGACTATCCACCTTAATTTATTACTGTAATGACGTAAATTCTTAAGAAATATCAGTGATTATGGAAAAACTAGATAAAATTAACCCTGATACCTTCTTCAAGAATATCTTTCTTAAGTATTAAGTTCTCTTATTCAGAACAATTTAACACTTAGCATATAAATCTAGTTAAACTCCTAAACATTCATCAAATCTCTATTTAAGAACATTCAATTCCAGTCTATTCTCAGTTCTTCCTCTCTTGATATTAACTAATAAAATCAGCACATAATTACCTCAAAATTAAGAAAATAATTATGCACAGATAATAATAAATTAATCCAAGAACATGCTGATCTTATGACAGTGCATAAATTAATACTTAGTTATTAAATCCATAAACCAACAATTAATTCTAATACGATCAAAGATAAGAATATGCTTAAAACCAAGAAATAATCAACTGATATTAATTTTAAAGCTCAATCAGATCATTACAGTAAAAATTAAGGATTCAAGTATCCTCTAACAAAAGTAAAGAAATTACTCACGATTCATATTGAAATTAAAAAATACAATCGAAGAGAAGAAACAAAATCATAGAGTTATAGAAGCTCCCTTAATAATTGTGTACAGAGATATCACAAGCAGCTTCTTGCTCCTTGAATTTGTTCTTCACAAGTAAAACGCAGGAACTGATAAAAACAAAACTAAAACTAAAACTAAAAATTTGTAGTAAAAGAAAGATTTTTTCCTCGATCCGATCTTATCTCCTCCTCTGATCTGGTGTTCTTTCTGACTTTTAATTGCAAAAATTCTATCGGTCGGTAAATGGGAAAAGGATTCTCTTCTTTTCTTCGAAAGTTTGGTAGATTTTGAATTCATGAAACGCGGCCAGTTGGTGAAAAAAAGTCATAAAAATGCACTGCCGTGTTAATTTTCCATTTGTGAATGCATGGCCATGCAAAATTTTGCACTCCCGTGCATTAAGCTAATAACACTCACTTGGCCAAGTGAGATTTTGCACTCCCGTGCATTATTCAAATGTGCTTTGCTTCCAAAAACCTGAAAATTACCAAATTGATCCAAAACTTAGCATTCTTTTCAATTAAATCCTTTTTCCTTTATTTTAATCCTGAAAAATACCAAAATCAACAATTAAATTCTAAAATATAAAATTAACTAATTCAACTATAATTCAACCAAATAAACACTAAATTAACTTAAATAAATAAATAAAAACACATTAAAAACATAATTAATTTCACAATTATCAATAAACATGCAAACATTTTACTTATAAAATATTGCAAGGCAATTAACATTTTAAAATAAACACATTTATTAAAAAATAATTAAATGCCATAAGAAATAAACTCATTCATTCAGCCAATAAATAAATCCAATAATCCTCAAATAAGACACGCATGCCAAATAATAATAATAGGAAACATAAATCCTATAAAAATAAACCCTAACTATAATTGACACTCATGTCAACTAGTCTAGAAAACTAGATCTCCTCAAGATCTTTACTGACACAGGGATTGATTCTTTGACCAACTTCATTAACTCATAAGTTCGCTGATGAAGTCATGGACGATGCACTTTACGTTCACTTCTTAATTTCATCACAGATGGAATGTTGCTCCTCAACACTCATTTTTTGGCAACTCTAGCCAAAAAATGGATGATAGATTTCCCATAAACTCTATCTCCTATGTACCAAGTAGTTTCGAAAGCTCCCTCAGAACTGGATGATATTCAAAAGAGTTAACCAACACTTTGATTTTAGCTCTGTCACCTCCTATCCAAATGCACTCCTGCATTTGTTCAAGCATAGTCAATATATGACGCACTATAGCATTAATATCATCAGCTCGAATGTTCCTCCGTATCCTCATATTGCTTACAAAACGCATTCTTGTATTTGTTAAAGCAATCCCATGTGGGGTTTTAGGAATCATAGGTGTCCTTATTATCATTTCTGAAACACATTATAGAAATTTAAATGGTTAATACACTCATGTATAAACACATATGATTGAAATACATTTCAATCAACAAATAAGGACAAAAAACACATAAAATTTTTTTTAAAATATTTTAAAAACAGAAAACACATTTCCATAATTATTTTACAATATTTATTTCAAAAATAAACAAAAATATTTTATGGTCATCAAAAAATTTTGAAAAATAGACCAATAAATCAAAAATATTTTGAAGAACATTTTCGCAAAAAAATGGAGCTAATTTGGAGGCAGGAGCTCGCCACACGAGCCCACACATGCTGACGAGAGGGAGGAGGCGCGTATGCGCCACACGCGCCTCCACGCGCCACACACGCGACATCCCTCTTGGTCAGACACATGTCAACACCACAGCATGACACGTGTCCGACATACACGGGTCCACGTGGCACCATGTGGACACGTAATTACCACGTGGCTTGACACATGGCGGACTCTGATTGGTACACATGTGCACTGCTGACATGTTAGCATGACACGTGGCAGGCCTCGGTTGTGCCACGTGTCCACCCCTTATTGGTCCACCTGGCGCCCACGTGGCACACAGGGGACACGTCGGATCCACGTGGCATGACCGCGGTCTGCCACGTGGCTCGCGATGATTGGGCCATGTGTTAATAACGCATCACGTTATTGACATGTGTTTGCGCGCGTGCGGGCTACTGCCCATGCGCACGTGCCCAATGTGTGGTGGCGCGTGCAAGCCACGCGCCACCTTCCCGGCAGAATTTGGACTACGAATTTCGGCCGGTCAGGGGTTCTTGGGGTCTGTGAACACAATGGTAAGGTCAAAAATAAAAATTTTAATTTCTAGACTAGCGTTTCGAATATTCAATTTTATCCCTCGGGTTTCGGTGTACACATACACGAAAATTGAGCCAAAATATACACGCATATATATTTTTCATACAAAAAATAAATTTTTGTTGCATTTCGTGCTTCCTAAATCTACAAATTTTACTCATAAAATTTTAGATCAATTTTAAGCCGCATGCCAGGACGTAAAAAACGAAGGCTCTAATACCAATGAAGGGAAAATAAAAGAAGAAATTAATCGAGGTAACAATAAAAGATTGATACCTACTTGTTGTAGCGCAGAAATCTCATTGCGGAAGCGATACAAGGATCTCCTTTTATTTGGCCACCGGTCTGACTTTTACCCACTCGGGATAAGAGCAGCTAGATCATAATCTAAGAGCCCCTGTAAGATTAACACAATAAATCGTGAGTGGGAACGAGCAGTCTTGCGGCGTATACGTTTTCTCGTTACCAAATAATGAGGATCTCAGCTCTATTTATAGAGATCCTAAAGGTTAGGGATTTATCCCTAATCTAACTCAAAATTTTTTCTGATATAGGATTTGGCAAACTTTATCAGATTAAATTACTCAATTTAATCTAAATTGAGTTTTGAAACTCAATGCATTAAAGAGTTATAGGCGCATCCCAACTCTATCAAGAAAAAAAAAATTTTAAATCTAAGTAAACAAATGAGGAAGTTTCTTATATCTAAGCAAAGTGGAATTTCTTATGTTTTAAATGGGGAAGTGTAAAAGAAAAAAAATTGAATCATCAAAGTGAAACGGAATAAAAGAGAGCATGAGAAAAGGTGGGTACCTTATACTAGTCAACAAAATTTGGCATAAAATTTTAAATTCATGCATAGTTCGACCAAACATTTGAAAGCTTCCGTGTGCATTTGGACCAAAAAGGTTACATTTTAAATTAATTTTCGTTGTTAAATCTTGCACCCCAACTTTGAATAAAATAAAATTGTTTTCGGATCATTTTATTTTGTATATATCAAATTCACATTGTTAATGGAGATTTTAGATCGAATTTTTCGAATTAGGGTAAAAAATTAACACGCTTAATGATAAATGAAAAACTAAGATATTAATTGAAATAATAATCATAAATTATCTTCTTCATTTTAATTGCTCATAACATGATAAAAATGAAATGGACGTTCCGAAGTGAACTCTATTAAATTCAGGAACTAATGAAAGAAAAAGAAAATAAAATACATCTTATGCGATCTAAATTTAATATGCACCCATGGCAAATAAAAAATGTGGGTCTATTTTAACAAAGGATCATTGAATTTTGCTACCAAGAAAAAAAGAAAAAAGATATTTATTGATGATTTATTTTATTAATTTTGTATCTTTTACTATGAGATACTAAAAAATAGTCATGACAAAAGTTAAGTAAAGAAATAAATTAATTATTTATAAGTGGATGTTTAGCCCCTACATTATAAATTCGAATTAATATAAAAAAAAAAAACTTATAGTTGAATCATGTAAAAATTCATTTATTTAACCATTAAAAAGAAATTCGATCCAATTTATTACTATTATTTTTATTAGACACAATATTGGTAATGGAGGACCAAAAAAGTCTTATGCAATAATGCAAACAATAAATTAAATTCAAAACTTATTATTTAACAAAAAAAGAAAATTAATAAAATTCTAGAGAGAATCTTTCATGTCTGGTTTGTACTTGGAAAAAGATCCCACAAAAATTTCAAATTACTCAATAATTAATTAATTATAAATAAATAAAATTAAGTTATTAATTAATTAATTAATAGATAGTTCTTTTTTCTCCTTGTCTAAAGAGTCATGAGTTCCTTTTTAATGGCGAGAAAGAAATCCTTAAAAATCCATAAGGGCTATAACTGCTGTTTTTGAGATTCCATTTCTTCTCACATCTCATTCTATTTTCTCTCTTGGGCTTCCTTTTTTTTAACACCCATTCAATTCTGCATCTAATCTTTTTTTCTTTCTAAACTGGATTTGTTGCTATCTCATTCTTCTTTTCTGTTTGTTTCCCTGGAAAAGAGAAAATCAAACAAACAGGAGAAGAGGTAACCAGCGTTTCAGATTGAATTCAGGTATTGCAATTTTAACTGCAAATTATTTCTTTTTTTTTTTAAATTGTATTTTTTTTTATTTCCGCTTCTCTTTCGTTGTCACTGATCTGTGATTCTCTCTTTCTTTTGCTTCAACTTTGCGTTTTTAGTATGTGAATTTGCTCTTCAGTTTGAAGATATGATGGATCTGCTCTCAAAATGTGAAATTCGGCTTCTAATGTGGGATTATTTTGCTTATGCTGTGACTAGTTTCTTCTGAATTACTTTATATTTATTTATATATATTTTTTGTTGTAATAGAGTTGCGGATTTTAGTGTTAGTGAATGAGTTTTGATTGAAACTGAAACCGTGAGATTTGAATTTTTGCTGGCTTTGTGCGCTTGATCTATTATTAATATATATCTATTTTATGTTTAAAGCTAAAAACTTATTGGACTATTTTAAGTTCTGAAGATATAAGACAATTTTGCTTCCATCTTCAACGTCTGAGTGCATATTTTTAGAATACAAAAGCTTTAAAGCTTTTTGTAAGTGATCAAAACCCCAGATGCATGATAGATGGGAAACATATAGAGTCTCGATTGTGTTTGAAACGTTGTTCATGGGTAACGTACCAATGATTGAACCAGAGAAGGTTCCATCAAATGTCATTTGTAAGAGTTATTCACTAAATAGATCGGATGCCCAGATGAATGTAAAGCTCAGGCATCTTTAAACACTGCAAATTTGCTTACCTTCCAATACGTCTGGCTAGAGAGTTTATCATGGTAATCCCACTGCTTTAATCCCATTAGATTCTATGGGACTTAGTTGGAGATAAACAGATCTATGGAGTTCAATTCAAGGCAAGGAGCTAGAAGGGGAAAAATTAAACCCCCTATGAAATAAGCTTTTATGGTAGAGAGAAGACGGAGCTAAGAAAAGTGATTTTAAAGGGGAAAAGAAAATTGCAGGGGAAGATCTAGAGATTCCCACGGCATCTGCTCTTTGGCTGTGTTGAAAACTCAGAGTATAATGAAAGCATAAACAATCAAAAGGGGGAGGAAAAGGGAGTTTTTTTTTGGAGTAGGTCATCGTGGCATATTTTTTTTTCTCTTGGCACCATAGTGATGCACATGTTTATGTGGCTCTGCCAATTCTGCATGTGTATCATTTTCTTTTGTTCAATTTATTGTTTAAACCCATGGGTTGCTCATAGATTTCTCAACTTCAACGGTTATTTTGTATTTCTGTTCTGTAGTAATTATGTATTTATAATTGTCTTTCGATACAGATACAACTTTACCTTTTACAGCATTCAAACTACGAGCATACTCTTATGAAGAGCAGATAGTGAAGTTTCTGTTGTTAACTAGCAAAACAGAATATGTCTTCACCAAGCAAAGCTGATAGGAAAGCAGCTATTGATGCTGCCTCATGGATGTTCAATGTTGTCACTTCTGTTGGAATAATCCTTGTCAATAAAGCATTAATGGCTACCTATGGCTTCAGTTTTGGTATGTTCTTCTGGACAATTTATTAAACACTTAAAATGTCTACTTTATCAGTATTGGAGCATTTTTACATTTCTTTTCCCACTCCTCATTTGTTGGCTGTAATTTTAGCACAAATTTATATGTTAGCCTTTTAAGGCACCTAGCATGCTTACTATTTTAGTAAAAGGGGTTTCAATTTCCAATACATAGGAATCTTTGACAATGTGTTGGTATTATCTTGGTCACTGTTTTGTCAAGACGTACATACATACGTGTTGTGTTAGTGTGTGTATAGAGTTGAAAGTTAATGTCAATCCTTAAATGCAATTTCCATTGAGTGTATTGGTCAAGCCATGAAACTGAGACAAGAGTTACTGGTTGTGATTTAACCTGTTTGGATTCTGTATTTTGTTTAGAATTATCACCATTTTGCTTGCTTAAGGGGGGAAAGAAACATAAAATGCATGTTGGGTGTTTGTTCAATTATAGCAGATTAATATGCACACCTGACACTTCAAGTTTTAGGTTGATATGCACCTTATGGAATCTGGAATTGTTAGTCACGTTTATTTATTGCATGGTCTAGTGTTTGTTGCTAGTTGGTTCTGAGATAATTTCTATGGTGTTCTTAATTAAATACAGCATGTTGAAAATTTTATTGCACTAGAAAAGCTATGTTAAAGCAAGTCTGTCAAAAGAATCAGATTAAATTTGCATGATATATATAGGTGTGATAAATTATGAGTCATTCTCACCGGGGACCATAAGTAATGAGTGGCACCTAATAGTGGGAGAATTATGTGAAATGACTTAGTTTAATTGTTTCTTTTGTTAACTTTATCAAGGAGCTTCTTGTCCTGATTTCGTGTTCACATGCTTGCCATGCAGCAACAACATTAACTGGTCTGCATTTTGCCACGACCACCTTGTTAACTCTTATTCTTAGGTGGCTGGGATATATCCAGCCATCTCATCTACCGCTCTTTGAACTTGCAAAGTTTGTTTTGTTTGCAAACTTTTCTATTGTTGGCATGAACGTCAGTTTAATGTGGAACTCAGTCGGATTTTATCAGGTTAGTTTCAATATGTGAACAAATGCATTTTCTCCTTTTGTTGTAAAGACCAAAGAGTTTAACTTTTTTCTTCTTCATCTGAAATTTGCTTTCAGATTGCAAAGTTAAGTATGATACCAGTATCTTGTTTTTTGGAAGTTGTCTTGGACAATGTGCGATATTCTCGGGATACAAAGCTTAGCATAGCTGTAGTTCTCCTTGGGGTTGCAGTTTGTACTGTTACAGATGTGAGTGTCAATACTAAAGGATTTATAGCTGCAGTGATTGCAGTTTGGAGCACTTCCTTGCAGCAATATGTGAGTATCTCTACATATCTCTCTCAATTTATCAATTTCCCATCATAATCATCATCGTCATCAACAAGAAGTTAGAATGTGTTCTGGGTGGCAGTGTTAGGTCTCGTCTGGGGTTAGAACAAACTAAATTCCTCCATAATACATTTCTTTCTTTTTTTTTTTTGTTTTTTGTTTTTTGTTTTCTACATTATGCATGCGAAGTTGCCTGCAGTCATTAGGTTTGTTGTCAGTTATTTGATGATAACAATTAACCTGCACTTCTTCTGTCCAGGATTACTTCTAGCACACGTTTTAGTTTGAGTGCTGTTTCCTTCAGAATTTGCTAATCAACAATTTCTGAATTTTCTACAGATTATGTTTCATGACAATGTTGAACATTTGTTATTATGCAGTATGTACATTTTCTTCAACGGAGGTATTCTCTGGGATCTTTCAACTTGTTGGGGCACACTGCCCCAGGACAAGCTGCATCTCTGCTGATTGTAGGACCCTTTTTGGACTACTGGTTGACAAATAAAAGAGTTGATGCATATCCGTATAGTTTCTCATCTATGGTAAGTTGTTGTATCATTGCATGAACTCTAGCTAACATCTGAAACACTTAATTGAGACATCACATACTTTATTTTTGCTCAAATATGAGGATATGAAACTTGCATTGTTTACTGCTTTTGCGTATATTCTTGCTTAATGTGTACTTTAGTTGCATTTATATCATATTGATAATCATTGGAATGAGCTCATAATATGCTTATCTAAGGTTTTAAGAGGTCTATCATGACCGCAGAGGGGCTTGATTGATGACAAGACCAAGGACAACTTAATGCTGTTCAGGTGATAGATATAGTGATTCTAAGCTGGTTGCATTTCTTATTTAGCAAACCAGATTCCATAACAGGTTGACATTTTGCAGAGTGAAATTGTAGGAGGGCCACATTTATTAGGATTTAAATATGGAACGGGCTAATTTAGAGGCATGTTTGTTATTGTTGTTTTTTTTTTTTCTTTTTTTTTTTCAAAAACTTCCTTTAGATATATCTTTTAGTTCTTAAAAATTGTTTATTTAATTTACATCCACGTTCTTTCTGCAAAATTAAGTCTTCATGGAAATGTCATGCATTTCGTTCATAACAAGCCAACCCTCGTCATACTTTTAATATGTTATACATTTTTAAGAAATTATAATTAAAAAAATAACAATTATAGAGATGTTTACATGTGATAGAAAATAATACTTGTACTGAGGTCGAGACGTAAATAAAATTTAACAATGTCAATGTATTGTAAATTGAAAACAAATATATCAGCTAGTTAATTTAGTTGGTTTGCACATAGAAGTTATGCATTTCGTTCATAACAAGCCAACCCTTGTCATACTTTTAATATGTTATACATTTTTAAGAAATTATAATTAAAAAAATAACAATTATAGAGATGTTTACATGTGATAGAAAATAATACTTGTACTGAGGTCGAGACGTAAATAAAATTTAACAATGTCAATGTATTGTAAATTGAAAACAAATATATCAGCTAGTTAATTTAGTTGGTTTGCACATAGAAGTTTTCTTTGGAGTCTTACTGTTGACATGAAAGGTTGGATTGGAAGAAAGTAATCAGATAAATTTAGATTTTTATAGGAGACGTGCAAAATAGTGAAAGAAAATATTTACCTTAATTGCATAAGACACATCGTTTTGAATTGTGTCAACAATTTGAATTTTGAAGAAAAGAAAAAGTGGTTCCAAATGGGCCTTTAATTTCTTAAAACAGTTCAAAGCAGTTTCTAAAATGACTCCTGAGCTTATGTATCTTTGTTAACATTCTAGGCTTTTAGATTGGATTAGGAGCTGTAACCGCCTTGACGATGCAGTCACTTGGGGAAAAGTAGTTCAACTTTTAGAGTTTATGCTATTCAAATGTTCGTGTCAGTTAATTTGGAGAGTTGCAGAGTAGGCATACATTAGAGAGAAAGTCAAAAATCATGAGAAAATAATTAAACAATTGAAAACTAGATTGATATCCCTTCTTTTACTTACTTTGCATATACAGAGCCCATAATTTGTGCACAAAGATCTACTGAAGGCCTAAATTTAAGAGCCTGGCTTCCTTCCTCCACAGAAGACTTGCTAGAGAGTGGGAAGGACAATCCTAATGTTGGCTGAGAAAGTCAAAAACTCTAGTCACACTAACCTGGATCAATACTTAATTGGGTAAGAAGGGAAATTGCAGGTTTTGGTATTTGGTTTGGTAAGCTGCTTTTGAGTCAGTTAAAAAAGCTAGGAATGGGTAAATATTTAAAAAGGAGAATTGAGTCTAACTTTAGGCTGTTAAGTTATTTGCAGAATTTTAGTTCTCATTCCTGTGAAAAGTAAATTTACAATAATAGAAATAATATAGCCATTTTCAAGTTGTCTAAGAAGAGGGATAGTTTTGTGGCAGAAGAATAGACCACCAGCTCTTTTTTCTTTCGAACAATTCACTGGAAAATTGTTTATGAATCCTTTTTTTTTTCTCTCTTTCTTTCACCTGCTACTTTTCATGGTCACCTTTTAATCCCTTTACTACTGTCTTAACTGCTCCTTTTTCTTGCTGACCAGCTTGCTATGTGGATACATTCCTTCTATTTGTTATATTATCCTCTTTGATTGCTTAAGAAGCCTCTGATAATTGTGCTGGTTTTACTTCTGGTCATCCTGAAATTCCTTGTAGTTCTTGCTTCTGTGCCTGCTTTTCAAAATGTGCATCTTTGTCAGTAATAGATATCCCAGAAGATTAGGGCCTTCTACTTGTGCACATTTTACTGTTTCTCTTGGAATATTTTAAATTTTGAAGTTGCTGCACCTATTTAGCTATCTAAATTGCATTTTTTTTCAAAGTATCTGCCTTTCTGTGCACTTTTGCAAAAATAATACAGTGCATCTACATCTTCAAGTTTAGCATTCAATGCTTGGACTAATTGGTGGATGCCATAATCTTCTCATATCATTCTGTACAAGTAATTACCATAATTTTGTCATTCTAAGTAATTTCATCATCACAAGCCTTCATCTTCTCCTTCCATGTTATTCCATTAAATTACCATTCAATAGAATGGAGCAATCACAAAATATTGCAGAGCATCCACTTTCTCAAATTCTGGAATTCTAAGTTGACTTCTCATTGCTGACACCTGTCCTAGTGTTGTTCTGTGTCAAGCTTAGGTGGGATGGCATTTATAAAATGGGGAATCCAACCAAGGATGGATTTAAACTAGTCCGCTCTTCCTTGATTTTGCGTTGAATTTAAAAATATATATTTCCAAAACTACTATTTCAGAGTTGTATAAATATGGAAAAAAAACATATCTTATTTATGGCTGGCCTGTTGTTTAACCAAGGATGGATTTAAACTAGTCCGTTCTGCCTTGAATTTAAATATGTTCTGCCTTGATTATGTCTTGAATTTAAAATATATATTTCCAAAGCTACTATCTGAGTTGTATAAATATGAAAAAACATATCTTAATAAATGATATACCACTTGTTACATGAGTTTGTTCTGTTGTTTTAATATTAGTAAATATATAAAATTTAGCATCTATGCACTTATTTTAATGATAATATAAATCTTTTTGTGGCTTAGCACTTGTCTCTGAAAACTTTCTATTCTCGTCTCTTTAGTTGAAGAGTAACCATCAGTGAACTTCTTCACTATCGCCAGCAGTAGCCCCTACTATTTTTATCTCTAAGTCTCTGATCTTTTTTTTTTTCCCTGTTACTTTTCTTTTGATTATAACTGCCTTTTAGGGAGATCTATCTTCTTGTCTCCAAAAGAACTTTTTGGGTTATATATTTTCTCGGTTTTTGGGAGGAAGAGTATCAAGAACATTGCCCCCATTGATTGAAACCCTAATGTGGCCTTTGAAGAGAGGTTAGAGGTTTAATGGCTCAAGGCCATGGTGGAAATCACATCCCTCTTTGTTTTGGTTTGCTCAAGTGACCTCTCTTTTCAACATGTGGACCAAGATTGGAGATACATCTCATATCTTCAGTCCTAGCGATCGTATTCTGGAGATATCCTGTTTGGGGGTTGTTTTTAATATTGGTTGTCGTAGACTATTAGTGTTAGCCTTATGTTCTATGCTTGTGAAATTCCCTGTACAATTTTATTTTAATTTCGAAGGAAGTTATCTTTGGAAAACAAAGGATATTAAAAATGTGATATCCTTGAAACTAATTTTAGAAAGTATAAAAAATAAGATCAGGGTACCTACACTAGCCTTGCCCCTGCTCTTAACTGTTCTTGCCACTTCCTGATTCCTGTTAGAAAATAATTTGAATTGTGAAACCATCTCTTCTCAACGTGCTTCAATGCCACCCTGGCCAAGCACTACCTGAAGATCTTGAACTAGTACTCGCATTGACCTTTGTGAGAGAGTTTGACTAGTGTTATTTCACCATTTGCTTGTTGGAGTTAATTAAGGACATCATAATACCAGCTTTTCTTCCATCAAATTTGTGTGCTCATTCAATTGATCTAATCCCATATTAGTGTTAATAATTTCAGTCAAGAGAATCCAATTTTTAACTCAGACTGGTGCTTGTTACTGTTGTCAATGAAAATTAGAACAGTATGCTTGTAGGATTTTGAGCTTTGTTACTGTATGACATAGAATTAGGAAGGTCAATTTTCACTCTGCCTTGACTTAGAAATCAATGCATAATTCCCACGGTGGAGATACATTTAAATTTCCTAGGTCCATTTGCAAAAGATAAGCTTTAATATTTTGATTTTTTATTCATATAAAAATGAAGAATGCTTTACTATTGGAAATAAATTTCAAAGGCTCAAATCTAAATATTGTTCTTGCAAAGCTGAAAACATACAGCAATACCCTCTAAGACCATGTAAAATCTTGTTTCAAATTTATACTTAAAATCCAAGTGTTTAGTGCTTGCTTGGCATAATTGCTTTTTATTAAATATTGTTAAATTCATTAACAATCCTACACTTTCGCGTTTAATGTGCACAAAAATAGAAGTATATGGAATTAGTTTTATGCAAGCTGAATTCTAATGAAATTAGTAGCATTTGTAAATGAATTTTAAACTAGCAAGGCCCAAATGTGAAATCAATTCTAATGAAGAAAAACCTTATTTATATATTAATTATTAATGAAAATATAACTGATACCATAATTCTATCAACATTTGAGGGGCCCAAAGAAAAAGAATGCCTTAAAGTGGGGAAAAGTGCGTTCTTAGGTGTCTCTACACTTAGACAACTTTTATGGGGTACCAAATCTCTACTTAAGGTGTGGCAACACAGATCTATGTACATTTTAATTTATGGCATTTTGAGCCTGACATGTATAAGACGACATCATATGCTTTGACATCTCTGTTTTTGTTCTTGCATGCTATAAACCTTCTTGTCATGATCTTCTTCCTTGTGCAGCTAACAAAATGGAGTATCATACCTCAACTGTCTTAAAAGCTTTTAGTTTTGATGTATATGCTTATGCCAAAATTATACTTAACAGTGAAAATTTCTTTGAACTGATTCGAGTTGCTCATTGCTGTTTGCAGTTGTTCATAATCTTGTCCTGCAGTATTGCTGTTGGGACAAACCTCAGCCAATTCATTTGCATTGGCCGATTTACTGCAGTTTCTTTTCAAGTACTCGGTCATATGAAGACAATTCTTGTCCTGATCTTAGGATTTATTTTCTTCGGGAAAGAAGGCCTTAATCTACAAGTAATTATAGGTATGATCATTGCAGTAGTTGGAATGATCTGGTATGGAAATGCCTCGTCTAAGCCAGGCGGGAAAGAGCGTCGTAGTCTTTCAATGAATGGCAACAAAGGGCAGAAGCATGATGGGCTATCGAAATCCACTGAGATGGATGATAAGGTCTAGTTTTCTGTTAAAGTTTTGAAAGAGAGAGGAAAAGATAACAAGGAGTTAAGCATCATAGATCAGCTGATTTCCAGAACATCTTCATACCTGGGAGACCATAATCCCCATCTGCTAAGATTTTTAATTTTTACCCATAATAGATTATTTTCTGGTTCTTGAATTTCAGGTAAAAGGATGCTATTGAGTGGGATGCAAAGTCACAAAATAAATATTACATTGTTCAGCCATTTTCTATAGTAATTTATTTTATTATTGAATTTTTAATGCTTTTGTTGCTCTCTACTTTCTTTCTGCTCTTTACCCTTGTGAAACACAAGTGCGCAAAAAATCGAAAAATAATAATTAACCTTAAAATCGGTACAAAATTTGATCAAAATTTTCGGTTTATAAGTCCATTTTTTTATCTTAGATTATAATTTCTATATTATCGATTTTCAGTTACGATTTTTGTCACTTTGTTGGATATATTTTTATTTATTTAGGAGGAAAAAAATGTAGAAATAGATAACTTTATTTCTCAAAAATTTGGCATTATAATTATTCATAAAATTTACATATTTATAGTGAAATTTTTAACAAATATAATCAAAATGATTCCTAAAAATATGAATATGAAACAATAAAAAATTAAATTTAAATTTAAATATAAATATAAAAATCTTAACTCTTCTACTTCAATATTTGACTTGATATTTATTGATTTTCATTGATTTTTATTTAGTTGGGTTGGGTTTGGGTCAATTTTTTTTGGGTGGGTTTGGATGAATTGTTGGGTTTGGGTTAATTTTGACACCTCTAATTTTCTATTTGATTTATTGGCAACACTTGAAATGCATAAGGATTTTCATTGTTCATGGTTAACATGGCATGTGATTTTTTATGGATCATAGTTGTGGGGAAATGGGCATGGCATATTTTTATTTTTGTATATATATATATGTTTATATATATATATATATATATATAAGTAATCCTTATCCTGTTTTTCGTTCACTACAAATTTGATTTCATTTTTTTATTTATTTTTGCATGTTTTCTTTATATGCTCTAGGGGTGAGCATGGACCGGTTAACCGGTCCATGAGTCCCAAAAAAAAATTAGTTCATTAACTATCGATTTTTAAAAATCACTAACCATTAATCAGTCCGTTACTATTGGTTAATCAGTCCATCGGTTTTGAATTTTTGGATCGGTTAACCAATATTATTTCGGTTAACCACTATAATTATAAGATGTATTTATAAAAAAATTAAAATATCCAAAATACTTAAAAATAAAAATTACAAACAAAATATAATTTAATATAATATTCAAATTATAAATATAAACTAAAAATGTTGTGTCAATATGCATGTATAAGATAGAAAAATGTAATAAATGAAAAAATTGTAATTTATTAATTTTATTAAATATTAATTATTATTTGCAACGAAATTTTTTATTTTTAAAGTGAAATATATTTAATTCGAATTGCAAGTGTTAAATGCTAACTATAAGAATATTAAAACTAACATTCCACATTTTAATTGAATATTATTTATCATATTAAATTTTAAAAATTTTAATATAAAATATTTTAATTAAAGAGTTAAAATTATTAAATTAATTATAATTAGGAATTAATTATATATATTAAAAAGTTTGAAAGGTAAAAAATTTTGTATGTGTAGAAATAAAATTTCATCACAGATATAACTTTTTGGTAATATATTAATGTTATATAACTTTTTGAATATATTATAATTTTCATTATTAAAAAATTAATAAATCAAGAAATAATAATAAATACTAAATATGGACATATTGAATAATTAATAAATTAATTAAAAATTTGGTTATTATCGGTTCGGTTAGCCGGTTAAATGAGCCAAAACCATTAACTAGTCCATTAATATCGGTTTTTTCAAAATACTAACCATTAACCAGTCCATTACAATCGGTTAACCAGTCTATCGATTTGGTTTTGGATCAGTTAACCGCATTAACCGATTTTTTTTGCTCACCCCTAATATGTCCCGTTTGACCACATTTGATATCTGGTCTCCACTAACACTTGTATTGTGAATGATTTGTCTTTTTGCAGTAAGGACAAGGTAAATTGTTTTGGTCATTATTTCTTTTCTTCATTGACATTGCTGGGAAAGCTTCTTCCACAACACCTTTTCTCATAGATTTTTTGCACTGAAATGCTTTCAATGCATTTAAAAGTTATGCCAAAGTAACACTTAACAGATCATTAGTATTTTTCAAAATAGAAATTGTAATTTCATATTTTTCAGGCAATGTAACAAATATTTTTTCAACTATTATTTTTTCAAAAAACATTGTATCAAGTAATCTTATCTTGTTTATTATACTAAAAAACTTGTTAATGTACTCTTTGATTGTCTCGAATTCTTTCATTTTGTGTATCTCAAACTTGCGTAATAAATTTATCATTAGTATGTATTTTATCCTCTCATTTTCTGGATATTCTTTTGCAAGATACTTCCAAATTTTTGCAACGGACTCAAGTTGTATAATTTTGGGAAGAATTGAAGGTGAAACAGCTGAATATAAGCATACTTTAACTCTAGTTTTCTTTGTCTTTTTTCTTTTATATATTTTGATTTGATTTGTCTTTTTTCTTTTGTGCATTTTGATTTGAACTACTGTTGGATTAACTCCTAATGGAAAAACTTCAAAATCTCCTTTTACAGTACACCAAAAATCCAAAGTTTTAAGATGGATTGCCATTTGCACTTATCAAATTCGATTACGAGATTTCTTTTTAAAATAACAGTTAATCAATTATTATATTTACGTATTTATTTTTATCCTTAAATAGTTTTTTATATATATTTTCCTCTCTAAAATTTATATAATATTTTAATATTAAGTACATTTTAATGTCAATCAATCAGTCCCATTGGCTTTATCTTGAAAATTTAGCACGTCTGTGCGAAGGAAAGGGGGCAGTTTGCGCTCTGATAAATCTCCATTTTGCACAAGGATGCCTTGCAGCCAAAATCATGTTTAACATGCAACCAATGCTTCCAAAGAACTTAAATTAGACCTTGTTATTTGAATGAAATTTTCCCTTATTAGGAAAAAGATAAAGGCATCCATATAGTGAACAATCCAAGGTCATTAACTAGTTGCATGCCTACACTGAAATGACAGCGACAGAAGCCCAAATACCCACCACATGCCCAAATCTCAGACATGGAGATCGGAACAACATTGAGAGTGAGCGGGCATTTGTGTGTCAGCGAGGAAAAGGGCCAAAGACAAGAGACACACAGAGATAGAGAGAGCAACAACTGCACTTTGACAATAATTAATTTAAACCAAAAGGTTGATTGCATTGGATACAAGATCTCTCTAGTCCCAATCAAGGCAAAAGGACGTGCTATTCTAATCAGCAACACAAACTCATGGTAACCAAGCAGAATGTCCACAAATATCCTGCACGTTGGATGAAAAACGTCCTGGAGACCCAAATTGATGCCTATCAGCTTGCAGAGTTCTCGTGCAATAGTACATATTCTCGGCTGCAAAAACTCAGATGTGTTAAAACTACTTTAGATTTTTTTTTTTTTATAAAAAAAAAAAAAAGAAAAGGCAAAGGAGACGAGCAAGAAAAATATCAGAGAAGAAAACCACTCAAGGAACCTCTACTTCCTATTGTTATTCAAAATATTCCATGTGAACCAATCCAGTTACCAAAAAATCATTTTGGTCAGAAAACCTTGCTGAATGGGATAAGTTTTAGGGGTAGAGACAGAATAATATTGTGAACATAACATGGTAATACCATGGTTATGCCGGCTTCAAGAGAGACAGGTTCGCAGTATTGGCTTTTCCAATTAACAAATAACGAAAAGAAGAAAATTCAAATTGAATATCTACCACCTAAGCACACTGCTCCAAGCCATAACATGCATCAGTTTCTCATGCTGTCTGGGCATGTCAATATCATGTTAAAAACCCCTATACCTATGCTCAACCCCAATAGAACCATCCATGCCAGATAGGGAATCAAGATTACGTAATACTCATCAACTGAGGCAAAATTTTTGAAGCCACAAACTTACCTTGTATCTAATATTTATTTGCTCTTCTCTTTTTTCCTTTGGTGATAAATCAGTAATATAATTAACTTTATTATAACCCAAGCAAAATATCACCAAACAAAGTGCCATATCCAGCATATAAACAATAGCCTAGAAATGGTGTCTCATATCTAATGACTGTCCACTATGTCAATCATTTATCATCAGTCACCTCTTTCCTGTTTCTTATTTCAAATGTCCAAAAGGAATTCAAAATAACTTCACTGCATTAAACACCTAACATTATCATGTGAATCACATCCCGCCAAGTAATATTATAGTGAACCCTAGAAAGCCAATCAAATTATCTATTGATATTGTCCGAACTTGATAACCACAAACCAATTGATGCCCTTTATCAAAAATGAACTTTCACTCTATGCGCTCCCACTTTGAGAAATTATTGCACTTATGTAACTCGTACACCTTCACTCCCTCCTCCATGCTGGTAATTTAAATACAGGTCCTTGTTGATATGATATAAAGCAAAAACCAACTATTTGTTAAATAGCTTCAATCACCAAGAAACCTTAGAACCTGCTTGATTCTGGTATATCAGAAAACATATAAGATGATAAAAGGTGCTAAATAGTACAGCAGAATACGGCATAAGGTGTCAGACCTGACAATGAGAGAAACAGGCATGTTTGCTCTCACAGTAGATGGATACAATAACCCTAGTCAAACCAGAAATAAGTGCCTCTTTTTTAAAAATTACAAAAAGAAATTCCAAATAGAACCTGAATAGATAACCAAAACATATGTTCCACTTTCACATAAAGAATAAACAACCTGCACACATCTTAGAGCCTACAAAGCTCTTTGACCTTCTCTAGCAATTGAGGAACGACACAAATAAGATTTTTTAACAAATTAAAATAATATCTTTATTCTGGGAAATTTGAATAAATTTTTACTTCCAAGATTTAGGAAAAGGTTGCCATCTTCTTCATATCTCTAAAGTCCTATGACAAAGCAAAGAGGCTACATTTCTTTTCCACATGGGACACACAAACTTTAACTCTTTTCGGAGGAAACAAATGGAATGTCCTCAATCTCTTTATGCCTCCAAATGGTTAAAAACCAGAACCCACAAAAACTAGTTATTGACCTTCGATATCCTTCCCAACATACATTTTGCTCAAGAGTTCGCTGATTCCCTCTAATTTCTACATGCCCAAATAGCAACCATGGTATCGGAATTTATCAAATATATTCTTCTAAATTCCAGGATTACCACACTCAGAAATTCTTTTCACTAAATACAGACCCAGCACTTAAAGTCAAAACCTTATTAAAATCCTATCCCCAATTTGAGACTCCTGCATATTGAGGACACAGATATGCACAAAAAAGTGGTAGCAAGAGCAACCACTGAGAGTTACCACCAGTACTTCAAATATCGACTGCAGATTCCAGCCATGTGTGCAAAATGTTTCACCATATTGGCATAAAACAAAAATTAGGATGTAACTATTAATTTACTCCAAATTCAGATAGCTCAAAGTACATCATCCGATAAACAGGGAGAAACACAATGGTCAGAGCAAAGGTTTGAGATATTTATCTATAGCAGACATCATTGCATGTCAAAGGAAAGAAGAGGGATACTATATCCAATGAAATAATAACAAGACCCTTTATGCTCCACATCTAAATAACAGGCAGGGGGGCAGTGGTGAATGGGATGTGTTGGTAGCATATTTGAATGTGAAAACAAGAACACATGAAGAACAATCATACGAATAGTTGGTAAAATGACACTGACCATTACAGACATGCAAACTAGGACACAGCCATACTACTGTGAATAAATTAACATCAAGCTGTTTGGAGAACATACAGTGATGTAATATTCATTTGTGAAGACACAACAGATTAAGAACATTTGTATGAAGCGGCCCCTTTTCAGTTGTTACAATGATGACAGGCATTAGGAATAAGCAATCCTCAGATACAGCCAGATAGTTTTTGGCCATAACAGAACTTGAAGGATGAACCTCAAATAAATACGGGTAACTCATAAATTTCCAACTGACTATGTAGATCAATCACCCAAAGAGAAAGATAATATAATTGCAGAAAAGCATATCACATAAACAAGAAGAAAAATGAAACTGCTTTGCATGATCAGAGTGAAGAAGCAAAAAAGCCTATACCATGACCCATGGATAAAAACAGAATAAAAGAAACATTGATTAGCTGCCTACCTACTGTTACCAAATTTAATTGTATCTTTCTCAAAAAGCTCATAATAACGTTGAGGTTCAATGGGATTATCCTGCAAATGCAGAGAGGAAATTACAAATTATAACAAGAAGAAAGTAACATTAATATAGAGAAGGGAATAAGAAAAAGAAAGAACAACAGCAACTAAATATTGGGATATATGGCTTACATTAATGAAAGTTTTATTTGTACTTCCAAGATCCATTATATAAGGCCTACCATTGCAAATAAAAATCAAAATATTAGACAAGGAACAAAATAACTTGCTTCCAGTCTATAAAAATTAAATCCAAACGGTGAATTCTTACCTTACTTGCTTAGATGAGGTACCATCAGGCTGCTCCTTCTCTATTTGTCTGACAAACCAGAAACATTAATTTAGAAAAATGTCCCAAAATATTAGTATAAAATATAAGATCGCCAATAATAGAGCTACCGGAATTGAATAACAGCATGTTGCTTGCTACAGGATGGATGATCTGTAGGAATATCTGCTACCCTTCTTTCTCTCCCAAAAAGGTAACAGCTCTGGCGATGTATATAAAGGGGCTCTGGCGATGTATACAAACTCATCAGCAACATAAAAATAAGCCAGAAAGAAAAATCAAAAGCCCCCATTCATTAGAAGTTCCATCACTAAGCAGAATAAATTGAAGGAAATGTAAATGTGCAACAACGATACCAAAAAAGCTATCAAATAAACAAAAGAAAATCACAGGACATAAGATAAATCACAGTTAACCAAGATATATTTTATGCTCAGTCTTAGACAATTAGAGATCTGCATCTGATACCAAATAAATCAAATCCACACAAAATAAATTACTGCAACATGACAAGGTTCCTTAGTTGACAGGAGAATAGTGTCTTATGGTCTGAGAAATATATCTAATGTTCTATTCCCGAGGATCCCAACTGCACAATACACACACAAAATAATGAATACTGAAGGTTCTAGAGGACAAACCATTCAACACTTCGCCAGCCTTAAAAACGTAAAGTCGCCATCTTATATCAGGTTTGTGAGCATCTGGAGGCTCGTTGAACAGTAGCGTAACACCTAATTGGGGGAAAAAGAAAAAAACAACATAGAGTGAGAATGAAAATGAATACACTGCAACAGTGAAAATGGACATGACATAGAATGGTCACAGTTTGCACACAGGTCCCTCAACTTTGAGAACAAAAGAAGAAAATAGGAGCTTTTATGACATATCAAATACAAAGAAAATACCAAAGCAACCAACCAGGAAACAGAAAATGATACTGGTTGGCCCCTATATTAGTTAGTTCCTGAAATCAGAATGCAATCACTTTCCAACCATAGTGTCCCAAAATACAATGCGATGCCAGCATAGGCAGGTAAAATGAGAAGAGAGACTGATTCAACAATACCACATAGCACTTAAAAACATGCTAATTATAGTGAAACCAAAAGCAGCACATATATCACCTACCTCGAAATCTATTGGTTTCTGCAGCAAGTTTTCCAGATAATTCAAACGAAGGTTTTTGCTGCGGTCACAAATATGTTTATCACAATTAAGCCAATATAATCCAATAAACAAGGTCAAATTTTTTACTAGTCAAGCATAATAATAGAAGACACCTTAATGCTCAAACATCTACCAGAGCTTAAAAAACCTCATAACTACTTCATACCTTTTCCTTTGCTTCCAAGGCCTCCTCAGCAGCCTTCATCTTAGCCACAGAATCAGCATCATCATTCCTTCACAACCAAACAACATCAAGGCAAGCACCAGCAATATAACCCATATCATCGCATAAAATTTGAAAACAGTAAGACTCATAAGAAATTATATGCAACAGCATACTTAATCCTCTTTCCTAATTTAACGAAAAAAGATTGAAAAAAGGCCACATAATGAATAGGGAACCAATTATATGGTCAAAACTAACAAATAACATCATGCACACAATTCTAACCAAACCTCCCCGTCCATGCCGCCCCCCCCCCCCCCCATTAAGAAACTAAGAAAATATCATTGCTCCCAATTATCAAAGGTTCTCAAAATATGATAAAGCTCAGTAGAGACTTAGAAGATTTATGAAGACTGAAAAGGAAATCCTGATGCTCCAATTTTTTTTTTCTTATGTTAGAGAAAAATCATATTTGCTTCAAACAGCTCATGTTTGATTGATTTCTATACAGAATATAACACCAAATTCTGCTTCCCCATACCAATGCTTTCGCATTATCAAATTCCATCACTGAAAATTTGGCTACAATGAAATGCTAAGATATTCATCTCATTATTATCACCATTCATAAAAATGACATATGAGGCAGAAGTATGCTATAGTGTCTTTGGATGACACATATGGGAGGAAAAAGGTCAAGCAGCAGCTTACCCAAGTTCAGTTCCTCTTGAGTCCATCACCTAAGAAGATCAAAGTTTTGTCAGGCACTTCAATTAAGTATCAAGAGAAGAAAGAAAAGCAACTCCCATAGTGCAACAAGGATTTGAGTACAAATGCTTATCATTTTTGTGATCAATTTAAGTTTGAAAAAAAAAAGCATTAGAATATTATAATCAGTAATGCTATCAGTGTCTAGCAACTTCCAGATGATTCAGAGCCTAATTAATTTATAGCCAAAGCCTAGAGTAAGACAATTTAATTGCAAGCAAGAGATTTTCAAATTAGAAATAACTTGTGGCAATCAAAAATAATATAAGATACTCAAGTATAAGATAGAACAATAAGTAGTAAATGTCACCAGAGACCTCATCATATTCTCTCCTATCAACTCGAGATGGAGACCGAGACCTATGTCTGCTTCTGTGATGGTGATCTGATGGTGAAGCTGATTGCCCATTTCTTGATCTATAAGATTTGCCATTATTCTCATCTCTCCCCGATCTTCTCTCCTTTCTCTCAGTTCCATTTTCTGTACCCCTTTCTCTATGCATGCTTTTGTCACTACCTCTCCCATGATTCCTATCATGTTCTCTCTCAGATACTTGTTGAGCCTCTCTTTCTCTAAGTGTACTTCTATCATGACCTCTTTCACGTTCTCTCTCAGACAACTTTTCCATCTCTCTTTCCTTCCATGCAACTCTTTCATCACCCTTGCCATGATTCACGTCATGATCTTTCTCCATCACTTTCTCCACCTCTCTATCAGCTTGTGCCCTCCTTAACCGCTTTGTCCTCGGAGAGGGAGACCGAGACCTTACATGCCTAGGAGATTTAGCACGACTAAGTTTTTTCCCTCTTGCATGAGGGGAACCATCATCCCTTTGGGAGCTCCGATGCCGTGCTGGTGGAGAAGAAGAGCGGGATGTCTCACGTTTAGGAGATTTTGCACGACTAGAACGTTTCTCTCTCACCGAAGAGCTATCCCTATGGGAGCTTCTGTGTCTTGCTGGTGATTTTTCTCTTCTGGATGGGCTCTTTTTATGCGGAGAACTCTGACCTCTAGCAGGAGATGGCGAACGCTTAGATACATTACGCCCCATTGGCCACCAATTTACGAACCTATCTGAATTTTTGAAACAAAAATGTTAGGTACCAACATAAAACTCAAGAATCTGAATATCCTTTCAGTGTTAGGTACTAACACTATATACTTTATCCTTTCATTTATTTCTCAATATCCAACAAAAAGCATCACCTAGCAGCTCATGGAATGCTAACATTATATTTTACATAAACCCTATGAAATTAAGTCTTACATGCACTCTTGTTAGTTAAAAATAAAACGTTTATGACAATATTTGCATTATGAAATCATAGAAACATTGATTTAAGGAAAATAATAAAGATCAAACCCGACCATTTACACCATTCCTTCAAGAAAATTATGTTCAAAATACAAAATATGGAATCAAGAAACAACTTTAACTGTGTTTTATGATTTTTTTTCTTTTCCCAATGCATCAACAAACGTTATAAACTATATCTTATTTATCTCCCTTTACAATTGTAGGCTTCAAGTTGCAAAATATGCCACCCTTCATGTGCCATTGCCAACCTCACCATTCCAGAACAGAGTCCAATGGCCCCACCAAAGGACTCAATAGCTAGCCAAAAAATGCTAAATCATTAGCTTTTACCAATCCATTCACAAACCAACGCAAATACTGCCAGCTGATGCAGAAGAATGAGACCGGAGCAAAACTACCCTCAGTCACCCTTCTCTAATAGCAAGCCAGACAAGCAAATTAAAATCTAATCCCGGTTTCAAATGCAAAGATCAGTTATACGCCATACGCCACATGTTTTTTTGGTAGTAATCAAGCAACATGATGATGATGACCACCAAAGAAAAAAAAAAGGGGTATTGTCAGTAAAATAAAGCAACAATTGCAAGCAATAAATGCACTGATTCTACTGCTCGGTTGCCACCAGTGTGCCAATTTTCCTAAAAATATCCTAAAGCAGGATTAACACTGAGATTTTGACTCAGTATGCAATGCAATAAAGGACAAATTGCAAAGAAATAGTTTCTTTTCAGGAAAATAAAAAGGAAAAAGAAAAGCACTCGTCTATTATCACCTCAATAAGCGTGTCAGACGAATAAATCAAATTTTACTCAACAAATATAATTTAGGGGTGCCAGCTAAAAGAGAAGCATCAAAATTATAATACAACAGCAAGAGATACCATAAAGAGTAGTGAAGCGCAAAAAAAAATAATAATAATAAAAAAAGCTCTAGGGTTATGTAACCTTATCAGAATGAGCGAATAGTAAATTAAAATTAGCTGCTTTCAGCCACCGGTTGAGGAACCAACGGAATGGTAATGCTATGCGGAGCCTGACTACTCTGGGTTCAACACCAAAACGACACCATTTCCATCCAAAATCAGCGACGGAATGCCACTAACATTTTTCCAGTGATTGTTACTTGTCTCGGCAAGTGTATGCATCGGCTGGAATCGGGTCAGAACCGACCCGAACATCCCGAAACCCGAACTATAGGCATCTCCCTAAACCGACCCGACCCTATACTGCATAATAAACAGCAAGCTCTAAACATATTCAGATAATAGTTTCTCCCCAGCACAACAGAAACTCCAATAAAAGAAAGAGCAGCAAGAAAACTCTACAGAAAAAGAAAGTTTGCAAGAAAGCAACACAGAATCAACAGAATCGCAACATGAACATGCAAAAGAAGCAATAAAAAATGAAATGCAACAAGAATCAAGAGCGAAAAATCAGACAATTCAGAAATTAGACAATTGCATTATCTGATGAAGTTAGAAGAAAGAGGAAAAAAAAGCTTATAATCTTACTGGAGAACAGAACAAGACAGCTGGCTGGCGACGGAGGCTGTGAACGGCGGCCGGCCAAGGAAAACTAAAGCGCTGGAAGCCGGCGACGACTGGACGGTCGAGAGAGAGATGCGGCGAGGGTCGTAGGGGTAGAGTGGGAGGACTGGATGGGGAGAGAGAGAGAGCGACAACAGAGAAAGAATCGTGATTAGGGCTGGGCGAAAGCGGATTGGAAGAGGCCCGTTGGGTGTTTGGAACAGATCTAAACGGATTCAGTTTTTGATGGTTGGTTTTTGGATTGGCCCAAATGAATTGTTTTTGAATTGGATTGGGTTGAGTTAATTTTTTAAGGAAATTACTTCAAATATCATGTTTTTGATATTTTTTTAAAAAATATATCATTTCTTTAAAATTTTTCATAAATATCACTTTTTAAATTTTCATTTTCAAAAATATAACTTTTCTTTTTTACCACCCAAATCCAGATCCATTGACCCTTCATAAGCAAATTTGACCCCATCGGAACTTTTGCTCATGGTCTTCCCTTGGACTTATGATGGGGCTTTCAACAATGGTGGAGAGCTTCTTCCTCGGCGGTCAAATGGGTTTTGCCTGCCACAAATCTGACCCAATTATGCTTCTTTCAGGTCCTCCTTCATGGTGAGTTCTAATGGCTTTTTTCTCTGTCCCTATACAAAAGAAGTTAAAAATGGAATTTCGAATATTTTTGCAACGGGAAGACCTCTTTACTCTTTCAGTTCGCATTCAATGCCGCCATAACTGAGGAAAATGGCTCTGCCTTCAACCCTACCGTTGTCTTCATATGCAATCGCTATAGGCTTGAAAGCAAACCCCCTTATCTCTATCAGGTTCTTCTTTTTTCTTTTAGTTCTTTGTTTTCTTTTTTGGTCTCTAGCTTATTCTTGTTAGTTACATTTTGTTAATCTCATTTCAGGACATTAATCCGTCGTCTGATACCCTTTCAACTCATACAAATGAAGTAAATAAGTTTCTTTTTATTTATCTGGTTTTGCTATCCTTTGTGCTTGTTTGATGTAGATTATCAATTGTCTTTTATTTTCATTTTGAGGAAGATATGTTGATGATAATGAAGGGGTCAAGAAATACTTTTCTGCATTCCACCTGTTTGATAGATTTCCTGTAGATGTTGTTATTGATGATTTTGGTGATTTTTTTAGTGAAAGGTATTAGTTTCATTGTCAATAGTACTTTTGCAAGTATTGAGCATTATACAAGTTCAAAAGATTCAAGTTCTTAATTTAGCAAGTCCAAATGTTTCGAGAACAGAATGAGAATTTACTTTTTTTTTTTAATTTTTTTCCGAAGAAGATGGCTCTTGTAAAGCATAGTTTTCATTATTCCAAATAAGCATATGAGGAAGAAGATTACAAGAATAGTTATGCGTTTCCTAAGCATTGGTTTTATCTTGGTTATATGGCAGCATATTAGATAACAAAGAGCTGGCCGGCCATGAAAAACAAAAGTATTTCACTTTACTAAAAACTAATAATATTGAAAAGCTATGACAATACTCCCCTTATTTTCTGAGCTATTTGTGCATTTGATGCTCTTCCATAATCCGTGCCTCAAACTTCTGTTGAGTTTCAATACCTATTTTTGTTTATTTGCTGGTAAAATTTTGAGTTTGAACTATTAATAGAATTAGCTTGGGCTTTGAACTGATCAGTATTACTAAGATTGAGTAACAACCATGAACTTTTAAATCATTGACCAACAAGAAAAATAAATTTTGTTTCCTGTCCCATATATATCATGATTTCCAATCGAATGATATCATATTAGCTCAAAACAATACAACCATTAAACATTCCATTCCATGTGTGCAAGAGAAGGTAATACCAAATCAAAAACCATAACACAACAGTAAACATTTGTAACTCTCCAATGATTAAGATATGATAAGTAACAACCATTAAACATTGAACAAAAACTTATGGTTTGCAAATTGATAAATTTGAAAACAAAAAAAACTTTCATAGCACTTCTAATTCTTATGAGATGGCTGCAGCAGCTCCCTTGTTCCTTGGAGTTGCTTGAGTACCCAGTCAATTAGAAGAATAATAAGAGATTCAATCAAAAAAATGAGGCATTTAGAACAACTATTGTAAATTAAGATGATAATTTAATTCACCTACATGGAAATTAGTCTTGAACCTGCGTGGAACATGGCGAAGGTACCTCATCATGCCACTTCCAGAAGTCCTTCTGTGGATAGCCTTCATGCTCCAGTTATCTAAAAAAATATAGAAACAAGAAAGAAAATCAAAATTATGAATCAAGTAACATCATGATTTAGTAGTGCACATAATAGCAACCTTACAAAAGAACAAAAGAAATTACATTACACTGAGAACCAGATAGTTATAATAATGATTTAATTTGGAATAGAATTCACCATGCATGTTTGAATAATGTTAACTAATACTTAGAACTCCCATTAAAGTACAAAGTAGCAAGTATTCAAAAACTTCAAATCATTTTCAAATGTTAACAGTTTAGATAAATAATTTATAAGACTAGAAAATAAAATTACAAATTTAAAGTTCTAAATAGAATCTATGAGAAGGTGAATTCCAGAATATTTAATAATTTTTTTAGTTTCTTATAGGTCAGATCGGCCAAGGATTTCATTATCAAACCACGCCTTTTAACTAAATTGTCTCAAAAACCAACAAAAGTAATTAAACAATTCATTAACCAAAATGCTGAATTAAACAAGGAATTCAGTTCATGATCCATAATTTCAGTGCAATTCCAGTTAAGAAACAAAGTGAAAAAAATTAGATATGCACTTGAAGTATATTATTTGTAAATTAAATGTATATTATACGTATACTAGATGTGTACTTGATGTATATTATTTGTAAATTAGATGTATATTATGCGTATACTAGATGTGTACTTGATGTATACTAGATGTGTACTTGACGTTATACTGTTAGTCAACTAGATGTATATTATGCGTATACTAGATGTGTACTTGATGTATACTGTTAGTAAACTAAATGTATATTGTGTGTACACTAGATGTGTACTTGATGTATACTATAAGTATACTAGATGTATATTGTGCGTATACTAGATGTGTATTTGATGTATATTGTTTGAAAATTAGATGTATATTGTGTGTATACTAGATGTGTACTTGATGTATATTGTTTGTAAACTAGATGTATATTGTGTGTATACTAGATGTGTACTTGATGTATACTATGAGTAAAACTATATGTATATTATGCATATACTAGATGTATATTGTGCGTATACTAGATGTATATAGTGCGTATACTAAATGTTTACTAGATGTATATTATGTGTATATTAGATGTGTACTAGATGAATATTATTGGTATACTAGATTATATTATGCATATACTAGACGTATATAATGCGTATACTAGATATTAACTAGACGTATATAATGCGTATACTAGATATTTACTAGATGTATATTATGCGTCTACTAAATGTATATAGTAAGTATACTAGATGTATATTATGCGTATACTAGATGTGTACTAGATGAATATTGTTGGTATACTAGATGTATATTATACATATACTAGATGTATATTATGCGTATACTAGATGTATATGATGCGTATACTAGATGTATATTATGTGTATACTAAATGTGTACTAGATGAATATTGATGGTATACTAGACGTATATTATGCGTGTACTAGACGTATATAATACGTATACTAGATGTTTACTAGATGTATATTATGTGTATACTAGATGTGTACTAGAAGAACATTGTTGGCATACTAGATGTATATTATGCATATAATAGACGTATATAATGTATATACTAAATATATATTATGCGTATACTAGATGTATATTTTGATTTCATCTATGTTTTTTTTCTTAAATGTAAGTTCAACTTACATTTTCATGTTCCTTTCTTATTCTGCTAAATCCATGGAAATTTATCTTCATAAAACAGCATCTTAGAAGCTTTACTACCTGCATCATATTACTAAGTGATATTGGCTATAAAGTGAAAATCTTAAAGTTACCTTCTGCATGTTACATAAATATTCTTTTGTTATTTTTATACAAAGGGTCTAATTTTGACTCCAACTTGAAATCTGGCACCCATTTTTTAGAATAGTGCCATTAAATTATAGTTTATTAATTCTAATGCTTAGGTGTTGTTTGACATTGATATGTGTGTGTGTGTGTGTGTATATATATATATATATATATATATTATAGGTGAACCAATTAACTTGTAATTTTATTTAATGGTTGAATTGAAAAATTAAGATTACTTAAACGTACTTTTTTATGATCAAATTGTAAAAGGCCAATTACCCTTCTCCATCACAAGTTCGAGAACCATTAAATCCCACAACAAGGGATATTCTAGATATATATAAGATTAGTGTCTTTCTAATTTTCCTCTTTCTTGTGACAATCAACTCAAACTACCTAAATTACCAATCCAAATATATTATTATTATTATTATTATTATTATTATTATTATTATCAATTGGTTAGCCAACAAAAACAACAATAGTCAACATATATATATAACGGTATTTTCAATGCCATGAAGTTGAACTACCAAACATACAAAAACCATTACAATCTCTATATAAACCAAGATACCCTTCATTTCTATCATACTCAAATCCATTAAACTACTTTCGTTTGGTCTTTTTTGAGAAAATTTTTATTTAGCGAGAATAATACTTTCCACTAATTGTTAAAATATCATTGCTAAATAATATTATGAAGAATATAGTGACAACCCAATCTCTAATGTTAAATGCAGGTATATACTATATACCTAAAATGACGGGCATGATAAATTGTCAAATTGATAATTGATTTCTTTCTTACTAATCTTGTATCGTTTTCATTATTATACATTTCTTGCTAGCTATTCTCTATTTCTCAATACCCTGCCAATTTACACTAATTAAATAATTTTAGGAAGATATTTAATTCATTAATGGTTTTAATTATTCAATTACAATAAACATTGAGATAACAAATATATAGCAACGAACAATAAAACTAGTTCTGGATAGGTTACGTAGCTTATCTTGCGATGCTTAATTACTTGCTTGTATCGTTAGTTGATTAACTAAAATATATAACATTCAGTTTCATTTTTCTGCCTTTTTTTTCTTTTTTTTTGCTTTGTTGTTTAAGTGTTTTTATTTTCACTTATTTGTGGCAATCAATTTATTTTTAATATTTGTATACGCATAATATACATCTAGTTTACTAACAATATACATTAAGTACACATTTAGTATACGCACTATATACATCTAGTATACACATAATATATATCTAGTACACATCTAGTATACGCACTATATACATCTAGTATACGAATAATATATATCTAGTATACATCTATTATATGTGCTATATACATCTAGTATACAAACAACATACATTTAGCACACATCTAGTGTACGCACTATATACATCTAGTATATGCATAATATACTGAAAATTCAAGAATAGCACAAAATGCTACATGTCAATAAAGATTAAGGAAAAAAAATAAAAAAGACTCAAGCATCCGATAGTAAGTATCAATTAAAAAAGGTACCTAGCCTTGACACTCTGGCAAGGTTCCATGGATTCAAGTTTTGCAGCAATGTTAGCCACACAACTATCTGTAACTTTGTTGAGATATACCATCGGTGTTCTTCCAATCAACTATATCAATTTGCACAACTGTTGAAATCAATAATGACTCTGAAACATAAGCATTATACCAAAAAAGGGCTAGACAATATTTTAGGCAATTAAAAAAGATATTACATGCAGAATCAACTTGTTCTTGAGTCCCATTACTCAAACAAGAAATGCTGCTAAAGCAACACATGTAATGAATAATCTAGCCTTTAAAGAAATTGATGCGTGCACAGGGGGGTCAACATTGCAAGATTATAAACTTTGCAAGTTAGAATTTATGGAAATTAAATTTATGGAGGTTAAAGAAGGCGTGAAAGTGGTTTACTGAATTATAAGAAAGTCGAATCAAAAAAGAGACTTTGAAGAGAGGCATGTGCAAGTCATGTGACACCTTGACATGTGCAAGTCAGGTGACCTTGACATGTGCCATCCATGTGTTTTGATATGTGCTAGACATGTGCCATGTCATGTGCTATGCATGTGTCATAAGCATATGCACATCATGTGATACATTACATGTGCAATGTATGTGCCAATTAATGGACTTAATGGGCTGTTTTGTTTGGGCTTTTAGTTTAGGCTTTTATTTATTATTTTTATTTGATTATTTGTAATATGTTAGGCCTTAACTTATTCTTTTGAGTTTATTTAAGTAAGATGGGCTTCAATTAGCTTGGGCTCATTTAATTAGTTTTTTTAGGTTTTTTCAGCTATATTTTAAGTTAATTAGTGTGGGATTTAGTTATCTTGGTGTAAGGCCCATGTTTTAAAGCCTATTTGATTAATTAGGGTTTTTATTAGCTTAAAGGAGTATATATACTCCACAAAAACGTGATTTGTATTCATAGATTGGAATTATTAAACATTGGAGGCTATCCTCTTTTCTTGGCTTTGCTAAAACTCTAATAAATTAGATTTATGAGATTTGCTTGCTTTTCTTTTCTATTGCATGAAAAATTTAATTAACTTATCAATTATTTGATTGTGGCGTTTTTCAGGTTCTTTATTTTTCAATTATTTGCGTTTCTATTCACATGTTGATTGGGGCTTCAATAGGAAGGGTTTTTATCTCTTTTGTTTTGTTAACCGAATTTGTATGTGTGGCTTTATAGCTTGTTAGCTATTGGGTTCCGCATTATTTGATTCGGCTTCCTCATAATTCAGTAAACCACCTTCAAGCCTTCTTTAACTTCCATAAATTTAATCTCCATAAATTCTAACTTGCAAAGTTTATAATCTTGCAATGTTGACCCCCCTGTGCACGCATCATTCCCTCCCTCTTTAGAAAAGATTCGTCCTCGAATCTTTGTCTTGTTCAAGTTGGGAATTGGCACTTCTAGAATATATTCATCTTCATATAACATCTTCTGAACAGGTGGAAATAAAATGAATGCTTCTTCAGCAAAGAACTCATCATGTTCCTACAAGTTAACATAAACATTAGGAAAAATATGGTTATTCAATGCATCCTTTTCGTTCCGATCATGGTTCTTTTCTTCCTCCATGTTCAACTCAACCTCTTTAGGCACTACAGGATCTATCATAACATGCTAATCTTCCATCTCAACTACACAAGCATCTTCCTTTTTATAATCTTTTTCCATTTCACTCATCTTCCTTTTTATAATCTTTTTCCATTTCACTCAAGGCAATAACATCTTCATTTACACTTATTCCTTCCTCTCTCATAACCTCATTGTCATATAAATCTATAGTATCCCCTTCAGCTTCGCAAATAATTTCTTCGATAATAACTCTCTTCTTTCTTTCTTTCCTCTTGTTTCATATACGTACTTAGTAGTCAAAAAAGTTGTTTAAACTGCAATTTCATATTTTTAAAATCTTCATTTTTGCTTCAGTTTGAATAATTCTTATTGTTGGAATTTGAGAATGACCTTGCTACCCTCATTTGTTTTTATTGCCTCTCCACATTAATGGCAATGTTCACTAAGTCCTCTATTTTTCCATAATATTGCAATTCAACTACATCCGCAATTTCTTTATTCAAACCTCCTAGAAACCAAGCCATTATTACCTCTTCCCCATCTTCTATGTTAGCTTTGATCAATAGCATCTCCATCTCCTTGTGATAATCTTCTACTGATCTAGCTCCTTGTACTAGCCTATGCAACCTCTGATGTAACTCCCTAAAGTAGTGTGAAGGCACAAATCTTTTCCTTATGGCCTCCTTTATATCCTCCCAACTACTAATAGGACGTCTCCTCATCTTCCTTCTGCTCATATTCAATTGATCCCACTAAAACAAAGCATAGTCAGTGAATTCTACAGCTGCAATCTTCACTTTCTTTTCCTCTGAGTACCTGTTACAATAAAAAATTATCTCAACCTTTCTTTTCCACTCCAAGTACTCTTCAGCATTGTTTTGGCCTTTAAATGGAGGAATCTTGAGCTTAATGTTACCTAAGTTCCCATCCATTCTCCCACTAGTCTTTTCCTCATCATCATTAAGATCATGCACCACATGTTCTTGAATAATTTAGCCTCTCCTTATTGCCCTTCTAGGTGCATTAGATATACTTTCTTCAAACCTCTCTTCCATCCCATCCATTCTACGGGTCAACTTTCGGATCTCACTAATAAAAGCTTGATATAACATCTTATTATATGGTACATGATCTTCATCTTGGGATATTTTCTTCCCACTGTTTCTTCAGTCATGGTGTATTACCTGCAAAATTGTTAGATAAAAACCTCACAAGCACTCCCTCACATGTTTACACTCAAAGAATGTCACTCCTCTTGTGTTTCACACAATTAAGGCTTTTACCCTCTTAATGTCCTCACACTCTCTTGCCTTTTTTCCACTCAAGCTAGCAACTTTAAAATTATACTTCAGAAATCAATCCACAAATCAACAATCTTGAGCATGTTTAAGAAAGCAAAGAAAACAAATAATAACAATAAAAAGAAAGCTCAAAACTAGAAAAGAAGACACTATACACAATGGAGGTGATATACGGTCAACAATGGTATACCACATGATTATATCCAAATTAGAGCATTAGACAAGCAAAGATACTCTAACAATGTAAAAGGAACAAAAGCAAGGTTAAAACAAAGAAATAAGCAACTAGAATCAAGAAAAATGACAATTTGGATAAAATGTATGAATTTGATTCACTACAAAGTAAACCAAATATAGAACCTAGTTATTCTACCTAACAAAGCAAGAAATCAACAAAAAAGACCTAATTAAACTAAATGAAGTAGATTGCATGCAAAATAATTCAATTTTTAGTCAAAAGTTTCACTAGGCCGAATGCTACAACAAGTTTGATTAATGTGTCAAATTGTGTGCAAAATGGTGGCAAAGTGATGGCAAAAGATAGCAAAATAGTAGGAAAATGATAGCGAAATGGCAACAAAATGGTATCAAAATGATGGCAAAATGGTAGAAAAATGATATCAAAATAGTAGAAAAATGGTAGCAAAATGGTAACACAAATGATAAAAAATGATTCCAAAAATGGTGGAACAAATGGATAAGAAATGATAAAATGGCAGTTCAAATGGATAAGAAATGATATCAAAAGGGCAGCTCAAATGGATAGCACAAATGGTGGTTCAATGATTGCAAAGTAAATCCTTAGTTAACTAGGATTAGGATTATAATTCCAATTCTGATATGGATTAGGATTTGAAAAACTATTTCCCGAAACAAATAGGATTAATTTTTCCTACTACTTAAAGGATTCCTACTTGCATTTAGAAAAAGGATTAATTGCTGCCTCTAATCCTCAAGCAATTAGGATTAAATTTCCCACCTATTAAAGGATTTGGATTTTTCCTTTTGCTATATATATGTGCTCTATAATCAAATCCACACACAATTTTTATTTACTTCACACGCAAATTGTTCCTTATTTTCTCTTCTTCTCTCTTTTCTTCTATTTTTTTCATTTTTCTCCTTTTTTGTGAACAGTACCGTGAATAACGGTGAACAGTACGGTGAACAGTGCTGTGAATAGTATTTTTTCTTTTTTTTTTGAAAAAAACAATCAGCAAACTAATCTATGAACTTTTTCTACTAGGATTCGGATTCAAACTAAGGATGTTCAATCAAGGCAATTTCACGAATTCAAGGTAAAAGGTAAGAAAAGAAAAGGCTAATTTAAACACATAAAAGCACAATAACTAAAAAACTTAATGCAACCTAATTCGGCATAAACATAAAGAATTCAAATAAAAGAAAACACAAACCTAACACTAAGATAAATAGTAATTTATCTTACTTTTGGCTCTGATACCAAATGATACGGAACCCATAGCTAACAAGCTACAAACCCACACATACGAATTCGGTTAACAAAATAAAAGAGATAAAAACCCTCCCTATTGAACCCCCAATCAACATGTGAATGGAAACGCAAATAATTGGAAAATAAAGAACCTGAAAAATGCCACAATCAAATAATTGATAAGTTAATCAAATTTTTCATGCAATAAAAAGAAAAGCAAGCAAATCTCACAAATCTAATCTATTAGAATTTTGACAAAACCAAGAAAATAGGTTAGCCTCCAATGTTTAATAATTTCAATCTCTGAATACAAATCACATTTTTGTGGAGTACATATACTCCTTTAAGCTAATAAAAACTCTAATTAATCAAATAAGCCTTAAAACACGGGCCTTACACCAAAATAACTAAAACTCACACTAATTAACTTAAAACACAGCCCAAAAAGCCTAAAAGAACTAATTAAATGAGCCAAATCTAATTGAAGCCCATCTCACTTAAATAAACCCAAAAGAATAAGTTAAGGCTTAACATATTACAAATAATCAAATAAAAATAATAAATAAAAGCCTAAACTAAAAGCCCAAACAAAACAACCCATTAAGTCCATTAATTGGTACATGCATTGCACATGTAATGTATCACATGATGTGCACATGCATATGGCACATGCATAGCACATGACATGGCATATGTCAAAGCACATGGATGGCACATGTCAAGGTCACATGACTTGCACATGTCAAGGTGTCACATGACTTGCACACGCCTCTCTTCAAAGTCTATTTTTTGATTCAGCTTCCTCATAATTCAGTAAACCACCTTCAAGCCTTCTTTAACTTCCATAAATTTAATCTCCATAAATTCTAACTCGCAAAGTTTATAATCTTACAATGTTGACCCCCCTGTGCATGCATCAAAAATTGTGCAAGAATCCCTAAAATTTATCAAATTATCAGCAAAGCTAAAAAGAGCATAGAATTTTAGCTTCAAAAATTTATTAACCTTACTAACAAAAAGAAATGAAAAGAAATAAAAACTTTTAAAATTTGTAAATTTGAAGAAAAGCTTTATGAAATCGCACATTATTCAATTTCAATTTCCTTTTCTGGTGCTCGAGTAATAACTTAGTTGTTATAATTGAAAACAATGCACATACATACAATCAGTGGTGATTTCTATTATATATATATATATATATATATATATATATATATATATATATATATATATATATATATATATATATATATATATATATATATATATATATATATATATATATATCAGTGTAGACTAGGATTTCCATTTTATCATTCGTAAAGAGAACTTAAAAGATAAAATTAACACCAAAAGAAACAAATTAAACTAAATAAAGTGGCTTAACTACATTAAACAATTCAAATTGGGCAAAAGAAAAATGAATGGTAAAATTTATAGGAAAATTAAAGCTATAGTGGAGCTGTATTAGATCAATAAAGAACTAATCACAGAGTAGATCGTACTCTAGACTTCAGTTCCTTGTGCTGGAGTAACTTTTTTCGATACTCTGCCACCGCACTGCGACGTTGCACTGCATCTTTTCTTTCATTGCTCATCTTTATTTTTGACGTTGCACTCAAACAAGAATGCATATTCTATTAATTGCATGAATTTAGATAATAGGAAAGTCCCACTAACTCAAAACCTACTTATTTTTGTTCCCAAACAAAATTTCAAAAAAAGAAAGGCTAAGTTTTAACTTCCTCTGTAATCAACTAAACTTATCTCAAAAGTTATCCAATAATCCCTATTCTGAGAGCTGTCTAAATCAAGAAGAGAACAAATGAAGGCCTCACATAAGTACTTCAATTGAACAAAGAAAATTACGATGCTGGCATGAATAAGCAAAATATACCTGAATTCAAAGAGATACACCCTGGAGCTGTGACTTAGCTTATAGAACTTCTCAATTTGATGTCTTGTCCTGTTAAGGTCTTTTCCAATTACTTTTATAGCTCCCTGCAATAATATCACAGCAGGTCAATAGATATTGATATGATCGAACTCATTTTTAAAAGAATTCTAATAGTTGATAACATATCAAGTGAGGTGGAGAGAAGGAAGACCTTCCATAGAAGATGAATTTTCTAAGTTGAGAATTTCAAGGCAAAAAAAAGAAAATATACAATTACTCCATGCTCAATTTTCTAGCAGTCATGAAACTAACGTAGAGTCTTGAATTATCATGAAAATATATCATTTTTTTTCAATTAAAATTTGGTTGATCAAATTAGTAAACTTTTAACAACTCATACTAAATTTAGTATATGCTAACATTTAGCTTCAAAGAAACTCATAAGTTCACCGGTAAAAAGAAGAAACAGTGTCAAAAACAAAAATAAAAAAATTACAGTTAGAAGTATATGAATGGTAGATCTGACAAAATTGCAAGGAAATATTTTTCAAAATAAACAACAAAAATAAGCACACCATCTGCCCTTGCTTAGCACTTTTTTTTTTATCTCTGTAATAAGCTTTTTTTCTTGCGTCTACAGACCTTGTCTTTCCCTCTCTATCTCTCTCATAGATTTGTCCAGCATTCTCTTATTTTCCCACAAAAGCTCTGAAACCAAAACCATGAGCAACTTAAAATCAAAGCATACAATAATTGGATTCAAAATTCTTGAATACACATGCCCTTGATCAAGCACAGCTTTCGAGATTCTAAATTCAAGATAATTTCTGAAGTGCTTAGACTGAGAACTGTACACTTAAATAAAAGAAAAAAAAAAGCAAATTAGTAGAGCAGTCACAACTTCAAGATTAAGGAGATATACTTGGCAAGAAGCATATCAGGTGTCAAAACCAAAACAGACGGCTAATATATAATAAACAATAATAAAAAAAAGCATCAGCTGATGAAAAGATTATTGAATCTTAATTCCCTGAAAAAATAAAAATAAATAATCACATTCATTTTATAACAGAGCAAACACTAAATAACAAATTTGAATACATTAGGATTTTTTCCAAACACAAATGGTTAGAATAAATTTAGATCCACTCATTTCAAAGAGATGTGTAGTAAGCTACTTGGAGAACCTGATGTCTCTATCAGTTTAATTTTTTTTTTAATTCAAACACATCATTAAATGTTACATTCCCATTCAAAATCATGACTACCTCAAAACCTAAACAGAGCATTGCAGAGTATAGGAAAATAACACAAAAACAAAATACCAAAAGAGAAAAAGAAAATAAAATAAAAAAGAGAAATAATAAAAGACCACTTATAGTTTATCCTTGAGAAATGATGAGAGAAAAAATTGTAAAATCCAACCAATCAGTTCCACAAGCCAAGTAACTCAGTTATCGGCGCAAATACACAAAGAAATTGCGACTCAATTTCTCTTGCTCTCTCTTATACGATTAAGGCAACGTATTGGCAAATTACTGAGACGAAAAATGATTCAGATGATTGGTGATTTGAAAATCGGTGGAGCAAAATTGGGAAGAAGAAGAACAGGTGGTGGATTCAAAATCGATGGAGAAGGAGAGTGATCTGAAAATGGGTAGGAAAGTGAGAGTAGTCGATGAGGAGGAAATGAAAGAAAGTGATACAATGAAAAGGAAGGGAATAGAAAAGTGAGAAAGGTTAAAAATTGTTTGAAATTTTATAAAAGTTATATTTTTGTAAAAAAAATTTGTATAAACGAAATTAAAAATTTAAAATATTGTATATTTAAAATATTTTGAGAAATATTTGTTTTTTTTGTTATTTTTATTTTTTTTTGTGCATAATGATGTAAAAAGCCCTAATTTTTTTGGACGGATTTAGATGATATTTTGGATTTGGGCCAATTTTGACAACTTTACATTTTATTATATTTCACTCTTCAAAAGATATATCTAGATAATTTTTAAATACAACATATATAATTTTTAGCCATATTTTTATTTATAATATGTATAGATAATAAATTATTACTTGTTATATATTTTTAATAGTTATTATTTTTTATTTTACCCATTTGTTGTTTATTTAATTTATATAGTTTATTTCGTATTTTGAATAGTATTTTATATAATTTAAATGGGATTTGTATAATTTTGTTAATGTTTATATTGTTAAAGATTTTATTGGTTAAAAATCAAAAACTATAGTAAATCGAATTATAAAAATCGGAAGTGATGGAATGGTTGATTGAAATTAATGGTTAGATTTATGATTGATGATTTTTGAAAATCGATATTAATGAGTTAGTTGATAAAATTGCTAATAGATCGACTAATTGGTTCACACCCATCTCTAATAATGATTATTGATTAATAAGAATGGTAATGAGTCAGATTTTTTATTGTACTCTAACCCGTTCTATCCTATTTATAAATAGTACGTATATTTGTAAATGAATTTGAATATTGAAAATAAAATTCATTGAGTGTTTGAGTTGGATGTGAATTTAGTACCTCTACTCAAGAGCGGACCTACTTAGTGGACAAGGGAGGCAATTGCACCCTTATTTTTCTAAATATATATTTTTTTATATAATTTTATATTCATCCTTTTAATTTTTACTATTTATCCCCCTTCATTTTGATCTTAATCAAATTTATCCCATTTAATATTGATTTCCATCAAATTTGCTATCTCTTAATCTAAAATCATAGGTCGTACTCTATCATTATTCGAATCCGTTTATGTATTTAGTCATGGATAATGATTACTCGTGAATGGTCATCCTATTTAAATCTATTTATTTAAAAATAATCAGATGTGAGACAATTTAAACCTTTACCTTCGATAATCAAAATATATTTTTTTTTTACTACTACACTCTATTACTTACGTTTTTGTTTTTTTTTTTTTTTTAAAAATATTCTACAGTTGAAGACTTTATGTATACATGTATGGTTGAAGTCTTGAAGATGATGTTGATGATTGATGAGCTTTTCAATCCTCACAAAAAGTATGTGCTTTTTGTCCTTATAAGTTTATGTTATAATTTTTAGGAGAAAGTAAAAGTAGCAGACCTGAAGTTGCAGCCCACTATTGCGAGTTTAATGTTAGTGTTAGACTTGAATCTACAACACAGGGTTGCCGAGTCAGATCTAAAGCTGAAATAAAACCTGCAACAGTTGGTTCCAGCTTTAGTTTTATTTTCCTGTATCAAGTGGGTCCCTCCTATCTAATTCCGCAACATGTTGTTTCAAAATCTAAATAAACCTCATTTCCCCAAATATTCTTCAAAAAACTCCAATTTGCAAAATAATTTTTCAAAAAATATAATTTGTAAAAATTTTTCCATTGATTTCGACTAATCGCTATACCGATTTCAATCTTTAATCAGTTTTTCTGATTAATTTATTGGTTAACCACTAAAACAAAATTAGCATTTAAAATTAATTAATTATATAATTTTTAATGTTATTTTTAATAATTAAAAATTCTTTAAAAATGAAAATACAAAGAAAAATAAAGTTTTCATAATTAATTATAAAAATCATATACTCAATATGAAACTAGCAATAGAGTGTTAATTATGCACATGTAATAAATAAATAATTTTAATAAAAAGATAATTTCAATATTTATTTATTAATAATATATATTATAATAATATTTTAAAAAGTCATATATCATAATATTTATAAATTACAAAAAACTTAAAAAGTTTAAGTGTATAAATTAAAACATAATACATAAGATGTATATAAATCGGTAAATTATTGACTAAGAGTAACTACTAATTTCTAAAAGTAAAAACTATAATCTTAGGGTGCGTTCGGAGAGTTTTTGTTTTCGATTTTTTGTTTTTTTTTTTTTAAATAAAACCAAAATATATTTGGCAAATTTCTTTCTGTTTCGGCTTTTGCAAGAATTTAAAAAATTGATATTCACATCTAAAACAGAAAATAAAAATTTTCAAAAATATTTTTTTAGAATTTTGCTACTTTATCTTTATTACCACCACACCGCCACCGCCACCACACTGCCACCATTGCTGTCACCGCCGTTGTTGCGATGGCCACGCCTCCGTCGCCACCACGCTGCCTTCACCACCACCATGCCTCCGTCGCCACCATGTCGCCTTTACCACCACCACGTCGCAGCCGCCTCCACCACCACCACCGTCGCCGCCGCCGCCTCTACCACCACCACCTCCATCGTCTCCACAACACCACGCCTCTGCCGCCTCCACCACCACCACCACATCGCCGCCGTCTCCACCACCACCATGCCGCCGCCACACCGTTGTCACCTTCACTGCCAGACCGCTGCCATCTCCACCACCATGGTGACGGCCACCACACTGTTGCTGCCTCTACCACCACTACGCTACAACTGCCTTTATCACCACTGCTGCCGCCTCCACCACCACCACCACCACCACCATGCTACCGCTGCCTCCGCCACCACCACGCTGTCGCCCCCTCTGCCATCATCACGTTGCCACCGCCTCCACCATCACTATGCTGTCGATGCCCCCACCACTACGCCGCTGTCACCTCTGCCACCACCATGCTGCCTCCACCACCACCACCTTCGCCACCACCACGCCGTCGCTGCTACCACCACAACGACACCGTCGCTGCTATCACTGTTACCACCAAAGTCATTATTATAATGTACACGAATAATTAAAAAATATACATGAATAATTAAAAAAATATGATAAAGTTTTTAAATCTATAAAATAGTCTTCTACACAAGTTAATAAATTCAATTATTTTTCTTTCATTCTACTAATCTGCATTAAACATGTCTATGTAGTTATTATTATTATTTTGAAATATATTCATCACTCTTACTAGTAAAATATATAGCCTCTTTTTTTTCAAACATAAACGAATTGTCTTCAAATCAGGTCCGACTTAGGTCAAATTTTTACAAATAGGTTAGATCAAATTTATGAGTCGAGTGAAATTTTTATTTTTTAATAAATTAATAGTTAAATTTTATAAATAGATTTTGATAACCTGACACCTCGCTCATGAGTCCAATTAGCTAAGCTGATCTAAATAAGCTCTCTCGATGATAGCTCAATTTTTCCTAATAGCTCAGAGTTAGTTTGTTTCCAATAGTCACAAGGATTGCAAAAATCTTTTGAAAATCTCAATTCCATTATAATGCGGATTCTTCGAGATTAACCTTATCTAATAAGAAATTAACCCTATCTAATCAGGGATCCTTGAGTTCTATCCCATTTAGGACTTGGAGTTCTATCCTATTCAGGATACTAGTTCTATTCAAAGATTAATTCCTATTCCAACACTAGTTCCTCACTCTATAAAAGGAGAAATCCAGGTATGTTCTTCTTATTGATTTTTTTCCAATTATAATACACTTTCTTTATCTTCGTCAATTTCCTGACTTAACCGTCAGAGTTTTCCCTGTCGAAAACTCATCGGAGTTATGTTTTCAGGTGAATTTACATTGCCTCGAGCCTAAAAATTTCAGACTGTCAACATTTGGTGCGGTTAGCGTAGATCCTTGAGATTTTTTAGTGACCATGGATCTTTTCTCCGACTTACCTATTTCTGCTACCTCTTTGGCAAATCAACCTGAACCAATTCAACCACCTCCCATCTAACTCTTTAGCCAAACACTACCCCACCCATCGGCGGTTCAGCATAAGCCAGTCCCGCTATTCCTAGTCCAATAACCTTTTCATCAGGCACCAAATCTAGCACCAGTTGTACCCCCTCAACTTAACCCTATCCCAACCATCCCTGGCCTTACCTCGTAAATAGCCCAAGCCCTTCTGGCAACTTTAGCCGCTGTGGCAGCCCAAGCACCTATCCCTCAGGCCCCTCTCCCTCTAGCTCCCACATCTCAGCTTTTCCCACCAGCTCCACTGGCCCCTACACCTATGCCACCAACTTGTCCCACCACACTGGCCCTAGGTTCCACTATTACTCTTACGGAGAACCTATTTGAAAGGCTTTTTTAGGAACGAATGCAGAAGTATCAGAACTAAAATACCTTGCAATATCAGAGCAATTTTAGATTGCCCCTAGCTAAGAAGATTTTGGCTACTCCATTTCCCAAGATCAGGCTACCAAATTTACCAAAGTACAATGGCAGTACTGATCCTCGAGCTTATCTAGATCAGTTCTATCATACAATGCTCGTCCATACCTTAGAAGATGCTGCTTTATGTAAAATTTTTCCCCAAACAATAATGGAGTCCGCAAAGATTTAGTTCTAAACTTTGCCCGAACACTCTGTAGCAAGCTTCGAACAATTCAGTGATATATTTATCGCAAAGTTTGTGGCAGCCATTCGACCCACAAAGGTCTTAGTTGACCTCAACTTAGTTCAGCAGGAGAAGGGCGAGCCCATGTGAGCTTATGTAGAGAAGTTCAATATTGTGGCGATGGATATCCAAAATTTGAATTTGGAGGTAGCCAATAATGCTCTCATATGCAACACCAGATGCCAGAACTTCAGTGACTCACTAAGCGAAAAGCCACCTATTGATTTCACTGAGCTCATGTCTCAAGCTCATAAATACATCCAAATGGACAAGGCACATCGTCTCTAGAGCAGCTCTCAATATGAGGATATGAGTAGACATTCATACAGGTCAGGCCATGAGAGAAATATTGGCCAAAATAATTCAAGGAATTGAGGGTTAGGTGGTTTAAACCGAGCTTTTGTAGTTTCGACCTTGTGATATAGAGATCAGAATAAAGATAGGTGGACACCTTTGAAGGTCAGAAGGTCTCAAATTTTAAAACGGATGAAGTAAAACGAGAAAGTAAATTGGCTAAGACCCATGAGGGAACACCCTAATAGAGATCAGAGCCTCTACTGCTCTTTTCATAGAGATAAAGGTAACGAGACTAATAATTGTAAGCAGCTTAAAAGGGAGATTGAATTTCTAGTTCGGAAGGGCAAGCTTGCTCAGTTTGTAAAAGCTAGTGATAAGGATAAGGACTGATCTCCTTTACCTCGAAGGCAAGATAATAGATCCAGCATAATTAAAAAGGCCCCAGCTGGCATCATTCATGTCATTGCCGATGGCAAATATTATGATGTTTTCAATGATTTAAAAAGTGAAAGGCCAAAGAAGTGTTCTCCTTAGACTCCAGTTCCCCAATCATGAGTTATAAAGTCAAATTCTCAAATGTGGATGGCGATCATGTTCGACAACCGCACACTGACTCTTTAGTGGTGGAAGCCCTAATTCAAGACTATTTAGTCCAGTGGCTTTTGGTAGACACATGTAGTGCGGTCAATCTCATTACCCTACAAGCATACAAGGCATTGAGAATGTCTACCAATATCTTAGAGCCAGTGTCAGCCCCACTCATTAGGATATTTGGACAGCCAGTCAAGGTAGAAGGATCAATGAAATTAGCTTTTCAGCTTGGGGATGATAAGGTTGTTCGCACTTGTACTAGTTGCTTCAAGGTGGTGGATATACCTCTGGCTCACAAAGTTATTTTTGGAAAGCCACTGCTGGCTGGAGTGGAAGCATATATTTCAATGTGCAAACTGTTGCTAAAAGTTCCTACTTTAGGAGGCATCGTAGTGCTTCATAGAAACCATAAGGTAGCTGGGGAGACGTATGTTACAATATTGAAGGAAGCAAACCAAGTACTGCTATTAGATGCCTTGGATGTTTCAACTGATGATGCTCGAAAAGCTGAGTCACTCGACTCACTATAAGAAGTTGAGCTTGCACCGAGCAAGATAATCAAAGTTGGGACCAGCAAAAAAAGGGGATAAAAAGGAAACACTCATTACAGTGCTGACAGAATTTGAAGATGTGTTTGCCTGGCAGCCTTCAGATATCAAGGTATATCTCCCGAACTAATGTACCATTCACTCAATATCAGATCTGATTGTAAGCCTTAAAATAGAAAAAGCGAAACTATGCTCCCGAGTGGCAGCTAGCCGGAGAAAATAGATACTCTGTTGTAAAATGGATTCATACGTGAAGGTTTATATTTGGATTGGTTGTCCAATGTTGTTTTGGTGAAGAAAGCAATTGGAAAATGGAAAATGTGTGTCGACTTTACTGACTTAAATAAGGCTATCCCCAAAGACAGCTACCCACTGCCTAACATCGATATGCTAGTTGATTCAACAGCTGGGTTCGAGGAGAATGCTTTTTCAGATGCCTTTGCGAGTTACCATCAGATTCTAATAAATCCAACAGACAAAGAAAAGACTGCATTCATTACTCACCAAGCTACTTACTGTTATCGGGTTATGCCTTTTGGGCTCAAAACTGCAGGGGCTACCTATCAAAGATTGATGAACAAGTTGTTTGCTTCCCAGCTCGAGAGGAATATGAAAGTATATGTGGATGATATGATAGTTAAGAGTAAGGCATCTGAAGACTTGCCAACCGAACTCACAGAGACTTTCTCAACCCTCAAGAAGTTTGGCCTCAAGCTTAACCCAGAAAAGTGTGCTTTTGGGGTATAGTCCGAAAAATTCTTGGGGTTTATAATCTCCAAAAGAGGAATAAAGGCCAATTCGGCGAAAATTCAAGCCATTTCAGAGATGGACTGCCAAAGTCAATAAAAAAAGTGCAAAAGCTTAATAGAAAGGTAATAGCCCTAGGCAGATTTATTTCTTATTCAGCTAAATGATGTCTCCCATTTTATAGGGCACTTAAAATCTGAAGAGTTTCGAATGGACCCTAGAATGTCAGTAGGCTTTTGAAGAGCTAAAACGATTTCTTAGTGCACCACCACTGCGTAGTAGACCCTAGTTGGGTGAAACTCTATATATGTACCTTGCAGTTTCATCTAGAGCTATCGGTTCGGTTTTAATCAAAGAAGAAGCCAGCCAACAGTTCCTAATTTATCATACTAGCAAGGTGTTGAGGGGCTTTGAACTAAAGTATCCCAAATTGGAGCAATTAGCCTTAGCGCTGATCACATCATCCATTAAGCTCCTTCCTTATTTCTAAGCACATACTATGGTAGTCCGGACTAATAACCTTAGAAAAATGCTCTAGAGGCCAGAAGCATCTGAAAGGCTTATAGAATGGGTAGCTTGTCTAGGGGAATTTGATGTTCGGTATAAAGCCTGCCCTTCGATAAAAGCTCAAGTTCTGGCTAATTTTATAGCCGAATTGCATGCCCCACCTCCCGAGCAAGACACCCCGTTCTTGGAGTTTATTTGTGGATAGAGCATCCTCATTAAAAGGTGCCGGGATCATAATAGTTCTTATTAGGCCAGGAAAGATAACCATCAGAGGAATGGCCCACAAACATTCCCGGCCTCTAATAATACCACAGAATATGAGGCTCTCTATTTCGGATTACAGCTCCCTATTAAGGTAAAGCCTAAGTCTTTCGCTATTTTTTCTAATTCATAATTAGTTGTCAACCAGCTACTTAGCAAATTTGATGCAAAAGAGCACACAATGGTTCAATACAAAGAGCTAGTGGCCACTTTACTATCTCAACTGGAGAAAATAGGGCGTGCATTGTCAATTCAGCAAATACCTCGAGCAGAGAATGAGGGAGCAAATGCCTTGGCCAAGCAGGCTTCAATTTAGGACAAAATATCCACGACAGACATTGTATGGTCAATCCTGCCAGCACCAACTTATGAAACATATAAAGTTCAAGTGCAAGAGCCAATGGATGGTTGGTGTCTGCCTATATATTAGTACCTAAGTATGGGAGCCCTCCTTGATGACTAGGTTCAAGCTCAAAAAATTATTCGGCAGTCCAGTCAGTATACCATCCTAGATGATAAGTTATATAGGCGATCATTCTCATGTCCCTGGACACTTTGTCTGAGCACTAAAGAGGGCAATTATATACTCAGAGAAATTTATGAAGGCATCTATGGTATGTATGAAGGCGCACAGGCAATAGCTCGGAAAGCCTTGTTACAAGGGTATTATTGGCCTAAAATGGAGAAAGACGCCAAAGAGCTCGTTCAGAAATGTGACAAATGCCAGCGATTTGGCAACATACCGCCTCAAAAGTTCACCCATCAGGTGCCCATTGATAGCCCTTGGCCGTTTGCTCAGTGGGGAATTGATATTCTTAGCCCTTTCCAGTTGGCCACTGGGCAGCGGAAGTTCTTGGTAGTTGCGGTTGATCATTTCATGAAGTGGGTTGAAATAGAGCCTTTAGCCACAATCACCCTCCCAAATATAATCAAGTGCGTCCAAAAGTCCATAATTACAAGGTTTGGAATCCTGTACACAATCATCACTGATAATGGTAAGCAATTTGATTGTTCTTCCTTTAATAGTTATTGTACGAAATTAAAAACTCAATTGTGCTTTACTTCAGTATACCATCTGCAGTCAAACAGTATGACTGAGGTAACCAACCAAACTATACTAGCCGGGCTAAAGAAGAGGCTGGATGATGCAAAGGGTCTCTGGGTTGACGAGCTAAATAACGTGCTGTGGGCATACTGAACTCTCTAAAAGTGGCGACTGGGGTTACACCTTTTTTCTTCACATATGGAGTCGAAGTAGTTATTCCATGTGAGATTGGCATCCCAAGCATCCGGACTTCAACATACAATGCTGAGGAAAATGAGACAAATTTGTTGTATCACTTGGATGGCTCGAAGAATTAAGGGAGTCTATCCAACTTCAATCTGCAGTATATAAGCAGCGAATGTCATCCTATCATGATCGAAATCTGAAGTCTAGGTCTTTTCGAATTGGACAACTCGTTCTTAGAAAATTTGTCGCAACACATACAGCGACTGGAGTTGGGAAGCTCAATCCAAATTGGGAAGGCCCTTATATAGTAAACGAAGTCAAAGAGGGAGCTTATAGGTTGAAAGATCTCTCTGGCAAGTTACCCCCCCCCCCCCCCCCCCCCCCCCCCCCACTCTTGGAACATTTCTAACTTGAAGTTATATTATCAGTAATAAGCTCAGTTCGGTAAAATTGCCATATGAGCACTTATTTCATTGTAAGCTCAACCCAGCAATTTCGCTAATCCGAGCATTCTTTTAATTAATTATCAATAAAAAGCTTAGTTTGGCAGTATCGCCACTAGCATTCTTCCAATTTGTTGGTTTCGCTAGTTCAAGCATTTACTTATAATTTGTTCAGATGCACTTAAATTATCATATCAATTTTCAAATACTTTGCTCATAATAGCTATATCGCTATTTGAGTAAATATTTTTCTTTATGCAGGTTTTCACAATAATTATAATGAATTCTGCACTCCATAAAACCATGTATTCAGTCCTGAAAAACGCCCATCTCATTAATTGTAAAAGTAGTTACAGTTCAAAAATCAGAAGCAATGCAAGAGAAATTCTATTCATTCGTCCGGATATGTAACACCTTTATCGCTTCCGTACAATACATACATTGCATTACTTAATCGAACTTATAGCAACTGCAGTAAAAAAAAATTTCTTAACTTATATGCTTATCGAATCATTTTTTCTTTTACATTTCCATGTCACTAATACATGTCATTCAATCCAGTTCAAACATTACATTTAACTTATCATGTCATTCGCTTGCCTATAACATTCATCATAATACTCAATACATATTCAATGCTAAACCATTACACATATACATGCCACTAACACTATTCATTCGATCAAAATTGGGCAATATAACGTCTATGACATTAACTATCCAAACCTGCAATTCAATCAAAATACAGCCCAACTCAGAGGCACAATAATCATAACATAATATCCATTCAAAAGTCAATCCATTTCAATCCAATCCATATAACTAATTCAATACAATAATATCTATCATTACATTTAATTATTTTACTCATACAAAACATTCAAACATATTCTAATAACAATACACATACTATTCTTATGACAATAAACTTAATGTTTTTATCTGCAATCTACCGGTCCGATCCGATCTCAAGCTAATGGGTCGCCTGCTCCACAGACGCTCCACTTGGTACCTACACGCAGTCAAATAAACTACGTGCTGAGTATTAAATATGCTCAGTGGTGATTACGAATCTAATAATTTCCAATGTTACTTATGCACACCCACATACATAAAATTTACTATACTTAATTAATTTCTTATTATCATTTAAATCACTCACTAACACTTCACTTAGTACCATTTTACACTACAATCCTTTATTTGCCCTTCTTATTGGCAAATTACAATTTGATCCGTAACTTATTCAATACTTATCATATTACCCTTCCATTTACTCAAATTACTGCTTTGTCATTTGATTTCCATTTAATTATAACTGTGCCCTTAAGCAAACTTTCTCACTATTATTTACTTAGTTAGCATATAATTTACCATCTAATTCTCAAACTTTCACTTTAGTCCTGGATTGACTATCACTTGTCTTATTTAATCACATATCACTATATTGTTCCATTGTCACTCTAACTCTATTCTTTTTACACTTATTTACAATTTTGACATGTAAATTTACAATTTAGTCCTCGAACTTTTACTTTCGTATTCAAATTACTTATAAATTCATAGTAAGCTTTTACTTTGCATTTAAACCCGATTAAACATTCATTTTATCACTCTTGTTCATTTACTTTATCATTTCATGTACAATTTACCATTTAGTCCCTATGTTATCAGTTTTAGGACAATTACATTTTTGCCCTTTTTGACTTTATTTACGAAATTGCCACTAGCTCATTTCTCTTTTCATTTAAAATTATTATTTGACTTATAATTTACATATTAGTCATTGTTTTAGTATTTTTATGTAAAATTATATTTTAGTCCTTAAACTTTGGATTCTTTACGTAATGGTCATTTTACTCACTTTTCATTTATAAGTCACTTATTAGTGTACTTTTACAATTAATTACGGTTTTGCCCATACTTTTATCAAATCACAACTTGGTCCTTAAACTTTTATTTTCTTTCATATGAGCCATTTTTCATTTTATTTCTCATTTTCACTATACTTTTTACATTTTCAAGTCATTTTCACCATTATGGTCTCGAACTTTATATTTTCTTTCAATTAGGTCCTTTTTCATATAAATTCTTATTTTCATGTTACTTTTTACATTTTTATTTCATTTTACTTTTGACAGAATCATATTATTTTACAATTTTGCTTGTTACACTTAGGCTTTTTATATATTTTGTCATATTACATAATATCGTGTGACATTATGCCGTTTTACTTTATATCATATTACTTTTTATCATTTTATCACTTTATTTTTTTATTTTTCAAATCATTTTACAATCATGCCCCTAGTATAATTCCGATAGAAAATCTGCAAAACTGAATATACAGGACGTGGGCCCCAAAGTCCTACTGCAATACACTGAGGAATGACCCCGAAGGGCCACTCTAACTCTTTCACTGAAAGTATAATATATGACATGTAACATTTAACATATAACAGAGGGCTATGGGAGACCATCGCGAATCTGCCATAGTCAACCAAGCTGCCATGACTTGCACCACGGTACGGAGGTCCCTATGGCTAGCCAAACATATCCTGAACTAGATTAAACCTCCAAACACTACTAAGGGCAGTACTTCTCAAAAGACTTTCAAATCTACTTTTCATTCTTTTAACACTTTCATTTTTAATATAACGTATTACGTATGACCTATCAATTCATTTTCATTTTAGTCACTTCATTTTCATTACTTTCACTTTATTATCATTTCAATACCCTAATCGATCACTATTCTGATTAATTAGGCACAATTCTCATCATATACTTATTTTTCATAATAAGTATACGCAGGCCATTCAATAGCTATAAATTTATTTCATATCATTACAATTGCAATTATTTCAATGTTTATCAATATTTCCCACCATGGACAAAATGGAAAAAATATTCTCAAAAATATTCATATGTACTCCATAAATTTCAAATAAATTTATGGACACTTCTTTTTATGTCGAATTTTATTTTAGCCATTAAATATCAATTATGCACCATTTATACCCTAGTATGCACTAAGGGTTCATTCGGCCAAGGAGGCACCTTACTTTACATTTTCTTTTAATTTCATTTAAGCATTTCAATTGTCATTTTAAAGGCTCTTAATCATGTTTTTAAGCTTACATTTGACTAAGCTTACATTTGACTAAGCTTACATTTAGCACAATTTTCACTTAAGTCACTCATTTCATTTTCATGTATTTCTTTTCACTAAACTTTTCTTTTCACTTCTAATTCATTCATTTAACAAATTTCTATCTCATATAACATGTATATCATATAACCCATCACATTTCTTTCCTTAACCCATTCGACCACCATTAGGGTTTCACTCCAACATTTTAATTTCCATGCACATATTACTTATTACACTAAATTAAGCTCTATATCATATGTATATACCATTTAATTTCACTTAAACACTAGCTATACCTCAAATATACCTAAGTATACTATTATGTCACATTATGTCCAAGACTTACACTTGGTTTTCTTTCACTTTAATTACTCTAATTAGCTTAGTTACCCTCCCTAAGCTCACTTAACACTTCAATTTCAATTATACATACATTTTACTTATAATCACTATATAAACATACATAAAAACCCTAATTTTTCAAAGGAAATACATGAATTCACAAACTTCAATTCCATGTTTTAACCTCCATAACCTTCACAATTCTTATCCTTACCCTTGAAATAGCTTTTTCCCTTAATTTCTCATCCATGGCCGAATTCACCTCACAAATAAACACTCATCAGTTCTCTTTCTTTATACAATATAACTTCATAACTACTCTTAATACACTCTAATCTATCATTTAAAACCACTAAATAAAATTTAAACAACTTAATAATCTTACCTCATTTTTAAGAAATAAGCTTGAATCATTATTTTTCCTTGCTTTTAACCCATAAAAAGGGGCTGAATTAACTTTAGAATGCTTGAATCCAAGGAAAATCAAGCAAAAATTGAAGAAAATTTAAAAGAAAAGAGAGGAAGAGTACTTCGGCCAAGAAGAGGAAAATAAAAGCTAGAGAGATAAGGCTTAAGCAACTACCCATCTGCCATTTAATGGCTTTTATAGTGGACCTAAATTGGTCCAACCTATTAAACCCAATTAGCCATTTTAAGTCCATCAAGCAATTTTCTATGGTTCTCTCACTTTCTAACTCCAATTCATTCTAAATTTGATTCCATAATTCGTATCATATAAAAACTAGGTTGTAAACCAATTTTCAAGTCAATTAGAGTCCATTTTCGGCCCGGTTCAATCAAACCAGTCCGATAAGCAAATTTTTAATATACTCAAAAAAATTCCTTTTTACTACCAAAAATTCCTACATATTATCTAAATTCAATTTGAAAATTTTTATCAATTTTGGAAATCATTTACTATTTTTAAAACCTTGGTCAAACTTTTGGTCAATCAAGTACTATTTAAACCGAAATCATATATTTTTCCTTAATTTCTAAGCTTAATTACTCATAAAAATAACTCCAAAATTCTTAACATATATTCATTAGATTCCATGAATATTTTTGGCTCGATCGGAGGCTATTTTTCGGTTCGATAATTATTTACCTGTCCGATAGCCGAATTTCCAATGTCACCAAAATTATATTTTTTTATACCACTAGATTCTAATCATTAATACGAGCGTATTCATATTTTTAGAATATTTTTCTGAGATCCGTAACTCAAGATATGGTCCGGTCAAATTTGATCAAAATTGGTCAAACGGGACCCATTTTTGCCCATATAAGTTGACCGACGGCCGTCCCTCACCAGGGATGCCCGTCCTTCACCAAAATCACCCAAAATTGATTTTTTCACTATTTTGGCCATTTCGGACCTGTTTGATATCCGTTTGACCTTAAATTTTTACCTACGGACTTCTGTTGATAGGCTTTATCCAAGATCTAATAAAATATTTTTGACTCCGAAAAGTACTATTTACCCCGATATCACTATTCACTTTCGAAAAATACTATTTACGGCTAACCCGGTATTGGGATCGTTACAGGATAAACATCATCCAGCCAGACCAGGCCATATTCGGATGTCGTTACTTCACTGCTTGGATGAGTTTAGTGCCGAACATAAAGCATTTGTCTGCTACTAAATCTGTTGCCTTGTCCTCTAGTTCGGAGCATATTTATTTCAGCTCGGCTTGCTCTTTATTTACTTCCTCTTTCTCTTGTTTAGTTCGCTCTAAACTGGATTCAGCAGTCGGGCTCCTCTCCTTCTCCTAGTTTAGACTGTCCTCAACCGCAACCAAGGGCGGAGCCAAGACCCTAGGGTCAGAGGGGGCACACAACAGAAATAGAATCAGGACCCCAGGATCAAAAAGGGATACACAATATAATTTTATTATAAAAAATTAAAAATTTAAAATACATAAATTATACCATAAAAACATATCTCATTTAAAATTAAATAAGAATAATGAATAAAATAAAATAAACTAAAAATACAATTTTTGCAATTGTCCTCTGCTTGATTTCATATTTTAAAACCGTTAAATACTCATTGTCAATACTATAAAATACATCTCTTTCTATATAAATGATTAGACAATTATTCATCCAAACATCTCCCATTTGGTTATGCAACCGAATCTTGATAATTTTTATTGTAAAAAATGCTTTCTATACGGTTGTTGTATCAACAAGTAAAACTAAAACCAATTTGATAAGCAAATAAACCAATGCATAAATAATGTGCTTTCTAGTTTCAACTAATATTTGGGAAAGGCTACCAATTCGTTGTAAATTAGAAAAGTCTTCACTACTCCGCATATCAAGGATATATGTTTCTAACTGATTATCAAGAACCATCAAATCACTAGTTGAGAAATCATGTGAATAAAACTTACCAAATTGAATCAACTTTTTCTTATCAAACACAGAGAATGAATTATCAGGAGCTAAGCATGCTAAACAAAGAAGCAATAATTGAAACGATCATTAAAGAATCTTGATCAAAAATTGATTTTCTTTTAAAAAATTTATCCATATCCTATATCCATATCGATGGTGACAAAAGCTGCTGCAACACGAAGCCAAAATGCAAGAGGAAGGGGAAAAGAACGCATGCTGTCGTTGCGCGTGGAGAGAGAAAAAGAGGAGGGAGAACTGATGACCAGCTGCGGTGGACGGAGAGGAAGAGGGGGACAGTGGCAAAGTCGGAAGGAGGGGCTGGAATCAATTCACGGGGTAAAAATCGGGGCTGGAATGGAACATATGGAAGGAAAGAAAAGAGGAAAGAAAGAAAAAGAAGTGCAAATCCAAGAGCAAAGCGACGTATTTTAGGCATAAGGGGCAAATTTTTTTTTTTATATATATATGTCCAGAAATATAGGATTATTTACCTGCATTATTCGAATAATTGTGTTACAAATATACTCTATTATAAAAAAAAATTTAATTTAATTTAAGTAACAAAATATTGGAAGCAAAATTTGAGAGGGGGGCACATAAAGTAAATTAGAGGGGTCACTTAAATTAAATTAGGGGGGTTATAAGTCTATTATATATATATATATATTTAAAGAAAAAAAAATTTGAGGGTGTGCATGTGCACACCCTCAAGATAACGTAGCTCCGCCAGTGACCGCAACAGCTCTTTCCTTTGCCTCGGCTAAGTCATCCTTATAGGCAAGCATTTTCTTCTCAGCCTCTAGAGCCCGTTTCTCGACTGCGTCTCTTTTTGACCCAGCTACACCAAGTTGGTATCGGAGCCGGGACGCTTCTTTTTCCTCTTTTTTCTAGGCAAGCATAAGCTTGTTCATTTTGCCAATAACAGCTCCTCCCAGCATGCACCCCTGCAAAAATAAAATGCTTATGCTCCATACATAATCAACCAAACAAAACACGTTAAGTGTTACAGGAATAGAGGTTACCTCCACTTCATGCTTTTTGATAGTGTAGCTCAATTGTTCGGTGCTCAAATTAAGTAGAGGTGTGGCTTCCGAGGGCATACAAGCGATCTGGTGAATAAAATTTATGAAGTCAGGGTTCTCACTTGACCAGGATTTCCTTTGTCGTTGCCAGAAGTTTCGAATGTCTTCAGCGAGAGTCTTCAATTGTCGGCTCTTGGGAGTGTACACCCGTTCTCTACTCTCGGGAGGGGGTTCTGAGGTAGTAGCCTGTATAGGGCTGACTTTGGAGAGTTGTCAGCTACCACTATAGGAACGGGTGTCAGAGCCACTATAGCTGATTTGGGGCTTCGAGCTGGAGTATTTGAGCTTGGAGATAAAAAGGGCGAGCTTGGATTCGGAATAGCTGGGTTGGCTTTAGCTGCCACAGTAGCAGATTGGTTTCCTCCAGCTTTTTCCCTTTTTGCCTTAATAAGCTCGGCCGGGCTAAGTTGGGAACAATTTTTTATAGCTGCAACAAAACAATAATAAGAAATAAATTAGAATACAAGAACAATAAATTAAGAAATTTACCCTTTTTCTTGGAGTTTGGTTTTAGTGGTGGTGGAGGTACTCCGCATTAAAGCTGCAAATTAATGTCTGTTTTCTCTTGGGCTAGCTCCCTCCACCGAGCTAACATATTTTCCTCTGCATCACTAAGGTACAGTGGTTTGTCATTTCTGTTGACAAACTGACCCCATTGAGTATTGAAGGGGAATTCTAACTTGCTCTCTATTGCAAAGAACCAATTCTTCTAGTTATTCAAGGACTCAGGATTTTCGGAGAATACCCCGTAACCAGTTCAAGCTTGAATTTAGTTATGGTCCTCACCATTAGCTCGAAGTCTCACCACGTAAGTAGCTCAAAAAATACAAAGGGTGAGATCTATGTCATCTCCAATTAACCAAATTTGTAGTGCTAAAAGAGTTCGCCAGGCGTTGGGATGCACGTACTCGATGGTCAAGTTGTAGTAGTCTAAAAATTCAAGTTTAAAGGCTGTCAGTGGGAGACTTACCCCGGCTTCGAAGTCTGTCTCGTACATGATTATAGTCTTCTTGCCTTGAAATTTGGCATTGGCTTTCAGGGAGGCGCCAGCAGCGCGAATTCTGTATGAGTAAGGTATGCCCAGTTTCTCTTTTAATTCGCTCATATCGCTGGGTTTAAAGACTGAACTTATGCTTCCCACCCTAGAAAGTCTTCTCGATTATTTTCTTCCCTCTTGCCTTGGTTGACTAGCATTAGGGGACTTTGGGGGACTGTCAATAGTAAGCCCTTTCTTTAGCTTTACCCTCTCACTAGAGCTTTCGGAGGAACTCATGGTAAGAAAAAGGAGAAAGGAAAAAGGTACAAACCTGAAATTTCAAAAAAGTTCTGAAAAAAATCTGAAAATAGCGTATTGTAGAACGCTTGAGGATGAAAGCTTGCGAGCAGAGAAGGAATAGATCTGGAAATAAGTGAATCTGAAACAAGAAGAGAGCAAAGAAAGAAGATGGAGGAGGAAGACAAAGCAAAAGGATATAAATAGTAAAGTATGGAAGCAAAAATTAGAAAGTAAAGCGAAATCCTGGAAATGGAGGAGGAATATATAGGCAGAGTGAACCATTGATTGCTGAACAGGTGGCAAGCGCTGAGTGGTGGTGTCAGTGGTTATTATTCTCAATGCAGAAATCGAAACGCTGCAATGATGGCATTAACCGTCCTACCCATCACTTCACGTGAAATAAGGCGCTGTCCTCTCCTCTTTTAATACGTCACGCATTTGGCAGTTATTTTTTGAATTTTTGGTTTACCACCCAAATGACATGAATATCATATACTTTGGGGGGGGGGGGGGGTGTTTGTGGGGGAGACTTTTGATAGCTGTACACCTCTCTCATAAGTCCGGTTAACCGAGCTAATCTGAATAAGCTCTCTCGATGATAGCTCGATCTCTCCTAATAGCTCAAAATTAGCCTGTTTCCAACAGTCACAAGGATTGTCAGAATCCTTTGAAAATCTCAATTTCATTATAACGCGGATTTTTCGAGATTAATCTTATCTAATCAGGAATCAACCCTATCTAATTAAGGATCCTTGAGTTCTATCCCATTTAGGACTTAGAGTTTTGTCTTATTTAGGATACTAGTTCTATTCGGAGATTAATTCATATTTCAACACTGATTCCTAACTCTATAGAATGAGGAATCCATGTATGTTCTTCTTCTTGATTTTTTTCCAATTATAATATACTTTCTTTATTTTTGTCAATTCCCTGACTTAACCACCAGAGTCTGTCTTGTTGAAAATCAGTCGAAGTTGTGTTTTCAGGTGACTTCTTATTGCCGCCAGCCCAAAAATTTTGAACTGTCATCATATTTAAATAGCCGATAAAAAGTAAAATATTTTTGAATACATTCTTTACATGATTATACAGGTTATAAGCATAATAATTACTAGTGCAGTTACAGTGCCTGTACATTTTGATCTTCAATTAAGTTTTTATATGTTAATGTGGGCTATATATTTTTGTTATGATATTTTTCTTCTTTTAGTCAATTGTTTGATAGTTTTTATAACATGTTTTTATAATTATATCATAATTAATTTTCAATTGTATTTAATTTACATATTGTTATATCTAGCTATGTTATGAATAAATTAATTAGACTTTTTAATTAATTTTATTATTGTTCTAATCATTATTAAAAACTTGCATTTGTAAATTGTTTACTGTATTTATTTATTTTTTATTCTATGGTCATAATTGTGCTATAGGTACATGTTTTTTGACTTGGATATTAATGTTACATAACAGACTTTGTTTTTATTAGTATTTAGATATGACTTAATGAATTTAACTATTTTTTTTCATTTTACTTTTACTGGTTTAAAGATGAAGTCAAAACATATTTAAACCATGAATATATATATATATATATATATATATATATATATATATACTTTACAGTAGAAAATTGTAATTAATTTCAACATAAGGGTGAGAAAAAAAAAAACCGAAATTTTGGTTAACCAAAAAACCGATCCAAAATCGAATCGATTTTAAATTAACCAAACTGAAAATTTAGGATTACGGTTTTTACTTTTAACAATCGGCGATTAACCGTTAACTAACAGTTAATCGATCTATATACATTTTATATATTATATTTTAATTTTTATACTTAAATTTTTTTAATATTTTTGTAATTTATGAATATCATGATATATGACTTTCTAAAATTTTACTATAATACATATTTTTAGGTAAATAAACATTTAAATTATCTTTTTATTATAATTATTTATTCATTATATGTGCATAATTATCACTCTATTGTTAGTAGAGATGAGTATGAACTGGTTAATCTATTCATGAACCCAAAAAACAGTTTATTAATATCGATTTTTTTTCAAAAAACTAACCATTAGCCAATCTATTACAATCGGTTAACCAGTCAATCGGTTTCGATTTTTCAGATCAGTTAACCAATATTTTTTCGGTTAACTACTACAATTATCAAATGCATAAAAAAATTAAAATATTCTTATTAAAAAATTAAAATATTCATAAAAATTAAAATATCCATCATTTAATACAATAATTTCAAATTAGAAATTTTTATTAATTTTTCTTATCAACGTACTATTATAATATTTGAATACTAATGATAACTAAATTGTCTTTCTACATATGAACTACATTGCTAATAGCAATTGAAAATATTTTATTTAATTCCTATTTTATCGGTGTCTATAGTTTATCAACTCAATTAATAATATCAATTTTTTTTTTAACTTTTGAAATCAATAACATAATATTAAGTATTGCAATAAAATTTCATTTAAAGTAAGAATTTTGAAGAAAATGTAATGCAGATTATAAATTATTATCGACACGTGACTTAATTATGAATATATATATGATTAAAAAAAATTTGAGTAGGTATGTATTGATAGGGGTGTACACAGTTCGGTCCAGTTCGGTTATTTACAAATCTCCGTATTGTATTGGAATTTCGGTACAGTTCGGTTCTTATTAATTTCGGTACAGTTTAGTACGGTTCTTATAATTTTCAGTACAGTTCAGTTCGGTTATTCGGTTCTTTCGGTACAAAACAAAACAAGACAATACAATACGGTATTTCGGATAATTCAATATTTTTAAAAATTTACAATATAAATATACACAATAATAAATACAAATATAATTAAAATATCTCAACAAGTACATACAATTTTGCATTCAATTTTAAGAAAATATTTCAATTTATCCCTTTCCTTTATGAAAAAAGAAAAACATATTTTAACAATAGTCGCTTTAAATTAAATTTTAAATTCTAGATAAATTACTTTAATAAATTTACTAAAATTCTAATATTTAATAAAATTAATTGGCAATTCATCTCTAATGATCATCTTAATTAAAACTTATGTACAAGCCTATTAATTAAATTTTTAACTAACTAATGACGTACTATTAACGAATACCACAAAAATCAAAAGTTGTGTGTGACTTATCCTTATTTTTAGATGTAGCCGCAGAAATGATAGTGGTAGCGACGAAAAGAAGAAAATGCAAGTATAAGTTAAAACCAACAGAAAATATAGAAAAAATTGTGGGGCTTAACACGATTTCGAGACAGAAAAAAAAGAGGCAGGCACAATTTAAGTTTTTTTTTAATTTACTTTCTTTTATATATATATATATATATATATATATATATATATATATATAATAAAATATAAAACCGGTCAGATTCCGACGCAGCAAAAATACCTCAAAATGAAAAATTTTTATTCAAAGTTGAAAAGTTCCCTCCAAACTAAGGTAACAAACAATTTATATGAAAAGAATAAAAAAATTACAATAATACCCCTAAAATTTCAAATTGAAAAATTGAATCTCAAACGTTATTTTTGAGTCACAAAATGGGCTGTTATGGGAGACTAAGTTTTATAAAAATCGACCGGCTAGAAATGAATTTTCCGGAAACATATAATAATAAGCAAACGAACACCTGTAGCAAAAGTTATAACAAAAACAATAATTAATGACGATTGATCCATTTAACTCGCTCCAAATACTGAAAATCCGATTCGTCTGCATTAGATTCCCTCCAAATATTTCAATTCCCTCCAAATATTTTAATTCCCTCCAAAACTTGAAATAAAAAATATTTCTACTAAAATTTTTCAAATTTTATTCTTAATTTGCTCTAAAAAAAATTAATTAATAAGATAATTATATACTTATATAATTATATTATATATTAATTAATAAATTTGATTAATATAATAATTGTATATAATTATATTATTAAGATATATTTTCAATTACTCACATAAATATTGTGCTAAATACAAATGAGTATTAGTTAAGTAACGCTAAAAATAAAAAAAAATTAAAATTTTATTATAAATAATTATATATAATTTTATTTTTATTTTACATATTCATATAAGTATTGTGATAGAAATAAATGAGTATTAGTCGAGTAATACTAGAAGCAAATGAAATTAATTTATAAAATGATTATATAATAAATTATTTAGTTATATATAATTACATTATTAAAATAAATCAATTATTCAAATATATATTGTATCAAAATAAATAATTACTAATTGAGTGATATTAAATATAAATGAAATTAATTGATAAGTTAATATTATATACAGTATCGGCTGATTATATGGTTATGATCCATCCATATATATTATCTTAGTTCAGTTATTATACTCAATTTCACTAAATTTGGCTTAATAGTTAAACGATTATTAATTAATATTATAGTTAATAATTATAAGGGTGAATGTAAAAGTAGCATTAAAAGAAATTAATTGATAAGTTAATTATATATATTGCATCGGCTGATTATATGGTTATGATCCATCCATATATATTATTTTGGCTCAGTTATTATACTCAATTTAACTAAATTTGGTTTAATAGTTAAACGATTATTAATTAATATTATAGTTAATAATTATAAGGGTGATTGTAAAAGTAGCATTAAAAGTAAATAAAATTAATTGGTAAAATGATTGTGTATATAAATATTTGTACAAAAAAAAAGTAGTAATTGAGTGACATTAAAGTTAAATTAAATTAAATACGAATTAGTAAAATTTAATTATATATAATTAAATTATTAAGTTACAACTCAATTACTCATATATGTATTGTGACAAAATAGATAAATATTAGTTGAGTAATACTAAAAACAAACGAAATTAATTGGTAATGTGATTATATATTTATATAATTACATGAATTGAATTGGTAAATTTCATTATATATAATAATTATTATATATAATTATATTATTAATCTATATGCTCAATTATTCATATAGGTATTGTACAAAATATATATATGAGTACTAGTTAAGTGATACTAAGAATAAATGAAATTAATTATTAAGGTGATTATATATTTATATAGTTATATTAATTAGTAAAATTTAATTATATCTAATTAAATTATTAACTAACAATAGATAAATACCAGTTGAGTGATATTAAAAGTAAATGAAATTAATTGGTAAGATGATTATAAACTCATATAATTACATTAATTAGTAAAATTTCATTGATATAATAATTATATTTGTGTGTGTATATAAATGTTTGTACAAAATGAAAAATTATGTAATAGTTGAGTAACACTAAACGTAAATTAAATTAAATACAAGTTATTTTAATTACACATTTATATAGATATGATAATTAAATTTATCTTATTAATAATCAAAATATTTATTTTAATTTATTAACTATTTATTATATTAATTTCATACATTAAAATATTTAATACAAATAAGTATAAAAGTTTCAAAAAAATACAAATAATTATGAAGTTAAATTTATATAATAACAATATAATAGAAATTATAAATAATATTTATATATAAATTACTAATATTATATATAATAATTAATAAATATCGGTTATTTCGGTCCAATTCAGTACAGAACAGTTCGGTACGGTTCAATACGGTTCTTGATTCGGTTCCAGTACAATTCGGTTCGGTTCTAATAAAAAAGTCAACAGTACAATTCGGTTCAGTTCTAGTAAAAAAAGTCAACGGTACAATTCGGTTCTGGATCTTTTTCTTCGGTATTTCGGTTCGGTACAGGAAGATCCAGAACCGTGTACACCCCTATGTATTGAAATTGATTTAGAAGAATAAATATAGTTCCTCAACTGGTTATTGCTAGGTGTTTCATGATAATTAATAAAAAGCACAAATAGAGTCCAATAAAGTTATATAAAATTATTGTATATGACTTTATTATATGTAGGGGTGTTCATGGACCGAATAACCGGTTCATGAACCCCAAAAAATAATCAGTCCATTAAATTTGGTCTTTTAAAAATATTAACCGTTAATCAGTCCATTATTATCGGTTAACCAGTTCATCGGTTTTGGATTTTCAGACTAATTAATCAATATTTTTCGGTTAACCATTACAACTATAAAATATATTTATAAAAAAATTAAAATATTCAAGTTATTTAAAAATTAAAATTTCTCCACTATAATATAATATCATTGTTATTAAAATAAAAGTCTTTAGTGGATATAAATAATTTTATTTTTAAAAATTAAGACTTAATAAGTAAATAAATTGACAAATCATGATTATTTTAATTAGATTGACGGTTACACTTACTAATCGTCAGTTAAAAAAATTAAAAATTTCAAAATAATTAGAATAATGAAAAAAGTGTAGCAAAAATATTTAAAAAATACAAGATTATTAAAATAAATCCATCCAATACTAATAACTAATTTTCTTTATTTATATTTTTAATTTGACATACATTACTTTCACATATATTAAAAAAATTAGTTTTTTTTTTTAAATTTTAGTTAATATATTAATATTATGTAACTTTTCGAATATATTTTGATTTTAGTTAATAAAAAATTGATATATAAGAAAATAATAAGAAATACTAAATATGAATATATTGAATAATTAATAAATTAACTAAAATGAAATTGAAATACTTTAAAATGAATTAAATTAAAGGAATATAAATAATTAAATATGAAAATAATGAAATGAAAAATTATAATAAAAAGAAAAAAAAGAGTGAAACAAAACAAATAAATTATAGGGGTATTCGTATATCGATTTCGGTTTGATTAACCGTTTTATAAGTTTAAAAATGAAACTCAGTCCATTAATATCGGTTTGTGTAAAATATTAAACGTTAACCATAAAAGTCGGTTCGATTAACCTATTTTTTGGTTCGATTTCGGTTCGATTTTCGATTAACCAAGTCCAACAACACCCCTAATTATATGTAATTTATTAGTTTTTGTCTTTTTGAATATGAATTAATTACTAATGCTGTCAAACTTAACATATTATATATATGTGTGTGAAAATATGAGAAAGTTCTTATATTTATTAATTAAATAAACTTTTTTTTCTAGTGTTCAATCTAATTAAGTTCTTATATTTTCAACGTTCCATTTCTCTCTCTGTGGTTCCATCTCTTTTTAGTTTTTTTTTTTTTGTCCTTTTATCTTTCTTTCTCTTTTTTAAATCTGCTTCTTTCATCTGATTTTTTTTTTGTTGAGATTTGCTGCTAAATTTTAGTTTACAGAGTTGTAACTTTTAAAGCTTTTGAAGGGAGAGTGGCGAATGGAGAGAGGGAAAGCGGTGAGCAGGACACCGATGAGAGGAAGGAAGCAGCTTTTAAAGCTTTTGAAGCAACTTTTAACCTAGTCCATTAATTTTTTTGTTCACCCCTATTTGTAGAGGTGGCAAATTGGGCGGGTTGGGCGGGTTCACATATGGGCGGGTGATAAATGGACAAGTTATAAATGGGCCAAAAAACATGGGTCATAAATGGGTCAAATGCCCAAATGGGTTGGACGGGTTGGGTCGACCCATGGGCTAAAAAATTTTTAAATATACAAAAAATTTATAATAATACGCAAATGAGTTGGGTGGCCCAAATGGACCGATTTTGGTCCAAACGGATTGAGAGGCCCAAACGGGCCAAAATGTGTCGGGTGACCCAAACGAGTCAGATGGAAGCCCAAACAGACCGAGATCTAAATCGGCCCATTTGATATATTTTTAATGAAAAATAATTTTCAATATAATAACTGGACACTAAAATAACTACCTCAAAAATTTTGGCCCAAATGAGTCGGGTGGCCAAAATGAGCCGATTGGAGGCCCAAACGGGCCGAAATGTGGGATGAAAAATTCTCTATTCTAATTAATCATCCATAAAATTAGTCTAACAAAAGTATTGGATATACAAATAACTAATAATTGTTCATTTCAAAAAATTAGTCTTACAAAAATATTGTATATACAAATAGTATCAATGCTTTCATCCACATTACAAGTGCTAGGATCCATTCTCCAAAAAAAAAACAAAGAAAAAATAATAAAAAACAACAATAAAACTGTGTATATGATCCGGCTGGAGGATGTGGCACTTCAATTCTATTACACTATTAAATCATAGCCATATACAAGACTAGAACTATCAACTAATGGAGACTCACTGCATTAAAACTAGCAAATCTCTAAAGTAGTTGTTATTATTTCTATCGAAAATCTAAACCATTATTTTCATTTACCGAGTCATTGAATGATTATGTTTTCGTACAATGAAATGGTTAATTACTACAATTAATTGTTATTTAGGGGTAAATTAAATCCAAAAAATTCACAAACATAAAATACTAAAATTAGTAAAATTAACAAAGATGAGAAATTTCTATAAATCAATTCTGTTGTTATATCACTAATCCTGTATGAATTATAATTTACAAAGATGCCAACTGAGTGACTCCTAAGTATATTCTTAAAACAAAAAAATGACATAATGAAGAGCCACAACAGGCCCTGACCCAACTAACAAATACATGGCTCTGCTGATTGCTATAAATATAAACCAACAAGAGCAAGAGCATTGCCGTGGAACAAAGAATTGTAATTCAGTGTATGCTATAGAAACAAGTAAATACTAAACATATGCAAAAAGATAGCTATCATGATCATTGGTATAAACTTTTAAGGCACATTCCTTGGTGAATTGTTGTCATCAAACTGCCCTGCATTCACAAACTCGCTTTTGCCTGTATTCATAGTTGTTGACACATTTACTGACATTGAACTTAACATAACATATTTCTACGTCACTAATAATGCCACCTCTTGCATAAACGCCAGTGTAAGTCTGAAGATTCAACAATGTTTCAATCCCCTTCGGGACTTTAACTTCACCATTGTCGATGGATTTAGACATCAGCAGGTGCCTCAAAGACTTAATATTTAGAACTTCTATTGGTAGTTCTTGCAGATTCCCACACATTCTTATGTCCAAAGTCTGCAGTTTTTGAAGCTTACATTGTAACACCCCAAAACCACCCCAATAGTTTGAGCCTGTCCGTGTCTGTATGTGTGTATATTTTTATGTGTTGCATGTAGGTGTTAATTGGGATTATTTATTTAATTTATGTGTATTAGTTTGAGAAGAGGAGATAGGTTAGTATATGATTTAATGTATGGGATTAAGATGTGAGCAAGGAATAATTTAGTGTGTATAGGAGTGTATGGGAGTAGGGTGTGTTATAGGACAAGTGTCCTATGGAGAGAGTGACATGTGGCATAAGGGATAAGTTAACATTTAATGAGTTTGGTGAGAGAGAGAGAGAAGGCAGCCTTTCCTTTGATTCCCGTTCTTCCTCTCTTCCTCACGCCACTCTCTTCTCTTCCTTTTTCTTCTTCTTTGTTCTCCCTTTTCTTTGCACAATCTTGCTTCCTCTTCTTTATTTGAGTAATTAGAGTTGTTTGGATAGTGATTTTGAAGCTTAAAGGTGAGTAGGGATTATTTATGTCTTAGATTTTCTTCTTCCTCTTCTCTAGGTTTTATAATTATAAATGTATGTGTGGGTTGTTGTAAAATTGATCTTAGTTGTTGTGGGTTTGTGGTTCAGAGGAGTCTCCTAGACCGGAAAAAGGGAAAGAAATCGCTAGCGGGAGCAGAGCTCACGAGTAGGAGCAGAGGAGATAAGGTTTGGGAATATTTGTTTTATATATGTATGTGTGGTTTGAGTTGGGTTTTGGCACTTTTAGCTTCAATTGGAGTTATGAATTGAATATGTATAGCTTAAATTGAAATTAGCATGATATGTGATGTTAGAGAATGAATATTGTTGAAGGATTTGCAAGGAATCATGTGGATAGTTGCAATTAGTGTTAAAATTGCTATTTTGGGATTTCTTGAAATTGAGCATGTGTTTGGCTTAATTTAATTGAAATAAATGGTGATAAAGCTGGGTTTTTAATTATATTATGAGTTGTTGATGCTTGTGTTGCTTAATTTTGAGGTTTAAAATCAATTTTGGAAGTTTGAATGTGTTTAGTGTGAGAATTCTGCAGATTTTGGGCGCAAGAGCTGAAAAACCCGTGTCTGTCGCGATCGTGACACTGTCGCGGGCGCGACAGAGTGCGGAGGTTTCAGCCCTCGCGCCGGCGCGAGAGGTGTCGCGCCAAGGAACTCGAAGGAGCTCTCTGTCGCGAGCGCGACAGAGTGCTCGAGTTCCGAACATGTGCAAGGGTCTCTTCTGTCGCGAGCGCGATAGAGAGCAGCACCTACGTCCTCTCGCGAGCACGAAGTCACTCGCGATCGCGAGACGAGGCGGGGAGGTGTATTTTGGATTCTATCGCGAGCGCGACAGACGGGACTTCCGAATTTGATTTCTTCTTCTTTTTGCGTAATGAATTAAGTTCTTCTGCATGCACTCTTTTATTTAAAGCCTTGAATCCCTATTTAAATGAATAGCATGTATGTTAATTTGACAAGATTTCATATAACTTGCTAATGTCAAAAAGTGGATAGTTAGGCATGCCTAATAGAGTTATGTGTTGCTGTAGCTATGTGTACGATTTTGGACCCTGATCAGGTCCCCCGATCGGATCCTCGCGATCCTTCTGTTTGAATCTTTCTTAAGAATCTATGTGAAAACAATTTGGAACAAAAATAAAAAGAATGATTTGATACCTTCGGGTATCTATGTATTCATAATATGATATTGATACTCTCAAGTATCTATGTGTACTCGTTATCCACTCTTTATGATTAAGCAGGTGTTAGTGTGTCTTTGTACAAGAACATTGGATGATAATATAAATATTTGAATTAATTATGTATGATTCTATATCTATAATTGTATCATTATCATGTGCTTTCTGTTGTCGTCACTGTGAGTGGCGGTTATGCATTTGTGTTTTCCCCACTAAGCGATTTCGCTTAGCACGGGTGTTTATCCGTGCAGGTGTGGAAGGTTTTGGGTACGCATGGTCTGGGCGTGTCGCATCGGGAAGGCCAACGCAACTAGAGATCGGATGTTTTGTAGTATAGGCTTTCCTTTATTTTGTAATAGATATAATATTTTGTTAGCCCTTCGAAACAGTGTACTTTGGACTTTTGTTTATTGGTATTTTTGTTTTGTAAACTGATGTAAGATGTGAAGACCTCTTTTCGTATATTAATAAAAGTATTCATTTTGCTCTGTATCGCTCTTCTTTCTTTCAAAATTTTACTTTAACTCTGATATGTTATTTTGCTTGCAATGTTTTCATATTGTACTAGTGGGATGTGACACTTCTATCTATCTGGATCCTTCTACCGCTACTCTGAGTAGAAGTCTCCATGGTATAGGTTGGGGTGTGACATACCTAATGTCTCTGGTAATTCATTTAGTTCTGAGTTAACCAAGCCTAAATATCTAAGATGAACCAAGTCACCTACTTGATTAGGCAAACACTCTACATTACCATCCAAATCCAGCACTAACAGAAATTGGAACCCACAAATTGTTTCCATGGAGGCCCGAGAAAGGCCTTTAGTAGAACCAAAAGCTGATGATCTACAGCATTCGGCAGTAAGCACGAACAGAGATTGAATTACGAGGCTTGTTTTTTATCTGAAGCAATCAAATTACCTCATATAGTTCTGTAGATATAAGTCCCACCCAGTAGAAATATTCTATTCTTGAATTCTCATCATTACGCAAATCTGTAACAGGATTACCAAGCATGTATCCCTGATTCAAATTTAAGAAACATCATAGCTTAGCATACAAAAATAACTGATAACCCATGGACTCTTGAATTTAAAAACTTATAAATGCCAGTTTTGAGGAATAATATAATCATAGCTGGACTTCTAGTTCATAGTAAATGTACCTCAAGATTCAAATATGGCTTGTATTTAACCCTTTTTCCTGCAACAAAATCACCAAAAAAATATTCTCTTCATTAGTTTTTACCGAATAAAACTCACAATCATCTCCGAAAACGCTACTTGCCCATCAAATCTAATCTTGGTAGGAAATTTCAATTGCTTCTATTTCAAATCATAACCTTGGTGATAACTTCAATATAGTGTTTAGTTTTCATAGTGTTTTAGTGTGATTTTTTGGGTGTTTAGTTGTGTTTAATGTTAAGTTATGTTTCTTTTATGTTAATTTTGTTAATTTTAGCCAAATTGAAGTTTTGATTCATTTTAGAAAGCATTTTGATTTTAATTTCGTGCCTTTGTAGATTTTTGCTCAAGAGGTCACGGTCACAATTAATTGGTTGTGACCGTGACATAAGGAGATTGCAGGCAGAATGAAAGTCGCAGGGGTCACGGTCACAATGAAAATGGTTGTGACCGTGACATAATTAGTTCGTGGACAGAATCTAAACTGTGAAGACCTCACGGTGACAATGAAATTCATTGTCACCGTGACCACTCTCCTGTGCGGAAAAGGATTTGAAATTCCCGATAGATCACGGTGGCAACCAAATCCATTGCCACCGTGACCCATCTGGAAGTATAAATTCGTAGCTTTCTATTTGGCTAGGGTTCCGAAATTTTTAGCTAGTTTTTGTTCTTTGTTTTGCGGCTGAGTTTTTCTAAGTTATCATTCTGTTCTAAACTCTTAGTTTTCAATTAGTTCTTTGGTTTTCAATCAGTAATTGAGATTAATTTGCTTTAGTTTCATAGTTTAATTTCAAGAGTTTTGCTAGTTCTTAGTTTTTCCAGAATTTTAGTTATTTTCTCCATTGAAGATTTGAAGAAAGAGATCGAAGATCGAGCAATTCAACCGGGATTTTCTCAATGAATTTCAGGGGTTATTCTTTCTTTTACTCTTTTGATTTTGTAATGGATTGTGAGTAGTCGTTTAGTTGTTCGGGGGATCTCTGAATCTCCTATACCTAAGATGTGAATTATGAACGTCTGTTGAGTTTATGTATGAAAGATTGGTTTATTTTGCTGGTGTTTATTGATTGTTTATGGATTTTAGTTTTTCAGTTCAGTTTCCAATTGTGATGAATGATTTATTTTTACTTATGAAACATGCTCCTTTTGTTTTTGACAGTGCATGTATGTTAGCCTTTGAAACTTTAAAGAAATGACTTATTTCAGCTCTGGTGATTATATCTCCGGATTGGAATTTGCCGTTCGAACTAATGTGTGATGCTAGTGACTTTGTAATAGGGGCAGTGCTTGGAAAACGAAGAGATAAGATTTTTTATGCAATATATTATGCTAGTCACACTTTGACAGGAGCACATGTAAATTACACCACCACAGAGAAAGAACTTCTGGCGATAGTATATGCGTTTGAAAAGTTCAGGCCGTATTTGCTGGGTGCAAAAGTGGTGGTGTGGTCGGATCATGCAGCCTTGAGGCATTTATTCGCAAAGAAGGAATCAAAACCGAGGCTGATTCGATGGGTGCTTTTATTGCAGGAATTCGATTTGCAAATTAAGGATAAGAAGGGCGCTGAGAATTTTGTGGCAGATCATCTGTCCAGATTGGAAAATGATCGTATTGAAAAAGGGGAAATTTTAGATTTATTTCCCGATGAGCATATTTGTGCTGTATTTTCCTGTGAAAATTATGTCCCTTGGTTTGCTAATATCGCTAATTTTCTTGCAGGGGGCTTTATGCCAAAGGATTTTTCATGGCAGCAAAAGAAGAAATTGCGTGCGGATGCGAGACACTACATATGGGATGATCCCTACTGTAGACACCGGGTCCTGAGTCAGCCTAGATCGAAGTTACCCAATAATGATAATTGCTTTCATAGGCTTAAAAGGTTAAAAGTGATGGTTTTCTCGTCAAATTTGCATTTTAGAGTGAAAAATTAGAAAATAACAAAAACTATTTAAAAAAATTAATTTTGAAAAATGGGGGCTCAAAATTATAGTGTTTTAGTCAATTTAAAATTTAAAAAAAATAGAAAAAAAATAAAAAAAATAAAAAAAATTTTCGGACCGCGAGTGTCGGGCGCGGCAGCGCGCTGGCGCCCAGCTCGCAGGCGCCCATCGCGCAACGAGCGCAAAGGCGACGCTCAGCGTCGCCGATGCTGCGCGTCGCTAAAGGCGCGCGCAGCATCGCGCACGCTGTGCGCCGCACGGAGCGCTCGTGCGCGCGCGCCAGCGCGCGAGGCTCGCCTGGCTGCCGCTCCGACGCCCGCCACTCTATAGCGACGGGCATACTGCCCGTCGCTACAGGGTATGTTACCCAAAAATCCTATTTTCAGCCCTTTTTTCCGATTTTTTCACCCAAAAATCCGTTTTTTATCCCATTTTTTTGGGATTTTTGACTTCAAATTAAATTCTAAAATATTTTTTTAGGTAATTAAATAATAAAACTTGATTTTATCATTAAAAATAAAATAATTTTGGGTTAAAATAGGTTTTTTTTCCTTAATTAAATTAGGGCAACCTATTTTATCCTATAAATAGTTTATGATGAAATCAAAGGAGTCTCCTCTCTCCACACATTTTTTAGACCTAAAATTTCTCTTCATCTTCTTCTCCTTCCACTAAAATTCCAGATTTTTTCCCAACCAAAAATCAAAAGAAAAATCAAGTGTTTCATTCTTTTTTCAACATAATTTCTTCTAAACATATTTTTAGAGGAAGTTTTGTTGTTGGATTTAATTTTTGAGACAAATAGAATAATTATTTGTTCTCAAAATTATTTTTTTAATCTTTTATTTTGGGTTCAATCAAACTTTTTCATTGATTTTGTTTTGAATATCTTTTTGATAAAAAATTGATTTTGAGACAACTAAAATAATTGTTTGTCATCAAAATCTAGTTTTTATTTGATTTTCTAAAATAAAACTTCAATCATTTTTTTTTATATGAACAAAGTGATTGATTGTTCTTGAAATCATTTTTCTTTATTTTAATCAATAAAAACCTTTTTTGATCAAAATCATTTCTTTAGGCAAAGGTATCAATTCTTTGTTCTTAAAGGATTTTTGATCATTTTTTTCATGTTTCTTGGAATAAAATTCCAACATTTTCATCATATTTCACTCTAATATTGTGAATCATCAAACAAAGAAATCGATCATCTTTTACCTTCATCGAATCCGAAACTCTGAGGGTAAACATTCTGGGCTTGTTTTTATTATTTCTTTCGGTTCACATCTCATTTATTTATGTATATTTTATTTTATTGTTTTCATTTATTTTATTTTATTTATTTCAGATTTGATTTATTTAATTTGTTTATATATATGATTTTTATTCACATAAATATTGATTGTTTATTAATTTTAACATGTAATTAATTTATTTCACTTTAATTCATCATTATTCCTAACATGTAATTAATAAATTCATTTTAAATTAATCTTTTTGCCATGTAAATGGTTTATATCATTTGTGAGCATATTTAATTAATCATATTGTTCATTTAATTGTTTTCGTCATTCTTTAATTGTTTTCATTTATTATTCTTTTCTTTATCATTTTATATATTCTTTGATTCGTTTATCTTCATCATCATTGTCATCATGTGTATATTTTTACATGTACTAATTAATTAACATGTTTTATTTTATTTTCATCACATCATTTAATCATTTGTCATATATAATCCATGTTTCTCATTTTCATTTTGGTTTGTTAACATTTTTTATTCCATTATCATTCTTTTCATATCATTTGTTACTCATTATTTTGTATGTTTAATTGATTTAATTGATTTAATTACTAACATTATTTTATTTGTATTTGTTTTTATGTCTAAACTCATTTTTTCGCTTGGGCGTTTTTGCGAGCACATCGGGAGGTCCAAAAAGGCTCGTTTGGTTCATATACATATTTTCATTCGGTTTGTAATATTTTATTTAATTTTGCCATTTAATTTTCTTGTAAAAATATTTATTTAGGCTCGCTAAAAAGAAAATCACAAAAACATTTCTATTAATTAACTTGACATTTTTTTTCTAAATAAAAGGGGACCAATGTCCTAGTTTTTCATAACCAAATAAATCATCACATCAAAACTTTTTCATAATAAATATGCATGCGAGGACCAATGTTCTCACTATTAATGAATAACCCGTTTTATGCATGTATTTCACTTTTATAAATGGGAGTTGTATTCCACTCCTAGTGTTATTGTAATTCGTTTTTGAATGCTTCATTTTGGATTTTGCTTACATTTACCGCTTTTGATATGAATGATTGCGCCTTTAAATTAAAATTGCATTGTGTGGAAAGTTGATAAAACAATAAATTCAAAACTTAATTATGATATTAATCAAGGTACGAATAAATGAGAAGTCCCGAATCCTGCTCTGGTCTTTGGGCTCAAGAGGCTAGAGGTTATCCTCCAAGACACCTCTTGTGTCACGAGACTTAGACGTTAATCCTAGGCCTCATGGCCCAATATGGATAAAATGCGCAAGTCTTAGGCTCTCCGAGGCGAGAGAAACTTTCCCAATGTTCTATTGGGTGGCGACTCCATGAAACCTCTTTGTTGCCCAACATAGACGCACTTGCGATTTATCGCAAGCTGTTGACGGACCCACAATTGCCCCGATCGCCCATGTGCGGGCGGTCCGAAAGGGCGGCCGCGGGGATCCGGCGCGCGTCACACCTACCTTTTCAAATTATGCGCTGACCAAGTGTTAAGATGGTGCATCTCCGATGCGGAGACCAGTGCAATCATCACAGCTTGTCACAGTGGAGAAGCTGGTGGACATCATGGGCCGAATAGAACGGTAATGAAAATTCTGTCTTCTGGTTTTTATTGGCCAACAATGTTTAAAGATGTCCAATTTTATGTAAAAAGTTGTGATAGATGCCAAAGGGTAGGAAACATATCTAAGCGTGATGAGATGCCCTTAACAAATGTGCTTGAGGTTGAACTATTCGATGTTTGGGGAATAGATTTCATGGGACCTTTTCTGGTTTCATACGGGTTTGAATATATTCTGGTAGCAGTGGATTATGTTAGTAAATGGGTCGAAGCTGTAGCTACCAGGACTTGTGATGCACGAATTGTGTTAGAATTTTTAAGAAAAAATATTTTTACCCGTTATGGAGCTCCTAGAGCCATTATAAGCGATGGTGGTAAACATTTTGTTAATCACCAATTCAATGCTTTATTAAAGAAATTTGGCATTAGGCATAAAGTCACAACCCCATATCATGCTCAGGCTAATGGTCAAGTGGAAGTGTCAAATAGGGAATTAAAGGCCATTTTAGAAAAAAACGGTAAATTCCTCCAGGAAAGATTGGTACCTTAAGTTAGATGATGCTTTATGGGTCTACAGGACAGCATTCAAGACGCCAATAGGGATGTCTCCCTTTAGGTTGGTTTATGGGAAGTCCTGTCACCTCCCAGTGGAATTAGAGTATAAAGCCTATTGGGCTACCAAATTTCTAAATTTTAACCTTGAGAATGCAGGAAAGTGCAGGTTTTTGCAGTTGAATGAACTTGAGGAGCACCGATTCTGGGCTTATGATCATGCCATGAAATACAAGGACATCACCAAGAAGCGGCATGATCGGAAGTTAGTTAGGAAGGAATTTGTGCCTGGGATGCATGTACTTCTTTACGACAGTAGGCTGCGATTATTCCCTGGTAAGTTGAAGTCAAGGTGGAAGGGACCATATCAAATAGTGGCTGTGGACAAGTTTGGAGTGGTAACACTGAAGCACCCGAGGGGTGAGAAAGAATTCAAAGTCAATGAACATCGTGTGAAGCCTTATTTTACATCTACGTTTGATAATGCTTCCACGATCGTTACTCTCACAGATACTTGACGGGTTTTAAAAGTCCAGCTGTGGACTTGTTAAATGCAGAACTATTTCTCCATTTTGTTCTGTTTGATGTTAATTAGTTTCTCTTTTATGTAGCTAATTTTATTTAGTTGTACCACATTTTGTGTGTAGAAGAGAAATTCTATTTGTGTTGGAGGAGTTCAAATGTATTTGTAGCTGGAAGTTAAGCATTTGATAAATTTACTTTTGAAGTATGCAGGTTGTCACGGTGACAATGGATTTGGTTACCACCGTGACCGATAAATGATGCATTCTGGAAATTGTCTACTGAACATGTCACGGTGACAAGATATTGGTTGTCACCGTGACCCCTTGAGGTGGGCTGCTGGATTGAAAAGTTAAGTATGTCACGGTGACAATGATTTTCATTGTGACCGTGACCCCCCAAGGTAATTACATTCTGTTTTAAAAATTGAACATGTCAAGGTGACAATGAAATTCATTGTGACCGTGACATGTCCAAGATTTGCTTCTGTTTTAAGAGAGTGGTATGTCACGGTCGCAACGACATTGGTTGCCACCGTGACATATTGGCGGTTTGATTCTGGATACAACTTTTAAATATGTCACGGTGACAACCATTTGGTTACCACCGTGACCCAGCGAAAAACTTTACAACATAAGTACTCCAGTTTCGTTCTATTCCTTCTCACTCTCTCACAAACAGCGATCATTCTCTCTCCTGCATAACTTCATCTCCTGCTCTCGATTTCGTTCTTTTCATTCTCAATCTCCAGCACTCCATACTTTGTCATTCACTGCAAGTAAGTTTTCTCCTCTTCTATTTCACGTTGATTTTATTTCTTTTATTTTAATTTCTGTTTTTCACTTTCCCTTTTCCCCCATTGTTGCGTTTTCCCCTGTTCCTGAAAATTTTCGGATTTGGGTTTAGTTTTAAGAGGTCATTCTCTTATTTGATGATCGCAATCTCATATGAATCCCTTATTCCTACCTTCCCTTCTTCTCTTTATATCTATGAATGTTCATATTGAGGGGGATCAACGGTTTAGGGCTTTATCTGAATTTGAATGGATTTAATGTTTTGACCTAAATTCGTGGCTTGTAATGGAAATTAATCATCTTTAATGTCTTGTTCTGATTGTGTCTGCTGTGTATTATAATTTTGAGGTCCAAATTTTGGCTATGCTTGTTCTTACCAGTGAGTGTAAATGTTGCACACCAACTGTTTGATTTAATGACTCTATGAGCGAATTTCCAGATTTAGCCGACCAGTTGTTACCATTTGGAATGCTGAATTAATTGACCATCATGCCTACCAGTTTTTATAGGGGTGATGCATTTTTTTCAATTGTTAGCAACTTGCTATCATGTGGCTAAATCCATGTGTCTTTGTGACTCGAGTTTGTGATAATTGCATTGTTGGGATGAATTTTTGCATGTTGAATTTAATTGTGGCCAATTGCTTCTTTATGTAGTGGCTCCCAAAAGAAAGAGTACAACATTTGCTTCTGGCTCGACCAGCCAACCACCAAGTCAAGATTCCGTGGACATTTCAAAGGTCCCGAAGTGGGTACCGGTACCAAAGAGAGTGCCATATGCCCTATTCACGAAATGCACTTACGTCCCCACCACCTATCTGGATTTTGACTTGCTGCAGAAGCTCGGGATCAAAAATCAAGTGCAGCACCTAATTGCGAACATCGGGTGGGCACGAGTCTTCTCAATCCAAGAGAAAGTCTACCCGAACTTGACCAGGGATTTCATATCCACAGTCACTTGTACACCTGGTCGCAACCTAGCCCAAGATCCAGGTAAAGTCTCATTTTGGTTAGAGGGCACGCAGTATAACATGTCTTTTCATGAATTTTCAGAAATTCTGGGTTTTCCACCACGCGCCCATGATGCTTTTGACGACTATGACAAAGACACTGCTTGGGCTACCATTAGAGACCCTGCCACTGCCACCATGTATGTCTCGGGGAAGACAAAGGCCCATCATTTAGCTGATCACATATTGCGAATCATCCACCGTTTCTTCTCTCTGTCTCTTCTCAGCCATGTAGATTCCGCAAGTCAGGTAAACCTGCCCGAAGCCCTTTTTCTTGCCTGCATGGTAAGGGGTGTTCGGATCAATGGTGCTACCCATTTCTGGCACAAATTAGAAGAAATACAGTGGCACCCGAAGAAGGTCAGAAAAGTAGCGCTGGGGGGTTTTGTGACTTTGCTGGCAAAGCGGGTTCATCATGACTTTGGCAGGGGAAAAATTCTATCATCAATTTCAGTCATTGATGATAAGATGCTGCGAAATATGAAAGTGATAGTCAAGGATGCCACCACCGCAGATGGATACCGGTTGTCTACCAGAGATGAATATCTGCAAGGGGTGGAGCGGGGTTTAGGTGGACTGCCACAGGAGGCAGGTGAAGAGGCTGAGCCACAGGATCCCCCTGCACAAGCACCGCATCAGTTTGGGCAAGCGCAATATGACGCTCTGATGGAGCGGATGGATAGCATTTCCGCTACCCAGACTGAGCTCCGATCTCAGATGGAGCAAGTGCTCTATGGCCTGGCGTCTTTGACGTTCAGATTTGATGCACATTTTCCCCCACCGCCACCACCATCCGATCTATGATCAGGGAGAACTCTTATCTTTTGTTTTGACTTTTGTTTATTTTATTTTTACTTTTCTTTTTGATCTGTAATATTATTACTTGCTGGGGACAGCAAGTTTTTATGTGGGGGGGGTAGGAGACATTAATTTCGCATTATATATGTAATTAACAGCCATTCCATTGATGTATGATGCATGGTTAGTTCTGTTTTTAGTTTATTTGCACTTTATTGCTGTTGCCTAAATATCCTTATCTTAGTTTAGCTTAACCTCAGTTATTCCTGTTGTGAATGTTTTGAACTTTAATTGGAGAATAGTCTATCTTAAAAAAAACTGATCTTGGCAAATGAGTAGTTGGAAGTTTTTGAAGTAAATTTAATCTCAATCAGTCATATATCTTGTGATTTCCAATCAATTATGCACTATAGGCTTGTTTGTAAAAATTTGAAAAACCCAGTGTGTAAGAGTTTTTGAGTAAAGGAATGGAAGGATAATTAGAACCTTCCTCATCACCCTTCGAAACATGATAACAACTTAAACAAGTTTAGGACGTGATTAAGGCAATTTGTTTCTTTGATCACCACTTTTAAATAGCTTTAGACCTACCTTTATACGTTATTTCCATTGCTAGCCCCGTTGAGCTTATTTAGTATGCTAAAAGCGTACTACGAAATTTTCTTGGTACACTATTATTTTATCATTTAGCCTAAATGCTTTTGCCTACCTGTCTCTAAGAATTGGCCACTCTAGGATTGGGTTGGAATATCATTGAAAGTTGAATAAGAGTATCTATTATTGAAATAGTGGAAGTGTGAGAAGAACTGTTGAATTTTGTGGGCATTATTTAGTATGGTATTAAACTTTCCCTCATTAGAAAAAATGGGTATAAGAAATTCTAGACTTTGGGTACCCCAGAATGAAAAAAAAAAAATAAGAAAAAAAAATGATGATGAAAGTTCAATGAGTTTTGTGGTTTCTATTAGTCAATTTAGATATACTCATATTTATGGAATTGGGTTTAAAAGTGAATTAAAAGGGAAGTTCATCATTTTGTTGTTGTTGAGTTCAATGCATATTATGTATGGGGAAGTTTATACAACATTGGAAATTATGGGTGAATTGAAGGTAGGATCTGGACAATCTTATTCAGTTTTGGTTAGTCGAATTTTAGGTAGAGTGGCAAATTCTTTGTTTGAATTCTTTAACTCTTCTTGTTAGCCAATACCTTAACTTAACATTACAACCCTTGAAAAGTCCTTTTGATTCTATTCTTGGTTTGAGTTGTTTAAGTGGAGATGACCCTTGTGGTTCCGGTGCTAAAGGAGAGGCGTATGATTATCCTGAGTTTTAAACGCAAAACCTATATGCGAATTCATTTGCATATTTAATTTCTTCGCTCAATTACTGGAATGCATTGGTTGTTTTGTTTTGAAAAGAGAAAATTGGTTTTGAGCCTAGCACACACACATGTGAAATTACTTGATATAAATTGATTTGAGAATTTGTAACTAAGACCCTTCTGCTTGGTGCTATGACTGTTGTTAAGTTTTCATATTCTGAGTTAGAGTTTGAAATTTCAGGAATTTGGATAATTCATTTACTCGAGGACGAACAAAGTCTAAGTGTGGGGTATTTTGATAACTTCAATATAGTGTTTAGTTTTCATAGTGTTTTAGTGTGATTTTTTGGGTGTTTAGTTGTATTTAATGTTAAGTTATGTTTCTTTTATGTTAATTTTGTTAATTTTAGCCAAATTGAAGTTTTGATTCATTTTAGAAAGCATTTTGATTTTAATTTCGTGCCTTTGTAGATTTTTGCTCAAGAGGTTACGGTCACAATTAATTGGTTGTGACCGTGACATAAGGAGATTGCAGGCAGAATGAAAGTCGCATGGGTCACGGTCACAATGAAAATGGTTGTGACCGTGACATAATTAGTTCGTGGACAGAATCTAAACTGTGAAGACCTCACGGTGACAATGAAATTCATTGTCACCGTGACCACTCTCCTGTGCGGAAAAGGATTTGAAATTTCCGATAGATCACGGTGGCAACCAAATCCATTGCCACCGTGACCCATCTGGAAGTATAAATTCGTAGCTTTCTATTTGGCTAGGGTTCCGAAATTTTTAGCTAGTTTTTGTTCTTTGTTTTGCGGCTGAGTTTTTCTAAGTTATCATTCTGTTCTAAACTCTTAGTTTTCAATTAGTTCTTTGGTTTTCAATCAGTAATTGAGATTAATTTGCTTTAGTTTCATAGTTTAATTTCAAGAGTTTTGCTAGTTCTTAGTTTTTCCAGAATTTTAGTTATTTTCTCCATTGAAGATTTGAAGAAAGAGATCGAAGATCGAGCAATTCAACCGGGATTTTCTCAATGAATTTCAGGGGTTATTCTTTCTTTTACTCTTTTGATTTTGTAATGGATTGTGAGTAGTCGTTTAGTTGTTCGGGGGATCTCTGAATCTCCTATACCTAAGATGTGAATTATGAACGTCTGTTGAGTTTATGTATGAAAGATTGGTTTATTTTGCTGGTGTTTATTGATTGTTTATGGATTTTAGTTTTTCAGTTCATTTTCCAATTGTGATGAATGATTTATTTCATATGTCTATGTTGGTTATTGAATTTATTAATTGGATGCCATGAATGTATTTTATTCTCAGAATTTTCTATCATGTATGCTGTGATGTTTAGACTACTCCGGAATGGGAATCTAAATGGACAGGATTTTATGATTTAAGATTTGAGTGATGAGTGAAATAATTAGGTTTTGGGATGTTTGACTCCGGAATGGGAAAGCAAACCGAACCTAGGATTTTAGACCCGTGATTAGGCTAGTTGTATGACTTGCTCCGGAATGGGACGTTATGCGATTAGAATAGCTTGCTCCGGAATGGGACGCTTGGGTTAAGAGGGTTGTCCCGATTTCTTTCATATAAGATTCATAGATTGATTTTATTCATATTTGGGTAAGGGGTGGATGAGTGAACTTGAACAACGCTTTTATAATTTGATATCTTTTTTTGTTTTCATTTAATTCTAATCTTTGCTAGTTTTACTGTCATTTTAATTTGTTTTTGCTTAACCATTACAGCAGTCGATTAATTTATTAGTTTTAGTTTAGTCATAATTAAATCAATTCAATAACTGTGAATTCTTTAGCATACATTCAATTTTCATAACTTGCGTGTTCAGTCCCTTGGGTACGATAACTCGGAGTCTTAATTTTACTCCATTATATTACTTGTCGATTCAGTACACTTGCTGAGGTCGTGTCACTTGGCAAGAAATTTTATTGCTAAATCAAATCATTTGAATTCGATACATAATTTCCTTTATTGGCATCTTAAATCATAAACACGACCAACTGATTTGAAGTAAGAGTAAGAAACAGTACCTTAGCCTAGTTGCCTCCGTCTGAGAGCACTAGAACTTGAGCCGCCGGTGGTGATGGAGGAGGAAGTGAGGAACGCTTGCCGATTTCGAGATTGAGAGAGAGAGAAGGGGGAACAGAGAAATAGAAATGAGGAAATGAGGCTGGGCAACCCGTTGGGCATAAGAGACAAACCCAAACGGGTTGAATTTTTGGTGGGTAAGTTTTGGGCGGGTTTAAATGGGTTATTTTTTAGTTGGGTTGGGTTTGGGTCAATTTTTGTTGGGCGGGTTTGAACGGGTTAATGGGTTTGGGTCTATTTTTACAGGCCTTCCTATTTGTTAGTTTCATATTGAATATATTCAATTATTATAATTAATTATAAAAATTTTATTTTTCTTTTTATTCTTTTAATGGATATTATATTGTATTTGATTTTTATTTTTCATTTTTGAAGCATTTTTAACTATTAAAAATAACATTACAAATTGTATAATTTATTAAATTTATATATTAATTTTTTTTAATGGTTAACCAATAAATCGATCCGAAAAAATTGATTAAAAGTGGTTAACTAAAATTAATGAATTGATTAATAAAATTTTTCATGTACTAGTTAATCGGTCCATGCTTACTCCTAATGTATATGATTGAATTTAGTACATTTTTTTTAAATTTTGTTTTATGATTTCAAATTATTTTTTACATTGTACAAATTACAAAATGAGTATGTGCCTCTAAATTTATGCACGGGTTGAAATGAAATGAAAAATGCATATGAATTTTGATTAAGTGTACAATATATAATTAAAAAAAGGAACGAAAATTAAAATTTGATATTTATTTTATTAATCTTTTAACCATTAATTTTATTCTTAACATTACGATTTTTTCTTTTTCTTTTTTTTTTTCAAAAGATTACAAGTTCTAATACATTGAATATCACCTTTCATATTTGCTGAACCCGACCCTAAATATTCTGTAACTTGTGCGAGTGATCATCGTGCGAGGATCGTAGCCGGCCTCTTCTTTTGGATGTTTTAAATTCTTTATGTCTCTCTTGATCAATATGAAGTTTAAAGGCTTGATACATGTGAAGACACTCAAAATTGGCTATATAATTCATTTAAATACTTAATCTTTAACAAAAATCTATTCAACAATTATAATTATCAATTTTGTAAATAATAAATATAAATTTACGCTATTTTTGAAAAAATGGAACACGTGACAATTCATTATACTGATATAACATTTGAATTATTATAATGAAAATATATGTTTCACATGCATAATAAAACTGACAAAAATTAAAAACGAAATCTTCATAGATTTGTTGTTGATTTTTATGTTGGGTGATATTAATTACTGTAGTTGAGTGTTATAAACTTTAATTTTTCAAATTAAGTATAAATTTGTATTTGTTATTTATAAAATCAGTAAATACATATGCTCAATAAATTATTATTAAATTTTAAGTGTTTAAGTGAATTATTGAATTAATTTCAAATGTTTATATATGTATTAACCAAGTTTAAATTTGAGTTAGTCATTATGCAAATTGATTAGAGATGGCCATGTGCACCAGTAATTAGCTAACTTCCCCAATTCATTGACATGACAAAATTAGGCCATTACTGTAAACAGAAGTTGCAGAACATGTGGACAATGATTGATGCTTAAGATTCTGACTGAAAAGCATAATATATTTTTCTAATTGGACACTCAACTAATAAAATTCATGACTCAGCAGTCAAAATAAATAAATAAATAAAATTCATGGCTTCAATTTATTATTATTATTGTTTTTTAGCACTCCAATTCTGCGTGTTACATTATGATTGTCATACATGCAAACGTTTTGAGGATTGTAGCAAATTTGGTGTACTTTTTTCATAGTTAGTGGTTGATTGTCTGATATTTAAATGTCGACAAAAGAATAACAAAATTAAAATAAAAGTTTCTGACTAAAGTTTTGCACCGTCAATATTTATAATTTGTTATTATAAATTGTTATGTAACAAAGAAACAAAAAACTGAAAATGTAAACTTTTCGTGATAAAAAATAAATAAAATCAAAATCGATAATGTTAAAATTATATATATATATATAATAAGACTTGTCAATTTTGACTGAAGCCGAATAAAAAAAATGCATGACCTGATTTGAAAATTAAGGATTAGATCCGATCCAAAATCCGAGTAGATCGATTCAAGACTAACCTGAATAGATCGGGTCATGGGTCAACTCTAATGACCATAAGTTTTTCAATTTCTAATATCAATTTAGTTAATTTTTTTTTAAAAAAATCTCATCATTTTGTTGATTTATAAAAAAATTGTATTGTTGTAAATTATACGATGTTTTTTTTTTTACATTTTACTCAGAACTGAACTAATCGAATTTTGTCTAACGACATCGTTTTAGGTATATATATACATACATACATACACACATATGTATGTATGTATATATATATATGTGTGTATTTATATGGGTGCATATTGTAGAAACCGGGTCCCGAAACAGTTCAGATAAGAATTATCCAATGACGAAATTAAATGTGCCTGTTTATAGGTAAAAATGAAAATTGGAAGTGATAGTTTTTTTGTCAAAATTGATTTATTAAAAGTAAATAAAATATGTTTTAAAAATATTTTTAAAACATATTTTAAGATAAAAAAAAGTGAATTTTGAAATTATATTGTTTTAGCAAATTTTTTTTTTTAAAAAATCGGCCGATATTCTGCGTCGGGGCTCGCTCGGTGACGCGCGCGAGCCACACGCAGGGCGTCGCCCGCCCCTGCCGCGCGCCCGACGCCCCCTGCAGTCCCCTATTGGCGTTTTTTACCAAAATTTATGTTTTTTTCTTTGATTTTTTTGTAAAATTTAATTTTTAAAACTTTTTATCTTCTAACCTTTCAGTTTTTTTTTGTGTTAATTGGAATTAAATTGTTTTAATTTATTTAACAAAAATCTGATTTTTGGAAGGTATAAATGATTTTTTAGAGAGAAAATTAAGGGGAATTTTTCTTAAGAAAAACTTTTTCTTCTTCAAGAAAAATTATCCAAATATTCCAATTTATTTTTCCAAGTTAATTCTTGAGACAAAAAGAGCAATTTTTGTTCTTAGGAATTTTCTTCTTCTTTTTTAACAATTGTTTTTTTGAGGCAAAAAAAAAATAATTTTTTGTCTTGAGATAAAAATTTTCTTCCATATTTTATTTTTGTAACATTATTTTTTTGCAAATTAAGACAAAAAAATTGATCATTTGCTTTCATTCATCAAATCAAATTTTGAGCGTAAGTATTTTGTGTTTAATTTTATTATTTTATTATTATTATTATTATTTTATTTTATTTTTTGTTTATAGTTAATTAGCAACCATATAAATTCTCTTAGATTTATTATTTTTGTATTTTATGTGATGTAGTCATGAATTCAATATTTTTCATTTCTTATTCTTGTGTTCTCATTTGATTGTTCATATTATTATTATTATTATTATTATTATTATTATTATTATTATTATGCTTTAACATATTTTATTTATTTATTTTTATTTTTGCTTACTCGATTGTTCATTTTTTTGGTTGTTGTTGTGTTTTATTATTATTATTATTATTATCATCATTGTGATTATTGTTGTTGTTATTATTATTATTATTATTATTACTACTACTACTACTACTATCATTATTATTACTTTTATTATTCTTGTTTATTATTATTATTATTATTATTATTATTATTATTATTATTATTATTATTTATGCTTTCATGCATGTTAAATTGTTAATATGTTAAGTTACTTATTTTTATTATGTCATTTAATTGATTTATCACTCATAATGCATGTTATCATATTTATTATTCTATTTTTATATGTTATATGTTTAATCCATTTTTTATTGCTAACATCATTTTTATTTGTGTTTTTTTTATTTCAATAATTATTTTTTATGTGTGAGCCTTTTCAATGGCAAATGGGAGTGCATGGAGATTTGAAGACACCATTTTGATTTAATTTATCATTTTTATTATTTTTCATTATTATTTTATTTGATATTGTTATGTAATTTGTAATAAATTTATTTATTTTTATGCACGTTAATTAAAAATCGCTTAAAAATATTTTATTAATAAATTGGACTTTTTTTTAACAAAATGAGACCAATGTGCTAATTTTAATCAATAGAAATTCACTTTAAAAAGAATAGTTAATTTTCTTAAAATGGGATTACTCATCCCGATTTTTTCAAAATATACCAAAAACAACTTTTCGATTTTTTAAAGTAAACATGAAGGAACCAATGTTCATATTTTAAATAATGTCCCGATTTATGAATGTTTATTCATTTGATTTATTTATTTATTTATGTTTGCTTGATTTTATTTTGGGGGATTGTACTCTTGTCCCACGTTTTAATACATTTTTATTTGGGGATTGTATTTTGTTCCAATTTCATCTTTCCTTTATTTTTTGTGGCTTGCCTCATTTTACCGCTTTTTTTACTGCTTTCTCTCGTGTTTGATTTGCGTTTTTTTTTTTTTTGCATGACCGTATGAGAAGAGAGATAGAAATTTAAAATTAAAAATTCATTTATAATTAACCAAGACATTAATAAGAGTAAAGTTCCGAATCTTTCTCTGGTTTAAACCCTTGAGATTAGACGAACTTTTCCAATTTCTTGTAAATTGGGTGGCGACTCCAAAATACCTCAAAACTGCCTAAACGCTTAATGGGATTAGATGACCTTTCCAGCGTTCTATTGGAAGGAGGTGTCCAAAATATCTCATGATTGCCCAAGATCAAAAGATGCAAACTCTCTCGAGCCCTAAAAGTGGGTTTTCGGGAAGTGGTCGGGTCCGGCGCGTGAATCTTTACCCTCAGAGTAGATAATATGGAAGCAAGATGTCTCAATCTATTCTCCCCGTCAGGATTCAAAAAAACAGACTCAAAAAGATTCAATCGTAAGTTTTCGTCTCAAAAACACTAAAACTCAAAAAAGATATTTTTGTTGTTTGATGAGAAACCCAAACTAAGGACATTGATTTTCCCTTCCTCAAGTTAAATCTAATCTCAACAAACATTTTCTAAATAAAAAACTCAAAGAAAATTCAAAGAAGAAATTTTCTCTCTAGAAAACTTTTTGTTCTTTGCTCCTAAAAAACTCTCCCATTTTTCTTTTCCAAAATCCTCCTCTCAAAAAGAAAATCCCCTCTCCTTTAAAACTCCTTTTTCCTTTTCCTTCTCCTATGTATTTCACCAAAATAGCATAAAAACTGAAAAAATAGGTTTTTTCAGTCCAATTTTGGGCTGTAGCTCTTCAAAATCACGCTTCAGAAAATTAGTTTGATAATAATACGTATATATTTGAAATAAGTTGTTTTAATTAGATAATTTATTTGTATTAATATTTACTGTTCTTGGTATATATATTTCATGACCGTGTACTAATGATACTGTAATGACTGTGCCATAATAATACTGTAATAAGGTCATATGGTGTCATAGTGTGAATGGGTAAATTAAATTACAAATTTAGTAGTTGTATAGGTACTTGAGCTTAGTATTTTCTTTTGGACAATGTATGAATTGAAAGGATAAATTCACAACTGTTAGTGAATTTGCCCTTTTATTTGCATATTTGAGGTGGATGGGAAAATTTGGTATTATATTGACTTTGTTATGGAGTTGAGATGTGTTGATATTTTATAAAAGTGTAAAATTTGTTATTGTTTAACAGGGGGATAGGGACCTGTATAAGGGAAACTCTGTCCATTTTTCCACAGAATTTTGAGCATTTTAATTTACAAAACTAAAGAAAGTTAAGTATTAATTCAATTTTAGCTAGAAAAAATAATCGAGTTTGTTTACATTCGATACATGGCCCTTATTGGACCATGTATGTGTGTTACAGTAGTTTTGCGAAAATATGTGTGATTTATGAATATCAGTATAATTTTAAATTTTATTAAATTATATTATATATCTTAATGCATGTAACCCGCCATCGCCGTTCTCGACTAGCTCCTCTGCATGCTTGTTCCCGCTCCCATCCATCTATGTCCTCTACAAGGTCAGGCTAGGACTGTGTTTCGTGGGTTGCCCCCAACTACCCTCCCTCGCCGACTGGTTGCTTCGCTAAAGGTTAGTTTTTAACCTTTATTAAATTGATTTTGAAAGTGTTTTAATTTTTTATTATGGTATTTTATTCGTCTTTATATTTATTGTTGTGGATATATATTTTATAATAATTTTTATTACATTGTTATTTTTTATTATATTCATAATTTGGTAAAACTAATTATGAATCAATGTGAAGAAATAGATTAGAGAATTGAATTGAAATAAAATATGAAAATTCATACGTGATGGTACTAACTATGTACTTATGATTTTTACGCAACAGTTTAACAATAGTGAGTTATTTTTGCATACACATACACGAAATCATGACGGTGTGGCATTCGTCAGCGACCGAGTTAGACAAGTTCATGTATATTAATTTCACAATTTATTATTTATTTTGTTATAACTTCTTAGTTTTATTTTAGTACTAAATCACATTTGAATAATTTTTATTACAGGAGTGGGTACTAGAGAGTCTTCAAAGTCAGTAAGCAGATAGCGATAATGTGGACCATGCTCGGGTATTTTATGACGCAGCTGGTGGTAGGGACCGCCGTGGATGAGTCTTCGGTTTGGGCTCTTATGCGAATACTTGCTATTCGTATGCCTCCTCACTCTACGGCTACGGCTAGTAGGCTTGCAGTAACTACTAATGAGGTCATTGAGCTTCGTAGCACGGTCGACATATTAATGAACCGTATTAATAGGTTAGAGGATTTCATTAGCCGAAGATTACCTGATGATACGCAAGCACCGTCGGCTGATCGTCCACATTCACCTCCAGCTTAGTTCTGGAGATCTTTGAAACTTGGCTCCGAAATTGTTTTGGTTAATAATATAATTGGGTTTTTAAATTAAAATTCTATCTCTTTTTCGAAAAATTGCATTGCATCCATGCTAAAATCTTAGAATTATGCTAGTTTGGTCCATTTCTTAACCCCGGTGCATTCCCGATGCATGACCCTACGTTCACTAAATGTGAAAAAGTGTTAAGAATAATCACCAGCCAAAGTCTTGTACTTTATGATATATCAAATGGAGACCCAATCGGTCATTATGCTCGTGATGAGCTAGACCCGTTGGCAGGAACCATGCTTGAGTAGCCCTAAAGTATCATCACTTTTGGCCAAAACTCATGTAATGGCAATAGATACTTCTACTAGGTGAAATGTACCGTAATACCGTGCTTGCTACGTGAACTATTATATATTGAACAAAATCAGTTAAGTCAAATTGTCTTTCATCAAAGGCTTTCATGCCCTGGTGGGCCCATCTTAATTTACTTGAAGTGTTTAAATACATAATGGCCAAAAACCCATACGTATGTACATTAGGCGAGAGATGTTATGCTGTCGGTTTTCCACCGTGCACTACACGCGTCCAATGGGTTCCCTGTTAACCCTTAGATAAAGCTCACCTAGGAAAAAGACTACACTACCTCGTGTGTGGGAGAGATAAGGTTGGAAGGGTATATCTGCTTGCATGTGTTTATCTGTGCTACATCAGCACGACCATACATTGCATTTCAATCATGCATCATCCTAACCAGGTGTATTATGCAGCCATTATAGATTCATCCAGGTGGTTTAGAGGTCCCGACAATCGGCTAAGAAGGATTCCACTCTTTGGATTACCAGAGCTAGTGTCATATCAGAGCTCAGATTCACTCTTAGAAGGTAGTGAAATATTTTCCTCAGAATCATCAGCCGAAATAGGTATGGCTAACTCGTCAGGTGAATCTAGTGCAACCCGTGCAATGATCGTCAAGGAGGTGGAAAAGAGAATGGAAGAGTTTGAGGCCAGAATGATGGCGATGATGGGCAACTTTGCTACTACTTTAGCGCCACTTGCTGGGCAATAACCTATTGCTCCAGCTGGCAAGATGAATAAGGGCCTATTAGAGGGGATCTCCCTGCGGCAGTTGACCCACCTATAGTTGAGCCCAGAGTGCTAGCACATGTAGAGCATAAAGAAGCTCCTAGACCTTAGAGTGACTTGGGTGAGGAAGAACAAGGGGAGCCAATCATGATAAGAGGCAAGGCCCCCAAGCCAGAGGAGGTCACGTGGAGAAAGATGGAGGAGAGGTTTGAAGCGATGACTCGCTTGCTGACAGCAGGAAGAGGCATGAACCCTGAGGATAAGGAGCTAGAGGGCGAAGATCTAGTTCCCCAGAATTTTAAGATGCCTGACATGCCAAAGTTTGATGGCACCTCAAACCCAACAGCACATGTCAAGCAGTACTCATTAGTGATGAAGGGTACAATGCTGATGAAAAGGCAGAAGATATAATATTTCTGCTTGAGCTTGACGGGTCCAGTTGTGGACTGGTATCATGGACTCAATAGAAGGACTAAAGAGGACTGAAATCTATTGACAGAAGAGTTCTTAAGGCAGTATGATTGTAGTACGAGGATAGAGGTAACCCTGAAAGATCTAGAACTGCTACAGTAAAAGTCAGGAGAGTTATTTCATGAATACCTAACCCGATAGAGAAACCGGATAATGGAGATGAAGAGAAAGCCGGACACTCTAGACCAGATAAGGCTGTTTATTAGGAATGCCAGCCCATATCTGAAAGATGGGTTAAAAATGAACAGTTTAAAGGACTGAGAGTTCTTGAAAGACATAGCCATGGAAGCTGAAGGAGAGTACCTGGCAAGGAAGGCCAACAATGATAATTATGCCTGGAGAAATTACGGTAATCAAGGGGCAGAAAAGCCAACAGGGTCCGATAATGGGAATCGATCTGGAAACGTGGTAGATGTAGCAGCTACTAAAGCAGACCAAAGGCATTTCTCCAACCTAGGAAAGTCATTATCTTGAGTACTTAAAAGGTTAATGAATGAGGGTAAGCTACAACCAATGCCTGCTAAGCCCGCTAGAAATCAAGGACATCCCGATCATCGAGCAGATCTGTACTGTGCCTACCATCAGCATACATGGCATAACACTGATGAATGTCGAACTCTGAGAAACCATATTCCGGATCTCATTGATAACAAACAGATTACCGATCTAGAGCGCCGCAAGAAATAGGGGAGGAAACCTTCTAGTAGATGTGCTTTTCATATTTGAAATTTTTTCAGTCTTGATGTATGCAGTACTGTTTACGTTAATTATATTAATGGCTTTTTGTCTATGTTCTCATGATTTCATTATGCATGATCACAACCACAAGTCATTTACATTTGATATTAACTTAATGAATACTCCATCATTTAATCTCGAGATCCTGTGGGTGTCTGATATCAATCCTGAAGTGAGATAAACTTGAGAGAAAAAGAAAGAGGATGAAGAAAAAAAAATAAAAAATGCCTTTGCCTGGACCTGGAATGACCTGCTTCAATTTTTCCAACCTAACAGCCATCGAAGTTTCAAAAGTCATTCCCTTACCTCCTCAACATCTGGGATGCATACAAGGCAGCCAGATGAAGCCAAGCTCCCATCAATAAGGGTTTGCCTCAGAAGTTAAATTATCAAAATTCGAGATGAAGGAAGCTTTAGGCCTTCACAGGAAGAGCAAAAGAAAAGAACAAGAGGAAAAAAACAAAAGAAAAACGAAGAAAAATAAAAAACGAAAAAAGAAAAAAAGCGAAAAAAACCACAGTATTGACCTAAGTCATTTGAGGCCAACTTGCAACCCCATCTCAACCATGGAGAGCTACCTCAGAAGTCAAGCACCAAAGTTAACCAAGAACAAAGTACGAGCTTTTACAGTCAAGGTCCACACAGGAAAACTCACTTTTTTTTGCAATTTGCATAAGGATCAAAGTGAAAGCTCATCAGGAGGAACAGTTGCCCCGGATGACAATGATGAAAGAAAGTTCAAGGGAGTCAATATGTCCCATGGCAAAGACATCCAAAAAAAACAAAACAAAAAAAAAACAAAAAAAAAGAAGAGAGCTCCGTGGGTTGAAAACTGAAAAAATGCGACTTTGCTAAAATTAGGCACCTGGTCAAGGCAAAAATCGAAAAAAGGCGCTTTGGGCAAAAATTAGGGGCAGAAAGAAAATGTTCAATCATGAAAATCCGAGAGAGCTGATTGATAACAGGAGTTTGATGTTTTTAGGATCCATCTCGAGATTAGATATAGTCTTGTATTTTTGAGATTAATGTCAAATGATGATCACTGTTTTTTACAATTTGCACAAGGATCAAGGTGAAACCTCATCAGGAGGAACAGTTGCCCCCGATGACAATGATGAAAGAAAGTTCAAGGGAGTCAATAGGTCCCATGGCAAAGACATCCAAAAAAACAAAACAAAAAAAAAACAAAGAAAACAAAGAAAAAAAAAAAAGAAGAGAGCTCCGTGGGTTGAAAACTAAAAAAATGCGACTTTGCTAAAATTAGGCACCTCGTCAAGGCAAAAATCGAAAAAATGCGCTTTGGGCAAAAATTAGGGGCAGAAAGAAAATGTTCAATCATGAAAACCCGAGAGAGCTGATTGATAGCATGAGTTTGATGTTTCTAGGATCCATCTCGAGATTAGATAGGGTCTTGTATTTTTGAGATTAATGCCAAATGATGATCATGCATGATGAAATCAGACTGGAACATATGCATTTATGCAATAATATTTTAATGTAAGCAAAACACTTTATCTCGCATACTCAAAATGATTTAAGTTCCAGCATAAAAGCAGTGCATTATTTCTTCTTCGCATATGTGTAATTTATTATGTGTGGCCCCCATTGCCATTGTCATCCTGACGGTTCAACAAACTCGCCCCAACATCGGCTTCGAGCTACTCGCCAGCACATTTATAAGGAAAGCCGAAATCCACACGGCCACTATTTAGACTGCGAAAGGATTTTAGTGTCCTAAAAAAATAATAAAAAAAAGGCCGTTAGAGATGAAAACGGTAACTGGATCTCTAAGCAAAAGTTAGGCCAAAGAGAAGGGTAAAAACCTGGAAACAGGCAGTCTGCCCTACAAAAAAATGAAATAAACAAAAGTCGCTAGATTGGGTTAGGTCCATTCCAGGAAAAAATTAGGCAAAAGGTTATGTGAAAATCCCTAAAAAGACACATTTCCCATAAAGAAAAAATAGTGTGAAAATCCACAAGGAACACAATACCTTTAAAACAATAACTTCTGATGCCTGGAGCGATAAGGTGGCATTACTTCGGATGATTTCCCTTCGGCCAGATAAGGCATAATTCAGGACATGAGTTAGAATCCTGGGCATATGATCATTGACCGGGGGAAAAAAATGCACACCTGACGGGTCTCTCTGAAAAGTTTATGGGTCAGAGTCCCTAAGCCAAGATGACACTTCTAGATCCTTGGAGGCATGATCAAGCAGCCAAACCATATCCTCAACGGACCCTTAACCACCTAGGACATGGTCTATCCTTTTTTTCATACGATTCTTTAGCAAACATCTGCATATGACCTTTTACACATGCATGCACAATCTATTGTATATATTTCTGTGTACACAACTTTGTAGGAAAAGTCCAAGTAATGACCACACGCAAGAAAGCTGGTCAAGGACAGCTTCAGCTCAGCATTAACATTCACCTGAGCAAGACGATCAAGTCAAGATGACGGCTACTCAGGTAAAATTTTCAAGACCTCTTAAGAGGCAAATCTTCAAGTCCTCTTAAGAGGCAAATTTCCCAGACCTCTTAAGAGGTAAATCTTTAAGTCCTATTAAGAGGCAAGTTTCCAAGTCCTCTTAAGAGGCAAATTTTTAAGACCTCTTAAGAGGCAAATCTTCAAGTCCTCTTAAGAGGCAAGTTTCCAATAAGAGGCAAATTTTCAAGACCTCTTAAGAGGTAAATCTTCAAGTCCTCTTAAGAGGCAAGTTTTCAAATCCTCTTAAGAGGCAAATTTTCAAAACCTCTTAAGAGGTAAATCTTCAAGTCCTCTTAAGAGGTAAGTTTCCAAGTCCTCTTAAGAGGCAAATTTTCAAGACCTCTTAAGAGGCAAATCTTCAAGTCCTCTTAAGAGTCAAGTTTTCAAGTTCTCTTAAGAGGCAAATTTTCAAGACCTCTTAAGAGGCAAATCTTCAAGTCCTCTGAAGAGGCAAGTTTTCAAGTCCTCTTAAGAGGCAAATTTCCAACACCTCTTAAAAGGCAAATCTATAAGTCCTTTTAAGAGGCAAGTTTCCAAGTCCTCTTAAGAGGCAAATTTTTAAGACTTCTTAAGAGGCAATTCTCCAAGTCCTCTTAAGAGGCAAGTTTCCAAGTCTTCTTAATAGGCAAATTTTCAAGACCTCTTAAGAGGCAAATCTCCAAGTCCTCTTAAGAGGCAAATTTCCAATATTCTATGAGGAGGACATTTTCAAGCACTTTGTAAGTCTGGAGCAGACTCGGTGTAGTTCAAAAGAATAACCCCGCATTTTGTAAGTCCGGAGCGGACTTGGCGCATCGCCATTTGAGGATGACACCCAAGCACTTTGTAAGTCTGGAGCAGACTCGGTGCAGTTCAGAAGAACAACCCCATGTTTTGTAAGTCTGGAGCAGACTCAGCGCATCGCCATTTTAGGGTGGCACCCCGCACTTTGTAAATCTGGAGCAGACTCGGTATAGCTCAGAAGAACAACCCCGTGTTTTCTAAGTCCGGAGCGGACTCGGAGCATCGCCATTAGAGGATGGCACCCCGCACTTTGTAAGTCTGGAGCAGAGACTCGGCGCAATCATTTGTAGCCTATTTAACGGCCCGGTGATATTCAAGAATGTCCGCACTTCGTAGTCTTGTCAGCGACTCGGTGCGATCCGAAAGAATAATATTTGCAATTCAAATCACAACACTGTTCTCTAGGGAGCAGCTGGAAGGAGGCCGCCTCAGGTATGTGCTTCTTTCCCTTTTCTTAATTTTGGATCACCTAGGCACTCATGCACTAGCCTCCCCAAAATTGGGGGCAACTGTAGACACTAGGTTTCAAGACAAATCATATCAAAATTACCCAATGATAAAATTAAATGTGCCTATTTATAGGCAAAAATAAAAGTTGAAAGTGATGGTTTTCTTATCAAAATTGATTTATTAAAAGTAAATAAAATGTGTTTTAAAAATATTTTAAAAAATTATTTTAAGAAAAAAAAGTGATTTTTGAATATGGTATTTTAGCAAAAAATTTCTAAAAAAAAAATCGACTGAAATTCGGCGTCGGTAGCGCGGGGCGCGTTCGCCCGCGCGCTGGGCGTCGCCTGCGTCTGCGCACAGCGACGCTCGTTGCGCGCGTCGATGGGCGTCGCTCACCCCTGCCGCGTGCCCGACGCCCCCTGTAGCCCCCTATGGGCGTTTTTGACCCAAATATATGTTTTTTTCTTTGATTTTTTTTTTTGTAAAATTTAATTTTTAAAACATTTTGTCTTCTAACCTTCCAAATTTTTTAGTTTTTTGGTGTTAATTGAAATTAAATTGTTTTAATTTTTTCAACAAAAATCTGATTTTTAGGAGGTATAAATGATATTTTAGAGAGAAAATTAAGGGGGATTTTTCTTAATTTTTTTTTCTTATTCTTCTTCTTTTTCAAGAAAAATTCTTCAAATATTCCAATTTATTTTTCCAAATTAATTCTTGAGACAAAAAAATAATTTTTATTTTTAGAAATTTTCTTCTTTTTTTATTAACAATTGTCTTCTTGAGACAAAAAAAATAAATTTTTTGTTTTTGGAATAAAAATTTTCTTCCATATTTATTTTTCTAACATTATTTTTTTTGCAAATCAAGACAACAAAATTGATCATTTACCTTCATTTATCAAATCAAATTTTGAGGGTAACCATTTTGGGTTTAATTTTATTATTATTATTATTATTATTATTATTATTATTATTATTATTATTATTATTATTTGTTTATAGTTAATTAACAACCATATAAATTCTTTTACATCTATTATTTTTGTATTTTATGTGATGTAGTCATGGATTCAATATTTTTCATTTCTTATTCTTGTGTTCTCATTTGATTGTTCATATTATTATTATTATTATTATTATTATTATTATTATTATTATTATTTAACATGCTTTAATATGTTTTGTTTATTTATTTTTTATTTTTACTTGCTTGATTGTTCATTTTCTTTGTTGTTATTGTGTTTTATTATTATTATCATTATGATTATTGTTGTTATTATTATCATTATTATTATTGTTGTTGTTGTTATTATTATTATTATTATTATTATTATTACCCTTGTTGTTACTCTTATTATTATTATTATCTATTATTACTACTACTATTATTATTATTACTTTTATTATTTTTGTTTAATGTTATTATTATTTATTATTATTATTATTATTATTATTATTATTATTATTATTATTATTATTTATCTTTTCATGCATGTTGAATTGTTAATATGTTAAGTTACTTATTTTTATTATGTCATTTAATTGATTTGTCACTCATAATGCATGTTATCATATTTATTATTCCATTTTCATATGTTATATGTTTAATCCATTTTTTATTACTAACATCACTTTTATTTGTTTTTTTTATTTCAATAATTATTTTTTATGTGTGAGCCTTTCCAATAGCAAATGGGAGCCCATGGAGATTTGAAGACACCATTTTGATTTAATTTATCATTTTTATTATTTTTCATTATTATTTTATTTGATGTTATTATGTAATTTGTAATAAATTTATTTATTTTTATGCACGTTAATTAAAAATCGCTTAAAAATATTTTATTAATAAATTGAACTTTTTTCTAACAAAATGGGACCAATGTCCTAATTTCAATCAATAGAATTTCACTTTAAAAAGAAGAGTTAATTCTCTTAAAATGGGATCACTCATCCCGATTTTCCCAAAATATACCAAAAATAACTCTTCGATTTTGTAAAGTGAACATGAAGGAACCAATTTTCCTATTTTAAATAATGTCCCGATTTATGAATATTTATTTATTTGATTTATTTATTTATTTATGTTTTGCTTGATTTTATTTTGGGGGATTGTACTTTTGTCCCAGGTTTTAATACATTTTTATTTGGGGGATTGTATTTTGTTTCAATTTTATCTTTCCCTTATTTTTTGTGGCTTGTTTCATTTTACCGCTTTCTTTATTGCGTTTTATTTTTTTGTGCATGACCGTATGAGAAGAGAGATAGAAATTTAAAATTAAAAACCCATTTATAATTAAGAAATGCATTAATAAGAGTAAACTTTCAAATCTTTCTCTGGTTTAAACCCTCGAGGTTAGACGAATTTTTTCAATTTTTTGTAAATTCGGTGGCGACTCCAAAATATCTCAAAAGTGCCTAAAGGTTTAATGGGATTAGATGATCTTTCCAGTGTTCTATTAGAAGGAGGTATCCAAAATATTTCACGATTGCCCAAGATCAAAAGACGCAAACTCTCTCGAGCCCTAAAAGCGGGTTTTCGAGAAGTGGTCGGGTCCGCGTGCGTCACACATATGCATGCGTGTGTGTGTATGTTGTAAATATAATATATAATTGTTAATATGTGCTTATGTGTTATAGTTAGGAGTGGATATGAAATAATTAACCAATTCACTATCTATGTTTCAAATTCAGTATATTAATATCGATTTTTTAAAATTCAAGTCTAAATACAATCCATTAATTCTGGTTAACCGCTAATGATTAATTGGTAAATACATTCAGTTAATCGTTAACCATTGGTTAATCATTGAAAAAATTAAACAATTTATAAATTTTTAAACATAAAAGTATAAATAAAAATAAAAGTCATTAAAATTTAATGTCAATAAAATGAAAACAATTAACTACATAAATACTTTGTTAAACCATAAAAAATAATTTAACACTAATTTGTCATTCATTATTATTTACAACTGCATGATCATAGTGATTACACTATAAAATATATTCATATTTACATAGAGTAAAATGGTAATTTCAAATAAAATGTGAAAGTTACCCTTATGGACTATACATATATGAAAAATTTTATATAAGAACCGGTTATTCATAGTGATTATAGTAAAAAATGCATTCATATTTATATAGAGTAAAATGGTAATTTCAAATAAAATGTGAAAGTTATTGTAAACACCGGGTCTCGAGACAACCAAGATCAGAGATTACCCAGTGATGATAATGATACCTGTATCACAGGTGAAAAACAAAAAGTGTCAGTTTCCTTCCTTGATTTTCATGATTTTTAAAGGTTCTTTTTGACTTTCCCCTTTTGTATTTTTTCGGATCTAAATGATGGTTTTAAATGCAAAATTTTTTAGTTTTAGTTGACGAATGGCCATCCCTCATTGGGCGACACCCATTTGTCATCGTTTTCCCCCGCTTGTCGCTGGCGCCTTATGCCCATTCATGGCATTTTTGTAATTTTCTTGCGCGCATTTGAAAGCCGCCTGTTGGTCATCAAAAGACACTCATCTATCGTGATTTTACAGCTCTGAGAATGGATTCTACAGTAGGAAATCAGGGGAGAGGTTATTTTTTTCTACCTAATCCCTAAGATTAGGTTTTAAGAGTATGGGTTTTCCCTTTAATCAAGTAAAACCTAGTTTTATTAGGGATTGGATTTTTGAGGTATAAATAGAAAGAGAAAAGAAAGAAAAAGGGTTGGAAAAATTAGAGAGAGGGAGAACGGTAGAAACAGGAAAAAAAAAGAGAAGAAAAAGAGAGAAGCAGAATCTAGATTTTGGCAGAAGACTTCAAAAGCTTTTTATTAAAAAGGCAATTTTTATTACTTTCCTTGGGTTTAGATCTTCTATTAGAGCTTCAAACTCTTCTAGAAACCAACCAAGAAGGAAGAACATTTTATAGAGAGAGAAAGAGATTTCTCTCTAAATTTCAAATCTATTTTTTAAAAATTTAAGGAAGAAACGAGCTCACTTCCATTCTCCAGACATCAAACAATATGAGGGTAAATATTCTGGGCTAAGCTATTTATTTCATGATTAAATTTAAATAGATAAGGTGTGATGTGTTTTGATTTTTTTTAATATGTGATTTTTTTTGTTATTTTGTGTTTTATATAGTTTTGCTTCATTTAAATCATTTTTTGATCCTCTATAAGTGTTTTTATTGCATCCTTAGGCTTTAATATGCATGATTTTGAGTTGCTTGGTATGAGGTTTGAGTTTGAAATAGTGTTATTGGAGGTTTAGGAGTTTTCTGTGTTTTGGACTTGACCGACGGGAAGAAAGGTTAAGAGACGCCCATCGCTCATAGTGAGCGACAGAACGTAATGCAACCCCTCATTCCTGTCTGTCGCGTCTCCCTGTCCCATTTGTCTTGAGTTGTGCCCTTTTCGTGGACACTGTTTGTCCTTTTATGACTTATCTTAATGTGTTTTCTTTAGTTTTTTTAATGCCATGTCATATGTGTTATTTTAATTTCCCTTTATTATGCATGTTATATTGTTTTCTGCTTCTATGTTTATTTGTGCCTCTATTTTATTTTTGGGACAATTGTAATTATAATTTATTTATTGCTTTCCTATGTGCTTGAAGTGCACTTTTAATTACTTGCATATATCATGTGAGAAGAGAGATATTAACTTAATCTTAAAAACTCATCTATAAATATTTAACCTAGGTATAAGTAAGAGTGATGTCCGGGGCTTTTCTGGTTTAGGCTTCATAAGGTTAGAAAACCTTTTCCAATATTTTGTTGGGTGGCGACTCCGTAATACCTACCTCTTAGTGCCCAAATAGACGCCCTTGTAGGTTGATGGTCAACAATAGAGTAGGGGTGATTCCTTGTCTATTGCGAAATGACCAATTTTCATGAGTTTTATGAACCATCATCTGGTCTCAGGTCCTAAAAGCGGACTTTCGAGAGCAATCAGGATGCTCGACAAGGTTCGGCGCGTGTCACCGTGGAGAGACCTTGATCCTAAAGTACCTTGGTTAAGTTAAATATAATTGAGTTTTTGAAATTAAAATTCTACCTTTTTTTTTGAAAAATTGCATTGTATTCATGATAGAGCCTTAGAATTATGTTAGATGGTCTCTTTCTCACACCTTTGCGTTCCTGAAGTTCAACCCTATGTTCATTCAATGTAGAAAAGTGTTAAGGATAATCACCAGCCCAATTCTAGTACCTTTTGGTATATTGAATAGTGACTCGATCGATTGGTATGCTCGTGATGAGTTAGACCCCATTGGCAGGGACCATGCTTGGGTAGCCCTAAAGTATCATCACCCGACTCAAGCTCATATAATGACAAGTAGATATTTCCCCTAGGTAACATGAACTGACCATTATGTATTAAATAAATTTAATTTAATTAAGTGGTTGCTCATCAAAGGCTTTCATGCCTCGGTGGGCCCATCCTAATTTGTTTAAAATGTTTAAATACGCAATGGCCAAATCTCTTGTGTATGCACTTTAAATAAGAGGGTTATGCTGTCGATTTTTTACCGTGCATCATACGCGTCCACTAGGTTCCCCGATGACCCATGGACTAAGCCCACCTAGGAAAGAGACTGCATGACCTCCTGTGTGGGAGTGATAAGATTTAAAGGTTCTACTTGCTTGCATGTGTTTGTTGATGTTGCATAAGCATGACCATTCATTGCATTTCATTCATACATCATCCTAACCCTTTAAGATTTTTATAGCCATTATTAAGTCATCCAGGTAGTTTAGGGGATCTGATGGCCAACCCATTAGAAATCCATTGTTCGAGCTGCCAGAGTTAGTGCCTATACCGGGTTTAGATTGGGTATTTTAGTAGATAAAAGCTCAGAACAATCTTCAGAGTCATCAATGGCAGAAGAAATAAATGTTATGACCCCTTAGGAAATGGATCGGAGGCTTGAGGAGTTTGAGAGGTGGATAATGGCCATGATGGGCAATTTAGCTGCTCAAATGGCACCAAATATCGAACAACAACCGACAACTCCTACTGTGGGGCAAGCTGAACCACTTGCTGTTGGGGAAGCTCTTATAGCAACCAATGTTACACGCCAAGCAACTAATGAGCCTAGGGTTGCCGCGTTCGTTGATCAAAGAAGGGTAGGAATCGCTAACCCTGAGGAGAATTTTGTGATAGAAGAAGAAAAGGATGAGCCAGTAATCCCTAGGATAAGGCGATAAAGAAGATGAGAGAATAGATTGAAGCGATCACACACTTGTTATTAGCTGGAAAGGGTATAAGCCCCGAGGACAGGGATTTGGGTGATGAAGAGTTGTTGCCCTAGAGATTTAAGATGCCAGACTTGCTGAAGTTTGATCGTGCTTTGGACCCTTCTACACACATTAAGTAATACACCCTGATAGAAAGGGTACGAGGCTGACAAAAAAAATAAGGTAGAGTATTTCTGCCTTAGTTTGATGGGTCCAGTAGTTGACTGGTACCATGGATTAGACAGAAGGTCCAAAGAGGATTGGAATCTGTTGACGGAGGAGTTTATGAGACAGTATGACTGTAGTACCAGGATGGAGGTCATGCTAAAAAATCTCGAGCTTTTGTAGCAGAATCATGATGAGTCCTTCCACGAGTACTTGACTCGGTAGAGGAATCGGGTTATGGAGATGAAAAAGAAGCCCGATACATCAGACCAGATCAGGCTGTTCATCAGGAACGCAGACCCATACTTGAGAGAAGGGCTTAAAGACTGAGAGTCTTTAAAAGATACAGCTATAGAAACTAAAGGAAAATATCTAGCAAAGAAGGCTAGCATTGATAGTTACGCCTGGAGAAACTATGGGCACTAAGGAGGGAATAAGTTAAGTGGTGCTGGAAGCAGCAATAAATCGGGCTGGTAAGACAACAGAAGTTTAAGCCACTGACGCGAACCAAAGACAGTACTCAAATCTAGGAAGATCATTGTCCTGGGTTCTAGAGAGATTAATGAAGGAAGGGAAACTTCAGCTGCTGCCAGTTAGGCCGGCTAAGAATCATGGCCAACCAAACCATAGGGGGGACTGATATTGTGCTTTTTACCAGCACGCTGACCATCTCACTGATTATTGCAGAACTTTGAGGGATCAGATTCAAAATCTGAATGACAATAAATAAATCTCTGAATTCAAGAAGAGAGAGAAAAAGAAGAAAATCGGGTACAATGCTATTCCCCGCCTGTCTTCATGATAGGTTATAGTCTGCCGGAATGGTATATACTGAGGGACCTTTACAGAAATGACTTTTTGGCTATTACCTGTCCTGAGCAAAGGGCCTGTGAAAAGAGGCCTCAAGTTGGCATGATAGACTGTTGGGATTCGACCAGCGAAAGTGAAGCTGAGAAGGCTGAAGAACCCGAGGACTTATGGGATTCTAAGGGTGAAGAGAAGGAGAAGAAAATGCAGGCCATCACTCAGAGTGGGAGAATGGTACCAAAAATTGAGAAACAACAGGACCCAATAGCCCCAACTGTGGAGAAAGAGCCAAAGAAGAACCAGATTCTGAAATAGTTAAAGAAGATGCCGGCTCAGATATCGATATGGGACTTGCTGAGATAGTCATCATCTCACAGGTAGAAGTTAGCAGAGACCTTAAACGAATTCACTATTGCCACCACCATTTCTCCTATTAAGCTACTAGAGATAGTAAAAGGGTTATCAGGGGAGAATGTAATCTACACCGATGCCGACCTTCCAGTTAAGGGTCGCAATCACAACCTCCCTCTACCTATCAGAGCCCAAATCAATGGCAAGCACATAGCTTGCATCATGGTGGATGATGGGTATTCCATTAATGTCTGTTCGCTGGTGGCACTACCTGCTTTCGGGATGAATGAGAGTATGTTGAGTAGATCTGATTTAACCATCACAGACTATGATAATTCAAGGAGGCAAGCTGCTGAGACCTTCAGGGCGATGGTGAAAATCGGGCTAGTTGAGAGTAAAGCCGAATTTGTTGTCCTACCTATATCGGCCAACTTTGCCATGTTGTTAGGGAGGTCGTGGTTTCATAAGTTGGGAGGGGTTCTATCTACCCTTCACCAAATTATCAAGATCCCCCATGAGGGCCAAGTCATAACAATCAAGGCGACAGGGAGAATCAGGTCTCAGTTCTTGAGATTTCTAACTAGCCCTTCAACGGATTCCACGTGGCCATGATAAATGAAGAGATTGATTTAGTGCAAAGCCCTCAAGTAGTCAATATGATGAAAATGATGAACTTTTTCCCGGGAGCCTGTTTAGGCAAGAATTCACAAGGGCCTCAGGCAACCATCACCACAAGAGGGCAGAAAGATAGAAGAGGGCTGGGTTATATAGTTGAAACTAGAAAGGACAAGCCTACAGAGATCCCTCATATTTTAGAAAGTTTTGTGCCATTTGCATCACTATGTGCTTATTGTGGAGAGACCGAGCCATAATGGATTGATGACAAGATCACCCCGAGCTTTGAGATCTTTAATGATGTCTTTGATTGGTCCAACAGGACAGTGAAGTCTGCAAAGGGCTTCTCGAATGAGGAGATTTTGAGTCAGAGCACTGAGTGGGATCGAAAGGTTCCAGAAGAGGTTGTTACCGAGAACTTATTAGCTACCTAGATGAAAGGCAAGGAAAAGGTGGGAGTTAAAGCAAAAACACTAGAGTTTGAAGACTTGATGCTTATAAGCAATCAAGATGGCGAACCATCGGCCTCGACACCAGCACCGGTAGAAGATGAGAACAATGATAGTTTTTTAGATGTACTTTTTATTCGTGAACTATTTGATAATGGTATTTGTAACTCTGAATATATCAATAAGATGAACAACTTTACTTATTTGTGTGATGTTTCTCATGATTTTATTACCTATGATCATAAACATGAATCATTTATATTTGATATTAACTCGGCTAATACAACCAAATTTAATCTCAGAACTTTAGAAGACCTAAAGGAAATCTTGATAGCATCTGATATAACTCCTGAAGAGAGAGAAAACTTCAAAAGAATATTAAAAAAATTTGAAAAAATCTTTGCTCGGACCTACGAGGATATGCCAGGAATCGATTGAGAGGTTGCTAACATGCCATCCCCACTTATCCAGATTACAAGCCAATTAAGCAGAAGCTTAGAAGGCTCTGACTAGAGTGGGAAGAAAAAGTCAAGGAAGAGGAGCAAAAGCAGATTGAAGCCAAATTCCTAGTGGAAGTCCAGTATCTGATGTGGTTAGCAAATGTTGTTCCCGTAGCCAAAAAAGATGGAAAGGTTTGAGTATGTGTTGACTATCGAGACCTGAACAAAGCCTGCCGGAAGGATAACTTTCCTTTGCCTCATATAGATGTCCTAGTAGATAGTGCTGCTACTTGCAGTATGTACAGCTTTGTAGATAAATATGACGGGTATAATTAGATCCTTAATAAAATTGTAGATCAGATCAAGACGGCTTTCATCACATAATGAGGTACTTTCGCCTACAAGGTAATGCCTTTCGGATTAAAGAATTCCTGAGCGACCTATTAGAGATGGCCACCAAAATTCTTGATGACCTAATCCATAAGGAGGTAGAGGTGTATGTGGATGATATGATGATTAAGTCAGCTACTCTAGAGGGTCATTTTGAAGCTCTAGAGGAGTTCTTTCAGAGAATCGACAAGTACAACCTCCGCTTTAACCCTAAAAAGTGCATATTCGAAATCACCTCAGGTAAGCTGCTAGGTCATGTGGTAAGCCAAAAAGGGATCGTGGTGGATCCCAATAAGGTCAAGGAGATTAGAGAAATGCTAGTGCCCCAAAAAGAAAAAGAGATCAGAGGTTTTTTAGTCTGACTGCAATACGTTAGCTAGTTCATTTCCAAGCTTGCTTCAATATATGAGCTAATCTTTAAACTTCTTAAGAAGAATCAACCAATTCAGTGGAATGACGACTGCCAGAAAACTTTTGATATTATCAGGGAATACCATCCGCACCCTCCGATTTTGCGACCACCTCAGCTGGTTAAACCATTAATCCTTTACTTGGCAATAGAGGAGAGCTCTGTAGGCGCTATGATGTCCCAAGAAGATGAGTTTGGGGTACCTTATCTTAACAAGAAATTCCTCCCTTACGAAGCCAAATATGTCGAGGTAGAAAAGATCTATCTAGCAGTAATCTAGGCTTCAAAGAAACTGAGGCACTAGTTCCATTCTTATAAGGTGCAATCAGTCGCCAAATAAAACCCTCTTATATCTTTGGGAAGCACCCTCCTTGCTAGAAAAGATGGGAAGATGGCTGATATTATTGTAAGAGTTTGACATGGAATACATCACTAGAAAGACCATTAAGGGTCGGGCAGTTGCAGAGTTCCTAGCCGACCATCCCATCGAGGGTGATCAATTTGAATATGAATTCCCAGATGAAGACGTGGCGGCTATTATAGTGCAGGGGTGGCAGATGTACTTTGATGGGGCAGTAGCAAAAGAGCCGAAGCAGGAGTAGTTCTAATAACCCTAGAGGGTGAAAAGCTTCCCTTAGCTAAGAAGCTGAGATATAAGGCTACCAACAATGAAGTTGAGTATGAAGCCTTCATCTTCAGGTTAAAAGCACTCTTAGCCATGGTGACTAAGACCATAGAAGTCTTCGGGGACTCGTCCTTGGTAGTCCATCAAGTTAGAGGTGAATGGTCCATGAAAGAAAAATAGTTGTTACCCTATGTGAAGTCCCTAAAGGAATTAAGTGGTCAAATCGAAATCTACACTTTCAGTCATGTGCCTCGAGATGAGGACCAGTCAGTAAATGGCCTCACCACCCTAGTTTCTATATGGGATAACCTAAAAGGAGTAGTTATGAAGCCCATATTGATCGCTAGTTCAGACAAGCCATACTTCGAAACTGAGCGTGTCATGAATGTTAAGGTTACTGATGGGAAATTGTGGTACTATGATATTTAGAACTACTTAGAGAGATTAGTGTTCCTAGAAGAAGCCACTGAGAAGGATCAAAGGATGATTCGCAAGCTGTCCTCCCAATTTATCAGCGTGGATGGGGTGCTGTACAAAAGACAAGCCAATGGTATACAACTAAGGTGCTTAGACGAGAAAGAGGCCCAGAAAGTTATGGAAGAGATCCATGCTGGAGTTTGTGGAGCTCATATGAATGGTTTGAATTTGGCAAAGAAAATTATACTCCATTTTTTTCTGGCTCACGATGGATATAGATTGTTCTAAATATATAAAGCAGTGTTAGTTGTGCCAACAGAATACCGATCTAAGGCACATGCTAGTTTCAAAGTTGTGCAACCTTACATCTCCATGGCCATTCGCAGCTTGAGGGATTAACATCATGGGAGAAATACATCTGACAGCTTCTAATGGGCATAGATTTATCGTAGTCATCATCGATTACTTCACCAAATGGGTGCTCGGGAAATGGCTAGACTCATTGAGCAACATTTGATTTGCAGATATGGGCTTCCACATCACGTTGTGTTAGATAACGGGGTACAGTTCCAAGCTAAAACCAAGCAAATGCTTAAAAAGTATGGCATCCAGCATCATAAGTTCTCTCCCTACCGACCACAGGCTAATAGGACAGTTGAGGCAGCTAACAAGAATGTGAAGAGAATACTGTCTAAGATGGTGCAGACATACAAGGACCGGGCAGAAAAGCTACCATTTGCACTGTGAGGTTACAGGACCACCGTCAGAACTTCAACAGGGGCCATGCTATTCTTCTTAGTATACGGGATAGAAGCAGTATTACCAGTAAAAATCGAACTTCGATCCTTAAGGGTAGTCTTAGAGGCCGAATTACCTAAAGTAGAAATGGGCACAATAGTGATTACTACAGCTGAACCTACTAGATGAAGATCGAATGCGGGCTTACTATCATAATCAGGTCTAGCAGAAAAGACTAGCTCGGTCATTCAGGAAAAAGCTCAAAAAGCATCCTTTGAAAGAAGGGGATTTAGTTTTCAAACAAATGAGACCACGTGCTTCGAATATTCAAGGCAAGTTTAGACTAACTTGGGAAGGACTTTTTATGCTAAAGAAGCTGCTGTCCAAAGGAGCGGTGATCTTAACAGACAGTGATAGAAATGAATTCAAAGAGTCTGTCAACGTTGACAGATTGAAGAGGTTCCATGGTTAAAACTAAAAAAATAAAAAGAATAGAATAAGAGCCCTGCGGGTCAAAAATCGCAAAAAATGGCGATCTTGCTAAAATTAGGCACCCTGCTATAATGAAAACCGAAAAAAGGCAACCTGGACAAAAATTAGGGACTAAGAGAAAATGGTCAATTATGAAAACCTGAGAGGGCGGATTGATAACAAAAGTTTGATACTTACAGGATCTATCTCGAGATTAGATATGTTCTTGTATTTTTGAGCTTAATGTTAAATAATGATAATGTGTAATGAAATCATACTGAAATGCGCACATTTATGCAATGATATACTAAGAGCAGTTCGTTTTACATACTCAATGTCATCTAGTTCTCTTGTTAAAAGATAATACATTCTTCTCTATCTAATGCATGTAATTTATCAATTATTCTTTACTGCTTTCACCGACAAGAGGCTTCAGCTATCTTATCCTGTCATCGTCTACGAGCTAACCAAATAGCACCTTCACAAAAAGAACTAAACTTGTCCTAAATGAATAGAACCTATCCCCATTGGAATCACAAGAAAAATCGAACCTATCTAAAAAAAAGGCCGTTAGAAATGAAAACCATAGCTGATTTTCTAAGCAAAAGTTAGGCCAAAGGACGGGTTGAAACCTGAAAATGGGCAGTTTGTCCTAAAAAAAAGAAAAAGAGGCTGGAATGAGTTGGGTCAATTCCAGGAAAAATATAAGGCACAGGGATATGTGAAAATCCCTGATGGGATGCATTTTTCACTAAGAAAAACTAGTGTGAAAATCCATAAGGGACACACTACTTTTAAACAATGACTTCAGGTGTCAAGAGAGGACTTGGCACTGGTTTTCCTTGGCTAGGGGGCATAATTCCCAAAGTGTAAATCTCGAAGCATGAAATATGAATCCTTTTCGAAGAGTATAGATGTCCCTAGGAGTCGCGGCTAACCAATTTGTCAACCCTGACTCACTTGGATGAATTCATTTCATGCATCTCTGCATAACCCACACATTTCACGTGCATGCTCACCTCCATTCTTTCTAGGCATTTGTTTTCCCAACTTTAATAGGAATAAAGCCCAATGCAGGCATCGACAAAGCTCAAACTTGAAAAAAAAAAAGAATCATGCAAACCCATAAAAAGGAGGATTCAAGATAAATCATCAGCTCCCCAATAGTGCAAACCAGTAAAAAAGCGATTCAACATTAAAGTCTTATCAATCACATAACTTAACTATGGTTTCACACGTCGATAAGCTGACGTTTATCAATCACGCAACTCAACCGTGGTTTCACACGTCAATAAGTTGACGTTTATCAATCAAGCAACTCAACTGTGGTTTTACATGTTAACAAACTGATGTTTATCAATCATGTAACTCAACTATGGTTTCACACGTTGACAAGCCGACGTTTATCAATCATGTAACTTAACTATGGTTTAACACGCCGACAAGCTAGCAGAAACTAATCACACCCCAATCATCAATGACAACACAGAAGGAAGGTAGCTGCCTCAGGTACGCATCTCTTTCCTTCTCTCTGAATTTTGGCTCATCTAGGTACTAATGCACTAGCCTTCCCAAAATTTGAGGCAACTGTAGACACCGGGTCTCGAGATAGCCCAGATCAGAGATTACCCAGTGGTGATAATAATACCTATATCACAGGTGAAGAACAAAAAGCGTCAGCTTCCCTCATTGGTTTTTATGATTTTTAAAGGTTCTTTTTGACTTTCCCTTTTTACATTTTTTTGTAGCTAAATGATGGTTTTAAATGAAAAATTTTTGAGTTTTAGCCGACGAACGGCCGTTCCTCATCGGGCAATGCCCGTCTGTCATCGTTTCCCCCCTATCGTTGGTGCCTTATGCCAATTCATGGTATTTTTGTAATTTTTTTGCGCGCGATTGAATGTTGCTCGTCGGTCATCGAAAAACACCCGTCTGTCATGATTTTGCATATCCGGGAACGGATTCTGCAATGGGAAATCAGGGGAGAGGTTTTTTTCCACCTAATCCCTGAGGTTAGGTTTCAAGAGTATGAGTTTTCCTTTAATTAAGTAAAACATTATTTTATTAGGGATTGGATTTCTGAGGTATAAATAGAAAGAGAAAAGAAAGAAAAAGGGTTGGAAGAATTAGAGAGAAGGAGAATGGCATAAACGGAAAAAAAAAAAAAAAAAAAAAAGAAGAAAAAGAGAGAAGCAAAATCTAGGTTTTGACAGAAAACTTCAAAAGCTTTTAATTAAAAAGGAGATTTTTATTACTTTCCTTGGTTTTAGATCTTCTATTAGAGCTTCAATCTCTTCTAGAAATCAACTAAGAAGGAAGAACATTTACTAGAGAGAGAGAGATTTCTCTCTAAATTTCAAATCTATTTTTTGGAAATTCAAGGAAGGAACGAGCTCACTTCCATTCTCCAGACATCAAAGAATCTAAGGGTAAATCTTATGAGCCTAAGCCATTTATTTCATGATTAAATTCAAATAGATAAAGTGTGATGTATTTTGATTTTTTTAATATGTGATTTCTTGTGATTTTGTATTTTATATAGTTTTTCTTGATTTAAATCAGTTTTTTGAGCCTTGATAAGTGTTTTTTATACGTCCTTAGGCTTTAATATGCATGATTTTGAGTTGTTTGGCATGAGGTTTGAGTTTGAAACAATGTTAATAGAGGTTTAGAGTTTTCTGCGTTCTGGGCTAGACCGAAGGAAAGAAGGGTTAAGAGACGCTTGTCGCTCATAGTGAACGAAGGAATGTAAGTAACCCCTCCTTCCCGTCTGTCGCATCTTCCTGTCCCGTCTGTCTTGAGTTGTGCCCATCTGTGGACATTGTTTGTCGTTGTGTGACTTATCTTAATGTGTTTTCTTTAGTCTTTTTAATACTATGTCATATGTGTTATTTTAATTTCCCTTTATTATGCATGATGTATTGTTTTCTGCATCCGTGTTTACTTGTGCCTCTATTTTATTTAATTTTAGAATACTTGTTTAAATGCCTTTTTATTATGTCTTTACTAATGAGTTATTTCTTTTATTTTTGTTGGCTTAATATGTTTGTTTTGTAAGCGTTCCTCGCGAATAGAGATTTGGAGGTTAGGGCGCTAGGAGGACCTGTGCTGTTAATTTCTTTTGTACCTTATTTATTTGCTTTCCTTTATTATAGTTTGGACTTGCAATAATAAAGATCTCCCTGTGCACATAAACATAAAAACTCATCAAAGAGTTTCTATTAACTAATTGGAATTTTCTTAATAAAATAGGACCAATGTCCTAATTTTTGTCTAAGAAAATATCACTTTCAAAAAATGGTCTTATTTATCCAAATAGAATCACTTATCCCGATTTTCCAAAAATGACTAAGGAACTCTTTTATTTTGTAAATATGCATGCGGGGACCAATGTCTCCATCTAAATGAATTCTCCGTTTTATGTATATATTTTTTTCCTTTTTATGGACTTTGTATTTATTTTTAGAATAATTGTAATTATAATTTATTTATCGCTTTCCTATGTGCTTGAAGTGAACTTTTAATTAATTGCATATATCGCGTGAGAAGAGAGATATTAACTTAATCTTAAAAACTCATTTATAAACATTTAACCGAGTTATAAGCAAGAGTGATGTCCCAGACTTTTTCTGGTTTAGACTTCATGAGGTTAGAAAACCTTTCCTAATATTCTGTTGGGTGGCGACTTTGTGATACCTATCTCTTGGTGCCCAAATAAACGCCCTCGTAGGTTGATCGTTAACAATAAAGTATGGGTGATTCCCTGTCTATTGCGAAACGACCAATTTTCATGAGTTTTATGAACTTTCATCCGGTTTCGGGTCCTAAAAGCGAAATTTCGAGAGCAACCCGGATGCCCGGCAGGGTTCGACCAGCGTCACAGTTACCCCTATGGACTATATATATATATATATGAAAAATTATATATAAGAACCGGTTAACTATTAACAAACGGTTTTTCAAACATGAAGTACAAATTCAAGTCAATTAACCATAATTTTTAAAAATTAAAATTTACTTCCATATCTAATCGAACTGGTTAACTGCATATACCGATTTGACTGATTTCACAGTTTTTTTATTTTTTTTTTCAGCCCTACTTATAGTTATTTCATTTAAGAAAAAATTATTCTTGTTCGAAAAATCAATTTTTCTTTTTTTCTTTTTTTACATATGATTTGCATTAATGATAAATAGAAAAAATATTAGATATTTAACATAAATAATAGAGTAAAAGTATTTTCATACTTATTTCAGAAAGGCTTAATATATAATTTTTGGCACACCAACTTGCATGGTTTGCCAAACCGGCCCCCATACTAAGTTATGTTCTAGTTTAACATCTCAACTTATCAAAACATCACAATATAAATGCCTATACACAACACTATTCCGACATGCCATAAAAGTGGCGGACGTAGCACCATGGTGTGTTTTTCATGCATTTGAGAAGCATGAATGATATTGGGCAGATAGAAAGTAAATGTCTAATGGTAAAAATCACCTATCCCTTCCCTTATTCCTCATTTTAATTATTTCATTGTTATATGCCATTAAAGTCCTCCATTGATGTCCTCAAACTCTCTGTGTTTCGATATCTATCTCTGTTTCATTTTGTCTTCCAAGTAAATCATCATCCTTTACTTTGCTTGCATATTATTTTCCTCAAATGATGGATAACTTTTCTATTTTCCACTGTGGAGTGGTGGCAAAGTTGCGCAATTCATGGACCTTAATGAATCCAGGAAAAGGTTTTTATGTTGCGAGATTTATGGGGTTCGTGTTTTGTTATTTGATAGCTCTTATATTATACTCCTAATCTTTCATAAAAAAAACTTTGTAAAATAATTTTTTGTAACTATTTTTCCTTAGAAAACAATAATTTTACTTCAATTTCTTTGTTTTTGGAATATCTTGAGCTTGTTGAAAATGTTTTTATAGGAAAATATCATTTGGAGATATTGGAAGCAAAATGAAATTAAAAGTATGATTTTGGATGATGTGGATAATGTAATAGTCATGGCAACAGAGATTGAACCTGTGAAAAAAATCAAGAAGTACACTTAGAAGGCAGATGGAACTTCAACTTCAACTTCAACTTAGAATCTTCACTTCAACTTCATGGCTTCGTCCAATCCAGTTCACGGCCGGGACACTCTTTCAGCAAAACCGTGACACTTTGGCAAAAAGGAGCAAAATCTTCACATAATCTTCGTCCACCCCAGTTCATGGCTGTCAAATCACCCATACGAAACCATGACAATGTTGGTTTCATTTGTCCAACTCATTTCTCTCCATCTTTTTTGGCCATTTTCCCCACGATGTTATATGTCTTTGGATGTCTCCTGACTACACTGTTCTTTGGATCTTTGGATGTCTCTGTTATCGTTGGCTACGTTTTTATAGTCAGAATAAGCTATTTAAACGTTCCAAACCTTGTGTTTTTCTTGGGTACATTCACACACATAAAGGGTATAAGTGTTATGATTTATCTTCCAAAAGTTATATGTCTCAGGCCATATTATTTTTGATGAACAGATATTTACATTCAGTCAGCTTAAAGAGAAAAGTACCACTACCATGCATGTGCCACAATCTTCACCTATTTTTTCATTGCCACAAAATGTCATGGGTATCTCCTGTCCTTTTATCATCAATGGGTGATCACATGAACTCCCTGTCATGGGTATCTCCTGCCCTTTTAACATCAATGGGTGATCACATGAACTCCCTATCTTTCTTTGCGGCTGATGCTACACCACAGTCTGTGCCAGCCGACTCACCAAGAACGCCCACTTCTCCATCCACCGTACTTCCTCATCTTTGCCATTTATAGAGTTGTCTTTGGTGGATGATTTAAATCATGCAGTTGATCCATCATCTAGTCCCTCATCTTCTCTTCAGTAGCAGAACTGACATCTTATGGTCACCTGTTCTCAAATGGGTTCTTTAAAATCAAAATTGCCACTCTCCTTTGCTCCTTTCATTGAGTAAGATGATCCTACCTCTTATTCACAGGCTACAAAATTTTCTCATGGGCGGCAAGCAAGGTTAGATAAATATAATGCCTTGCTTGCTAATGCCACTTGGCAACTTGTTCCTCCTTCGGTATGCCAAAAAATTATTGGATGCAAGTGGGTGTTCAAGGCTAAGTGCAAAGCTGATGGTTTTGTTGATAGCCAGACTTGTTGCTGAAGGCTTTCATCAGTGACCATATATAGATTTCACTGATGCTTTTAGTCAGGTGGTTAAACCGGCTATTTATTCAGTTGCTTTTGTCTATTGCAGCTGCTCAAAATTGGCTGGTTCAACAGTTGGATATCTCGAATGCCTTCCTTCATGGTGATATTGAGGAGGAAGTATTTATGTCTCAACCATAAAGGTTCATTGATCCTGGCCAACCTGATTACTTTTGCTCCTTGCGCCACTCTATCTATGGTCTCAAACAAGCCCCTCGTATGTGGAACAAATGCCTTACGGGTGCACTTTGTCAGCTGGGTTTTCATGGGTCCAAAATTGAGGTTTCCTTATATTATTTTTCATCTAGGCTTGACAAGATTTGCTTGATTTATGTTGATGATATCTTGATATTGGGTAGCAATGATCGGCTTATCTCCAATTTAATTCAACAGCTTTAAAAGTGGTGTGCAGTCAAAGCTTTGGGTCGGCTTTCATACTTCTTAGGCATTGAGGCTTTGTGGCAGCCGAATGGTCTCTTACTTAGCCAGCATAAATACATTTCAGACTTGTTTCGTCGTGCTCAGATGGCAGATTGCAGTGTTTTTAATGCTCCTTCTAATGCTAAAGAGAAATTAGCTGCTACAAATAGTGAGTTCTTTCATGATCACACACTGTTTCACAGCATTGTTGGTGGTTTACAGTACCTGACTTTTACAAGGCTTGATAAGCATTTTCTTTCAATAAAGTCTCTCCATATGTGCATTCTCCTATTATGAATCATTGGCATTCTGTGAAGCGAATTCTTCTTCCTCGACAGTCCTCTCATATTTTACACAGTTTTGGTGATGGCGATTGGGGTGGTTGGATTGAAGATTGAAAATGCACGACTGGGTTTGCCATTTTCCAGTCAAGAATAGGAATGAGGATCTGTAATATTTATCTTTAAATGTAAATAGGTCTCTTGTTTTCTATTATGTTGTAACCATCTCTGTACAAATACCTTCTTAATTATAATTAACGAAAGGTTACTTGAGCTTCATTTTCTATAAGGTGAACCTTCTTGAACTACGTATTCTCTCTCTCTTTTAACTTCGGTAGCACATATAATATTAGTTTTCATTTTATTTACTTTTTATTTTTTTTTTTTTGATTTGGAGCGTGTAACTGTTGACACGTAGAAAGTTAAATGAAATAAAAATTGAGTTTATAGAAGGTTAGCGTAAGAAAACAAAAAAAAAGTATAAAAAGCAATTTATAGAAGGAAAAAGTTATAAAAATGATCCTTCCTTTTTCTTTCCGTAGTATTAAAATGTTAGTATAGTTTATTTTGGAGTAAAAATGCTCCTGACATAACAGAAATTGATATAAAAATATTTCTATAAATAATTTTCGTCAATTTTAAATTAACGGCATTAACTCGTGGCAAAATATGACATTTTTTAATTTTTTTCATTTTACTTATTGAAATTTTATTTATTGACTTGACAAAATATGATACTGATGTATCATGTTTTGTCATATGTCAGCATTACTTTAGTACTATATCAACATCATTTCAACGTTGTTAATTCAGAATTGACGGAAATTACTTATAAAAATAATTTTTGTATTAATTTTTATGACGTTAGGGACATTTTTGTTCCAAAATAAATTATAATAGCATTTTTTGTACTAAAAAAACGTGAGGTACATTCTCCCTTTAAAAAATGAGTGCAGGTGGATAAGTGAAAAAATTAGATAAATATGAAAGGCAACACATATATTAAGCATTAGGTTTTTCATTTGTTAAGATAGTAATACGTAAGTTTTTCATTTTTTATTTTAATTTTTTTCCACTTTGAGGGAATGTTGTAAAAAAAAAAAATCAACTGTTGTTGTTCGAGTGGTGAGTAGTTTGGATTATCTTAAATAAAATTTTAGATTCAATTTTTGCTTCATGTATGGAGTGTATGCTATTGAAAGGGTCGTTTTCAATTACGGATCCAACAGTATCCAATTTTACATTAGTTAATTCGGATCGAGTACCAAAACATTATAAACAAAAACAAAAACATCTAATCTAATGGTGTTTACACTCAATATGTATTCATAAAAATGATGTCAAGAAATTGCTAATAATTTTCCTTTATGATGAAGAGAACTACAATATATTACAAAAAAGTTAGGTGTAATAGTCAGGGGTTTTTTTTTTCCTTTTGGTGCAAAAACCAAAAGAAATTGAAAAAGTGGAGTTACAGTAATTTTAATTAGGCAAATGGTGTGTCAGAAAATGGCAACCTAGGTTGCCATTTTTTGACAATGTGGGTCCCATGGTAATTATACTGATTCAGGGGTGTGTCCCCTAGTTTACAATTTTTCATGCCAAATCTACTTAAAACTTTTCCGATGTAACTCTTTTGTGATAATCCAAGAATACCTCGAGAACAATCTCTAAGTATCTGGATTCCTAATACAAAAGAAGTATCACCAAGATCTTTCATCTCAAATTTATTCGATAGAAATTTCTTGGTCTCATGTAACAGACATATGTCATTACTAGCAAGTAGAATGTCATCGACATATAAAACCAGGAAAATGTATTTACTCCCACTGAACTTGTGGTAAACACAATTATCAATAATATTTACCTCAAAATCATATGAGCTAATTATTCAATGAAACTTGTGATACCATTGACGGGATGCTTGTTTGGGACCATAGATGGATTTCTTTAATTTGCAAACCATAGACTTTGAATTTCCAGATACAAAATTTTCTAGCTGTTGCATATAAATCGTTTCTTCAATGTTACCATTAAGAAATGCAGTCTTAACATCCATCTGATGTAACTCTAAATCAAACTGAGCTACATGAGCCATAATAGTCCTAAAAGAGTCTTTCGAAGATACTGGAGAGAAAGTCTCTTTATAATCTATGCCTTCCTTTTGAGTGAATCTTTTGGCGACTAGACGAGTTTTATATCTTTCGATGTTGCCTTTTGAATCCCTCTTGGTTTTAAATATTCATTTACAACCAATGGGTTTCTTTCCTTCAAGCAATTCGACAAGATCCCAAACGTCATTGTCCTCCATTGACTCCATCTCATCCTTCATGGCATCAATCCATTTTTGAGAGTCAGAACATTGCATGGCTTGACGAAAATTGATAGGGTCATCACAGTCAATGCCATCTTCATGTTCTTGAAGATAAACAAAATAATCATCTGAAATTTCAGTTCTTTTCTCTCTAATGAATTTCCTTAATGGCACTTCTTGAGGTTGTTGAGTTTGAATTAGACTCGCAAGTGGTGCTGGATGGAGGATTTCATTGTTGTCTTGATTTATAACAATGTCAAGATTAGGAATCTGAACATTGTTATCTACAACTATTTCTTGGACAACAATAGGTATAGAAACCTGATCATTGTCAGTAGCAGATTCTTCTTCAAAGATAACATTCCTTATTTTCTCTCTCCCCCAAAACTCAACATCCTCAAGAAACTTTGCATTTCTCGTTTCAAAAAATGATCTAGATGTGAGATTGTAAAATTTATAACCCCATGGGCATTCAACGTAACCAACAAAATAGCAGCTCACTGTTCTTGAATCCAACTTTCCTTCATGCGGCTTATAAGGGCGCGCTTCAGCTGGACAACCCCAGATGTGCAAGTGTCTAATACTAGGCTTTTTGCTTATCCACAACTCATATGGGGTTTTGGAAATTGCTTTACTTGGTACCCTGTTGAGTATATACACGGCATTTTTTAAGGCTTCTCCCCAAAGTGATTCTGGTAAGGTAGAATGATTAATCATACTCCTAACCATATCTTTAAGAGTTCGGTTTCTTCGTTCTGCAACTCCGTTCATGCTAGGTTTGCCCGAAATTATATATTGCGGAACAATTCCACACTCTTTGAGAAAAAGTGCAAAGGTCCAAGATATTGTTCTCCTGATCCGTCATATCTGCCGTAATATTCACCTCCACGATTAAATCTAACAGTCTTAATTTTCTTTCCAAGTTGAAGTTCAACTTCAGCTTTGAAAGATTTAAAAATGTCTAAGGACTGTGACTTCTCATGTATTAGCTATAGGTAGTTGTATCTTGAATAATCATCTATGAACGTAATAAAATATCGTTGTCCATTCCAAGAAGCCGTAGAGAACGGACCACAAATATCAATATGTATTAGTTCTAAGACATCTTTAGCTCTTTCAGCTCCTAATTTACTTTTATTCGTTTGTTTTCCCTTGATACACTCAACATAGACCTAGAAGTCTGTTACATCAAAGGGCTCAATAATTCCATCTGACACAAGTCTTTGAATTCTCTGTTTAGAGATATAACCTAAGCGCTTGTGCCATAAAATAGCAGAATTATCTGTTAACTTTCGCTTTGTACCTCTTGAACTTGTTTGCAAGATTTCATTATTGGGACATTCAACATTAAGCATATATAATTTATCAATTAAGGAACCAGTACCAACCAAATTAGAATTTAAATTAAGACAAACTTTATTGTTTTCAAATGAACAAGTGTAACTTAATTTGTCCAAAGTAGGAACAGAAATTAAATTCCGTCTTATAGACAGTACAACAAAAGTCTCAAATAAATTCAAATGTAAACCAGTCTTTAATTGAAGTATAAAAGTCCCAGTAGCCTTTACTGGAGCTATATTGTCATTGCCCATATAGATGAATCTTTCAACATCATTTGGCAGTCTGCTCTATAGGCAACCCTAAAAGCAACCATACTTATATGAGTAGTAGCACCGGTATCTACACACCAAGTATCCTTAGGTACAGAAGCTAAATTAACTTTCGAACAAACATAAGAAAGTGGCTTACCCTTCTTTAAATGCCAGTTGGCGTACTTGGTACACTCTTTTTTCATATAACCACTTTTCTTGCAAAAATAACAGATGAATACCGTATCCTGTTTCTTCTGCTTCTTTTGAGAAGTGTTATCTGCAGTGTTCTTAATTTTCTTCATTTTACTGGGATTGGTGACCAAATGAGCACTCTCAGTCTTATTTCGCATTTGCCTCTCTTCCTCTTGTACACAATGAGAAATAAGTTCATTCAATGACCATTTCTCCTTTTGAGTGTTATAACTCACTTTAAGTTGTTCAAAATTTGCAGGAAGAGAAATCAAGGCAAAATGCACGAGCAAGTCTTCAGACATCTCTAACTTTAGTGCCCTGAGTCTTGATACGAGATTAGACATTTCTATAATGTGCTCCCTTATGTTCCCTTTGCCTTTATACTTTATGGAAACAATTTTAGTCAAAAGACTGCTTGTCTCCACCTTTTCATTCTTGGCAAAGTATTGTTCAATTTTTTCAAGGAACATTTTGGCATCCTTATCCTCAATAATAGAACCCCTGAACGCCTCCGAAATGGAGCACTTCATAATCATAAGGCACATTCGATTGGACCAATTCCACTTTTCTATTTTAACCTCATTAGGGTTTTCTAGAGTAGCAATGGGTTGATTTTCCCGAAGTGTTAGATCCAAGTCCATATAACCAAGAACAATTTCAACGGTCTTTTTTCAGGACTTAAAGTTTGTACCATCAGCATTGGGATGTTGTTGAGCAGAAGGATTGGCATAATTAGCAATGGAAGCTGAATTCAAAACAGAATATATTAAGAAACACGTCAACCAAAAATTAAGGCATGACACAAAATAATTAAATATTGAGAGGGCACATACAAGATACCTAGCACGCCATTAATCCCCCGTCTTTGGACAAAGGAATTAACTGTAAGTGGTACTCTCCATGTAGTAATCAAATATTGATAATAAGTCCTGTCAAACAACAATCTACCTTTGGGCTGACTTATTGTTCACATGAATAAACACTTAATAATTATCACACATTTATTACCACATGTATGAATTGTCAAATGGCCAAATAGTGACCTTCCTTTGGGCCGATCAATTATTCGCATAAGTGACAATCATACATGTCTTAAATTTTATAGAATAAATAAACTTACTAAAAAAGAGATAAATCTATTTCAATTTATTTGATTCAAAATATAAGATAGGTTATGCAATAAAATTCGCCAAATATCTTGCCAAAAATAATCTACCTTTGGGCCAATTATTTTACACATAGATAAATGCATAATTTAATTACACAGACTAAATGGGATTAGGGCCACAATGCAAGAAGAACTTTATGAGTCAAGATTTTCAAATCCAAAACCATAGGGATTAAATCTTGTATTCCAGAATGTGGACGAATTAAGATTTAATTCTTGAAACTTTTAAGATTAAATCTTATATTTCAAAACTTAAAGAATTTAATTACAATTCTGGAAATTTTAATAAGTTACTCAAATATATATAAATTTGCCAAAACCATTAAAGAACGGATGGCTTAAATCCATATGCCAAGAACCCAAAACATGTGAAATCAAAATCAATTAAGAAAAAAGATGTGTGCCGAGAGAGCCATCAGAGCACAACATGCAAACAAATAAAATAATATTGATATTTGATCCAACAATATTGATTACACGAAAAACAAAAACATGAAGCTTGAAATTAAATAAGGTGGCCAAATTCAAAATTCCATGGAACCTTTTAGCATACTGTATTTAGCTAATTAAAAACCGCAACTGCTATAAAAATTGCGCCGACGATATGTCGAAGTAAATAATAGGGCAACCGAATATATATATATATATATATATATATATATATATATATATATATATATATATATATATATATATGTATGTATGTATTTAGGAATTTAGGATTTATTCTAACAATTGGTATTAGAGCCTAATTCATGTTGATTCATATATATATATATATATATATAACAATAGACTTTAATCGCAATGAAATCGATGCGAATTTCTAAATATATTAATAACTTTAATCAATTCTCCATGAATCAACATGAATTAGGCTCTAATACCAATTGTTAGAATAAATCCTAAATACATAATAGCCCATAAATCATTCATGTCAAATCATCAAGAATAAAATTGATGCACAAACATACTTGAATTCATTGTAGCAATTATAAACCTGATGCGGAAACTGATTATGCGGTACAATGATCTTTCTCAAACAAAACGCCTTATTCCTCAATGGGATCATTATGAATTCTCTCTAGATGGGAGAAAGAAAACTATATATAATTTTAGTATATTAGGGACCATAACCTAAATTATGTATATATACTGTCACATTAGGGTTCCTATTAAACCCTAATAGGCCAATAGTCGGTCTCTGCTCATTCAGGCCCATATCGTAATAAATAGTCTTTTCTGGGCCCTTTATTTGGTCATTTAAAATAGCTCACATAATTAAATAGCTAATATAATTGATATCAATAATATATTGACCACACAATTATTGGAAACAATAATTTTCCAACACTTTGTCCTTAAAGCTAGGATGGCTTCCAAACTGAAGATGCAAGGCTCATATTTTGTGGCGTTGTTTATCGCATTGAAGTTCAATTTCATGGCCAAAGGAAGGGTTTCTCCTTTTGTTGTAACAAGGATTACTTTGACACTAAGTCCCTAACTACTAATAGACCCTTAATGGTCTTTTTGGTTACATATTCAACATCAAATTTCAGCAAAATGACCTGCTTACCTATTTTACTAACCAATAAGGGAGCGAAATGACGAGAGGGTCTTATTTTAACACTGCTTGGATAGGATGCTATGGGAAGTATATATATTACATATGAATGTTATATTCTTTTTCCTTTTGCTAAATTTTTATCTCATTGGATTTTTTTAGTAAAGTTTAAACGAGGTATGTTCATAGTATATAGTCATCCAAGGAAAAGTGTGAAAAATATTCCTATTATGCATGACTACTTTTATTCCTATATCAGTTATTTCTTACATAACCTAAACTATTTATAAGTGTATTTACTCTTATATAGACATAATCTTATTATATGGACCAAATCTTTGTACCTATATATATGACCATTGTTGTTTACATGAACACAATAATAAGAAGAAAATAATAGTTTCCCTACAGTCTATATTTTCTTTGTCTTAATTATATGTCTTGTTCTATTATTCTTTTAATTTTTTTATTTATTTATAACAAAAAATATTATTTAAGGGTATTTTATATTTTCCTTTGGATACCATAAATATCATCTTTTTTTGTGCAAGCATAAAGTTCTATCGGTTGGTGTAGACACCGAATCCCGAAACAACTCAGATCAGAATTACCCAATAATGAAATTAAGTGCCTGTTCATAGGCAAAAAAGTTGAAAGTGATGGTTTACTTGTCAAAATTGCTTTTTAAAAATATATTAAAAATAAAAATAAAAAAAGAAGGTTGAAAGTGATAGTATTCTCGTCAAAATTTCTTTTCAAAAAAAAAATTTGGAGGCTTGCGGCAGCCGGCGCCCCTCGCGCATAAGCCAGCCGCATGCATGCTCGCTCCTCTCCAAGGGTGGGCGCGCGAGCCCACGCTGAGGGGCGGCCCTCGCCCCCTGGGCGCCGTTTTCGGCCGAAATGCATTTTTTTGCATTTTTAATCCATTTTTTCATGAATTTTAAAGGTTTTTTCCGTTTCAAAATTAAATATGGGAATTTAATTGACTTAATTGCTTCAAAATCAGATTTTTGGGGAGAGGGATATAAAAATGGATTATTTTAGAGAAAGAAAAGGGAAGAGATTGGATTTTTTTAGAATTTTTTAGAGATAAAAGAACGATTTTCTTCTTAATTTTTCTTTTGGAAATCTTTTGTTTTTAATCAAAAAATAATACTTGAGATAGAGAAATCAATTCTTTTTTCTTAAGATTGTAAAATTTTATTCAAATAATTTCGTAAGTTTTTAGAAAGAGAAACTTGTGTTCTTTGTTCATATTTTTAATCTAATTTTTTGTGGATTTTGACAAGAAAAATAATTCACAATTCAATTTCTCCATATCGACATTTCTGAGGGTAAATTTTTGGGCTCAATTGCATTCTTTTATTTTTTTTCTTTATTTTCCATTATTATTGCATGTTGTTAAAGTTTGAAATTTTATGTGATAAATCAATTGATTTGTTGTTTTTTGCTTATGGTTTGAGTTATTTTAAAGGTTTTTTGCATTAATATGCCATGAAATCATGTAAAACCACTTAAATTATACAAGACAGTGTTTGTTTCTAGTGGACATTTGACAAAATTTGGAAAAAAATCATCACTGTGCATTGCCCACCTCCTTTCCCACGAGAGACGAGAAGGAGGTGAGAGGCAACTTGCCTTCCTGTGACGCGCGCTGAACCCCGAAAGCCCCGAGAACCTATTTTTAGGGTATTCAAGAGAGGTTCATAAGACCCGTAAAGATTACAGGGGCGTCTATTTTGGACAACAAGAGGTGTTTTGGAGTCGCCATCCAATAAAATATTGTGAAAGTTTGTCTAACCTCACTGAACCTAAGACAATACGTATATGTCTATTTTGTACAACAAGAAGGTATTTTAGAATTTCCTTTCAAATAGAACATTGAAAAAATTTATCTAACCTCGTGAAACCTAAGACAATGCATAAAAGTCTATTTTGGGCAGCATGAGATATTTTAAAATTTTCTTTCCAATAAAACATTGAAAATGTTAATCTAATCTCATGAAATCTAAGACCAGAGAGAGTTCGAAACTTCACTCTTATTCATACTTCGGTTGAAGTTATAAGTGAGTTTTGAAGTTAAAATTTCAACCCTTTTCTCATACAGTTTAATACAGTTATTAAAGTATAGATCAACCACGTAATGAAAGCGATAAAGAAAATAAATTCAGAACAAAGTAGATAAAATTACCATAATTTACAATAAAACTAGAGGCGGAATACAACCTCTAATGTAAATGAACAGGAAATAAAAAAAAATATACACAAAACGGGATATTTCATTTGGGGTGACAACATTGGTTCTCGCATGCATGCTTAAAAGATCAATATTAAAGATGACAATTTTATTTGGATAAAACAACTAGGACATTGCTCCTATTTTATTAAGGAAAAATTTTAAATTAATTAATGTAAATATTTTTATTATTTTCTTTTTCACTTGTATGAAATAAATAATTTTATTCCAAATTACATGGCCAAATAGATAAAAAGCCAAATAAAGAAAATAATACAAATAATAAAAAAAATAATAAGTCAAACCAAAAGGAGTCTCCTGTATCTCCCCATTTGCTCTCGAGAATCCCCAAATAAGGAAAAAAATAATTATTGAAACAAAAAATAAACACAAATAAAATTAATGTTAGTAATTAAGTCAGAAAAATCAATTAAACATATAAAATAATAAAAATGAATTAAAATAAATGAAGTGAAATAATAAAAAAAGGGATTGAATTCAGAATATTTATCCTCAAAATTCGGATTCGATTGATGAAAAAACATAGTTGATTTCCTTGTTTTGATCCACAAATTTAGAATTAAAAACAATAAAAATTGGAGTTATATTCCAAGAAATAAAATTTGCTTAAAAAATAATTAAAGAAAATAAAAATTTCCAAGAATGAAGAATTATTTTTCTTGTCTCAAAAATGATTTTTAAGAATTAAGTTAAGAAATTTCTTTGAAAAAGAAAACTAAAAAAAATATAGAGAGAATTCTCTTGAAAAGAATAAATGAAAAATCAGAAATCCGAATCATTTTCTTGATTTTCAGTCTGCTATTTATAAGCTAATTGAAGATAAGATAAAAAAATTCAAATGTTTTCAAAATTCAAATTATCCTTAAAAATAGATATCAAATATTTTTGAATTCAAATTAGATTTTAGAAAACAAAATTTAATATTTTTGAATTCAAATTAGATTTGGAGATAAAATCAATTTTTTTTTAAATCAAAGTAGAATTTAGAAGATAAGATGAAATTTTCGATATTTATCTTAAGGATAAACTTTAATAAAAAAAAATAATTTATCACCTATCTTAATTTTAAAAATTGAAAAGACTATGAAAATACTAAAAAAAAATGGGATAAAAAATTAATTTTGAGAAAAAAAATCTCGATTTTTGGTGAAAAATCACGTTTGCAGCAGCTGGGGGATGACCGATGCCCGTCACTAGCGAGCGACGCAGGGGGCGCCCACCCCAGCACAAACGCCTTATTTTTTTTTATAAAATGATTTTGACTAGAACACTATAATTCCGAACTTCTTTTTTTATTATTTTTTATTTCTAAAAAATAAATTTGACAAAAAAATCATCATTTCCAATATTTTTGCCTGTGAACAGGTATTTAATTTTATTATTGGGTAATTCTTATCTAAACTGTTTCGGAATCCGGTGTCTACACTGCATCTCGTGACCAGGCCGCCCCTTAACCAAAATTTTGTCTTTTAGTGTATTTTGCTCCGTTTTATCTCGTTTTCGATCCATTTTCGCATGGTATGCGTTCTTTTGCATAATTTTAATATTATTTTGACAATATTTATTTATGTTTATTTTTATGTGATAATATTTATTTTTATTATTTTATTTGATTTAATTGATTTCTTTTAAATTTATATGCTAATATTAATTTTTATTTTGTTTGTTTTTGCTTTACTACAATTCTTATTTTTCCTTGTTTGAGCATTCTCACGAGCAAATAGGGAAATCAAGGAGGCTTCTTTTAGTTTGATTTTTTATTTTTTATTATTTTGGTTATTTTCTTTATTTTGGCTTTTATTTTATTATTTTAGTTTGATTTGTAATAAATTTAATTATTTTATGCACGTTAAAAAGAAAATCACACGAAAATATTTTTATTAATGAATTTGAATTTTTTCTAATAAAATAGGACCAATGTTCTAGTTTTAACTATAAAAAGTCACTTTTAAAAAAAAGTTAATTTTCTCAAAATGGGATCATTTATCCATATTTTCTTAATTTTCACTCAAAAAATAACATTTCAATTTTCTAAGTGAAAATGAATGAACCAATGTTCCTATTCTAAATAAATATCCTTATGAATGTTATTTATTAAATTGATTTTGTTTATTTAATTTTCTATTTTGTGGGATTGTATTTTTTGTCCCAAATTATTTATTTATTTGTTTATTTTAATTTTATATTTTGTGAGATTGTATTTTTTTCCCAATTTTATTTTTGTAATTTGTTTTGTATTTTACTTATTTTATTACTTTCTTTACCGCTTTTCTCGATACTTGAATTTGCGTTTTATATTAAATGAACAATCGTGTGAGATGAGAGATGGAAATTTAATAATTTAAAACTTATTTATAATTAGCCAAAACATTAATAAAAGTAAAGTTTCAAACTATTCTCTGGTTTAGACTCCCGAGATTAGACAAACTCTTTCAATTTCTTGTAAATTGAGTTGCAACTCTAAAATATCTCAAAGGTGCATAAAAGTTTCATGAGATTAGATGAATTTTCCCAATGTTCTATTGGGAAGAGATTTCAAAATATCTCATGTTACCCAAGATCTAGACGTGAACCCTCTCGAATCCTAAAAGCGAGTTGTCGAGGCCAATCGGGTTCAGCGCGCGTCATAGTTGGCTAAAGCATCCCTGGATGGATTGAGTCAGCATTTGATAGACATTGTCACTATCGGATTAAACTCAAAATGATCCTATTCATTTGGAGGATATTATTATTTTACGTAGGAAAAATATACTAAAATGTTCCTAACGTTGTCTCTAGCGTACTAAAATGCTCTTATACTTAATTTTATGATAAAAATACCCTTAATATTGATAAAAAGATACTAAAATACAATGAAGTAATTGAAATGGTACTAAAATACCATTAGAGCTAACCGCTGTCAACTCTGAGTTAATGGCCTTCAACTCTAAGTTACCGACACTAATATTATTAACTTTATCAATAAAATGTGAAGATTATTATTTGAGAACAACAATCAACAATATTGCAGAATGAAGAAAAGCCAAATTACAAAATTTGCTCAAGCGACAATCCAGCTAATCTCATCTTATAAGCACTATCAAGCTTAACGTTTAAAGACATCTCCATATAACATTTTAATGCACCAACTTAAAGAGATATTATGATTGGTTGTGTTTTTAAGGTGAAGTATATATATTGCATATAAATATTATACTCTTTTTCCTTTGCTAAATTTTTATTTCACTGGATTTTTCAAGCAAGATTTAAACAAGATATGTTTATAGTTTATAGTCATCTAAGGAAAGTGTGAAAATGTTCCTATTGTGCATGGCTACTTTTAAGGTATGTTTATAGTTTATAGTCATTTAAGGAAAAGTGTGAAAATGTTCCTATTGTGCATGGCTACTTTTATTCCTATCTCAGTTATTTCCTATATAACCTAAATTATTTCTAAGTGTTTTTACTCTTATATAGACATAATCTTCCTATATAGACCAAATCTTTGTATCTATATGTGGTCATTGTTGTTTATATGAACACAATAATAAGAAGAAAATAATAGTTTCTCTATACTCTCTATATATATATATATATATTATATCTCTTGTTCTATTATTCTTTTAATTTTTCTATTTATTTATAACAAAAATTATTATTTAAGTGTATTTTATATTTTCCTTTGAATACCATAAATATGGCCCTTTTTTTTTTGCAAGCATAAAGTAATCGGTTGGCTAAAGTATCCCTAAATGGGTTGAGTCTGCATTCAGTACGCACCGTCACTATTAGATTGAACTCAAAATGATCCTATGCATTTGGAGGAAAATGTATTAAAATATTTCTAACTTTGTCTTTAGATTACTAAAATGCCCTTATAGTTAATTTATGGATAAAAATACCCTTAACATTAATAAAAAATATATTAAAATGCCACTGGCGTAATTAAAACAATACTAAAATACCCTTAGAGCTTTGAGTTAATAGCCATTAATTCTAAGTTAATAGCGCTGATGTGGCTCTCGCATGGTATTGACACTGTAAAATATGCCACATAATCGCCACATTAGCAGCACATGCATTTTTTTTATTCCAAAGTAAAGTCAAAGGCATTTTAGTATTCTAAGGAAAATATTAAATGCATTTTAGTACTTTGAAAAAAATATTAGGGGCATTTTAGTACTTTGTAAAAACTGTTAAATATACTTTTGAAAAATGCATTATATCTGATAAAATTAATTAAATTTTTTAATTTTGGAAATTCTTAGTTTGTTTAAAGTACATTTTGGATAATAATATATAATTTAGAATTTTAGTCAATATACAAATTGGGTTAAAACATTAAGAGTTTTAAATATTCAATTCATTAAATTTTACTTATATTATTTTTATGTTGGCTTATAAAAATATATATTTATTAATTGTAGTATTTTAGCTAAGTAAAGTATGTTAATTATCTGATAAATTTAAAATATTATATTCAATTATCTCATATGATTGCTTTTTCTATTTCAATTTGATAGGCAGATTTCTTTTTTTTTTTATTTCACATTATAGCTCACTCGACAATTAAAATTGATTAATTAATTTTTTTAATATAAATTTTACTTAATATATATATATTTTTTTTTGTTATCAACAAACATTGATTAATATCTTATATACTTCTTACACAAATCACTAATAAATGTAGGAATTAAGGAAGAAAATTACAAATAAGTTATATAGTTTCAAGTGGACCTGGCAATCGAGTCCAGTTGGATAGGTTAGATTCACTTCGGATCGGTTCTTTTTGGGTTCAGATTTTTCGGGATCGTCATTTTTTGGCTCATTTTTGGATCAAGCCACCTCTTTTTAGGTAGGTTTAGATTGGGTCTCGGATCACAATTAGAACTGAAAAATTGAATCAAGTCATAACATATTGTATCAAAACCAAACTGAATTGGACATAAAATAAGTCGATATTTTTTATTCGATTTTAAAATAGAAATTCAGTTATATCGATTCTATTTTTAATATCAAAAAACTGCTAAAATTAAATCGACCGAATTATTAGTAAAATTACGTCATTTTGATACCGAAACTACAAGTATGACGACTGCTAAGATAAAGTGATACAAATGGGGCATGAGATGAGTAGGATGAGCAATAGAGAAGAAAATAAAAAGTCAAGAAATTAAAAATTTGAGATTCTAGCAATATATATATATATATATATACTAACAAAAATGACGTCGTATTCAACTTCAATCGATTTTCTTTTAATTTTTTTTTATTACTTTTCCTTTTATCTTTTACTTACTGCTCAAAATTTAAACAATTTGATATATATCTTTTCTTTCAATTAAATTTAATTTTAATATAAAAATTGGGATGAAAATTTTAATAAAATGGTATAGTGTTAATATAATATGTGTACATGATATCTATGTGTGTGCAATATTAAACTATTATTTATAAATAAATATGATAAAATAAAATTTAATTGAAAAAATTTGGCTCACAGGTTAGGGTCAAGTGAGATTTCATGTATTTTTGGGCAAATTTTTCGAGTTTCGAATTCGATCCTAAATTTTTTGAGTCATTAGAGGTTTACTCCAAGTTCAAATCATTTTTTTCGGGCGAGTTCGGGTGAAATCAAAAATTGCTAGGTCTAGTTTCAAGAATATTTATTAATTAATTTTTCTTAATGTTTGTGATATTGAAATGTGAAGTTTGGTTAAAAGATGCAATAAACTTATCAACAATTGAGTCAATTTGTACAAAAAAAATTCATTACACAATTCTTAGATTTTTTTCCAATTTACGTATTAAAAAATTATTTATTGATTATAGTACAAAAAAAAAAAAAGAAATAACGATTGCATTATTTGAGAATTTTTTTTTTTTAAAAACAATGCCCTAACTAACGTTTTTTTATAGTACAAAAATGCCATTATTTTTCTGAAGGTATATAATGTCTTAACGTTTTTCTTGGGGTCCTAAAGTATCCTTAACATTTTTTTTAGACTACTAACATACTCCTAACTTTATTTTAAATTAAACAAAATACATATTACGCTTATATGTCGATAATTGTGCATTTTATCACGTGTCAATATCACATTAATACGACATCAGTATCGTTAATTTGAAATTTATGACATTTTAATCTAAAAGCATTGTAGTACATTTTATCAATGCGGAGAATATTTTTATTTTAAAATTAACTATAAAAATATTTTAATATGCTATAGACAATGTCATGGGCATTTTCAGTACCTTTTCTTTCTTAGTTAAAACTTGCTGAGACAGTTATAATAGCTCCTCCCCGCTGACGCCACGGCTCTTGTAGTCTACAGCTTGACATGGAGTTATCCAGTAATTAGAATCAAAAAAAGAAAAAGGAAAATTTTTCCAGCTAAAGATGCAGAAGAATTATTCATGGCAGGTTGGGCAGACTTGGTTCTCCATAATTAGTTAAAAATTTTAAAGCAAATGAAGAAAATGGTAAGTATAGTATTGAAGTGAGCAAAAGATTACCAGTTTGATCTCTCGCAATCGGTTACTTCAAAGCCAAGAGTTGACTTGCTGCACCGGATATCCAACGCTTCATACTCTTTCGTATCTTACCATCTCCTATTTCGGCGTATTGAACGGACTTTTCATACTCACCAGTCAACTCAACTCGGTTAAAACCTCTGTTTTTTTATTAAACCACCTGAAGATCGATATTACCTGAAGGCCCCCTAAGTCAAATAATAAACGAGGATAGTTACGTAAATTCATGCAAGAGTACTAGATTTACTGCTAGATACTAGATATTAAATGACAAGAACTGAATTATTTGTCCCTCGAGTACAATCAGTGACCTTTTATTTCACCAGTAAAATCTTGACCGTGAAAAGAATCAACGGTCATTATTAGTTCAGAAGATGGGGCCTCACGTACAGTACTACACTGGCAAGTAAAATCCAACCCACCAACAGAATTGTGATACGTGTATTCCACGCGCAAATTATTTGCTCAGTGTAGTTGTCAGTTAGCGCTGTTGAGGTCAGAGTCGTGGTAACTCTGTTTTGGCACATGCGCGGACATGTGGGCCCCAGGGTGGATCGCTTGTAATACACGCTCCATGTAGGGGAGTGGAGAAAATATCATGAATGTGATCAGAATTTGGGCAGCCTTTTTGTTACACGAGCGCTAGTGTTGGAATGACTATCTTGCCACCATATATACAGAGTAAATACATATATGTATATCCTTATGGCAAATAGTTTCTCGACTTACTAACAGGAGTGTGCAAAACAGAAATCCAATCAATAGAAATTTTATCCCTTAACTTACTAACAGGAGTGTGCATAACAGAAATCCAATCAATAGAAATTTTATCAGTTTGATTTGATCTATTTGATTTTTTATATGTTTGATTCAATTTTGATTCGATTTAGTTTTTATTAAACTTCAATAAAATGACTTTGCTTTAATATATAGGGTCTAAATGGAAATAACCAACTAAATAATTAAAGTAATGTTTGGTTGGTTGGATTCATTTTTCTTTTACATGTTCAATCCATTCAAATTTTTTTACTGTCAGCTCAATTTGTTAAATTTGATTGCTTTTCATTTCGAACTAATTAAATGTTCATTTCAACTAACAAAGACCAAATATACTTTTTTTTTAACTTAGAAAAAAGACATGGGCCAAATAGGGGTGAACAACGGTGGTTCGATTCAATAATCAAATCAGACTGAAAAAATCAAAAATTTATAATTTCAGCGAATCGAACCAAAATTATATGATAATCAAACTCAAACCGAACCGAAATATTCAGTAGGTTCTGTTCGTTAACTATATAATCGAAATTTTAAAATTATAATTAAAAAATTATCTAAAAATTATACAAAATTACAAATTATAAAATTAAAATAAAAACATCAATTGAAAAAAAATACAAGTCTAAATTAAAGATATAATTTCAAAATACTGTTGGGTTTCAACGGAATTAAATCACATTAAACGCAGCGGAAAAAATTCGAAACCCGAAACAGGATCCAAGTAGATTCGATTGATTCAAAAAGGAAGATATTGAATTACTAACCTTTAGAACGAAATAACTCTTTAATCCGGACTGAAGACGCTGCCTTTACGCGAACGTCCTCTATCGGTATCCACACGCACGAACAAATGAGCAGGAGTCGCAGGGGTGCTAGCTCCCTTGAATGCGAATGGATTTCTTTTCTTTCTTTCTCAAAGAATAATGGTGGCTCTGTTTTTCTTTTTCTTTCTTTCACAAAGAAGAACGATGGCTGTCTATCTTTTCTTTCTTACTTACTGATAATGAAGAATGCAGCCACTCTAATCTTTTCTACGTTAGAATGTGATTAGTCTTTAATTTAGGGTTAAACTCCTTTTTTAACATATATCCCATATATAATTGTATATATATTTCAAATCCTTTTCCTCTTAGGAAAAGATAAATGAGGATATTATCTCTTAATTCAAAATTAAGATATAATATATATATACATATATTTATATATATATATATTTATTTATTTATTTATTATTCAAAATAATAAGAAATAATATATTAATACATATTATTATCTCATATTCAAAATAAGAGATATTTATATGCATAAATATATATATATAAATATGTAATTTCGAAATTAAATATAAATACCGATATTTATATTTTATTCCAAAATAACCCAATAAAATCCATTCTGTTCATTTTGCTCTTGGTGTGTGACCCAATAGGTTTATATTATGTTGGCAGTGGGCCTAATCCCATAAAAGCCCACAAGTCATAATTGGTCTCTAGCAAGACATTATGACTACCCAAATAATATAAGTATCGTTAGTCCGATTTTAACCTTGCAATAGAACATGTTATTATCCTTTTGTCACACGATATCTTGTTTGAACATAAGTCATGGTCCATGTCAAACTTAAATTATTCAAACATATAATTTCTCGATCACCAAGTAGACTGATAAATTCAAATGACATTGATCACACTATCAATTCATTTGAGCACGGCCATGCATTTTACTGTCCTACTTATCGAGGGGCCCAATAGATATCTCTCTCATTAGAGAGGGACAAATTCCATCTTGATTATTCACTTTCCTCCGCATAATTCTCATTATGTCCGATCATAAACTTTATAATTATCCGATTAAAGATAACGTTTGATTATGTCAAAACATAATGATCCTTATGTAGGAAACTATGATAACCTCAGGTCAAAGGATTCAATAATATATCTATTATAAGATCACTTATGACATTAACCCATGAAGTGATCTTATAGTGGGTCTATCCAGTACTTTGTTCTCTAGCAAGTACATATAGATTTGATTTATATCAACATATATAATCATCCCATGATTATCAATGCAAATCTATACTAGTCTTAATTTATCTTTATGCCCTTTATTGATAAATGACTAGGGACAACATGAATAACGTTGTTATTCATAAACATTACAATAATGTAACATGCCAATAATATCAATACGAAGAAAACCATTATATAAATGAAAAAGTAATGATTACATCAAGGTCCAAATGCTTGGCCTAGGGCATAACCACTAACAAATACATAGTTCAACTCATAAAAATAAAAATACTATTTCAATTTTTAAATACAAAATAAATAAGCTAATAATTTTTGGGATAAATCAGTTGGTTTATTTTTTTTTTCGATTTTTGCCTTTCAAAACTGAACCGAACTGAACTTGCTGGAATTTCAAAATCGAACCAAATTACCGAATCAAATTAAAAAAAACGGTCAGTTTGGCTCGATATTTTAGTTTTAACCAAAGTTTGCTCACTCCTAGGGCCAAAGGTACATTTTTTTCTCTTATGTTTGCCAAAAAGGGCAAATTTATCCTTAATATTTCATATGGTATAATTTTTCCCCTCATATTTGGAAATTGAAATATTTATGCCACTGCCGTAACATCCCGTTAATATTGATTATGCTGCTATCTGTTGACTGATGACATGGACTAAGAGTGACACATGTCAAGCAACCATTGGATACGTCATATTACACATGGCATGCATGCATGTCACATGATGGGCGAACAAAGTTGCATTTTTGCTCTTGATATTTGCCAAAAATGGCAAATTTGTCTTTAATGTTTTTATATGGTGCAATTTTGCTCCTCATGTTTGAAAATTAGGAAATTTATGCTACTGCCATAACATCCCATTAATGTTGATCATGTTACTATCTGTTGATCGATAATGTGTACGAAGAGTGACATATGTCAAGTAACTATTAGACATGTTAGATTACACGTGGCATGCGTGCATGTCACGTGATGGATAAAAAAAATTCACTCATTCTTGCCTTTCTCTTCTTCACTCATACACATCGATTCTCCATCTCTCTTCATCCCTTTCATTATGGTTGTAATAACGATTTCTGATTTAGAGATTTTTGGAATTTTTGGAATTTTTACTAGAATCATAATAAAAAATTGATTATTGTGTATTTCGTTTTTTGGGTTTTGGTTTTATGGTGAAGATTTGGTTTTATTGGCAAATCTTGGAAATCTTAAGTCTGCGAAACTGTTAGATGTGTTATGATCATTTTCTCTAGCCATCCTATAGTTATCCAGCCGTATGTTAATTCCATAGATACTCTTGTTGCAGTTGGGCTTCCTAGAACTGAAAGATAGGGTTCTATTTAGTGATTATGGTTTCACCGGTAAGTTTTCTCGTGTATGGTTTAAGACAACTGATAAATTACCTATAAACCGGGCGATAAATACCATAAAGGCATGAATAATTTTTCATTGTCCCATTTAACACATTATCTCCATTTCTTGCTCAACCATGTTCAATAAATCATTCCCAGCTTATTTTCGGTTTCAAATTGAGAATAACAAATATTTGTCTTCAAAATTGTACCAGACTGGTAAAGAATTTATGTTAATTATTAAGATGTTCACAGCTAAAGAAAATAATCTTCCTACTCTATTTTGCTCTGTTTGTTCAAACCAAACTAGAGATATTCATATGCTAATTCTCTTTCTACAAAAAAGAAAAAGAAAAAGAAAAAGAAAAAGAAAAAGAAAAAGAAAAGTAATGGTTGCTTGACATATGTCACCCTTCACACACGTCACCCTTCGCACATGTTATCGGTTAACAGACGACAACATGGTCAACATTAACCGGATATATGTTACGACAGTGGCATAAACTCCCAAAATATGAGAGGCAAAATTGCATCATATGAAAATATTAGGTGGCAAATTTGACTTTTTTGGCAAACATTAAGGATAAAAATGCATCTTTGCCACTCATTACGTGGCATACACGCATGCCACGTGTAATCTGACATGTCTAATGGTTGCTTGACATGTGTCACCTTTAGTTCACGGCATCGGTCAACATATGACAGCATAGTCAACGCTAATGGGATGTTATGACAGTGACATAAATTTTTCAATTTCCAAGCATGAGGGGCAAAATTGAATAATATAAAACATTAGGGGCAAATTTACCCTTTTTAGCAAACATTAGTGGTAAAAATGCACATTTAGTCAAAAACATGTATACTGTTTTTTGTAGTGACAAATTTTTTAATGATTACTTGTATATAATTTAAGAGTATTGCTACTAGGGGTGTACACGGTTCGGTACAATTCGGGAATTTTCAAATCTCCGTATTGTATTGAAATTTCGGTACAATTCGGTTCTTATAAATTTCGGTACAATTCGGTACGGTTTTTTAAATTTTCGGTACACTTCAGTTCGGTTTTTCGGTTCTTTCGGTACAAAACAAAACAATACAGTACAATATGGTATTTCGGATAATTTTAATAATTTGTTTTTTAAATATTTTAAAAATTATCAATTTTTTAAATTTTAATTTTAATTCACTCCAAAAACTCAAAATAAAAATTTTCATCCCCCTAAAAATTTTCAAATTTTATTCTTAATAATATTGCTTTACAACTAAAATAATATTGACATTATTTTTAATAATTCTTGATGATGATTGGTGTGTTAATCATATATTAATTAAGTTTCTGATAATAAAAACTATACATATTACTATTTTCAATTATATATGAATTTATAAAAATAAATTGGTTTTGTTTGCAATCTATATAGAAACACTTGAGGTAGATTATTTATACATTTCATATGTCAACCAAAAAGTGAATAGTAAATACGAAATAAAATTTTAATAGTAATGGCAAAAGTTTTGGCATATATTAATTCATATTATTGTAGTGGAAGGAAATTCTAGTTATTTTTTTGGACATATAGAGACTTTAAACTATATATAAAATGTGTACTATATTTATAATTTTGACATATATATTAAATATAGGGGTTTTTGACTAAATATAATATTTCATCCGTGTTCAATTACTCATATAGATAATTAGATATTGTGCTAGATATAAATGGGTATTAGCTGAGTGATATTAAATATAAATCAAATTAATTAATAAGAAAATTACATACTCATATAATTAGTTATATATATAACCTTAGCTAATTATATTTAGAAAATAGAAGATGGCTCTATCGACTATGATTATGTTTAGGGTTTATTCACATTTATTAACTTAACTCAATTATTATACTCAATTTCATTAAATTTGGCTTAACAGTTAAGAGATTGTTAATTGCTATTATAGTTAATAGTTATATTATAAGGGTGAATGTCAAATGCAGCCGTCTTTTTATAGGTTCTGTAGTTTAACAGAATATATAATTAATAATACGTATTAAACTTGAACAATTACTATATGATATATAGAACAATTTACATAAAAAATAAAATATTGTGATAATGAAAAACCAACATTTTTATAGTACTAATTACTAAGCTAATTAAATTATTCGTAAGATTATTATATTCTTATATATTTATATTAATTGGTAAAATTTCATTGATACAATAATTGTATATGATTATACTATTAAAATACATAGTCAATTACTCATATAAATATTATGCCAAAAATAGATGAGTATTGGTTGAGTGGTGCTACAAATAAATTGAATTATTGATAAGGTGATTAATATTATATACCCATACATTTACATCAATTGGTAAAATTTCATTTTCAATACATTCTTATTTATAAATAGATTTTTAATTTGCATACTCATATAAAAATTGTGAAAAAAATAACTAAATATTAGTTGAGTGACACTAAAAGTAAATAAAATTAATTGCATATTTATATAGATATAATAATTAAATTTATCAAATTAATAATTAAAATATCCATTTTAATTTATTAACTATTTATTATATTAATTTAGTGCACTAAAATATTTAATACAAATAATTATGAAACTAAATTTATATAATAAATATATAATATAAATTCTAAATAATATTTATATATAAATTACTAGTATTATATATAATAAGTAATAAATATCGGTTCTTTCGGTCCAATTCGGTTCTAAAACAGTTCGGTACTGTTCAATACAGTTCTTGATCCGGTTCCAGTACAATTCGGTTCGGTCCTAGTCAAAAAGTTAACGGTACAATTCAGTCCGGTTCTAGTAAAAAAAGTCAACGGTACAATTCGGTTCTGAATCTTTTTCTTCGGAATTTCGGTTCGGTACAGAAAGATCCAGACCCGTGTACACCCCTAATTGCTACGGTGTGCATACGCACCGCCAATCGATATAAAATAATTTTTTATTTTTATTTTACATCTAATTTGATGGAGTGTTCGCATACATACTGTTGCATATGTGCATTGTATGATGCTCCATAATTTAAGGTAAGAAAAGAAAAAAGCCAATATAATTCTAATTGCATATCTAATATTTTCACTTTGAAATATTTTATGAATTCGAATATAATTTGCGTTTAATTGAGGGAAAAATTGAACAAAATTACAAGATTCATTTTTCATTGAAATTGCTCAAACGAAGAAAGTCCGGAAACTCTCTTAATAGGCAAGTCCTATTCAAATCCTTAATGTTACTACTCTATTGATATTTATTTAAGAATTATTTTAAATTACATAAGTCATCCATCATGCTAAATTGGAGAATATTACAAAAATAATACCTAATATTCTTAACTCCATACACTATGCCATTTAATAAATTTTAAAATTTTAAATTCCAAATCCATTGTACTTTAATCTCAAATTTGTTACATACTTCATATGCTGATCGTAACACTTAAAAGGCCGAATATATTTAATTATAAAAATACTTTAAAAAAAAATTATATTGGCTTTTGTAATTTTTGGAGATCGTATAGACATTTGAATTTTAATTTTGGCATTTAATAAAATTATATTGTTGAAAATGCTTATTCCATAACTACTCTTATCGGATGCCAAAAATGTAGGGGTCAGCAAAAAAAAATCGGTTTATGCGGTTAACTGGTCCAAAACTTAATCGATGGACTGGTTAATTGATTATAGTGGATCGATTAATGGTTAGTGTTTTGATAAAAAATGATATTAATGGACTGATTAATGGTTTTGACTCATGTAATCGGTTAACCGAACCGATAACCGAACTTTTAGTTAATTTATTAATTATTCAATATACCCATATTTAGTATTTATTATTATTTTTTGATTTATCAAATTTTCAATAATGAAAATCATAATATATTCGAAAAGTTATATAACATTAATATATTAAGGAAAAGTTATATTTGTAACGGACTTTTATTTTCATATACACAAAATTTTTTACCTTTTAAACTTTTTAATATATATAATTAATTTCTAATTGTAATTAATTTAATAATTTTAACTCTCCAATTAAAAAATTTTATATTTAAATTATTAAAATTTAATATGATAAATAATATTCAATTAAAATGTGGAATGTTAGTTTTAATAATCTTATAGGTAGCATTTAACACTTGTAATTCGAATTAAATATATTTCTCTTTAAAAATAAAAAATTTCGTTGCAAGTAATAATTAATATTTAATAAAATTAATAAATTATAATTTTTTCATTTATTACATTTTTCTATCCTATGCATGAATATTGACACAATATTTTTAGTTTATAATTATAATTTGAATATTATATTAAATTATATTTGGCTTCTAATATTTATTTTTAAGTATTTTGAACATTTTAATTTTTTTATGAATACATTTTATAATTATAATGGTTAACCGAAATAATATTGGTTAACCGATCCGAAAATACGAAACCGATGGACTGATTAATCGATAGTAACGGACTGATTAATGATTAGTGATTTTCAAAAACGGATAGTTAATAAACTAATTTTTTTTTTTGGAAATCATATACCGGTTAACCGGTCCATACTATTCCTTACAAAAATGGACCTTATTCAAAGAATCAAGTGATTAGGTACGGTAGTGGTTAGAATTTTTTTAGGTATCCGATTATATCCAGTAAGAACAAATAAGGGCGGTTATTAAATTGGTTTGGCCTGGATTTGGGTAGTTTTTTTACCACCAGTGATGAGTTCATGTAGGGTTTGAATTTATCACTTTGGGTACCCCGTTATTCGAATCTTAAATATAAAATATGTATTTTTTTAGTTATTTTTAATAGATATTGATAACAACCTAACTTTTGTGAAGTCTTCTTCCTGCTAATCACCTGAAAGGAACTGTGAAATACCGCCGGTTTCCGATGGTGGAAGCTCCGACGATCAAGTCAGTAATTTAGAGAAAATTAGGTTATTTCAATAGAGTCTAGAGAGAGTTAATGTACCTGTGATCTCCCTTTTTATAGAGTCCTCCTTTTGTCCCTAAATAGGAAGATAATTCCTAAATAAGAGGAAATCGTGCTGATTTCCTGATTAATACTTATTTCCTTATCTGTAACCGATCAATGAATGATTCCTAGTACTTTCCCTCTTTGATATCCCAGAATCAGTGCACTATATAAGAAATATCCGGAGTTAATGACTTGCCATATACGATAACCGAATTGTATGTATAACCGAACTGTACGCGTGTTTAATAATTATAGTGACTTATATCCTTTGGTGTTCAGCCAGTGTAAGTTCCGAACTCTAGTCAATCTAAACATGGAGAGAAATACCGAACTCCAGTCAATCTAAGCATGGAGAGAAATACCGAACTCTAGCTCAAAGAGCCCGGTTATCATAAGTCCCCCCTAAAGAAAATGACATTCATGTCATTAAGTTGCAAAGGGACGCACGCGAGCCGCAACTGTCAGGTTTTCCAAGTCTGCCGTGCACGTGGCTCCTTAAAAAGCGTGAACAGAACGCTTCGTTCATTGTGATCCAGCTGCTGTGTCAGTTCCTGCAATAATTGCGTCTCTTCGGTTACCGTGCAAGATGTAACCGTTGTCCTTTCCTCCAATAAAAGCCTGCCACCTGTCCTTACCTAAACGGCTTGAAACTCCTATAAATACCTGCTTCTTCCTCTTTTGCTCATTTTCGTTTCCTTGGAGTATTTCGGCTATTTCACTTTTCTCTCTTTTCTGAAGATTTGTGCGATCTGTTCTTCATTTGTTCTTCATCAGTTCTTAGATCCGTTCTTCAAGTTTGATCTGTTAGCATCCTTAACAAAATCTCAGGTTAGTGTTTTACTTTTCCTTTTACTATTTCCCACAATGAGTGCTTCAGAGAGTTCCACTGAGAGAGGGGAAGTGGAGAGAGGTCTGGTTACCGAGGACATCCTTGAAGGTCCCAGCTCTAGCCAGCCAAATCCAGTCAGAAAGAAATCATCGAGAAGAAATCCTAGAGTGGGGAGTATCGGTTCAGCCATAAAATCAAACGAAATGTTGGAGTTGCGTGAAAAATTTGGGATTCCCGAGAGCTATAGTATCCGAGCACCTGGGGCCCATGTGCGAGCTCCTGCTCAATACAATGGGAAGAAAACCATCGTTGTTTACGAGGCAGATTTCGAAGCTGGAATGAGCCTTCCTCCTACTGCTTTTGAGGTGGCGTTGATGAACCACTACGGCTTAACCATGGGGCAAATCCATCCCAATGCTTGGCGAACAATATCTGCCTTACAGATGTGGTGCGCCGAACATGACATCAACCTAACTGTTCGGCTTTTTCAAGCCACTCATGTAGTTGGCCTAAGAATCTCGACCGAGGACCACAACTATATTCAAGCCCGAGCTGGATATGGGGTTTTCTCAGGAAACCCAGAGTCACTTAAGAATTGGAAAAACCGATTCTTTATTGTCGAGAGTGATAACAACTTCCCCTTCCTGACCACATGGGGTCGGTTTGTGAATAAAAATGATAATCCCTTGTTTCTCACCGACGAGGAGGAGCAAACATTAGTTCTATGGAGGGCGTTGTCTGCCCAAAAGATAGACATAAAGGAACGACTGATGACCGGTTTGGACCCATCAGAAAGACCTCGGTCACGAAAAAAAGGTATATTCTATTATCAGCGCTTCTGTTCTAATATTTGCTCATTGTTTACTTTTTTGCAGAGATGAAATGAGCTGACAAACCGAGCATGGCCGAGATGATGAGGGCCAAAAGGCAGAAGAAAACAGCGGGATCTGCTTTGGGCGAGGCAGAACAAAGAACCCCGGCTGGGGCTTCTGAACAAAGGAATCCGGAGCAAGTGCTGGACAACAGTTCGGCCCAAACAGCTTTTGATACTCAACTAACTCCCGTTTTTTCAGCTGAGGTCGAGGTGCCTCCTCCAACCATGCAAACCCCTCCTGGGCCCATATCTCCTGATGAAGGCAGCGCAGGGTCCTCGGGTCCAAACCCCGGGAAAAGGAATATGAGGGTCCTTGCAGATGAAATGTGTGAGATGTGGCATCAGGAGGGGCAGGGCTATTCTCTGTGACTTTGTTCATCAGCTGGCTTGCATCCCCGAGAAAGTTTCCCCTCTTGTTCGTCTGAAGGCGGAGGAGCTGGCGAAATCCTAAAGAGGCACCAAGTTCAGGTCTGTACTAATAATACAAGCTCGGTTTACGAGTAATTTGGGTTCTCTTGCTTATTATGTCCCTCTTTTCACAGAGTTCTATATTGACCGGGGCGGTCATGGTGAAAATGAACCGGTTGCTCATGGCCTATCATCGGGAGGCTGGGAACATAGCTGGGCAGCGCCTCCGAGCAAGTGCCGCCGAAGGCAAACTAGAAGATGCCGAAAAAAGAGCTCTAGATGCCGAAGGCAAAGTAGCTGAAGCTGATCAGACGATCTCCGAACTGAAGGAAAAACTTGCTGTTGCCGAGCAAAAAAGAGATGAGCTGGAGATCGAGCTTGCCGGGGTTCACTCGGAACTAGAAGCTGCTAAGAAGGATAAAGACGTTGTGGAGGAAAAGCTTGCCGACCTCGAGTACAAGTCCTTAGACTTAGCGGTAGACAAATGCCTTGCGTTCAGCCAAAAGCTTTCCGATGCTGTCAAAGGGCGTTACCCTGACATGGATTGGGCTTGGTTGGACGAGGTGTATCCCGATGAATGATCATCTTTGTACTCGTCCTCATTATGCTAATGAAATTTAAACTTTTTGTCATTAATTTATCGTTTTCTTTTAACTCTTGTCCGAGTATTATATGTTGTGCCTTGGACTTATTGAGTTTTGCTTGACGTGTTTGTTTGTTGCCACCGAACTATCCGAGCCATTGCTCAATAAGCAGTAATATTGTGCAAGTCTGCCGAAGATGAGATAAAATAAGTGTTGAAAAATCAATGAGTGTGAGTGTTGATCAACAATTTATATGTGAATTAGTGACTTCGGTGCTAGGCAAAATTCAATCCTTGGCCTAATCGATTCGGTGGCGATTCAACCGAGTGATATGATTATAACATATGCAATGTCATATTTGAGCTGATGTCATCGAAATAAAACTAAGTTATTTAACAGCTAGATTGCTGAGTTAGAACTGCACTTTTGGACAGTATTTTCATGAATATTCCTCTTTTATTGATGTATTTGCTAGTACAATAGCCTTTATGGCGATATAGCCGAACCAAATAAGATTTAACATACATATGAAATAATGCTCGAGGGCGTAGTAGCCGAATGAGCATATATAGCCGACCACACTACATGAATAAGAATGTCCTTTGGCGTAGTGGCCGAGTGGGCATGATGCGGGGTAGCCGAGCTTTCGAAAACGGGTCACTGATAATATGCCTTCAGATTTGAAATGTTCCATGAATGGGGAAAAACCTTTCCAGCCGAGTCCTTCAACCTGTATGCCCCACCGTGAACCTCATGGATTATGTAAGGGCCTTCCCAGTTGGGATTTAGCTTTCCCACTCCTGCTGAAGTTTGTGCTGTAACTACTTTTTTAAGGACGAGCTGTCCAATCCGAAAAGCCCTGGGCTTGACGTTCCAATCATGATAAGATGACATTCTCTGTTTATAGACTGCTGACCGCATTTGGGCGAACTCTCTCTGCTCTTCCACTCTATCGAGCTAACAGAGCAAATTATCGTCATTTTGGCTTTGATCTAAGCTAGACGTTCTCAAGCTTGGCATGCCAATCTCACAGGGAATGACTGCTTCGGTTCCGTATGTGAGGGAGAACGGAGTTTCCCCTGTGGCCGATCTTGGAGATGTTCGGTAGGCCCAGAGAACGTTGTAGATTTCTTCAGCCCAGAGACCTTTTGCTGTATCCAGCCTCTTCTTTATCCCTGCAACAATAGTTCGATTGGTTACCTCGGTCATGCCGTTTGATTGCGGGTGATACACTGATGTGAAACACAGTTGGATTTTCAACTCCGAACAGTAGTTTCTGAAAGCTGCACAGTCAAATTGCTTCCCATTGTCTGTTATGATGGAGTGCGGAATTCCGAACCTTGTAATGATAGCTTTCTAGATAAACTTGATTATGTTTGCTGGCGTGATTGTGGCCAAAGGTTCTGCTTCTACCCACTTCGTAAAGTGATCAACAGCTACCACCAAAAACTTACGCTGTCCGGTTGCTATAGGAAAAGGCCCCACTATGTCGAGACCCCATTGTGCAAATGGCCACGGGCTATGAATCGGCACCTGAGAGGAAGGCTTCTGATGGTTCAGATTACCAAATCTCTGACATTTGTCACATTTCTTGACGAGCTCCTTAGCATCCTTTTCCATGGTCGACCAGTAATATCCTTGTAACATGGCTTTCCGAGCTATAGCCTGTGCCCCCTCATGGGCTTCACAAATTCCTTCGTGGATTTCCCTCAACACATAATCTCCTTCCTCCATGCTCAAGCACTTTGTCCACGGGGCTGAAAAGGACCGTCTGTAAAGTTGGTCGTCTATGATGGCATATCGACTGGCCCGCCTAACTATCTTTCGAGCTTGCAATGGATCCTCCGGAAGATCTCCATTATTCAGATATTGGTAAATCGGGAGTCGCCACCCATCCATCGGCTCCTGCATGTGCACCTTGTATGTTTCATGGGTCGGGGCTGTTATAATGGACCATATGATGCACGAATCAAATGACTGGTTTCGGAGGCATGCCTGCTTGGCTAAAGCATCTGCTTCTTCATTTTCAGCTCGGGGTACCTGCTCGATCGACCACGTACATCCCCTCTTTTCCAATTAGGAGAGGAGCGCAGAAATCAACTCCTTATATCTGATCATCATGTGGTCCTTTGCTTCGAACTTTCCGAGCATCTGGCTAACAATAAGCTGTGAGTCAGAGTAAATAATCAAGGAGTCTGGTCTTACCTCTATGGCTAGTTGTAGCCCAAAACTGAAAGCTTCGTATTCCGCTACATTATTGGTCGCCTGAAATGCTATGTGGGCCATTCCACGAACTACCACTTTCCCTGGCCCCATTAATATGACCCCGGCTCCCGCTCCTACAGATGAAGATACTCCGTCCACAAATAACTTCCAAGAACATGGATGTGGCTTTGGGACACTTGAGTGTAGTTTAGCCATAAAATCAGCAAGGATTTGGCCTTTCATTGACGGACGGGCTTCATATCGTACATCAAATTCTCCCAATCGGGCCGCCCACTCGGTAATTCTTCCGGATGCCTCCGGTTTCTGTAGCACCTTTCTGAGGTTTGAATTAGTTCGGACAACAACAGCGTGCGCCTGAAAATAAGGTCGGAGCTTGATGACGGATGTTACCAAGGCGAAAGTAAGTTGCTCAAGTATGTGGTATCGCAACTCGGCTCCTCTCAAGACCTTGCTGGTGTAATAAATGGGGAACTGCTGGCTGCCTTCTTCCCTCACCAAAACCTAACCCAAAGCCCCTGTTGAAACTGCGAGGTACATGTATAAGGTTTTTCCTGGTTGTGGCCGACTTAGTAGAGGTGGGGTAGTAAGAAAATGCTTCAGTTCATCAAACGCCTTCTGACAATCCGGAGTCCACTCGAAACTCTTTACTTTCTTCAGAGTACTGTAAAAAGGCAAACATCTCTTTGCCGAACAGGAAATGAACCTGCCGAGTGCTGTTATCCTCCCATTGAGCTGTTGAACTTCCTTTATCGATTTTGGCGACTTCATTTCCAGTATGGCTCGGATTTTATTTGGGTTCGCCTCTATCCCCCTTCTTGAAATCATATACCCTAGGAACTTCCTAGATTGCACGCCGAAGGCGCATTTTTCTGGATTCAACTTTAAGCCAAACTTCCTTAGAACTTCAAAGGTCTCCGATAGCTCGGTTGGAAGGCTTGCTGCCGTCTTACTCTTGACTATCATATCGTCTACATAGACCTCAATGTTTCTCCCCAGCTGATCGGCGAACATCTTGTTCATAAGTCTCTGGTATGTGGCTCCCGCATTCTTTAGCCCAAACGGCATGACTCGGTAACAATAAGTAGCTCGGTGGGTCACAAATGCGGTTTTTTCTTCATCATTCTTGTCCATAGGTATTTGATGATACCCTGCCGAAGCGTCCAAAAAGGCGTACTCATCAAAACCCGAGGTGGAATCAACCAGGAGATCGATGTTAGGCAATGGATAGCAATCCTTGGGGCATGCCTTGTTCAAGTCCGTAAAATCCACGCACATCCTCCATTTCCCATTCGCCTTTTTTACCAGCACCACGTTTGATAACCAGTTCGGATACAGCACCTCTCTGATACGCCCTTGATGTCCGAGGGTTCCCAGGCGAACACATCTTCATATTCCGATAGAATGGCTACTAAAACCTCCCTTTCCTTGCCCGTTTTGCTAGCGGCGATCTTAACGACTTTTCCCGGTGATAGCTCCACTTCCTGCAATGAGTCTACAGGCTAGGCATTCCTGGTTGTTGGGATGTCCAGTGGGTCCAAAGGTAAAGCTTGGTCAGCCTCCTTTAACATAGTGACATAGGTTTCCCGGGCTGTCTTCTGATTTCCCCTTAACACGGCCACCCCTCTCTGCACTGGTATCTTTACGAGCAGCTTTCTCATAGAAATATATGCATCCACCCCGATGAGAAGAGGTCGGCCGATAATCACATTGTATGCCATTGGTATATCCACTACCATGAAACAGGCCTTGCAATTGCAAACACAGTCTTCATCCCCGAGCTGCAAGTTCAACACCACAGACCCTTCTACTTTGATCGGACGCCCGGATATTCCAATGAGTGGAGCCGACACGGCTTCTAACTTGTTGGCGGACATGCCCAGCTCCTTATATGCCTGCGAAGTGATGAGATTTACCGCACTTTCAGTATCTACCAAAATCCTCTGGACCAGAAAGTCTTGTATTAAAGCCTCAACAACCAACGAGTTAATATGGGGACTCCGAACATGATTTTCATCTTCTGCTGAAAATTTGACCTCATAACCCTTCTCAGTATGTCCCACACCTATTGAGAACACCTCTTTGGCTTTTCGCTTCCTTGACTGTTCAAAAACATTGTAATGCTTTCCCCCTGCTATGACATGAATGACTCCAGCTGGAGCTTTTTTGCTTGGACCTGCCCCGTTGTTCGCACCGCGCGGAGAAGGCGACCTCTTCCTCGTACTTCTCTCATTACCTTTTACAAACTGACCGAGCCTACCTCTCTGGATAAGATTATCAATCTCGCGCTTCAGCTGCCGGCAGTCGTTTGTTAGATGGCCCTTGTCCCTGTGAAAGGAACAGTAAAGGCTCTGATCTCTGCTAGGGTCTTCGATCATTGGGCGCGGCCAATCAAATCTCTCGTTCTCCTTCATCCATGCTAGAATCTGGGACCTCGACGTGTTTAAGGGTGTAAACCTTTCGTCTTGTTTGCCCCTAGGAGTAGACTTCGAAACAAGGAAAGCTCGGTGTGAGCTACTGGATCTTCTATTTCTGCCGTCATCCCGGCTATTGTTGCCTCTCTCCCGACCTGTACGGAAACCCCTGTCCGATTCTCGGCCCTGCGAACTGTAACGGAGACGACGAGCCCGGGACATAAGTTCGGTGAAATCGCCAGGTGGCTTTTTGCTTAAGGAATCGCTGAAATCCTGACACCTCGTATTCCTTATGAGTGCATTAATAGCTACCTCCAAGTTTAAATTTTGGATGTCCATGGCCACTGTATTGAATCTTTCGACATAAACTCGGAGTGCTTCTCCTTTCTCCTGATGAACCATGGTGAGATCGGCCGAAACTTTGGCCAGTCTTATTGCAGCCACGAATTTAGCTATGAACATATCGCTAAACTGTTCGAAACTGTGAATGGAGTTCTCCGAGAGGTTTCGAAACCAGATCTGCGCAGAGTCGGTAAGAGTCTGCAGGAACATTTTACACAAAGCAGCATCTTCCGTTGTATGGACTAGCATGGTGTGATGAAACTCGTCTAGGTGAGCTCGGGGATCCGAGCTTCCGCTATACTTCGGCAAATTTGGCAATCTTATCTGCGGGAATGGAATTGTTAAGATATCCCGAGACAGAGGGGACCGAAAACTACCCTGGTACTGCAAAGTGTTTCGATTTTGGAATTTCTGCATTCTTTCCTCAAACATTCTTTCAAACTGTTCTGTTGTCATTGTAATAGTTGCTCCCGGAGCTAATGTGCTCAGCAAAGGAAGCGGAAGTGGGGTAGTTTGGGCGGGGAGTTGTGTTTGGATGGGTGTTTGAGTTGGGAGTGTTGTTGTGGCATTATTTTGAGGTACTATTTGGGGTGACTGAGCCGCTATAGCGGATAAGGCAGTTAAGAAAGTTTGAGCGGCTTGAGGGGTGATGCCCGGGATCATGGGGACGGGCACGGGTGCTGGTGGTGTTACCGGGGTTTGCTCTTGTAACTGGGTAAAGAGTTGTCGTATTTGGAGTGGGGAAATTTACTCAGTAGAAGCCGGTTGTGGGTCATGGGAGAGCTGGCCAAGGTGGTTGGTTTGTGGCTGGGGAAGGGGAAGTGCAGTATTTTGGGTGTTGGAAGTAGCACCGGTAGGGACAGACAAGTCAAGAAAAAGGTCCATCGTCTACTGAAATCTGAAATCTGAGGAGTATTCTACGCTCACCGCACCAAATGATAACAACCTAACTTTTGTGAAGTCTTCTTCCTGCTAATCACCTGAAAGGAACTGTGAAATACCGCCGGTTTCCGATGGTGGAAGCTCCGACGATTAAGTCAGTAATTTAGAGAAAATTAGGTTATTTCAATAGAGTCTAGAGAGAGTTAATGTACCTGTGATCTCCCTTTTTATAGAGTCTTCCTTTTGTCCCTAAATAGGAAGATAATTCCTAAATAAGAGGAAATTATGCTGATTTCCTGATTAATACTTGTTTCCTTATCTGTAACCGATCAATGAATGATTCCTAGCACTTTTCCTCTTTGATATCCCAGAATCAGTGCACTATATAAGAAATATCCGGAGTTAATGACTTGTCATATACGATAACCGAACTGTATGGATAACCGAACTGTACGCGTGTTTAATAATTATAGTGACTTATATCATTTGGTGTTCAGCCAGTGTAAGTTCCGAACTCTAGTCAATCTAAACATGGAGAGAAATACCGAGAAATACCGAACTCCAGTCAATCTAAGCATGGAGAGAAATACCGAACTCTAGCTCAAAGAGCCCGGTTATCAGTATTGATTTTTATCATGATTGTATTTAATTTGATTTATTTTTATACTTTGATTTAATTTGATTCGTTTTGATGTTTATGGATGTGGTTTGATTATAAATTTATTATTTACATTTTTTTTATTTTGTATTAATTTTTTGTTTATTTTTCGAAAAATATAGATAAAACGATATCGGGTAATATATGGGTACTAGTAATCGAATTTCGGACGGATACAAATAGTTTAATGTTAATTTGAAATGTATATAGCTAAAGTTTGAATATTTTAACTAATAAATGGATTCGGGTATAAGTATATATGGCAATTTATGGACAACCCTACGAGTGATTAATTGCTAAAGACTTAGTAATTTTGATTAACTATGTTTATAAAGAGATAAACTGATTAATTGCACTTTTATGGCATACTGTGGTTGCTCCAGCCTTCTCTTACTCGCTCATAGGTGATATGAAGGATGTTTTCTTTTCATGTTTAGTGGTGTAACTCTGTCTTTCTTATTTGTTTTTTCTTTTCTTATTTTTAAAAATAAAAAAATGACACTAACATGGATATATAACAAACAGAATGTGTCTCACCCTCCCAATACATGTTACACCCTTTTATTTGATGTTACAAATCAATGTTAATAAAACTGGATAGAACCAAGCGGCTGGACTGATTTAATCTGAACTCGATTGCTGGTTTGGCTTGGTTCATCATAAAAAACCAAACTAGCAAAAAATGGATGACAGTAAAAATTAATGAGCATGAACCAGTTAAAACTTGATTTTATATCAAAATTCTAAATGTCATTGTTTTGGAAAACTTCAGGAAAGTTGCAATGGTTGCTACAGTTGATTGGATGTGGCAAGAGAGAAATAAAATTGTTTTTCAAGAAGACGTCTCTAGGATCATAAGTAGAATTTTTCTAAATGTTAGGTATTAGCTGTTGTATAGCTACAATTATAAGAATACAGATAAATACAAGCTGGATGCAATTTATCTCTGTATGATTGATCTTTAGTTGCTTTATTGACCAAAAAAAAAAAAAATCTGTCTCAGTTTTGACAAGCTTCTGCTTCTCAAAAGATAAAAAAGAAAAAGAAAACAAATTCAACATCGAACTATTAAGGCATACTCGGTATGTCAAATATAATTAAATATTAGGTATTGCCTTTGCACTGTATTCTGATCGAATTGTTGGTGTTAAAGATATAGTTGATATACCCTACACTGAATTTCACATGTAATGACTTAAACACATTTTGATCAATATCATTTAAATTAATATATGGCCACTGCAAGAAAAAAAGATTTTCCCGATGAAAATTCGGCAGATCAATCGTAGGCAAAATTTCTGACGGAAATATTTCTGTCGAAAATTTTACCGACGGAAATGACAATTTCCATCGGCAAAAATACCGGCGAAATTGTCATTTCTGTCGGCAAAAATACCGACAGAAATGTGATTTTTGTCGCAAATTTTGCCGATGGAAATGAACATTCCATCGGCAAAAGTCCCAGTGGAATTATCTTTTCCGCCGCGACTTTTGCCAACGGAATTGTTAATTCCGTCGAAAATTGCAGGGAAAAATTTAAAATTAATATTTTTTTAATTATTTCCTAAAACCTATAAATTTAACCTGTAATATTAATATCCGAAAAAAGAAAAAATTAAGATAATATCTAAATTTTAATATCCGAAAATAATGTAATATAATAATTGTACCAATCATAAAGTTAATAATTATTTAACAAGGTCATAATAGTAATATATGTCTGTCACAAAATCTTAACTAAGCTGATGGTGCCCGCAGTGGCGGTGGCTGACGTGAACGATCAAACCGCTGCGATGATGACTCGACCATACTTAGGAATGATCACGGGGCGGGGCGGGCCGGTGGGGAGCCAAATTCCCCGTGGAAAAATGCCCCCTGTCCCCGTCCCCGCGGGGATCCCCTTCCCCAATAAAACTACACAATTTTAATGAAAATTTTTGACATCGATAGATATTTCCGACCCGAATAAAAAATATTTTACAATATTTATCTTGCAAAATTTAATATCGATGACTTAAAATTAAAAATATCTCATACAATTTAAATACAAATATTTATAAACATTTCATACAATTAAAATACAAATATTTATAAATATTCCATACAATTCAAATATTAATAATTTCACTTGAACAATTTGCACACCGACAAATATCAACCTAAAAAAATTTAATATATATATATATAATTATAAAATATTAATTTTTTTTTCGGGGCAGGGATGCCGTTCCCCGTCCCTGCCCCGAATTCAAGGGTGGAAATTTTTTTCTCCCCGCCCCCGCCCCCGCGAGGGAAAAATTCGGGGATTCCCCGCCCCATTTGGGTCGGGTCCCTGCCAGGGACGGGGAATCCCCGCCCTATGATCATCCCTAACCATACCCTTCAAATTAGCCATCTCATTGCGTAGCTCATATATGAAGTCGAGTAATTGTTGCCACCGAGTTTCTGAATCTTGCCACCGAGCTTGTGATTTTTGCAATTCAGATCTCAGCTCACGTACAGTATTCCGAAATTCATGTACTTCGTTGGAGGCAGAGCGCCTATTAGATGCCCATGTACTTGAGCTGGAGGAATGCAAGTAATAGGTTTTGGCCAAAGAATCTAAGCCAAAGACCCGTCCTTGCTGGTCTCTACCACCAACCATGTCATAATAAATCTGATTCGCATCAATATTTTCGGAATTATGTTAACATTGCTAAATTGTCTCTTGCACTTATTCCTGTTGTAAAACAAATGCTTTATATTAATTAATGATTAATAATAACTAATATTAAATATTAGTGAAATATAATAATTTTAACATACATGTGTAAGCCTGACTCGAGAATTGATGAATGTTTGACCATCATGATTCTTGGTGTGGGTGTGTAAAAAGACCTCACGTAGCATAAACGGTCTACCCATCGATACTTCCTGCAAACAAATAAAGAATTATAATTGAACTATAATTTAATGACTTTTCCTACAAGTTTTTACTAGAATTTTGACAGAGTTTTTCCTAAATTTTAACCAAACCTCCTGTACACAAAGACAGAAAAGCACTTCAATTTTTTTCTTATACTAGCATCCAACAACAATGCAAACTCCTAACACAATTTTGTCTTTCCTATCCACATCTATTATAATGAGAGAAGTCTTAAACAGTAATAACAATAATTACAGTAATAACAGTAATGGTTTGTAATACTTACAAGTCTATCTGCATGATCCCGATGGGACATTGATCATCCAGTATGCAAGCATGAACTGACTCCCTCAGCTCTTCCCCATCTATTATTAGAATTCCGCTTTGAAATGGAAAGGGTCTCGGTGTTATCCAATATTGTTGCCAGTGCGCCTATATATCTTTGATTATGTAACGAGGTCGTACACGATCAGTGTGTAACCCGCACACTAAGTCTCTGTAACGTGCTCGAGCACGAGTCTCCCATACATAATACATGATATCATCAAATTCTGAATCCCAGTAAGATTGTTTCTTATGAGAATGAACAAAAAAACATATTGTAAGTAAGTGTAAACTACAATTTGTTATATATTTAATATTATCATAATTTATTACCTTGAATTCTTCAAAATAAAAATCTTTTGTTTCTTGTGATACCTTCTTCCAGACATAACCATCATAATCTATTCTGTTCTTGAACATGGTCGTCATTGAGCGTAAGCACTTTCTTGAAGGATTCAAACTAATATACAATAATCTTAATAAAGTCAGTAAAAGTAATAACTATCGTTAAAATTAATACAAATTGAAATATTAATCACTTACTCCCCAGCTGTAATAGTGATATAGATTCTTCCATCAACTCCAACTGAGCCAGGCATAGGCTGTTCCGCTAGTTCTGTTCCTGATAGCTGAGATGGCATAGCTTCAGTATTGACCATAGGAGTAGAAGGTGTGGTAGATGGGGTAGTAGTAGGGATGGTCAGTGATGCAGTAGCCTGAGTGCTAGCATTGAACACAGGCAATGGGGTTGATCCCTCACCAATACTGTCACCCCCATCATGCACCCTGAGTCGTGGAGGAATCATATTACTCTTCTTTCTCTTATACATTTTTTGAACCTGACATTATAAAAAAATTGCATATTGTCAAATAATAGAATATTATCAACTGTATAGTAAACATATCAAATAAAAAAATAAGTTAGTGCAATAATAATTGTTCTCACATGATATAAAATTAGGTAAATAAATTATTCGCTATCATCACTCAGCTGTAAATCGTAATCACAATCATCCTCATTTTCCAATGAACAAGAATCAAATTCAGCCTCGTCATCGGATCTCTTGCCAACCAAAGATTCCTCATCATCTTCACATGAAATGTCAACATATTCATTGTCTGCATAGTTCAACGTATCATTATTATCATAAGTCAGAGTTTCATTCATTTCATGAACTTTCAGTTGTTCCTCTTAAAATGCATTTTTATTTTCAGAGCGTTCACTTTATCCAGTAGCTTTCCTTTCAAAAATATCTCTTGGTTTAACTTTGCAAGCTGACAACCATTTTGTTTTACCTCATTTTAAGCTTGGATAAGAGAGATAATACACCTGGATCACTTGCATTGCCAATACAAAAGGTTCAAAGTTACTAAATCTTCTCCGCTGGTTGATATGAACTAAATTGTATCTGCTATGCATTTTTGTTCCAACGTTATTAGTTGGATCAAACCATTCGCACTTAAATAATACACAGCGTTTTATTGGCAATGCAGGGTACTCCAACTCAAGTATGTTAATAATTTGCCCATAATAATCCATCAACTCCTCTTGAATGCAAACCCCACTGTTTACCGTTGCCTTATTATGACCATGACTTTGTGTATAAAATTTGTATCCATTCACGAAATATACCAGATACGATTTAACATATCGCAAAAGTCCTTTCGCAAGATCAATTATGAACTTGTTCTCAATTGAATTTGTTGATGCCTACATGTTGAAATTCTAACGTCATTTAAACGAATATTGCATAACTGTATAAATCAATTTGTATATTGGAAGTCAAAACTTACATATGTCTTGAACCGATGATGAAAGTGCTTTTCGACTTCCTTGTTCACCTCATTTTGATTTTTTTCAGGCATTAGCTCCCGTATCCATTCCTCAAATAATCTATAATAACCATATAAGTTTTTATTATACCATTCACATAGTAAACTAAATTAGCAATTTTATATATATATTAAACTTACCGCACGAAAGGTTGAACTTCTTGGCAATTCAATAAAATGTAACTATGGGCAGCTGCTAATTCTTCCTCTGTTAACATTCTCCTTGTTGAGCGTCCATGTAAATGTCCAGGATACGTAAATATGGTTAAATTTCTGTCCTGATTACTTGTTTCACCCCCATCATCATTACGAGGTTATTTCCTCTATTTTGTGGGTACATGTGGTTCAAAATAATGCAAACAAAATGTACTTGCTTCCTAAACCAAATACGCATTACATATTGAACCTTCAACTCTAGTTTTGTTTTTCACATTTTTTTTTTCAAGTGAAATAAATACCTACATGACATTTTTGATTCACATTAATTACCATAACAAATAAATTAATAGCAATTGCGTATTATAACTATTTACCTCTCAAAGGGATATATCCATCGATATTGAATAGGACCAGTAAGTTTCGCCTCATGTGCTAAATGTACGGGCAGATGCTCCATACAATCAAAGAAGCTTGGAGGGAAAATCGATTCTAGTTTGCACAGGTTTACCGGAATTTTCAATTCCAATCTTGCCATGTCTGTCGAATTTATCTCACATGATGTTAAAGTTTTGAAAAACAAACTTAGCTCGGTTATACTTTCCCATACTTTAGTCGGTAATAACTCTCGAAATGCTATTGGGAGTAGCCTTTGCATGAAAATGTGACAATCATGACTTTTCATTCCGAATAATTTATACTTTCTCATGTCGATGCATCTTGCCAAGTTCGATACATAACCATCCGAAAATTTTAATCCTTTTAACCACTCACACAAGACTTACTTTTGTTTTTTGTCTAATGTGTAGCATGCTTTGGGATATTTTTCGGTTCAAGTATCTTTTCTAACTCAGTCCTTCTACATAACAACTTTAAATCTGCTCGTGATTTCGTATTGTCCTTTGTCTTCCCTTCTATGTTCAAAATTGTGTTGAACAGATTGTCAAAAATATTTTTTTCTATATGCATCACATCTAGATTATATCGTAACAAATTAGACTTCCAATATGGTAAATCCCAAAAGAAGCTTTTTTTCCTCCAACCAAAGTTTTTGTTGATTCTGCCATTAACTTTTTCAGCTTCAAGTTCTGTAACTTTAAGCAAACCCAATTCATCAATCTCTTGCAATATTTTCTCACTACTTCTAATAACAGGAAGAGTTGCTTGTACTACTCTATTCTTAATAAACTTGTTCTTGTTGCGTCGAAATGGGTGATCAGGTGGAAGGAATTTTCTGTGGTTGTCAAACCAAGATATTTTGCACCCATTTTGAAGATAAAAAGCATCTAAATCATCTCCACAGTAAGGACAGTCTAATTTCCCAGCCGTGCTCTAACCAGACAACATAGCATAGGCAGAAAAGTCACTGACTATCCACATTAATGCTGCTTTCGGCATAAAATTCTGTTTAAAAGATGTATCATATGTTTCAACACCGATATCCCAAAGTTGATGCAATTCAGATATCAAGGTTGTAAATATACGTCAATTTTATGCTTTGAATTCCTAGGCCCTAGAACAATCACCATCAAGAACATATATGCCTCATTCATACACATCTACGGAGGCAAATTATAAGGAGTAATTATGATTAGCCATGACGAATATTGTTGGCCTGATTGACCAAAAGGTTGAAACCCGTCAATGCTCAAACACAGCCGAACATTTCGAGGTTCAGCAGCAAAATCAGGATGGATTTTATTGAAATATTTTCATGCGACTGCATCCGATGGATGGCTCATTATTCTATCTGTGTTTTCATTTCATCATGCCATCTCATGTGGGGTGCAGTAACTTCATATACATATAGTCTTTGAAGTCTCGAGGTTAGCAAAAAATAATACATATGTTTTCAAGGTACCAATTTCTGCTTCTTAGTACAATTTCTTAATTTATATCTAGGTTGACTATAAAATTTGCAATCTTGTAAATCCACATTATCCCTCCAAAACAATATACATCCCAACCTGCAACAGTCAATTTTCTCAACAGGCAAACCTAGACCTCTAATCATTTTCTTCATATTGTACAAATTATCAACTATTTTATGGTCAGAAGGTAATAATTCATTGTACCAAGTAAGAATTTTATCAAATTTCGATCAGAAATATGACCTTCAAATTTTATGTTTAATATTCGAGCGACCGAAAATAACTGAGTCATGTTATCACAGTCTGGCCATAATTCTCGATTGTAGGATCATTAAAATATGACATTGATGATCCGATTAGATCAATATATTTGTGGTAGTCTCCATTAGGTATAGATTAGTTGATCTCATTAACTAAGTCACACATATAGATGATGTATTTGAAGTTATGATCATTGAATCGACTCATTAGAGAGTTTCTAATTGCTAAAATTATGATAATTTGTCAATAGAATATTCTCTTGAAGAATGTAATGTAAGAATTTCCTTAAATCTAAGATCATCATGGTAATTAATAAATTATTTATCATATTTTGATATCGAACACCTATTATCTTAGGATGATAGTTGAAAAAATATTGCATATGATTAAATAGTTGTAGAATTAATGATTTATTTAAATGAAATCTATCAACTATTGGTAATGAGTTTAAACTTTATGTTGTCATTAATTATAAATGACTGAAATAAGGCCTTGGTAATGTGATGTAAGAGTTTCCTTACTGATAACCCAGCAAATATCATTTGCTCTAAGGCCCATCTAGCCGACCCACTTAACTGGCAAGGCCCAGAGCCTATCAGCCAAAGGTATCAGACACGAGCCCCTAGGCAGCGCACATGCCCGATCGGCTGATGTGACCACCAGTCCCATCAGCCGCCTGACACAAGGTAGCGCCCATGCCTACCACCTGCTCCTCGTCATGTCGCCGAATACCTACTCTGACAGCCAGTAATCACACCCCAGGCACTCAAGTGCCCCTCGACTGTTTCATATAAATAGTCCAGCCAACGATGGCTCCAGGTATCGATTACCCAACTTTATCTTTCTAAAGCACATTCTCTCTCTAAGCTACTAACTTAAGCTTCGGAGTGATCACGCCTGGTCCGACCGGGCTCATCTTATTGTAGGGTTATCTCGTCCGATCGGATCGCTCTCTCTCCTACAGATAAAGACATTCTTGGATTTATCATTTGGTGCTTTCATTGAGAGATGGCAAACTCGAGATCCAATGAGAATACGGCCCCCATGGACCTGAACCATGATGACAACGCTCGTGCCATATCAGGCACCTCGAGAAGGAGGGAAGCACCCACCAGGTCCCCCATGAGGACTAACCTCCTTCCCGAATTTGATAATGCCGCTACTAGGCAACCAGAGGACACTCCCATCACTGTGAGGGACATGCGCGCCATTCTCAGTGATTTTACGAAAAGCATTGTTCAAACCCTTAAGAAGGGTAAAATGCCAGCCGCTTCTGAAAGAGCCCAAGAGGATTACCTCACCGGCGAAGACTTCAGGAGAAATAGGAATAAGGGAATCATCATCAATGAGTCCCGAGCTCAGGGAACCCGGAAAAGCGCGATCAGGACCCCGGGAAGGAGTGACAAGGGAAAACAGATAATGTCTGCGAATAGGGCCTCTCCCTACAGCAGTAGGTCCGCCACTCCATCCGTGAGGGATGACGTATCCCACATGTGCACCCCAAACCGCAGCCAGATGAGAAAGCACAAGGGCGAGTCCACCGCCACGACCCTGAGCAAACAGAACCCATGGACTAAAGAAGACCAGTGGTTCAAGCAGAAGCTCAAGCAGTTTGGTTTCCTCCCGCCCAAAAAAGGCGCCTTTGAAGGAAACACTTGCGGGAATACCGCCTCCCCCTTCTGCAGAGAAATCACTGATGCTGAGCTCCCCCCCAGGTGGAGAGATGTGGTTATGGAAAGGTATACGGGAAAAACCGATCCTACCACGCACTTGGCCGAGTACTTGACCAAGGTACAGGTCTATACTTATGACGAAAGAATAGCCTATAGGGTTTTCCCTACCACCTTGGGAGGGGATGCATTGACGTGGTTCCATGAGCTGCCTCTAGGCTCCATTAGGTCATTCAGACAGTTAAGGAAACTGTTCACCACAAGGTTCATTGTGCAAACACGTGCGCCTAAGACGGTGAATGACCTGTGCAACCTTTACCAAAGGACCAACGAAAGTCTCCGAGACTACATCGACAGGTTTCAGGCTACCATATCTGAAATAAGAAATATCAGTGTCGAGATGGCGGCCACCGCCTTATCAGGGGGCATCACTGACCGACCACTCTTTCAGTCGCTTACAACAAGACCCCCATCCAGCTTTGCTGAACTTATGGAGAGGGCCAGGCAACACATCCAGCTGGATGATGCCCTTAGGTCCAACAGGAGAGAAAGGACCAGCATTCTGGACCGCCTACAATATCCGGACAATCGCTCTACTCAAAGAGCCCCCACTTCCGATCGGACAGCTAGAGGCCAAGACGGAGCTCAAAGTTCCAGAAACTCAGGCCAGGCTAGAGGATTGGGCAGAGACCGGAACCCACGTCCAGACGATCAGGCAGAGAGGATGTATACCCCTCTCAATGCTACCCCAACTGCGGTGCTAATGTGGATCAAAGAGAAGCACCGCAAAGTCAACTGGCCCAGGGACCTCTCCGAAAAAAGCCGGGTTGTGAGGGACCCAAGCAGATATTGTGAATTCCACAGAGACGTCGGTCACTTAACCGACGACTGCACCTCACTTAAAAAGGAGATTGAAAGGCTGATATGCCGAGGGGCCCTCAAGAGATTCACAGGCCAGGCCAGAGGGGACGAACCCTGTAGACAGCCGAAGCCTCAAAGGGATGATGCTGACTCAGACGATGATGAGCGCAGGAACCCCAGAAACGCCGATCCGGGCAGGCCCTATGCCAGGGTAATAAACGTGATCACCGGAGGGTCATCCTATAGCGAAGATCTCCCCAAGAAAGGGAAAGGCAAAGGCGTCTACTCCCCAAGAAAGGGAAAGGCAAAGGCGTCTACCTCTCCCGCCAGGCAGAGCAGCCTGCCTCAGTCACCATTTCCAGCGAAGACGCACGAGACGTCCTGTTCCCTCATGAGGACGCTCTCGTTGTAAGAGCTCGGATAAATAATTTCAATGTAAAGAGAATTTTGGTGGACAACGGCAGTGCTGTCAACGTCCTAACTCTCCAGGCCTACCGAGCCATGGGACTCCTGATCGGAGAGCTGAAGCCGAATGCCACTCCTCTGATTGGCCTGGGCAACGCCACTATCCCCGTGGTGGGATCTGTAGAGCTCTTTGTCGAGCTCGGCCAAGAGGCAATAGCTCACGCTTGTAAGGTAATTTTCATGGTTATTGACATGACGTTTGCCTACAATGCCATTTTCGGTAGGCCATTGCTTTTCCAGACAGGAGCTGTGACCTCCATCCGCTACATGGTGATGAAGATTCCAACCACAGGAGGCGTTGCCGTCTTGAGAGGTGACCAGAAAGCATCCAGGGAGGCTTACATCACCATGATAAAGCAACAGCGAGAAGCAATGGTCGTAGAGCCCGGCCTCAAGCGGCAAGAGCAGGAGGCAAGGCCCAGGATGGACCCAGCAGAGGCGACAAAGGCCAGGTCGCTAAATAAAGGGAAAAATGTTCAGGTGGGGACAAGCATGGATAAAGAAACTGAAGAAGCCATCATGCATGTCCTGACCATCAATCAAGCGACCTTTGCCTGGAAGCCGGAAGATATCCCTGGTGTGGACCCCAAGATAATCACCCACAAGTTAAATGTGGACCCAAACTTCTCTCCGATCCGCCAAAAGCTAAGAAGGCACGCACCCGATCGGAGGAAGTTCATTTCTGAAGAGGTGGATAGGCTACTCAAGACCGGAACCATCCGAGAGGTAGACTACCCTGAATGGCTGGCTAACGTGGTGTTGGACAAGAAGAAGTCTGGCAAGCTGCGGATGTGTGTCGACTTTACCGACCTCAATAAGGCATGTCCCAAAGACAGCTATCCCCTGCCAAGTATAGACCAGTTGGTAGACGCCACAGCAGGCCACGCCATTTACTCTCTTCTAGACGCATATGCTGGCTACCACCAAATACTGATGTGGCTCCTTGATCAGGAGAAAACTAGCTTTATCACAGACGACGGGACATTCTGCTACAGGATGATGCCGTTCGGACTAAAGAATGCTGGGGCCACATATCAGCGTCTAATGAACAAGATCTTCAAAGACTAGATCGGACAGAATGTCGAAGTATATGTAGATGACATGATCGTCAAGAGCCGAAGCGCCGAGGAACATCCAGCCGATCTGGCAAAAGTTTTTGACACTCTGAATAAATTCCAGATGAAGCTCAACCCCGAGAAGTGCGTCTTCGGGGTACCATCAGGAAAATTTTTAGGATTCCTAGTCTCCCAACGAGGGATTGAGGCAAATCCAGAAAAAATAAAGGCCATCCTCGAGATGCAACCCCCCAGGAGCATAAAAGACGTGCAGAAGCTGAATGGAAGGATAACAACTTTAGGACGATTCATTTCCTCTTCAGCTAAGCGCTGCACCCCTTTCTTCAAAAAGCTGAGGAAGAGTGAAACTTTTGTCTGGGGGAAAGACTGCCAGCAAGCCTTCGAAGAGCTGAAGGCATTCCTCACCAACCCGCCGCTGCTCAGCCGACCGGTACCAGGTAAAAATCTGTACCTCTATTTAGCCACCTCTAAGGAAGCTGTTGCAGGTGCCTTAGTCCGAGAGGAAGATACTATACAGCTACCCTTGTACTACGTAAGTGAAGTACTCAGAGGTGCAGATCTAAGAAGGGCCGGTCGAGCAGCTCATTATTGCCCTCATGATGTGTGCAAGGAAATTGAGACCTTACTTCGAGGCGCACACAATTGTTGTCCGATCGAGTCATCCTCTTAGAAAGATACTCCAGACGCCCGATCTGGAAGGCAAAATGGTGGCATGGGCAATTAAGCTACAGTCATGGGATGTCAGGTACGAGCCCAGAAAAGCGATAAAGGCCCAGGCTTTAGCAGATTTCATAGCTGAATTTGCGGGTGAGGAACCACAAAGTCAGCCCAAGTCACAAAACTGGGAAATGACGGTGGACGGCGCAGCAAACGACACTCGAGGAGGCATCGGCATAGTAATAAAAGGCCCTCTGGGCATCACAATAAGGTACGCCATAAAGCTTAATTTTAAAGCTTCTAATAATGTGGCAGAGTATGAGGCGCTCCTTCAAGGGCTGAGACTGCTCCATGCCATCCGACCGGAGTCAGTGGCCATCAGGAGTGACTCCCAGTTGGTAACCAGTCAAGTTTTGGGAACCTTCGAGGCACGCAAGGCCACGATGATCCAGTACCTTGCCAAAGTCAAAGCTGCTTGCGCAAAACTAGAAGAGGCTGGGTCGGAATGGGTGCTACAAAAAGTCCCGAGAGACCAAACTGCAGAAGCCGATCGGCTAGCTAAGATGTCTGCTTCCACACAAAGCGTTATAGAGGAAAACATTGCCGTTGTCGACCAGACTTCCTCCTCATTAGACGAGCCAGATATGATAGAGATCGATCAAGAGAATGAAACCTGGATGAGCTCAATCACGCAGTTCCTCCAGACAGGACGTCTGCCTGAAAACAAAGATGAAGCTCAAAATGTATCTCGAAAATCTCTCAATTACTCCATCATTAACGGTGATTTGTACAAAAAAGCTTTCAGCCACCCTTGGCTCAAGTGCGTGACGGAGGAAGAGGGAGACTATATCCTCAGAGAGCTCCATGAAAGCATATGCGGGGCGCATGAGGCAAGCAGAGCCATGGCAAGAAAAGCCCTTCAGACGGGATATTACTTGCCTAGCATGCTCAAAGATGCCCAGGAGAAAGTAAGGATATGCCCGCAATGCCAAATACACGGCAGGATTATAAGGCAGCGTGGAGCAGACCAACAGCCGATCGGAGTCGCTTGGCCGTTCGACCAATGGGGGATGGACATCTTAGGACCTTTTCCCCAAGGCAAAAAGCAGATGAAGTTCCTCATAGTAGCAGTAGACTACTTCTCCAAATGGATTGAGGCTGAGCTGGTAGCCACCATCACAGCCGAGAGGGTCAAGAGCTTTACATGGAAGAACATTATCTGCAGGTATGGCTTACCTAATGTTTTTATCGCAGATAATGGCAAGCAGTTCGACAGCTCCATTTTCAGAAACTTTTGCCAAGGCTTGAACATCAAACTAAAGTTCACATCAGTCGCTCATCCCCAAAGCAACGGAATGACCGAGGTCTCCAATCGGACCATCTTGGAGGGATTAAAGAAGCGACTGGGTCAAGCCAAAGGCAACTGGACTGAAGAACTGCAGAGTGTCCTATGGACGTACAAAACGTCGCCTAGAACAGGCACTCATCAAATGCCATTCTCCCTTGTCTACGGCTCCGAAGCAATGATTCCTGTAGAGGTCGGCCTCCCTTCTTACCGATCGGCTCTCTACTCCGAACGGATGAACACTCAAGAGAGATGCCAAGACTTAGATCTCATAGAAGGAAAGAGGGAGGACGCCTACACCAAGATCGCTGCCTACAAATAAAAAGTGGCCAGATACCATAATGCTAAAGTGAGGTCCAAAACCTTCAATGTAGGTGATCTGGTGCTCAGAAAGGCAGAATTAGGCTCGGGAAACGCCGGAGTGGGAAAGCTAATGCCAAATTGGGAAGGGCCCTACGAGGTCTCTAAAGTCTTAAGCCCGAGCACTTATAGGCTCCGAACTATGGAAGGGCAAGATATCCCCAGAAGCTGGAATGTTGAGTTACTCAAGAAGTACAATGTCTCATAATGTATCAGAACCTGGCATTTGCTTGATTAATAAAAAGGTTCCTTCTTTCATGACTGTTCAATTAGTGCATAGTATAGTGTTCTACGCCAGGCTTGATGCCCATCCCAAGCTAAAAAAGCGAATCTGTCGCGATGGAGGATCTTACCTCCCCAAGTATTATCCATATTATAGAGGATCTAACCTCTCTCGCTCGGTTATGCAATTTTTATGCAATTCTACGAGTATCACTCAACTCGGTTATGCAATTACTATGCAATTCTACGAGTATCACCTAGCTCAGCTATGCAATTCTTATGCAGCTTTATGAGCATCACTTAGCCTAATTGTGCAAATTTAATGCCATCTGAAAAGCCAGATTGACCCGATCGGTCACTGAGCTTAGGCATTATCCGAATTCAGGAAGTACTTGCAAAATTTAAATGCAAATATTATGCTATTTCACGAGTGGTACTTAGCTCGATTATATTACAAAATTTAATACAAACTTATGTATACATTGACTCGCAAAAAAATGCAATTTTATTAAGAATATCTCCACTATACAATTTGTAAATAATTGTTACAAAGATAGAAAACAAAAAGCAAAGCTAATTTAAGCTCCTATGCTAACTATCTATGTTTACAATTTCCACCTCACCAGGAGGATCAACGATTTGCTCGGCGATATGCTCCGCAGTGGATTGAGAAGGGTCGGCATTCGATGGTACAGATCCTACCCCCCCTTCAGAGACAGGCCCCATTGAGGAAGGCGCCATTGGCTCGGCTTCAGGCGCAGGAGGAACCACCGTTTCGGCTTCGGGGGCTAAAGGCGCCGCAGACTCTACTTTGAGTGGAACCTCTTGGATCGTCTCGGGAGGCAAAGGACCTTCTCCAGTAGCTCTCTCGGTTGCTTCGCCCTCGGGAGCGCCCTCATCGTCATCATCATTTGGAGGAGCAGGCAGTGACGCCGGGTCGTCCATCCATGTCAGATCCGCCCCGGGGAAGCGCCGCCCAGCTTCATGAACTAGCCGAGACAACAGCTCCACCTGAGTGTCTGCTAACTCATCAATCAAACGCTCCTTTTGAGTGGCAAGCTCCATTTCAAGAATCTTCGTGAAGGAAACCTCCCTCTCCCCTTCCGACGTCCTCAAGGACTCCACTTCTTTCCGAAGCTGCTTGCCCTCTGCCTTCAACTTGGCGTTCTCAGCAGCCAACTCTCTGCACTCGGCATCCAGTCGGGTTGCATCTGCCTCGAACCGCCTTAGCTGCGCACCCTCCGCAGATAGACGGGCAACTTCGCCTTTCAGCCTGTCGGCCTCGTTCTGCCGAGCCTTCAGATCCTGAGCACTTTGGTGGGCCTCCTTCCTCAAGGCCACTGTCTCCGATTGAGAGGCAGCGTACCGCTCCTCTAGTTTGGCCACCTCAGCTCGAAGGACAGAGTTTTCTTTCTTGGCAGCTTCACAACGTGTGTTCGCCTTCACCTTGGCCGCGGCGCCTGAATCGGCCCTCCCTTTCCACATACAGGCCATCAGATGTAGCTGTTGTGTCCTCCTGGCGGCCTACACAAAATCAAGAGTAAATGGATCAGACACAAAGGTGTAAACGAGCACCAGAAACAAAACAGCAAATACTTACGTCTATTAACTGCTGACTGATGGCATGGCTTTCTCTGCTGAGCTGACTGGCGTCACCGGCTTCCCGATGATCTTCATCCCGGAGAAGACCCCGGCAGATGTAATTAGCCACTTGGCCCACCGACCATTCATCGCCAAAGTTCTCTCTCAGAATATCCTTCATAGGAACCATTCGTCGATCGGATGAGCGCCGTGGAGACTCGCCGTGTTGCACAGCTTTGCCTCTTGCGGCAACCCGAGCGTCCGACTCGGCTACCAGCTCAGCAGCCCTCCTCTTGGCCGCTTCCTCGGCCTTCTTCTGGGCAGCCTCCTCAGCCCTCCTTTTAGCAGCCTCTTCTACCTCTCGGAAAGTGGCATCGATCGGCGTATCATCTTCGTCCGACTCATCCTGAAGAGTGTGGCGCCGAGTGCGCGCCAGCCGAGGAGAGGTCTCAGTCCGAGGCACAGACTTTTGTCTAGCAGCAGTGGAGGTAGGCGCAGTAGTGGCGGCAGGAGGCGCCGAAGAGATTGGAACTGCTGCTATAGCGGGGGCCGTTGTAGAGGTCTCAGCCGCCCCCCTAGAAGCTTGAAGCTCGGCCGAAAGGACCAATTTTCTCCTTTTTCTTTGCTCCTGGACCTTCTTTTCTGCCTCGCGTTTCTGCCTGATCCGATCGCCAAGCTGCCTGGAGGCTCCATTCCCACCGGCCATCTCAGCTGCAACCAGACAATAAACAAGATAAGTTTTTCATACACAAATTCCTTTCACAAAGCATAAATAAAGTGCAATGCATGATTGATGCACGATGATTGGGTTTTCTCCCCGATCCTAATGCTCACGTTCTACGTTCTCAGCGTCTCGGGAGCCGGGCGAGCCAAACAGTGTACGTAGAAGGAAACTGGATTGATAGGGCTCTCCATTCCTGCTGATGGCTTCCATCAACTTTTTTATGTCCTTCTCGTACATAGTCTGGCCGACGGCTAGGTCCTTCAGAATCTCGACCCTAGCCGATCGGGTGAGGCGCACCCCAAATCCACCTTTCCTCCCCACCAAGAAATACCGTTCTTTGTATCCTTTAATAGAGGTGGGGACGAACATTAATTTCCTCTTTGGGCGGCTTGTAAAGAAATACTCCGCTCCGTCGCTCCGACCCGAGATGTAGAAGAAGTGAGTGAAAAGCTCCAGGGTCGGTGCTACCACTTCTATTTGGCAAAGGATTTTGAAGCACGCCACTGATCTCCAGCCGTTCGGATGTAATTGGTTTGGGGCGAGACCATACCCCCTCAGCACCGCCATTTCGAAGGCGCCCAATGGAAACCTCAGGCCTGCATTTAGGCTCCAGAGGTGGCAAATGAACCATTCCCTGCCATCTTGGCCAAAGGGCCCCTCCGTCACCACCATTGGGTCTGGGCAGGCCAACACCGATATCTCATCAGGAAGGCCGTAATTAGAGGGAATTTCGGCTATCTCTCCAGCGGTCAGTCGAGAGTGCAACTCGACGGCTGGTTTGTTCTCATACCACTCCAAAAAACTTGTGTCTAACGCTTCAGCACTACTGGAGGCCATCTTCAACAAAAAAGAATGAAAGAAAGGCGCAACTCTCTTTTTTCTAAATGAAATGGGTGTGGGAAGAAAGCAAAAGACGAAATCACAAAGAAAGCAAAAAGGGGAAAAAGTTACTTACTTGATGAAAAAGACTTAAGAAATTCGAAGAAGGAACAAAGAATAGCTGCAGAGATCTGGAAATCGAAAGGAGATTTTGGCAGAGCTTTGCTAGGGATTTCGAAAGTAAAGAAAGAATGCTTTACAGAGTCCCCTATTTATAGACTGAAGCCTCTCAAAAATGCCAAACGACGCACCATTCAACAAGCGCCACGTGTCGAAAGACATTATGACTCTGCGAAGAGCGAAGCGTTGCCCTCGGTGCGTGCGCAACATTAAATGAAAATAGTTGTCCAAGCAGGCGCGTCTCTTCAGAAAAAGCGCCTCCTAAATTCAAAAAGCGCGCCAGTACGCGTCTTCGGATCGGGAATTTCCAGAACTGATCCCATCCGAACAGACCTACTAAGGCAAACACATGCCCGGTCGAACCTGTTGAGGGGGGACAAGTGATAACCCAACAAATATCATTTGCTTTAAGGCCCATCTAGCCGGCCCACTCAACTGGCAAGGCCCAAAACCTATCAGCCAAAGGTATCAGACACGAGCCCCTAGGCAGCGCACATGCCTGATCGGCTGATGTGACCGCCAGTCCCATCAGCCGCCTGACACAAGGCAGCGCCCATGCCTACCACCTGCTACTCGTCATGTCGCCGAATACCTAATCTGACAGCCAGTAATCACACCCCAGGCACTCAAGTGCCCCTCAACTATTTCATATAAATAGTCCAGCCAACGATGACTCCAGGTATCGATTACCCAACTTTATCTTTCTAAAGCACATTCTCTTTCTAAGCTACTAACTTAAGTTTCGGAGTGCTCACGCCTGATCCGATCGGGCTCATCTTATTGCAGGGTTATCTCGTCCGATCGGATCGCCCTCTCTCCTACAGATAAAAACATTATTGGATTTATTACTTACATTTGTGATTATCATGGTAATTAACAAATTATTTATCATATTTTGATAACGGATACCTATTACCTTAGGATGATAATTGAAAAAATATTGTATATGATTAAATACTTGTAGAATTAATGATCTATTTAGATGAAATCTGTCAACTCTTGATAATGAGTTTAAACTTTATGTTGTCATTAATTATAAATGATTGAAATAAGACGTTAGTGAGGGCAATTGAAAAAAAAAAAAAAAACCGAAGGAAAGAGTTTCTTGAATCATTTATTAATTGGTTATAGTTGACATGGAAACATACGTAATTGGCCATAATTGAGACTTGACAGTTAAATCATATTTTATGGTGACTAGAGCTATAAGGACAGAAGGAAGCACCATATTATTCTTCTACAAGTTTTCAAAAGTATTTGTATATTTCATGCTATTCGGTCGTCAAAAAGTATTGCTAGACGCCAACCTTAATCAGTAAATTGGTCTTACCAATCGGCTTATTGATGAATGCATGGGTCGTACACTAGCAAGTGTTCTGAACTTTGCTAAAAGATTAATTATTTTATTATTTGATAATTAAATCAAAAAATTTAATTAATCAAATAAATAAAGTTTTAATCCAAATGGAATTTTTTTTTTTTTGCGAGCACAGAGAATTTAATTCATGTTAAGGACAAATTAAATTTTTCTACTTAGACTAGAAATATTAAATAATATATCTTGATTAATTTTTTGATAAAATAATTATCAATATATATGTGTGTTTCTGTGTGTGAAATATATATTGGGAAAAAGTATATGGGTTCCCTAAATTTTAATGTTTTCTTACTTTAGATTTTTTGTACTTTAAAAAATTGATATTGAATTTATATATTTTTCGAATCATTCACATTAGAGCAGTTTAAATGAGACTGATGAAATTGAAATGCATGTTTTGTTAATTTCAGATAGGATCAACTTATAATAATGTAAATGATTCGAAAAATATAGAGACTCAATATTAACTTTTGAAAATACATGAACCTAATGTGGAAAAACATTAAATTTCAGGAATCTTAGAATGCATTTTTCCTATATATATTTGGTAATTATATTTAATATTTATTTATTTATATATTGAGATATATATGTAAATTATTAATAAATGATTTATTTGTAAAATTTAATTTAGAATTGGATTAAAAGGTAAATTTGCAATTAAGTTAATTGTAAAATTTGCCGGCCTTGCACTGTGCAAGCTTGTATGATTTCAGCAAATCCCATTTAAGAGTCAAATTTATAACTAAAGTATTGAAAATTTTATTCATAAAATATTAAAAATAATGCATATTTGCCGTTAAATATATTTTGAGCCAAATTTGCTCTTAAAGTATTGAAAATAGTACATATTTGTCCCTTATGTATGTTTTTGGTCAAAATTGTCCTTATTAGTACGTAATTGGTTTAAATTTACCTACTACAAAAAAAAAAAAATCAAATTAGCGACTGATACTTTTTCGTCGCTAATTAATTAGCGACTAAAATCAAAATTAGTCGTAGAAGACCATTTTTTTCAATTTTAGCAGTGGAATAGCGACGAAAATAAATAATCCGTCGCTAAATTTTGGCGGCAACTTATGGCTCTTTTTTTGCGAATAATTTAGTGACTAAAAAATCCGTCACTAATTTTTGCGACTGATTTAGCGACTAAAAAATTAGTCGTTAAAATAGCGACGGCAATATCAGTCGCCAAATTTGGAGGCAATTTTAGCAACTTTATTTGTGACGGATTTAACGACTAAACTTGTTGTCGCTAAATTATTTTTAATTAGCGACGGATATTTCCGTTGCAAAAAAAATTTCAAATTTATTAAAACAATATTTTAGAAATTGAAGTGATATTTTCAAATTTATTAAAAGGTGTGGGGCAGGGACACGAAACGGGGGAATGGGGGAAAAGGGACCGAGAAATCGAGAGAGAGAGAGAGAGAGCAGCGGGAGGCAGCACCGGCAACCACCAAAGGCGATCGGAGATGGCGATCGGACCGTCGCACCCCACAGCGCTGTCCCCGTAGCGTTTTCCCCCGATTCGCGGCATCGCTGTTCTAGGAGAGAGGGAGAAAATCGAAGCTTCTCATGCATTTTTTGGCCAACTCCGGTGGCGGATGACGACACGAGTGGCACTGTGGGACTCACGGCGGACAGACGAACCTTTTGGTGTCCGTGGATCCTCTTCACTCGTGGGCGATGAAGAGATCGGAGTTGGGTGAACCGAAGCTCCCGGCAGCGATTTCGGCAAAACGGCGCGACGAAAGAATAATGAAATTTTGTGGGAATTTCGATCCCAACTGGTATGTGTGACTGCCAAATATACTTTACTAACATGATTTTTAATAAACTAAATTCTTTTAGAGAAAGTTTATGATCTGTGATGTGGATGTTTAGTGTGATAATTCAGTTGGTTGGTTATTAATGCCTGATTATTGCTTGGATTGTTAGTTTATGTGTAGATGAGTAGGAATTCTTGAGTATTGAATCTGTACAGATAGTCGATTAGGAAATCTCCTGTATTGTGTTCTGTGTTATGTTCAATTAGTGGCTTTTAATTGTTAATAGGGTATATGAAAATGGTGTTTAGGTATGTAGAAAATTATAAGATGCAGAAGCTATGTAAGATAGTGATTTTAGTGAATTTATGCTAGAAATGAAAATAAATAAAAAGAATAGTCATTGATGATAATTAGAGAACTTGGGATGTTCAAATGGATAATTAGATACTTAACTTGTTTACTTTATGTGGAATTCACATTATCCATATAAGTATATGTGAACTAAGTTAGAAAAAAAAAGTAATTAAGTAGAAATATGTATATATAAAACTAGGATGGAATTTATCATGAAGAAAATGAATTAAAATAAGAGAATAAGATTTAATAAGAAAGTATAAAGTGAAAGGGGACTAAATTGTAGAAGTTTATGGTATTTGTAAAAGGTATTGGGAATAACAAGTAAAAATAGAAGAAAACAAATAATTTAATGGTTAAAAGTATAATTTAGCATAAAAATACGCTTTAGGGACTAACAGTAATTGTGCATGTTAAATAACAACTTAAACTGTGAAAAGTGAATAAGAAGTGGAAGTCAGACTGTCAGGTCATAAACAAAAGTAAATGGGTTATACGCATTTAAATGAGGTAATTTGTGAAAAGAATTAGATTAGTGAAATATAGTGAATACCTATATAAACAATAATGTATAATTGGTTTAGTATGAAATGAACTTAGTTTGATGAAATAAAAATAAAAGTGAATTAGAATGGAAAGAAAGAGTGGTGGTCGAATGTATACTTGTATATATGAGGTATATTATGATTGTTAATACATTATAATTATATAAATATGATTAATGGCATGCTGTGAAGCTAAATTAGTGAAATGTGGTAAGTAAATGGAGTGGTATGAGAAAATGATAAATTGTGATACTGGGATGTGTATTATGTGGATTATGTGTATAGTATTTATGTGTATTATGGGTCTTAAAGAATTGATGGCATAATTAAGGAGAGGATAACTTAATGATATGATGGAATTAAATGATTGAATCAAAGTGGAATTTAAGCAATAATAGTTTATGACTAATTAATTTATGTTCTTATAATTAATTAAGCTATTTAATTAAGCTATGTTTGGATGTAAGTTAACTTCAGAGAGGAATTTATCGTATAATTTATGTTCTTATACTGTTCTATTTGCTTAGTTGTGAACCTATACCATTTGGCTAATACTGACATTAGTGGTTTGGAACTTTGGATAAAAGACAGAGCATGATACAAGGTTATGGATTATACTGTTCTACTTGCTATATTTTAGAATTAGATCACAATCTTATCATGTTAGTGAACTGATGAGTTATACAGAGCATGAGATAATGAAAAGAAATGCATATGTTTGTAGTTATTTTTATTATTGAAAAGGGTATCTTGCATTTGATTAATTGGTACTAGAATTGAAAAAGTAGAATAAATATAGGTTATTTTGTATGTTAGAAGTCCTTATACTAAAATACTGTTAACACATAATTATTATTATACTACTTTATTCTTATTATTAATCTTTGGAGATTAATTCATTTGGATTTGATGTGTAATTTACATATATTATTGCTTTACTTATTTTTATTTTTTTTTTTGATTTTAGGCCTCTAGTTGAAACGCAAAATCAGTCCGGGACTAATAAAGCTACGAAATCATAAGCAACATCTAATGTAATTTATGTATATTTATTTTTAATGTAATTTTGCGTAGTATTTATTAGGAACATAATATGAGAATTTATGTATGTTATTTTTGTTTTATTTATTTTAAATGGTTTTATTTTGTTGCACATAAATTCGATTTTCGATATATTCGGTTTGGTTTAAAATCGAACCGAACCGATCATTTACACTGTTAATTGTACAATTTAATATATTTTTATAATATTATATTTTTAAATTAATAGTATTGTTAATAATATTATATAATTATTATTAATATAACTTAAATTTTTGATATAATAATAAGAAATTAAATTGAGTTTTTTTAAAAAGAAATTTGATAATTTTTGCGAGGGAATAGCGACGAAATTTTTTGTCGCAAATATTTTTTTAATATTATAGGGCAACTAATTTAGGGTTATTTAGGGACGGATTATTACGTTTTTAGAGACTGAATTTGCCGTCGCTATTTTTAGCGACTGTTTTAAGTGTTGGTCGCAAAATTTCTTGCGACGGCCGGATTAGCAACGGTTAGTCGTTTTGTCGCTAAAAGTAATTAGTAACGGAATATAAGGAATTAGCAACGGAAATTTTCGTCGCTAATTCCCTGTTTTTTTTTGTAGTGACCACTGAAACTAACGAGACTATAGGTAAGCTAATGAAAACGCACATTGTAAGCTAATTAAAGTAATTTAAACTTGCCGCATGTACACTGTAAATTGATATCCTATTTTGACTCTCGAAAAAATGTTAAAATTTTTTACCATTAGACAATTTATATTTGCTTACCTAGAGTCCTGTTATTTTAACAAAATTAACATCATAAATTTTAACAATTTTTTTAGAGTTAAAAAGGGTGTAAATTTAAGTGTACATGTGGTAAGTTTATGCGATTTCAATTATCCTGCTATGTATTTTTTTTTTATTTGCTTACATTGCGAACCCTTATTTTCAGTGATAAATTTGAGCTAGATACTTAAGTAAGGAGAGTTTTGGCCCAAAAACATATTTAAAGAATAAATATGTACCATTTTCAATCTTTCAGGGGCAAATTTGGCTCAAGATATACTTAAAAGGCAAATATGCACAATTTTTACACAATTTAAATCCCTCGTTGAATCAATAAGAAAGAAAAACACACGAAAAGAATAAAAAAAGAAAAGAAAAGAAATCAGATCGATTACTTTACCTGATCAACGATGCGTTTATGTTGAATCAAAATTGATATTATCGAATCTTATAATAATGTATTTTTGAATGTGAACTTGTATTAACAACAATGTTGAGCATCAAAGACTGAACCTTCACTTTGAAAAGAATTTATGGCAATCAGAGAGCAAATTTGAATTTTTTTTTTTAAAATCAAACTTGAGAAACTTAGAGTGTGTTCGGAATGATTATGTATTTTTAGTTTTTTGTTTCTTGAAAACTGGAATTTGTTTTTAATATGTAGTTATATATTTTTTGAAAACTATTTTATATTTATTCAAAAACATCAATTTTAATATTATCAATTAATAGAAATAAAATTCAAATATAAATATTCAATTTTTTTTTTCCGGCATGAACTCGCCATAACAAATTATATATAAATTTAATAGCTCTTGCATGAAATTAAGAAAATAAGTGTGCATATACAATATAATATAAAAATAACATGTTTGAGAAAAGCCTATTATAAGTGAAAATGAAACATGAATATGCACGAAATTAGACGTTGATTATATATATATATATATATATATATATATATATATATATATATATATATATATATATATATATATATATATATATATATATATATATATATATATATATATATATATATATTGTTGGAACAACTAAAAAAAAAATATTCAAATGCCAAGCCCATAATTCCACCAAAACTAATTGAAATATCAATTTTTATTCAAAAAAATAATTTTTTAGTTTCTATTTATTATGTTAATAATCAATTTTTTTTTTTAGTAAATATCAATTATTTATGAGTGTCCATTGTAAAATTAATAAAATAATTACCAGAGCAAATGCCAAGAAAGAATTGAGAAATATTTAAAAAATTTGAATAAGCTGTGCTCAATAAAAAAAAAAAAGAAATAAAATATTGCAATAATCCAAAAAACTATAAATGAAAACTCCATTTTGAGGTTTTGCAGATTCTATAGAATCGCTTCCATTTAATTTAATAAAAATGGAAACCTTTCACATCAACCGAACACATTTAGCTTTTTTGTTTTACATTAAAAAATAGAAATTCAAAAACCATAACCACTCCGAATTAATTTGGGATTTTGTACGATTTGATTTTAATAAACTAGAATTCCCATTAACCGAAAAGCATTGTCGCATATAAAAAGTGGTATTTTTAGAAATTAAGTTTTTTTAAAACTCAAAAGTGAAAAATGCATTTTTTAATAAAATAGTGAAAAAAGTGGTATTTTGTATAATTGTTTTTAAAAAATATTAAAAGGGAAAGCCAAATCCAATTAGGAATTGGATTATTAGGTATATATATATATATATATATATATATATATATATATATATATATATATATATATATATATATATATATATATATATATATATATATATATATATATATATATATGATGGAAAATTATATGCATATAATTTAGTATGATAACATTAATAAATGGTACCTATCTCTTGTAGCGTAAAAACTCATTGCGGAAGCGTCTATAAAGATCCCGTTTGTTTTTTGTCACTGGCCTGACTTTTATCCAAATGCGGGATAACAGCAGCTATTCCATAATCTAAAAGCCCCTGAAAGATTAAGACAAAAAACAAGCGTGAGTGGGAACGAACAGTCTTGCGGCGTATACGTTTTCTCGTTACCAAATACTGAGATCTTCCATCTATTTATAGAGATGTTAAAGGCTAGAGACCTATCTCTAGTTTAACTCAGACTCTTTTTGAGATATGATTTGGTAATCTTAATCAGATTGAATTACTTAATTCTATCTGGATTGGACATTTATCCAAATTAGAGTCATAGGCGTACCCAAACTTTATCATCTTTCACTCGCACATGACGGAAGGAATTCCAACGTTAATCTTCAGTTATACTGGTAGATAGATTATGTGATCAGCATACCTCGAGAGCACTAGTGCTATACACCTGTTAGGGATATATAGCGTCTCGAAAAATAAGACCCTCCTTTTTCATGTATGCCTAACCCTAAATTGGCTTCTCACATTCATTGTTTTAACTCATGATCTCATAAAATAATTTTCGTGTTCACTACTATGTTTCTTTCCATAGGAACTATAATGGGCTAGCCAGTGAACCACTAAACCTTATGAAAGTGCTCAAAATTCTATCTTTCCCTCTTACTGTATGCCATCCATCATGATTCAACTCGCTTTTATAGTTAGATCCTCCAGGCCTAAAATTTTCCCAGACCTCTTGGAGACTAACTAAGCTAGCCACATTGAATCATACTTCAGGGATAAGTTAAGGGTTTTAAGGGTCGAAATATATAAATAGGGTCTCACAATAGGAAAAATTGAGATCAATAATATTATTAAATTCCCATCCCTTTGGTCATTTAAGCACACACGGTATAAAATATGTGTTATAGTATTCTATCCTTCTCTTAAAGGAGCGCATGTCTCACATTTCAATAATATGTATATCAAACATCATACAGAAGCGTAAGGTTGCGATGTATCGAAGCACCCAACTTTAGTCCGCTTACTTAAAGACTACTTCTGATTTTTTAGACAGAACATGGTAGTTACGTTTAACTCACCATCGGATTCCATACAATCCTTATTTGGATCTCAATCCAAAGCATACAACCTTATGTATGCCTTTATCTCGCATCTTAACAAGACTAATCTTGTAATTTTTGTAAGACGGCACTTTTATTTTGAACAGGCTCTCGAGTATTCTCATATGTTCAAAAATTGCCTCATCTTAATCTTTGCCAACTTATTGATAAAACTAAGGTAAACACCCTTGTGAGTGGGCTACTTCTCTATCCGACATGCTCAATCTCATGCAAATAACGGTAAATATTTATACATAAACATTCATACTCATGTATTGCCAACAATGAACTTTGGTTATTATTCACAAATAATAACGTTAAGAGATTAATTAAAATATAACAGTACCAATTAAATTCTATGCAAACCTCGAGATCTAATGTGTTTCTCAAAACACATCTCTCGTTACAGGTTTACTCAACAAATCTGCATGTATTGATACTTAATATCGGTATGCTTAGCTCTACTATAAGCTATCAATGACTAATTGTCACTATAGACTGTCACTGGTATCTCTGAGGCAATTACTCTTAAATGGCTCACAAACCATTTCATCCAAACTGTCTCCTATACTGCATTTGAGGAAGTGACAAATTCAACTTTCATTATTGATAGGGCTACACAGGTTTAATTCTTGTTACTCCACGAGATGACTCTTGCCAAATAAGAATATGAAACCTGAAGTGGATTTTCTCTCATCCACATCTCCTACCCAATCAACATCTCTTTATTCTCTCAATGCAGATCCTTTTCTTGATAATAGAGAGAATAGTCTGCAGTACCTTTAAGGTATATAAGTATCCTTTCAATTGCTTCCAATGTGCTTTACTTGGGTTAAATTGATATCTGTTTACCATGCTCACTGCATAGCATATATCATGTCTTGTACAGAACATCGCATACATAAGACTACCCATGGTACTGGCATACAGAACATTCCTCATACGTTCATTTCTTCTGGCTATTTAGGACACACATCTTTGCTAAGAAACTGATTCTTGGCAATGGGGTAATCTATGAGTTTGCAATTTTGCATATTAAATCATTTAAGGTCTTTGTTGATATATTTCTCTCAAGAAATAGACAACAATATTCTCGAACGATCTCTTGAAATCTTTACTTCAAAAATATAATATGCTTGACCCATATCCTTTATCTCAAAGTTGGAAGATAACCAATCTTTGATTTCATTTACTTACCATTTATCATTTTCAGCTTTAAGTATGTCATCTACATACAATGCCAAAATGCCAAAATCACTTTCAGAACTTTTACTATAAACACAATGACCTTCATCAATCATATTGAACACATTCGTTATGATTGTATGATGAAGTCTCAAGTACCATTATGTTGAAAACTGTTTAACGCCATAGATTGAACTCATCAATCAGCAAGCCTTATATTTGCTGCCTTTTTTGATGAAACCTATAGGTTGTTCCATCCAATTCTCCATTGAGAAAAACAGTCTTCCCATCCATTTGATGAAGCTCTAAGTCCAAACTCGCCACTATGGCCAGAGTCAACCTTATGGAAGTAAATCTTACAACAGATAAGAAAGTCTCCTCATAGTCAATCTCTTCTTGTTGTGTAAACTAATTAGCGACTAGCCACGCCTTATATCTTTCAATACCTCTATTAGCCTTTCGCTTTACTTTGAGAATCTATTTATCCCCAATTTGTGTCTTTCCAGTAGATAAATCAATTCTCAAACATGGTTTGATCTCATGGATGCTATTTTTTTTCCATTGCTTTAATCCATTTTTCCTTAGATGGGCATGAAAAAGCCTTTTAAATATTTTTATGCTCTTCCTTTGTCTTGTGGGGTAACCAAAAAGGCTTCGTTCAAGCTTTTGATTTTAAATCGTCAGCATAGAACACTTATCCTTTTAGATTTTTGCAGTTTTGAAACTTGATAAACATGTCTCATATATTCATCGTGATTCACAATGGTCCCACTAGGATCATGTTCCATAGTTCCACTGGAGTCAGGAATACCATATTCTTTCCTCCCACTGGAGTGAAGAATACTCCCACTCGAATCAGGGTCTCGAACATCGAGATCGTTTGGAGGATGAGAGTCCTAACCTTTTTCCTCTAAACCCCTCCCACTCGGATGGAGTGATCCTTATGGTTCCTCTTCCTGAGATTAATAGAAAGTGAAATCTTAATTCACTTCGCCTAACTTTGGAAATACATTCTCTAAGAATATGGCGACTCATGATCTGAATTCTGTCACAGTGCCATTTTCTTACTCACCCATTGTAGACACAGGATCCCGAGATAGCCCAGATCAGGTAAAGGGAAAGAAGCGCGTACCTAAGGCGGCCTCCTTCCAGCTGCTCCCTGGAGAATAGTGATGTGATTTGAATTGCGAACTTATCCTTCCGGATCGCACCGAGTCGCTGACAAGACTACAAAATGCGGACATTCTTGAATATCATCGAGCCGTTAAATAGGCTATAAATGATTGCACCGAGTCGCTGACAAGACTACGAAGTGCAGATGCCATCCTTAGATGTTGACGTGTCGAGTCTTCTCTAGACTTACAAAACGCTAGAAGTGCTCTCTTGAGCTGCACCGAGTCTGCTCCAAACTTAAAGTGCGAGGTGCCATCCTCCAATGGCGATGCACCGAGTCTGCTCTGGACTTACAAAATGCGGGGTTGTTCTTCTGAACTGCACCGAGTCTACTCCAGACTTACAAAGTGCTTGAGTGCCATCCTCAAATGGCAATGCGCCGAGTCTGCTCCAGACTTACAAAATGCGGGGTCATCACAAATAATAATACTACTTAAATATGTAAAAGAAAAGATTATCACAAAAATCATACTAAAAAGAAATAAATAATAAATCTGATTTTTCACACACAAATCGCATGCATTTATCCATTTTCATACAAAAAATAAAGATTAGAAAAACATACTGAAAAATAAATCTCAACTAAAAAAGACATACATTCATTAAGTCAATATTCATATATTCATCAATACCATGAAAAATGAAATAAAATGGCATGAAATAAAATGAGATAGTAGAGAATGGATCCAAGAATCTTTACTCTCAGATTTGATTATTTGAAAGCAAAATATCTCAATTTATTTTTTCCTTGTCAAGATTCAAAAATAAATTAAAAAAGATTCAAAAAATCTTAAAGTTTTTTTATCAAAAGATCAAGAACACAAAAACTCAAAAAATTGGATTTTTGATGTTTTGATGAGAAAAGCCGAGCTAAGAAAATTGATTTTCCTTCCTCAAGTTAATACAAGCTCACCAAATATTTTCTAGATCTAAGAAAAATCAAGAAAGATGGAGACAAGAAATTTTTTCCTCTCAAAAATGGAGTTTTTCTCTTAAAAAAACCTCTCCAAGTTCTCCCCCCCAAAAAGATCCCCTTTCTCTCTCCAAAATATTTTATTTATATCCATTATCAAGAAAAAATTCTAATTTAATTAGAAAAATAATTTAAAAATAAAAAACCCTTAAAAATGGGTTAAAAAGCCTAAAAGATGCCAAAAGGCTCATTTTCGGCGGAAAAAGGGGGCTGACAGGCGCACAGGGGGGGCCTGCTGCGCACGCTGAGCGTGCCGGCGATTCGCCGAAATATATATATATATATACTTCCAAAATTTCTTCTCTTTTTATTTTTAATTTTCAAAATATATATTTTTTATTTATTTTCTAAAAAATAATGTTGACAAGGAAACGATCGATCTTCACCTTTTTTTTGCCGATGATTCAGTCTTTATTCTCATAATTGGGTAATCTTGATCTTGGACCGCCTCGATACCCCGTATTTACAGTTGCCCCTAATTTTGGAAAAACTAGCACATAAGTGCCTAGGTGGATCAAAATTCAAAAAAAGGAAATAAGCGCGTACCTGACGCGATGACCTTCCTGCTGCGTTATCGCCTATGATTGCAGTGTGATTATCTTTCGCCAGCTTATCGGCGCATGAAATCTCGGTCAAGTTGCGTGATTGATAAACGTCAACTTGTCGACATGTGAAATCACGGTTGAGCTGTGTGATTGATAAATATCAACTTGTCGACATGTGAAACCACGGTTGAGTTGTGTGATTGATAAACGTCAGCTTGTCGACGTGTGATACCACGGTTAAGTTGTGTGATTGATAAACGTCAGGTTATTGATGTGTGAAACCACGATGGAGATGCGTGATTGATGAACGTTAGCTTGTCGGCGTGTGAAACCATGGTTGAGTTACGCGCTTGATAAATGTCAGCTTGTCGACGTGTGAAACCACAATTGAGTTGCATGATTGATCAACGTCAGCTTGTCGACGTGTGAAACCACGGTTGAGTTGCTTGATTGATCAACGTCAGTTTATCAACATGTGAAACCACGACTGAGTAGCGTGATTGATGAAAGTCAGCTTGTCGACGTGTGAAACCACGGTTGGTTGCGTGATTGATAAACGTCAGCTTGTCGACGTGTGAAACCACGGTTGAGTAGCGTGATTGATGAACGTTAACTTGTCGACGTGTGGAACCACGGTTGAGTTGAAGTTGTCCTTGACCCGCTTTCATGCGTATGGTCTTCATTTGGACTTTTCCTGTAAAACTGTGTGAACCGGAATATGTACATGAGATTGTGTATGCTTTTGTAAAAGGCCACATACAGATATTTGCTAAAGAATTGTATGACATGAAATGTATGCAAAAATGGATAGACCATATCCTGGGTGGTTAAAGGTCCATTGAGGATATGGCCTGGCTGCTTGATCATGCCCCCAGAGATCTAGAAGTGTCATATTGGCTTAGGGACTTTGACCCATAATCTTTTCAGAGAGAACTATCAGGTGTGCATCTTTGCCCCCCGGTCAATGAGCATGCGCCCTTTTGTTATGAGCTGTACAACATCTTTGCCTCCATGATTCTGGCTCGTGCTCTGCATCACACACTATCTACCTGAAGTGAGGTCATCCTAAGTGACGCTGCCTTATCGGTCTAGGCATCGGAAGTCATTAATTAAAGGTAGTGCGTCCCTTATGGATTTTCACACTAACTTTTCTTTGCGAGAAATGCATCCTTTTGGGGATTTTCACATAACCCTTTGCATAACCTTTGCCTGAAATGGACCCAACCCACTCCAGCAGTTTTTATTCATTTTATTTTTTTTAGGATAGACTACCTGTTTCCAAATTTTCACCCTACCCCTCAGTCTAACTTTTACTTAGAGAGTCAGTTACGATTTTTATCTTTAACGGCCTTTTTTTTTATTTTTCTTTTTTCAAGTGTGGTTACAAGAAAAGCTAAAGCAATTATCAGAGCCTCCTCCTAAAGTAATCGACAGTTATTTACCGAGGCATTTTCCCCCTAGGTTGTGGTTGTATTCCCTTGCTTCTCTCGACTAAGGTGTTGCTAAATTGGGTGAGGTGGCGAATAAGGATCAACTTCCTGTGCCCCTGGCTCCCTTTTCTACTATGACTCTGGATGGTTCTTCGGGATGTGTTCCCCTGTGCAAATTTTACGGGACCACTTTCGATATCACCGCCTGCTGTGTTCGACAGTTCGGAGGGATTCAAGATATTTGAGTGGCACCCTCTATCTTGCCAGGGGGGCGTCTTATCCTCGACCTTCACCTCCAAGTACCATAGCCTTTGGACACAGCTGTCTACAAAGACCATCATACCACAGATCGGAGACTACAGCTTTGTTTCCACAAGTGCGTATAATAGGTGGGTGTTTAGTCCTGCATTTGATAACAGGGCCCATCGACTTAGGCATCTAGTCGGTGAGAGCAGGAGCAGAGCGTAGTCATTTAGATTTCATCTATTCAATAATGAACGATGTTTCTCTTTTTAGAAAATAATGAACACATGAGTTGAATTGCCTTTGTTTTATGCATTTGCAAAGATTGTGTACATTTCAGTATGATTTCTCTATCATTTAACATAGATTTAAAATGCAAAATTACATTCAATCTCATAATAGATCTCGCAAGCATCAAAACTCCTATTTCCAATCAGCCCTCTCGGGTTTTCTTGATTGGATATTTTCTCTTAAGCCTCTAATTTTTGCCTGGAGTGCATTTTTTCGATTTTCACCCTGACGAGGCGCCCATATTTAGCAAGGCCGCTTTATTTCGGTTTTCAACCCGCGGGACATTTATTCTCTTCTTTTGATTTTATTCTTTAGCCATGGAACTTCTCGAGTCTGTCGATGCTGATTGGTTCTTTGAATTCATTTCCATTGTTGTCTATCGAAATCTCTGCTTCTTTGGACAACAATTTCTCAAGAACAAATGGGCCTTCATACGCTGGCCTGAATTTACCTCATCCGTCTAGAACATTTGGACTCATTTGCTTAAAGACTAAATCTCCTTCTTTCAATGGGTGCTTTCTGACTTTCTTTCATAATGATCGAGTATAGACACCGGGTCCTGAGGCAGCTCAGATCGAGGTTACCGGATGATGAAAAATGGCAATCGCTCTCGAGTAAAAGATTAAAAATGATGAATCCCTTGTCGAAAACTTCTCTATTTTATTTTATTTTATTTTATTTTATCTTTTATCTTTTATATTTATATTTATATTTATATTTATTTTTATTTTTATTTTTGTTTCTTTTGGGTCCCGGTGCCACGGGGTCCGCGCGCTGCGTGCGGAGCGACACGTGTCGCCGCGCGGTGTCGCACCCGCGGAGAGCATCGCGCGATGGTCCCTTGCGCGCGCGGGGAGCATCACGCAAAGCTCCCCTGCGCGCGCGGGGAGCACCACGTGTGGCTCTTCCCTGCGCGCGCGAGGAGCACCACGCGTGGCGCTCCCCGCGTGTTGTCCCTTGACGTGCACAGCACAACGAGTGCCTTGCCCCTTTCCGCGAGGGCTTGCGCGCGCGTTGTGCCGCGCAGCACGCGACTGCCTCCTTGGCGTGTCGCGTGCTGAAAGGCGCGACACGCGGTCTTGTACCAGGCTACTGTAGTCCGTCTTCTTCCTCCAGCGTGATTTTTGGTCGGGTTTTAGCCGTTTCCAATCGGTTTTGAGGGGCATTTTAGGGGTTTTAAACCCAGAAAAATGCCTTGAAAAACCTAAGTATAAAAAGAAAATTGGGAGAATTTTTGGGGGAGGTTTTTTTTTTCGGTGAACACAGGAGGAAAAAACCCAGAAAATTTTTGAGAGAAAAAGCTTTTCTGAAAGAGCAAAAATCATCCGAAAATTATCTGGGGCCCAAGAAATTAATTCTTGAGGTTCGAGTTTGCGTTTTCATTAATCAGTGTTATTCAAAAGATTTAAATCAATTTTCTTCTTATTTTTATCCGAAGCAAATCGACAGGGAATCATCTTCCTTCATCTTGCAATCAAAAAAATTATATCAGAGGGTAAATATCTGAGCTAAATTTATTTTTTTATTTCTCTTTTGTTTATATTTATTTATTTTCCTGTTGTAACATATTCATCGTTGTAATTTTCGTTGCATTATTCTTTTTCATCTGTTCTTTTGTCGAATATATTAATGTTGTATGCTGCTGTGTTTTATCTATTATTGTTTCCATTGTTGCCGTTAATAATGTTTTTGTTAATCACCCATCATTTCGTTTTTGCTTATTGAATCTGTAAGTAAGATTGTTAATTTTCTTTTCATTCTCTATTTGTTCCAGTTAATGTACATATATTGTATAATTGTCTCCTGTTGTTATTTTTATTTTGGTGTTCTTATAATTTTTCTTTTATCCGTTTATTCATTTGCTTTTTCTTTTGTTGTTCATCACTAATACCCACTAAAAATCTATCTTTTATTACCTGTTTGTTGTAGTTTATGGTTGATCTGCCCATATCTTTTTTATATTACTAATATATTGATTATCATGTACCGCCATAATTTCACTTGTTGTCTACTAGCCTGGTTAATCGGATTATCCTTCATTATCCACTCTTTAATGTTTATTATTAGTTATGTTTACTATTAATCATTATATTCTACTGTTCTTTTTTTTGTTCACTAATAACGTGATTGTTCTTCAATAAGTGCATATTGTTCATGGCTTGATTGTGTATATATTAATATATTGTCAATAAATCACCTTGATTTAGAATAAATTGTTGGCATGATGTATAATGGGATTTGTAGCCCATGAATTTTTAATCGATTTTTTTTTATGCTCAATTGATTGTTTAATTAAGTGTTTAATTGATTATAAATTTATTTAATTAAATGCTCAATTGGTTATTTTCTCTTATTTGTCATAATTGATTTAATTGATTGATCATTATATTATCTAAGTGATTATTTAATTGATTGTTCATATTTATTTGACATGATTAATTGTAAATATTTAAATAATTTAGTTAATTTGGGTAATTTAATAGATTATATTGTTGCTTAAATGATTTTTTTTTTCGGTTAATTTGTTCAATTAGCTATTTATGCATATTATTTATTTGGTTAATTATTTTTTTAAATTACATATTCATTTGATTATACTATTGATTTTACCTAGTTCACTAACACGATTTTATTTTGTTTTTTTAATTGCCCAAAAATATTCCTTCTTCACCTTGAGTGATATAACGAGTGGATCGGAGATCGAGAAAACTAAATCATTCGAAACCTTGGGTTTGCATTTCTTAATCATCGTGTTTATTTCATTATATTATTTCCATGTGTTGTATGTATAAATGTATTTCAAAATTCGCACGCATTACAAAAGTCACAATTATTTATAATAATTAAAATTGGGAATTTTTATTAATAAAATGGACCAATGTCCTATTTTGTCCAATAAAATCTCACCATCAAAATAGAGAACTAACTTTCATAAAATAGGGATCACTCATCCCGATTTTTCACAATAAATGCCTAAAAAATAGTTCTCTAATCTTCTAATAAAAAAGGGGGGGAACCAATGTTCCCAAAATTCAATAAATGTTCCGATTTATGTATGTTACATTTTATTTTTAAGGTGTTTATTCATATTTATTCATTTTGGGCCCTTGTAATTTAAGTGTTTGGGGCAAATTTTATTCTTGTAATTTATTCATTTATTTATTGCTTACTTTTCAATGTGAATGAAATGTGCTTTATTTTCAATGCGAATGAAATGTGCTTTATTTTCAATGCATGATCGCATGAGGAAAGAAGTGGAATTGCGTTTCATTAAAAACCCATTGATAAGACTTAACTTGAATCATTAATAAAAGTAAAGTTTCGAGCACCGTCTTTGGTTTAAGATCATCGAGATTTTAGAGACCTCTCCCAAGTTTTTGGGTGGTGACTCCAACACACCTCAAGGTGCCTTTAGGCGTCATTAGGCTAGGTGGGCCTTCCCAATGTTCTATTAGGAGAAATACACCTATGATGCCTCATGGTGCCCATGATAGAAAATGACGCGACCCAATCCCTCGAGCCCCGAAAGGTGGGCTCAAAGAGGGCCTTGCTGGTCCGGCGCGCGTTATATCGAGCAAGCATTTTCTGATAGATCTGAATGTGATAATAATCACATAACCTATTCTCGTCTGATGTGTTTAACTGCTGCATCCATTTCTACGCCCAATCGACTTATGAAATCTGGGCTTTTATGACTGCCCTTAAAAATTTGAGCTCTAATTCGACCGGCAGTACTGCTTTCGCCCCATATATCAAGGAATAAGGCGTGGCTCCTGTAGAGATTCCGATGGTGGTTCTCTCGCCCCAAAGTGCAAAAGGTCATTTCTCTGCCAAATCCTGGTAGTTTTGAACTGTCTTGGCTAAGATCTTCTTGACATTCTTATTAGCAGCCTCTACTGCCCCATTGGCTTGAGGGTGATATAGAGGGGACTTGTGATGTTTGATATCATACTTCTGAAATCGCTTCTTAGTTTCAACCATAAGCTACACCCTATTATTAGACACAACATGGTGTGAAAGACCGTATCAAATTCTTCTCAAATAACTAAACCATATCCACATATCAATCCTTTTTTGTCTCTTTCTTTTTTATATTCTTTTTTATATTTTTTTTATTTTGTTGTTTTTTTTTGTGGACAAGTTTTGTTCAAATTCTGATAGTTTATACATACACGCAGGCAACATTGACCAACCAAGTTGGGTGTCGAGTTTCGATAAGAAATTTGGCCTCGCTTCCACTTGTTGATCTCTTCTTTTAACCTTTTTCGTCCACCCTGGCCTGAGTCTTCTGAGCTTCTGCTTGGTTGATCCATGATCGGGACATGTCGGTATAATGTGTTCGGCCACTTCATGATCATCTCCCGGCCTGTCTTTATAGGTCCAGGCAAAGACTTTTTCACACTGTTTTTTATTCTCTCGAATTTTAATCTCTCTTTAGGAGTAACATTAGATGCTAACAAGATTTCTTTTGAGTTTTCCAAAGTTTCGAGATTAAATGGAATGACATCAGTTGAATTAATGTCAAATATGAATGAGTCGTGATCATGATTATGCACAGTGAAATCATTAAAAATATCACGCAAATAAGCAAAATCAGTCATTTCATTTAATAAAAACTAAAATTAAAAACGTCATTATCAAATAGTTCCAGAACAGAAAGAATATCTAACAGTTATCATCTGCCTTTCCTACTAGCCTAGATGTTATAGTCGATGGTCCATTATCATTCGAGGGAACCGTCTTCTTTCCCCATTTAAGCACTCAATCTCTCTTCCTCTTCTTCTTTTGCTTTTTTGGGTCAGAGATCTGCTTGCTATCAATGAGGTCTTGAACCCGATGCCTCAAAGTCCGATAATGGTTCATCAAATGCCCGGTGTGCTGGTAGAAGGCACAATATTAATCCGTCCTGTGATTGGACTGCCCCTAGTTTCTAGCGGGCTTAGGAGGCATTGGCTGTAACATCCCCTCCTTCATCAGCTTCTTAAGGATCCAAGACAATGGTTTGCCCAAATTAGAGTAGTGCCTCTGATTCGTCTCAGTTGCTGATACTTTCCCTGTCCTTCGAGTACCACTACTATTAGCATAGCAACCAACTCCTAGACTTACGGGGCTAGTAACAGTCTTATTGATGGGTGCCCGTGTAGTTGTAAGCTTGGACTTCATAATCTCTTTTTCAAGACCAGCTAGCTTTCTTTCAGTGTTTAAGGAACTAGGAAGGCCCATTGACTGTAAAGGCTCTAGTCCTTTTGCCTTTCCCACTTGCCCGACTGGTGAATCAAGTGGCGCCTTGCCCCTAGGCTCAAAAGTGGACGGAAGCATTGCGACCGTTGCTGTTTAAGCCTTTTTGACTGTGGCTGGCTTAACCTGGTTAAGGGTAGTCGCCATAATGGCAGTTTCCTTCTAATGAACGTTGACTCCTGAACTTATTAGGATTATGGTATTCTGTTTTATCATTATATTTTCTTTGTTGTTGGACACTAACTTTGCTTTTGCTACTGGCTCTTTCCTTTTTGGCTGATGACAAAAAGGGGGAGATATATGTTTGGTATGTTTGGTTGTTGGTTTTTGGTTTACTGTCTGATGTGAGGATTGGGTTATTATTTTCTGTGTGGATTTTGCATATTGGTGATCTTTCCTGTTGACTGAGATTTTTATATGTTGGATGAATGACTTGTTTAATCTTATGGTTATGCATTTGCTGTTGTTTATATTGTTGTACAGGGGATATAATTAAGCAATTTTTTTTTACCCCCATGCACATATTCAGGGGGAGCATGTTTTTACTAACCTAGATAGACTTCTAATTGGAGTTTATTAAGATTTTGTCATCATAAAAAATGGGGAGATTGTTGGCCCAAGGTCACACTCTGATTTTGATGATTATCAAACCTTAAATAAACTCTATTAAGAATTCTTTTCTAAGCAATTCTCTGTAGGAACTTTTCTATAGGTTTGTCTGATATAAACGATCACAATTCTGAAGACAGCATGGATTTAAGTTGTAAATTTATTTATTGTCTTAGTTTGCTAGAAATTAGGTTATTAAAATATAAAATAAAATTGAGGTAAAATATTCACACTCATGCATACACTTTATAGTTTTAAAATTGCACAAAAATGTTTCAAAGTTAGAAAATTAACTTTTGATCAAAACTGGTCTTTCGTCAGAAATTGGTTTTTGAGAAAATAAATTTGTGTTTCAGTTTTCTAAATGAATTTCTAAATGGATTTCTAATTCCCAAACTCTAACTGAATTTCTGATCGTATCAGAATTCTGGGCAAAACTCAGAATCGCACTAAAAGACAAAAATAACGGCTAGTTGGATTTTATTTGGTCTGTTTTGCCCTCCAATAGCCATAAACGGCTAGTTTTTGATTTAAGCACCTAAAGCTAATTTTTTGAGTATAAATAGATAGTGTTCTACCCATTAGAAGGTTAGAGAAAGTTTGGAAAGAAATTATAACTCTTAAGAGAAAAGCTTAAATTTTTTCATCTCACTTTCCACGTCTTTGCACTCCATTCTTTACATATTCTCCTCAATTTAATTATAGCTTTTTGTTGTAATCTTTGTGTGAGAAAATTCTATTGTAAAAGATTATGAGTCGGGTTGGCTAGAAACCTAGGAAGAATTCTAGTAAGTATTTTAATCTTTTACTTTGGAAAAAAGATTGTGGGTGGATATACTAATCTAGGATTGTATATTGGTTTTGACTCTTGCCCAAAAAAGAGTTAAGAGTGGAGAGAAAATCTCAAGAACTATATCTTGGGGAGTGGAGTAGGCAAGGTTGACCGAACCACTATAAATTCTGAGTGTCATCTTTTTTACTCTCTTTTCTGACTCTCTATATTTCTACAGCTCTGCTTTTTGAAATTCTGTCAATCGTGATTTCAAAAATATTTCTTATAAAATATTCTGATATTGCCAAAATAATTTTTGCATATACGTTTCTGAAGTTATTACTTGAGTTTTCAAATTGCAAAAGAATTTACTAAAATCTGATCATTGCTTGCACTGCATTTCTGTTTTTAAAGTCAGAATTCTATATTTTTTATCAAATCTGTTCCATTAGAAAATCAGCCAGAAAATTTTGTGACAACCAATTCACCCCCCCTCTTATGTGTCTTTGGGACCAACATTTGGTATCAGAGCAGTACTCAATTTTTCTAAGACTTAACACCCTTGAGTGATCCTTCAATTGACTGATACTCCAGTAGTAACTCCATTCAAGGAAGGGCACTCTGTTCATCGTCCTTCTATGTTCAGTAGTGAAAATTATCCGTTCTAAAAAGTTATAATGAGGCATTTCATCCAATCATAAGACATGGACTGCTGGGATATTATTAAAGACGGATATGAGCCTCCGAGGAAACTAGCAACTGAAGCAGGAGCTTCTGGTGCCACTATTGTGTTAGAAACGAGAAAAGAGTTTACAGAAGCTGAGAAGAGATTAGTGCAACTAAACTCCAAGGCAATGAGTATTCTGTTTTGCTCATTACACACAAATGAGTTTAACAGAGTATCTGGGTGTGACACAGCTAAGGAGATATGGGACAAACTTCAAGCTACATACGAAGGTACTAATCAGGTAAAGGATACCAGGCTCCATGTACTTATGCTTGATTATGAAAGCTTTAATATGAAACCTGAAGAATCCATATCCGAGGTAATTAACAGGTATGTGAAATTAACAAATGATATTAAAGCTTTAGGTAAAAAATTAGATGAACATGATAAAATAGCAAAGCTTGTTAGAGGTCTCACTCCTCGGTGGGGATCAAAAACTTCAATTTTATTAGATAAGGATCTTAGCACACTCAATTTTGATAATGTATGTGGATCCCTTATTTCGCATGAGTTTTATATTAAATCTCAAGATGCAGAGAAGGAGAAAGACGGGAAATTAAAGGCTATTGCTCTTAAGGCAGAATTCAGAAGTGACTATTCTACAGGTGATGATGAGATGACATTGATCACCAAGAAATTTAGGAAGCGGTACAGAAAAGGAAAGAAATCATACAGAAAATAGCACCAAAAATTTCCACATCACAAGGGAGAAAATTCCTTCAAATCTGTTGGTGAAGTTATATGCTATAAGTGCAATAAACCAAGACATATCAAATCTAAATATCCAAACTTGAAAAGAAAGGAGAAAAGATTCAAGAAGAAGGCTATGAAAGCTACGTGGAGTGACAGTGAAAAATCAAGCACAAGTGAAGCAGAATCTACAAATTATGATAAAATTGGTCTGATGGCAATTTCTGATCGTGAAGAGCAGAATCTATCTTCTGATGAAGAGCAAAGAGCTTCAGCTGATAATTCAGAGAAATCTGAAGTAAGTGATTCTGATTCTGATTCTGATGGTAATGAGTATGAAAAAATGCTTGATTGTTTTGAAGAATTGCATCATAAATATTGCCTGCTTAAGAAGACGCATACTGAATTGAAAAAGAATTTTGATGCATTGAGTTTGGAACATGAGAATGCTAAGCAATCAGAGATAAAATTGAAAAATAATTTTTCTGATTTAGAAATAAAATATGCATTTTTACATGAAAAATGCAAAGGAAAACAAGTTTGTGTGTGCAATGATAATACTACTGAAAATGTGAAATTAGTTCATGTAAGTTTATAAAAAATTCCTTATAAGAAAAATTATACCAAGAAAAAGGTTGACAAGGTTGCATGTTATGGTAAATTAACAACTAATTCTTCTGCTACATGCTTTTATTGCTGTAGAAAAGGGCATATTTCAAAATTCTGTTTTTATAAGAAGAATGCTAATTTTATCAAATAAAAATGGGTGATTAAAAATTCTGGAACAGTTACTGCTAACCCTGCAGGACCCAAGAAAAATTGGGTACCTAAAAATATTTGAAATTATTACAGGTCTGCTTAACGAGCACCAAAACTGAAAAATAATATATGGATAGTGGCTGCTCCAGGCATATGACGTGAGACAGAACCAAGTTTTCAAAATTGGTGAAGTCTACTGGTGGTTCTGTTAGTTTTGGTGACAATCGGAAAGGAAAAATTATTGAAACTGGATCAATTGGTACTAATCCTGTTATTGAAGACGTTTCTCTAGTTGAAGGTCTGAAATATAATTTATTAAGTATCAGTCAATTGTGTGACAAGAAAAGAAGAGTAATTTTTGAAGTAGATCATTGTAGAGTTGAAGATGTTAAAATAGGAAAATCTGTTTTAAAGGGTCAGAGATCAGGAAATATATATCTAGTAAGTCTAGAAAATACTAAGAAAAGTGAAGCAAAATGTTTGATCTCAAAAGAAGACTTAAGTATTTTATGGCATAGAAAATTGGGGCATGTAAGTTTTCACGTGATTGAAAAACTAATGAGAAAAGATCTGGTGAGGGGCATTCCAAAGATGAAAATTGATAAAGACCATTTCTGCAATGCGTGCCAGCTTGGGAAGCAAACAAGGAGTTCCCACAAATCCAAATCTGGTGTGTCTACTGAGAAGGCTTTAGAGCTGCTCCACATGGATTTATTTGGTCCAATTAATACTTCAAGTATTGGTGGAAAGTCTTATGTTCTGAATATAGTGGATGATTATACGAGGTACACATGGGTGTTATTTCTTGCTCATAAGGATGATGCTTTTGAAGCATTTAAGAAGCTAAGCAAGAAGATTCACGCAAATATTAGAAGTGATCACGGTGGTGAATTTGAGAACAAGAAGTTTGAAGAATTTTGCAGTAATTGTGGTATTAATCACACCTTTTCTTCTCTAAGAACACCTCAACAAAATGGTGTAGTAGAAAGAAAGAATATAACTCTTCAAGAGATGGCCAAAACTATGCTAAACGAAAACAATCTACCTGAGTATTTCTGGGCTGAAGCTATTAACACGGCTTGTTATATTTTGAATAGAATTTTGATTAGGTCTGTGCTGAAAAGGACTCCATATGAGCTATGGAAAGGAAGAAAACCCAACATCAGCTACTTTCAACCATTTGGCTGTAAGTGTTTCATTTTTAATGATAAAAGTAATTTAGCTAAATTTGATGCAAAGTCTGATAAAAGTATATTTTTAGGATATTCTTTAAATTCTAAAGCTTACAGAGTTTTTAATAGAAGAACACATAAAGTAGAAGAACACATAAAGTAGAAGAATCAATAAATGTTAAATTTGATTTTACTAACATAAATTCTGGAGAAAGGAGTTTGTCTGATGATAAAACAGGTTTTGAGAAAGAAAAAGGTAAGGAAAGACAAAATACTGAAACAGAGAAATCAACAGAGCAATAAACAAATTCGGATAACAGAATTCTGGAACAAATTGAAGATGGTTCTGAAGTTCGGACAAAAATTGAACAAGAAAATCAGATAGAGCACCAATCTGAGCAACCAACTGAATTGCCCAAAGATTGGAGATTCTATAAATACCACCCAAAGGACAACTTATTGACTGATCCCTCTCAGAAAATGATGAGAAGAAGAGCCTTACGTGAATATTGTGGTAATGTTGCCTTTGTCTCTCAACTTGAACCTAAAAATTATACTGATGCTCAAAATGATGAGAATTGGATAATTGCTATGCAAGAAGAGCTAAGTCAGTCTGAAAGAAACAGAGTCTGAAATTTGGTTCTAAGACCCTCAAATTGTTCTGTTATTGAAACAAAATGGGTGTTTAGAAATAAGTTGGATGACTAAGGTAACGTGGTCAGAAATAAAGCCAGATTAGTGGCCCAAGGCTACAATCAAGAGGAAGGTATAGATTTTGATGAAACTTTTGCACCTGTTGCTAGATTAGAAGCAGTTAGAATTTTGTGTGTATTTGCATGTTTTAAAAATTTTAAATTATATCAAATGGATGTTAAAATCGCTTTTCTAAACAGTTTACTAAATGAGGAAGTTTATGTTGAACAATCTCCAGGTTTTGAAAATTCTGAACATCCAGATTTTGTTTACAAACTCAAAAAGGCTTTATATGGTTTAAAACAAGCTCCTAAAGCTTGGTATGAAAGATTAAATTATTTTTTGCTTGTTCATGGTTTTAATAGAGGAAAAGTGGATACCACTCTCTTTATAAAGCATAAATCATCTCATATTCTGATTTTTCAAATTTATGTAGATGATATTGTTTTTGGTTCTACTAACGGTTCCTTGTGCAAAGAATTTGAAGCAATTATGAAAAAGGAATTTGAGATGAGCATGATGGGTGAGTTAACATTCTTTCTGGGACTTTAAATTAAGCAGTGTGCAGATGGTATATTTATAAATCAGTCTAAGTATACAAAGGAATTGCTAAAGAAGTTCAAGATGTCTGATGCAAAATCTGCCAGCACCCCTATGAGCTCAACTATAAAGATTGACAAAGATGAGAAAGGGAAGAATGTTGAAGAAAAATTGTATCGAGGCATGATTGGGTCACTACTGTACTTAACAGCAAGTAGGCCTGACATTCATTTTAGTATCTGTCTCTGTGCACACTTTCAATCAGCTCCAAACGAATCTCATTTAGCTGCAGTCAAGAGTATTTTGAGATATTTATGTGGAACACAAGAATTAGGACTTTGGTATTCAAAGAACACATCTTTTGATCTTATTGGGTATTCAGATGCTGACTACGCTGGTTGTAGAATTGACAGAAAAAGCACTTTTGGTGCTTGCCATTTTCTGGGAAATTTGCTAATCACGTGGTCAAGTAGAAAACAGAATTCTATGGCATTATCTACAGCAGAGGCAGAATACATAGCAGCTAGTGGATGTGTAGCTCAAATTCTATGGATTAGACAGCAATTAAAAGATTATGGGATAGAGTTTGACAATATTCCAATATATTGTGATAATACCAGTGCCATTAATTTGACAAAGAATCCTATTCTTCATTCAAGAACTAAGCATATTGAGATTATGCATCACTTTATACGTGATCATGTCCAAAGAGAAGATATTTTATTGGAATTTGTCTCAACCGAAAATCAAATAGTTGATATATTCACTAAGCCTCTCAAAGAAGAAAAGTTCTATCAACTAAGAAGAAAATTAGGTATGGGTGTATCAGAATTTTAAAATTCTGCTAAGGTACATTTTTTGAACTAATCTCTATTAAAAGAAACTGTTGCTCATTATTGTGAAGATCGTTCAAAGATACAGTTTTTAATGCCTGAAGATTAAGGATTTGTTTTTCTTTATCTTCTAACAATTATTAAACGTGATTTGATAGATTGCATATTGCAGTTGATATAATTTGGTGTAAAAGTCCTTATTGCTCCTTTCAGCTATTTGTGATGATTTAAAATTTCAAGGGGTAATATGGTCTTTTTGCTCTTCCCGCCTTTCGATAACTGCAAATGTGCAGTTTCTCTGTGGGAGTTATTGTTCTGAACACGATGTCCATCCAGTCTTTTTAACTTCCCTACTGTAAGTTATAATTTCCTAAGCTTCATTTATTTCTTTATATTACTTACTCTATTTTATCGTTTCTCTCTTCATCTTCGTTCTCTCTTACAAAACCAAATCCCTAGCAACTCAAAAATGCGGAGATCGAAATCCATGGCAAAGAGACATCCTTATCGCTCACCTTCTTGCACCGTGTCTGACCCATCGAAAAAAACCACAGAAGGTCAAAACCCTAGCGCCGCTCTTAATCCATCTCCCTCTCGCGACCCCAGTATACCCAAACCACCCTCTGAGCCCGAAAAATCCTTCAGCTTGGTGCCCTTCAAGATTATTGTTTGGGAAGATTTCGTAAAGGTTGCTCCTGATGTCGCTCACAATGTTGAATCATAAAAATGGAAGAGGATTCTTTCATTTCGAAGGAGCTGTTTCTTTCCTGATTTGGTAAGGGAGTTCTACTGCTCATGATCTGAAGTCAGTGCTGAAAGCTTCAAAGTAACACTTCAAGGATGCATTCACACAGTGACTCCTGCCCTAATTGCTAAGGTATTTTCAATGACTCTTGAGGGATCTGTGTGCACTAGGTCAGATAGCAAGTTACTGGAATTTCGTGATCTAAAGAAAGATGAATTTTTGGCAAAATTATCTAGTGATGGCAGTCGGGCATCGAAAAATCCTTTAGCTTCAAATCTTTTACCTAACTATAAGATTTTGTATAAATGCATAAGTCAGTATATCATACCACGAGTTGGGAGTATGTCTTACCTCTAAGATTTTGATATTGTCTTTCTTTGGCATTTCTATACTCGAAAAGCTTTCAACTTGCCTTTTTTGATTTTCAATTACATGGCCACACGGTCTGTGGATGAGAAAAAACCTTATGGGCTGATACTGACTAGATTATTTGAGCATTGGAAACTGGTCAATGATAACTCTAAAGGAGAAAATTTTAAGATTGAAAAGGTAAATTTTGTGTTTTACAAAGAAATGGGGAAGAAAGCCAAAGCTGGTAAACGTAAGCTTGATGAAGCATCTGTCCCTGAGTCTGCCAAAGGAAAGGAACTAGTTGAATTTGTTAAAATGGATGATGTTTTGCACTCAAAATATCTTGAGTTTATGACTTGGATGAAATCTAATGCTGGTTTGAACATTAAAGAACCACCTCCTATCCAGTAATCATTTGTCCCCACTGCTTCATCCAGTAAAACCACATCTGGTAACTCCTCTAGCTCATTTGATTCATCTGCTACTAATGATGTTCCTAAGTCTGCAGAAAAGTCAGAAATCAAGACTTCTTCTGAGCATACACCCACTGGTTCACGGTCTGGAAGCTCCTCTGATGAGCATGCCCATTCAAGTCCTCCTACTACTGCAATTGAGAAATCTCCAAGTGTCTAGACGCCTACTGCTTCTCCAGAAGTTCTTCAATCCACCTATTTAAATGAAGATGAGCTAAAGAAATTTGAGGTTCATGTTGCATCCGCTTCTGCCCTCTTTCATGAATTGGGTGAGGTCTTCAGTAAATTGGCAGCCACTATTCCTCTTCTCATCTCAAAGCCTGCTGAAGTTCCAAAGCCTGCTGAAGTTCCAAAGCCTGCTGAAATTCCACAGCCTGTTGTCCCTTCTCCTGTGAGAATGCCACCATTTTTGTCCGCAGATGAGTCTCCACCTTTTTATGCTAGGCGCAAGTCTGCCCGCAATGCTGTGTTGAGGACCCGGAATCCACTAAAGCCTGGTCAGCCAGGTAGTAGTTCCCTTCCAATGAACGTTGACTCCTGAACTTATTGGGATTATAGTATTCTATTTTATCATTATATTTTCTTTGTTGTTGGACACTAACTTTGCTTTTTCTACTGGCTCTTTCCTTTTTGGCTGATGACAAAAAGGGGGAGATATATGTTTGGTATATGTTTGGTTATTGGTTGTTGGTTTTTGGTTTACTGTCTGATGTGAGGATTGGGTTATTATTTTCTGTGTGGATTTTGCATATTGGTGATCTTTCCTGTTGACTGAGATTTTTATATGTTGGATGAATGACTTTTTTGATCTAATGGTTATGCATTTACTGTTGTTTATATTATTGTACAGGGGATATAATTAAGCAATTTTTTTTTTACCCCCATGCACATATTCAGGGGGAGCATGTTTTTACTAACCTAGATAGACTTCTAATTGGAGTTTATTAAGGTTTTATCATCATCAAAAAGGGGAGATTGTTAGCCCAAGGTCACACTCTGATTTTGATGATTATCAAACCTTAAATAAACTCTATTAAGAATTCTTTTCTAAGCAATTCTCTGCATGAACTTTTCTATAGGTTTGTCTGATATAAACGATCACAATTCTGAAGACAGCATGGATTTAAGTTGTAAATTTATTTATTATCTTAGTTTGCTTGAAATTAGGTTATTAAAATATAAAATCAAATTGAGGTAAAATATTCACACTCATGCATACACTTTATAGTTTTAAAATTGCACAAAAATGTTTCAAAGTTAGAAAATTAACTTTTGATCAAAACTGGTCTTTCATCAGAAATTGGTTTTTGAGAAAATAAATTTCTGTGTTTTAGTTTTTTAAATGAATTTCTAAATGGATTTCTAATTGCCAAATTCTAACTGAATTTCTGATCGTATCAGAATTTTGGGCAAAATTCAGAATCGCACTAAAAGACAAAAATAACAGCTAGTTGGATTTTATTTGGTCTGTTTTGCCCTCCAACAGCCATAAACGGCTAGTTTTTGATTTAAGCACCTAAAATTGATTTTTTGAGCATAAATAGATGGTGTTCTACCTATTAGAAGGTTAGAGAAAGTTTGGAAAGAAATTCTAACTCTTAAGAGAAAAGCTTAAATTTTTTCATCTCACTTTCCAAATCTTTACATATTCTCCTCAATTTGATTATAACTTTTTGTTGTAATCTTTGTGTGAAGAAATTCTATTGTAAAAGATTGTGAGTTGGGTTGGCTAGAAACCTAGGAAGAATTCTAGTAAGTGTTTTAATCTTTTACTTTGGGAAAAAGATTGTGGGTAGATATACTAATCTAGGATTGTATATTAGTTTTGACTCTTACCCTTAAAAGAGTTAAGAGTGGAGAGAAAATCTCAAAAACTATATCTTGGGGAGTAGAGTGGGCAAGGTTGGTCGAACCACTATAAATTCTAAGTGTAATCTTTTCTACTCTCTTTTCTGACTCTCTATATTTCTACAGCTCTACTTTTTGAAATTCTGTCAATCGTGATTTCAAAAATATTTCTTACAAAATATTATGATATTGCCAAAACAATTTTTGCATATACATTTCTGAAGTTATTACTTGAGTTTTCAAATCGCAAAAGAATTTACTAAAATCTGATCATTGCTTGCACTGCATTTATGTTCTTAAAGTCAGAATTCTGTATTTTTCATCAAATCTGTTCCATTAAAAAATCAGCCAGAAAATTTTGTGACACCCAATTCACCCCCCCTTTTGTGTGTCTTTGGGACCAACACCAATATCAGCATATTTCCTTACCATATACTCATCATACATCCACCTCACCATCAAACGCTAGAAAGGGATTGTTAAGTCCAGTACAACATGTTGAAAATCGATACCTCATGCATAGACATGTGCAACTAAATTTAAATAGTCCTGGTATCCAAATAGTAAAATGGTTCATCGATAGAATTAATTAAAATAAAAAATTTAGTAAGAAATTGCTTGCAATGGAGGTTTGTTGAATAGTTTATTTCATCTCATTGGATTATCGCATACTACAATGATCTAAACAAGATCACCTCTAAGGGTGTGTTTGTTTGCGGTATGATTTGATTCATTAATGTATTGTTCTCTGAATAACAGTGTTTGGAATGATGATTTTGTGCATGGTATTGTAGTACATGATTTTTGTCCATGATTTAAGAATTATGGAAATGGGTTATTTTGAGAATCATCAATTTGGTGATTTTTCATGATTCTCTGAAACTACTTTTACTTTTTTAACCTTATAACTTTTATTTTTTTATCATATTATTTAATTTTTTAACAATCAAAATTAATGAATCAACTACCAAAATAAATGAATCACCTACCCTAACTAAAATTAATGAATCACGTAAAACCAATTACACCCTTTATGCTCACAAAATTATTTTCTACACTTATTCTCTCACTTTCTTCTCTCGTTAGGTATTCTCTTCTCTTCCTTTTTTTTTAATAAGGGATAGATAGAATGCACTTTTGGTAAAGAAGTGACAGAATGAGAATAAATCAATACAAGTGAATGAAATTGAAAATTGTAAAATCTTGAAAATTTTCAGGATATAAAACAATTAATATTTTTATAAACTGGAGGGCAGTTAGGTCATTTTTATAATAAAACTGTATAATACCATACAGTTAAATCAAATAGAAAATATTATAAAATCACATAATACCATACGGTCTTTCCAAACATCGTATTGTTATAATAATACTGTAACATACTGTATTATACCATACTATATATTAATCAATCAAAACTTATCACCAAACAAACACACCCTAAAAGTATCTACATTAGGAGAGGAGATGAAGAACTCATTTAGAGCACCATAATGGTGACCGCATTCTTTAAAGGCTAATAAAAGGATTCGATTTGTAAAGGAATGCAAATTCCAAGGAAGCTTATTTAGGGTTTCGCCCTTAAGGAGTATTTATACTCCTTTTAAGGTTTAACCTAATCCCATTAGATTAAGTCTTAGCCCATTAAAAGAGTTGACCATCAAGTGGCCCAAGTAATTGGATCAAACCAATCACACAAGGCCTAAGTAAGGCCCTATGCGTAGAAGGCACTATGTAATAAATATTGCTATTAATAAATGGAAGTTATGTACGTGAAATAGGGGTGTGCAAAACCCGACCCAAAGAACTCGAGCAACTCGACCCAAAATATGCATTCAGGTAGGCCTATTCAGATAGTTAGGGTCGGGTCGAGTGGAGGGTTTTGACTTTGTTCTGGTTCGGGTCGGATCGGGTGAAAACCTTGCCTAACCCGAACCTAACCGAAACCCTATATATATTATGCACAATATTTAGTATAACTTAATGAAATTTGGCCCAGTAGCGAAGTCATTAAGCTCCACTTCCTATTTAACTCGAGTTCAATTCCTAGTCTATGCAAAGTTTCTTCAATGAATTTTTTTTTTAATTGTTATCTCTCTTTCTTTTACTTTCCTATTTCAAAACCCTATCTCCTATTCCAGAACCATCTCTCTCTTCTCTCTGTGTTCTTTCTTTCTCCCATACCCATATCAAAAAATCAAAATCCCTCCCTCTTCTCTCTCTCATACCCATATCAAATCAAAATCCCTCTCCTCTCTTTGCCTTATTTTGATTTTGATTTTTTTTGTTAAACTTTTGATTTTTTTTTAATTTTTTATCTGCCAGCGTGGTTCTTCAGCTGCAGCTATGGTTTCTGCCTTTCTAGTACAAATTCAATCCCTCCCTCTGCTCTCTCTGTTGTCATACCCATATCAAAGAAATCAAAATCTCTCTCCTCTCTGTCTCTATTTGATTTTTATTTTTTTTTGTTAAACTTTTGATTTTTTTGTGAAATTGTATTTGTAGTTTGTAGTTTGGTTAAAATGCTGCAGATTTGAGGGGCGAATCTGATGGATTGCAAGATGGTGTAAAAATGATTTCCATTTGATTTTGATTTTTTTGGTTAAACTTTTGATTTTTTGTGAAATATTTGGACTTTGTAATTTGGTTAAAATGCTGCAGATTTGAAGGCTTGATGATACAGGGAAATATATTTTTCTATAAAATGATTTTTTTTTTTGTGTGGATGGTTCAGCTCTTGATGATACAGGGAAATAGAATTTCGGGTTATTCGATTCGAGGCCCGAAAATAGTCGGGTCATTCGATTTGGGGCCTCACTAATAATTAGGGTCAGTTCGGGTTGATATTTAGGCTATTTTTCGATTCTCGGGTTGTTCGGATTCGGGTCGACCGATGCACAACCCTAACGTGAAAGAATCCCTAATACAATAGAGCTCTAGGGCATACAAAATTAACAACATGGTCATGTGTTTTAGTCTCGAAACATTAATTGTGTCTCTTATAACGAGCACGGTTGTGTCTATTAAAACACACTGTCGTGTCTGCACATAACTTATCACATTAGCGCTCCGGCATCAGATTTATGAAAGTAACTTTTAGTGGTAAATTGCAAAAGTTGAGATATTTTTGTGAAATAATTTTGTTTTTTATAATTGAGTCGTTATTAGATTATAAGTTCAATGACTATGAATAAAAATAACCCTAAAGTTTAGAAGGGTTTATAGATGAAAGATACATGTACATATGAAGTGTATGTTTACATACACATTTGTTTAGATTTTCATAATTTATTCGAAAGAGTTCGTCAATTTCATCCAATTAAACATTGTCAACTTAAATAGTAATTTTACTGGGCATAAAAATTGAGCACGACAAGTACCTAAGCTAAAGATTATATTTCCATCGACAAGTACCTAAGCTAAAGATTATATTTCCATCAATATTCTAAAATCAAATAGAGTACACGCATAAGAAATGTAGATTTTCAATTTCGAAAATAATATAGCGGCCATCACCTCCGTTTTATTGTTAAAGGAAAAGATAAGAGATATGTTATTGTACAAAGTCAAATAGAGTGACCAGACCCATTTCTTATTTATCCTTCTTTCCTTTGTGAAAATTCCCCTTTTCTAACTAAATTTGACAATGTATTTTGATAAGAGAAAAAAAGGGTCTTAAAGAGCAAAGTTGCTCAACTATAAAGAATAGGAGGAAAAAAGATTAGGGAATAGTTGAAATTTTTTATTACCTAATCAAGGAAATGGACTCCCAAGTGCTAACATCAACCATAAGTGGTGTTTGTCACTATTTAACGAAAATTGTCCATTCAAAATTCCAACAATAAAATTATACAAAGGTATAATCATAATTATAAATGGTTGCAATTTGGTCAATGAAGTGATTTTCACTTGGCTTTTATGTAGGGAAAATGAAGAAAATTTTGTAACCACACGTGTGGTGGATATGTAGTTGCATTTAAAGTTAAAAATATTAATTATTATAGTATAATTATTAATCTTATGGTAGGTCCCTTGAATATAAAGGGAAGACGAAAATCACAATAATAATAATTATATGAAAAAGCAAATATAGTGGAAAATATGAAAATAAAATTTGCACAAATTAAGAGGAAGAGAGAGTGTAGTAGTAATGAGCACATGGGGGCCTTTCTTTCTTTCTTCCCATTTATAACTTTTTACCTCTCCATTCAACTTTCCCAATGCAAAGAAAAAAAAAAGGAGGAGATTTCTTCTTATAAAAAGATGGGTTATGCATATAAATGCCAAAATCCCTTGATTAATCCTCGTGAACAAAAAGGGCCTTTTAATTAATTAATTTAACTTAATTAATTATTTAATTAAGAGATGGAATCTCCTTCTCTAAATGATAGTGATGGTTCAATCGATGATCACACGTACACTTAGGAAAAAGCTAGAGAGACAAAGAGATTGTTTTGTTTTTTTTTTTTTTTTTGTAAAAAAAAAAGAGAGAAAGGAAATCCAATTATTTTTCTTTTTAATTCTTTTACGCAGAGATTAAATTAATAAAATTGTTTACGTAACCCCTAAACAGCATGCTTAAGAGAGACAAGAGTTGATTTAATTAAGAGGACAGAAAACAATGTTATACAAATGGATTTTTAGAGAAAGGAAATACTTTTTCTTTTTTCATTTTTTTTTTTTAATGTTAGTATAAAATAATTAATGTGTTAGAAAGAGGAAGGGATGAGGAGAAGGAGGAGAGAGGCACATGGCATGTGAGGAACAGCTGTGTCCACTTGATAAATACCCTTCTCACCTTCCTTACTCCATTTTTGACTCTCCTTCTTCTTCCTCTAAAAATAAAGAAAAAAAAAAAAAAGAGCTTTGAGCTCATCCTCCTATGGCTGCTCTCAATTCGTAAGCACCCAAAGGTTTCTCATTTATCTTCTCTTCCTTCTTTTCTGAAATACCCATCAAGAGAAAATGAAAACCCACTTGTTTATTTTGCTGTTTATCCCTTTCTTCTTCTTGGTCACCTCCTTTCTCTCTCTACAAGTAGCAGCTGCACCTATTGCCTCAACAAACAGAGATACCCAAAATCTTATAAGCTTCAAAAACGCTCTACTCAACCCGGGTATCCTTAATAACTGGCTTCCCAATCTAAACCCATGTAGCTTTACTGGAGTAAAATGCCAAGAAACAAACAGAGTTTCTTCTGTAGACCTTTCTTCAATCCGTTTAAGCACTGATTTTCACACTGTGGCTGCATTTCTTTTATCTCTTGATAAGCTTGAGTCCCTTTCTTTAAAATCAACCAACATTTCTGGTACCATTTCTTTCCCTTCTGGATCTAAGTGTAGTTCAGTTTTGACCAGCTTAGATCTATCTCAAAATGGTCTATCAGGTCCTATCTCTGATATAGCCTATTTGGGTTCTTGTCCATCCTTGAAGTTCTTGAATCTTTCTGCCAACTCTTTTAATTTCTTTGTGAAAGAGAAATCTACTGGTTTAAAGCTCAGCTTTAAGTCTCTTGATCTTTCTTTGAATAAGATATCTGGCTCAAATGTGATTCCTTTTATTTTGTCTGGTGGCTGCAGTGAGTTGGTGTATTTGTCTTTGAAGGGGAATAAAATTGGTGGAGCTATAGATGTAGTTTCTAGCTGCAAGAATCTACAGTTTCTTGATGTATCATCAAATAATTTCTCTGTCACCATCCCTTCCTTTGGTGATTGTTTGGCTTTGGAGCATCTTGATATATCTTCCAATAAGTTTGATGGCGATCTTGGTCATGCAATTGGGGATTGTGGTAAGCTAAACTTTTTGAATGTGACCACCAACCAGTTTTCAGGTCGAGTTCCAGTGCTTCCAACTGGGAAATTGCAATTTCTTTATCTTGGTGACAACGAATTTGAAGGGCAGATTCCTCTGCATCTCATAGATGCTTGTCCAGGTCTTGTTGAGATTGATCTTTCCTCAAATAATCTTTCTGGTTCTGTCCCTAGTAGTTTTGCTAGCTGCACTTCATTGGAATCTTTTTGTATTTCCACCAACAACTTCACTGGTGAATTACCAATTGATACTTTCTTGAAAATGAGTAGCTTGAAGAATCTTGATTTGTCCTTTAATAAATTTGTTGGTGCTTTGCCTGATTCTTTTTCAAAGCTTACCACTTTGGAGTCTTTAGATCTGAGTGCAAATAATTTGTCTGGTCCAATCCCTAGTGGTCTGTGTCAAGATCCGAGTAACAACTTGCAGCAACTTTTCCTTCAAGACAATATGTTTACTGGGTCTATTCCTGCTACTCTAAGTAACTGTTCTCAGCTTACTGCACTTCATTTGAGCTTCAATTGTCTAACTGGCACCATCCCTTCCAGCTTGGGTTCACTCTCAAAGCTGAGGGATTTGAAGCTTTGGTTCAATCAGCTCCGCGGCGATATCCCACAGGAGTTAACCAATATAGCAACACTAGAGACTTTGATTCTAGACTTCAATGAGTTGACTGGAGTTATACCTTCTGCTATAAGCAATTGTACTCAGCTTAACTGGATCTCCTTGTCAAACAATATGTTGACCGGTGAGATTCCGGCATCAATTGGGAAGCTTTCCACTCTTGCCATTCTTAAACTAAGCAACAACTCATTTTATGGCAGAATCCCCCCAGAGCTTGGTGATTGTCGTAGCATGATTTGGTTGGATCTTAATACCAATTCGTTGAATGGCACTATCCCGCCTGAGCTATTCAAACAGTCTGGTAAAATTGCTGTGAATTTTATTACCGGAAAGAAATTTGTGTATTTGAAGAATAAAAAGAGTGAAAGGTGTCATGGAGAAGGAAATTTGCTGGAGTTTACTGGAATTAGACCGGAACAGTTGGATAGAATCTCGACCAGGCACCCCTGCGACTTCACTAGAGCATATAAAGGTCATACCCAACCCACATTCAATGATAATGGCTCAATGATCTTTCTTGATCTTTCATACAATATGTTGTCTGGCAGCATCCCCAAGGAGATCGGGACCATGTCATATCTCTATATCTTGAATTTGGGCCACAATAATATCTCTGGAACCATTCCACAAGAGCTTGGGAACTTGGATGGTCTTAACATTCTTAACCTCTCCAATAATAAGCTGCAAGGCATAATTCCTCAGTCCATGACTCGCCTTTCATTGCTTACAGAGATTGACATGTCCAACAATGAGCTCACTGGAAACATTCCTGATATGGGTCAGTTTGAAACATTCCAAGCTGCCAGTTTTGCCAACAATTCAGGCCTCTGTGGGATACCCCTTCCTTCATGTGGGACAGGAACTGGCACAATTGCAAATTCTCAGCATCAGAAATCTCATAGGAAACAGGCATCTCTAGTGGGGAGTGTGGCAATGGGATTGCTGTTCTCACTTTTCTGCATCTTTGCTTTGATAATAGTTTTTGTGGAAACGAAAAAGAGAAGAAAAAAGAAAGATTCAGTCCTTGATGTCTACATGGACAACCATTCACATTCAGGGACAGCGAACACAGGCTGGAAGCTAACTGGTGGACGCGAACAAGTGAGCATCAGCCTTACTACCTTTGAGAAGCCACTCCGGAAGCTCACCTTTGCAGATCTTCTTGAAGCTACAAATGGTTTCCACAATGATAGCCTTATAGGCTCTGGAGGTTTTGGTGATGTGTACAAGGCTCAACTGAAAGATGGAAGCATTGTAGCCATCAAGAAATTGATACATATCAGTGGACAGGGTGATAGAGAATTCACTGCAGAAATGGAAACCATTGGAAAAATTAAGCACCGGAACCTAGTTCCCCTTCTTGGGTACTGCAAGATTGGAGAAGAGAGGCTCTTGGTGTACGAGTACATGAAGTACGGAAGCTTAGAAGATGTTCTTCATCACCAAAAGAAAGCTGGGATCAATTTGAATTGGGCTGCCAGGAGAAAGATTGCAATTGGAGCTGCCAGGGGATTAGCTTTTCTCCATCATAATTGCACACCACATATCATTCACAGGGACATGAAATCAAGCAATGTCTTGCTTGACGAGAACTTGGAGGCGAGAGTGTCTGATTTTGGAATGGCGAGGCATATGAATGCAGCAGATACACATCTGAGTGTGAGCACATTGGCAGGCACACCTGGCTATGTTCCTCCTGAATATTACCAGAGCTTTAGATGTTCAACGAGAGGTGATGTTTATAGTTATGGTGTAGTTTTGCTGGAGTTGCTAACAGGAAAGAGGCCAACAGATGCAGCGGATTTCGGAGACAACAACCTGGTGGGGTGGGTGAAGCAGCATGCCAAATTGAAAATAACAGATGTTTTCGATCCAGTACTGATGAAAGAGGATCCAAGTCTGAAGATTGAGCTTCTACGACACTTAGAGGTGGCTTGTGCTTGTTTGGATGATCGGCCATGGAGACGACCTACAATGATTCAAGTGATGGCAATGTTTAAAGAAATACAAGCAGGGTCAGGCCTTGACTCGCATTCCACAATAGCTACTGAAGACGGAGGGTTTAGTGCAGTTCAAATGGTAGAGATGACAATAAAAGAAGACCCTGAAAAGCAGTAGGTGAAAGAAAGAATCAAAATTTCCTGTGAAAATTCTTTGTAAGAAAAAAGAAAGAAGAAAGAAGAAAGGTGGTGATGATGGTGTTGAATTCATTCAGCTGCCACAAAATTTTCCCTCTTCTTTGATCCACTTGAAAAAAAAAAAAAAAGAACTTATCTTTGTATCTCTACCATTTAATGTATGTATTCATGTGCCCAGTCCTGCAAAACTCTCTTATTTTATACATAAAAGAAAGGTTGTTTCAACTTTGTTATAAATGTGTAAATACGCAAGTTTCAGTTTTCTTTTTGGTCCTCATCAAGATTTCTGTTTTACGTTCTGAGTTTTGCTGCTCAGCTCAGCTAAGCAACCATCTGTGAAAGCGACCGAGTGAAGCGTTGTTTTGGGGCTGCTTGATTTGTTCTTACTATCTTATGATGTTCTCAACTTTTGTGCCATTTCAGCCTTATATGGTAATGTCGAAAAGTGTCACTATATTTCTTCTACTTTAACCAACATCAATTTCTCATAACCTTCTTATTCTTTTTGTTGATACTTGGAATATTTTTGTTATAGATTTATTTATGGTCACGTCACATGTTATCTTAAGTCTTAATATAGATTCAATCCTTAATATTTTTTTTTTAAATCGCCTGACTTGAAATTTGAAGTGACTTGAATCTGTAATTTTTTAGAAAATGAAATAATTTTATCTAAATTCACCCCATTTATCCTATTAACATGTCTAAATTTTCATGTAATATGAGTTGTAAGAGAGTTGTAAATCCATACACTGAGCATTGCACACTGTCCGATAATTTTTTCCTCTATTATGAAAAGTACTAATTTTCAAGTTTGGCCTCAATACAAAGATTAATAATATAAAATTTGAAAATTATCACGTAAGTGTAAATTCATACACTGATAGGCGCGTAGTGTTTGATAATTTTTTACTCTATTATGAAAAGTATTTAATTTTCAAGTTTGGCCTCAATACAAAGATTAATTTGAAAATTTCTTCAAATTTAAAAATTAGAAATTGGCACATATTGAAAGACATGAAAATAAAATAAAGCTAGCAAAGGGGAGGGACAAGCATATGAGATTTTGAATGCCAAAATCATTGAAGTTAGATTAGATGAAATAGGACCATTTCAATTGGGGAAAAAAGAGCTTCATTCTGATTAGCTTTTTCTATTGTTCACATCAGAAGGGTTGGTCCAACATCTATAATTAAGTCTCAATCTCATTATTGTATACCGTACATATAAAAATATATTGGTTATGCAAAAGATACCTTGTAAAAATTCTCATGATGAAGAAAAAAAAATAAATTAATCAATTACGTTTTGTCTCTTTTTCATGGATAATGTGCATTGCACGTGCTCTTGACCGTGCACATGACAAATTTTCCTTTCTACCTACGAAAGTGTGTACCACTTTGGCTCTTTCTTCTTTGAGGATGTAAAATATTTGTAGTAATATTATGGAGGATAATTTTTAATAATGTATATTTTTATATTTTATTTCTCATGCATTACCGACTAATAATACCCATTTTTATTTTTGTTGGGAAAGTGAACCAACCCCACCACTTCAAAGAGTCGTGCCTAGGGGTGAAAATGGTCGGTTAACCGGTCCATAAACTCCAGTTCATTAATATCGATTTTTTGAAATTTCAGTCCATTAATCAGTTCATTACCATCGGTTAACCAGTCCATCGGTTTCGAATTTTCGGATCGATTACTCAATATTTTTCGGTTAACCACTATAATTATAAATATATTCATAAATAAAATTAAAATGTTTAAAATACTTAAAAATTAAAATTTTTTCACTATAATATAACATTATTGTTGTTAAAATAAAAATATTTGGTGAATATAAGCAAATTTATTTTTAAAAATTAATATTTAATAAGTAAATATATTAACCGGTCCATAATTACTTTTAATTAAATAAATTGTTATATTTACTAATAGCCAATTAAAAAAACTTAAAAACTTTAAAATAATTAGTATAATGAAAAAAAAGTATATGATTACTTTTAATTAGGATAAATTGTTATAAATTATTAAAAAATTAATAAATTAACTAAAAATTCGATTTTGGTTCGGTTAACTAGTGACATGAGTCAAAAACCATTAACCAGTCCATTAATATCGATTTTTTCAAAATACTAACCATTAACCAGTCCATTACAATCGGTTAACCGGTCCATCGATTCGATTTTAGATTTTTTTTTCGGTTAAGCAATTCAATCGGTTTTTTTCTCACCCCTGGTGCCTATTTTATGGATTTATTATTTAGTCATTTCAAACATTCATTTTCATATATATAAATATCTTATAAAATAAAAAAAAAATAATTAATAATATATAAGAGTAATCATTGGGCTTAATAGGCATGATAAATTAGGAGTAATACAATGGAATGAGTATTATTAAATAATTATTGAATAGGATGAATTTTAATTTTTCAAGTTTAATACCGTGAATTTTGTATATTTATTTATTTATTTTTTAGTGTATATATATATATATGTCTGCTAGTAAAATACGAGAAGCGATCACAAAGTGAAATGAAAAGAGTTATTAGAAATCGAATATTAATACGAGGAGGAGGTTTTATTTCACTTATGGTTTTTTCCTCCTGCCAACTAATTAATTTTTTATATTACATAAATTAATTTGGACAATCCCAGCTGTCTATAGACTAAAAAATATTCCCAAATTACAATAAGATTTAAAAAATGTATACAGTAGATCTATGATGAATGCAAGTACACAAGGTACTTTTGATTAATTGATTTTTTTATTTTTTTTCTTTTACTTTTTATTTTGAGAATTTTGTATATTAAAAGAAATTAAATTTAAAACTTCCCGTATTTTTAATTGAATGTTTGATTACTATGCTAACCGCTAATGATTTGTGTGATTGTCTCATTAGTTGGTACTTCCTTTCCATCTTGAATTTATGTTCAAAGCATATTTTTTAAGGGGCGAAGAGAAACTCTTATCACTCCATCACATAACGATTTTCATTTAGTCCTTCTCATTCCTATCATCCACACAATTGTAATTTCAAATATTCTACTAATCAGTTAATCAGTCAATCGATTTAGTTTCAGACCGGTTTACCAGTTAACTGCATAAGCCGATTTTTTTTCTCACCCGTGCTTTTATTATTAAACCTATATATTACTTCATCCTCAGCCTCACCTCTCCATACGCCTCCACCATTTCTTCATCTCCTCTTTCCAAACTAAGGTTTCTTCTCGACTTCTTCATCTCCTCTTTCTTTTTTCCTATGTGTTGTTTGCTTTTAGTTCCCAAATTTAATCGATTCCAGCTGTTCATCTCTGTCAAACCATTTCTTCATTTTTTTAATTTACTGTCTTTGTTTTTCTTTTCCCATTTTTTGCTTAGTTTATTATAAATCTTTTTTTTTTTTAATTCCTTGATAGTATTAAGTAGGGGTGTTCAAAGATGGGTTGGATGGATTACGATCGGTTTTCCATCCAACCCATCTAAAATTTTAAATGGGTTGAACCCAACCCAATCCAGCCGGGTTATAAGTTAAACTCTTTATATTGGGTTGGTTGATTTATGACTGGGTTACATGGGTTATGTTAATTTTCTAATATATAAATTTTATATTATCTATATTTATATTTTTTAAGTATAAAACATTAATTTTAAAAATATTTAAATATTACTATGATTTTTCATTAATTTATGCAATATTACTATGATTTTTCATTAATTTAATCAATTGAGTAATTTCTAAATTTAACTAATAAAGAGTTCATTACATTAAAAAATATTTTTTAACAACCATGCCTCAAAATATAAGAATTATTTCTTTAATATCATAATTTACTGGTAACTAAGCTTACGAATAACAATATGAGGCTGACATGAGAAATTGTCTTCATGTAGCTATATCACTAATTAATTATAAATTAATTAAAACTATATTAATCTCATGATTCATTTATTTTCATTTTAGCCAATCCTTATTCAGGCCTAATTTATACCTTTCTAGCCATGATCGTATTAAAAAAATGTAATATGCATATTTTCAATTTCTTTAAAAAAATCACAAATTCTTCTAAAAATATTTAAACAAATGTGAGTGTGATTTTCTTAAAATGACAAGGTGGTAGTAATATATATCTGATTTTTTTAATCAAATTTAGTGTGAATTTGATATATATTATTTTAAAAAAATTCACCTTAAATTCAACATTAGATGACTAAATTCAGTTTTTATTATTAAAAGAAACTCTAAGATATTTAAAATTTATTAATATGATTAATTTAAATTTATGCATAATAGATTGACACAGATAGCAAAACATTTTACTTGGAATATTTAAAAGTATAGCATATGAAACTTTTAATGAGGAGAAGAAATAAGTGGCACCCGATCTTATTGGAGACTGATCGAAATTTTATTTGTATATATATATATATAAAAAAAAAAAAGCAGCAAAAGCTAAAGCCAATTTCGCAATAGCAAACAATCAGAGGAAAACTAAGTCCATCACCAGCAGTATCGCCATGCAACAACAAATGCATTCCATTATTATTTCTTTAATTAACCCCATAAAATCATTCGCGCTTTTCTATATATTATTTATATATAAGATTCGGTCGGGTTCGGGTTTTAGCAAGGTTTCAACCGACCCGAACCCGAACAAAGCCATTACCCTTCACCCGACCCGACCATAATAAACCGAATAACCCAACCCGAATATAAATTTCGGGTCGGATTATTCGGGTTGGTCGGGTCGGGTTTTGCACCCCCCTAGGTTTTATACTTAATATTTATTAGACCCAATAATTTTTCTCTTATTTCTAATAAAAAATATATCCATAAATGTCAAAAAAATTAGATGGATTAGTTGGCTGGGTTATATAATAACCCATAACCCATATAAATATTTTGTAAATTTTAAAATGGGTTATATGGGTTATAATAATCCATTAAAATTATGAAAAAAATGGGTTAGACGGATTGGGCTAAACGGTTTGGATGGGTTACACCATTTTTGAACACCCCTAGTATTGAGGATGGTGGCCTGGTAATTACTGCATCCAGTACAGTCATAGAAAAATTTTTGCTTTTTATTTTTATAATAACTCAGGGCATTTATGTCTCTTTATTATAAAACATATAATTGTGCATCGGTCAGTTTCGGGTCAACCCGAACCCGAAACCCGAAGAAGAGGATAAATGGCCTCCCGAACCGACCTGAACTACATGATTTTGCCAACTTGACCCGACCCTAATCTCCCGAACAACACTACCCGAATAGCTTGTTCGGGTTCATCGAGTCGGATTTTGCACACCCTTAATAAAACAGTTTGATATGATAGGATCAAACTAAATAAAAATAGGTTATAAAATCACAGAATATCATACAGTATTTCCAAATATAATTCATCAAAAAATTATACAAAACTATGCTATACAACATGATATTATACATTAACGTACAATGGTGAATCACCATCCGAATAGACTCTACTATGAGATAACATATAGTTTTTAATTAATGAAACTGATTCGCATGTATTTTCACTACAAAAAATTACACTTTTTATGACGCAAAAAATTGTCATGAAAAATTTATTTTTTGTCGCTAAAAATATAAAATGACGAATTTTTATCGTCACAGAGAACGTAACGCACTACAAAAAAAAAGGAAAATAGCGACGGCATATTTAGTCGCTATTTCGATGGATTTAGTCGTTAATTAGTTTTAGTGACGGGACGACGGCTAGTCGCAATTCAGGCCATCGCAAGCAATTTAGCAACTAAAGAAGATTTAGTCGCTAAAATTAGCGACTAAATATTTGTCGCAAAATCCATTCATTTCAGTCGCTAATGAGGAAGTTAATTTAGTCGCAAACAGTACTTAGTGACTACATTTCCGTCGCAATTTGTAGTCGCTATCCGTCGCTAATAATTAGCGACGAACCCAGTTTCAGTCGCTAAAAATTTAGCGACTAAATTTGCTGTCGCAATTCCATCGCTAATCTGTCTAATTTTTTTTTTAGGGGTAAAATTTCATGGTATTATTAAATAAAATAAATAAATGTAAATATAAATGTAAATTATAATCAAATGTATGAAATTATAATCCAAAATATATATAATTAATATTCGTAAATATGAATGCAAATTATAATCAAATATATAGAATTATAATCCAAAACATATATATATATATATTAATATTCGTACATAAATAGTATATATATGTAATACAGAATACATAAAAACTAAATTAAAATAATAACCTTAAAGTACCACATATTATCATCCTAAGTAATAAAGTGCAATAAAAGTATCATACATAAAAAAAAATATTGAAATTGATGTTCAGGTAGGGCCACCACTACCAAAATGAGAATCATCAGGTGGGTCAGGACCGTGTGGACATGAAGGGCCGACATCATCATGTGGTGCAGGTGATGTAGTGGTCGTACTGGGCTGAGTGGCTGGCGGCTGAGGCGTCAAGTGCGGAAACAATGAACGAATAGTCGTAGCAACAATCTCCGCGACATCTTCTTTTGTCAAGCAAGGACCACTGGAATGAGAGGCTGTACTTGCACCAGCAGCACATGATGGACCGGATGGATAAAGACCAAGAGGCACATATGAGCCTAGATCGTAAATTGTTTTCCTTTTATTGCATCTCGCGGCCTCGAAGAACAACTCAGACTCATCAACCGACAACTCATCCTGCGATCTTTCAGATCGGAGTTGCTCATACCTCTCCTGACATGGTAAACAACAACAATTTTTAATAAACGTAAATATAAGAACAAATCATATTTTATCCCATTGTAGCATTTGAAAAACTGAAAATATTATGAATAAGCAAAGTACATCTAACTTACATGTACCTCCCTACTACGATCTGCCACATACGTCTTCCCATCATGATTTATAGTATGTGTGTGCAGATAGGTCTCGGGAATTGTAGGTGGCCGGCCCAACTCTTTCTCCTATATTGTACAGTAGAAAGTAGTAATTGAAAAGAAGAAAATGATTAACGAAGATAACTACTTGCTTTGTTATTAAAACACGGCATTTCAATATTTTTTCTTCTTTATACTATTTCATTATATTGTATGAAGTGAAAATTCTTTAAAAAATCAATAAAAATTTTGGCAGCACCTCCTCTATAATATTGACAACCTCCTGTAAATAAAAATTCATTTTACACTTCTTAAAAGCGCAAATATACTCCAATCCCCTCAACAAACACCAACACAATTTGCCCATCCTCCAATATGTAAATCAATCAATATATTGTCATACAATTCGCACATAATTGAAATACATTTTTTAATTGGTTCTATATAATCCATATAAAAAAGGCTAAATGTTTCAAACTAACTCAATTGAACAAATCAATTGGCAAACATTATGATAATTAAAATTGACTAATGTAAGAGTATAATTTCTGTAAGAATTGAATTACTTACCAGTCGTGAGACATGCTCACCAATAGAAATAGTCCCCCCGGTGTATGATCTAGGAGCCTTCTCTTCGGACCCTCCATGGCGATTGATTTTTTTCTGATTAGAAAGCTGAATGCGTGGAGGTAAATTAAAAATCTCATTCCACCTAACCCATGCAGCTTCTGGAAAGTCTCTCGGCTTTTGCTTGGCGTATTTTATGTGGTATACAAAATCTTTGTACCGCTGCGCTGCCTTTATTTCCCAACCTGCCCTAACAACTCCTTTGCATCAGCATCCCAATGGCACTTTTTCTGTATATACACGTGACAACAAAATCATTAGTAAATACAATAATTCAATAATCCAATTAATTTGCAAACTTAAATTTTTAATGAAAAAGTTTCAACAATATTCGAATGTACCCTGAATTCCCCCCAATAAAACTCCTTAACTTCTCCAGAAACCTCCTTCCAACTAACGCCATTAATGTCTATCCGCTAGTGGAAGCTGCCGGTTATGATTCTGGAGCATTGTGAGGAAGGTTCCAGCCTGCAAAGTATATACTATAAAAATGATGAGATTAAACATGTTATTATCACTTAATCGCAATTTGTATAGGTTAAAACTTACAGGCCCCTTGGGTTCACTGTAATGAGCAATCGACTGTTATTTTCACTTGCCACTTCACATGCAGTCGATGTACTACTGTTGGCTATATGCGGAGTAGGAGTTGATGCAGATGGCGTGAATGTGACAGGAGGCGACTGTGCATTATGGTATGAAGGGACTCCCGATACATCTGGCATGTCTCCAAAAGGCTGAGTAATCGAATCCCCTCTAGAATGTCCCCCCTGTCGACCTCGACCTATAATGCCCCGTCCTCTACCAGGAGCCATACCTGCAAAAATTGTGAACTATACATATATGCGTATAAAATAAATTACATACAGATTCATAAGTGCACGTATCAATGCTATTTTTCATGTGATATATAAAATTTAAAGGTTTTAAACGTTACAACATGATACTAAAAAAAAATATTTTTGATCAATTAGTAAATATCAGAAGACTGTTCAAATTCTTCATCCTCGTCCTCATTGCTATCATAATCAGAGAATTCTTCTTCATCATCATCTTCTTCATGTTCTTGAACCACTTCATCAACGTTGTCAAGTTCAATCACAACCCCCGTAGGGTCACGCAAATCAATATCATCTTCATTACCAATATCAACTGTTACATCATGCAATGTGACATCATCTTGGAAGGCATTAGAACTTGTAGTAGCAGTATCATCTCTTGCATCTGATGTGACAATGAAATCCCTTGGTTTCATTGAAAACACAGCTAACAAGTTAGATCTATCTACTCTCAAAGAGGGATATCTTGCATAATACACTTGAGTAGCTTGCATTGCTAGGATAAATGGCTCATATTTGTTGAAACGACAATGTTGGTTTACATCAACCATTCTATATTGGTTGTGTATCTTAAGACCAATGTCTATAGTGGGATCAAACCAATGACATTTGAATAATACTGTCCGTTTTATTGGTAACGAAGGGTACTCTAACTCTATAATCTCCTCAATCCATCCATAGTAATCACCAATACTATCACATGAGTTGGAGCCTTTTACACAAATGCCACTATTCATTGAACGTCTCCCTGAAGCATGGCTTTTTGTGTGAAATTTGAATCCATTGATAAACTAGGTTGAGTAACACTTCACTCTCCGTAATGGTTCTTGTGACAAACTACAGAGGTATTCATTGTCAATCCCATTGTAGCGGACCTAATTTGAAAATAGAAAACATGGAAAAGTTTCATTGAAATCCAATGTAAAATGATATTTAAAAGTTATATATAGAAATAGTGTTGGCCTTACGTAGAGTTCAAACCAGTCGGCGAAGTACTTGTCAATATTCGCTTCAACTTGGCTTGGTGTAAGATTGGGATGCTTTTCACGTAAGTTATTGCAATATATACTTCATTACAATGCAGTAAAAAAAAATTCCGTTATTCACTTAGTAGAAATCCTAGCATGTATCGCAGTTTAATATTTAAATAAAATACTCCCTACCTCAAAAATGGAGCAACCTCCTCGCAATTTAATAGAATATATGTATGCACTGCTTGATACTCCTCCGATGTTAATGCTCTGTCTCGAATTTCTGAGCATGCTTGGCCAGGGTAAGTGAAAATTGTTAAGTTTTCAGTACTTGGTTCCCGACAATCTCCATCATCATTACGAGGTGGTCGTCGTTCTCTAGTACTGACGTGCGGTTCAAAATAATGCGAGAAAAAAGTAGATGACTCTGAAAGTAAATATGCATTGCAAATAGATGCCTCAACTGTTGCTTTGTTACCAATCTTTTTTTTTAGCGTTCGAAGAAACCTGCATACGACCAGTGTAAATAATTAGTTTATACGTGGTTTCGTCCGTAAAGTTTGACAATACATAATGTACATTATTATACTGATATTTACCTTTCAAACGGATACATCCATCGATATTGTACAGGGCCAGCAATCCTTGCTTCATATGGTAAGTGTACCATTAAGTGCTCCATTGAATCAAAGAATGACGGTGGAAATATCTTCTCCAGCTTACACAGAATTTGGGGGATGTTTGTTTCCAATGCTTCGACATCTTCAACTCGGAGAGTACTAGATGTCAATTCTTTAAAAAATAAGCTTAACTCCGTGAGAACTTGCCACACATTTTCAGGTAGTAACTCCCGGAATGCAACAGGGATCAATCGCTGCATGAATATATGACAATTGTGACTTTTCATGCCGAACAATTTCAGTTTTGTCATGTCAACACACCGACCCAAGTTAGATACATATCCATCTGGGAACTTAAGTTCCGACAACCACTCAAACAATTCTTTTTTTGATTCTTTATCCAGTGAGTAACATGCTTTTGGATATTTGCCACTAATTGGATCCATTGCCAACTTTGGCCGACAACAATACTTTTTCAAATCTGAACGGGCTTTGGCATTATCTTTGGTTTTTCCTTCAACATTTAAGACCGTGTTAATCACATTGTCGAATACATTTTTCTCAATATGCATGACATCAAGATTGTGTCTAATCAAATGTGTTTTCCAATAAGGCAAATCCCAAAAAATGCTCCGCTTTCTCCAGCCACAAGACTGACAAATAAAACCATTAATCTCATCCGCATCAAGCTCAGTAACTTTCACCAGACCCCACTGATCAATTTCTTGTAGGATTTGTTCCCCATCTCTTATTGGTGGCGGTGGCAATGTTTCGACATGTCCGATTCTAAAATTCCTTCTATTTCTCCTAAATGGATGATCAATAGGAAGAAATTTTCTATGATTGTTAAACCATGTTTGTTTTCCACCACTTTCTAGCCTAAATGATTGAGTATATTCCATACAATGCGGGCATGCATACTTTCCAGATGTACTCCAACCAGACATCATGGAATATGCTGGAAAGTCATTGATTGTCCACATAAGGGCAGCTTTCATCACGAAATTTTGCTTCGTTGACACATCATAGGTAGGCACCCCAATATTCCACAATTCCTTCAAGTCATGAAGCAAGGGCTGTAAGAAGACATCAATTTTTTGTTTTGGATTCTCAGGGCCAGGTACAATAACAGTGAGAAACATGTAAGCTTCCTGCATACACATCTAAGGAGGCAGGTTGTAAGGCGTGACTATTACAGGCCATGACGAATATTTTCTCCCATATTGTCCGAATGGCTGAAAACCGTCTGTGCATAACCCCAACCTTACATTTCTAGTCTCAGCGGCAAATGAAGGATGAGTTTCATTGAAATGTTTCTAAGATAGGGTGTCGGAAGGATGCTACATAACCCCAACATCTTGGATATGATCATGATGCCATCTCATATGTCGTGCTGTCGCTTTTGACTGAAATAATCGTTGAAGCCTTGGTATCAGTGGAAAGTAGTACATCTTCTTATATGATTTTGATATGTTCTTCCGAGATCCTACACGAAGTTTGAATCTTGGGTGATTGCAGAACTTACAATGAGTCAAGTTTTCATCATCACGCCAATACAACATGCATCCCTCATTGCAACAGTCGATTTTCTGAACGGGCAATCCTAAGCTTCTAACAAGACTCTTAGTTTGGTAAAAATTCTCAGGCAGTATGTTACCCTCAGGCAAAGCTTCCTTGAATAGTTGAATGTTTGCATCATAAAATCTCTCCGACAGATTAAATTCAGATTTTGCATTCAACATCCGAGCTACTACCGAGAGCTGCGAATGGTTATCACAACCGGGATACAACATTGCATTACCAGATTCCAGAAGGTCATATAATTCTTGACATTGAGGATTTGGTGGCTCATCCGTTGAATTTCCACCCAAATTTGATGGACCGGGTTCATTTGGGTTAGACATAACGCCTCGTGCATGATCATAAGTAGTTTGCTCTTCCGGAATATATTGTTGCCAATGGTTATCGAGAAAAAAATTAGGACCAACTGCATCAAGAACCATTTGTTGATATGGATTACTAACCTCTGCACCCCCAACTGATTTATTAATTATTGGATTCCAATTCGGCTCGTTAGTAGCAATGTGTGTCTTCCCATGGCAATTCCAAATCAAATAATCACGAACAAAACCCCTACGGAGGAGGTGGTTCATAACAGTTTCCACGTCATGAAACCTTCGGTTCACACAATTTTTGCATGGACACCTAATAAGATCGCCACTCATTTCTTCCGGATGAGAAGTGGCGAATTTAATAAAATTCTCAACACCATATACGAATGATGCATTAGTCATTCCACTTGAATCTCGTCGATTATACATCCAACTACGATCTAAGGGTTCCATTAAACCTAAATATTCGAATAGCAACACAACAAGAAAAAAAAAAACAAATGTTTAGAATTCCCCTTTATCCAAAAGAACATAGCATAGCCTGAGTCGCTTTTATCACTAGGTACAATTATATTAGATTTGAAACTTAAATAGGAAAATAACAATATGAGGAAGAAATTCATGTGATTCAATAACAAAATCACTATATATTTCCTTATAAAAATTCAGTACCAAATTCATTAACAATATAAGATTAGAAAACTAAATCAATACAAGCAAGTATCTACATGCAAATAGCTAGAAAAAACTAAATGCAAGTTAAAATATATATTACAATTTATTCACCGAAGTCAAAATTGGAGGACCAAAGAGGGAGGTGGGTGGCCACACAATTTAAAGGAGCTTTAGGGTATCAAACAACACTGACTGAAAGATACATAGCAAAAGCATAATCTTGATAGTGAAGTGAATTATATAGGACTCCATATCAAACATTGTCTATACTTTCTGAGGCATTTTAGCCCTATAACTATATATAATTTCTTTTTTTTTTTCTCTCTTCTAATAAACTACCCTCATTTCAATATAATATTAAGTTACTTGTTAGCCATTGGATTTCAATTTCAATCAAATATCAAAGTCATTGGAGGGTTTCTATAGGATATACTGTGGGTGTGCTGCATATTGTATACTTCCCTTTATATGTAAAAATATCTAAGTTTGAATGCTTTCCCTATCATTTATTATTGTATATTACTATCCCTGATAGTTTTATATTTATTTAACAATGTCACAATCCTCTCCTTTTAGGACATATGCCAATGTTATCAATATGCTCTTTATCTTTATATATAAATATTTTAATCAATGGATTCATTCTTTTTTTTTTTCTCATTTTAATATCATAAATTAAAGGGAAATCAAACAACAAAGTGGATGAGATCACAACAGAAATAGTTAGGTCAGTCAATATAATTATGCGTTGCGTTAAATAGGTGCCTCCAATTTTAGGGTATGTGAGCAAATAGTTTATAGTGGCCTCTAAATACATATATATACGTATAGCTTGTACACATTACTTCAACCGAACTTAATTCACAGTAGAAATAAACAATACTCTATACAAAATGTATATTCCAAACAATGAAGAAACAGAGATCTGTGCAATCACCTAAAAATTCATGATAATCAATATTAACTTTGTCAGATAGGCATTTCTTAGTTCTAAAACATGAAATTATATTGACTTCTTTTATTTTTTCATAGCAATGAATTCTGAACCAAGAAATTACAAGAAATTGATGCATACCCATTTTCTTCCTGTGCGTCGGAAGTTCTGTTTCTAACCCCACAAAACAAGATCGTAACTAGCTCCTGCCTCCTCCTTTTTTTGTCTTCAATCTCGCCAGAAAACCAAAAGGAACGCATCAATTTCACACTATACTGGAACAAGCTTGGAAATATCTACGGGAATCATACTCACCTCAAAATGTAGAAGACAATGGAGAGGCCAATGCTGATCGGACCGCCGAAGAACTCTTGCGCCGACAACGGTGGCGGAGGAATCGGCAAAATCGGGGGAGCTCCGTTTCCAATCGCCGGCACTGGGGTGTTTCCTATTTGGGTGTATAGTGAAATTTGTGGATTTAGGTATTTGGGTCTGTCTAATAATTGTGAATTAGCGACTGCCAAATTTAGTCGCTAAAAAAATTGCGACTGAATCTTGTAGTCGCTATTTTAGTCGCAAAATCATTCAGCGACTAAAAGTTAGTCGCTATTTAGTCACAATTATTATCTTCAAATTTAGCGACGAATTTTAGTCGCAATTATTTAGCGACTAAAGAATCAGTCGCTATTTTAGTCGCAAACATATGGCGGGAGTAATACGCGCGCTAATTTTGCGACTAAATTTTCTTGTAGTCGCAATTTAGTCGCTAATTACTGTTTTTTATGACAAATACGACTAAATCACAGTGCCGTCGCTATTTAGTCGCAAATTAGCGACTAAAAAAAACAGTCACAAAATTCCGTCGCTATTTGCTTTTTTTTTTGTAGTGACGGTAGACGCGTAACATAAAAGTTTACGTGACAATTTAGTTATTTGTCACCGTAAATATCATTTTTTGTGACGAAAATAATTATCGTCATATTTGTATCTTATTTTTCATGACAAAAATTATGTCATAAATAAAATTATATTTCGTCATATTATATTATTTATCGTCACAAAATCTAGTCCTTATAGACATGCTTTGAGAAAAACAATAGAGAGTTACAATAACAACATCAAAGGCAAATAAACTTTGACTATCAATATCACATGGGGGAAAGAAAATTTGAAAAATGCTTAAATTGACAGAGATTGAAGTCACAAGCAAAAACAATTTACATTACTGCTCTGATGTTATTCCTTTTGATCTTCTCTATAACTATCACCCCAATAACCTATTTACTCATCTTCGCTTATAAAGATTCTTTGAGGAGAATATGTGATAGTATTTTTTTTTCTTTCCATATAAACTCATATCCATAAGAGACTTGAGCTGCATAAAAGAATTTCAATTTAACAAATTAAGGATTAATTTACTCTGACTAATCAATTTTTAGTTCGAGTTTATTGTAATATATGGAGCCTTTGTATTGATATGCTGATATAAATATATACAGTTCATACCAACATGATCTTAATTGAAGAAAGAAAGAAAAAATTCTTGACTAATCTTTATATGCCATTTGCACCATCGAGTTATGTATTTATCTGCATCTTGAATAATTCTAAGCAATTCATATAAGAATATATAAAAGCAAGCAAAATATTATTTGAATTAATGTTGGTTTGATTTTTATCTTTCTACTAATTTTATACATAATGACTACTAAATAAATACATATTACATCAATTTACTAATTACATTATGCTTAGAATACTTATTAAATTCTATAAAGCATCAAATAGTTATAAATTATAAATATTGATTATTCACGAATACAACAATATGGACTGTTTAATGGTTAACGTTTTGAAAAAATCGATATTAATGGACTGATTTTTTGGGCTCATGGACCGGTTAAGCGGTCCATGAACACCCCTACCTACCATGATATTCCTTTGTCTTCCTCTTCTTCTCCTTTTCACATTTTCTCTTTTCAAATTAAACTTTCAATCTCATTTTTCAGTGACACCATGCACTGGTTGGTAATACGAACATGCAGTTTATGATGACTCCAGGTTATTTCAAATAAAAGTATAAAGAGTCAAAGAATATATATTTTTTTTAAAAGAGATTTAATGTAGAAAATTTTGAAAGTTAAGAAATCTAAGAATATATTTACAATTGGACGCATGATTTAACAATGATTGAAATGCATAATATGCTGTCACTACAAAAAAAAAGGAAATTAGCGACTGCATTTTCCGTCGTTAATTGAAAAAATTCCGTCGCTAATCACTTTTAGCGACAAAACGACTAGCCGTTGCTATTTCATTCGTCGTAAGAAATTTTACGACTAAAACACAAAACCGTCGCTAAGAATAGCGACGGCCAAATCGTCGCTAATTAACCCCTAAATTGGTCGCCAGAGGATTTAAAAAATTGTCAGAAGCGGATTTTTTCGTCGCTAAATTCCATCGCAAAACAATATTTTTAAAATGCCACATGAAAAAAGGAATTAGCAACAGAAAAATTCGTTGCTAATTTTGCAAATTCCGTCGCTAATTTAATTATAATATTTATTATTATTACTACTACTACTACTTTCAATTTAATTTTTTTGTTTTTATTATTATTATTGTTATTGTAACATCTAAAATTTAATTTATATAAATAACAATTCTTCAATATTATTATTTTAAAAAATATAATATCATTGAAGTAAATTAAATTGAAACAGTATTTAAAAAGTATTTAGAAAATTAAAAAAATCCCATACAATTTAAATTCAAATATTTATAAATATCCCATATAATTCAAATTATAAAATAATATTCATTTATTAACAATTAATAACTTCACTTGGACAACTTTCATGCCGATAAATATCAACCTGAAATATCAATTAATCAAACATAACGAATTAGTTCAATTAATCAAATGGCTTGAAGACAACATGCATCGCTACATTTGCATATATAGATGTACAAAAACTTACTGACAAAGAAGAAAATAACATCCTCTGTTAATAATACAAAACTCTTTGGCATGCTAGGGAAGATGCAGAAAATGAGTAACTTCAATTGTTTTGTCTCATTAATAAAGACAAAGCAAGATGACAAAAAAAAAAAAATATTGACCCACGGCAATTAGATGATGTGAGAAATGAAAACAATTTTCAGGAGCTATTAAGAATACAAATTTAAAGACTATAGATATGTGTAAAAAGCAACAAGAAATGGTTCAAAATAAGATGTAAATAAAGTCAGGATGAAATATATCTACCAAAGATATAACACCTCACTAACTTTGTAAGACTGCTAGGTATAAGGGGTTCCTACATTATTTATAAAATTTCAATATCCTTTCCTTGTAAATAATTACATTCAACTTCTTAGGGGTAAAAAAGATGTAACTTAATTTACTCACACTTGCCAAGAATATATCAAACTAATGCCAATGCAATGCATGAATGAAAAGTTATACCACTTCATTAAGTAAGAGAAATGATCTGTACAATTTATTGCTTCTATATCTCAAATTTCAAGTTGATAGAGCATATTCGGTCAAACAATTACCAACCTTTGGACATAACAAATAATGAACTTCCATTACTTGCACCGGCAATTGAACTGATATAAAAATTCTTCTCCCACTGTTCCATGATCTAATCTTGAAACAAATTCAACAATGATATGCAGAGTTAATAACCCATGAAAGCAGGAGTCAAAGGCATAATAAATAGAAATCATGTTTCACCTTGTGCAGGAAAACAACTGATAGTTCATAAACCTGTGAGATGAAACTAGTTCCAGCATCCATGATTAAGGCCCATAGATTAGCTGCAGAGGCCACACAGCTGATATATAACCCATCTTCATTACCCTTGTCCACATGTTGACGCAATCTTGCATCTGTTACATTATAGTGATATCTGCAAGTCCAATTAAAGTTCCACTTGTTCTTAAGAAAGAGAAATTAACAAAAGAAATAACATGCTTTATTATAATTGATATTTTCACTCTTCATGTGTCAAATTACTGTCGATAATTATTTGGACATTTTAAATATCTCTAATCAACAACACCCATCAAAGAAAAGATACATATCAGCATACATAGTATGAACACTCATATTCTACCGTAATTATCTGTTGCATAATAATAATTTGATAAAGAAATAACACCAAAACAATTTCTTCATTTTCTAGTTTAAAGAATAAAGCAAGCAGACAAATATCTTTTCTTTTCTTTTCTTTTCTTTTCTTTTTCGAAAAGTTGAAATACGCTCTGAAATGCCCTCCAATTCTCTAAATCATTCATTATCTCTAAATACTATGACCTAACATTTATTTTTACTGAAATCTAATACAACCCCACCTTCAAATTTTTTCTACTGCCTATCATCTCAACTTCTTTTTTATCTCCATATCTAACGACATTATTTCCAGTCTATATTTGTCCTATAATTGCATTACCCATTTAGGTTCATCATAATTTATCATTTGATCAATTTTGTGGATAACACATCATATGCTTCTCACTCAAACCCACAAAATGCTCATTCGAATGTCCAGGATAATAACAAAAATCAAATGCAAAAAAAAAAAATTACAACCAATATTCATTAATAATCTAAAAAAATCAGAAACAAAAATCACTACCAATATTCACTAATAATCTAAAAAAATTACAGACAAAAATCAAATGCAAAGTGGAGGATACAAACCTATCTTCAATGACGGCGGCAGCAAGTGAGAGGAGGTGCCGGTGAGGCCAACAGGAGAGGCGTAGAGGCCAGGGGAGGCGAGGCGAGCAGGAGGTCCGAGGAGCAAGTGCTGCGAGGAGGCGATGCGAGGCGAGGGCCAGCGAGGCTCGTCAGCGATGGGAGGCGCGACACGAGGCAGATCCAATGCAGAATAGGATGCCCGATGGCAGAGAGTCTCGTCGGCGACGCAAGGCAGATCTGATACAGAACAGGATGCACGACGGCTGGGAGGGTTGGCGACGAGGCGACGGCCGGCGAGGTAGCTATCTACGCACAAGGGGCACCGTCCAAACCGAGAAAATGTGTTTTCTTTTGGCAGATGGGAAAAAGGTTGTGGGATTTTAGGGCTATATTTACGGAATATACACAACTGTATATTTTATTAATTTTTTTCAAATAGCAACTACATTAGCGACTAAAACATTATTGTCGATAAATTTAATTAAATAGTTATTATACCTTTAGCGACAACATAAATTCGTCGCTAAAATCGTCGCAAACAAATGTGTTAAAAATTGCCTCCAAATTTAGCGATCAATATTTTCGTCACAAAATTTAAAAATCAATTAGCGACCACAATTCAGTCGCAATATAATTTTCCAGAATAGAAAAATTGAATAACTTTTAGCGACAAACAATACCATTGCTAATTTAGTCGCAAAAAAGACGCCATTTATTGCTGCCAAAATTTAGAGACCGTTTTTTTTTGTTTTCGTAGCTATGCCGTCGCTAAATTTGCAAAAAAAATTGATTTTCACGACTAGTTCTAAAAATAGTCGCTAATTAGCGACGAAAAAATGTCTGTCGCTAATTTTAGTCACCAACTTTTTTTTTTTTTTTTTTTTTTGTAGTGTGTGTATCAGAGGCTACATATTATTTCATATTAAAAAATAAAGATTTAAACAATAATTTTTTTATAAAAAAAATCTAATGTAAGAAAAATAAAACTCCGAGAAAAAAAAGGGTTTGGCTCCTATTAATAACATTATTAGATTGGACCACCAGGAACAAGTTATTTGTTTTGTTTGCTAGTGAAAAAATTTAAGACAAGATAACGTTAAATATCATACATTCACTGGTCATACTTAAAAAGTGCTTTTTATAATAATTTAAACAAAATTATCCCATTAAAAATTTTTATATTTCAATTAAATAAATTATTCAAATCACCCATCAAAAATCATAAATTTTTAACTGATAATCTCAAGAAACAGGACGAATAATTGATATACAATTCTCTTTTATCGATTTATATTTTTATGTGATATTGAATTACCATGTGATGAAATATAAATGGATTTGCAAAAAAATGCTTCAAAAAGTGGAGATCTTTCTAAAATATCTTCCTTACGGTTTTTAAATGTAAGTATATATATTTCCGTTTTCCAAAATACACTTTTAAGAATATTCTGGGTCTGTTCACTTACAGAAAACTGGTCCAGTTTTTCAAAAAAAATTTTCATAGAAAACAGAGATCATTTTTATTTTAATTAATTTTCTAAAAGAGAAAATAGAAAATATATTTTTCAGTTTTCTAAAATAAAGAAGAGATTGAAGAACTAATAAAAAATGTTTTCTAAATTTTCTAAATAATTTTAATACATATATACATTTGTATGTATTTATATACACACACATACATATACATGTATGTGCATACATATATATGTGTATGCATATGTATGCATACACATATATATGTATGTATGCATGTATGTATGTTACTACATATATATACATATATGTATGTACTTATATACATACACACACATATATATATATATGCATACATACATACATATACATATATGTATGTATGTACTTATATACATATATATATATATATATATATATATATATATATATATATATATATAAAAGTACATACATACATATATGTATATGTATGTATGTATGCATATATATATGTACGTAGACACACACACACACACACACATATACACACACACATATGTATGTACATATATATACATGCACATACACATACTTATACATACATATACATATATATATGTGTGTGTGCGCGTATATATACATATGTATGTATGTATGTGTGTGTATGTGTATACATACACACACACATGTATATATATATATGCATACACATGCATATGCATATACATATACACATACATGCAAATGCACATGCACATGCACATGCATATATATATATATATATATATACACACACATATATATATAATATAAATACTCTAATTTACCATTTATTGATATGTATGTGCATATGCATCTATGTGTATATATGTACATACATGCACATATATATAAAAAATAATTATTCTAATTTTTCATTTATTGATATGCATACGCATATGTATATGTATGTATGTATATATATATATATATATATATATATATATATATATATATATATATACATACATACATATATGTATATAGAAAATAAATATTATAGTTTTTAATTTCTTGATAAATAAATGCGTTTTCTAAATTTTTTACAGAAAATAAATACTTTAATTTTCTAAAAAAATAGAATATAAAAAACAGAAAACTGTTTTCTGTAAGTAAACGCACCCTCTAATTTTTAATCACTTTCAAATAACTTCTAATTTTTTTTTATGTTTTTTCTACAATCTACTCGCACATAACCGTCTCCTTATTGATAGTTATTATTCTTCTTCTTTTTCTCTTGGTTTCATATTTCATTATCTTTTGTTTTTTTTGTCTGATTTAGTATTTCTATTTTTGCGATTCTTAAGATATCTAATGACAATAATTCTGCGATATTAAAATTTCTATTGGTTGGATTGGAAGGTGCAATTTTGAGGTCAAAGTCTCGAGCAATCAAAATTTCAACTGGCTGAAATTTGATATATCAATTATTATACCTGGATATATATAGATATATCAAAGTTAAGATACTAATTCAATGCATTTTGATATACCAATGGATATATTTTAGAATATATAAGTATACTGAAGTGAAAGTTAATTAAACATTTCAAAACTTAAAATTAGTATACCAAAGGATATATATACTTGGTACACCGAAATACATGGTGGGAACCTCAACAGTGTAATTTAGTATACTAGTGGATATATATTGGCATACCTTAAACATAGGTATGTCAAAGTGAATGGTAGAAATTTCAACATTAAAATTTGGTATATCAGGTGGTATACATTGGTAGACCAAAAGATACCAAAATCAAGGTTTGAATTTCAACAGTACAATTTCGTATAGGAATGTCAATACTGGATTTTAGTATACCAAAGTTCATGGTAGAAATTTCAATAATACATATACTAGTGGGTATACCTTATTATTAGTGAAAGGTATGAATTTCAACAATCTTGACATACCAGTGTTGTACGTTGGTATACAAAATAATTGAATAGAAACAAATCAATTACATGAAGGAGAAAAAACTCACATAGAACTTGAGATTTTGTTGACGCTGGGGATCAAATGTCTCTTCCTTCTCCACCCTTCGAAGTTACCGTAAATCCCCTCTTCAGATCTTACTCGCGTTTTCTTCAGTGTTGTGGTTTTTGATATCTTATGTAATTCTACAAATTGGAGTTTCAATCTTATTTAAATTGTGTAGGCGAGATTTGTTTGTGGATTGGATTTTGATAAACCCCAAAATAGCAACTTGAGTAGATTTAGATTTTATTTTTAGTAGGCAACAATAAAATTTTGAAACATAATCTAATCTGAAATAGAAATTGGCGGCCTGGTTGACCAAAATTTTTCATTCGGTTTCAACCATTTTATGTATTTATTTTGTTAAACACCCCTACTCTAAGTAATAACATGTAAAAAAAAAAGGGAATAATTTTAGTTGTAGGCAAATATAAGGTAATTTTCCAAATACCCAAATGGGCATTGAAATTTAATTACAATATTCTAAAATTCATCTAAATAGATAATATTTAAATAAATTGGCAATTTTAAAAATTGGCTTAGGGTACGCTGGCAAAGAACGTTTTAAAAGGGTAAGAGACAGAGATTGTTGGGTTTGAAGGGCCATTTTTGCTAAGGTTTTTGTGGTTCAGGCACTCTTAAACATAGCTTTCAAGTAAACACGCGCACGCTGGGGCGACACGTGGGCCAACGGGCAAGGTGGTTTTGTCTGAGGGGTTACCCTACAGCGTCGCTCTCCATAATACCACTCTGCTTTCGCTTTCTGCTCCCACTCTTTCTAATTAATTTTTCACCATTTTCATTCCTCTTACCCCTCAAAGGGTGTTTGTTTTACCTTTTGAGTTAGTTGGTGGCTGTTTAACTCTCGATTTTCTCTAGATGAGGTTTTTACTTTTTGATTAGTATGTAGAGCATAAATTTTGATAATATCCTCGAATTCTATTCAATTCATTTATAAAAATTGATTTAAATTCAATTCAAAATCGCTAATGATCTATTTATAATTTAACTTTTTTAATCTAAAGTAGTTAAATCCAATTTGATATGTTGTATATTTCATATGACCTAATTAATTCATAAACTGGTTTATGATATATTTATATTATACATGATTTTAGGATTGATTTCACTCACGGTCACTCAACTTATCACTTATCGCGCAAAAGTAATCGACTTTTTTTTTTTCTTACTTAAATGTCACTGAACTTTTAACATTTTTGCAAAAAAGTCATGTTGACCGGAATCCAGCGAGAACTTTCGCCGGATTGATGACATGGCATGCCATGTCAGAAACTACATGTCGTTTAACAATATTTCCAATAAATGCTACATCTAGATCAATTTCATTCACGGTCACTAAACTTATCATTTATCGCGCAAAAGTAACCAATTTTATTTTTTTCCAACTTAAATGTTACTGAATTTCTAACATTTTTGCAAAAAAATCATATATTTACTATTCGTTGCCACGTGTCATATGCCATGTCATTAATCCGGTAAGAGTTCTCGCCGGATTCCGGTCAACATGACTTTTTTGCAAAAATATTAGAAGTTCAGTGACTTTAAGTCAGAAAAAAAAATCGGTTACTTTTGTGCGATAAGTGATAAGTTGAGTGACCATGAGTGAAATTGATCCATGATTTTATGATAGTTATATATTGTAAATGATGATATCTTCCAAGATTCTGGTACCGGAGACTTGGAAATGTCACCTGAAAACAAAGAACACCGGCGGATTTCCGTTCTAGGATACTCCGACGATCAAGTTAGATAACTTTCTTAAATCAATTAGAGAATTTTTTAGAGAGAGAGAGATCCCCTTTTGAGGGATGGAACATACCTTTTTATAGCTTCCCTGGCTCCTTTATGACCGTTCTTTTAATGAGCCTTTACTATGTAACAGTTCCTTCCTATAAGGTGTATTTATTGAGTAACGGACGCCATTATGATGAATCAAACGACTATATTGGACGCCATTATGATGAATCAAACGGCTATATTGATGACATTACCGAGCTTCTCTTTTATCTCTGAGCTTACTTGAAACCGAGCCTTCATCCAGGAACTGAGCACTGACCCTCAAGTTATTCTAACTCCAATTGGGTGGGCAGTAACCTGATTAGGCGAACTATAGCTCGGTTATCATAAGTCCCCCCCCACCGGGCATGACATTCATGTCATCCTAAGCAAGTGGTAAGTTGATATTCCTGAGTAACCACAAGGCACGTGAAGCGTGAAAAACGGGAAAAGACGCTTCGTGCAGCGCGAAATTACAGTCAAATGCCAGCACGCCATCATTGTGACGCTTTGATACCCGCGCTTGCCTTAATGACGTCTGACACCGCCTCTTATTCGTTGCCATCTGTCCTGTACTCATTGATTTACTTGTCCTATAAATGGTCTTCAGTTTTAGGGATCGCGCTGTTCTTGTTCATTTTGGGACTCCATTTCCTCTCGTCTTCTTCTCCTTGTTGCTTCGTTACTAACCCATTGATTCTCCTCCTCTTTCCCTCAATACTTCTTGCTGTCGAATTTACTGTTCCTGATTTGCCGCCAGAATCATCCTTGCAATATCCAGGTTTGTTTCCTTTCTTCCTTTTTGACCATGAGCACTTCTGATAGTTCTTCTGAGAGATTGAGGGTAGAAGAAGGCTTGGTTGCCCAAAGTTCCTCCGATTCTCCTGCCCCTATCCACCAGCCAGCGATTGAGAAGAAAGAACCACGCAGATTTCCCAGGGTGGGAAGTATAAGCTCCAGTTTGAAGTCCAGTGAAATGTCGCGATTGCAAGAGAGGCTCGGGATTCCTACTGAATATGAAATTCATGCTGCCAGCCCTTCTCTCAGGGCCAATGCGAATTTTCAAGGGAAGAAGAAGATTATTGTTTACGAGGCTGACTTCGAGGCCGGGATGAACCTTCCCTTGACCAGCTTCGAATTGGAGATATTGAATTATTATGACATGACCATCGGTCAGCTTCACCCTAATGCCTAGCGTACTCTGTCTGCTTTGCAAATATGGTATGCCGAGAATGACATAAATCTCTCCCTGAGGTTATTCCGAGCAACCCATAATGTTGGGCTCCGAGCTAATGGAGAAGACCACAACTACATCCAGTCCCGTGCTGGCTATGGTGTGTTTGTTGGGAACCTGGAGTCACTGAAGAAGTGGAAAGATCGGTTTTTTGTGATAGAGAGTGATAAAGATTTCCCTTTCCGGACTCAATGGGGCCGATTCGTCAACCGGAATGACAACCCTTTACTGCTCAGCGAAGACGAGGAACAAACTTTGGCTCGGTGGAGGGAGTTGGCCAGGGAGAAAATTGATATAAATCTGCAGCTTCAGTGCGGCATACCACCAATACCCCAAAAACCGAGCTAGAAAATTTCACCTCACATCCTACTGGAGGTGATCTGGAACCCACAGAGAATACTTCCTTAGCCTTCCTCTTTCGGGAATCCTCAAAGATGTCATAATGCTTCCCTCCTGCAATGACATGTATGACCCCCACTGGGGCTTTTCTGCTAGTGCTTGCCCGGTTATCCTGACGTCGAGGAGATCGGGATCTGTCTCTAACTCGTTCCTCCTTGACGAATTGTGTGAGCCTTCCTTTTCTGAGCAGGAACTCTATTTCCCTTTTGAGCTGGTTACAATCATTCGTCTCATGACCCTTGTCCCTGTGAAACGCACAATAAAGGTCCTGATTACGTCCAGAGCCTTCCCTCATGGGTCTGGGCCAGTTGACCCTGTCATGTTCTTTCATCCACTTCAGTATTTGTGCCCTGGGAGCATTCAGTGGTGTCCATTTGTCTTCCCGATGCTCCGCTGGTCTTGATGAAACTACATAAGCCCGATGTGAATTTCCTGAACCACGACTCCGTGCTTCACTCCTCCCTGTGTTCCGATCAAGTGCCGATCTATGCAAATCTCGGCTCGTATCATCATACAATGAACTATTTCGAAGACGACGAGCTTCATCCATCCGGATATATTTGTGAGCTCGTGACATCAATTCTATGAAATCTCCTGGGGGTTTTTTGCTGAGGGAATCACTGAAGTCCTGGCATCGGGTATTTTGTATGAGAGCGTTATTGGCCACTTCGAGGTTTAAGTCTTGGATGTCCATCGCTACCGAGTTAAATCTCTCCACATAAGCTCGCAAAGTTTCTCCCTTGTCTTGCCGTACCAAGTTAAGATCCGCCGAAACCTTTGTCGGTCTGATGGTAGCCACAAATTTGGCAATGAACATATCGCTAAACTGAGTGAAGCTTGCGATAGAATGCTCGGGCAAATTTCTGAACCTAATTTGGGCCGACTCCGTCAACGTTTGAGGAAAAATTTTGCACATCGCTGCGTCGTCCGTGGTGTGAACGAGCATTGTGTGGTGAAATTGGTCAAGGTGGGCCCTGGGATCAGCACTACCATTATATCTCGGTAGGCTTGGTAACCGTATGTTGGGAAATGGGGCCGACAAGATCTCTTTAGACAAGGGCGAGCGAAAATTGCTTTGATACTGAAGGGTATTCCTGTTTTGGTATTTCTGCATCCGATCTTCAAATAGCTTCTCAAACTGCTCAGTCGTTAGCGTGATTGTGGAGCTTGGGACCAGAGGGGGTGTAACACAGGCAGGGCAGGCGCCGAAGCTTGAGAAACAAAGGGAAAAGGTTCTGTAGGAGGTTGAAGGGGCGGGGCCTGTGCTGCCATGGCAGTTATCGTTGCCAGAAAAGCTTGTGCCGTTTGTGGGGTTAAATTGGGAATAATGGGTTGGGGGATGGATTGTTGAGATGAGATTGGGTGGCCAAATAGCTGAACGGGAGTCTGGTGATTTTGGATTAATGGTTGTTGGGAGGAGGGCAAAGCTTGTGTTTGAGTGGTGGGAGCTGTTGTAGTGTTTAAATCAGGGAAGAGATCCATTTGAGAATCTTATTAGATATCTCCACGCTCACCGCACCAAATGATGATATCTTCCAAGATTCTGGTACCGGAGACTTGAAAATGTCACCTGAAAACAAAGAATACCGGCGGGTTTCCGTTCTAGGATACTCCGACGATCAAGTTATTAGATAACTTTCTTAAATCAATTAGAGAATTTTTTAGAGAGAGAGAGATCCCCTTTTGAGGGATGGAACATACCTTTTTATAGCTTCCCTGGCTCCTTTATGACCATTCTTTTAATGAGCCTTTACTATGTAACAGTTCCTTCCTATAAGGTGTATTTATTGAGTAACGGACGCCATTATGATGAATCAAACGGCTATATTGATGACATTATCGAGCTTCTCTTTTATCTCCGAGCTTACTTGAAACCGAGCCTTCATCCAGGAACCGGAGCACTGACCCTCAAGTTATTCAAACTCCAATTGGGTGGGCAGTAACCTGATTAGGCGAACTATAGCTCGGTTATTAGTAAATATGGATAATAATTATTTTTATAAACTATATATACATACATATATATGTATATATATATTAGAGTATGATTAGGTACGAGGTAAGCAAAACCAATAAGTGATTGTATATTTGGGTGATGTTGAGCATAAAAGATGAGGTAAAGAGAACGAATCGAGGTGAAACCATTGCTAGAAAAAATTGAAAACCGTTAAATCCGTTTAAAAAATAGAGTTAGAATCAACTTTAACGGTTAATCAGTTTAAATGTACGTGAACATGAACTTTAATTTTTAATTTTATGGTTAATAGACTTGAACTTAAATTTGAACTTATATGTCTAATTAATCAGTGTATAAAATTACATATATATATATATATGTGTGTGTGTATGTAATTTTATACATATATATAAATATGAGAATAATTTTTACATGTATTCATATTCTATCCTAATATTAAAAAGTGAAAGTCTGATAAATTAATGTTTATATAATTTTATTTTAGTGTATTGTTATTAAATTTGAATGACTTGTATTTTATATTTAAAACTTGAAAAAATTTATATTTTAATTTGATGGATGAATTGAAGTTTTTTATATGAAGTTTATGTTTAATATTTTTAAATGTTAACCAATGGTTAAAAGTTAACCAGCCGTATTTGGCGGTTAACCGGTTAGTGATTAATCTATTGTTAATGGATTGGATTTGAATTTTTATTTTAAAAAACCGAATTTAATGAACTGAACTTGAAAAATTGGTTATGAACTAATTAACTAGTTCATACTCACCCTTATTAGAAACCGATTTAAAATAAACTATTTAGCCTTTATAATTTTACCAAATTAGACTACTGAACAAAATAACAACAAGAAAATATAAGAATTTATTTATTTAAAAAAAGCACAAGAATTGTTTCAGAAGTAACTATAGATTAGATTCCACTAGATCATCAAAATCTCGCTGCTTTAAGGTTTTTTTTTTCCTAATCTGTCCATCATTTATGCACACCGTATTTCTATCCTTTTAGAATTTTGAAATTATTCTGAAGCATTATTTTAGTCCCAAATTATTTTTCGAAAAAAAAAAACTACGTGTTGAAAATGATGTAAAATAGTTGTTGAAAATAATGTTAATTAATACCTCATTTTATCGTTTCTTTTAGCATCTATAAAGGTTTAGTTTTGAAAATAATTTAGGCGGCAAAAAAAGAGTTTTGAAAGAAAATTGTAGAGCAAAATTGTACTTTAAAAAAAAAAAGAAATTTATATTATCATGCTATTTTTATAAGTCATTCAAGGTATAGAGTATATTTTTTTTATCAGAGGTTGAATCGATCATTAGAAGAAAAATTAGGTCAAAAATTAGAATATATTTTGGGAAAATAAAATTTCCATCAAGCAAATGAAAAGTTTTTATAAAATTTTTTGTAGAATCGAGAATGGAGTTTTGATTATGTACGCGACAGATTGTGAATTAGTAACTGACATACATTCTGTACACGCCAGATTGTGAATTAGTAACGGAAATGCCGAGGTACAATACTACACACATGTGGTGCACATGTGTATGAATTGACAATCAACGCCATCCGTCCATATAATCAACGAGCTCCACTTTTCACTTAGCTATAGTTTAAAAGTATTATTTTGCCCTCAATATTTTATGAAAGTAACTATTTTATCTTTAACATTTTATAGAAATTGCTATTTTGTCTCTCAAGTTTTTATTTTTTCAAAATCTACTTAAAAATATAAGCAAATTTAATTCACTATTTTCTTATTATTTTCTAAAAGTAATTTATAAATGTTATAAAATAAATATGTTGACCAAAAGTACATAACAAGTATATAAATGCTCTTATTAGCAAATTATGTAAATATTTTTTCCAATTAGATATTGTTATTTTAAAATAATTGCAATCATTTAAAAAATATATTATTTTATCCTTAATACTTGTCTTCAAGTACTATTTCGGCTTCAATTGAATTTTAGAGAAAAAATGGCCCATAATTATTGAAAATGATGCAAAAATGCCCTACAATTATTGAAAACAATGCTAAAATGCCCATTTTAGCATTTCTTTTAGCTTTTATAAGGGATTTTTAGTTTCAAAAATAACTTAAGTGGCAAAACAGAGTCTGAAACAAACTTTTGGAGCAAAATAGTACATTTTTCTTTTTGAAATTTGGTGTTAACATGTTAGAAAATAGCAAGTGATACATGTTTTGCAAAGAACTTTCCTTGCAAAAATTTTCTACCCGATACTCCGTGGGATTTTCCTTGCTCATTTTACAAATTAAAATTATTTTTTACTTAAATATTTTTTTCTGAAGATAGTTTGATGCTGATCTAAGCATGACCTGCACTTGGTTTAATTTGTTTCAAGCTTGAATAAGGAAAAAAATTTAAGATCTAGTTAGGTCCAGCCTAAACCAAGTATAGTACAAAATAAATATATGCATTTTATATTATGGATGAAACTTTTACTTGAAATGGTTATTTTTTTTATTATTTTTTTTTGATAAATGTGTTCGAGGAATAAAAGTTCCAATATGGGTAACCTACTAGGAATAACCAATATGGGTAACCTACTAGGAATAACTTAACTCGATATCTATCATTTTATATGGTTAAATGGCACACAAAGTGTCATGGGATTGGGAAGATATTGATTCTGTTCATTTACATGGCATACTAAGTGTTCCGGGATTGGGTGATGTTTCGTGTTTAGTCATATGGCATAAAAAATGTTTCCAGATTGGGACATGTGGATTGGTTTGGCCATATAGCACGTTTGAATAATTTTTAGGTTAAACATGCTCGAGTATGGCAAATTAGGGAAGAAATGGAAAGGGGAGAGCAATTTGCAAGGAAAATCCCTTGCAAGATGAAAAATAAATTTGCAAAAATTTACTAGGAAATAATAAGAAATACGTATTTTACAAGTGACTTTCCTTTCAAACATTTTCTCCCCTCTATTACATGAGATTATTTTTTCTCACTTTATAAATTAAAATTATTTTTATTTACATATTTTTAATGGTCTGATATCGATCTTAGTGTGACCCGCACTAGGTCCAATTTGGTTCAGGCTTGAATAGGGGAAAAAATTTAAAATTTCGGTCCTATGACTAAGTATTGTATAAAGGAAGTATATGCATTTTTATAGATGAAATCTTTAGTTCAAATGGTCAAATGAAAAACAAATTTGTTAGATAATTGCAAAGAACATATATTTTGCAAGGGAATTAGGTTAAACGTGTTCGGATAGGGCAAATTAACGAGGGAGTAGTAAAAGAAGAGCAAATTGAGAGGGATATCCATTACAAGATGAAAAAAAAATTTCCAGGGAATAACAAGGGATACATATTTTGTTCGGATAGGAGAAATTAATGAGGGAGTAGCAAGAGAAGAACAAATTAAGAGGGATATCCCTAGCAAGATAAAAACATAAATTTGTTAGTGAATAGCAAGGGACACATTTTGTGAGGGAATTCCCTGGCTAATTTGCTAGGGAATAGCAAGGGACATATTTTGCGAGGGAACTTTCTCGCTAATTGGCGAGGCCAAATCCCTCGCTAAAAATCAACAAGGAATTTTTGTTAGGGTTAATACAGAGATGGAAATTTTTTTCCTTGCAATTTTCTTGTTGATTCTATTTAACGAGGGATAATTTGACAATTTTCTAGTAGTGCTAATATGGATGTTGAGCTACAACACTATGCACATGTACATAAATTGTCAATCTACATCATATGTCCATATAGTTAATGAGTCCCACTTTCCACTTAGCTATACTATAAAGTAGGGGTGTACACTACTAATTTAAAAGGATTATTTTTCCCTTAACCTTAACATTTTATATTATAAAAATAACTATTTTGCTTTTAACATTTTGTAAAAATTGTTATTTTGTCTCCTATTTTTTTTAACAATCTACTTAAAATAGCTTAAATTTAATTCACACTTCATTTTATATTATTTTTTAAAAGTAATTTATAAATATTTTAAAATAAATATGATTAAAGAAAACATAACAGCACGAGTTAACCAAGCATGAAGAAACCCAAAATGTTTATTGTTCTGTTGAGGAGAAAAATTGCGAAACTTTAGGAGAAACCAACTTGTGATTAGAATTAACCCAATCAAGATGGAAAATAGAAGCTTCACAAAACTTTATATGCCAACAAGAATTGCGGGTTCCCCTATCCATATTTTTCACTGAGATTGCCACATTTTCAAGTAATATAAGATCCTTTGTACCCTAAATCTATAAGGCTTGAATTATGGAACTAGTCCCCAAACCTTTTGCACATCCCTAACCTATTAAGAGAGCCTTCCCTCCTTTTAGTGCTAGGATGAATAACTTTAAAGTCTCCCATAATAACGTAAGGATCATAAGAGCAAGAATTAATACGATGGAGATTGCTTCATAGAAGCTCATTGATGAAGCAAAATATTCCTATTTATTTTCCATGAAAAACTCCTATTTTGTGCTTATTTGATAAAATAAATATTTGATTTAATTCCTATTCAATCTTTTAGTAGGAATTCATGCTCAATGGGAAAAAGAAACAAAAGTAGAAATTTAAAGTCAAAAATTGGAGCTGATTGGAAGTCAAGAAATGGAGCTGAGAATCAACGAAATCAAAATTGAAAGTCAAGAATGGAAGCTGAAAGTCAGAATACAATCAGGTCTATATTTTCAACATGAAATCAAACTTAAGCGTGCCCACGGTTGCTTGCGCAGAAATTATGCAGTGCAGATTTTTCAAGAATTGCTGCTATTGGAAATCAATTTAGCCAGATCTTCTACCCGACTTTTGGTAGCAAAATTGGACCTCTGAAAAGTTTCTGAGGAAAATGATCAATTTCCTACTCTAATTTTTCTATAAATAGGATCTTATGATGAAGGAAATAAGATCTTGAACCTTGAAATAAACTTTTGAATTTAGCTTTCATTATTTTTAGCTGATAGTTTTACAGCCATGAGTGGCTGAATTTTCTTTTCTAGTCAAGGATATTAGGGTATGATTCATGAATAAATTGTGAGAATTTGTTTTCATTTTTTTCTCTTCTCAAATATCTGAATATTTTCTATACTTAATGATATTTTGTTCAATTAAGATTATTGACGTCTGATTTTCATTGAATAAATATTGCTAGTCAAATTGGTAAATAAGTAATTGTTTATTTGATTTGGCGAAGTGGCAAATCTGTGCACTCATTGAATTGAATCTTTGAGTTTAGTGTGGGTGAATTTATTTGGTCCAATTTAAATAATCGAGCTTGTGTATTATTGATTGGAATTGGTAGCTTTTCTAATTCTTAATGCTATTTCTCAATTAAATCCTAAGAGCTTGTTTAGTGGTTGTTGAGAAATAAGATTTATCAGCTGATCTTATCACTTTTAAATTAATATTAAGGAAGAGCAGAATATTAGAGTTTGTTAGTGTTCATAACCAATTTATTTGAAGAACTAAGAATTTATCCAATTGTATTCAATGATCAGTTTTAATGAATCATAACCAAGATATTCCTTTGACTAGAAGTTCTTAATATCTGATTTACACTTTTTAATTTTCTACCTCACGATTTATTTGTTTTAATTTTATTTTTTCATAAACAAAAATCCCCTTCTTCGTTCTCTTGTTTCATAAATAAAATTCAGATCTAATAATTCGATCAATCTCTTGGGAGACAACTCTACTCATTCTTTGCTATAAAAATTTATAGAGTAGAATTTTATTTTTATTGGATTCGACACCCATCAAATTTTGGCGCCGTTGCCGGGGATTAGTGTTATTATTGATCTGAATTTTGTTTTACTTTATTTTGCAATTTCTTTATGACTCGTACTTCTCGTGGAAGTGAATTAAATTTTGATTCAGAAATAGAGAAGACAGCTCGAAGATTGATAAAGACAACTAAACAACAAAAAGCTTCCTCTTCTTGTTCAACACAAATAGAGACAACTGTTGATTTATCAAAATTTTTCAAAGAACCTGAAATCATGGCTGAACCAGAACAAACTTTGAGAAGAATGGCTAATCCGGATGTCAACCAATAGCCCTTGTGCATTGAACTCCCTAATGTAGAGGTAAAATTTGAATTAAAATCTGGCTTGATCCACTTATTACCTACTTTTCGTGGCCTTGCAGGAGAAGACCCTCATAAACATCTCAAGAAATTCCATGTGGTATGTTCCAGCATGAAACCATAAGGAGTAACAGTTGACCAAGTGAAAATGCGAGCCTTTCATTTTTCTTTGATAGAAAAAGCTAAAGATTGGCTATATTATCTTCCACCTGGATCAATAACGACATGGAATGAATTGAAAAGTCAATTCTTAGAAAAATTTTTCCCTGCTTCTCGAGCCACATCCATTAGAAAAGAGATTTGTGGGATTCGTCAACAAAATGGAGAAACTCTCTATGAATATTGGGAGAGGTTCAATCAATTGTGTGCAAGCTGCCCTCACCACCAAATTTCAGACCAGCTTCTAATACAATATTTTTATGAAGGATTATTGTTGTCGGATCGCAACATGATTGATTCTGCAAGTGGTAGAGTTTTGGTAGACAAAACTCTCAATCAAGCTAAGGAATAATTACCAAAGTAGCTGCTAATTCTCAGCAATTTGGCTCTAGATAAGATCATCCAATTAAGAGGGTTAATGAGGTAAATATAAATTCCATTGAACAAAGACTTGACAATTTAACTTCTCTTATGCAGAAATTTATGGTGGGAAATCAAGAACAAGTGAAGTCGTGTGGCATTTGCTCAAACTCTGATCATCCTACGGATATGTGTCCAACTCTTCAAGATGAAGAACATTTAAATGCCATACAAGGACACCAAGGACAGCAATACCAAAGGAAATACGATCCCTTTTCTGCTACCTACAATCCTGGATGGAGAGACCACCCAAATCTGAGCTATGGATCAAGACCCAACAACTACCATCAGTACGGATATCAACCGAAACAACCAGCTCCTGTTCCACCTCCACAGGGATTCTAAGAATTTAAATCTGATGCCCCTCCACCATCAAAATCAGGTATGTCTTTAGACAATATAGTTGCTGCTTTAGCTACTAACATGCAACAATTTCAACAGGAGACCAAGGCTAGCATGTTGAATTTGGAAAATCAGATGAGCCAGCTCGCTACCATAGTGGGCAAATTAGAGAGCCAAAATTCTGGTCGCTTGCCATCTCAACCTGAAGTCAATCCTAAATAGAATGTGAGTGCCATGACGTTAAGAAGTGGAAAAGAACTAAAAGAACCAGCAAAAAGGGTCACAAAATTCGTAGGTGAAGATGACATAGAGAAAGAGATGGAGCTACCTCCACCAAACACCTCAGAAACGTCTCAAATTAAAACACCTTTGATCATACCACGTCCCTTTCCAAGTAGGCTAGCCAAATCAAAAAAGGAACAACAAAAAAAAGAGATTTTTGACATGTTTCAAAAAATAGAGATCAACATTCCTCTTCTTGATGCCATTAAACAAGTGCCAAGGTATGCAAAGTTCCTTAAGGAATTATGCACTAACAAAAGGAGGCTGAAAGGGGATGAAAAAATTCATATGGGAGAAAATGTGTTTGCTGTCTTTCAAAATAAACTACCTCCCAAGTGCAAAGACCCAGGTATGTTCACCATTCCTTGTACAATATGTAACTCAAAATTTGAAAAATCATTGATGGACTTAGGAGCACCTATAAATGTCATGCCTAGCTCTATTTATCATTCTTTAAATATGAGACCACTTAAAGGAACTAATGTTATTATTCAGTTAGCAGACAGGTCCATTGTTTACCCGAAAGAAATTTTGGAAGATATTTTAGTGCAGGTTGATAAGCTAGTATTTCCGGCTGATTTTTATGTGTTAGATATGGAGAAAGAACGTTCCTCAAAATCAGTTCCTATTTTGTTAGGAAGACATTTTTTGAAAACAGGTAGAACAAAGATAGATGTTGCAGAAGGAACGTTATCCATGGAGTTTGATGGAGAGAAAATAAAATTTGATATTTATGCTGCCATGAGGTATCCTTCTGATGTTGATTGTGTTTATGGAATTGATACAATTGATTCATTGGCACAACAGGTTTTTGATTTAACTGGAGAGGATGAGTTGGAGTTGGCAATAGCTAAGAGTTTTGATCCTAAGGAATTACAGAGTTTGGAGGAAAAATTCGTTATTCAAGAAGAGTTGAAAGATTCAATATTTGAACTGGAATCATTACGACCAATCAGGTATAATTCTTCCTATATTGATTTACCAGTATCTCACAACAAACTTCTTCCATCTATTTTGCAGGCCCCTACGTTGGAATTAAAGATTTTACCAAGTCATTTGAAGTATGTTTATTTAGGAGAAAATCAGACATTACCGGTAATAATTTCCAACAAATTAACTCCCCTTGAAGAAGAGAAGTTGATTCGCATTCTCAAAGATTACAAAGAGGCCATAAGATGGACTATCGCAGAGATAAAAGGTATCAGCCCATCCACTTGTATGCATCGCATACTTTTGGAAGAAGACTATAAACCATTTAGAGAGGCTCAACGCAGACTTAACCCACCCATGATGGAAGTAGTCAAGAAGGACATCCTTAAATTACTTGATGCAGGTATGATCTTTCCAATTTTTGACAGCAAATGGGTAAGTCCAGTTCAGGTAGTACCTAAAAAGACTGGTTTTACAGTTACAAAAAATGATAATGGTGAGTTAGTTTCAGTTCGAATGCAAAATGGCTGACGAGTTTACATAGACTATAGAAAATTAAACGCCTCCACCAGAAAAGACCATTTTCCATTACCTTTTATTGATCAAATGCTTGAAAGGCTGGCTGGACATTCTCACTATTGTTGTCTTGATGGATTTTTAGGTTTTAATCAGATCACTGTAGCACCCGAAGATCAGGAAAAAACTACCTTCACCTGTCCCTTTAGAACATTCGCTTACCGACGCATGCTGTTTGGTTTATGCAATGCCCCAGCAACGTTTCAACGATGTATGGTCAGTATTTTCTCAGATTATGTGGAAAATATTATTGAAGTGTTCATGGACGATTTTACTGTACACGGTGATTCATTTGATGACTGTTTGGAAAATCTGACTAAAGTGCTTAACCGTTGCATTGAAACTAATCTTGTGCTCAATTATGAAAAATGTCATTTCATGGTCAATCAAGGTTTGATATTAGGACATATAGTATCTTCCCGAGGAATAGAAGTTGATAAATCTAAGGTTGACCTGATTAAATGCTTACCTTACCCCACTTCGGTGAGGGAAGTACGCTCTTTTCTTGGTCATGCAGGGTTTTACCGAAGGTTTATTAAAGATTTTTCGAAGATTACCCAGCCTCTTTGCAAACTGTTACAAAAAGACACACCATTTGACTTTAGCACTGAATGCAAGGATAGCTTTGATCAGTTAAAAGACAAGCTAACATCTGCACTAATTATCCAGCCCCCAGATTGGGAACTACCCTTTGAAATTATGTGCGATGCCAGCAACTATGCCGTTGGAGCTGTACTTGGTCGACGAGTTGGCAAGAGTGCACATGCTATTTACTATGCTTCAAGGACTCTTGATAATGCTCAGAAAAACTACTCTACTACAGAAAAGAGGTTACCTGCAGTTGTTTTTGCTTTAGAAAAATTTAGATCATATTTATTGGGTACTAAAGTCATAATTTATTCTGATCATGCAACTTTAAAATACCTGCTTACCAAAAAAGAGTCCAAGCCAAGATTAATAAGATGGATACTGCTCTTACAAGAATTTGATTTGGAGATTCGTGATAAGAAAGGAACAGAAAATTCAGTGGCAGATAACTTGAGCAGACTGATCATGAATGAGGAACTTCAACCACTCCAAGATGCATTTCCAGATGAACATCTCTTTGAGATTGAATCTTCAATACCATGGTATGCTGATATAGTAAATTATTTGGTAGCTAAGACATTGCCCAGTGAGTTGACTAGAGTATAAAAAGATAAAATTAAGAGTGAGTCTAAATATTATATCTGGGATGATCCTTATTTGTGGAAACAATGTTCTGATCAATTAATTCGCAGGTGTGTTTCCGAGTGTGAAATTCCATCCATTCTAGCATTTTGTCATTCTTATGCATGTGGTGGACATTTTGGTCTAAAAAGGACAGCACGTAAGGTGCTGGAATGTGGGTTGTTTTGGCCTACTTTATTCCGTGAAGCCTATTTATTTTGTAAATCCTGTAGCAATTGCCAACGGACTGGTAATTTAGGACATAGAGATCAGATGCCTCTTACTCCTATTTTAGCTTGTGAAATTTTTGATATATGGGGAATTGACTTCATGGGTCCATTCCCATCTTCTTTTGGTAATTATTACATTCTTTTAGCTGTGGACTACATTTTTAAATGGGTGGAAGCAAAAGCCACCAGGACTAATGATTCTAAGATTGTCGTAGGTTTTGTCAAGAGTCATATTTTCAGCTGATATGGAGTACCAAGGGCAATCATCAGTGACAGAGGCACTCATTTTTGCAATCGTACGTTTGAAAGTCTATTAAGAAAATATGATGTGACTCACAGAATTTCGACGGCCTACCATCCACAGACAAGTGGTCAAGCAGAGGTGTCCAATAGAGAAATCAAGTCTATTCTGGAAAAGACTGTCAATCCCACTCGGAAAGATTGGAGCATACGTCTAGAAGATGCTTTATGGGCATACAGAACTGCATATAAAAATCCAATTGGTATGTCTCCATATCGCTTCTTGTTTGGTAAGTCTTGACACCTTCCTGTTGAACTAGAACATAAAGCGTACTGGGCAATAAAACAGTGTAACATGAACATGGAAGAAGCAGGTGAACAAAGGAAGTTACAACTCTAAGAACTTGAGGAACTCAGACTTGATGCTTATGAGAATTCTAGAATTTACAAAGAGAAAATTAAACTTTTTCATGATAAAAATATTTCTAGAAAAAATTTTCAAATTGGTCAGAAAGTTCTCTTGTTTCATTCTAAACTTAAACTTTTTTTTCAGGAAAATTAAGGTTACGTTGGACTGGACCTTTTATTGTTACTAATATATTTCCTCATGGTGCAGTAGAAATTCAAAGCCCCAGCACTGCCAAAACATTCAAGGTCAATGGGCATCGTTTAAAACCTTTTTATGAGGGATTTCAAGTGACAAATATTGAAACCATTCAATTGGAGGTTCCAAATTATGAAGAGTGATGCTGCATTATGTCTGGCCTTCAGACAGAAAATAAGGGCGCTGGTTAGGAGGCAACCCAACATCTTTATTTTTATTTTTTTTTAATTTCTATTTTTTTTATTTTATGTTAAAAAAAAATTAAAAAAGCTGGTTTGTTCTTCATCAATTCTGGGTAAGAGCTTGGTTTTAATGGTTAATGTGATTTAAAATAAGGTAATTCTTTGAGTTTTATCTTGAGTTTTATTTTGTTTTATTCTCTTTTATTTTGTTATGATATTTTCCTCTCTCTCTGACTTTTACTTTTACTTTTCTATTTTATTCTTTGGTTTCTTTTAATAATTACATTTTTACTTGTTTATTTTACTCTTTACTTTTGTTACTTCTCTTCTTCTCTTCAACGAAACCGACATCCCCTGTTCTCACTTTTCTTTTCTTTCTTCTTGCCGCCGTCGAGCGCCGACCAGCAACCCACCAGAGCCGATCCGTAGCCCACCTCTTCGCTGTCTCTCCTCCACCAGCGAGCTTTGATCATCAACGACAATCAGCAGCAAGTGTCGCTCCCCTCTCTGCTCTGCTCGGCTGCAACAGAAATCGAAAAGCCTATTCTCTCCCGCCGTTCTCTTCAAGCAATCACCATCTTCACCGGAGTTTGCACATGGGTTTGGTTAGTTTTCCTTTCTAATTTGGTGGATTTGAGGTCATTTGTGATTAATCAATGGTTGCATAGGTTTCGGAAATTGAGTTAATTTGTGGTTTATTTTGGTTTGAAATTGGGATTGACTCTTCAATTGAGTTATTTTCTTGGCTTTTGATTATGGATCAATTCGGAATTGTTGGAGTGTTTGGTATTTTGGGCATTTTGTGATTTTTGGCTGATAAGAATTCTGTTGCGATTGTTGGCTAATTTAGAAATTTCAAAAAAATTCAATTGAAATTGTTGGGTTGATTTTGTTGCTGGAACTTTCGTACTGATTGTCGAGTACCCAGACCCCACAATTACCCTGTTTTGCACTACATTCTCTGGACATAATTTTTTTTACACAAATCTTTTGTTGGGTAGATTTAAACATGGTGATAAAATCTGTTGCTAGAACCAAAAGAAAGCTGAAAAAAAAGGAAGAACCACCTATCCCTCGAACTAGGCTTGGGAAAGGAAAATCTTTTCTTCCTCCTTCTAACCAATAAATGGGCGGGAATGTCAAATTTACTAGGAAGGCACATAAGAATAGGTATGCTGTGTTGATGAATAGAAAAATTATGCCTAGCAAATGTCAGGATAATAAAGTTATTGATAGCTTGCCCATGCTTTTTTATCCTACTTTAGTTGAGAATTCTGGTTGGGAGCCTATTCTCTCTAATGACTACCCCATTTTTTATGAGCTGACCCGAGAGTTCTTAGCTACCTTTGAGTTTCATAATGATGCCACTTTGACCACAGACACTCCAGGGGTTATTAAATTTCGGTTATTGGGTATTACTTACTCTTTTTCCTTAACTGAGTTTAACATTCGTTGTGGCTTTATGGATGAATCTTTTGTTGCTAGCCCACAATATGCAGACTGCCCATGTGATGTACCAGTTGAGTGGGACCCAGCTGCCTATTGGAGTGAGGTTTCGACAGACCCAACACCTTACAATTCCAGCATATCACGAGCCACTTATCTGAGGAAAATGGAGCTTCGGTATGTTCATACGTTGATTGCCTACAATTTCTCTGGAACTAATGAAGACTCCAGTGCAAGCTGAGTAAGACAGAATTATTTTTCTTGTTTTGTTTGGAGTCAAAGATGAGGATTAATTTTACATCATTTTATGGTAGACAATTGTTAGCAATGGCTAAAAAGAAGAGAGGGCATCTTTGCTTGGGTTCTTTAGTAACTTTTATTGCTATGCATTTGGGAGTTTTTGATCTCAACAATACTGATATGCATATTGCTTGTGAAGTTGGTCCATTGGACATTGATTGTTTGCACAGGATGGGGGAGGTAGAGAAATTACCCAATGGCCAATACAGAGCAGCCCCTTCTGGCCCTGGTTTTTATACTCGGATTGTGCGCAACAAGCGAGCTCGCCCATCCGAATCCGATGATGAAGCTGGCCCATCTCAGCCGTGGCGTGAGCTGACCTCTAGACTTGACATATTAGAAGGTCGATTGGGCAGATTGGAGCAATATATGGACACCCTTTTTGATCATTTCGGGTTACCCAAACCCCCTCTCTAGTTCTTTTCAGGGCAGTATTTTTACCTCCCAATTTTGTTTAATTTTTTCTTTTTGCTGTATTTTGATCGTAGCTTTACATTTTGGACAATGTAAAGTTTAGGTGTGGGGGAAGGGAATACTAATTTTTGATATTATGTCTGTATTAAATCTAGCATTACAGCATTTACAAATTACTGCACTTTTATTTATTCTGATATTTGTTTTCAGCTGCTATTTATTTTAATATTTTTAATTGCACCCCTTTGAGTGTTTTTGAGCAGAAAAATATGGAAATGTCCTTTGGCTAAGTCTATTCTCCTTTGAAAAATGGAAATACAGGTTCTCATGTCTCCAATTTTGATTTTTAAAGTTTTGATTAAGGCATCATTTAAGTGTTCTGATTTGTATGATAGAGTTGCAAAATTTAAGCACCAATTTTAACCCCTTAATATTTGCTGTGAGTTTTTGAGCCTAAATGAACATACATCATTTGTGTTCTTATTTTTCTTGCGAGTGTGTCCAATATAAATTGTGAATGCTAGAACTTGCCGTAAGATTCATTTTGAAATCATATTCCTAATTTATTTCATGAAAGTGATAAGAGCATTTAGGATGATAACCATTTGTTTTAAACCTTTTTCTTGTTAGCCTACCTTTTAATCCATTAGTTAACCATTTTGAGCCTATAACCATATTTTTGGAAATAACCCTTAACATTATTAGCCTGAGCCTGTTTCTTGAAGCCATAATTTTGAGCCATTATTTGTTGAACTAATAGATAATTATCTTAAGAATATCTGCATATTTTTATTTTTGAAAAGAAGGATTCAAAAAAAGAAAAAAAAAATTAATAAAAGCATTTGTGGCCGTTAAATTTGAAAATGAATAAAGGTCAAGTCAAAAGCCTTAGGGGAATTAATTTCTCTCTAAAATTTAAAAAAAAAAAATCAAAAAGCTTGGGCCGCTGTAATAAAAGGATCTATATTCCTATCTTCCTTACATTGTATAAATTCTTTCTAAATTCTTTAAAGGCATTTGTTTATTATGTTCAACTTATTTAAGCCTAAATTTTCCCTTTTTCCATACCTTTGATCTTAGCCCCATTACAACCCAATTGAAGACCCTTTGATTTTTGGATGAATTAATGGTTAGTGATGGAGATTTGATTGAATGGCAAGCCTATGGTAATTCTTTTTTATTTTTGTGACTTGAAGTGCTCTATTCTTAAAAATTTAGCCTAAATACTTGAGTGATTTGAGTGATATCTTTTATGAGGGTGTTAAGTCTTGCATCTTTGGATAACATTGAAAGATCATTCGAATTGATGAAATTTTTTATGAATTTATTTCTTTGAGACATGTTGAGTTTTGAAAAGAAATTTTGAAGGGGAGAATATGGCAAGGTTATGGGGTGTGGAAATTGATTTGCTTGAGGACAAGCAAAGGTTTGGTGTGGGGGAATTTGATGAAGCAAAATATTCCTATTTATTTTCCATGAAAAACTCCTATTTTGTGCTTATTTGATAAAATAAATATTTGATTTAATTCCTATTCAATCTTTTAGTAGGAATTCATGCTCAATGGGAAAAAGAAACAAAAGTAGGAATTTAAAGTCAAAAATTGGAGCTGATTGGAAGTCAAGAAATGGAGCTGAGAATCAAAGAAATCAAAATTGGAAGTCAAGAATGGAAGCTGAAAGTCAGAATACAATCAGGTCTATATTTTCAACATGAAATCAAACTTAAGTGTGCCCACGGTCGCTTGCGCAGAAATTATGCAGTGCAGATTTTTCAAGAATTGCTGCTATTGGAAATCAATTTAGCCAGATCTTCTACCCGACTTTTGGTAGCAAAATTGGACCTCTGAAAAGTTTCTGAGGAAAATGATCAATTTCCTAGTCTAATTTTTCTATAAATAGGATCTTATGATGAAGGAAATAAGATCTTGAATCTTGAAATAAACTTTTGAATTTAGCTTTTATTATTTTTAGCTGATAGTTTTACAGCCATGAGTGGCTGAATTTTCTTTTCTAGTCAAGGATATTAAGGTATGATTCATGAATAAATTGTGAGAATTTGCTTTCATTGTTTTCTCTTCTCAAATATCTGAATATTTTCTATACTTAATGATATTTTGTTCAATTAAGATTATTGACGTCTGATTTTGATTGAATAAATATTGCTAGTCAAATTGGTAAATCCGTAATTGTTTATTTGATTTGGCGAAGTGGCAAATCTGTGCACTCATTGAATTGAATCTTTGAGTTTAGTGTGGGTGAATTTATTTGGTCCAATTTAAATAATCGAGCTTGTGTATTATTGATTGGAATTGGTAGCTTTTCTAATTCTTAATGCTATTTCTCAATTAAATCCTAAGAGCTTGTTTAGTGGTTGTTGAGAAATAAGATTTATCAGCTGATCTTATCACTTTTAAATTAATATTAAGGAAGAGCAGAATATTAGAGCTTGTTAGTGTTCATAACCAATTTATTTGAAGAAGTAAGAATTTATCCAATTGTATTCAATGATCAGTTTTAATGAATAATAACCAAGATATTCCTTTGACTAGAAGTTCTTAATATCTGATTTACACTTTTTAATTTTCTACTTCACGATTTATTTGTTTTAATTTTATTTTTTCATAAACAAATTAAAATCCCCTTCTTCGTTCTCTTGTTTCATAAACAAAATTCAGATCTAATAATTCGATCAATCTCTTGGGAGACAACTCTACTCATTGTTTGCTATAAAAATTTATAGAGTAGAATTTTATTTTTGTTGGATTCGACACCCATCACTCATACTTGGAAGGAACCGGGTGCCTAGAAACCAAGGTGAAGAGATTGAGTGGCAAATTATTGTTTCAAATCTTCATTTTGAACAAAGTGCAAGCTGCTTCCCAAAACTTCAACTGACATAAAATCATGTCAAAACACACAAAGACCTTTCAAAAACCCTATAGATTCAACTCTACATGAAAATTGATTGCCAATTTTGTTAATGCAATAATTAGCATGAATACCACTAATGTGGCGTTCAAGCAGAACTACAATATGCGGCTTGAACTTATTGTTAGGATTTATGGACAAATACATTATATATATTTAGGTTATAATAATTATATGTTATAACTATCATTTAAAAGACTTGGCCTAAGTATTAAAGTGATCTAATTTAATTGAAATTAAAGTGGGCCATAATAATAATATTATAAGTATGGGTTAAATGTATAGATACTCTTTTATAATTTCTAATTTTATGATGGGCTAAATTAGAAATAAAGAAATATAATAGGGTTATGGTTCCCAAATTATAGAGAGGACATCGTCTTTCTGATTTTCCATCTGCAGAAGACAGTTTTTGATCATACCTATCAATTTGGAAGATCATAGGCCGCGAAACTTCAGTATTCTCAACCGAAATCATGAATTCAGGTACGCTTCCGCTACAGATTTTATTTTCTTGATGATTTAACATGATTATTATAGCCTAGATAAATTCTAGGGTTTCCTACATTTGGTATCAGAGCCAATTTCATGTTGAATAATTAGGAATTGATTAAATTTTCATGATTTTAGAGTCGATTTCATTAAGGTCTTTATTTTTTTTTTCGGCTGCTTTGATCGATTTTTGGGCAATTGGTTAATCCTCTTCGGCAAAAATTTATTTATTATTTTGCCTAAATCGTAAGTTGTTTTTTATGGCTTTGTGAATTTATGGTTTCGTCGGCATGTGGCTTTGGGTTTTTGGGCATAATTTTCTTTTATTCCAATATATGTTTTGCGGCGACCATGAATTCACGTGTTCATGGAGTACTGTTATTTGGATTCTATGTATATATAATGATTTTGGATTGTTCTTCGGCGCAATTGAATTGTTGCTGTTTGTGTTGCGATGATTTTTGGGTTTTATGCGATGATTGTTGCTGTTTGTGTTGCGATGATTTGGGCTGTTTGTGTTGCGATGTTTGTGTTACATATATATTTGTGGCAATTGGCATATGATAATTATTTGGTTTTACATGTGAATAATAAATCAGCCCAAAGGAAGAATTATTATTTGACATGTTATTTTATTATTTGTGTTTAATTGCTACACCAAGATATCACTTACAAGTTAATATTTTGTCCAAAGATAAAATATTAATGGAGTGTTAGATGTCTTGAGATGGGATTTAACTGTATTTAAATTTATTATTCAATTTTGGTATTATTTCGATACTTATGTGAGTTTGTTTTATATGTTTTGTTCTGAATTCAGTTTCTGCTCCTGCTGCTAATATTACTGCTAGTATCAATTCTATTCCTATGCTGACTGGCACGAATTTTAAGGCATGGCAAGAGAGTGTATTGATCACTCTCGGAGTCATGGACCTAGACCTTGCATTAAGGGAACCTAAACCTGCTAATCTTACTGCTGAGAGTACCTCTGAACAAAAGAGGGAGATGGAAAAGTGGGAAAGGTCTAATCGCATAAGTCTTATGGTCATTAAGCGTGCCATTCCTGAAGCTTTTAGGGGCACAACGTCTGATCAGGTGGAAACAGCTAAAGTTTTCCTTGAGGACCTTGAGAAAAGGTTTGCTAAGAATGAAAAGGCTGAAACAAGTACAATCTTAGCAAAACTCATCTCTATGAGGTATACAGGCAAAGGAAATGTAAGGGAATATATTATGGAAATGTCTAATCTTGCTTCAAGTTTAAGGGCACTCAAGTTGGATTTATCTGAAGACTTGTTAGTGCATTTGGTTTTGATCTCTCTTCCTGCACAATTTGGTCAAATTAAGGTGAGCTATAACTGTCAAAGGGACTCTTGGACCCTTAATGAGCTCATCTCTCACTGTGTTCAGGAAGAGGATAGGTTGAAGCAAGAAAAGGCACCAAGTGTCCATTTAGTTTCCACTTCAAAGGACAAGAAGAAAGAAAATAAGAAAAGGAAGAATAAGGAAGCTGCAGAAACAGCACCACAAAAGAAACAACCTAAAGGACAAACTAAAGATGGTTGCTTCTTTTGTGGAGCTACAGGACACCAGAAGAAGCAGTGTACCAACTATCATGCTTGGCGTGCTAAGAAAGGTATGCTTCTTAACTTTGTTTGTTCTGAGGTTAATTTGGTTTCAGTACCTAGACACACTTGGTGGATTGATTCAGGTGCCACAACTCACATTAGTGTGTCCATGCAGGGTTGCCTGAATTGCCCAAAGCCTAATGATGGTGAGAGATACATCTATTTTGGTGATGGCAAATCAGTGGAAGTTGAAGCAATTGGAACTTTTAGATTATTATTAAGAACTGGTTTCTATTTGGATTTGTTTGAGACTTTTGTTGTACCGTCTTTTAGGCGGAATTTGATTTCTGTTTCAGCATTGGACAAATTTGGTTATTGTTGTTCATTTGGAAATGGAAAATTTAGTCTTTATCAAAATTCAAGTTTGGTTGGATCTGGTTCTTTATCAAGTTATGATAATTTATATTTAGTTGATACAATTGCTTCATTTAATGAATCCTTGCATGTTCATTCAATAGGTAAAAAGCGCAAATTAGCTATTGAGAATTCTGCTTCATTATGGCACAAGAGATTAGGTCATATCTCTAAAAAGAGAATTGAGAGACTTGTGTCTGATGGTATTCTCAATCCCCTTGATTTTACAGACTTTGACATGTGTGTGAATTGTATTAAGGGGAAACAAACAAAGGTTAGGAGATTTGATGCCAATAAGAAAACAGATGTGTTAGAACTAATACACACAGATATTTGTGGGCCATTCCCTATGGCTTCTTGGAATGGTCAAACATATTTCATAACGTTCATAGACGATTTCAGTCGATATGGCTATCTTTATCTCATTCATGAGAAATCTCAGTCACTGGACATGTTCAAAAGTTTTAAAACTGAAGTTGAAAATCAACTAAATAAAGGTATTAAAAGCGTTAGATCTGACCGTGGTGGTGAATACTATGGCAGATATGACGGTTCAGGTGAACAACGTCCAGGTCCATTTGCTAAATTTCTAGAGGAAAGCGGTATCGTACCACAGTACACCATGCCGGGTTCACCCAATATGAATGGTGTTGCTGAAAGACGAAATAGAACGCTTTTAGACATGGTAAGAAGTATGATAAGTCACTCTACCTTACCTGAGTCACTCTGGGGAGAGGCATTAAAGACTGCAGCTTATATACTCAACAGGGTACCAACAAAGGCAACTGGTAAAACCCCTTATGAACTTTGGACAGGTAAGAAGCCTAGCTTAAAGCATCTTCATATTTGGGGATGTCCAGCTGAGGCAAGGCCTTATAGGCCAAATGAAAAGAAACTGGACTCTAGGACTATCAGTTGTTATTTTATTGGATACTCTGAACGCTCTAGGGGTTACAAATTTTATGATCCCACGAGTAAGTCTATTTTTGAGACAGGTAATGCTCGGTTCTTTGAGGATGTTGAGTTTGCGGGGGGAGAAAGATTTAAGGACTTTGTCTTTGAAGAGGAATATGTTGATATTCCTTTAATTGCTATGGACAATAATCAGGAACAGATTATCATACCAGATATTGTTCATGATGCAATTTTAGATCAAGACAATGTCATTGATCCTCCTATTCAGGCTCAAGGAGATGTTCTTGAAGAACAAACTCTACAGCCTCAAGAACCATTGCCATTAAGGAGATCCACTAGAGAAAGAAGAAATGCAATTTCAGATGATTATGTTGTGTTTCTTCATGAACATGATGTTGACATTGGAGTGATGGAAAATGATCCAGTCAATTTTCATCAAGCAATGGAAAGTTCAAATTCTCAAAAGTGGAGAGATGCCATGAATGAAGAGATTAAGTCTATGAAAGACAATGACGTATGGGATCTTGTCCCATTGCCTGAAGGTGCAAAACCTATTGGTTGTAAATGGATTTTTAAAACCAAAAGGGATTCAAAGGGTAATGTGGAAAGGTACAAAGCACGTCTTGTCGCGAAAGGCTTTACACAAAAAGAAGGCATTGATTATAAAGAGACTTTCTCTCCAGTTTCATCGAAAGACTCTTTTAGGATTATAATGGCATTAGTAGCACATTTTGATCTTGAGCTACATCAGATGGATGTCAAGACAGCGTTTCTCAATGGTGACATTGATGAAACAATTTACATGGTGCAACAAGAAAACTATGTATCAGAAGATGCAAAGTCAATGGTTTGCAAAGTCAATGGTTTGCAAATTGAAGAAATCCATTTATGGGCTTAAGCAAGCGTCTCGTCAGTGGTATTACAAATTTCACCAGATTATTATTTCTCATGGTTTTGAGATGAATTTGGTTGATGACTGTATATATCACAAATTTAGTGGGAGTAAGCATATTTATTTGGTTTTATATGTTGATGACATATTGCTTGCCAGCAACGATATAGGCTTATTGCATGAAACCAAGAGATTTCTGGCTATGAATTTTGAGATGAAGGATCTTGGAGATGCAAATTTTGTATTAGGAATCCAAATACATCGAGATCGCACTCGAGGTATTCTTGGATTATCACAAAAGGCCTATATCGAAAAGGTTCTTAAGAGATTTGGCATGCAAGATTGTAAACCAGGAGATACCCCTGTGGCTAAAGGAGACAAGTTTAGTCTCCAACAGTGCCCCAAAAATGCTTTTGAGGAAACAGAAATGCAAACGATTCCTTATGCATCAGCAATAGGAAGTCTAATGTATGCACAAGTTTGTACGCGTCCGGATATTGCGTACATAGTTGGAGTGTTGGGAAGATATTTAAGCAATCCAGGAATGGTTCATTGGAAAGCAGCCAAACGAGTCATGCGATATCTTCAAAGAACAAAACATTTCATACTCACTTACAGGAGATCGGATAAGTTCGAGATCATTGGGTATTCAGATTCCGATTTTGCTGGGTGCCAAGATAGCATGAAATCTACATCAGGCTATATTTTTTTGCTTGCTGAAGGAGCTATCTCTTGGAAGAGTGCTAAGCAATCTCTTATAGCCTCTTCTACTATGGCAGTAGAGTTCATATCATGTTATGAGGCATCAAATCAAGCAATATGGCTGCGAAATTTTGTCACTGGGCTGCGAATTGTTAATGGAATTGAAAGGCCACTTAAGATCTTTTGTGACAATAAGTCAGCATTCTTGTATTCCAATAACAACAAGAGTTCGAGCAAGTCAAAGCATATAGACATTAAATTCTTGGTTGTTAAAGAAAGAGTTCAAAGTGGACAGGTGTCTATTGAACATATTGGTACAAACTCCATGGTTGCGGATCCGCTTACTAAAGGATTGCCACCCAAGGTCTTTAATGAGCATACTGCTCATATGGGTGTCATGTCTTTTGAGGATATTTAATTTTAGTGGGAGTTTGTAATCTTGCTTTCTTATTATAGACACATTTTTTGTTTTTGGTTTATCTATATTTTTTCTGCAGAAATGAAGTTGAGTTAATCACACTTTGATTCAGCTATGGATTGATCTCACTAAGTTTATAAAGTGGACCAGTTGAAAATAGACATGTTTAGATCACATTACATGTAATTTTCATGCTATGCATCCATACTTGATCTGTGTCATTTGGTTGTGTTTACATATGTGATCAGGGATAGATTTAGTTACAACATATAAGTAACAAAAGTTGCCTTGGTTCTATGTATGCATGATTGATGGACGAGATTGTTCAGGAATGTCTTTGGTTATGATAGTAAAGTTTAGAGCTCATATAGTTGACATATAATTATAAGGTAATATGCTTATATATATATATATATATATGTATGTTAGGATTTATGGACATATACATTATATATATTTAGGTTATAATAATTATATGTTATAACTATCATTTAAAAGACTTGGCCTAAGTATTAAAGTGATCTAATTTAATTGAAATTAAAGTGGGCCATAATAATAATATTATAAGTATGGGTTAAATGTATAGATACTCTTTTATAATTTCTAATTTTATGATGGGCTAAATTAGAAATAAAGAAATATAATAGGGTTATGGTTCCCAAATTATAGAGAGGACATCGTCTTTCTGATTTTCCATCTGCAGAAGACAGTTTTTGATCCTACCTATCAATTTGGAAGATCATAGGCCGCGAAACTTCAGTATTGTCAACCGAAATCATGAATTCAGGTACGCTTCCGCTACAGATTTTATTTTCTTGATGATTTAACATGATTATTATAGCCTAGATAAATTCTAGGGTTTCCTACACTTATTGGAAAATAATTTAAGTGAACAGATAAAAATGGGAGATCTTAGCCCCTTTATAGTTCCAAGTTAGAATAAATATAATAAAATTACAAATAAAAGAGACATACTTTAGACTAATCACACAAATAAGGATATAGTGGGCCATTATCAATCTTGCAGGATCTTCATTCTCATCAACTGAAACATAGCTATATTCCTCGACATTCATGTGATCATTAGAATTTTTCTTTTCAAGAAAAAGAAGGAATTAGATCACCAGTAAGCCTCTTCTTGTTATCAGGTTGTTGCCTAATGAGTTGAGAGTTAAAAATACCAAAATCTAAAACTGCAACATTCTTATCGATATTTGAAGTACAAGGTATTTTTCCATTATAATGCATAGTTGTCCTTGTTTTACCTACAATAGAATGGTTAGTCGGATTAAGTGTTGTACGGAGAGCAACCATAATTTCTTCAACAAGTTGTTTACACTTAAATTGGAAAAAATCTAATAGGAATTTTTTAGAAGTAGAAGATTTTTTCCTTCATTCCTTATTCCTTACTGAATTATTTGCACATTTTTTTTCAAATATTTTTTACCACCAACTTTATCATGTGTGTCACTGAATCCACTTATATTATGATTTTCATCTACATTTTTAGAGCCATTAGAAGAGGGGATGGGGGTACATTAAAAGGGGGAATTATTGCTAACTAAATTGGTAATATCTCCTAAGATTTCTCCATTATTCTCTCCCAAGATAGCATATAGTGAGATCCTAGGTTGTTATCCTGGCTTGACTTTCCTGAATTATCCATAAATTTTCTAGAATTTTTTTGCCTTCTTTCCGCCACCATCCACGGCTTGTACTTTGTTGTTTTGTCATGAAAATAACTCCCATTAATTTTATTCGAAAAACATTCCATTTTTCGCAAGTTGGTTTTTTAGAAGGGCAAGTAATATAAGATGGTTATACATCTTGCAATTAAAACAAAATTTAGGAAGATTTTTTTTTTTTAAATCCAGTCTCTTCATTTTTGCATCGATCTCAAATTGAGAAATTGAGGGTTTATTAACATTAATAAAGACAATGAAGCATGCAGAATGTATGGTCCACCCAAGAGTGTATGATAACAATCCATATCATTAAAGATCTGAATTAAGAAAAATCCCTTTTCTATATCTATAATTTTAGCATCTATGAACCCTCATAAATTCCTCAATTTTTACTCAAAGACTTATACATAGTCCCTTTACCCAGAAGATTAACAACCACTACTTTATTCGAAGTTTTGGCCAATTTTCCGTCAAACCATCAGGCAATTTCACAACGAGAAAGCTTCATAACCTATTAATATTCACATCTCTAGGCCCAACATCCACATCCATCAATTCAATTGCCTCATCCATGGAAGGCTTTAATCACAACACCACACTCATTGATCTGTCTTTAGCAAGTTGGCAGATTTGTCACTGAATGGAGCATAACTTTCTTTGTTGCGCGATCCTCTTTTAGACAGGGATTCATATTCTTGTTAAGAGTGTATTCATACTCTATTTAAAAGCTTTATTTCTTTTTAAAATAATAATTTTGCAATCGTTCTCATACAAAAATTATAATTTTAAAGACTGACAGTAAACAAACGCCTATAATGATGCATATAAATTAAACTTGTGATAAATAGTTGTTTGCAATGAGATTAATTGTACCTTTTTTCTTTCCATGAATATGACTATAAAAATTAGAGATATTATATATTTAATACAAATTTACTTAATGAAAAAACTTTTATACATAATAATCTATTATCACCTCAACATAACAAAGATATAATTATTATTTCTCTAAATTCAAAAGAATTGATGTGTCAAACTTTTTATTATTTATTATCTGTCAATTAAAGTGGATAACATGTATTTCGAGTAGTAATTTAATGTGCTCGCAAATGTGGTGATGTATATTTGAATCGCTAGATTGCTTGTGTCTCTACTATCCGACCATTCAAATGTGCGTGGATCAAATTACATCTCATGCACTTCTTTAAGTTTGATAGGATAATCAACTTTTTATTGTGTTATCAAGTTTAGCTCGGTCATAGGTTCTAAAAAGGTCTAGCGTGTAAGAGGCATTTTTATAAGTAGGAGTCGTTAAATCTTTATCATCCAAAAATTGGTTATGAATTCATTTGCTAGATTCAGAGAGAATTAATTCTTAATTTTATTTAAGGAGAATTAGCCGTCATTGTAGGATTAAAGTGGAACCCACAATCACATTCAGTATCCTCATCATCATCAAATATCAATTCATCATCTTTGTCACCCATCTATAAAAAGATGGCCTACGTATGTATGCTGAAGATGAGGCTTTAAGCTACGGGTCCACTATTTTTAAATCAGTCGCCACGTCATCATCAGTCGATGTTGGAAATTACATTTTAGCAAAAACCAATTTTGTTCTTGATCTTTATATTTTTCCTATTTAGTCCATGAACTTCTGCTATTTTCTATTAGATTTTTAGTCAATATAAGATATTTAGTTCAACACATAGTAGAAAATAAGTGTCAGTTTAGGAATTAAAAGTGCAGACGAATAATATATACTTCTTCAATTCGTTAACACAAACAATAAAGCATAAAGTAATAAAAATTCAAGGATTAAATTGGAAAATATTAAAATTCAGAGGTCTAAATATAAATTTTACCCTAACGATTTTAGACGGATGGGGCTATTGGTGGGCCCCATCGTCTCTATAAATACCAAATCATAAATCAGCTAATTTGATTGATCCCTAACTGAATTAAATAAAATGCTGCCTAACCCATTTCTTCGTCTAAGGTAGGCCCCATATACAGTTACCATTGAGGAGATTTTTTTTTTCTTGAGTTTACAACACTTAGTGAACTTATTATTAATTAATATTAAAGTTATAAAAGAAAATTTCATGGCAATAAAATACCTAAATTGATATTTATTTTCAAATAAAATAATTTTTATTGAAAAAAAGTATTATTAATTAATATTAAAGTTATAAAAGAAAATTTCATGGCAATAAAATATCTAAATTGATATTTATTTTCAAATAAAATAATTTTTATTGAAAAAAAAGTATTAATACCAAAATTTTGCTTTAACAATAATACAAATTAACACGTAACAATTTAAATAAGCATCCAATCACTTAAATTGATACATATGATTTAAAAAAATGATTAATTTTTTTTATTTTTTTTTGCCATATTAGACGCCGCATATATTGATAATGTGCTTCCCTTTTGACTAAATACTAACATAAATTGTCAGGTGATGACAATTAATTAATTTGTGCTCGTATACTATTAGTGTGGAGTTCTAACATTAACTTTTCATTTTTCCCACAAAAGTTATTTTTATTTAATAAAAATATTTAATTCAAATATTTCACCATTACGAAATTTTCTTTTGTAATTTTATTATTGACAATAAATTCAGTGACCATCTATGAAATCATTCTATTTTTTCAATTCATCCTGCCCAAAAAATCAGTTTGTGGCATTAGAGTTCTTATTACAATAAAAGTTCATATTACATAAAAAAATTCAATAAAGGAAATATGCTCATTATTCACATATTATCTATTTATTTATATCAATTATATATAAAAATATTTAAATTTATTCTATATATTAAACATGAATGTATTTAGCAGAGTGAAAAGTACCTTTACTAATGGAGTTTTGGATGAGAAGAAATAAAACTATTAATAAAAACTAATGTTGGAATTGGGTAGAAGCATTAATGCCCGTGCTTGGTTTTAAGAACATGGTCGTGTGTTGCACAAATGTTGGAATTCTTCTCCAAGACAGCTCTAAGACTTGCTTAAATAACACATTTTCCATGACGCCATAAAACACTTAAAAAACACATAAAACATTTATATCAATGCAAAGCACGACTCAAATAAAAATATTAACTAAAATACTCTATTTTTTTTAAAAAAAAACACACTAAACAAAGTTAAAATAGTATGAAATTGTGCTTAAAGATGAAAAGTTGCATTTGAATGGACAATAACAGTTGCACTTTGCATCTTGATCATGCCTTGTATCTCTTCCTTATTAACTCCATTAAAGCTTTGAGCATAGCCACCTCATCTCTTAAGTGTACTCCTTGAGTCTTTTTCCGTGATGCCCTTAGAACTGACCATTGTCATCATTTGTGGCTATCCCATCTAAAAAATTACAAGCCTCATCTAGAATCTTGTTTATAGGACATCCTCTTGCAACTGCATCAAGCAATGATCTCGTGGATTGAGTGATCCCCATATAGAAAGTTTCCATTAATTGCCATGGCTTATAATTTCATGATGTGGGCAACTTTTGAGTATCTTTTTGAATCTATCTAATGCCTAAAGAAATGGTTCATCATGCATTTGACTGAGATTGTAGATGCTACTGTGGATGCATTTGGTGAGTTTTCGCATTACAACTTTGTCCAAACTCAACCTAGGGTATCTACAGTGACAAATTTCTCTAGTAATTGTGCCTAAGTGGTAATGAAACCATGAGGTAGCATCATTGGCCAATCTCTTGTTCTCTCTATAAGAGTGAATGGAAAGAGTTTCAATTTGATAGCTTCTTGAGGAACACCAATTATCTTCATCAAGTCACATATGTTAAAGAACATGTCAAGATGTTGTAAAAGATCCTCATTATCGGCCCAACTAAACTGATTCTTTTGCACCATTTTGATAAGAGAAGGTTTTTGCTTAAAATTGTTTGGTGGGATAGTTGGTGGTATGAAGCTTATATTGTTAAAAATATGTTTAATTTGAATTTTAGCATTTCTAAAGTTCCCTTAAAATATCTTGTTCTAGAATTATAATGTGACATTTAATAAGTTAGGTGGAAAGTGTTTAGGTATTCAATAAGTTAGATGGAAAGTGATTAGGTATTCAATAAGTTAGATAGAAGGTGGTTAGGTATTTAAGTTAGATAAAAAAGTGTTAGGTATTTAATAATTTGTAATCCCAAACTCCCTATAAATACTCCTTGTACCAAGTGTTTTATGCAAGCCAAATATTTGAGTGTTATATCCTTCTCTCTAATTCACTCTCTCTAAATTCTCTCTTCCACCTTCTAACAAAGTGGTATCAGAGCCAAGTTTCTTTCTTAGTATGCTCTGTGATTGCAGCATAGTCCGATCTTCCACATCAGAAAAGATTTTTCCTTGGGCTATTGTGAGTGTGTGAAAAAAAAATAGAGTGAGTAAGTTGTGAAAAAAAAGAGAGAGAGAGTGAAAAAAAATGTCCAATTTTGATATGATTTCATTCCAATACCCTCGTCTTACAAAAGATAACTATGAGAGTTGGTGTCTTCGAATCAAAGCCTTACTAGGCTCACATGATGCATGGGAGATAGTAGAGAAAGGATATGAGAAGCCACACGATGAAGGAGTCTTGTCTCAAAATGCAAGAAATGAATTGGTGAAGACAAGAAAGAAGGATCAACAAGCCCTCACCATCATCCACCAATGTTTGGATGATTCAATGTTTGCAAAGGTGGCCGATGCAACTACCTCAAAAGAAGCTTGGGAGATCTTGCAGAAGTCTTTCCAAGGAGTAGAAAAGGTAAAGAAAGTAAGGCTTCAATCTCTAAGAACGGATTTTGAAGCAATGAAGATGAAGGAATTCGAATCAATTTCGGATTATTGCTCGAGAGTAAAGGAGATAACAAATCAAATGAAGAGATATGGCGACAAGGTGGAGAATGTTCGTGTGATGGAGAAAATCCTTCGAACTCTCACTCTAAAATTCGATTATGTGGTGTGCTCTATTGAAGAATCAAAGAATTTGGAGGAGATGACTATTGAACAACTAGAGGGATCCTTACAAGCCCATGAAGATAAGATTAGTAGAAGACAAGGAGAAGTATTAGAGCAAGCTCTAAAAGCCAAAGCTTGTTTGAAGGAAGATAGAGGAGAAAGCCAACAAGGACGTGGACGAGGAAGAGGACGAGGCCATGGACGTGGCCAAGGTGGAAGAGGAAGAGGTAGCCAATACAATTTCAATAATGAGGCAAGAAATTTTCAATCAAGTAGAGGTCGTGGAAGTGCAAGAGGTAGAGGGCGAGGCCATAATTTGAAGACAAATGAAAGGAGGTATGAAAAATCCAACATTGAGTGCTACAATTGTCATAAGTTGGGCCATTATTCTTGGGAATGCTATAGTTCCTTGAATAATGGTGAGATAAGAGCTAATCTTATGGATGGCAAGGAAGAAGATGAAGATGAATCAACTTTATTGCTAGCACTCAAAGGGGGAGAGAAGGATGACAAGAGCTCGTGGTATTTAGACAACGGTGCAAGCAACCATATGTGTGGACTAAAAGAAAAGTTCGTGGAGCTCGATGAAAATGCACGGGGTAATGTGTCTTTTGCGGACTCATCAAAAATTCAAATTGAAGGCATAGGTACAATTATTATTTCTTCCAAAGATGGTAGCCATAAGCTTGTTAATGATGTCTACTATGTGCCCAAGTTAAAAACCAATATTTTAAGCTTGGGACAACTCTTGGAAAAGGGGTATGATATTCACATGAAAAATAATTGTCTTTGGCTTCGAGATCAAAATGATACATTGATTGCCGAGGTCGTTATGTCGAGGAATAGAATGTTCACATTGAATCTCAAGACACTTGATGTAAAGTGTTTGAAGGCTACGATAACGGAGGAAGCATGGCGTTGGCACATGAGATTTGGGCACTTGAACTTTGGTGCACTCAAAGATATGGGGGAGAAGAAGATGGTAAAAGGGATGCCTTTAATCAATCATCCCAATCAAATTTGTGACGCATGTCTTCTTGGCAAGCATGCAAGAAAGAGCAACCAAGCCACTCCAACTTGTTCACACCGATGTTTGTGGGCCAATTGATCCATCATCATTTAGTGGCAACAAATACTTCATCCTCTTTATTAATGATTTTAGTAGAAAGGCATGGGTTTACTTCTTGAAGCAAAAGTCTGAAGCATTTGCTGCATTCAAGATCTTCAAGGCTCTTGTAGAAAGGGAGAGTGGCTACAAAATCAAGGCTCTAAGGTCCGATAGAGGAGGCGAGTTCACCTCAAAAGAGTTCAATGAATTTTGTGAGGCTCATGGGATTCGACGTCCTTTAACAGTCCCTAGATCACCACAACAAAATGGCGTTGCGGAAAGGAAGAATAGAACAATTCTTAACATGGCACGAAGCATGTTGAAGGCTAAGAATATGCCTAAGGAGTTTTGGGCTGAAGCTGTCTCTTGTGCAGTGTACATATCTAATCGCTCACCAACATCAAGCATTAAGGATCGTACGCCACTAGAAGCATGGAGTGGACATAAGCCTAGCGTGAATCACTTGAAAGTGTTTGGATGCATTGCTTACAAGCACATCCCGCAACAAGAGAGAAACAAGCTTGATGATAGAAGTGTCAAACACGTCTTTATTGGCTATAATGCAAACTCAAAGGGCTACAAGTTGTACAATCCAAATAATGGCAAGGTTGTGGTGAGCCGCAATGTAGAGTTCGATGAAAATGGAGCATGGAATTGGGAAAGCAATGAAGAAAGCAACTATGACTTCATTCCATACTTTGTCGAGGAAGAAGAGGAAGCCATGGCACCAACACAAGATGCAACTCCACCTCCTACACCCACTCCCAATGATCAAGGTGAAAGTTCAAATGAAGGGCCAAGAAGAATGAGAAGTCTTGATGATCTTTATAATGAAACCGAAGAAACAACTCTCGGTTTGCATTGCCTCTTAGCCGACGGCGAGCCATTAAGCTTTGAAGAAGCAACGAAAGAGAGAAGATGGAAACAAGCTATGGATGAGGAAATTAAGTCGATTGAGAAGAATGATACTTGGGAATTAACGAATCTTCCTAAAGGTCATAAAGCTATTGGAGTCAAATGGGTTTACAAGGTGAAGAAGAATGCAAAAGGAGAAGTGGAAAGACACAAAGCAAGGCTTGTTGCAAAAGGTTACAAGCAAAGGCATGGCATTGACTACGAAGAGGTGTTTGCCCCAGTTGCTCGAATGGAGACTATTCGATTACTTATCTCAATGGCGGCTCAAATGAAATGGAGAATCTATCAACTAGATGTGAAGTCGGCATTCCTAAATGGTGATCTTGAAGAAGAAGTGTACATTGAGCAACCACTTGGATATGTGGTCAAAGGACATGAGGACCAAGTCTTGAAGTTGAAGAAGGCATTGTATGGATTAAAGCAAGCGCCAAGGGCATGGAATAGTCGTATTGACAAGTACTTTCAAGAGCATGGTTTCGATCGTTGCCTTAATGAATATGCTCTCTATGTGAAAGCTTGTCATAATGGAGACATATTGCTAGTTTGCCTTTATGTGGACGATCTCATCTTCACCAGCAACAATCCAAGATTATTTGAAGAATTCAAGAAGGAGATGTCTCGTGAGTTCGAGATGACTGACATAGGGCTCATGTCATACTATTTGGGCCTAAAAGTGAAGCAAATGGAGGAAGGAATTTTTATTTCTCAAGAAAGATATGCAAAAGAAGTATTGAAGAAGTTCAAGATGCACGATTGCAACCCCGTGAACACGCCTATGGAGTGTGGAATGAAACTTTCAAAGTTTGAAGAAGGCGAAAAGGAAGATCCCACTTTATTCAAAAGCCTTGTGGGAAGTTTGAGGTACATGACATGCACAAGACCAGATATTCTTTATGCTGTTGGAGTGGTGAGCCGCTTTATGGAAGTTCCTACAACATCTCATATGAAGGCAACGAAAAGAATACTTCGGTACTTGAAAGGTACGTTGGAGTATGGATTATTTTATACTTCCTCCAATGACTTCAAGCTTATCGGATATTGTGATAGCGATTTTGCTGGAGATGTTGATGATAGAAAGAGTACTACCGGATTTACATTTTCAATGGGTAATTGTGCAATTTCATGGAGTTCAAAGAAACAACCACTTGTTACGCTTTCTACATGTGAATCCGAGTATGTAGCGGCAACCTCTTGTACTTGTCATGCGATATGGCTAAGGCGACTATTAAAGGAACTTCACTTGTTTCAAGAAGAAGCAACGAAGATTTACATCGACAATAAGTCTGCTCAAGCACTTGCTAAGAATCCGGTGTACCATGATCGAAACAAGCATATAGACACAAGATATCATTTCATTAGGGAGTGCATTGCAAGAAAAGAAGTAGAGCTCAAGTACGTGAAGACACATGATCAAGTTGCGGACATCTTCACAAAAGCACTCAAGTTCGAAGACTTTCAAAGATTAAGATCAAGGCTTGGGATGAAGAAGAAAAACTCAAATTAAGGGAGAGTGTTAAAAATATGTTTAATTTGAATTTTAGCATTTCTAGAGTTCCCTTAAAATATCTTGTTCTAGAATTATAATGTGACATTTAATAAGTTAGGTGGAAAGTGGTTAGGTATTCAATAAGTTAGATGGAAAGTGATTAGGTATTCAATAAGTTAGATAGAAGGTGGTTAGGTATTTAAGTTAGATATAAGGTGGTTAGGTATTTAAGTTAGATAGAAAAGTGTTAGGTATTTAATAATTTGTAATCCCAAACTCCCTATAAATACCCCTTGTACCAAATGTTTTATGCAAGCCAAATATTTGAGTGTTATATCCTTCTCTCGAATTCACTCTCTCTAAATTCTCTCTTCCACCTTCTAACATATATGGGCTTTATTTCTCCTAAAAATAGCATAATCCTTTATCGGCCTTATATTACCCCTATTCTCTCCTACATTTTTTTTTTGCACTTTGAGCATTAGAGCTCTTAGTGGATGAGCATTTTGAGGATTATCATCTCTAAGTGCTACTAATTGATCATTCACAATAGGAGATGCATTGTCCCTTTCATCAGCCATATTAATTAATTAATGATATACCATTGAATTCTTTTTCGCAGGTGTAGTTTTATCTGAATTTTATGATTAAAAGTAGTTAGATTACTACTGTTTTATTGGGTCATGCATTAGCCAAATACCTTAAAAGCGTTAAACAAAGCAAAATAAAAATAAAAAAGTGCTCAAAGTAACACAAGAATAGGATAATCAGAAATAACGTCGATTTGCAGCTACTACACTAAAAACTTGATGAGGGTCTATGATGGAAAATTATACGCATATAATTAATGTGGAGGTAACATTAATAAATGATACCTACCTCTTGTAGCGTAGAAACTTGTTGCGGAAGCGTCTACCAAGATCCCGTTTGTTTTTGGTCACTGGTCCGGCTTTTATCCACTCGGGATAAGAGCAACTTGTTCACAATCTAAATGCCCCTGAAAATTAAGACAGAAAACTGTGAGTGGGAATGAGCAGCCTTGCGGCATGTACGTTTTCTCATTACCAAATTATGAGGATCTCACCTCTATTTATAGAGGTCCTAAAGGCTAGAGCCCTAACTCTAGTTTAACTCAGACTCTTTCTGAGATAAGATTTGGTAATTTAATAAGATTAAATAACTCAATTTAATCTGGATTGAATCTTTATCCAAATTAGAGTCATGGGCGTACCCAAACTCTATCATCTCCCACTCGCACATGACGGAACGCATTCCAGTCTTAATCTTCAGTTATACTGGCAAATAGATTGTGTGACCAGCATACCTCGAGAGCACTAGTGCTATACACCTATTAGGGATATATAGCGTCTCAGAAAATAAGATCCTTTTCTTCACGTATGCCTAACCCTAGATTGCCTTCTCACATTCACTGTTTTAACTCATGATCTCATAAAATAATTTTCGTGTTCACTATTATGTTTCTACTCATAGAAACTATAATAGGCTAGCCAGTGAACCACGAAACTTTATGAAAGTGATCAAAAGGCTATCTTCCCCTCTTACTGTATGCCATCCATCATGATTCAACTCGCTTTTCTAGTTAGATCCGCCAGGCCTAAATTTTTCCCGGACCTCTTGGAAACTAACTAAGCTAGCCACATTGAACCATATTTCAGGGATAAGTTAAGGGTTCTAAGGGTCGTAATATAAATAGGGTCTCACAATAGGGAAAGTTGAGATCAGTAATATTATTAAATTTCCATCTCTGTGGTCACATAAGCACACACGGTATAAAACATATGTTATGGTGTTATTTCCTTCCCTTAAAGGAGCGCATGCCTCACATTTTGATAATGTATATTTTAAACACCATACAGAAGCGTAAGGTTGCGATGTACCGAAGCACCCAAATTTAGTCCGCTTACTTAAGGACTACTTCTGGCCTTTTAGACAGGATATGGTAGTTACATTTAACTTACCATCGGATTTCGTACAATCCTTATTTTGGATCTCAATCCAAAGCATACAACTTTATGTATGTCTTTATCTCGCACCTTAACAAGACTCATCTTGTAATTTCTGCAAGACGGCACTTTTATTTTGAATAGGCTCTCGAGCATTCTCATATGTTCAAAAATCGCCTCATCTTAGTCTTTGCCAACTCATTGACAAAACTAAGGTAAACGCCCTTGTGAGTGGGCTACTTCTCTGTTCGACATGCTCAATCTCATATCAATAACAGTAAATGTTTACACATAAACATTCACACTCATGTATTGCCAACAATGAACTTTAGTTATTATTCGCAAATAATAACATTAAGGGATTATATAAAATATAACAGTACCAATTATATTCTACGCAAACCTCGAGATCAAATGTGTTTCTCAAAATACATCTCTCGTTATAAGTTTACTCAATGGATCTGCATGCGTAGAAACGTACTGTAAGTTCACTTCTCCTCGTGCAATAATATCTCTCGTATATTGATACTTAATGTCGATATGCTTAGCTCCACTATAAGCTATCAACAACTGACTGTCACTAATACCTTTAAGACAGTTACTCTTAAATGGCTCACAAACCATTTCAGTCAAACTATCTCCTGTACTGCAATTGAGGAAGTGACAAATTCAACTTCCACTATTGATGGGGCTATTCAGATTTAATTCTTGTTATTCCAGAAGATGGCACTCTTGCCAAACAAGAATATAAAACCTGAGGTGGATTACCTCTCATCCACATCTCCTGCCCAATCAATGTCTCTATATTCTCTCAATGCAGATCATTTTCTTGAAAATAGAGAGAATATTTTGCAGTACCATTAAGGTATTTAAGTATTCTTTCAATTGCTTCCAATGTGCTTTGCCTGGGTTAGTTTGATATTTATTAACCATGCTCACTACATAGCATATATCATGTCTTGTATACAACACTGCATACATAAGACTACCCATGGCACTGGCATATAGAACGTTCCTCATACGTTCTTTTTGCTAGCATCTTGGGACACGCATCTTTGCTAAGAAACTGATTCTTGGTAATGGGGTTATCTATGGGTTTGTAATTTTGCATATTAAATAACTCAAGGTCTTTGTTGATATATTTCTCTCAAGAAACAGACAACAATCTTCTTGAATGATCTCTTGAAATCTTAACTTCAAAAATGTAATATGCATGACTCATATCTTTTGTATCAAAGTTGGACAATAACCAATCTTTGATTTCATTTACGTACCATTTATCATTTTCAGCTTTAAGTATGTCATATACATACAATGCCAAAATGATAAATTCATTTTCAGAGCTTTTACTATAAACACAATGATCTTGATCAATCATGTTGAACACATTCGACATGATTATATGATGAAATCTCAAGTACCATTATGTTGAAGACTGTCTAAGGCAATAGATTGAACACATCAATCAGCAAACCTTATGTTTGCTGCCTTTTTCCGATGAAACCTAAAGGTTGGTCCATCCATTTCTCCATTGAGAAAAGCAGTCTTTTCATCCTTTTGATGAAGCTCTTCATTCAAGCTCACCACTATGGCTAGAATGAACCTTATGGACGTAAATTTTACAACAAATGAGAAAGTCTACTTAGTCAATCTCTTCCTGTTGTACGAACCCCATATCGACTAGCTGAGCTTTATATCTTTCGATACCTTTTTCAGCCTTTCACTTTGCTTTGAGAATACATTTATTCTCAATTTGTGTCCTTACAGTAGATCAACTAGTTCTCAAACATGGTTTGATCTCATGGATGCCATTTCTTTTTCCATTGCTTTAGTCCATTTTTCTCTTAAATGGGCATGAAAAAGCTTTTTTTTAAATATTATTATGCTCTTTCTTGTCTTGTGGGATAACTAAAAGGGCTTCATTCCAGCCTTCGATTTTTAAATCGTCAGCATGGAACACTTATCCTTTTAGATTTTTACAGTTCTGAATCTTGATGAACATGTCTCATATATTCATTGTGATTCATAATGCTCCCACTGGGACCATGTTCCATACTCCCACTGGAGTCAGGAATTCTATATTCTTTCCTCCCACTGGAGTCAAGAATACTCCCACTCGAATCAGATCTCGAACATCCGGATCGTTTGGAGGATGAAGGTCTTAACCTTTTTCCTCGAACTCCCTCTCACTCGGATGGAGTGATCCTGATGGTCTCTTCCTGAAATTAATATAAAGTGAAATCTTAATTCACTTCGCCCAACTTTGGAAATTCATTCTCTTAAAAATATGACGTCTAGTGATCCAAATTCTGTTATTATGCCATTTTCTTACTGACTCATGAAAATGTATCCTCTTGATACTTAAGAATATCTCACACAGACACTCTTTTCACCTCTTGGTTTCAAATTTACCAAATTGAGGTATCATGGACGTAAGCATTACAACCCATAATTGAGGTAAATGGCTTAAGTCAACTTGTCGACCAGTTCACAACTCACAAGTTATGATAATGACAGATTTAGAGGGCATATAGTTCAGAACATATGTGACAGTCAATAAAACATCTCCCCAGTAGGAGATAGGCAATTTGCCTCTGTCATCATAGATCTAACCATATATAGGAGAGTATTATTTCTCCTTTCCTCAATGCCGTTTTGTTGTGGATTTATAGGAATGAACAACTAATGTTCAATCCTTTTCATCACATAAAGCTTTAAATTTATCTGTAAGATATTACTGACCTCTGTCAGTTCTTAAAACTTTGATCTTTTTATCTAATTGATTCTCAGCTATACTCATGTAAGTCTTGAAGCACCACAATGCTTCTGACTTGTGAGAAATCAAATAGACATGACCATACCTAGTACAGTCATATGTGATGAAATAGTAGGCCCCATGCCTTACCCTCACATTCATTTGACCATATTCGTCAGAATGGACTAACTGCAATGGAAATTCGCTTAAGTTCCTTATTCGAATGATTTTCTAACTAATTTTCCTTTTAGGCAATACTTACATGTAGGCAATTCAAACTTATTTAAATCACCTATTAAACCTTCTTTGACTAACCGACTCATTCAGTTTTGTCTAATATGGTTTAATATAGTATGCCATAATTTCACATTGTCCTCATAACTATGTGAAAAATAATAAATTAAAGGAAAATAGTCATGGTCCACATCCATAACCAGAATAGAAATCATTCAATCATAAGCGTACACTGTTATCCTTAAAATATAAATTGAAAATAAATTTCAATAAATCAAGAACAGAACCTAAATTTCATAATAAAGGTATCTCGATCCCTTATTACACGGTCCATTGGTTCTAAATTTATCATCCACAAAGGATGAAATTCAGAACCAGATACATAAATTTTGCTCACTCTTGAGTCAAAATAGTATATCTCTATAGGCATAATGCAGCTCTTGCATAATGTCATTTCTATAGGCAATTGAAACATTTCACTCTTGAAAAGTTTACCTCCTTTTTGCCTTTGGACCTTTCGTGATTCTATTTCTTTTGCTTTTCAGGCTCTCAAGCCTTTTCTTTATCCATATTGATGAAGCTTATTATCTTATTCTAATGAGAACTCATTCTATTAGAATAGGACTGTACCACACACACTATGACATTGACCTTAATCATTGTCAGACGGTCCCTTTTAAGCTTTAAATGACAAGCAACATACTCAAATGTCTTTATGCTTATCCATGTGAGTTAGTTGCATCTACACATGCTACCAACTATCGGGTAAATAACGGATAACGGTTTGGACCTACTGCTCATCAGTCAACTTATTACTAAATTCACTAAACTCACTTTTCCTTTTTCATCTCTCTTAGATGTTTTCGCATCGAATAATCAGACATTTCTGATATGTATCAAATTTGATCATCAATGATCGGAGCTTATTCAGAGTCACATCTCTGAATTTCTCCTGCAAATCGATCCACAGATCTATTGCATTTTGATACTTGCGAAATTGCTTAGTGATGTGATGCAACATAGGCATCCCGGTCCTGCTTATGGTGGGTTATAGTGCCATCCTCAGGTTCAGCCATAACCGAACTTGAGGGTTCAAGAGCCTCTTGCTCTTCAAGCATTCACTGGATCTTCATATTCCAGATTTCATAATTGTCAACGTTCATCTTAATATCTATATTAAGCGTGACAATTGAATTGGAAGCAGTATCCATTAAGATCCTCTGATCTCAAATGGAATAACATTGCACATTTTTAAAGGAGATAAGGTAACACATGCAATTTATTATGCACCTGAAATAGTAACCTAGTAAAATTTTCTATTAGGCTCAAATTCGAAAAGGCTACTTATAGTATCCAATTACCCTCTAAGTCCTAATTTCCAACCTTACAGGTTAAAATTTCATGCATAATAAATCTGAATTATTGGATTATCAAGTTCTCAAACTTATGAGGGGATCTTTATTAAGCCTTTACTTAATAAGCATGCAATCATTTTACTCATAAAATATCGCTAGGCAATTAACAATTAAAATTAACTCATTTATTATAAAGTTAAATGCCATCAAGATAAGTAAATAAATATATTTATTTAACCAAAAATCCAATAATCCCAAAATAAGACACTCATATCAAATATTAATAGGAAACATAAATCCTATTTTAATAATAACAAACGCCAACTCAAATTGACACTTATGTCAACTATTGTAGAAGTCCAGATTTCATAAAATCTTTCTTGATAATGGGATTATTTCTTTGACCAATTTCATCAATTCATCAGACAACTCATATGTCCATTGATGAAGCCATGTACGATGCGCACTCCGTCCATTTCTCAATACCATCAGATAATTTTTAGTGTTGCTTCTCAACACTTGCCTTTTGGTAACTCCGTCCAAAATTTTATTTTCATACTCGGACCACCAGTTCAAATGCACTCTTGCATTCATTCTCACACATGTATTATATGATGCACTATTACATCAATGTCATCAGCTCAAATCTTCCTTCGCATTCTCATGTTGCTTATTAATTGTACTCTTACATTTTTCAAAGCAACCTATGCGCAATTTAAGGAAGACTTATTGTCCTTATTCAATATTTTTGTAACATAATATAGAAAATATTTATACACTCATGTATAAATACACATGATTAAAACACATTTCAATCAATAAATAAGGACGAAACCTCAAAAAAAAAAATTTGAAATATTTTAAAAAATAATCAAATGCAGAAAACAAATTTTCTACAATTTTTAATATTTTATTTTTGAATTTAAACACATTTAAATATCAAAAATTACAAAATATATTTTCTGGTCATTAAAAAATTTTGAAAACATGACCAAAAAATCAGAAATAATTTGAAAAATCAATTCGCAAAAAATCGGAGCTGAAATGGTGGTCGGAGGACGCCGCACGCGCCGACGAGGGAGAGGAAGACGCGCTCACGCACCTTCACGCGCCACACGCGCGGCCTCCCACTGGACCTGACACGTGTCACCACCACAGCGTGCCACGTGTTTGCATTCGGTCATGCCACGTGTCTCAATGCTATTGGTCCACCTTGTGCCCACGTGGCACTGTCAACGCCACGTGTCGGCATCTCATTGGTCCACGTGTCACATGTGACACGTGGCAGAACTCGGTCTGACACGTGTCAACACCTGATTGGGCCACGTGTCACCCAGTGGCAACTGGGTACACGTCATCGCCACGTGGCGGTGTCCCATTGGACCACGTGTCGCGCATGATACGTGGCAGACCTCAGTCTGACACGTGGCGTTCCCTGATTGGGACATGTGGCACACATGCCACGTCATCACCTATATTGTCATGACACATGGCGCCACCTTAGTGGTCCACGTGTCACGTCGTTAACACGTCGTTTGGACACGTGGCTTGACCTCAGTCAGCCACGTGTCAGCCCCTCGATGTGCCACGTGGCGCATGGCCATTGGGCCACGTGTCAGCAGTGACGCAGTACTACTGACACGTGGCATGCGTGTGTGAGCCACCGCCCACGCGCACGCGCCATGCGTATTGCGGCGCATGTAGTCCACGTGCCGCCATGCTGACCGATTCTGGCTCTCCGATTCCGGCCGGTGGGGGGTTTTCAATGTCTGTGAATCCAATGGTGAGGTCAAAAATAAAAAATCCCGACTTCTAGTTAGCCGTTTTGAATATCCAAATTTATCCCCTCGGATTTCAGTGTACACATACACGAAATCGAGCCGAAATATACACGCATATATATTTTTCACACAAAAAACAAATTTTTGTTGTGTCCAATTCATCCCAGATCTAATAATTTTACACATAAAATTTTAGATCCATTTAGCCACATGCCAGGATGCAAAAACAACGGCTCTGATACCAATGATGGAAAATTATACACATATAATTAACGTGGAGGTAACATTAATAAATGATACCTACCTCTTGTAGCGCAGAAACTCGTTGCGGAAGCGTCTACCAAGATCCCGTTTGTTTTTGGTCACTGGTCCGGCTTTTATCCACTCGAGATAAGAGCAACTTGTTCACAATCTAAATGTCCCTGAAAATTAAGACAGAAAACTGTGAGTGGGAACGAGCAGCCTTGCGGCATGTACGTTTTCTCGTTACCAAATTATGAGGACCTCACCTCTATTTATAGAGGTCCTAAAGGCTAGAGCCCTAACTCTAGTTTAACTCAGACTCTTTCTGAGATAAGATTTGGTAATTTTAATCAGATTAAATAACTCAATTTAATCTGGATTGGATCTTTATCCATATTAGAGTCATGGGCGTACCCAAACTCTATCAGTCTAAATATATAGCCTAATATATGACAAGTAAACTAATCAAGTAATATAGGTAGTGTACACACTAGGGTTTAAGTCTCTTCTTGCCAAAGAAATCCTATGACGAAATGTTAATGGATGCCTCGTAGTAAAGAAGATTTCGCCCAAGAAATTTCAGATCAAGTTACGAATCAAAAGGGCCTTTTTACCTATTTCGAATTGTCTAGCCTTGAGGGCCAGTCCTGTCTCATCAGACCACGAAGTTTGGTCTGATCAGATTAAAGTTTTGGCTGCTCAGAAAAAGTGCTTTATTTTTTCTGGTTAGACTTAACATACTTCATCTGATTAGACAAAATATCTTTATCTAATTAGACAAAAATAGCTTCATCTGATAAAACTAAGTCGTTGTTTGATCAAACGAAATTTCCTAGATCTGAATGAACTTTGTCAAATCAGACGAAACACTTTGTTTGATTAGACAAATTTAATCTTAGATGATTTCGTTTGATAAGGTGAAGTATTTTGTCTGATTAGACAAAACTTTCAGGATGCAGAGTTAAGAAAATGAGGGGTATTTACATGTTTTGTTTCTTTTTATGCTCATATGCTTTTTGTCCTAGCATGTTGATACTGTTTATAGTGTTTTCATTACCACAATAAATGTTGATATTGTTTATAGAGTTTTAAAGTATGTTTATGTGAATGTATAATGACATTGTTTATGAGTTTTGTGCATATTTGCATGTTAGTATAGATTTAGAGGAAAAGGATTGGTCAAATACATAAATGGAAACTCCAATTTGGCATCATTTTTCATTTTAACACCTCAATTAAGTACATGATCAATTAAGCTCTTAAACTTTTCAAAATATTACTCCCTCCTTTCTTTATTATCTGTCACTTTTGAGTAAAATCCAAATTCTATTTATCTGTCACTTTTATATTTTCAATACAATTTAATTTTCTCTTTCCAATTTAATTTTCATTTTCAATAAAAATTGACTAATTAGATTCATTTTTTTACATTAAATCACTCAATATGCATTGAATCACTCAATTTTTTTTCTAAATTCAAGACTAATTAATATTTTTTAATCCTAGTAAAAATAACAAAAGTGACAATTATAAAAGAATGGAGGGAGTATAAAATAAACACTTCATGCTTACATGGCATGGTGAGTGCTTCTCACTTAAAATGGAGCTCGTGAACAACATATCAAAGCAACAACACTACATTCATGTTTCTTCTCTTCATCGATTTCATCATTTGCCAACAATGAACAAATACCACGCATTGCTGAACTATAGGTGGTAATGAAAGCCATACAAAGTATCCAATAAACATAACAGCTGATGAGTATCACAAGGACAATAGGATGAAAATATAAACATAAATTACCTCTGCTAGAAGCCTCAGAAAACAAAATGCAAAAAGAGGTATTTGAAAAACATTTAACACAAGAAAAACCACACTAGCAGAGGAAATGCAGTTGTTGTCCCCACAATAAATTCAACTGAAAAGGGCTCTAAACATGGATGAATTATCAATTAAAAAAAAGGAATCATAATAATAAGAACTATAAGCATATAATCACAAGATAGTCTACCATTCACAATAACATAGTATCAAGCATGTAAGGAGCATCATTCATAGAAAACTGCAGAGCAACCCAAGTAAATAAGTCAAAATTACAATCTACAAGAGCAAAACCAAATAACAAATCACATCAAATCCTAATCACAATTCCAGAAATTACCCATTTTTTCCTTCAGAATCTATACCAGAATCCACTTGTGTTTTCTTTGAAAATCCCTATTTTTATTTCTTTGAATCAAAAGCAAAGCAAGAATCAGAACAAAAATAGAGAAAAATAAAGAGAGAAAGGTGGGGTTTGATTCAAGAATCAAAACAAAGGACTGACAATTTGATCATTCCTTGAAGGAAATCAAATTCCAAAGGAAATCAGATGAAATCAATTTGCTCCTAAAACACTCGCTCCACTGAACTCATGCTCTTCTTTTTCTTCTTTAATTGGATTTCTATGGTTCCTTGTTGTGCATTTTCTATTGATGCAACATACCGCAAGCATACGGTGTACCGCAATAGTACTTTAGATATCGATCCCACGAGGAACGTGTTTACACACTATTACTAATTGATTTTAATCTTGTTTACAATGATAATAAATTTGATGGTTGAATTAGAACTACTTAATTTAAACCTAATTTATGTTTATCAGAAGAAGATAAATAGTATATGAATGAAGAACTAAACATAACGAATTTGATCCATCATTTTGATTTACATTTATTCATCTTTCATGCAAGCCAAGTTAGAATAAATTTTTAACTCACTCTCTCGATATGAATTAAAATGCCTAAAACATACAATTAAAATTCTAACTCACAATTTTCATTAATGAATTAGAGGTTTCTAATTACATATTTTAAGAATAGATACTAACCTATAGCAATTATCTCAATATACCAATCTCTTAAATATATCTTACTAATGAAATTCTATTAGATGTCAGATAAAGCAAACTCTCGAATTACTTTAACTTGTAAAGATCAAGCAAAAGATACTAATAGAAAATCTACAATGAAAGACTATGAAAGTAGATGAAAATAGAAAGAATAAAAACATGCAAATTCATTAAAATGATATTCATAGAAATATTGGAGAAGAATTAAAAATAAGAGAATAAGATAGAAGTTCTTCAACCCTTTTCTCAATCTCTTGAAATAAGTTTTCCTTCTCCTTAATCTTCTTCTTCAAAACATGAAAACTAACTAAGAAAAATTAACTAAAGAAAAGAAAACTATTTAACTAAAATACAGAAAATTACTTAATAAAAATTCCACACTAAAAATTACAGTTAAACTAATATTTATAGATAATAATTGAAAGTTGATGTCCCTTGAAGATGTCTCTTGAGAATGGTTGCAAAGTTTGGTGAAAGAAGGTGACTTTCCAAGTGACTTTTGGCCCAAAACCGTCAAACGGTCGTTTCTGTCGCGATCGCAACGTTGTCGCGATCGCGACAGAACGCGCTTGCCCATTTTCTTCTTCCCATCTTCTTTCGGTTTTCTCTTCCCTCTCTGGCCAGTCACGTCGCGTTACTCCCCATCACGGTGAAATCTGCTCACGCCTTTGGCGTGACTGGTGCTCACGTCTCGCGACCTCTCCCCTTTCTCTTCTCTTTCCTTTCTTCTCGTCACGTCGCGTGACCTTTGCTCACGGCGTGACTCGTCTCTTTATCTCCTTTCTCTTCTCTTCCTTTTTCTTTCTTGGCCTCTCTCACGCGTCACGAGTCGGCACCTACACTCACGTCACGTGACGCTTCTCTCTCAGCTTCCTTTCTTCTTTTCTTTCTCTTTTTCTTCTCTCTTCTTTCTTCTTCTTCAGTCACGTCGCGTTACCTACGGTCACGTCGCGTGACTCCTCGTGTGTAGCGTGACCTGCTCCTTTGCTCTCGTGATCCTCTCCTTCTTTATCTGTTCTTTTCTTCATTTTTCACCTAAAAATAACAGTAAACACACAAACATGCACTCTAATACAAATAATCATAAATTAACACATCTCATCAAATTTACACACAATAGCATAATTAATTTACATAAAAACATACAAAATAAATACTAAATTATACCTCAATTAATCTCCTATCAAATTCCCCCACACTTAACCCTTGCTTGTCCTCAAGCCAGAGAAAAGACATGAACAAATTCAACAGCCAGTAAACATAATTATAAAAGCAATGTTCATTCAGCATATACACTAGAGTTGCAAAGATCAACTATCCCAAATACTCACGCATATCAGTAAATCAAAATTTCAAAATATGCATTAAAAATTCAACAAGTTTTCTAATTTTACTACTTCCAACACAAAGAATATAAAGTTTCAAAAACTAAACATGACTTAAAAGAGAGAAAATTGATCATAAAAGTTAAAAATTTACGATTGCTAGTCACCTTTTAGGACAATTGAAGCTCACTTACCCTTAAATCAAATCTCATGGCATTTTTAGACTCTTTTTCTTTTCTTTTTTAATTTTTTTATTTTCACATGGGTATAATTTTTTATTGATTCCCATGTATAGCAAGAGAAATTAATATGGGTGCGTTTTACGCTCCATCCCATATTTTTGAAATTTTAAATGTACATCTTGCTATTTATTGTTGAAATTAGTGGGTGCATTTTATGCTCCATCCCACTTATCTTTATTTTTCTTTTTATTTTTTCAAGTCCTCATCCATTATTGAAAAGAGATAAGGGTAAGTATTATGGCTATAGTTTCCATAGGCAACTAGAAACTTAAAATTTTAAACAAAATGAGCAAATTCTAACTTTAAAAACATGGTAGGTAAAGAGACTAAATAATCTATAATATTGAAATAAGTAAAACCAAATAACTTGAAAAACTTAAAACACATCCCAAAAAAAAAATTTTGAAAAACTGATAAAAATGAGCATAAAAGATAATGAACTTAACAACCTATATCATATACCAAATAAACAATGCTTTATAATAAAGTTTACTTAAAAGCCTAATTGACATATAAAAACACACAAACAAAAACAATCATGCAATTTACATACATAATACCTACACAAACTCACAAACACAGTCACAAATATCACAACACACAACACAGTCACTCCCCCACACTTAAAACCAACATTGTCCTCAATGTGAAGGAATGACACACAAAAACAAGACAAAACAAGTAAAACAAATAAAATAAATAAAATAAAGAACAGAAATACGCCCCTATCATGGTGATGGTGGAGGTGAGGGAACCACAAATCCAGCTTGGGTGAGGAAGCTATCAAATTTATACTCCAACCGCCTTTGACGTCGCTCAATGGCAGAAAGTTGCTCTTGCATATTAGAGAACAACATGGGAATGTTATGGCTGGATGAGCCAATATCAGGAGCAGCAGCCGCAGCAGGTGGAATATCTGCCATCTCCTCATCTTCACTTGCTTCCTCCTCACCTTCTTCATCTCGTGCCTCTACTTGTGGTTCAGAAGTTCCAGCAATATCCCTCCAACATGATCGAGCACGTGCCGGAATTTCCTGAAAATTATTACCAACAACCTCTCCGCGAACTAACATATTCTTATTAAAATAATGGCAAGGAAAAACTCTATAGTAGGCATCAAGATCAACATTTAAATTAGTTGCAATACTAGAAATAACATGCCCATGTGTTAAAGGCGAATCATGCTTATGTACACATTGCAACAATTGACTTACCATCCAAAAAGGCCAACATACATCCTTGCGTTTATGTACACACCACATTAAAAACAACTCATTATATGAAACTCTATTGAATTCAGACCTATTAAAAACTAAAGAAGCTAAAATCCTATGCAAAATCCAATATCTAAAATCTTTAATAAACATGGATTTAGCATCCCTAGCCCTATAACGTGTTTGCAAATCAGTCAAAAACGTCCCAAATTCACGTGGCTTAAAAGATTTAGGTGGATCAGTTAAACCAGCTTGAGAAAATCTAAACATCCTATTCATCATAAAATAAGTTAAAGTATAAGATTTTCCAGCCATCCTAAAATCTAACCAATTCTCATTATTATCATTCTTTTTTAATGTGGTATAAAATTCTAAAACTAAATCAGGACGCACATTTTCATGCATAGAGGCAAATTTAAACAACCCACATACTCTTAACATGTCATTAACTACTTCTAGCATGCCAATTCGATTAAGTAAAGAGTCAGGAAAATACTTACATTGCATCAAATGCCTATCACGAAGAGTTAAATACCTACTGCCTTCGTCTACAGAGAAGATGGGAAATAATGTACCATAATGAGCAGCAATATTCACTTCTTCCACTTCCTGCTCTTCTTGTTCAGTATGAGAAACAGAGGGATTCTTTGTTCTCACCATATTTGATTGTTGTTGGGTAAACAGACAATGATAAATATAGAGAAGTAAATCTGAAGACAAATGAAGAAATAAACAAAACCAAATACACAAAAAGGAAAACAGAATAGATAAACGAAACAGTAATGTAAACAGAGAATAACTTATAAACGAAATGTGATTTAGTTATGCATGAACATGCAGAAATTAACTGGGTTTAGGGAAAGAAGAAATGAAAAAGAAAAATGAAAATAAACTGACAAACCTGTAATTAGAATGCAAAACCCGAAATCCCTAAGGCAGTCTTTTGAAGAAAAGAGAAGAGAAATAGAATGCTAAAATGGAGAACAAGAAAAACGAAAGGAAAACAGGAAATGGTAGTTCGAAAGTCTCTGTGGAAGAAAGAAAAAGAAGAAGAAAGAAAAGATGAAGAAGAAAAATTTCTAATGAGGGTCTGTATCTCGTGACCAGCGTGAGTGAACAAAAAATCTACAGTTGAAATGAAATAGAAAGGGAAGAAAATGAAGGGTCACGACTTTTAGGGTTTTAAAATTTAAATTTCCGCTTTTAATTCTCCTTTTTTCTGTGTTTTTAATGCTTAAATGTAAAATTAGGTTAATGTAATTAAAATTAAATCTTCTAAATCAGAAAAGAAAAGAAAACAAAACCAAATAATAGAAAAACAATAAGTGAAATAAGAAAAGAAAAGAAAAGAAAAGAAAAAATTTAAAACATACCTGATGTACAAATCAAGCGTCACGTCGTGAGGAAACGTCACGACTCGTGACGCTTCGGCCTTACCTGGGCGAAATCCCTTTTCAGCTCGTCACGTCGCGTGAAGCTTCATCACGAGACGCGATCCATGCCAAAATCGCTTGCTGTTGCGATCAATGCCTTCTGTCGCGATCGCGATACTTGCCGCGATCGCGACAGAATGTGACGTCTCCAAAAACTTTTTTTTATATTATTATTATTATTATTTTTTTATTTTTTTTATTCATTTATTTAATAATTTTTTTTATATATTTATTAAACAATTCTAATCTTACTAAATTAACTATTATTTAAAAACAAATATGTGTTTAACATGAAAATTAATAATACCCTAAATAAAACTATATAAATAAATTACAAAACCTAAGTAAAAACAATATGACTAAGTAACCTAATCAGAAGAATTAGACATATCATGGTTTAATATGCTCCCTAGGATTCTCCTCAGTATTACTTGGAAGACATCCTAGATTTCTAGAAGGTAAAGAATTTGCAAGTTGGCCTATTTGAACCTCAAGATTATGAATAGTAGCAGCATGATTTTTAGCAATTTGGTCAAATTTTTCTTCAAGTTTCTTTTGACTTGCATCTTGAGAATGCATCTTATAATTAATTTCTTCAATGAATTTATCAATTTTAACCTCAAAGGCCCCAAACCTATCTTGTGGTTGTTGGTATCCTACACCTCTATTTTGGTTGTTAACATTATTATTCCCCCATGAAAGGTTAGGATGGTTTCTCCAACCAGCATTATAAGTGTTAGAATAAGGATTTTCACGACCTTGGCTTTGAAGAAAATTAACTTGTTCTTCCTTATTAACAATGCCTAAATTGCAATTATCACTCTTATGTCCTTGTTGACCACACACATTGCATGCATTTAAGGAATTACCACTCATATTTAGACTATTTACTCTATGATTTAATGCTTCAATTTGGGCTTGTAATGCAACCATAGAATCTACTGAATGTACCCCCCTAGTATTAGAATTATTATACTCCCTTACTCTTTCAGGAGGCCACATACAGTTATTCATGGACATCTCCTCCAATAGCTCATATGCTGCATCAATTGTTTTTCTCATTAAAGATCCACCAGCTGCAGCGTCTATAGTTCCTCTTGTGGTAGGATTTACTCCATTATAGAATATTTGCATCAACAATTCTCTTGGCAAGTTATGGTGTGGACACATCCTTTGCAATTCCTTGAATCTTTCCCAAGCCTCATATAATGATTCAGTATCATTTTGAACAAATGTAGTAATATCCTTTATGATTTTTGCAGTTTTGGCCAATGGAAAATATTTTGATAAAAATGCTTGGGCCAATTGGTCCCAAGTAGTTATAGATCCTCTTGTTAGAGAATTCAACCAAGCCTTTGCTTTATCCTTCAAAGTGAATGGAAAAAGCCTAAGCTTTATTGCATTAGCCGAAACCCCATTTATCTTAAAGGTATCACAAATCTCAAGAAAGTTTGCCAAATGAGCATTTGGATCCTCATTTGCCAAACCATAAAATTGAATACTATTTTGAATCATTTGTAATAATGAAGGCTTAATTTCAAATTGATTGGCATTTACCGTTGGTCTTACCACGCCTTGTTGAGCACCACTCAAAGCAGGTGTGGCAAAGTCCATCAATCTTGGTGGATTTTCTTCAGCCATGATAATTGATCTCCTATTTTTGTTCTTCTTTTTATTGGATTTCCGGTTACTCAATAAAAACCTCTCAATTTCAGGATTTAAAGGCTCAAGCTCTTCTAAAGAACTCCTTGTACTAGGCATGAACTTCTAAAATCCTGTAAAAACAAAACACAAAATTAATTTAAACAAATAAACAAATTAAAACAAAAGAAAATATTGTAATCCAAAATCATAAATCAATTTTTATAATGGCAAAACAACCGTTCCCCGGCAACGGCGCCAAAAACTTGTTGTGCATTTTCTATTGATGCAACATACCGCAAGCATACGGTGTACCGCAATAGTACTTTAGATATTGATCCCACGAGGAACGTGTTTACACACTATTACTAATTGATTTTAATCTTGTTTACAATGATAATAAATTTGATGGTTGAATTAGAACTACTTAATTTAAACCTAATTTATGTTTATCAGAAGAAGATAAATAGTATATGAATGAAGAACTAAACATAACGAATTTGATCCATCATTTTGATTTACATTTATTCATCTTTCATGCAAGCCAAGTTAGAATAAATTTTTAACTCACTCTCTCGATATGAATTAAAATGCCTAAAACATACAATTAAAATTCTAACTCACAATTTTCATTAATGAATTAGAGGTTTCTAATTACATATTTTAAGAATAGATACTAACCTATAGCAATTATCTCAATATACCAATCTCTTAAATATATCTTAATAATGAAATTCTATTAGATGTCAGATAAAGCAAACTCTCGAATTACTTTAACTTGTAAAGATCAAGCAAAAGATACTAATAGAAAATCTACAATGAAAGACTATGAAAGTAGATAAAAATAGAAAGAATAAAAACATGCAAATTCATTAAAATGATATTCATAGAAATATTGGAGAAGAATTAAAAATAAGAGAATAAGATAGAAGTTCTTCAACCCTTTTCTCAATCTCTTGAAATAAGTTTTCCTTCTCCTTAATCTTCTTCTTCAAAACATGAAAACTAACTAAGAAAAATTAACTAAAGAAAAGAAAACTATTTAACTAAAATACAGAAAATTACTTAATAAAAATTCCACACTAAAAATTACAGTTAAACTAATATTTATAGATAATAATTGAAAGTTAATGTCCCTTGAAGATGTCTCTTGAGAATGGTTGCAAAGTTTGGTGAAAGAAGGTGACTTTCCAAGTGACTTTTGGCCCAAAACCGTCCAACGGTCGTTTCTGTCGCGATCGCAACGTTGTCGCGATCGCGACAGAACGCGCTTGCCCATTTTCTTCTTCCCATCTTCTTTCGGTTTTCTCTTCCCTCTCTGGCCAGTCACGTCGCGTTACTCCCCATCACGGCGAAATCTGCTCACGCCTTTGGCGTGACTGGCGCTCACGTCTCGCGACCTCTCCCCTTTCTCTTCTCTTTCCTTTCTTTCCTGGCTTCTCGTCACGTCGCGTGACCTTTGCTCACGGCGTGACTCGTCTCTTTATCTCCTTTCTCTTCTCTTCCTTTTTCTTTCTTGGCCTCTCTCACGCGTCACGAGTCGGCACCTACACTCACGTCACGTGACGCTTCTCTCTCAGCTTCCTTTCTTCTTTTCTTTCTCTTTTTCTTCTCTCTTCTTTCTTCTTCTTCAGTCACGTCGCGTTACCTACGGTCACGTCGCGTGACTCCTCGTGTGTAGCGTGACCTGCTCCTTTGCTCTCGTGATCCTCTCCTTCTTTATCTGTTCTTTTCTTCATTTTTCACCTAAAAATAACAGTAAACACACAAACATGCATTCTAATATAAATAATCATAAATTAACACATCTCATCAAATTTACACACAATAGCATAATTAATTTACATAAAAACATACAAAATAAATACTAAATTATACCTCAATTAATCTCCTATCATTCCTCCTCTTACCCAAATCAAAACCTTTATCTTCTCTATGCTCCATGTTTTTAGAGTCAGAATTGCCAAACTCGTCCCAATCCTAGGGACAATAGGAGGTGGAGTCGAGATCGGCGTCGAAAGAAGACAGGGCATCTTTGAGATTACCTTGAGAGAAAACGAGAAAGAAAGGGCGGGCTAGAGACAAAGGTGAAAGAGAGAGTCGAGAGAGTAAAAATCTATACATATCGTGGCAACATTTATTGGGTAACATAGCGTTTGAAACACATGCTTTTTTATCTATGTGTATTTCATTCTAAAATGGTTCAAATATTAGTGTTTTAGTTAGTTTATGTATTTATTATATATTTTATTTAGTTGAAGTGTCAAAAATGAAAAATAAGGCCAAGTTGAAGGGTCAATTTATGTATTTGGCCAAAAGGATTTATATATATTTTTTATATCATGTCTTTTAATTTATGCCATAATGGGTTTTAATGTGAAAATAAATAACATCAAATAAAAACTTTGTATGTTAATATTAATAAAAATGAAAGGATCCACAAATTAATCATTTATTAATTTAAGATTTCTAAATAAATAAAATAAAAAAATATTTTGGTGACCAATGTCAACTTCCAAACAAAAAAAAATACATTGTCACTTAAAGTATTAATTTCAAATAAAATATTTATTGGGCTTGAAAAAATAAATGAGTTTTCATTGCATGTTTTTATAAAAAAATCATACATTTGAAATTTCTACCTTAAAATAAACAAAAGATTTTTAGTGACTAAATTCACTTCTCCAAAAACATTTGTCACCATAAAAAAAATCAATGTCATAAGATTCAATTACACAAAATAAAAGGAGTTTCTTAAAATAATAAAGGTTTTCATAGCATGTTTCCATCAAACTATCATTTAGAATAAAATGGACCAATGTCCTAAACCTTTTTCAATAAGTAATAAAATGAATTGTTTTTCAGGTGTTGGTCACGAATAATAGCATATGGACCCCATAATAATGTGCTCTTAAAGGACACTTTGGGAATAATGGTGAAATTGGACCGTATGTCGCTATTATGAAATGACCAATATTGAAGAAAAATGCCATCAACAAGTTAGGATTGAGGGACCAATGTCCTAATTCTCCCTAAATGGGCCGAAAGCCCAATTCACTTAAATAATGGACTAATGTCCAAAAACTACAAATAAAATAAATAAAGCTCATTTTCTCAAAATAAATAACTTAAGATCACAAAATAAAATAAATTACGGTCACTCTTGTAGAATATGATGAATGCCTGCGTTTACTACTTTTATGTATTATGCCTTAAAAGGAGAATGACAAATGTTGCAACCATCGAGAATGATAAAATATTAATTGTAAGTCAAAATTAAGATTGAGATTTTTGAAGCCCAAATCTCATGGGTCCTAGTCCTCAGCCTAACCCACTAAGTGGCGAATCCACTAAAATGACCTCGTAAAAGGAAATGTTTCCTTAGTTGAAAATTTATGAGAGGATTGAACTTTACTTGTCATGCTCTCATGGAAAAAGTGGATCCATCATTCAATGGAAGTAGATACCTTACTAGCCATGTTCATATAAAAGGAAGTATCAAAATCCCACACATCTACAGTTTGGTGACTCCACTAGGAAGCCATTTCCCTCTACGTGAATCTAGTCTAAAAATACCTTTGTTAATATATCAATGAATCTTTGGTTTTCCTATTTATCATTTTCTGCCTCATGCATTAATACTTTATGCATTTATTGTCCCTTTTACCTTTTGGTTGGGGTTTCGATTTGTGAACCCTTCTTCCATTTTTTTTTTAATGGGGGAGAGGGGGTAGGGGAGATCAATAGAGATAATAATCATCACTCTAAGCTTTGTACTTATTTAGTTATATAAAATAATGAACCAAATGGTTGTATTCTCATCATGAGATAGACACGTTAGAGAGGGATTATGCTTGGACGACAATGGCCTTTAAGTCAACTATATGACCATTCATGCATATAAGCTCAGTTATTACCCATTAGGAAATACCATAAATAGGACCATACGGTGTCTGCTATATGGTAATTCATGGAAGATGCAATTTAGCATTTTAGCACACGGTACATATTTGTATCGTATTCCACTATAGTCAAAAAGTTCATTTATATGGAATATCAAAATTGATTCCTTTTGCATGTGCGTGTGTGTGTGTGTGTGTATAGCACCGTTATGATTTTAGATTTTCACTGTGCATATTATGTATTATTTTCCCCATGTTTGCACTTGAATATATCCCGTCTAGGACAGTTGAAAGCTTACCTCATGTCTGGGAGAAATAAGGATGGAGAGGAATTGCTCATGAAATGTGATTGTTGCATCTCTGCTATAATGCAGCTATGCATTTTTGTATACCATACATTTTTAATAAATTGCACCATATATCATGTATTGTTGATGTCATGCACCATTGATAAATTGTGCACACGTGCCATTCCATACATCATTTATTCATCACACCATGCATCATGGCTAACCCACTGTGTTTGCAGCCATAGATCAACCGCAGAAGTCTACTTGGAAGAGGACTTTATCTAATAAGTTAGCTAGGAGATCACGATGATTTTTGAATCATAGGAATTAGTGAAATTTTGGATTTAGCATAAATGTCAGGGGATCAATTAAACTCCATCTCTCGAGCTGAGTTCAAGGAAAAATTGACAGACTTTAAGGATGATCTCAAAAAGTACTTGATAGAGTCCACGTTATGTTTATGATTGCTTAGCTACCTCATGTTCAAAGAGTGCCTCTTACTTTTTCTTCACCTTCCAGGTCAAACAAACCTATGGTGCCACTTATTGCTCAAGAACGGGGTAAATTAGTAGCTGATCAAACTCTAGCAGTTAAATTAAAAGAGAATGACTACATTGAGGAACCTTACTATCCTCATCTTTCTCCCAAGAAAAAGATGATCTATGAGTAATAGGTGGTCATCACTACCGAAGAGGTTTAATTCCAAAAAATCAATAACTGCCTGGAGTCACTTGCTTATAAGTTCAAAGGTAACATAGGAGTTGGATCTTGAAGCTATAGCCTTAAAAAGGGATAAGGCAATTCTTGAGAAGTTTAAAATGCCCAACTTGCCCATGTTTGATGGAACTTCAAACCCCAGGGTCCATTTTATGCAATACTCAACCGTAATGATCCATACCCTTTTAATCACTAACCAGATGGTAAGGCTATTCAATTTTTCCTTCCAAGTGAAGGTTCTTGATTGGTGTGTGGGCTTGGATTGAACCACCCAGTATGATTAATAGAAGTTGGCCCTGGCTTTTGCTTTCCAGTATCACGACTCTACTAGAATAGAGGTCATTCTTAAAGACCCAAAATACCTATTACAGAAACCCTTTGAATCATTTATGGTGTATATCAGCCAGTGAAGTAGCACGGTCCTTAAGATGACTATCCTAAGAAGCCTAATAAAATCAAGATGTTAATTAAGAATGTCAGCCTTTATCTAAGGGATGTTGTGACGCGTGCCAAATCCCGTGGGCGCCCCTTGACCGCCCGCTTGAGGGCGATCGGGCAAGTGAGGTTCGTTGACAACTTGTAAGGTATTTACAAGTGCGTCTATTTTGGGCAACAAGGAGGTTTCATGGAGTCGCCACCTAATAAAATATTGAAAAAGTTCGTCTCGCCTCAGTGAGCCTAAGACGACGCATATTATCCATTTTGGGCAAATCAAAGGGGTCTTGGAGACATTCACCCCAATAGAACATTGGAATGACCCTCTAACCCTATGGAGCCTAGGATTGTAATTTGAGTCTTTTGGTAGGACACAAGAGGTGTCTTGGAGATCCCATCGAAATGGGTCTCTCGCCTCGTTGAGCCCAAAGACCAGAAATAGGTTCGGGACTTCTCATTTATTCGTACTTTGATTAATTTTACAATTAGATTTTGAATTTATTATTTCACCATCTTTCCATACGATGCAATCAATTAAAAGGCACAATCATTCACGTAAAAGCGAAAAATAAAAGTGAAATTAAAATAAAGCATTCAAAAGTAAATTACAATAAAATTAGGGGCGAAATACAACTTCCATTGTAAATAAAATATAAATCATGTATAAATCAGGATATTCATTAATGATGAGGACATTGGTCCTCGCACACATATTTATTATGAAATAATTTTGATGTGGTGATTTTGGATGAAGAAAATTGAGACATTGGTCCTATATTTAGTAGGAAATTTTATTTTGATAGAAAACGTTTGTGTGGTGGTTCTTTTAAGCGCGGTCGAAAATCTTTTATTATTACAGACCACAAAAAAATAAAAAGAATAAAATAACAGTTACATATTCCAAATAAGAAATAAATCCTAATCTATTCATCCCGACCATGCTCCGCCTAACTCCATGGGCGAGTCACGTGCCACTCGCATTGCGGTAAAGACAAAAAAACAATATTGGTTAATAGTGGATAAATAAACAATCGAATAAATAGATAAATAAACAAATAAATGATTGAATGAAGTAAATTGAGGAAAATGAATGATTGAATAAAGTAAATTGAGAAAAACGAATGGGATCGATAATGGATTAAATTAAATGATAAGTAAATAAGTAAATGAATAAATAGATAAACAATTAAATAAACAATTGGAAGAAATAAACTGAGAATTAATTAGTATGAAAACACAAAATGACAATTAAAATGACCAATGAAAATAATGACGCTAATAAATAATATCATAAAATGATAATGATGATAAATAATAGGTAAACATAAAATGATGATAATAATAATAATAATAATAATAATAATAATAATAATAATAATAATAATAAAATAATCATAATAACAAGAATAATAATGATAACATAATGATAATAATAAACAAATAATAACAATAATAATAATACTAATACTATAGAATAAATAAACATAACATAAATAATAATAAAATGATCATAACATGATAACAATAATACTAATAATAAATTAATGGCATAATCATAATGATAAATATAATAATCTTAATAATACCACAATAATGATAATAGTACTAATAATCTACTAATAGCAATAATAATTATGATATAAAACAAATATAAAATAAAAATATTAATAGTAATAATAAATAATAACAATAATATAACACAATAATTAATAATAACTAAATTTATACAATAATAATAATAAACACAATAATAATAACAATAAACATAATAATACCAAATAATGTAAAATAAACATAAATTGAATAATACTAATAACCATAAAATTAATGATAAACAAATCAAATAATAATAATAATAATAACAGAAAAATAAATAATAAATAATAATAATAATAATATAACAGAATAATAATAATAATAATAATAATAATAATAATAATAATAATGTAAAATAATATTAATTAATGATAATAATATTAATATATAATAACAATAATATAATATAAAATAATAATAATATTAATATAAATAAAACAAAATAAATAAAATAATAACCCCTCACCAGTTTTTCCCCGCCGGAGCTGCCGGAAGCTGCCAGTGGTCGACACCGCCCATGCCGGAAGATAGGCCACGCCGCCAGGAGTCCGTCGCCACCAGTCATGCGCCGGAAGGACACGAGATCAGATCGGAAAGCGCCTTGGACCGCCGCGGATTCCTCCTCGCCGATCTGCTTCCCGCCGGCGAGTGGAGGAGATTGGTGGCTTCCGCCGTGATCGTCTCACTGCTGGGAGCCCAGCGCCGCCGCGCGTGGCGCTGTCCGACGCCGGAGGTGGCGCCGGCCACCTCCTTCTTCTTCTCTTATTCTTTCTTCTTTTTCGGCGTTTCCTTGGTTTTTGGTTGGCCCCTGTTCCCCTTTTCGTCTTTCTTTTTCACCTTGTTTTCCTTTGCTTTGGGTTTTGTTCACTGTCCCTCTTTTCTTTCTCTTTTCTATTTGCTTTTTATTCTTTCTTTTCCTTTCTTTATTTCTTTTCTCTCTTCCTTATTTCTTTTCTCCCTTGTTTTCTTGCTCTCTTCTTTTTGCTCCCTTTGTGTTCCTTTCTTTTGTTCATCAGTCGAGAGAGCCCCTCTTTTTTAATTTGTTCATCTTATTCTTTTTATACCCAAGATTAGGGTTAAGGCCACTCATAATTTCCTCCAATTTTCTATTTTTTTTAATTTTTCAATTTTAATTAATTTACTTAAACTAACACACTAACTAATTAAACCCTCTATTAATTAAATACTCTATTAATTAAATACTCTATATAATTTAATTAATCTACTTAAATTATCACATCTAATTTATTTAATTAAACCCTATATCTATTTTCTTTTTTTTTTCAATATTAATTATCCTAAAATATTAACTAATTAATCAACTAATGTTAATTTTTGATTTATCTAATTAAATTAACCTAATCCTAATTTTCTTTTTAATTTTTAATTTTACCTACACATTTTATGTATTTATTATTATTATTTTTATTTTTTTTAGAGGAATTTATCAAGGACCAAAAATTGCCATTATCCTTTTTCAAAACCTGACTCAGGACCCGGTGTCTACAGTTGCCCCCAATTTTGGAGAAGCTAGTGACTAGACACCTAGGTGAGCAAAAATTCAAAGAAGAAAGGCCAAAATTCAGAGAGGAAATGAAAAAGAGATGCAGAGGCACGTACCTGAGGAGATGACGCTTGAACCGGATGAAGTTGGAGCGGTTGGGGTAGTTAATGTCTGTTCATCGACGTGTTAACCCCTATCGTCTTTGGGCGTATAACCTTGCGGTGTCTAGCCCTCTGGAATGGTGTCCCTACTGGTCTTGTCTCGACCTATAAGGTGTTAGTGAGATGCAACATTCTCTAGCTACGAACCCGTTGCGAAGAGCAGGGTTCTCTAACTGCAGCTTCAATTGTGAGATGCGGTGTTCTATAACCACAGTCCCGGTGCGAAGAGCAGTGTTCTCTAACTGCAACTTCAATTGGTGAAGTTGCCCTGCTAATCCCCATCCGATCTGCAAGGTGTGTAGTACTCTCTGACTACAATATAAACTGTGAGATGCAGTGCTCTCTGACTACAGTCTCAAGGTGAAGAGCAGTGTTCTCTAACTGCAGCTTCAATTGATGAGATGCGGCACTCTCTGACCACGGTCTCGGGGTGAAGAGCAGTGTTCTCTAACTGCAACTTCGATTGGTGAAGTTCCCTTGCTAACTCCCATCCGATCTGCAAGGTGTGTAGTACTCTCTGACTACAACATGAATTGTGAGATGCAGTGCTCTCTGACTACAGTCTCAAGGTGAAGAGCAGTGTTCTCTAACTTCAACTTCAATTGGTAAAGTTTCCCTGCTAAACCCCATTCGATCTGCAAGGTGTGTAGTACTCTCTGACTACAACATGAACTGTGAGATGCAGTGCTCTCTGACTACAGTCTCAAGGTGAAGAGTAGTGTTCTCTAACTGCAACTTCAATTGGTGAAGTTCCCCTGCTAACCCCCATCCGATCTGTAAGGTGTGTAGTACTCTCTGACTGCAACATGAACTATGAGATGCAGTGCTCTCTGACTACAATCTCGGTGTGAAGAGCAGTGTTCTCTAACTGCAACTTTAATTGTGAAGTTCCACTGCTAACACCCATCCGATCTGCAAGGTGCGTAGTACTCTCTGACTACTGCGTAAACTGTGAGATGTAGCACTCTATGACTACAATCTCGGTGTGAAGAGCAGTGTTCTCTAACTGCAGTCACAGTTGCGATCTGCTCTATCACTGATGTTTATCTTGAACTTTCTTTTTTCTGTAAAAAAAGGAAAACACAAATTTATAGGGTAAATTATAAAAGAGATACGTACCTGTGGCAGCACTTGCCTATTGGGGTCGTTGTCCGTTGATGCTCACTAGAGGCTCTGATGCTCACCGAGAGGCTCTGATGCTCACTAGGAGGCTTTGATGCTCACTGAGAGACTTTGATGCTCACTGGGAGACTTTTGATGCTCACTGGGAGGCTTGGATGCTCACTGAGAGACTTTGATGCTCATTGGGAGACTTTGATGCTCACTGGGAGGCTTGGATGCTCACTGGGAGGCTTTGATGCTCGCTGGGAGACTTGGATGCTCACTGAGAGACTTTGATGCTCACTGGGAGACTTGGATGCTCACTGGGAGGTTTGGATGCTCACTGGGAGGCTTTGATGCTCACTGGGAGACTTGGATGCTCACTGAGAGACTTTGATGCTCACTGGGAGGCTTTGATGCTCACTGGGAGAGTTTGATGTTCGACCCTCAAGAGAGGAAAAAAGATTTAAGCTTACTTGGAGAGAAGTTAGATTGAAAGTTTTGTTGCTTGCCTGCAGGCGAATAGATTTCAATGTCTTTGGTGATTTTTCTATTTTTGCTTTTGTTCTTGATTCTTCCTTTCTCGAAATTTTTTTTTTGGATTTTTACATTCTGGATGTATTTGAATTTTCACAGTATGTTGGATTTTCAAGGCCTTGAAAATGTCTTTTCTTTGTATTTTGCCGTTTTGTTTGTGTAATTTTGTTTGAGAAGTTGTATTGTTTGTACATTTGCATTTGGATTTTGTACATTTATTGTGCGATGTGGGTGAGCGTGCCTCTTATGATAGAGAAACTCACCTGATTGCCCCCTGGCACAGCGTGGACTGGCTTACTTTTCTGGGTAGTGTCTGACAACGTTGAGCTGAACCCATCATCTGGATCACCTCTAAGCATAGGGTCTATTCGGACCTTTCCCCTGAGTCACGTACATGGCAATATATACAAAATATTGTGTGTGTGTATGGGAGCATACGTGCGAAATGTATACATACATTTGAATCCGGATTTTGTACACTTTGTGTGATGTGTGTGAGCGTACATCTTATGATAGAAAAACTTACCTGCTTGCCCCCGGCATGGCATGCATGAATAGGCTTGCTTCCTGCTCAAAAGATTTCAGATTTCGCCTCCTCAGAGGACTTTCAGATTTTGCCTCCTTAAGACTTTGAGATCTTTGCTTCCTCAGAGGACTTAGAAATTTTGCCCACTCAGAGGACTTTGAGATTTTGCCTCCTCAAAGGACTTTTAGATTTTGCCCCGCCCCCTCGGAGGACTTAGAAATTTTGCCCCCTCAGAGGACTTCGAGAGTTTACTTGTCGACGTGAGACTGATGTATATTATCTACTGTGCGTTGGACACCATGTATGCGTGGAATGCATGTGAAAGGCTATGCATTTATGAAATGACATGCAAAGGACTATGATCCTAAAATGCTTATGTGTATGTCATATATGCCAATGGCTTATATCCATGTGGAAGATTATAGAACATGTGCTAAGAATCGTTATTCTAACATGTTTGCAAATGATCATGAACGAGAAAGACATGCAAAAGTTCATGCATGAGAGATATATGCAAAGGGATTATGTATGCAAACTATGTGCAAATGACCATGCATGCAAATGATCATGCATGTGGTAAAGAGTCATTCATCGGCATAGTTGTAAAAAAATTATATGCAAAGACAGGTGGGATATGTTATATACATGAAAGCTATGTAAGGAATTGGGTGTGTGCGATGTGTGCACATACAACTATATGTATGAAACATATGTAGGAAAAATCATATATATGTGTATTGAATGTATGCGAAAAATGTGAATGCAAGATGCTAGCAAAGGATATGCCCATAAAGAGCCACATGCGTCAAAAGCACTTATGAAATATATTCGCTAAAGCTCTTATGCCAAAAGACATGCACCAAGAATTGTACATATAAAACTATTTATTGAGAATATTTGCTACAATTATGTGTAAAAACATTTGCAGAAAGTAGATGTACAAGGGATGTTGCTGAGATATATGCAAAGTATCATTTTCATGAGTAGTGATAAGAAATATTCCAAGATTGTAAAATGAATGTAACTTATTAGGCACCTCAAATTCGAGTTTCTATCTGCCTTTGAGCATATTGAATGAACCACATTCTCAACCGATTCAATCTCAGCAATAGAATTCGGGAGCCATTCCTAACGAAGTGTAAGGAGGTAAACACGTAAGTATCAATGTTTACTAAATCAGCATGTAAATACGAGACATACCATGCGATCTCTGTGTGTATGTGCAAAAGGCCAAAACAAGATTTTTCATTTTTCAAAAGCAAATTCCAGATGCAATGTTGAGGACAAGACTCAACTCGAATGCATAAATGCACTCATGGCTTCTCGCTTGAAACTCAAGAAACACCATATGCCTCTTCCTACGTACCAAACCTTATTAGAAGGTCATCTCTGCTAATTAGATAAGGCCAAACCAAGAATCAACAGGTCTTACTTTGGTTGTAACGTTAGGCTCAGGTAGATGGTTATCAAAGGAGGATCAGGTCACTAGAAAAAAATGGCCGCAGCATTCATTCGGATGAAGGAACCATTTTCAATCTAATTGCATATTGTCCAGACATTCTCGAATTTGGACTCGGTAATACTCTGACTTATTAAGCTCAACATAACAATTAAACTAAGAAAGATAGCTACTGAATTTATCAATGGGTATTATCTTAAGTTCTACTTTTCTTTCTTTCTTTTTTTTTTTTAGCTTATGTCTCTAATTATACAAAGACAATGATCAAACCCCTTTTCTCGAAGTGTAAGCTCATCTTTATCAGGGCAATTTTTAGCAACCCAAAATAATTGAAACTCTCTTCTCGAATTGTAAACTCACTTTCACCGGGGCTATCTTTTAACATTCCAACAAAATTACCGATGACTGGTACCCTTCCCGAAAGTGAAAACTGATCGTTATCAGTGCGATGTTTAGTAGTTTTTTTTAAAAAAAATGTAAATAATTGAAACCCCTTTTCTGAAGCATAGACCCATCCTCATCAGGGTGATTTTTGATATCCCAAAAGAACGTCGTAATGTACATCCATCCTTACTAGAGCGGCCATCCTTCTAAGGGGAAGCCAAAATTATTTTAGGCGAAGGGAGAGATTTTAATGTGTGTAACAATAAAATCGATACGCATTTAGCATACCAAAATAAAGGCTCAACGGGCTTGCAAGTGATTGTGAAGTAAGGGTAGGAAATGGTAATTTAGAGAGCTATACAAAGAAATGGTGCCTAAATCATTTTCTAGATTCAGCCTTATCCAGGGGTCGCTTTGATGGGTAATCGGAAAGGTTCTAGTGCTCTTAGTGAGTTTTCATCCAATCCCCTAATTGCATCTAGCTTTTTCAGTTTGTTTTCAAAATGAGCAAAAAGTGCTCTGAACTTAGAAATGACATGGTATGGTTAAATATCTTCACGTGATCTAGCTCTTAAAGACCAAACATATATACCCCTTACTTAATTCAAAGTGGAATGAAACTCTGATTTCTAGAGTTAAGATCAAATCCATTCATAGTTGAGAACTAATTAAGCAGAGTTAAACCCTTAATCAAAGGTACCTCAATAAGGTGCAAACATGCCAGCGTTTTAGGGTATGACTTAACACAAAAAATTTTGACTCTATCAAAATGTATATACACAAAAATCGTTTAAGCAAATAGAGAATTTTTCTTTCTTTTTTTTTTTTTTATAAAATATGCACAAACTATGTGTTAAAAATCATGTATATGGAATGGCATATGCAATAGCGTCATGTATATTAGCAATGCATGTAAGGAACTGTATGTGCAAAACATGTGTAAAAACATTTGTATAAAAATGCGTACATGAAATATGTGCAAAGATGTGTGTGTGTAAAACACCTGCAAAAAAACATGAGTGTGTAAACACTGCATGATAAATGACGTGCATGCATAAATTTGCAGTGTACATGTAAGCAGTATGCAATGAAGATAGAAGTGCAAGACATGACACAATATGAGAATGAATGTTCATAATACAGGGTGTATGTGCATATGGTGTGATTTAGACATGATAGAGATATGTATGTAAGATGAAGATGTGATGTAGCATGAAGATGATCTGGCACGAAAATGTGCGCCAATGAGTTGCGAGGAGTGGCAAAACTCGCATACATAAAAGTGCGAAATATATACAAACAATACACATGACATTAGATAAAAATGGTTGCAAGAGACGAACGATGTTTATAAAGTATGTGTATTTATGTGGTATGCATATACAGAACGTGGCGTAGTATATATAGTGACTAACATGCATGATGCAACATTCATATGTGCATGGCATGACGCATGCGTGATAATGTATGTTCATGATATGGCACATAATGTAAAAGGTGCAAGGTGTCTGTCGTGCATGATATTTATAATGACCGACCTAATGATATATGCTAATATGTGTACTCTATGATATGCAGCGGTATGTGTATGCCCTAGCACACAATGTTTATGCACGTATTCAATGTGAGTATATTGATATGTACATCCTAGGACACATTATGAATGCATTATTTTGATTTGATATTGTTTATTATTATTATTATTATTATTATTATTTTTTTTTGTCATGGTGGTAGTATGTCTGTGTGTGCTATGATGCATGTCGATACGTACCTTCGAGGACGTATGCCGTATGTACTGGCTGTGGTGTATGAGGTATGTTATGGATGTCATAATATTAGTGTAAGCCGTGACAAGCACTGCTATATACATGCAAGACATATAAATGTTATGTGCATATTCACAAATTATGATACAAGCAATTTTATATACAAAGTGCACATGTTTTATTATTGTATAGAAAGAACTATGCATGATACATGATGCATGTGTTTTATTTACTATTATTGCTCATAAAAAAAATGCACAACCACATACACATACAAGAAAAAAATTCCTCCCAACCATATTTCTATCACACAGGAGGTTGTGCAGGCTCTTTCCTAGGCGGGCTTGACCCATGGGTTAACGGGGAACCCAATGGGTGCATACAACATGCTGCGAAGCACGAACTCTCATTATTAAAAGCGCATGCAAATGAATTTTCGGCTATCGTGTATTTAAATAATCCGAATAAATTAAAACACACCCCTCAGGTATGAAAACCTTTAAGGAGTGAACATCTAAATTTATTTGGATTTATTCAATACACAATAACCCACTACACAAGCAACGTATTATGGCGCATGCCCCCTAGTGGAAGTATCTAGATCCATTACATGGGCTTTGGTCTAAGGTGATGATATTTTAGGGCTACCCAAGCATGGTCCCTGCCAACAGGTCTAGCTCATCACGAGCATAACGGCCGATCGGGTCACCATTTGATATACCATGACGGTACAAGGCTTGGGTTGGTGATTATCCTTTAGATTTTTCTACATTGAGTGAACATAAGGTCGTGCTTCGGGAATGCACCGGGGTCGATAAAGGGACCAAGCTAGCATAGATCTAAGGTTCTAATGCGATGCAATGCAATTTTGAAAGAAAGCGAAATTTCTAAACTAAAACTTAATTGTAAATTTTAATAAAGGTACTTTCGAATCGAAGTCTCGAGTACGTCCCCAGCGGAGTCGCCACTGTGACGCGTGCCAAACCCCGTGGGCGGCCCTTGACCGCCCGCTTGAGGGCGATCGGGCAAGTGAGGTTTGTTGACAACTTGTAAGGTATTTACAAGTGCATCTATTTTGGGCAACAAGGAGGTTTCATGGAGTCGCCACCCAATAAAATATTGGAAAAGTTCGTCTCGCCTCAGTGAGCCTAATACGGCGCATATTATCCATTTTGGGCAAACCAAAGGGGTCTTGGAGACATTCACCCCAATAGAACATTAGAATGACCCTCTAACCCTATGGAGCTTAGGATTGTAATTTGAGTCTTTTGGTAGGACACAAGAGGTGTTTTGGAGATCCCATCGAAATGGGTCTCTCACCTCGTTGAGCCCAAAGATCAGAGATAGGTTCGGGACTTCTCATTTATTCGTACTTTGATTAATTTTACAATTAGGTTTTGAATTTATTATTTCACCATTTTTTCATACGATGCAATCAATTAAAAGGCTCAATCATTCACGTAAAAGCGAAAAATAAAATAAAGCATTCAAAAGTAAATTACAATAAAATTAGGCGCGGAATACAACCCCCATTGTAAATAAAATACAAATCATGCATAAATCGAGATATTCATTAATGATGACATTGGTCCTCGCACACATATTTATTATGAAATAATTTTGATGTGATGATTTTGGATGGAGAAAATTGAGACATTGGTTCCATTTTTATTAGGAAATTTCATTTTAATAGAAAACGTTTGTGTGGTGGTTCTTTTAAGCGCGGTCGAAAATCTTTTATTATTACAGACCACAAACAAATAAAAAGAATAAAATAACAGTTACATATTCCAAATAATAAATAAATCCTAATCTATTCATCGCGACCATGCTCCGCCTAACTCCATGGGCGAGTCACGTGCCACTCGCATTGCGGTAAAGACAAAAAAACAATATTGGTTAATAGTGGATAAATAAACAATCGAATAAATAGATAAATAAACAAATAAATGATTGAACGAAGTAAATTGAGAAAAATGAATGATTGAATAAAGTAAATTGAGAAAAACGAATGGGATCGATAATGGATTAAATTAAATGATAAGTAAATAAGTAAATGAATAAATAGATAAATAATTAAATAAACAATTGGAAGAAATAAACTGAGAATTAATTAGTATGAAAACACAAAATGATAATTAAAATGACCAATGAAAATAATGACGCTAATAAATAATATCATAAAATGATAATGATGATATGTAATAATAATAATAATAATAATAATAATAATAATAATCATAATAAAATAATCATAATAACACGAATAATAATGATAATAATAAACAAATTATAACAATAATAATAATACTAATACTATAGAATAAATAAACATAACATAAATAATAATAAAATGATCATAACAAAAATACTAACAATAAATTAATGGCATAATCATAATGATAAATATAATAATCTTAATAATACCACAATAATGATAATAGCAATAATAATCTACTAATAGCAATAATAATTATGATATAAAACAAATATAAAATAATAATAGTAATAGTAATAATAAATAATAACAATAATATAACACAATAATTAATAATAACTAAATTTATACAATAATAATAATAAACACAATAATAATAACAATAAACATAATTGTTGGAGTTGGGATGCGCCCATGACTTCTCGGGTTGACCCGGAAAATATATATCAGTCCGGAAATCCTGCAAATATGGGAAAAGCTCCATATTTAGTCTTGATTAAGGGATTGTGTCCCTTAATCTTCTACTAGCCTTGTAACTTCCCTCATAATGTAAAGGGAAGTTACATGCTCCCCTTTTAATTAGGGGTAACTCCCCTAATGGGAGTTAGTGCTCCTATTTATGGAGCATTCATCTCCTTTGGGAGATGGATCCCTATAAATAGGAGGCTTCTCTTTTGAGAAGAGAGAGAGAGAAAACATACCTATACCGAAACTTTGTCGGTTTCACCCCTCGCCGGTTTTGTACTCTAAGTGGCTTTTAGACTGTGATCTAGTTGCCGTTATCCCGCTCGTGGATATCAGCCAGACCAGTGACGCTAGAAGGGATCCTTGTAATCGCTTCCGCCAAAGTATCTGCGCTACAAGAGGTAGGTAGCATACAACCCGTTTATGTTACCTCCATATATGCATGTGGCATGTTGGTATATAAATCCTTCATTGGTATCAGAGCCAATTTTTTTGGCGTCCTGGCATGTGGCTAATAATGGATCTAAAATTTTATGTGTAAAATTAGTAGATCTAGGATGCATGAACCCGATATATATTTATTTTGTGTTAAAATATATATTTGTATATATTTTTCGGGTCTAAAATTCGTGTATGTGTACCGTAAATTGAGGGGATGAATATGGGTATTCAAAACGCTAGACTTAAAATTGAGATTTGTAATTTTTGACCATACCATTAAAATCACAGACCCCAAAAACCCCCCACCGAAAAAAATTCGGAGTCCAGAATCCGGCGGGAAGGCGGCGCGTGGCTTGCACGCGCCGTTACTCGTAGGGCGCGTGCGCGTGGGCGGTGGCTCACACGCGCGCAACACGGGTCCACAGCTGTGGACACGTGGCCCAATGGGATTCGGCCACGTGGCAGACCAAGGTCACGCCACGTGGCAGACCCAGGTCACGCCACGTGGTAGACCCAGGTCACGTCACGTGGCAGACAGGGTCCACCAGCTGCCACGTAGGCGCCACGTGGACCACTCTGGGGGTGACACGTGGACGAATGGGATCGTGCCACGTGTCGTGCCATGTCAGCACAGTGACATGTCACTGTCGCCACGTGGACCAATAGGTGATTGCCACGTGGCGGACAGGTGTCGTGCCACGTGGGCGATGACACGTCCACCTTCTGCCACGTGGCAGACAGGTGGACCAACCGCGTTCTGACACGTGGCACCGTAGGGTTGTGCCACGTGGCAGGGCAGATGGGAGGCGCGCGTGGTGCGCGTGAGCTCGTCACTCCTCCCCTGGCGGCGCGTGTGAGCGCGTGCGGCCTCCTCCGACCACCATATCAGCTCCGGTTTTTTGCGAAACCATTTTTCAAAATTTTTCTGATTTTTTGGTTATTTTTCCAGAATTTTTTGATGACCAGAAAATAAATTATTATTTTTAAATTATTAAAAATATTATAAAAATTATGGAAAATGTGTTTTCTGCCTTTAAATTATTTTGAAAAATATTTTTGAAAATTTTTTGTGGATCTGTCCTTATTGTTGGTTGAAATGAGGTTCAATCATATATGTTTATACATAAGTGTATTAACTATCTTTTTATTTCTGTGATGTGTTACAGAAATGGTGATGATAAGGATTCCGATTGTTCCTCGCACTCCGTTTGAGATTGCTTTAAGAAATGCAAAAGTGCATTTAGTAAGCAACTTAAGAATGCGAAGGAAGATCCGAGCTGATGACATTGATGCAATAGTGCATCACATAATATTTATGCATGAAGAAATGCAGGAGTGCATTTGGTTAGGTGGTTTAAGTATGGGAAAAGATGATAGAGTCCTGATCAAAGCGTTGGCTGACTCATTTGAATATCATCCAGAACTCAGGGAGTTATTGGAAACTACCTGGTACATTGGAGATATAATTTATAGAAAATCTATCATCCACTTTTTGGCTAGAGTTGCCAAAAGAGGAGTGTTGAGGAGCAACACTACATCTGTGATGAAATTGAGAAGTGGACGTAATGTGCATCGTCTATGGCTTCATCAACGAACTTATGAGTTACCTGATGAATTAATGAAGATGGTCAAAGAATCAGTCCCAGTGTCAAGAAAGATTTTGTGAAAATCTAGACTTATAAATTTGTTGACATGAGTGTTAATCTTAGTTAGCGTTTAATTTTATTAAATGGGATTTATGTTTCCTATTGTTATTTGACATGAGTGTCATATTTTGGATTATTGGATTTTTTATATTGGTTGAATGAATGAGTCTATTTATTATTATGGCATTTGACTTTATAATAAATATGTTTGTTTAACTGTTAATTGCCTTGCATTATTTTATGAGTAAAATAATTGCATGTTTATTAAGTAAAGGCTTAATAAATTTAAACCAATGATATTCCCCTCTTAGGTTTGAGAACTTGATAATCCAATAATTCAGATTTACTATGCATGAAATTTTGACTTGTAAGGTTGGACATTAGGACTTAGAGGGTAATTGGATACTATTAGTAGCCTTTTCGAATTGAAGCCTGATAGAAAATTTTACTGAGTTATTATTTCAGATGCATAGTAAAAAGCATGTATTGCCTTATATCCTTTAAAATTGTGCATTGTTGTTCCATTTGAGATCAGAGGATCCTAATGGATACTGCTTCCAATTCAATTGTTGCAAAAACTTAATAAAGATATTAAGATGAATGGTGATAATTGTGAATTCTGGAGTATGAGAATCCAGTGCGTGCTTGAAGAGTAAGAGGCTCTTGGACCCTTAAGTTCGGTTATGGCTGAACCTAAGAACGGCACTACATCATAGTATAGGCGAGACCGTAATGCCTATGTGGTATAGAAAAAGAAGAATTTCACTGCTCATGTCATCTTGCTAAGTGCAATAGATGATATCACTAAGTAGTTCAGCAAGTATCAAAATGCAATGGATCCGTGAATCATTTTGCAAGAATAGTTTAGAGGTGTGTCTCTAACTAAATTTTGTTTGATCATTAGTGATCAAATTTGATACTTATCAGAAAAAGTCTGATTATTCGATGTGAAAACATCTATGAGAGATGAAAATGATTAGTAAGCTTAGTGAGGTTGGTCATACGTTGACTGATGAGTAACAGGTTCTAGCTGTTATCCGTTCTTACCCAAAAGTTAGGAGCATATAAAGATGCAACTAACTCAAACAGACAAGCATTGAGACATTTGAGGATGTTGCTTGTCATTTGAAGCTTGAATAGAACTATTTGGCACTGATTAAGATCAATGTCACTGTGCATATGGCACAGTATTATTCTGGTGAAATGAGTTCTAACTAGAACAAGATAAGAAGCTTCAAAAGTAGGATAAGGAAAAAGGCTCAATAGCCTTAAAAAAGCAAAGAAAGAACAGAATTTTAAGAGGTCTAAAGGCAAGAAGACGATAAATGTTTTAAGAGTGAAATATTTTAATTGCCAACGGAAAGGTCACTATGCAAGAGGTTGCACTGTGCCCAAACAGATACAATATTTTGACTCAAGAGTGAGTGAAATTTGTGTATCCAACTCAGAATTTCATTCTTTGTGAGTGATAGATTCAAGAGCAAAGGATCAAGATATCTTTGCTAAGAGTTCTGTTTCTGTTCTTACTTTATTGAAATTTGTTTTCAATTTATGTTTTGAGGATAACGGTATATGCTTATACTTAAATGATGATTATGATGGTTCTGGTTAAATGCTGAATGATTTCATTGTTATGGATGTGTACCATGACTATTTGAGGAAAATAATTAGAAAATCATTTGATAAAGGAACTAGAGCCAAATTTCTATTGCAGTTAATTCATTCTGATGAATGTGGTCAAATGAATGTGAGGGCAAGGCATGGGGCCTACTATTTCATCACCTTTTATGGATGACTATACTAGGTATGGTCATTTCAATTTGATTGCTCACTAGCCAGAAGTATTATGTTGCTTCAAAACTTTTATGAAGTTAGTTGAGAATCGATTAGATAAAAAGATCAAAGCTTTAACAACTGACAGAGGTCGGTGATATTCTACAGATAAATTTAAAGCTTCATATGATGAAAAGTGATTGAACATCAGTTGTTAATTCTAGAAATTCACAACAAAACGATGTTGCGAAAAGGAGAAATAGGACTCTCCTAGATATGGTTAGATATATGATGGCAGAGGCAGATTTGCCAATCTCCTACCGGGAAGATAATTTATTGACTGCCACATATATTTTTAAACCAAGTGCCTTCTATCTCTGTCACATCTATAACTTATGAGTTGTGAACTGGTCGACAAGCTGACCTAAGCCATTTACGACCTTAGGGTTGTGCTGTTTATATCCATGAAGCTTCATGTAAAATTGGTTAATTGGGACCAAGAGATAGAAAGAGTATCTATGTGAGATATTATAAAGTATCAAAAGGATACATTTTCATGGGTGAGCAAGAAAATGACACTGTGACAGAATTCAAATCACAAGTCATTATAATCTTAGAGAATAAATTTCCAAAGTTGGGCAAAGTGAATTAGGATTTCACTTTATATTAATCTCAGGAAGAGAATATCAGGATCACTCCATCCGAGTGGGAGGAAATTAGAGGAAAAGGTCAAGGCCTTCATCCTCCAAATGATCCGGATGTTCGAGACCCTGATTTAAGTGGGAGTATTCTTCACTTCAGTGGGAGAAAAGAATATGGTATTCCTAACTCCAGTGGGAGTAAGGGAACATGATTCCAGTGGGAGCATTTTGAATTACGATGAATATATGAGACATGTTTATCAAGATTCAGAATTGCGAAAATCTAAAAGGAAAAGAGTTATGCGCCGACGATTTGAGATCTAAGGATCGAACAGAGTCCTTTTAGTTATCCCACAAGACAAAGAAAGAGAATAAAAATATTCAAAAGGCTTTTTCATGCCCATTTAAGGAAAGTGGATTAAAGCAATGGAAGAAAAGACATCAGTGAGATCAAACCGAGTTTGAGAACTTGTTGATCTGTCAAAAGGACACAAATTGAGAATAAACGTATTCTCAAAGTAAAGCGATAAGCCGAAAAGTAGTATCAAAATATATAAGACTCGGCTAGTCGCTAAGGGGTTCATACAACAGGAAGAGATTGACTATGAGTAGACATTCTCATATGTTGTAAGATTTATGTACATTCGGTTAATTCTAGTCATAGTGACGAGTTTGAACCTAGAGCTACATCAGATGGATGTAAAGACTGATTTTCTCAATCGAGAACTGTATGAAGAAATTTACATGGATCAACCTGTAGGTTTCGTAGAAAAAGACAGCGAACATAAGGTTTGCTGATTGATGAGTTCAATATATGACCTCAAGCAGTCTTTAAAACAATGGTATTTAAGATTTTATGAGACAATCATGTCGAATGGGTTCAACATGATTGATCATAACCATTGTGTTTATAACAAAAGCTCTAAAAGTAATTTTGTCATTTTAACATTGTATGTAGACGACATACTAATAGCTGGAAATGACAAAAGGTACGTAAATTAAATCAAAGATTGGTTATTGTCCAACTTTGAGATAAAAGATATGGGTCAAGCATATTACATTCTTGAAGTTAAGTTTTCAAAAGATCATTCGATAAGATTGTTGTTCTTTTCTTAAGAGAAATATATCAACAAAGTCATTGAATGATTTAATATGCGAAATTGCAAGCCCATTGATACCCCTGTTGCTAAGAATCAGTTTCTCAGCAAAGAGATATGTCCTAAGATGCCAAAAGAGATGGAACGTACGAGGAATGTTCCATATGCCAGTGTTGTGGGTAATCTTATGTATGCAATATTGTATACAAGATATGATATATGCTATGCAGTGGGCATGATAAGTAGATATCGATCTAACCCAAGCAAAGCACATTGGAAAGCAGTTACGAGGATACTTAGATACCTCGAAAGTACAACACTTTATTCTCAATTTTCTGAGGCAAGGATTTGCAATTGAGAGAATAAAGAAATGTTGATTAGGCAGGAGATGTGGATGAAAGAAAATTCATTCAAGGTTTTATATTCTTGTTTGGCAAGAGTGCCATCTCGTGGATTAGCAAGAATCAAATCTGTGTAGCCCTATCAACAATGGAAGCTGAATTTATCGCTTCCTCAGCTGTAGTACAAGAGACAGTTTGGCTAAAATGGTTTGTTAAGAGTAACTACCTCAGAGGTATCGGTGACAGTCTATAGTGATAGTCAGTTATCGATAGCTTATAGTAGAGATAAGCATATTGACATTAAGTATCAATATACGAGAAATATTGTTGCACGAAGAGAATGAACTTACAGTACGTTTCTACGCATGCAGATCCGTTGAGTAAACCTGTAATAAGAGATGTGTTTTGAGGAACACATTAGATCTTGAGGTTTGCGTAGAATTTAATTGGTACTGTTATACTTTAATATAATCCCTTAATGTTATTATTTTAGAATAATAACATAAGTTCATTGTTGGCAATACATGAGTGTGAATGTTTATGTGTAAACATTTACTGTTATTTATTTGAGATTGAGCATGTTAGACAGAGAAGTAGCCCACTCACAAGGGTGTTTACCTTAGTTTTGTCAATGAGTTGATAAAGACTAAGATGAGGCGAATTTTGAACATATGAAATTGCTCGAGAGCCTGTTCAAAATAAAAGTGCCGTCTTTCAGAAATTATAAGATGAGTCTTATTAAGGTGTGAGATAAAGACATACATAAAGTTGTATGCTTTGGATTGAGATCCAAATAAGGATCATAAGGAATCCGATGGTAAGTTATATGTAACTACCATGTTCTGTCCAAAAAGGCCAGAAGTAGTCCTTAAGTAAGTGGACTAAAGTTGGATGCTTCGGTGCATCGCAACCTTACGCTTCTGTATGGTGTTATATAAATGTAAGACATGCGCTCCTTTAAGGGAAGGAATGAACACCATAACACATGTTTTATACCATGTGTGCTTATGTGACCAAGGGATGGAAAGTCAATATTATTGATCTCAACTTTCCCTATTGTGAGACCCTACCATATTTCGACCCTTAGAACCCTTAACTTATCCCTGAAGTATGATTCAGTGTGGCTAGCTTAGTTAGTTTCCAAGAGGCCATGGAATAATTTCGGTCTGGCGGACCTGACTAGAAAAGCGAGCTGAATCTTGATGGATGGCATATAGTAAGAGGGGAAGATAGCTTTTTGATCACATTCAATTGTTTCGTGGTTCACCGGCATGCCTATTGTGGTTTCTATGAGTAGAAACATAATAGTGAACACGAAAATTGTTTTATGAGATCATGAGTTAAAACAGTGAATGTGAAAAGGCGGTCTAGGGTTTTGGCATACGTGTATAAGAGGATCTCGTCTTTTCGAGACGCTATATATCCTTTGGGAGATGGATCCCTATAAATAGGAGGCTTCTCTTTTGAGAAGAGAGAGAGAGAAAACATACCTATACCGAAACTTTGTCGGTTTCACCCCTCGCCGGTTTTGTACTCCAAGTGGCTTTTAGACTGTGATCTAGTTGCCGTTATCCCGCTCGTGGATATCAGCCAGACCAGTGACGCTAGAAGGGATCCTTGTAATCGCTTCCGCCAAAGTATCTGCGCTACAAGAGGTAGGTAGCATACAACCCGTTTATGTTACCTCCATATATGCATGTGGCATGTTGGTATATAAATCCTTCAATAATGATACCAAATAATGTAAAATAACCATAAATTGAATAATACTAATAACCATAAAATTAATGATAAACAAATCAAATAATAATAATAATAATAACAGAAAAATAAAAAATAAATAATAATAATAATAATAATAATAATAATATAACAGAATAATAATAATAATAATAATAATGTAAAATAATATTAATTAATGATAATAATATTAATATATAATAATAATAATAATATAATATATAATAATAATAATATTAATATAAATAAAACAAAATAAAATAAAATAATAACCCCTCACCGGTTTTTCCCCGCCGGAGCTGCCGGAGGCCACCAGTGGTCGACACCGCCCATGCCGGAAGACAGGCCGCGCCGCCAGGAGTCCGTCGCCACCAGTCACGCGCCGGAAGGACACCAGATCTGATCGGAAAGCGCCTTGGACCGCCACGGATTCCTCCTCACCGATCTGCTTCCCGCCGGCGAGTGGAGGAGATTGCTGGCTGCCGGCGTGATCGTCTCGCCGCTGGGAGCCCAACGCCGCCGCGCGTGGCGCCGTCCGACGCCGGAGGTGGCGCCGGCCACCTCCTTCTTCTTCTCTTTTTCTTTCTTCTTTTCCGGCATTTCCTGGGTTTTTGGTTGGCCCCTGTTCCCCTTTTCTTCTTTCTTTTTCACCTTGTTTTCCTTTGCTTTGGGTTTTGTTCACTGTCCCTCTTTTCTTTCTCTTTTCTATTTGCTTTTTATTCTTTCTTTTCCTTTCTTTATTTCTTTTCTCTCTTCCTTATTTCTTTTCTCCCTTGTTTCTTATTTTTTATTTCCTTGGCTTCTCTTTTTCCTTTCTTGCTGCCTAGCCGAGCTCCTCTCTATCCCTGTTCTCTTTTTCTTTTCTTTCTATTTTCTTTCCTTTGATCTCGTCCCCTCTCTGTTCTTTTCTTGCTCTCTTCTTCTTGCTCCCTTTGTGTTCCTTTCTTTTGTTCATCAGCCGAGAGAGCCCCTCTTTTTTGCTTTGTTCATCTTATTCTTTTTATACCCAAGATTAGGGTTAAGGCCACTCATAATTTCCTCCAATTTTTTATTTTTTTAATTTTTCAATTTTAATTAATTTACTTAAACTAACACACTAACTAATTAAACCCTCTATTAATAAAATACTCTATATAATTTAATTAATCTACTTAAATTATCACATCTAAGTTATTTAATTAAACCCTATATCTATTTTCTTTTGTTTTTTCACTATTAATTATCCTAAAATATTAACTAATTAATCAACTAATCTTAATTTTTGATTTATCTAATTAAATTAACCTAATCCTAATTTTCTTTTTAATTTTTAATTTTACCTACACATTTTATGTATTTATTATTATTTTTTTTGGGGGGGGGGGGGGGGGGGGAATTTATCAAAAACCAAAAATTGCCATTATCCTTTTTCAAAACCTGACTCAGGACCCGGTGTCTACAGATGTATTAACTGCTATAGGGCTTAGACACTGGGAAATGGTTAAAGACATTGTGGTTGACCTAGAACATGTCCATGCTACTAAACTACCTCATCAGAGGCAAGTGCTAGTTATAAGGGAAGGTACACTAAATGTGGGTAAGTAAGCCGGCTGGCATTAATTATAGCGACACTTAAATGATTGCTTTGATTTCAGTAATAGATCCTCGCCTATACACCTAGTTCGACAGGCCTTTGTCATGAATCCTTTAGAAGTGGTCCCATAAGGGGAAGTTACAACCACTCCCAAAAAGGCCTTTAAGAACCTCTCTCACTAAAATCACAAACTGACCTGTACTATAAGTCTAATCAAAAAATAGGCACAATACCAATGCTTATTGGACTTTGAGAAATGCTATTCAAGACCTACTAGATAGTAAGCAGTTCCCGAAGAAGAACAATGAAAATAAGGGATATCACAGTATACCCCACTTTATATGTTTTCTTTAGGCATAACAAAGTGGTTGGTGTTGCAAGACTTGGCTCAGGGTCAATGGTCAGCTTTAGAGGCAGAGCAATATGAAGAGTTGCAGAACATTGGAGCAGTCATTGCCATATTGAACAATACATATAGTGATGTAAAAATATAGTTTACATCCCATGGAAAATCTGAGAGTAATAAAATACCCACTTCTGGACAAACAAACTCAAAAACAGAGAAAGTTCCATCCTATCTAAGAAGTCGACTTGCAAGAAGAAAGTGGAGGCTGTGACCTGAAATGGAAGGGCAGTGATGGATTTAGTCGGGTTGATTTCACCCATGGTCACTCAACTTATCACTTATCGCGCAAAAGTAACCGACTTTTTTTTTCTTACTTAAATGTCACTGAACTTTTAACATTATTGCACAAAAGTCATGTTGACCGGAATCCGGCGATGACTCTTGCCGGATTGATAAGTTCAACAAATGCTACATTTAAATTAATTTCACTCACGGTCACTAGACTTATCATTTATCTCGCAAAAGTAATTAACTTTTTTTTTTCAACTTAAATGTTACTGAGCTTTTAACATTTTTGCAAAAAAGTCATCAATCCGGCAAGGGTCGTCGTCGGATTCCGGTCAACATGACTTTTGTGCAATAATGTTAAAAGTTCAATGACATTTAAGTAAGAAAAAAAAAGTCGGTTACTTTTGCGCGATAAGTGATAAGTTGAGTGATCATGAGTGAAATTGACCCGATTTAGTCCCATATAGTGATAGAGGACCCTAAGTAGGTGAACCATCGAGGTCCTAAGAGGATGAGTCTTTCATCTTTAAAAGCACTCAGGCACATATACCGATTTGGGAATTTCTGTATTATAGTGATCATCATAGAAACTCAAATAATTGAATCCTTGTTAGGAATGGTGGTCTCCACAGATATCAAGCCACCTGATATCAAGACAACAATAACTCAAGCTCATTCTTTTCTCTTAAGATGAGCTCCCTTTGGATGGAAGGAAATACAATAGGCTTTTTTTACATTTGTGCCAAGATCAATGGGAAAAAGATGCTATGGAGTTGCTAAATTACTGGACTTTAAAGGACAATAGAGCAGAAAAGGCCTCGACTATATGCCTAAGGGAGAAATAAAAATTAAGAAAGAGGTTTGTGCTCCACTCAAGTCTGTCTTCACCTCGGATGCCAAGCCATGATACATAGGGTAACTAGAGCCTTTTATGCTCAATAAGGTCAAGATGCCAGGAGCTGAGATATTCAACAATGTTTATGACTGGGTCGCTGGTGTAGGGCCCCAAAATCTACCCTAGTAGCATTTTGCATAATTAAGATAATCCAAGAAGCATGACTATGAAATTATAATGTAAAAGGGGGCATAATTGGAAATTCATTTAATTAAAAGTGGTAAATTAGTTAATTACTAAATTGAGATTTATATGCATAATTTGAATTAAGGACTTAATTGAATAAAGGAAGTTCAAATGCATGCTACTAAGAGAATTAAGAATTAAATTAAGGATTAGAAGTAAGATTGACCATATATATATATATATATATAAGCATACATAATAGCAAATGGACACGTAGGAATTAATGGAAATCTACTAAGGAAACCATTTTTGGTGGATTGGAAGCAAATGATGCTGGAAATCTTCCAATCTTTTCCTTCTCAATTCATATGAAATCCAATTTAAGCAATTAAAGGAAAACATGCATGCTAATTAAATTATGTAAAATCAAGTTTAAAAGAGGTTAGTGCAGTAATTATTTTCATATTTTTCTTTCTATTTTAAATTAAAGAATTTCGAGAATGTGAGTATTAAGGAGGATAATAAGGATTTTGCATGTGTATAACAACAGAGGAAATTGATAAGAGGAAGAAAGGGAAAGAGAAGGTAGCAGTGGAGTAAGCTAACTGTAATTCAGGTTTGGGATTTTGGTTTTGTTACCTGATGCATGTGAACCTAATTAGTATGAATTGTGGATTGATTGAAGTGTATTTGTGATGCACGTCGAACCCGCTTATGTTTCTCAGAAGGCCCACTTTTAGGGTCTGAGAGGGTTTGCGTCTAGATTTTGGGCAACGTGAAATATTATGAAATCCCTACCCAATAGAACACTGGGGAAGTTCATCTAATTTCATGAATCTTTTAGGCACCTTTGAGGCATTTTAGAGTTACCACCCAATTTATAAGAAATTAGAAAAGTTTATCTAACCTCGAGAGTATAAACCAGAGAGTAGTTCGGAACTTCACTTTTATTAATGTCTTGGTTAATTATAAACGAGTTTTTAATATTAAATTTTAATCTTTCTCTCACATGGTCATGCATTAAAATTTAAAACACACGTCAAACATTGTAAGAAAGAGGTAAAGAAAAGTGATGAATAAAATAACTAAAATACAAAATAAATTATAAAATGAAATTAGGACAAAAAATACAATCCTCAAAATATAAAATTAAAATAAGCAAATAAATAATAATAATCATACATAAAATGGGGTATTTATTTGGAATAGGAATATTGGTTTTTTCATACTCACTTAAAAAATCGAAGAGCTATTTTTGGGTGAATATTGAGAAAATCGGGATGAGTGATCTAATTTTGATAAAATTAACTCTTTCTTTTAAAATGAGATTTTTATTGGTTAAAATTAGGATATTGAACTTATTTTATTAGAAAACACAATTATTAATAAAAATTATTTTTGTGAATTTCTTTTTAATGTACTTAAAATAAATAATTTTATTGTAAATTACATAGCAAAATAAACAAAAAAATAACAATATAACTAAAAAATAACAAAATCACAAGAGTAATGAATCAAACCAAAATATGCCTCCTCGATCTCCCTATTTGCTTATAAGAATGCTCAAACAAGGAAAAAATAAGGATTGTAGAAAAAATAAAACCAAAATAAAATTAATGTTAGTAAATAAATCTAAAAATCAATTAAATCAAATAAAATAATAAAAAACATTATGTACTTAACCCGAGTAGCCACCCAGCTTTACTTTAGCTTTCATATAGCCATGATCACAGATGATAAGGTCTTTGACCTTAAAGTTGTGGCCATAATGGGAAGGGTGAAATATATTCCCAGGACTGGATTAGGGGCCAATGGCCATAGAGTTGCTAAATTCATGGACTTTAAAGGACAACAGAGCAGAAAAGGCTTCGGCTATACGCCTAAGGGAGAAAAAAAATTAAGAAAGATGTTTATGTAACACCCCTTACCTATACATAGGGGGAGCTCACCTGCAAGGAAGAGTGGGTGCCCGTATAGATAAGGGTGTCACCAATGAAACAAACATACATAACAAAAGCATGTAATAAATAACCTAAAAAAAAGAGCAAATTAAAACTTAAGCTCTCAATTCCCATTCATTGATATAGCAAAGTACACATTACAAAAAGGGGGTACAAAATCAACCTTACATAATTACAAAAATACTAAACTAAAAGTATTACAAACTTATTACATATCAAAAGGCTTTACATCAGAGTATCAAAATACAAAAAGAATCTCTATAACAAGCATGTTGGCTCTGACGACTGCGGATCGGACTCCTTAAAAACCCTAACAGCTTTCACACCTGTACGGATGAAACACGCGTGGTAAGTGATAACACTTAGTGGGGAAAAATAAAAGACGGCCACTAAGGCAAAGCACATACATATAGCACACACACTTACGGTACAATCATGTCAGACTTATATCAATTTACATTCATAAATACTTCCTATAATATCAACATTATTATATCATCATGATAACAATTCGCATTATTTCACAAACATATCAGAATCAATAATATGCCTGGAAATTCAGAGTAGCGGATAACGAGTGAACGCATTAGAACCCGAGGGTACGAATAAAAGCAACTTCTTTCATTTCCTTTCAAAAATATTTTCACTTTAGGGGATCTTAAACAAGATCCAAACACATCAGGATCGCGAGGACCCAAACGGTGACCTGATCAGGGTCCAGAACACTAAGGGGCTACAGCTTACAGAATTCTATAAGCATGCCTAACTATCCACTAAAATGACTCTTGCAGGCTAGGCATAACTCAACACATTGAGCATATATAGAATATATTGAAGTACATTATAATTCATCCATAACTGCATTTGAAATGCATGAGTGAGCAACCATGCAAAAATATGTAAAACAAACTAACATAACAAAATAGGGGACAGTCGCGCTCGCGACAGAGGCAAAATTCGCCCAATGCCGCGCTCATGACAGCCCCCGCGCTTGCACGAGGAAGGGCTGGCAAGCCTCTGTCGCGCTCGCGACAGAGGGATAGGAAGCTCACTATCGCGCTTGTGACAGTAATCAGTCTGACAGCTGCTCATAAATCGAGTTCTTTATCGTGCCAGCAATAGAGATGCTCCTTACTAGGAGCTCGAATGACCGGGCTCTGTCGCGCTCGCGGCAGAGTCGGGTTTCCAGGTCCTTTAGCCAAAATCTGCAGAAATTCCATACCCAAACTATTCCTTAACATGCAATCAACTCACCCAACCTCAACACAATCATCAATAGGCATTCAAAATATGTTATACCACATAAATCCCAAGTTTTATGCTAAATAACATGAACTAAAACTTCAACTTACGCAATTCAAACTAGAAATCCATCAAACCCAGAATTTTGCCCAAAAACTAAACAAATTCATACCCAATCTAAATTTAACTCACAATATTAACCATATCACTTCAATTAATCATCATATACTTCAATTAAGCACAAATATACACATTTACACTCTTAATTTCCAGAAATCAAACAAAACATAAAGATGAACATGTACAAAAATAAAGTAATTTCCCAAACCTTTAACTCTTAAGCTCCAAAAAATCAATGATTTGAACTCCCGCCAATAACTTCTTTCCCCTTAGGATCTTTAGGAGGAATATCAGCTACAACAACCCAAAAACACCAAAACTCAAAAACCCTAAACATAACCACAAAAGAGAAACCAGGGAGAAGAAAAGAAGAAGATGAAAAAGAGAGCAAAACTTATTTACCAAGCTCTTGAATTAGCCAAACCAACCACAAATTACTAACTAGAAGGGAGGAAAGTGGGCAAAGAAGGAGAAGAAAGCCAAGAAAGAAGAAGAGGGCGGAAGGCTGAGAGGAAGGGGAGAGGGGTAGAAATGCTATCTCTCTCACTTTCTCTTTCCAAGGCTTTTATAGCCACTCCCCTCTTTAACTTTCTCTCTCTCTCTCTCTCTCCTGCCAGTTGTCATTAATTTATGGTGAGTTTGGCAAATTCCTCTTATAATACTTCTTTTCTTCTCAAAAACTAAATAAGCCACACAATTAAATGCCAAAACACAATTATACCCTAACACACACACACACACACATGCTCAAAACTACTAGGGTGGAAATTGGGGTGTTATAACTCTCTCCTCCTTAAAAGAATTTCTTCCTCGAAATTCTCACCTGAACTGAACAAATGCGGATACTGAGATCTCATAGCTTATTCTGGTTCCCAAGTAGCTTCTATGATGTTGCCATAATACTTTGACCAAAGGAATTTGCTTATTTCTGAGTTGTCTCACTTACTATGAAATTCCCGTTCAAAGAACTCTCATGTGACCGGTTCGGGCAATTGAGGTTGACTCAGAACCAATCTCCACCAATCGTAGGCAGAACCTTGCAAGAGTGAAACCATGCACTCAACTTGCCTATCCATAGGACAACAAATCTCTTCTAAAACCCTCTTAACTTTCTCAGTCCATAACTCTGCCTTATCAGACTGGTCCAAACTGGTCCCATAAAAGTCCTCAGCTCTAGACTTCCTCACACTCTCAATCGGAGCTCTCGGGGCCGTCACCCATTCTGAGACTCAAGCCATATCCTGAGATATTTTTAACATAGCCTCAAAAGGCATGGCTGGAGCCTCAGGTTGCACCCTAGTTTGTTGAGCAGGACCAGACATAGATGGATCTTGCTCTTGGAGACTCGTACTTTCTACTGACCCCTCGAGGAACCTACGCGCAGACTCCATCTAACAACAAAACACAAAAATCGACATCAGGCCAACACAATCGTAGGCAAAATTCTATTCTATGATCGTCTAGAAAAGTCTAAACCTATGCTCTGATACCAATAAAATTGTAACACCCGTACCTATACGTAGAGGGAGCTCACCTGCAAGGAAGAGTGAGTGCTTGTATAGATAAGGGTGTCACCAATGAAACAAACATACATAACAAAAGCATACAAGCCGCAAGACAAGACAAACCTTTTGTGTTGGCCATGCAAGCAACTCAGGTGTATTACCTTCCTTTTCCTAGCCTTAGACGAGATAAACTAGATTGGTTGGCAGTTTGTAAGGTAAAACCCAGGGGCATATTTGAAATGAAAGCCGCAAGACAAGACAAACGAATTCAAAGTGAGGCCTTTCAGGAAGAGGAGGCGGAGGGTCATGAAATAAATAAAAACTTGCCATACATGGATAATGAACCTTTAAATAGTGTGGACAATGAATTTGTTGACATTGGATCTGATGAGGAATCCAAGTCTACATCTAAATTGGAAAGCGAATTTGATTCTAATTACTCAAAAAATGAAGAAAATGGTGATAATAATGCAGATGATAGCGAATAATGTTCACCCACGTGAGTAAAACACATAATTCTAATATCATTAGTTATTTATGTTTCAATTAACTTATATAATTTAGACATTTGCATTATTAACTGAGATAATCATGTATATGTAATAATTTAATGTCTAATTATGATTGTTAATATTTTCAGGTCAAAACATGAATAATAGGAGGCGGACGGGATCGGTGCAACCTCCGAGGGCTAGGATACGCTCGTCTATGTCAGGAGCGGACAGTCAAGGGGATGGATCATAATTTAATGTCTAATTATGATTGTTAATATTTTCAGGTCAAAACATGAATAATAGGAGGCGGACGGGATCGGTGCAACCTCCGAGGGCTAGGATACGCTCGTCTATGTCAGGAGCGGACAGTCAAGGGGATGGATCATCTATGGCATCTTCATCGCTAGTGTATCCATGCCCGCTATCCTCGGCTGCAACGACGTCTACCGAAGCGCCTAGGTCAGCGAATCCGTCTGAGCTATCGCAGCGATCGCCTGATACTGTTGAAGGTCCATTGCCTGGTTCGGTTGGCGTTGACGGGCGAATATATATTGTCATTGCCGGAAAACAGTGAGTTATAAATTTTTTTTAACATACTCTGTAATAGGTGTATCCATCGTACAATTACATTTTCATTCTCATCCAGATTTATCCCCTTTGGTACGTGCTCCCGCACGATGACTGGTACATTCAAGGAGAGATTTGAATTTAATGGATATTTGTGGAAAAATTTCTCTCAAGAGACAAAGATGTTCTACTTTTGAGAGTTTCAGGTAAATAACTTATTTAAAATATTTCGACTTTTTGTATGTTAATTACTATATAATCTAAATTATATAGTAATATTGGGAATATATATATTATGTGCATCCATTTTGTTCATTACAATCCTTCAGAAAGCTTTTTATTGGAATTCTTCCATCGATCACCTCGTCTACGGCGTTTGGGAGAAACGAGCCCGTGTTCGTTACAAGGATTTTCTTAATAAGCTGCACGCAAAAGGTGAACGACCAAGGTATATAAGTGAAGACATTTAGGCAAACTGGATGCAGTACTGGTCATCAGCCGAAGCCGTTTCCATCGCCGATCGGAATTCCACTAATAGGAAGGGAGGACCGGAAGGGGTTAGTGTTTCCATACACACTGGAGGAACATTATCCCATCAAGAGCATGCTGACAGACTTGTAAGTACTCATATATCTATCTTCTTAAATGATACTATTTAGTCCATATTGCATTAGCTTGTTACTGCATGAACAATTTATTCACCAGAATAGTTACAACTCTTGACAATAATCATAACGTTTGATTGAATGAAGGAGGATGGGCAATAAATTGTGAAAGGAGTTTGATATGGATTTTTATGGGTGATAATATAAATGTAAATGTATTTTCTTGATGTTTGAGCAGGAGGTTTGTTAAATATATAGGGGAAATTATACCGAAATTTTTTTAAATTATGGACAACTGTTAGTGTTGGGACTCATATTTCTATTACGTTGGCGCATTTCTACATGTATTCTTGTTATTAGGAGTCTTCTATGAGCCGACCATCTTATCCTCATGAGTTGTTTTTACACTCTCATACGCGGAATCATGACGGTGTGACATTCATCAGCGATCGTGCTAGACAAATTCATGTACGCTAATTTCAAAACTTAATATTCATTTTCTTTTAACCTCTTAGTTTCATTTTACTATTTACATAACATTCGGTTAATTTTTATTACAGGAGCGAGTAGTAGAGAGTCTTAAGAGTCAGCAGACGGACGACGATAATGTTGATCATGCTCGCGTATATTATGAGGCTGTTGGCGGTAGGGATCGCCGTGGACGGGTCTTTGGTTTGGGCTCCCACACGAATTTTTGTTATTCGCATGCGTCCTCCTCCTCCTCGGCTACAGCTAGTAGGCTTGCGGTCACTACCAATGAGGTCATTGAGTTACGCGGTACGGTCGGCGCACTAATGGACCGTATCAATAGGCTAGAGGACTTCATTAGCCATAGATTACCTGCTGACCCGCAGGCACCGTCTGCTGATCGTCCGCATTCTCTTCCATCTTAGTTATTATTTTTAGAATTATTATCTTTTTTTATTTGTAATCTCACTACACTTTTTATATATTAATACATTATATAATACAATATTTTCATATTTATTTATTGTTTATTTAATTTTTTTCCATTATATAAAGTTAAGAATAATTTAAATTTAATATTATTTATTTTTAATATATTAAAAATAAATACCAATAAATTAGAGACGAAAATTCATTATATAAAATTAAGAAAAATTTAAATTTAATATTATACATTTTAATATATTAAAAAAATTCCAATAAAAATAGAGACAGAATTGATATTCTGTCTCTAAAAATAGAGACGGAATAATTTATTCTGTCTCTATTTTTAGAGACGGAATTGAGTTTTCGTCTCTAAAAATAGAGAGGAAACGTGCGTTTCGTCTCTATTTTTAGAGACCGAAACGCCCCTTCCGTCTCTAAAAATAGAGATGGAACGCACGTTTTCGTCTCTAATTTTAGAGACGGAAACTAAATTCCATCTCTAAAAATAGAGACAAAATGAATTATTCCGTCTCTAAAAATAGAGATGGAACGCACGTTTTCGTCTCTAATTTTAGAGACGGAAACTAAATTCCGTCTCTAAAAATAGAGACAAAATGAATTATTCCATCTCTAAAAATAGAGACGGAACATTTTGGTCTCTAATTTTTAGAGACCGATGAAATAGAGATGAAAAATTTCCGTCTCTATTTTTAATTAGAGACGGAATTCCATCTCTATTTCTCAGATTTTTTGTAGTGTAATGTAACAACCCATAAGGGGCGCATTACCTTTAAATAATGACTACAGGCAATGAGCGGGTTAGTACATTGCAAATCGTTGTACGGACCAGTGTGCGAGCCAGTGTATAGGTTAGTGTGCAAGCCAGTGTACTGGTCATACAAGTTAATGTGCAAGCCAATGTATAGGTTAGTGTGCGAGACAGTAGACGAGATAATGTATAGGTCAAAGTGCTATATGATTGTGTAAATTTGCTATACTCTGCAGCTAAGGCTTTCGGTTGATCAGACAAGTTTTCTTCATTTGATCAGATAAGTCTACTTTGTCTCATCATACTAGACATCTTCGTCTAATCAGACAAAATGTTAGGTCTAATAAAAAAAGTCCATTCTTCTAATCAGATGAAATTCCTAAAAACAAAAAGAGGAGATAGAATAGTTACCTATAACAGTAGTGGACAACAAGTGTAAGTCCCTCTCTTTTGAGCGTCCAACTAGACCAATGTCTCAACCAATATGATAGGGAAAGTCCTCCCCTTAAAAACATCATCCAAGATATGTAGAAGGTGGAGATTGCAATAGCCACTCAAGTGCTCATGTAGTAACATCTAACTGAGGATCAGAAGTAGAATGCCCCTTGACCATTGCTGTAATGCCCCAAAACTCAGTTTTTGTGAATAGTACTTTTCAGGCTATGAATAGTATCACCCAGGGTGAATAATACCACCCGAGGTCAAACCATTTATTATTTGATCATTGGAAATTACAATTCATAGCGAGTCCAAGGATATAATTTGAAGTGAATTTGATTTTAAATAAGCCCTTAAAAGTAAGAAATAAAATTAAGTCATTGTTCGGTTTCAATAGTATTTCAAGCCTAAAAAAATACTAGAGACTTCCAAAAAATATTATGATTTCATAGAATAATTTAAAAAATTAAAAGAGAATTTTTGGAAGTAAAAAAATAATTTTTGGATAAGATAGAAAAATAAGTTATCGGACCGCTAAAATGCGTATCGGACTGAGAAATTCACCGAAACAACCTCATTTTGACCCAAAATTGTTCGTGCAACCTAAGAAATATTTTTTGATATTTATGGACATATGTTTTATGAGAAATGACACAAGAAAATTAAGAAAAAAAATTGGCCTTGATTAATTAAATTTAAGGCCCAATTAGGGTTGAACCCATTTGGCCCATTAAGAGAGATTATTTATAGGCAAGAAAAATCTGAAAATTTGAAGAAATTACACCTATCTTCTCACTCTCTTAGCTGGCCATCTTCTCCCATTGCTCTCTACCATTTTTTTCATTTCTTCACCTAATTCCTTGAAATTAAGCCCCCAAATCATTTCCTAAGCATGGATTAAGCCTTCTAGCCTCCTAAGAACAAGATTAACTGAAGTGTTTGAGAGGAATTTGGAAGATTTGGATTCAGGTAATTCCATCATTTAAGTGATTTTATTGAAATTTTTTAGTTTTGAATAGAATTAGGTGTAGTTAGTGTGTATATATGTAAATTTCATTGAAATTGAGATGAGAAGTTGAATTTCCCTTTGATTAATTCGGCCAAGGTGGTGAGGAAGAAGAATAAAGGAAAGGAATGATAGAAAAAGGGAAATGAAAAGCTATCTAGGTGGGAGCTCAAGAGTAAAGGTATGTGGATGCTTGAACTCACTCATTTCATATAATTTTTGCAATATATGTGTGTACGTGCATGAAGTTAAGTTGGGGAAAATGTAATTAAATGTAAATTCATGTAATTGAGATGGAAATAAGGCATAAGAAATAGAAAACTTAACAAATAAATGCATAATTGGTAGACTTAAGAACAAACACCTATTATGTAACAAATAGGAAAGGTGAAATCTTGCATGGAAAATTAAATTGATGTAATAATTGAATAGTTGGTTGTTAATTAAGTGAAATAATGGCATTAATGATGAGTGAATTCGGCCATGATGGGGAATTTAGGGAAAATTATATAAATGATGAATATAATGTGTAAGAAACTAAAAATCAGAGAAAAATCAAATTATATGCGATGAAAAGTGAAGTGGCTAATTGATATGCCTATGAATATATGATGAAAATTGATAAAATATGAAAGAAATGTGATATGGAAAAAACAATATATGATAAATAATGTATGATTTTTCCCTTAGTATACTGGTAGTAAATCAAAAGTATATGATGTAATTGGCTAGCCATAGGGACATTTACTGCAGTTCGAGTCATGACAACTCATATATGTGTAGACCAATGGCAATCTATAACCCTATATAACTTTTTATAAGATATATGTATAGGGAATTGGTGGTCCCTCAGGGTCACCCTTATATGATATGGATCTGTGGTGTCCACATCCTGCATATCTGATTCGTAGATTTCTATCGGATACTATTAGGGGCAAATACATGATTTTTATGGAATGGATGAAATTATGGCAAAATAATAACAACATGACCAATATGAATGAATATAAAAGTTTAGGGACCAAAATGTAATTTAAATAAATAGGGGTAAATTGGTAATTTAGCGATATAAGAGTAAATATAAATTAAACGGAAACATTGGAGATAAAATAATAAATTTAGAGAATAATAAGGGTTAAAATGTAAAAAGAAAAAAGATTAGGGATAGAAAGGTAAAATAATAAGTAAAAATGGATATTATATGAATAAATAGAAGAATTGATACATAAAGTACAATTAAGGACAAAACAGTAATTTTGATAATATATAGGGATTAAAATGTAATTTTCCTTTGATAATTAATTTAGGTACTAAAGTTGTAATTTCAACATACTATAATAGAAATTTATGGAATTTAATAAAAAGAAAAAGAAAATATCTGCATACGCATGTGTTATTCATGAAATTTGTAAGTAAAGCATCACTTGCGCTTAGCGCGTGGTTTTTACTATGTATAAGTTTTAAGTTTGTAGCTGGAAGCAAGCGGAGAAGAGTTAGGCCTATTAAAGTTTTTGGTTAGGCTTGGAATGGTATGTAGAGATTTTGGCATGTATATGTAACGAAGAATGGACCAGTGTATATAAGACAAATTTTGTATTGTAAAAGTATGGATGTGAAACATTATGTAAACTTTGGATATTTAACTAAAGTATATGTAGTAAAATACCTTGTGGATTGTATGAAAAAAAAATTGCCCACCAATTTAAAAGAGTTAATTTAATAAGACCATGAAGGAAGTAATAAGACATGTAATAAGTTTTATTGTGGTACCCATTACTTGTATTTACTACAGGTATAAGGTGTCATAATTGCGGAAGAAGTGGGTTACGATTAGTGAAAATTTCCACAATAAGGCTCAGTTGGATAATCTCCGAACAAGGCACCACAAATGATACTATGCTTGCGTAACTTGAAGAACTTCGATGACATCCAAAGGATAGTTATGAGGAACTCGAGGCAACGCTGGCAATTTATCAACATTTATAGGATAACCTAACATGACTACTAGCTTCTCGGGTAGTACGTATAACTATTGATGGGTGAACTAAAATATGTGGAAGGTCGAATCTCCATAATGATCATATACATCATGCATGAGAAAATTCATCTTGACATGGCATAAGGACCACAAGACAATAAACTTACCTACTATCAGATCTTTTCGTGTCTCGTCTTGGCAAAATAGACTACCGAGTAGGAGGTTCGAATGCACAAACATGGCTAAAAGTTTAAGAATGTAGGAGAATGGCTATTTGAAGGTTTTTAAAGAGGGAAAAATCATATTCCTATAAGGAAACAACAAGCTTTTAAAAGGTCTTATGCTCTCATGATAGATTAGTGTGACCCCCACTTACTAGTCAAAGGGCAGTCTCATTGTTTGATGAGACAAAACCTTTTGTCTAATCTGACCAATCCCTTTGTCTGATCAGACAAAGTGAGCCAGTTAGGGGCAGTATGATAGGATGAAAGCCTACACTAGGTTAAATTTAATTACGGCTGTTCATTTTGGTTTCTACTGGCGGAAGGACATTGGTCCTCATTGTCATCTCAATAAAACAATCATAACATAACATTAATAATGGGGATAGTCTTTTCAAATCAATGAAAGCATTCCAAGGAATAAAGCGAATGTCCTTCATTGCCACTAAAGGGCCTATAAGTTCAATTCAACCACCCATCAAGAAGGTAATAACACAAGAGAAAGCAAATAAATGTACCAAACCAGCCCACTACATGGGCAAACATAAGCACAAATCATCCCACATCAGGAGTAATTATTTAGAAAATGCTCTCATGATAGATTAGTGTGACCCCCACTTACTAGTCAAAGGGCAGTCTCATTGTTTGATGAGACAAAACCTTTTGTCTAATCTAACCAATCCCTTTGTCTGATCAGACAAAGTGAACCAGTTAGGGGCAGTATGATAGGATGAAAGCCTACACTAGGTTAAATTTAATTACGGCTGTTCATTTTGGTTTCTACTGGCAGAAGGACATTGGTCCTCATTGTCATCTCAATAAAATAATCATAACATAACATTAATAATGGGGATAGTCTTTTCAAATCAATGAAAGCATTCTAAGGAATAAAGCGAATGTCCTTCATTGCCACTAAAGGGCCTATAAGTTCAATTCAACCACCCATCAAGAAGGTAATAACACAAGAGAAAGCAAATAAATGTACCAAACCAGCCCATTACATGGGCAAACATAAGCACAAATCATCCCACATCAGGAGTAATTATTTAGAAAATGTACTATAATAATAAGAAAAGAAAGGAAAAGTAGCCAACACTTTAATCATCCCCCTTCTTAGTGGCCTTAGCATCCACTTTGTCACTAGATTGGTTATGCTAGCCAAGCGAGTTCCCCTATGCTATCTTTAGCTACTGCATTGTCCCATAGAGGTTGCTGACTTGCCATTATTGATAGGCCATCTTGGACTACATCATCACATAAACATCCATCATCCATGTGAATGCACACATACATGTATCTTAAAATAAATCGCATAAATGCATTTTACTGCCAATATACGTGTCAAATTGAGCTAGCTCTTTTGTAGTACCTCCCTAGTAAGGTATAAGTGCTCCGTATTTGAGAGCCTCACTTGCATTTTCGATCATCATATTCTTGGGTTTTATCGCAATAATTCAAATTAACCGCAGCGAAATATAAATCAAAACCCAAACAGGATCAATGTATTTTCAATTGATTCAAAAGGAGGGATTAAGATTTACCAACCTTTTCAACGCAAGAAATCAAAATTAACTCCTTGATTCGGATTACAGACGCTGCCTCAATCACGAACGCCCTCTACTGGTATCCACATGTACGAACCGATGAATAGATTATTGCAGGGGTGCTAGCTGCCTTCACGTGCGACTGGATTTTTCTGTGTTTTTCTTTCTCAAAGAAAAGTGGCAGCTAGGGTTTCTCAAGTGGTGGCTAGGGTTTCTCAAAATAGCCTCTCTTAGGAAAACGTAATTAGGAGAAAAAAACGTGAATTACTTTCCTTAAACATATATCTATTTATATATGTAAACCCTAGAGAGATAAATTAGGGATATTATCTCTTATTCAAATATATATATATATATATATATATATATGCACATATATTTATTTATTTCTTATTCAAAAATAAGAAATATCATATGTAAATATATTTATATATCATTACGAAATTTAAATATAAATACCTATATCTATATAATTTCATAATACCCTAAATAAAATCCAATCTATTCATTGTAGTTTTGGTGTGTGACACAATAGATTTATATTAAGTTGGTAGTGGGCCCAATTCCACAATAGGGCCACAAGTCATAATTGGTCTCTAGCAAGACATTATGACTACCCAAATAATATAAATATCGCAAGTCCGATTTTAAACTGGTAACAGAACATGTTATTATACTTTTGTCACACGATATCTCATTGAACATAAGTCATGGTCAATATCAAACTTATATTGTTCAAACATATAATTTCCTGATCACTAAGTAGACTGATAAATTCAAATGACATTGATCACACTATCAATTCATTCGAGCATGCCCATGCATTTTACAGTCCTACTTGTCGAGGGGCCCAATAGATATCTCTCTCATAAGAGAGGGACAAATTCCATCTTGATTATTCACTTTCCTCTGCATAATTCTCATTATGTCCGATCATAAACTTTATAATTATTCAATTAAAGATAATGTTTGATTATGTCAAAATATAATGTTCCTTATGTAGGAAACCGTGATAACTTTTCAGGTCAAATGATTCAATAACATATCTATTATAAGATCACTTATAACACTATCCTACGTAGTGATCTCACAGTAGGTCTATCCAGTACCTTGTTCTCTAACAAGTACCTATAAATTTGATTTATATCATTATATATAATCATCCCATGATTATCAATGCAAATCTATACTAGTCTTAATTTATCTTTATGCCCTTTAGTGATAAATGACTAGGGACGATATGAATAACATGGTTATTCATAAATATTACAATAATGTAACATGGCAATAATATTAATGTAAAGAAAATCATTATATAAATGCAAATGTAATGATTACATCAAGGTCCAAATATTTGGCCTAGGGCATAACCACTAACACATATTACATTGGTTTCATATTAACCATGACATGCAAGAAATAAAAGGAGAAAATAGAAATCTTACTGTAATAGCAGTGGAAGGACCAAACAATATCAGCACTCTTAAGTCCAGCTGCATTTGATAAGAGTGGGGTGAGTTGACAATATTGTGCCTCAACACAGTACTAACCAAATAGTTAGTCAGAGCACCAATCATGTCTTTTGAAAGCCGGCCAACTAGGGTGCTAGGAGATCACCTACCTGTGGGAGCTCGAGATCTCTTCCTTGCTGACCCAGAAGGGTGCCCCGATCATGTCTTTTGAAAGCCTGCCAACTAGGGTGCTAGGAAATCACCTACCTATGGGAGCACGAGGTCTCTTCCTTACTGACCCAGAAGGCTACTAGAAGCAAACATTCACAGCTAAAAAAGAAGGAAGGAGAAGAAAAGAGCAAATAACACAACAACAAAGTAGGAAGTAAAGTCCATACCTATGATGGATTAGCTTGAGGGGTTTCATGGGCACGCAGAGGGATAGCCTTCCTATATCCAGTAGGGGGCATGACACCTAGTAAGGTGGCACTGGCCCACTTAGCATAAGATCCCTTATCTAACAAAAAGTTCTAGACCTCTATGCCTATTAACCTCTCGTCAATCTCCTAATCATCAGTAGTAGTGGGTTCCTACATGCTCACTGGGGATAGATCGAGGATGCACTAACCATCGAGATCAGTTGCCCACTGATATACCCACTCGGCGAAGTACCATGCATACCCATTTGGAAGGGGCTACAATAAATTATACTGGCTCTTTTGGTAGGAAGCCAACAGAAAGTCGAGAATGAACGTGACGTTCCACCAAGCCAACTCAATCTGCACGTTCCAAGGCATGTTAAAACATGAACATAAAAGACCATAAATATTGACATAAATAAATTACATATGTAGGTTTTTACCTTCTTCCATGGGACCACATTTAGCTTTGCTTGAAAGTCAACAAATTCATTACTCTCATAATAGATCTTCCACTGATGGAGCCCAAGCACCATATGTTGGTCAGGAACATGGCTGTCACGAGGGAGGATGCTAAGCATATAAGCCTGAGTCTATAAGAAAATTAAGAGCAACATGGTCAACCCTAAATGCAACACTATACACAATAACATAAAATGGTAAAAGAAAAAAAAAAGAAAGTAAGAAAGGCTAAGATACTCACTAGAATGACATCGGTATACCCGTGCATGTATTGCCTCTTACACGAGGTGCTATCCATCTCGCGATATAAGGTACATAAGTACGGGCTCTCCTAATCCATGGACCCCACCTAGTACAATCTCTCTAAGGTAGGAAGGATGGACATAGAGATAATGCTACCAGTATTGGAGAAGAATGTAGTAACCAGCATATATAGTACAAAGGACCTGGCGCACTTCTTGTGCTCCAGCGAAGTGGAAGGCGGATATCGTAACTAGTGGGTCTGTATCTCATTAAGCTTAAGTCAGCCAGCACTCTAGGTAGCTGGTACAAACCTACTGGTGTGGGCAAGATAGGCCACCCTCCGGCTAGCAATCAGTATCCCTAAGGTATGATTGAAAGCGAACCTTTCTCTAAAGCATGGGATCCTAGTTGGGAATGAGAAGTTGAAGGGAGTCACTATCATCTCCCTCTAGGAGAAGTAGAAACTATGGGTAGTGTCTTGCCACCTGTATAGCAAGGCTCTTAGCGTATAAATTCTTGCGAGCCATATTGGGCAACAAGCAGTCACCGAGAAGGAAGAAGCCTATGTCCACCACAGGGGCCATGGTCTCTAGAACTAAGTTATGGTACCAAGAGTAGGATTGGTCGACACCTTAGCTTATCTTATTACTGTCATACTACACAAAAGGAAACACAAACAAGGAGTTTATATCACACAAAGTATTTATCTATCAGTACCAGTATTCCAGTTTACACAAATGCATGCTATTTGGTTCTGGACTAGTGCTTTGTTTGATAAGACAAGACAACATTGTCTTTTGTCTGATAAGACAAAGCTAGCCCCAGTCAGCCAAAACCATAGGTTTTGCTTGATCAGACAAAGTTTATCATAATTTTGTCTGATTAGACGAAATTCATACATATAGAACACATTAACATGCTGATCTATTTTTATATTTGCAAATTTATGTTCCTATGACTATCAAAACTAATCACAAAGTCTTAAGAACCTACATTGCATCAATGCATTAGAAACAAATGGATGGAATCATAAAAAAGGATGAACTTCGTATAATCAGACAAATTTGTCAAGAGCTTCTTTTGATCAGACGAAACCATCAACTAGTTTCGTTCAATCATAGAAAGCCAAGCTAAAAATGTAGCAATAAATGCAGAAAATCACATGGCAAACAATAGAAAAATACAAGAGAAGGATTGAGGTACTAACATAAGGTCCATCATAATAAATAGGGGTGTGCATTGGTCGGGTTCAAGTCAACCCAACCATGAACAACCTGAAACTCGAAATTTCACTAAAATTCTCACCCGAACTAACCCTAACTTATAGTATGGCCCCGAACTGACTCACCTGATTTTTATTTATTTATTTTAATTTAAACCTAATTAAACAATAATATAAATTTATTAAATACCTATTAATAACCTATTAACATAGTGATCTTATAATATTAAAAATACCTAATTAACATATAAATACCGATTAACATAGTTACCATATAATATGAAAAATACCTAAACAACATGTTCACCATCAGAAAATGTCTAAAAAATTACAAGAAGTTAATAACAACATTCTTTATATTTAATTAATAACAACATTAAAATTGAATTGTCCGCAAAATGCCACCATATGTGATCTATAATTACTTTACGAACCACCTATTCTATATAAATTGTAAGAAATAATAACATATGAAATTAACAAGTAGAAAATTAAATAAAATTTAAATTGTACTATGAAATTAACAAGTAGAAAATTAAATAAAATTTAAATTGTACTTAATTAAATAAAATTTACCATGATATGAAGTGCTCAATCATCCACAGTTATACTTTCCAAATTTCCCAGCGTTCCTGCAGTTGATGATGTCTCTTGACTACCTTGAACTTCACTTTGATTAAATTTTTTCAACTTTTTGGATAAACGGTTATGAAATGAAAAAAAAATACTTTAATATAAGATATTGAAAAAGGAAAAAATACATACCATCCTCAAGCTTCTCAATGACATCTAAATCTTCTTCGATCTTTATTTGTTCATTAGATCCTCTAAACCAATCATGCATGCATATCAAAGTTTTAACAATTTTAGGAGTCAACAAACTCCTAAATGGATCAAGCAATCTCCCATCAGTACTAAATGTATACTCTAAGGCGACTGTAGAAATTTAAACTGCTAAAATATCTCTAGCCATGCCAGAAAAGATGAGAAATCGCTTAAAATTTAACTTTCACCATTTTAACAAATCAAAATTTCCCTTTTCGTCATCTATCACAACTTCATTTAAGTACAAGTCGAACTCACTTTTTCTATCTCCTAAAACACCACTTTCTACTCTAGCATGCTTAATTCTTTGCTTGAAAATGTCTCTTTCCTCAGAGTCAGATCTAACTGAAATTGAGGTTGACCGATTGTCAACTCCAAAAATACCCTCAGGTTGCATTTTTCCTTTATATTCATCAAATAACTCATTCATGGCAATTTTGATACCTTCAAATAAGTGCTTCCCCTTTTGCTCACCATAAATTGAAACAAAACATCAGGTATATATTCAAATATTTCTCTAGGATCAAGGATAGAAGCCATGTAAATGAGTTTATTGATTTTATCAAAATCTCCTCAATACTGGTCAAATTTAAATTACATTTTCACCCCTATTTCCATTAACTTAACATCAGTGCTTGCTTTCTAATCAGACAAGTTAGCATACAAATCACTGATTTCAGTCCAATATGTGTTAGATGTGTCATAATTGGAACTAGAAATATGGAAGGTAGCAAGATAAATTTGTTTTAACATGCTTGTAATTCTCTCTACCACTCGCCATTCAACCCATGTAGGTACACCACCAAAACTAGCATGCAGGCATGAGTCCAATTCAATTTTAAAGAATGGATCCACAATCTGATAAACAAAAAAAAATCTTTTCATATTGAAGTGCAGTGCTTAACATCAAATATGTGGAATTCCTTCTAGTTGGCACATCTAAACACAATGACTTTGAAATCTCAATTCCATCAGCAATACAACATTCTTTAAATCTCTTTAGCCTAGCAGGTGATGATCTAATGAATTTATATGCATTTCTGACTCTTTTCACAACAACATCAACATCTTTCAATCCATCTTGCATAACAATATTAAGTATATGAGCAATGCATTTCACATGAATGTATTTCCCTTTTGCAATAGAAACTCCTTTTGTATTGAATGTATTTTTTAAAGTTGTAATCATCTTTTTATTTGCTTTTGCATTATCCGTTGTACTACAAAATACTTTATCATGAATCCTCCACTCCTTTAAGCATTTTTCTAGATCTAGAGCAAGCATGTCACCCCTATGACTACCCACTGGACAAAAATTTAAAATTTTTCTCTGCAACTTCCAATCATTGTCAAGAAAATAAACTGTAACACACATGTAATTGATATTCTGAATTGAGGTCCATGTATCAGTAGTTATACAAACAGATTGAGCATGCTCTCTAATAAATGCTTTCAATTTTTTTTTCTTCGCTAAACAATTGGCTAACATCGTGTGTCACAGTCCATCTAGATGGCATTTTGAACCAAGGATATAAACTAGCAAAAACCTTCCTAAATCCTTCCCCCTCGATAAAACTAAATAGAAGTTCATCAAGTATAATCATCAAAGCAAGACACTTCCTACTGTGTTCTTGACCAAATTTCCAATTAGTTAGTGATGCACTAGAGCTACCATCAACAGTAGAAGCTGGTTGTAAAGACAATTGTTATTATCTTATTTCTACACTATGTGGGTGTATTTTACAATTGTTCATATGGTTTTTTAGTGTAGTAGTACCATATTTTTTTGGATCATAATAAAATTCTTTGCTATAGTGAATATACTTGCCTTTTTTAACGCCTTGTACATCATAAATTTGCATGAAATGTTCCCAAACAACAGACCTCTTTGGGATTACCTTTCTTTTTTTTTTTTTGAGGTTGCTGCAAGCATACTTGTTGCCTCACACATATTGCCTGGCTACTTAGGAACTTTAAATGGTTATACTGATAGGATCTTTTCCTCCAATTCAATTTCATTTGATTCAGACATCTATAGGTTTACGTAAATAAAAATTTAGTATGCTTAAACTTCAAAAATAAATAGAATGTCAAATAAAACTTCAATATGCTTGCATATAGAAAGAAATAGGCAGTAGCTAAAACAGGCAGTAACTAACATAGCTAAAATAGGTAGTAGCTAACATAGCAAAACATGATCATCTTTTATGATATAAGTATATACTTAAAACTCAGATTTTATAATTCTGATTATCACACCACTACTATTAAAATGAAGCTAATTAGCTAGCTATTACCTATATTATTCTCCAACTGGCTTAATTAATATTTCACATTCTCATAAAAACACTTACTATTTGACATGATCATTTATTTAATTTATGGCTAGAAATATAGAGCAATCTAGAAAAAAATTGCATTCGCATTTTATATTTTAATTCTTCTTCATTTTTTTTAATTTTTTGAGGATGAAACAAGATATAGTAACTAGATTAAAAAGGTCCATTTAAAGACAAATGAATCATCAAAAGATTCAGGGAAATGGGGCAACCAACCAATCTCCCTAATTTCACTTTAGGACCCTTTAATTATGCACAAATAAAACATAAGATTGAGACTTCACTTCACAACTGCACTTTTCAAACTATTCTAATCGAAATTTTTGTAAAGCAAAAAACCAGTCATTCTAAAATGTAAGTGTGATTTGCCTAAATGAGAAACCAAAATAGAAGGAAAAATCGAAGAAAAATAACATATCACTTACTTCTGTTGAGGCTACCAATGGCAAAGACAGGTAGCTGCGAAGTCCGATGGCAACGAGCGGCAGCAATTATGGAGTGGAGGGTAAAATAGAAGGTTGATCGATTTAGGGATTTCCTGCTTAAAAGGGGGAAAAAAAGAGAGGGCAGGTCCCCTTTTATATGTGGAGGTAGTTCGGTAGGGTCAGTTTTTGAGGGGTTTTCACCCGACTCGACCCGAACCTAAAATTTCATAAATCCATGCACTCGAACTGAACTACCCGAACAACTCGACTTGAATAGCTATTTCGGGTCGGTTTGTGTTTTGCGCACCTCTAACAATAAATATGTTAAGCCTATCGCAACACTACACAGGAGATGCAAACAAAATTCCATTGATGCCTTTCAACTTCTCTAACCTCCACACATTGGGAATGAATCCAATATTAACCCAATCTAATGCCACCGCTGCATATGCCGCCACCGCCTCATGTTGGTGAGTTATTGCCTCTACTTCAAGCATCAATCCCATATTAACCATTTTTTTTTTTGTAAAAGATGGTGAAATGATGATGTTGGAAAAAACAAAAGTGAAATAATAAGAGGAAAATATGAGGAAAATGAAAAAAATTGAAGAAGGAAAAGTTGTAAATGGTGTAGAGCTCCAAATAAGGGAAGAAGGAAAAGATAGGGGAGTAATTACTCTCAAAACCCAGAGAGATGTGCTAGGTCATGTCTTTTCAAACGTGCACAAGAAAGAAAAAGTGTTAGTTTACTAACATTTCTTGATGCTTCATCTAATCAGATAAAAGCTTTGTCTGATTAGACAACAATTGCTTCATCTGATCAGATAAAATGTCTCGCTTGATAAGATAAACTCCACACCATATGACCAATGTTTAAATATGAATTTCAGCTCGCATGTTCAAATACAGTGGGTAAGTTGATAATTTTTTCTTTCAAAAGCTATATATAGTCGTATTCTCAGTTTCCAAGACAGAGGGCAACCTCCAAATAAGGGGGCAATATCTACATATGCATTACACTAATTCTCAAATATACTCCAATGTAGAGGGCAAACTGATAAATTTTTTCCAAAACTGGTGCATTTATTTTACACTCGCCAATTGAGGAAAAGCTGAAAAGCTTTATAGACAAGGTACATTATAAGGTAAATTTTTGCTACACCATTAGAACAAGTTTCTAATAATTTCTTGCATTTGGATAAGGAAAACGTCTCTATAACCAAAAGCAAGACCAGATGAGACCCAACAATATCAAGGAAGTAAATTTTTAAAGACAAAAGAGAGAGAATGAGAGTACTAATTTTTCACATCTAGTTAGGGGGAAGTGTACTTGAAGCTAAAAGCGCCTAGTAAAGGGGAAGAGTACCTAAACCTAAAAGCAAAACCCAATAGGACTCTGCACTGTCATTAACTCCGATACTCCAAACTTTCACAAGTACATGGCAACAATCGAGGTACCCATCCTTGACTTATTAGACATTGATTAGCTCATTTGCACACCTGCACATGTTACAACACCTATCAAAATGGTTACAACCTTTAGATACTAGGGGGTTTGAGTTTCTTTTTGTCTAAAGAAATCCTATAATGTATCGTTATGGATTTCTAGTAGTGAAGAAGGTTTCACCCAAAAAATTCCAGGTCAAGGTACAGATAAAAAGGACCTTTTTTCCTATTCTGGACTGTCCCACCCTATGGGACAATCTCGTCTCATTAGATCAAGATGTTTGGTCTTCTCAAATGAAGGTTTTGGTTGATCAAACAAAGTGCTTTGTTTTGTTTGATCAAACTTAACATGCTTCATCTAATCAGATAAGAAGCCTTAGTTTGATCAGACAAAAATTTTCAGATTTGGATGCACTTCATCTGATCAGATGAAACACTTTGTCTGATCACACAAAACTTCCAAAATATAGAATTGGAAAATGAGGGAAATTTACATGTTTTGTTTTCTTTATGCTTCATATGCTTTCTTTGCTAGCATGTTCATACCATAATATATTTTGATATTGTTTGTAAAGTTTTCAGGCATGTTTATGTGAATGTATAATGACATTGTTTATGAGCTTGGTATATATTTGCTTAGAGAAAAATGATTTATATATTGTCTATACCATTTCTTGTATTTTATGCCATAATATATGGGTTTTAATGCGAAAGTAAATAACATCACATAAAACTTTTGTCTTTTGTCTGTTAATATTAATAAAAATGAAGTGATCCATAAATTAATCATCAATTAATTTAGGATTTCTAAATAAAATAAATAAAAAATATTTTGGTGACCAATGCCACCTTTAAAAAAATATATTATCACTTAAAATATTAATTTCAAATAAAGATTTATTGGATTTAAAAAGAAAATAAGAGAGTTTTCATTGCATATTTTACATTTGGAATTTCTACCTTAAAATAAACAAAAGTTTTTTAGAGATCAAAGTCATTTTCCCAAAACCATTTGTCATCATAAAAGGACCAATGTCCTGAAATTCAATTACACAAAATAAAAAAAAAGTACCTTAAAATAATCAAAGTTTTCATAACATGTTTCCATCAAACTATCACTTAGAATAAAATAGGACCAATGTCCCAAACCTTTATTAATAAGTAATAAAATGAACAATTTTTTCGGTATTGGTCACGAATAATAGTATAGGGACTCCTCAATAACACATTCTCGAATGACACTTTAAGAATAATGGCAAAATTGGATCGAGCACCTCACTATTATGAAATGATCAATATTATAGGAAAATGCCACTAATAAGGTAGGATTAAGGGACCAATGTCTCAATTCCTCTTAGATAGGCTAAGGGCCCAATTCGCTTAAATAATGGACCAATGTCCATTAACCAAAAATAAAATAACTAACACTACAAAAAAAATCCAAATTAGCGACGGACAATTTTTAGTCGCTAATTAGCAACGGATTAGTGACGGTTTTCAATTCTTTCGCGAAAATCTATTTTTTCAATTTTAGCGACGGAAATAAAAAAACAGTCGCTAATTTTTGGCGGGAATTGATGCCGCCTTTTTTTGCGACTAAAAATATTCCGTCGCTAATTAGCGACGATTTTTCGAGTCTGTCGTAAAAATGCAAATTTTCAATTTGGTGTAAATTTTACCGATGAAATAGCAACGAATAATTCTGTTGCTAAAAAATTTTCGAAACTTTTAATTATTAAAATAATTTTTAGAAATTGAACACTACAAGAAAACTGACTTTTAACGACCAAAATTTAACGAAGGGATAAAAATCCGGTCGTTAAAATATACAAATAACGAAGGGAAATTAATCCGGTCGTTAGTTCTTCAATTTTATTGTTATATAACGAGGGGATTAAATCCGGTCGTTAAAACAATAAAAATCCGGTCGTTAAAATATACAAATAACGAAGGAAAATTAATCCGGTCGTTAAAACTCAAATTTTATTATTATTTAACGATAAAATTATTTTCGGTCGTTAAAAGGCATAAAATCCGATCGTAAAAATTTACCAGTAGCGAAGGGAAATAAAGTCGATCGTTAATTTTTAAATTTTATTACCATTTAACGAAGGGTTTAAAATCCGGTCGTTACTAGTCTTAAAAAATTGGCGGCACTTCTTTACAACTTACCTCCAAAATCATTTTTCATTATTTCATTAAAAATTATAACACAAAACTGCTTTCCAACCTAAACTTCGATTTTTCACTGAAATAAGGTGAATAACCTCAAAAACCAGCAAACCCAGCAAACCCAGCAGATGGAAAAATAGCAAAAAAACGCAAAACCCTTTTCCTATCTTCCAACCTAAACTTCGATCTACGATTAGGGTTTAATTTTCCTTTTCCTTTTCCTATCTAGGGTTTAATTTGATCTACGATTACAGGTAAGAAACTGAAAAATGGTCTTTCTCTTCTCCCTTGATACCATTATCATTATATTTATTTCTAATCTTCTCTTGTTCTCGTCGAATAGGAAAATAGGGCATACCAACTCTGAGATGTTTTAAGGAATTGCATTTCTACTAAGATAATCGATCTGTTATAATAGGTGAGTTCAATAAATTGGGTATTTTTGATATTCTGATTTTTGATTTCAAAACCGCATTCTGATTCTTGTTCTGTTTTTTATTCCCATTTTGTTTTGATTCCCGACTCTTGTTTCTTGTTTTGATTCCCGTTTTGCTTTTCATTCCCGTTCTGTTTTTTATTCCTGTTCTACTTTTAATTCTCGTTCTTCTTTTGTTTTTGTTTCCGGTTCTAATTTTTATTCTCGTTCTTCTTTTGTTTTTGATTCCAGTTCAAATTTTTATTCTCGTTCTTCTTTTGTTTTTGATTCCAGTTCTAATTTGAATCTTTGGGTTCAAAGAGTGCTCTGCTTAAGCATGAGGTATGTTAGATTTCCTAGTGTCTATTTGTTTTATTCAATTTGGGGCTTTGTATTAGGTCATGATGTATCAGAGTTAGTAGTATGCAAATATGGCTGTACTGAAGTTCCCTAAATTGTTAGATGTTGTTGAGGGTTCTGTTCTAGTGATTACCGACCATACCCAGTAAGCTACTTGAGTTCACTTGGTATTAGAATGCTTGAATCACTTACAAATTATTACTTTTTGTGGGGTACTAGTCTGACATTTTTTTTATTCTCCAATGTAATTTCCACTTTTTGAATTCTTATCTCTCATTCTTTTTCACAATCTCAGGTAGCTTATGTTTTGGGCCAATTGCAGAACAAAGCTGCTTCAGCTACCCTCAGCAGAATCCTTAGGGATGTAAATGAGCATCCAATGGTTAGACATGAAGCTGCAGAAGCTCTTGGTTCCATTGCTGGTATGTCAGTCAATTTGATAAGTGAATTGTGATTCATCTTATCATGAATTATGCTGACTGAGCAATGGATAGAAAATCTTGTAGGTTATTGAATTTCTTATTTGTGGCATATAAAATATTCAAATGATTGTTCTAGATTCCAAAATTATGAAAATTAAGGGACTACTAAATAGTTCGTTGTTGGTTAAATTAGCATTATGGGGATTCAGTAAGATGCATACAGTTGTTAGACTGGCTGAATTTTTCATAAAGGTGGAAGTTCATAATGTTCTCTCCTCTCAAGCAAGCAACTCTTGTGTGTATGTGCACGAAATTGTAGGTTCATTTTGGGAAATGTAGGACCTTCCTGTTGCTTGAGACCTTTTTCATATTTTTTCAAAAGAGAGTAAAAAGGATGCCATGTGATCTTTAAAGCTTTAATTTCCAAGTAGGGGTGGGAAACTGATTGCTGAAATCCACCTCTTCTCTTTCTAAAACATTATATATTGCTCAATCATCATTGAAAAATTTTATAGCTCTTGTTACACCATGGGCATATATGCCTGAAATGGTTTCCTTGTGTTGTAATTTTGAATTTGTGTTAAGTTAAATCTAATTGCCTTATTCCATTTGGTAACATTCAAGATGAACAAAGCGTTGCACTTCTCAAGGAATTCTCCAAGGATCCTGAGCCTATTGTCTCACAAAGCTGTGAAGTTGCTCTAAGCATGCTAGAATATGAAAGATCAGGAAAATCATTTGAGGTATAGATTTGAAGATTATAACATTGATTAATTTCATTATATATTTATAGTTTTTTTAGAAGAAATGACTTGGTGACTCTTTCTTTGCAGTACTTATTTATGCACGACCCTTTAGCATAAATATAAAAGAAGAAATGCTTGCCTCTCTTAGCATAAAGAGGATCTTCAGAGAAGTTTTTACAAAGCTATTCCAAGTAAGGCTAAACTAATACATATATTTTCTGCAGAAACTTACTAGTTATGTACATTTGGAGATTCATTTCATATATATATATATATTGGCCAGTTTTTATAGGTTCCACTCTTTTATCTGTAGAGTTGTAAGTTGCTTTTGGTAATTTTGATATATATGACTCTAATTACCTTTCCTTTTTTCTAATCAATAATGTGCATACATAAATTTAAGGTAGATTAGCTGTTATTTAAATTTAAGGCAGATTAGCTGTTATTTAGGTTACCTTTTCTTTTTTCTAATAAATTTATGTATGTGCATACATAAATTTAAGGTAGATTAGCTGTGATTACCTTTTTTTTTTTTTTCTCTAAGGTAGATTAGCTGTTATTTAGATCTTTTAAATGAGCTATGCACACAAGTTCATGCCAAAGATTTTCTGATTCTGTTCAGTGTTAGGAAACACTAATTGGTGGTTGGGAGTGGAGGGTTGTCATGGGGAGTTAGCTTCTTGAAGTCAGATCTTGCTTCTTTCTTTTTATTGTAAACTTTAATGTCTTAACTAACTCAACAGATGTACTCCAAATATCTATTTTTGTTCATGAAGAGGACTATCTAGTTTTATTCTGTACTATGAGATAACAACAGATGTTTTGTTCTGTACTATGAGAAAACTAAATTGTTTAATTTCATAATTTAAAAAGGGTATCTTTCACAACCACCATATCCATAGTAATGGCTATCGTAATATTATGTGTACATGTGTTTCTAAAATAAATATATAAAATAATTATTGACCTAAAACTCCCCTTTTTGAATTATGTTTTTGGATAGGCAGTGAAAAATTGAAACTGTCATGCTGACATTTTATCTAAAGATTATATTTCAGGAAAGTCCATAGTATAATAGAGTTTGTACAGTGGAGTGATGGATTTTTGTGGTAAGTACTTTTCATTAATAGTCTTCAGTTTCTGGATCAAACAGATTCTGTCCATCTATTATTTTTGGCTGTCGGTATTCAATTGATTCGTTAAAGTTCTTATATGCTATATAGCTTTCAATAATTGCAGAATCATTAACAAATTTTTATTTTTGTTTTGGAAACAAAGCGTTATAAGAGGGTACAATTCTCCTGCCTGATTTAGCTGTTAACGTTGTTAATAAATAAGGACTAGCAAAATTAATACCAGTAATCTGAAATTGATAGCATTAAACTGAAGTGATGAAATTGGTAGCAATGAATGATTATTATTTATGTACACTGTCAATATGGATCCACAACCAATGTAAAAATGCATATTGTTGACAATTTTCCAACTTCTATATCCAAAATCAGCAGCCAGCAGGGGCAATCTGAAGCTACAAGTAAATGAAATCAAAAGTAATGGCGTGATCAGTGTCCTTGTATGTTTCTTGTTTGACCTCTATCACTATGGCAATGCTTGTAAGACTATTTTTTTTTTGTACTGTCCTATGGCATCCATGATGACCTTGAGAATGTATCCATGGAGTGTGACCGGTTAGTTTCTATTATAGTTATTAGTATTTGTCTTTGATTCTAACTTATTTATTTTTAATTTTCTGACCTCACCAAAGGCATTGCAGATATATTGCTCCTCTACCTCGAAGGTCATAAGTTGCCCATACTTTCTATTATTGATATTTTTGTTTATGCCCGTGAATATTAATTTTAGCTTTTGTTATACATTTTGCAGGTCTTCAAAATTTTGGACAGTGAAGTTAGGAGGTTTATTTTTCACATTTTTCTCAAAAATCATTTGAATATAAATTAGTATAGAGGAATTATTTTCTTGAACTTGTCATTGATAGTTTTTATACTTTGTAAATATAATTATACTTTGTAACTTTTTTTTTTCAATATATGAAAAGAATTTATTATATTTTTGTATAAAATATATGTGAATGATATGTACCGTACATGTAATATTATAAAATGGTTTATATTATAAAGTACCATTCTGCTATCTATGTCTGGTGTATTATGATAAATCAAAAGGCATTATATATTAGTTGAAAGTGAACACAATTAGCGAAAGAAAATCTAGTCGCTAAAAAGTATTTTTAATGACCGAAATTCCATTCATTGAAAGTGAACACAATCATCGAAGGGAAAATCCGGTCGCTAAAAGGTATTTTTAACGACCGGAATTCCTTTCGTTGAAAGTGAAAACAATCAGCGAAGGGAAAATTCGGTCGCTAAAAGGTATCTTCAACGACCGGAATTCCCTTCGTTGAAAGTGAAAACAATCAGCGAAGGGCAAATCCGGTCGTTAAAAATCAGTATTTAACGACCGAAAATATTCCGGTCGTTAAAGACATTAACGACCGGATTCAAAATCCGGTCGTCTATACCTTTAACGAAGGGGCTTTTACCGACCGGATTTTCCGGTCGTTATTGGACTTTAACGACCGGATTTTGACTTTTAACGACCGGATTTCCCTTCGTTAAAGGCTATTTTTCTTGTAGTGGAAGTTATATTTTAGCGACGGAATAGCGACTACTAATCTGTCACTATTTTCAATTAAATTTTTTTAAAAATATATTATTTTGATTATTGATTTTACTAAGTATTATAATATTAATAAAAATATGCATACATAGTTATGGTTATTAGTTATTCTCATGAAATTATATTGGATTTCAGCCATTTTTTCTAATCTTGATAAGATTAACATTTAATCTTGAAATTATATAATTAAAATAATAGTAAATAAAATTTAAAAAAATATATATAATTAAATATTTGGATAATTTAGTTACATAAAAGATTTATATATGTGCATGTATATTTAAATAGAAAAGTAAATGATAATAATAAATAAATGCAAGTATATGTAAATAGAAAAATAAATAATAATATTAAATAAATGTATATACATGTATATAGATAAACAAACAAATAAATTAAGATAGATAACTAAATGTATGAATATTTAAATAGATAAATAAATTATAAATAAATAATAAATGAGAAATAATAATAATAATAATAATAATAATAATAATAATAATAATAATAATAATAATAGTCTATATTTTTCTCTAAAGAGAAAGAGTAGAGAGAGAGAATAAAATGTAAAAATGGGAAAGACATGAAAAAAGAAAAGAAGTGGAAAGAAAAAAGAGAAGAACACGGGAGAGCAAATCGGAGAGAGTGAGAGCGCGGCCAAGAGCGGCACTGGTGACTACCAACGGCGAGCTACCAACGACTCCCACTGCGCCAGCTAGCCCTAGCGAGCTCGCCCTCAGATCTCGTCCCTCCTGCCCCGATTTTGAGAAAGAGAAGCCGAAATTTCTCCTACGATTTTTGGCCAACTCCGGTGGCCGACAACAACACGCATAGTAGCGAGGCGAGTCTTCCGGTGTCCGTGGATCTCCCTCACTCGCCGGCGAAGAGCAGATCGAGGAGGACGCTGCCGAAGCTGTCGATGCTAATTTCGGCCAAACGGGGAGTCCCTCAGGCGTCTGACCACCGGCGATGGAGTCCCGACAACACGAGCTTCACTCTCGTAGCTGTGTGTCTCTTTTCTTTGAGCATTTGTGTTTGCATGTATGAAAAATGAAATGCATTTTGTTCTTCTATTTTCTTTTTTCAGGTTTGGTCCATACTTCTACCAACCTGTAATTGTTGGACTGGATGATGATGAGAAGCCGTTCATTTGCACAATGGATTCAATTGGTGCCAAGTATGTTACATTTCTTCTCTTTATCATCATGTCTCTTACCAATACAGAGTTTTTTTTGCAACTTGAATATACCATCCACATAGAGGAAATAGCATTATTCTATTAAATAAATTACTGAGAAAGCTGTTAATCAGATGAATGTTCCTTGCATTTCTTTTAGTGTCTTTCAAGATATTCTAGAATAACTTATAGTGGACATGTTTTACCTGTAGCCCAAAATTGTATTTATTTTATGAGATAATCATATATCTGCCTCACACTCATGGGAAAGTCCACTTACTATTGCACTCATGGATTTGTTAATTTGTTGATGGTTGAATTGATTTGTGAAGTCAAAAAAGTAGACTTCCTGTTGCACTTGCTTAACCTATTGGCATTATATATTTCGTTGCTTTCAAACGAGACAACACTGCAGAGAACTTGCTAAAGATTTTGTTTAGGATTTGTTTCATTCCCCACAAGTCAAGAACACAGAATTTTTAAGCTCTTATGGACTAAAATCTGCAATTGATTGTCACAAGTCATTTATGCTTATGAAGTGTACCCTTTTTACTAGAAGAATTATTAATTAATTTTTAAAATTTATTTATGCTCGGGAAGCTGAAGAATTGTTTGAAACTGTATCTCAAGCATTGCTATCATCAGTAGATCAGGACTGCTTAAGTGGTTGGGGAGGACACGTCTATGTTTTGTAAGCCTTCATATGCACATTTTACTTATTTGTTAGTCTAAATTGGAGTTTAGTTCTTATAAGTGCAAGTTTTTTGGACAAAGAAAGCGGCAATGGCCTAATGAAGTCTATTCATTTTCAAAGATTATGCCTTCTGTAATTTATGTGCTCACGATCCTTGATCAATTAACTTTTGCCTTTTAGCCGCACCTAACAAAGAATCTGGAAAGAGAAAACAATGAACCATCAAAATATATTGAGTTCGTGATTATAGCATTGCAATATTTTTAAATTATGCTCTTGGAGATCTATTGGCATATATTTTAGAAAATTCTTGAAGCTGTTTGCCATCAATTTGAAGAGATATTATATTAGTTTTAATGATGCCGCAAAATAAAGTGATAATGCAGTAGTTTTCGTGATACCATTTGATGCTTTTATATTAATTTTTTGGGTTGAATGTTTGTAAGATTGGAAGTTATATTAGTGTAATTCATATAACTTGAGAAAGTTGCAATTATGTTTTGTGTTTTTATTTTCATATGATTTGTGGATCTGATTTATTGAATGGATTAGTGAGTGGACTGTTCACTATATCAAATTAGCCACTGATCTCAATCTGCTTTTCTCGAGATCGCTGAATTTAATCTGAAAAAGTTTGATTGTCCTAGTGTTTTCCAGATCTCAAGTTTTCTTCTCATCCTATGGGTCCCGCAAATCCTTGCATTTACGCCTATATTTTCATGCAATGTGCTCATTGTGGATGTCGTGATATTTCTCTGCTCAATTATCCTAACTTAAATCTTGTTGTGTCGTTCCTTGAATGTGTGTTACAACACTCCCACGGAAGTCAAAGAAAGAATATTGAAGGGGAGGATGGATTGATCCTTGTGCATGAAGCTGAAGGCCTGCCCTTCTATACACATTTGAGTTGAATTGTTAGTTTGTATGATAAAGGAATTTTGAGGTTTTATTTTTCTAAATAATTTTTAAGTACTATACAATTTAATGTATTTTTATGATATTATATTTTTTAAAATAATAGTATTGGTTTATTGTTATGTATATAAACTGAATTTTGGATGTTACAATAATAATAATTATAATAACAACAAAATAAAATTGTAAATAATAATAATAATAATAATATTAAAATTAGATTAGCGACAATATGTGCACTATTAAATCGGATGTAATAATAATAATAATAATAATAATAAAAAAATTAAAATTAATAAAAAAATTTAATAATTTTAGCGACGGATTATCTGTCGCTAATAATTTTTTAATATTTATCGTGACTAATTTTAGATATTAATTAGCGACATAATTTTTGTAAATAGTGATGATTTTTTTCGTCGCTATTTTTAACGAAGAGAAAAAGGGTTTAGTCGTAAATATGCTTGCGACGGTCGAAATAGCGACGAGTAGTGGAATTTGAAGGATTAGCGACGGAAATTTCCGTCGCTAATTTCCTGTTTTTTTTAGTGTAAAGCCATTTTCTCAAAATACGTAATTTAGGATTATAAAATAAAATAAATTGGAATCACTCATGCATAATATGATGAATACCCTCATTTACTACTTTTGTGAATTATGACTTAAAAGGAGAATGATAAATATTTAAACCATGGAAAATGATAAAATATTAATTGTAAGGTTAAAATAGGATTGAGATTCCTAAACACTGAATCTCATGAATTTTAATTTTTTGTCTAACCCACGGGATGATGACTCCAATAAAAGCACCTCGTAGAAGGAGATGTTTCCACAATTGAAAATTTATGAGATGGTTGACCTTAATTAAGCTATTTATTTAGTTAGTTGAGATTATCAAGCTACCTTAATATCTCAATGAATTAAGGAAGTAGCTTACTTGAATGTAAATAATTCTGCTACCTCATATTAATCTATAATAAATTTGTCAATTGACCAATTAATGGGGAAAACTATATTAATTATGTTGATATTGGCACGGTAACGAGAAAAAGCAAAAAGCTTTTAATCAATAGGTCAATAACAGAGATGAAATATGATGCACATGTGCTCGCATCTAAATTGTTGAATTAAATGGATATATGTAATTTAACGGTTCATATGTGCGCATACAACCGAATGAATACTTTCAATAAGAATAAAAAATATATGCTATTTTTTATTAAAAAAAATATACAGTGTAGTGTATAACTCATAAAAGCAATTATATTTACATTCTATAAAAAAAGTTATCAAACCACAAATAATATAAGCATATCATAAACAAATTATAAAATGAATCGGATCATACATGTTACATAATATATCGAATTACTTTTCGGATATAACGAATTCGATCATTAATGGGTAAAACAGGGTTTAGCTTGCATATTTATGGGGTGGTTGGATTCATTCATGCATTTGAATCAAAATTTGCCCAAAAAATAACTTTTCTCTCAATTCCATACATGTAAGAATTGAATTGTCTTAAATTATTTTAGTTTAGTGGAAGTACAATATGCATAAAAAAATTCATGTACTAATCCATCACACAAAATGAACTTTGTATAACAGAATTAATAATTTGTTTCCATAAGAAGTTAGTTTAGGCAAAAATAATTTGTTTCCAATCACCGTGAAATGTTATAGCCAAAACATATTATTTTATTTGTTTTAACTGTTTGTTAAATGATTTTTATTTTTTATTTTTATTTGGAAGAAGGAGAAAACAAACAACCAACTACAAAAACAATGTTACTCAAAAGAATCCAGAATCACCCAAAAGAATGGGTCCTAAACCCAAAGGAATAAGAGTACCAACGATTGGAGGGTAATTCAAAGCATTCCAAAATTATAAATACTGAAACATCAACCGTCCGAATTTGTTTGAAATACACAGAAGAAGAAAAAAGGAACGTAACGTAATATTGAGTATGATCAAAGCATAATTGAAAGTAGATAATTATGCCACCACATATTAATGCATAAAAAAGCTAACTAGTTGGCCAATTAGTGAGAAAAATTATCTTAAATATATTGATTGGCAAATTAATGAGAAAAAAAAAAAACTATTAAACTATATATATATATGACTAACCAATTTGAATTTCTATTTCAGTTCAAAATCCAACTATCGAATTAAATCAATTTCAAGTCAATAGTAAGTTTAATTCAAATCAATTTCAATTAATTACAATTTCCATTTTTAATTTTAGTTCTAATTCAACTCAATTCTCAAATCGAATCCACGTGGCATGACCGCGATCTGACACGTGGCCCGGTCTGCCACGTGGCTCGCGACGATTGGGCCACGTGTCAATAATGCGTCATGTTATTGACACGTGATCGCGCGCGTGTGGGCCAGCGCCCACGCCCAACTTGTGGTGGCGCGTGCAAGCCACACGCCACCTTCCCGGCAGAATTAATTCTCCAGATTTCGGCCAGTCAGGAGTTCTTGGGGTCTGTGAACACAATGTTAAGGTCAAAAATAAAAATCCCAATTTCTAGACTAGCGTTTCGAATATTCAATTTTATTTCCTCGGGTTTCGGTGTACACATACACCAAATTGAGCTAAAATATACACGCATATATATTTTTCACAAAAAAAAATAAATTTTTGTTGCGTTTCATGCTTCCTATATCTACAAATATTACTCATAAAATTTTACATCAATTTTAACCCGTATGACAGGACGCAAAAAAAACGAAGGCTCTGATACCAATGAAGGGAAAAAATAGAAAAAGATGAGGTAACAATAAAAGGATTGATACCTACTTGTTGTAGCGCATAAATCTCGTTGCGGAAACGATATAAGGATTTTCTTTTATTTGGTCATCGGTCTGGCTATTACCCACTCGGGATAAAAGCAGCTAGATCACAATCTAAGAGTCCCTGTAAGATTAACACCTGTAAGATTAACACAATAAATCGTGAGTGGAAATTAGCAGTCTTGCGGCGTATACGTTTTCTCGTTACTAAATAATGAGGATCTCACCTTTATAGAGATTTTAAAGGCTAGATACTTATCCCTAGTCTAACTTATAATCTTTCCTGAGATAAGATTTGATAAAATTTATCAAATTAAATAACTCAATTTAATCTGAATTGAAACTCAATCCATTATAAAGTTATGGGCGTATTCCAACTCTATCAGTATGATCTGCTCAAGCTTTTTTTTTGAAGCTAAGCATGACAATGTCTTTCATTAGACTCTTAGATTTTAATAAGATGTGCTACTAATTAAGAAATTAGAAACTTAATGCGCAATAATATGCATACGTACCGTAATTGTGGTTGGCATTTGGCAAGTGTCCTTTAATTAATTAAGTTGAAAGGGTTCCAATTTCTTCTATATAAACACTACCTGTTCAACCTAATAACTCACACCAACGTCCAAAAGAGATATATTTGAGTTAATAATCATATTATTAAAAACATAATTAATGGAGGGAAGTAAGTTGATTAGCGTAATTGCTGTGATTATGACGGTGATGGTGCCAATGAGTGCAAAAGCAACCCTCACATGTGACGAAGCGGAAATAGCACTTACTCCATGTGTTGAGTATTTGACAGAAACAGAAGTACTCTTTCCATCTTCAGAATGTTGCGATGGCGTAAGAACCGTCAACGATGCTGCTGTTACCACCGCTGACCGCCAAAAGACTTGCACCTGCTTGAAATTCGCTGCCAATGATATCACCAATCTTATACCTGAAAACCTCGCGTCTCTTCCTACTAAATGCGGCGTTGTAGTTCCTTACCAAATCAGCCGCTCCATCCGTTGCGCCGGGTACCTATCTTACAATTTTTTACAGTTTTTTCATTCAATTTTACAATTTTTAAATTTTAAGGGGTATTAATTAAATATTTTCGTATTTTTCTCTTATATATGCACTAAAAAAGGTATTTAATAGAGTGAAAATTATAACTTTAAAAAATTAATAAGGATATTATAGTAAAATAGAATGCAAATTTTATAGAATCAATGCTAATTAAGATTTTTTTAGTTTACATGAGAAGCTAAAAGTTGTCTATACGAATGAAATTTTTATTTTATAAGCAATGGTGGAGTCTTACTGATTCTTATAAGGGCATAGCCTTCTATTTTGTATTTTCAGAGTATACATACATGATGTAATGTGTATGACTCCTCCGAATATATATATATATATATATTGCATTTTAATTATAAAATTACTTTAGTAAGTTGGTTTCCAAATATTTTAGACAAACTCCATTATTGTTTAGAAGGTTTTTAATTGATATATGCCGGTATTGAATTGCAGCATCGTCTGAAGTGGATACAACAACAAAAGAATAAAGATGGTTGCACTGCATATGTGCGATGAGTCTTCTTCTTGGGTTTAGCTGGCGTGTCTCAAGTTCGTTCTTTTACCTTGTTTTTATTTGCATTGTTTGTATGACAGATTGTATGGTCTTCTGCACCTCATAATAAAATCTCTCTCTCTCTCTCTCTCTCTCTATATATATATATATATTAATTATGTTCACATTTGTAACTCTGAATAATGAAATAAAACTTCAGTTATGGCATTGCAAAAAATAAGATGTAAAAAACTTGAAAACTACTTTTAAATTTAATTTAGCGTACCGAAATGTGTCTTCATTGATGCAAAAAGTATGTCTGTTTAAAACTAATTATCTGCTTCACTACAAGAGATTGTACTATTCTACTTATTGACCATTTGAACCAATTGAACGAAAGCGAGCGAGGAAACGTTTATGTTAAATAAAATAAGGTAAGTAGCATATATGCTAGTTGAGCTATGGATACAGGTAGTTACTATTACTAGATTTGATAGTTTCAGCGACAAAAAATAAAAATCTAATGACGTGCCACATGTATGAATGTTACCACTATGTCACTTTTTCTTTTTCAATCATTATTTTATGCAGTTTTTTTGTGGTAATTTTGTGCACCTATGTGGTGTGTACTTATCTGATCCGATCGTGCACCATTAATTATACGGTTCAAATGCATATCCATGCTATTATATGCACTTATTTTTTATGTATGGGCATGATTTATAAAATTTTCATGAACTAATTTTTCTTTTTTTCTATAATGTTTTTAAAATATATTTTTTGGGATGGGAGGATGTGTAACTCCAATACCGATCGGACAAAAATAATCAAACTTCAATCGTTTGAAATATAATTAAGTAATTCCATTTTTTCCTGTTATTTTACACATCGATAGTTTCTCTTATTATATTTGTCTTCCCAAATTTAATATAGATAGTTTCTCTTATTATATTTGTCTTCCCAAATTTAATATAACTAGTCCTAAGGCCTTGCTGAGCACCAATTTATTTCCAGTTAAAATCATATTAATTATTTTAAGAAAGTACATTTTTAAATTTTGGATAACTTTCGTATAATATTTAGTAAATTTTTTAATTATAAACTTTATTTTGCTCAATTTTATGTATATTATTTATATCTATATATTATGACGTTTTAAGTTAAATTTTATCTTTCTATTTTTATGAATATTTTAAATTTAGACCCAATTTAAATATTTAACATTGGAATTCAACTTTTAGTACTATAAGATATCATCATAATTATTAAAAATCTATTTATTTTAATTAAAATTTAGCTCAATAATTAGGCCTGTTAAATTTGGCCCAGACCCAAAAATTTCGCCCAACCCGTCCAAAAAATATTGACCCAAACTAACCCAACTAAAAATATACTCATTTTGACCGGCCCAAAATCAACCCAAAAAAAACTAGACCCGTTTGGGTTTGTCCCAAATGCCCAACGGGCCTCCCCCAAAATCCCCTTTTGCCCAGATTCCTGTTTCTATGCCCTCTCTCTCTCCATCCAGTCCTCCCACTCTGCTCCCTTCCACCCTCGTCGCCTCTCTCTGTCTCCACTGTCCAGTCGTTGTTGGCCTCCGTTCAAGGATTCCTTGGCCGATGCCGTTCAAGCCTCTGTTCCGGTAAGAGATTTGATTTTGGCGCTATAGTTGACCTTTGAAACCCAAATTTGTTTGGCAAGGTTTCTATTCTTGAATTTTCATTTTCATTTTATGATTTTGTCCAAATTCATTTTGAAATGTATCTTTGAATCTTCATTCGACGATCTTGATTTCATCTGCTGAAACCCAAATTCATTTTGCGACGTTCGATTCATTAATTTTCATTCTACAGTTCTGATTTTTGTCCAGAATCGTTTTCAAAGTTTTGTTGGATTCTTTTCTTTCTATAATCTCACAACTTGAAAGCAAAAGAATGGAGTTTGAAGTATGTTAAAGGGCTAACTAATTTTGATGGATACCCATAATTGGTGCAGAACCTCACGTTTCAGAACTGCACTGAGGCAATGAAGTAAGATGGGAACATCATTACATATGGTACACCAAGTGTTTGACAAAATTTCTCTTAGGTATTCTAACAACGGTGTGTTTCCTTGTGGTCACCATGCCTAACAGATTCAAGTTTCAGTCTTTTTAATTTCTATCGGAAGAAAATGGCTTATTGGGTTTCATTTAATTGTAGAAAGAAAATAAATAGAAACTACAATGAATCAGATTCAATACTAATTTCTGCCACTGTTATTGTGTTGAATGAGTAGTCAAGTCCATAGATAATATTGTGGCATATTTGGCATAGAACAATATACTGTGTTGTTTCTTTAATTGATATATATGTGAATTTATTTTATTTTAACATGAATATTTTTTTAATTAATGTACATAAATGATGTATTTACAGCGATGTAAAGATAATAATAATGAGCATAAAAATGAGAATTGAGAAAAAGGGGCCAATGAGAGAAACAACACTTCGGTGGCAGAAGTTATTGAATTGTGGGCATATAGGAGCCAATCGGCGTTGCCATTGCCTTGATGTGCTAAGTACACAATGCTTGCAGCAGCAGAAGCTCCACTCGTCAACACTACCAACATAAACTTTTCACTTCCAAATTACTCAAACTTTACTAAACAATCATACACTAATTGGCTCACATAATTAAATTTTCCAATTTTGTTTAGCTTAATTAGTATAGCTATATGTAATTTGTACGATACATATTAAATACGAAACTATTGATTATATTAAATACTATATATATCTCGGTCCATTTGGGTCTTCATCTGATCCATTTGAATCACCCGATTTATTTGGATCAATATTTTTTAAAGTATTTATTTGTGTATTCCGTTATTATATACACTGAAAATTGTTGATCCGCATCTCGACCCATTTGGATCTCTACCCGGTCCATTTGAGCCATTCGACCCATTTGAGCCAATATTTTTTATAGTAGTCGTTTTCGTATCCCGTTATTATATTTAGAATTATTTTTTGTTAAAAAATTGGTCAAATGGGTTGACCTACATCTTAGACCATTTGGGCCTCCTTTTCGATCTATTTGAGCCATCCAATCCATTTTGACCCATTTGAGCAATCACCTGATCCATTTAAATTAATATTAGTAGTTTTTTTTATATTATGTTATTATATCGAGAATTATTTTCATTGAAAAAATTAGTCAAATTTTTAGCCTATAGATCGATCCAACCCGCCAAACCCATTTGGGCATTTGACCAATTTATGATCCATATTTTTTTGCTCATTTATGATCCGCCCATTAATAACCCAACCCAAATCCACCCAACCCGACCAATTTGCCACCTCTATCAATAATTTAAAATTGCATGAAAAATGGTTATTGATTTGACTTGTATCCATCCGAATCAATTAGAGATTCGAAGTGACCTGATTGTAATCTACTCAACGTTAATGACCCAAAATGACTTAATTCGAAATAATTCAATTAATTTATTTTTAAAGTATCAAAAATGATATATGTATATTTGTTAGCTAAAATTGTCATTATTAAAATTTAAAATTTCTTATCATCAGAAAATTTCAGTTTACTTATCTTAGAGTTCGATTATTTTAATAAATTTAATATTATAATTTATAACTATTTTTTTAGAGTTAAAAAAAGAATATCAATTTATAGTGTACATGTAGCAAACTTATGTTGTTTCAATCAGTTTGTTATGTATTTTTCTGTTTGTTTATTTAAAATTCTGTTAACAGGATTTATGATTACAATCATTTTCTTGTATTAGTTATTGTTAATGGCAAATTCAAGTTAGAAACATAGTAGCAGGGCAGTTTCCTTCTAGCATAGAATATATCGTTCTTTTAGCACTGATAACCGGACTCTTCGAGTCATAGCCCGGTATGTGTTTAACCGGACATGAATCGTATGTCGAACTTGTATGACATGAGTCCGGCAATTAGAAACGTCGACAATTGCTATAATAGTTGCTCGGTTCCGGTAACAGTTAACGAATATTTCCCAGATATTGAAGAGATCCTAATCTTATAATGATGGAAAGTACCAAGAATCACTCAACAAATCTTCACAAATCGGGAATAAAGCATCAATCAAGAGATTAAGGTGATTTTCTCCTATTCAAGAGATTATCTCCTATTTCGCACAGCTCTATATAAAGGAAACCATCAGGTACATTGTCCTCTCTCTGATTTTTCAGATAAGAAAGCTTTTATTTTGTCAATTAACTAACTTGATCGTCGGAGTCTCCCTGGTCGGAACACTCGACGGGTTTTTGGTTCTTTTCAGGTGAATCAAGAGAAAGACGAACGAAAGATTTCACTTGTTATCATTTGGTGCGGTGAGCGTGGAACACTCCACATATTTCAGTTGATCCACAGATTTCAGTCGGTAATGGACCTCTTTCCCGATTTACCTGTTTCTACTGCCCCAGCCTCTAGCCATCCCAGCAATGCAACCCAACCCTCAGCCAATTCTCTTGGCCAACTCATTCAAAGTCTCCAACCGGCTCAGCTAGAGCAAATCTCCCCACTTCCAGCACGATAATTATTTCCCCCTACACAGATCCAAACACCAACAACACCGCAAGCGCCCATGGCTATCCCAGCGATACCGGGTTTGACCCTCCAAACTGTCCAAACTTTGCTTACCGCCCTGTCAGCTATGGCGGCCCATGCACCATCCGCGGTCCAAACGGTAACACCCCCCACTTTAACACATATACAGCCTCCTGCCCAAACACCACCTCCATCACTGCCAAACACCTTGGCCCCTGGCACCACCGTCACCATGACAGGCGAGCAGTTCGAGAGATTATTTGAAGAGAGAATGCAGAAATACCAGAACCGAAGTACTTTGCAGTACCAGGGTAGTTTTCGGTCTCCTCTATCTCGAGACATCTTGGCTACCCCGTTTCCCCAAATCCGCTTGCCGAATCTGCCGAAGTATAGCGGCAGCGCAGATCCCCGAGCTCATCTAGACGAGTTCCACCACACTATGTTAGTTCACACAACAGAAAATGCAGCTTTGTGCAAAATTTTTCCCCAAAAACTCACTGACTCGGCTCAGATATGGTTTCGTAACCTCCCAAAAAATTCGATCTACAGCTTTGAGCAGTTCAGTGACATGTTCATTGCCAAATTTGTAGCAGCCATCCGACCAGCTAAAGTGTCTGCCGACCTCACCATGGTATATCAGGAGAAAGGGGAAACACTCCGAGCTTACGTGGAGAAATTTAATGCTGTGGCCATGGACATTCAAAACTTAAATTTGGAGGTGGCTATCAATGCTCTTATTCGAAATACGATGTGCCAAGATTTTAGTGATTCCCTCAGTAAGAAGCCCCCGGGTGACTTTACCGAGCTCATGTCTCGGGCGCATAAATACATACGCATGGATGAAGCTCGCAGGCTCAGATATGGCTCGCAGAACAGAGATTCGGATAGAGGGTTTCGCACAGGGCGAGATAGAAGCAATAATGACAGAGATGAGGTTAGAGGAAGGGGGGCTAGCCATTCTAACCGAGCTTATTTGGTCTCAAAGCCGACCACGAGAAATAAACAAGAAGAACGGTTTACACCGTTAACGGCCCCGAGGTCCCAAATCTTGGCCTGGTTGAAGGAGAATGAGCGGGTTAACTGGTCGCGTCCGATGATGGATGACCCTAGCAGAGACCAGAGCCTATACTGCTCCTTTCACAGGGATAAAGGCCATCAGACAAATGATTGCCGATAGTTGAAACGCGAAATCGAGTACTTAATCCGGCAGGGCAAGCTCGGGCAGTTTGTGAAGAGTACTGATAGGAGGGAGTGAGATAGGTCTCCTTCACCGAGAAGACAAGATAACAGAGCTAGCTCAAGCAAAAAAGCTCCAACTGGGGTGATTCATGTGATTGCAGGAGGCCTGCATTATGATGTTTTTGAGGAGTCCAGAAAGCGGAAGGCTAAGGAGGTATTCTCTGTGGGAGCAGGCCGAAGTGTGGGAGGTTATGCAGTGACATTTTTCGAGGCAGATGAAGCTCATGTCCGGACTCCCCACACCGATTCGCTTGTTGTGGAGGCAATGATACAAACCTACCTGGTTCAGAGGATCCTGATAGATACTGGAAGCGCGGTGAACCTTATCACTCTACAGGCCTATAAAGCTTTAGGTTTGTCAGTCAATCGGTTGGAAGCAGTTTCAGCGCCCCTCATCGGTAATCGGGGCAACCGGTCAAGGTTGAAGGCTCGGCTATATTAGATTTACAGCTCGGTGATGAGGAAAAGGTGTGCAGTTGTACGAGCTGTTTTATGGTGGTTGACATTCCACTTGCCTATAACGTGATCATCGGGCGGCCTCTTTTAGTTGGGGTGGACGCTTACATCTCAATGCATAAGCTGCTTGTAAAGATACCTGTTGAAGGTGGTGTGGCCGTGCTAAGGGGAAGTCAGAAAGCGGCTCGAGAGACTTATGTCAGCATGTTAAAGGGAGCAGATCAGGCATTACCCTTAGACACACTGGATATCCCAACGGTTAGGAACGCGGAGCCCATGGACTCACTCCGGGAAATCGAGCTTTCGCCAGGAAAGGCTGTCAAGATTGCTGCTAGTAAAGAGGGGAAAGAGAAAGAAGCATTGGTAGCGGTACTGTCAGAATTTAGTGATGTGTTTGCCTGGAAACCCTCAGACATCAAGGGAATCTCTTCCGAGGTAATGTGTCATGCTCTCAATGTGCAACCGAGTTACAAGCCTGTCAAGCAGAAGAAGAGGAACCATGCGCCCGAGCGACAGCTGGCGATGTCGGAGGAAGTCGATACATTGCTGCAAAACGGGTTCATTAGAGAAGTGTTATACCCGGACTGGCTGTCAAACGTGGTTCTGGTGAAGAAGGCTAATGGAAAGTGGCGTATGTGTGTTGATTTCATTGATTTAAACAAGGCCTGCCCGAAAGATTGTTACCCACTGCCAAATATTGACCTCCTGGTCGACTCAACTTCGGGGTTCGAGGAATATGCTTTCCTGGACGCCTCTGCCGGGTATCACCAAATCCCCATGAAGAAGAGCAATGAGGAGAAGACTGCTTTTGTCACACATCGGGCTACCTACTGTTACCGGGTCATGCCATTCGGGTTGAAAAATGCCGGGGCCACTTACTAGAGTTTAATGAATAAGATGTTTGCGGGGCAATTGGGAAGGAATGTAGAGGTGTATGTTGATGACATGATCGTTAAAGGCAAGACTGCTGCAGATTTACCTCGAGAACTAGCGGAAACATTCGGGGTGCTCAGGGAGTTCGGTCTAAAGTTAAACCCAGAGAAGTGCGCCTTCGGAGTTCAATCTGGAAAATTCTTGGGGTATATGATTTCAAAGAAAGGAATAGAGGCTAACCCAGAAAAGATTCGCGCTATTCTGGAGATGGAGCCCCCAAGATCGGTGAGGGATGTTCAAAAACTTAATGGAAGGGTGACGGCATTAGGCAGGTTCATTTCTTGTTCGGCTAAGAGATGCCTTCCTTTTTACAGAACCCTTAAGAAAGTAAAGGGTTTCGAGTGGACACCGGAGTGTCAGAAAGCTTTTGACGAACTGAAAAACTTTCTCAGTACCCCACCTCTTTTAAGTCGGCCATCACCGGGGGAAGCACTGTATATGTACCTGGCGGTCTCATCGGGAGCCTTGGGGTCGGTTTTGATAAGGGAAGAAGGTAGTCAGCAGTACCCGATCTATTACACAAGCAAAGTTCTGAGACGGGCTGAGTTGCGGTATCCTATACTTGAGCAGCTTGCTTTCGCATTGGTAATTTCTGCTGCCAAGTTACGTCCCTACTTCCAGGCCCATACGGTGACAGTAAGGACGAATTCCAACCTCAGAAAAGTTTTGCAAAAGCCCGAAGCCTCTGGAAGGATAACAGAATGGGCAGCTCGGTTGGGAGAGTTTGATATCAGATATGAGGCTCGGCCATCTATGAAGGGTCAAGTTTTGGCAGATTTTGTGGCAGAATTGCATGCACCCCCACAGGAGCCTAGTCTTTGCTCATGGAAATTGTACATAGATGGTGCATCCTCGTCCGTGGGTGCGGGAGCCGGGGTGATTCTGATTGGACCAGGAAAGATTGTGATCAGGGCGATGGCTCACATAGCATTCCATGCAACCAACAATGTAGCTGAATATGAAGCTCTCAGTTTTGGCTTGCAGCTCGCCTTAGAGGTAAGACCAGATTCCTTGAATATCTTCTCGGACTCACAGCTTATCGTTAGTCAGGTACTGGGCAAATTTGAGGCCAAAGACAATGTGATGATCAGATACAAGGAATTAACTGCTGCACTCTTCGCCCAACTTGAGAACTGGGGCGTTGCATGGTCCATTGATCAGGTGCCGAGAGAGGAGAATGCCGAGGCCGATGTGTTGGCCAAACAGGCTTGTCTTCAAGATCAACCAGCCGTGTCAAACATCATTTGGTCCATCATATCTGCCCCTACACACGAGACGTACAAGGTACACTTGCATGAGCCGATGGATGGATGGAGGCTTCCCATCTACACATATCTGAGTAGCGGAGCTCTACCTGAAGATCAAGTGCAAGCTCGCAAGATAGTTCGGAGATCCAGTCGGTATGCCATCCTGGATGATCAGTTGTACAGGAGATCATTTTTGGCTCCCTGGGCAAAGTGTTTGAGTACTGAGAAAGGGGAATATGTGTTAAGAGAAATCCATGAAGGTATTTGTGGGGCCCATGAGGGAGCACAGACAATAGCTCGGAAGGCGTTACTACAAGGGTACTATTGGCCTAGTATGGAGGGCGATGCGAGAGAGCTGATTAAGAAGTGCGATAAATGTCAGCGGTTTGGCAATCTGAGCCATCAAAAGGCTGCTCCCCAGATCTCAATACATAGTCCCTGGCCATTTGCCCAGTGGGGGATTGATATAGTGGGCCCTTTCCCTTTAGCAACCGGACAACGGAAGTTCTTAGTGGTAGCAGTGGATCATTTCACAAAATGGGTAGAGGCAGAGCCTTTGGCAACCATAACTCCGGCAAATATTATCAAGTTCGTTCAGAAGTCCATTATCACGAGGTTTGGTATCCCACATTCCATTGTTATAGACAACGACAAACAGTTTGATTGTGCAGCTTTCAAGGGATACTGTTCGGACTTGAAGATCCAGCTTTGCTTCACCTCGGTATACCATCCGCAGGCTAACGGCATGACTGAGGTAACTAACCGGACTATTCTTGCAGGTCTGAAGAAACGACTCGACTCAGTGAAGGGTCTTTGGGTGGATGAATTATACAACGTCCTCTGGGCTTACCGAACATCGCCAAGATCGGCAATGGGAGAGACCCCCTTCTCACTCACATATGGGACAGAGGCGGTTATCCCCTGTGAGATCGGTATGCCAAATGCCCGGACTTCTAGTTTTGATGAAGAAGCCAATGACTCGCACCTGTTGTGTCAGCTGGATAGATTGGAAGAGCAAAGAGAACATGCTCAGCTGCGATCCGCTGCATACAAGCAAAGGATGTCATCTTACCATGATCGGAATATAAAGCCGAGGACACTCAGGATCGGGCAGCTAGTCCTTAAAAAGGTAGTCGCTTCACAAACATCGGCCGGAGTGGGCAAGCTGAATCCCAACTGGGAAGGCCCTTACATAGTTCATGATGTCAAGGGGGGAGCATATCGGTTGAAAGATTCTTCCGGGAAAACACTTCCCCACCCATGGAACATTTCAAACCTGAAAGTCTATTATCAATAACTCGGCTCTGCGTTCTAAGGGTTTTCTCGGCTAGTAAGTCATTTATCAATTTTCAGAATAACTGTACTTTAAACAGTTCGGCTTTTGCCCTAAATCAATTGTACTTGCAACAATTTCAATAAACGAGTGATAACTTCAATTTAGTGTTTAGATTTGGTAGTGTTTTCGTATGATTTATGGTGTTTAGTAGTGTTTATTATCGTGATATGCTCATTTTAGATTAATTATGTTAATTTTAATAAAATTTGAGTTTTTATATAATTTTTGTTAGTTTTTGATTAAGTTTAATTTAGTGCAGCATTTTTAGGTACCTCACGGTGGTGATGAATATGGTCACCACCGTGACATGCAAAGGAGTTAGGCAGAATGCAGGAGTAACATAGGTCACGGTGGTAACCAAAGTACTCACCACCGTGACATGTGTATTCATTGGGCAGTATGCAGACCTGTTATGGGTCACGGTGGTAACCAAAGTACTCACCACAGTGACCTAGTTCGCCCCAAGGCAGAAGCAAGTGAGAAATTATGTCACGGTGGCAAGGTAATCTGGTCACCACCGTGACATAGGAAATGCAGGACAGAAGCAAAAAGTTGAGCAGGTCACGGTGGCAACCTAATCTTGTTACCACCGTGACCCCTATCCCACACGCAATCCAGATTCACCTTCTGAACACCTCACGGTGGCAACTAATATGGTTACCACCGTGACCCATCGCGATTTAAAAAGAAAAGTTTCTGATTTTGAGAAGGGGCTGCTAGTAAAAATCTATTTTTCGAGTTAGGGTTTTAGAGATAGATTTTCGGGATAGTTTTTCAGTTGTTCTTAATTAAGATTTCGGATTTTATCTAGGGATTGGATTTTGCAATTCAAGAGTTTTTACATTAGAAATACCTAGTTTTAGTTTCAAGAGGAGTTTTTTTTTACATTCAGAAAATTTCCAGATTTTCTCCATTGAAGATTTGAAGAAGGAGATTGAGAAACTAAGGGTTCAACGGGATCTACACCTCAATGAATTTCTGGGTTTATTCTTTCCCCTTTCCTTTTGATTTTGTAATGGATTGTGAGTAGTTTTTAGTTGTTTGGGGGATCTCTGAATCTCCTACCCATGATGTGAATTCTGAACATCATTGAATTTAAATATGATTGAATGGTTTATTTCACTGGTATTTATTATTGATTTATGGAATTTATTTTATCAAGTTAATTTCCAGTTTTGATGAATGATTTATTGCATTATCTTTGTTGGTTATTGAATTGTATGGATTGAATACCATGGTTATATATATTCAGTTTTTATCATTTTTGCTGTGTCTTTTGGATGACTCCGATTGGGAATCTAGAAGTGCAGGATTTTGTGATTTAAGACTTGAATGGTGAGTGGGATAATTAAGTTTTGGGTTATTTGACTCCGTATTGGGAAAGTAAACCAAACTTAGGATTTTAGACCCGTGCATAGGTTGATTATGTGGCTGACTCCGTTTTCGGATGTCATATAATTTGAGTGGCTGACTCCGTTTGGGAAGCCTGGGTTAAGAGGGTTATCCCGAATTCTTTCATAAATAATTCTTGGATTAATTTTGTTCACATCTGGGTATGGGGTGGATGAGTGAACCTGAGCAACGTTTATTTAATTCTGAATTCTTATCTTGTTAATTTTTCCGTCATTTAGTTTATTGCAATTGTTGCTATTAGTTTAATTTAATTATTTCTGTTTGTTTATTTTGGTTACTTAAATCCTTTGTTTTTAATCAGTAGTTAATTTAATTAATTCAAACAATTGGGAATTCTTTAGCATACATTGGATTTTCATTACTTGTGCACACAGTCCCTTGGGTACGATAACTCGGAGTCTTAATTTTACTCCATTATATTACTTGTCGATTCAGTACACTTGCTGAGGTCGTGTCAAGTTTTTGGCGCCGTTGCCGGGGACTGGCGTTGTTTTAAGTCTTGATTATTATTTGTGTGTGTTTTTATTTTTTTATTTTATTTTATCTTATTTTTATTTATTCTTTATTCTTTTCAGGTGGTTATTGAAGGTGTATGAGCAGAAGAAGACAGGAACAAATAGCACCTTACGATCCTGAAATCGAGAGGACTTTACGCCAATAATTAAGAGCCAACAGGATTAATAACATGGAAGAAAATCCGCTTCCTATTGGTTAAATTCCTCCCGAGAATGAACAAGTACTGAGAGCACAAAACCAGAATCCGGGACATAATAGAGAAGAGATCCCTAGGCAGAGGACAATTAGGGACTATGCGGTGCCTAGATGGAATGAAGATAATAGAACAATTGTGCTGCCCAGGGGAGTGCAATTTGAGCTTAAACCAGCCACCATCGGTATGGTACAGCGAAATCAGTTTTCGGGTGCAGATGTCGAAGATCCTGCACAACATTTGGACATTTTCTTAGAGATCAGTGATACGGTTCAAATTCCTGGAGTGTCATCTGACGCGGTAAGATTAAAGCTGTTCCCTTTTACACTGATTGGAAAAGCTCGTGAATGGCTGCAAATGCTACCTAGACAGTCAATTAGATCTTGGGATCAGTTGCAAGAAAATTTTTTGATGAGATTCTTCCCTCCCACAAAGACTGCGAACATCAGAAATAGTATATTAGGCTTTAGTCAGATGAGTGAGGAGCCCTTTCATGAAGCATGGGAAAGGTTTAGAAGATTGTTGAGAAGCTGTCCACACCATGAGATAGCAATTTACCATTTGATGACCACTTTTTATTCTGGGGTTACACCACAGACAAGATCCTTATTAGATGTTTCATCAGGAGGGTCATTTATGAACAGGTTACCAGAGGAAGCTTTTCAATTACTGGATGAAATGGCAGCTAATGATGCTCAATGGTCTAATCCTAGAGCAGTTCCGAGAAGACAGGGGATACATGCTGTGGATGAGGTCTCGATGCTGAAGGCACAGATGGAGTCTATGAGGAAGGAGATGAATAGCTTGAAAGTGCAGAATGTAGCTGCAGTGGGCCAAGAAAATGGATGGTATGAACAGGAGCAAAGTGGGCAAGAAAGTGGAGCAGTGGGTGATGTCAATGCTGTGGGAGATTTCAAAAGAAATGACCCTTACAGTAACACGTATAACCCGGGATGGAGAACTCATCCAAATTTCTCCTGGAAAGATGGAAATCCAAATGCTTCATCCTCTAATCCACAAGTAAGAGCTCCCTTCCACCAAAACATCCATCAAAACCACGGGCAGCCATATCAACCACCATATCCACCTCCTCAGAACCAAGGGCAGCAGTATCACCCACCGGGTTATCAACCCAGGCCACCCGTTCAAGAGAGAAAGCAAAATCTGGAAGACATGTTGGCTACATTCATTAACAGTCAACAGCAGTTTATGAATAACCAACAGCAATTCATGGTAAATCAAGAGTCTAGATGGAAGTCTCAAGAGCAGTGGAACCGGAACCAGGATGCCTCCATAAGAAATTTGGAAACTCAAGTGGGATAGCTTGCAAATTCTGTGTCCCAGAGGCAACCAGGAACATTTCCTTCAAATGTAGACTGGAATCCAAAAGAGGAGGCAAAGGCAATTACACTGAGGAGTGGAAAGGAAGTGGAACCGAGAGATGATCAAGGTAAAAATCTTTTATCAGAAAAGGAGGAGCCGACACGGACGGTAAGTAACTCTAACTCTAAGTTAGAAGTTAAGGAAAATGCTCCTAAAAGTGACAAGGGAAAGAGTATAGTGAATCCTAAGTTAGAGGATCTTGACATTAATAAACTGTCATTTCCTGCTATTGCTAGACAGGAAAAGAAAAATGAGCAAAAAGCTAGGTTTCTAGAGATGTTTAAGAAACTGCACATAAATTTACCATTTGCTGAAGCTTTAGCTCATATGCCTAACTATGCTAAATTCATGAAAGAACTCTGTTCTAATAAAAAGAAATTAGAAGGGCATGAGACTGTACAACTAACAGAAAATTGCAGTGCTATTATTATGAACAAGATTCCTGAGAAATTGGAAGATCCAGGTAGCTTTACTCTTCCTTGTGTTATTGGTGAAGATTTTTACGGTAATGCTCCATGTGATCTAGGTGCAAGCATAAACTTAATGCCTTATTCGATATGCAGGAAGCTGAATCTTGGAGAGCTTAGGGAGACAGGAATGCGACTCCAACTAGCAGACAGGTCCGTGAGGAGACCAAAGGGAGTGATTGAGGATCTGCTAGTGAAGGTGGGAAAATTTATTTTTCCAGTGGATTTTGTGGTAATGGAGATGGAAGAAGACCACAAGGTGCCATTGATTGTGGGGAGGCCATTTTTAAATACCGCCAAGGCGTTGATAGACGTTCATGGTCAAACGGTTACCCTAAGGTTTAATGGTGAGGAGTTGGTGGTAGATATGAACAAGGCTCAAAAATACCCATTTGGTGATGTGAAAGAGTCTATATATTTTGTGGATGTAATAGATGATTGTGTGGAGGAAATGCAAGAAAAAGAATTGGGAGCTGATTCAGAAAATAAGTATCTACTACATTCAGTGGAGGGAGAAGAATGTGAAGAAGAGATGAGGGGACAAGAGATAACAAGTGTGGAGATAGAAGACAAAAAGGAGAAAATTGATCCTAAAGAGGGGGATGCAAATTCTGAACTTAAACCTCTTCCCTCTCACTTGAAGTATGTGTTTTTAGATAATGAGAGTAAACCAGTAATCATTTCTTCTTTGTTGTCAGGTGCAGAAGAGACGATGCTGCTAGAGGTGCTGAAAAAGCACAAGGGAGCCATTGGCTGGAAGACCTCAGATTTGAAGGGGATTGACCCAAGCTACTGTACACATAGGATCCCAATGGAAGAGGAGTGCAAGCCGGTAGCTCAGCCTCAACGGCGACTCAATCCAGTCATGCAAGAGGTAGTAAAGAAGGAGGTACTTAAACTCCTAGACTCAGGTATTATCTACCCTATCTCTGACAGTAAGTGGGTGAGTCCTGTGCAATGTGTGCCTAAAAAGGGGGGAATGACGGTGGTAAAGAATGAACTAGATGAGTTAATTCCAACTCGTACAGTTACGGGTTGGAGAGTCTGCATTGATTTTAGGCGGTTAAATAATGCCACTAGGAAGGACCATTTCCCTTTGCCTTTTATTGACCAAATGTTAGAGAGGTTAGCGGGTAATAGGTTTTACTGTTTTTTAGATGGGTATTCGGGATATATGTAGATTCCAATAGACCCTGAGGATCAGGAGAAAACGACCTTTACCTGCCCATATGGCACATTTGCATATAGGAGAATGCCTTTTGGGTTATGTAATGCACCGGCTACGTTTCAGCGGTGTATGATGGCCATTTTCCATGATTTTATAGAAAAATTTATGGAAGTATTCATGGATGATTTCACCATATATGGGGCTGATTTTGAGAGCTGTTTACAGCATCTAGATTTAGTACTAGGGAGGTGTGAAAAGACTAACCTGGTATTGAATTGGGAAAAATGCCATTTTATGGTGAGAGAGGGCATAGTGCTGGGACACAAAATTTCAGAGAATGGGATAGAGGTAGATAAGGCCAAAGTTGAAGTAATTGAAAAATTACCACCTCCGACAAATGTTAAGGGCATAAGAAGTTTTTTAGGACATGCAGGGTTTTACAGACGTTTTATTAAAGATTTTTCAAAAATTGCAAAACCCTTGTCTAATTTACTTATGAAAGATGCTCCTTTTGTTTTTGACAGTGCATGTATGTTAGCATTTGAAACTTTAAAGAAACGACTTATTTCAGCTCCGGTGATTATATCTCCGGATTGGAATTTGCCGTTCGAACTAATGTGTGATGCTAGTGACTTTGCAATAGGGGCAGTGCTTGGACAACGAAGAGATAAGATTTTTTATGCCATATATTATGCTAGTCACACTTTGACAGGAGCACAGGTAAATTACACCACCACAGAGAAAGAACTTCTCGCGATAGTATATGCGTTTGAAAAGTTCAGGCCGTATTTGCTGGGTGCAAAAGTGGTGGTGTGGTCGGATCATGCAGCCTTGAGGCATTTATTCGCAAAGAAGGAATCAAAACCAAGGCTGATTCGATGGGTACTTTTGTTGCAGGAATTCGATTTGCAAATTAAGGATAAGAAGGGCGCTGAGAATTTTGTGGCAGATCATCTGTCCCGATTGGAAAATGATCGTATTGAAAAAGGGGAAATTTTAGATTTATTTCCCGATGAGCATATTTGTGCTGTATTTTCCTGTGAAAATTCTGTACCTTGGTTTGCTAATATTGCTAATTTTCTTGCAGGGGGCTTTATGCCAAAGGATTTTTTATGGCAGCAAAAGAAGAAATTGCGTGCGGATGCGAGACACTACATATGGGATGATCCCTACCTCTTCAGATTATGTGCTGACCAAGTGTTAAGACGGTGCATCTCAGATGCGGAGACCAGTGCAATTATCACAGCTTGTCACAGTGGAGAAGCTGGTGGACACCATGCACCAAATCGAACGGTATCGAAAATTTTATCCTCTGGTTTTTATTGGCCTACTATGTTTAAAGATGTGCAAGTTTTTGTGAAAACCTGTGATAGGTGTCAGAGAGTAGGTAACATTTCTAAGAGAGATGAGATGCCTTTAACCAATTTGCTAGAGGTAGAATTGTTTGATTTGTGGGGGATAGACTTTATGGGACCTTTTCCGGTTTCTTATGGGTATGAGTATATTTTGGTAGCAGTGGACTATGTGAGTAAATGGGTAGAAGCAATAGCCACTAGAACTTGTGATGCCAAGGTTGTTCTGGAATTTTTGAGAAAGAATATATTCACCCGTTATGGAGCTCCTAGAGCAATTATTAGTGATGGAGGTAAACATTTTGTTAACCACCAATTTAAGGCTTTATTGCAAAAATTTGGAGTTAGGCATAAGGTAACCACCCCTTATCATGCTCAAGCTAATGGGCAGGTTGAAGTGTCTAATCGGGAACTTAAGGCCATCCTAGAAAAGACTGTGAATTCATCTAGAAAGGATTGGTGTATAAGGTTGGATGAAGCTTTGTGGGCATACCGAACTGCTTTCAAAACCTCTATAGGATTATCCCCATTTAGGCTTGTTTTTGGCAAATCCTGTCATCTCCCTGTCGAATTAGAACATAAGGCTTATTGGGCAACCAAGTTTTTAAATTTTGATATTAAGAGTGCAGGTGAGAAGAGACTTCTCCAGATGAACGAATTGGAAGAAATACGCTACTGGTCGTACCAACAAGCAGAGAAGTATAAGGCAAACACAAAAAAATGGCATGACAAGAAATTAGTTCCAAAAGAATTCACTCCAGGTATGAAAGTACTTTTATATGACAGCAGGTTGCGTTTGTTTCCTGGAAAGTTAAAATCTCGGTGGAAGGGGCCATATGAGGTTGTGAAAGCTGATCAGTTTGGAGTGATCACGTTGAAGCACCCGAATGGTGAAAATGAGTTTAAGGTCAATGGACACCGTGTGAAGCCTTATTTTGAATCAAAATATGATGAGGCTTTGGCAATTGTCCACCTCGCGGATCCTTAATGGTTTTAAAAGTCCAGCTGCGGACTTGTTAAATGCAGAACTTTTTCTCCACTTATGTTATTTGGTATCTATAGTTCTTTTATTTAGGTAGTTAATCCTGTTTATTTTTGTTGAGATTGGCTGATTTGTCGTCATAAGAAAATTATGTTGTTAACGGGAGACTGTTCGAGGTTTTAATAGCTGAAGTTTTGAGTGTTTAATGAAGTATGTTTGCATGTTTGCAGGTAGTCACGGTGGTAATGGATATTAGTCACCACCGTGACCAAGGGCGAATGCAATCTGGAATCAAAATATACATATGTCACGGTGGCAACCTATCTTGGTTATCACTGTGACCATATGAGGAAGCCATTCTGGATTGGAATTTTTCATACCTCACGGTGGCAATGGTATTTGGTTACCACCGTGACCAAAAGGTAAGTCCTATTCTGTTTTGAGAGTGCACATGTCACGGTGGCAATTGAATATGCTTACCACCGTGACCAAAAGACACTTCCATTCTGTTTTGCAATTCTTGTATGTCACGGTGACAAAGAAATTGGTTGTCACCGTGACCAAGGGGCATTTAAATTCTGGATTACAATTTTAAGGATCTCACGGTGGCAACCTATTTGGTTACCACCGTGACGCACGCGTAGATTTGTTTTAAAATGCCAGATTTTCATGTTTTATTTCTCACTCACCCGCACATCGCACTCTCAAACATTTAAATCTTCCACTTCATCTGTTTTTCGAACTACCAATCTTTCTTTTAGGCTCCGATTTCTGCCAACCTACAACAAGTAAGTAATTCGATTTTTTCTTCTTTTCTTTCTCTTTCTAATTTTGCATTTAGTTTCTTTTCGTGTTGTTCTTTTCCCTGTTCTTGTCTTTACAATAGCGGTATGTTAGAAATCTCTTTATTTCTCCCCACTGAAGATTGACTTCTGTTTAAGCTTTGAATTTATGTTGGGGGGTATTCTAAATTCTTATCTTCATCCTCAATTTCAATCTCTGATGCTAAATCCATGAACGAGTTGAGTTGGAATGTTAGGGCAAATGGGTGTGTGTATAATTTAAATTGCAATTTCTCTTAAAATTCTTGGTTCATAATGCAAATTGTTGGGTTTTAATTGCTTACTCTGTGTTGTAATGCATGGTTTTTGAAAATATGGGTTGTTAGTATGATCTATGAGCTTCAAGTTGGTCATATAACTATCTGCATACCAGGTGTTTGACTAAATGTCTGAATGAATGATTTTCCTATTTTTCCCAATTTTTGCCAATATGAAATACTAAGACTCTTTCGCAATAACGTTAAAATGAGTTTATTGTTCTCATCTATCCATTTTGCCTGTTGACAGTGGCTCAATTTCTCTTAACCATTGATTGCATTTTGCTACTGGTGATTCTGTGTGTCACAAAGCATCTACTCATCACCTTTGCCGCATTGTACATATGTCATTTGCATTCTTCTTGCAGTCTGGCATCTGTTATGTTATTCATTTTGCAATAGAGAGATTGTTTAACAACTTAGCAGGAGTTTAACATTATGCTTTATTTTAAATCAATTACTGTTAATGCCCATAGCATGCTATTGAATTTCGTTTCCCATGTTGTGCAGTGGCTCCTAAGCGTAAAAGTTCAGCTCTTGCCTCTAGTTCATCAGGACAAACGTCCAGCCAGCCTACGGTCGATATCTCCCATGTCCCTTCCTAGGTTCCACTCAGTCAGAAAACTCCATACGCGCTGTTTACCAAATGCTCGTACATTCCAACGAGCTATTTGGATTTTGATCTATTGGAAAAGCTGGGAATAAAAAATGATGTACAGCGGCTAATTTCTAATATTGGTTGGGAGAGGTTGTTTGCGATTAACGAGAAAGTCTATCCGGGGTTGATAAGGGATTTCGTGTCGACTGTGCAGTGTCGGATCGGCCGCGATCTCTCTCAAGATCCTGGAAGGGTAACTTTTTTTCTGGAGGGTACTAAGTATGAGCGCACTTTTGTCGACTTTTTTGAAATGCTAGGTTTCTCTGCCCTCGCTCCAGACTGTTTTGCGGATTATGACAAGGAAACCGCCTGGGCAATCATTAGAGATTCTGTGACAGCCACGCAATATGTATCAGGCCAGACAAAGGCCCACCATCTTGATACTCATACTATGCGGATCCTACATCGATTTTTCTCACTATCTTTCTTGAGTCATGTGGACTCACCAGGGCAGGTAAATTTACGAGAAGCATTATTTCTCGCTTGTATGGTGCGGGGTGTGCAAATTAATGGGGCACCCCATCTGTGGCATAAGTTGGAGGAGATGCAATGGCATCCCAAGAAGGTGAAAAAGATTGCTTTGGGAGGATTAGTCACAGTAATCGCTAAGGCTGTGCATCATCCCTTGCGGAAACCTAAGCCACTCTCCTCCACTGCGACTATTGACAAGAAGCTGTTGAAGAACATGAAAGTCGTAGTGGACGACGCGACGACTAGACACGGATACAGATTGACTACCCGCGACGAGTATCTGCAGGGAGTGCAGCGGGGTCTAGGAGGCTTGCCCTATGAGCACGCGGACGATCCTCCAGCACCTCCAGCACCTCCAGCACCAGAGCCTGTGCATTTATCTTCACAACATTACGACGCTCTGATGGCTCGCATGGACATCATTGCTGCGTCAGTGGATACCCTTGCCACATCTGTGGGCAACATCTCAGCGTCCCAGGCAGACATGCAGTCCCAGATGGATCAGCTGATCCAGGGATTTTTCGCCTGGACTGCACGGGCTGATACCCATTTTCCACCGCCACCGCCACCTCCAGAGATATGACCAGGGAGACCTATTATCTTTTGTTTTATTTTTATATGTATTTGCATATTAACTGTGTTTTGTAATTATTTTTAACTTGCTGGGGACAGCAAGGTATTAAGTGGGGGGTAGGATGACTAACTCCAACAGCTTAATATGTAAATAATTATTTCATTTTCTTTATGTTTCTGCATGTTTGATGTTTGATCTTAATTATATTTGCATATTTGTTGAGTTCAGATGATTTGAATACTTAATTGTGGTTGTGAAAAAATTTCCTATCTTAGTTTAGCTTGCCTCTAGTTATTCCTGTTGTGAATGTTTTGAACTTTAAGTTGTGAATGGAATTTCTTAAATATCAATATTAGCAAACGAGTAGTTAGAAGTCTTAGAAGCAAATTGAATCTCAATTGGTCATATATTTTGTGATTTCCAATCTTTTATGCACTATAGGCTTGTTTGTAAAAATTTGAAAAAATCCGGTGCGTAAGAGTTTTTGAGTGAAGGAATGGTAGGATAATTAGAACCTTCCTCATCACCCTTCGAAACATGATAACAACTTAAACAAGTTTAGGACATGATTAAGGCAATTTGTTCTTTGATAGCCACTTTTGAACAAGCTTTAGACTTACCTGTTTATATTATTTCCATTGCTAGCCCCGTTGAGCTGATTTAGTATGCTAAAAGCGTACTACGAAATTTTCTTGTTACACTATTATTTTACCATTTAGCCTAAATGCCTTTGCCTACCCGTTTCTAAGAATTTGCCACTCTAGGATTGGGTTGGAATATCATTGAAAGTTGAATAAGAGTATCTATTGTTGAAATAGTGGAAGTGTGAGAAGAATTGTTGAATTTTGTGGGCATTATTTAGTATGGTGTTAAACTTTCCCTCATTAAATGGGTATAAGAAATTCTAGACTTTGGGTACCCCAGAAAAAAAAAAAAGAAAAAAAAAAGAAGAGAAAGAAAAATAAAGAAAAAAGAAAAGAAAAAAAAACTGATGATGAAAGTTTGATGAGTTCTGTGGTTTCTATTGGTCAATTTTGATGTATAGAATATAGAAAAATTCAAGTGTGGGGTACCTTTGAGTAGAGAAAGATATACTCATAATTACGGAATTGGATTTAAAAGTGAATTAAAAGGGAAATTCATCATTTTGTTGTTGTTGAGTTCAATGCATATTATGTATGGAGAAGTAGACAACATTGGAAATTATGGGTGAATTGAAGGTAGGATCTGGACAATTTTGTTCAGTTTGGTTAGTTGAATTTTAGGTAAAGTGGCAAATTTTTAGTTTGAATTCTTTAACTTTTCTTGTTAGCCAATACCTTAACCTAACATTACAACCCTGGAATAAGTCCTTTTGATTCTATTATTGGTTTGAGTTGTTTAAGTGGAGATGACCCTTGTGGTTCCGGTGCTAAAGGAGAGGCGTATGATTATCCTGAGTTTTAAGCGCGAAACCTATATGCGAATTCATTTGCATATTTAATTTCTTTGCTCAATTACTGGAATGCATTGGGTGTTTTGTTTTGAAAAGAGAAAATTGGTTTTGAGCCTAGCACACACACGTGTGAAATTACTTGATATAAATTGATTTGAGAATTTGTAACTAAGACCCTTCTACTTGGTGCTATGATTGTTGTCAAGTTTTCATATTCTGAGTTAGAGTTTGAAATTTCAGGAATGTGGATAATTCGTTTACTCGAGGACGAGCAAAGTCTAAGTGTGGGGTATTTGATAACTTCAATTTAGTGTTTAGATTTGGTAGTGTTTTCGTATGATTTATGGTGTTTAGTAGTGTTTATTATCGTGATATGCTCATTTTAGATTAATTATGTTAATTTTAATAAAATTTGAGTTTTTATATAATTTTTGTTAGTTTTTGATTAAGTTTAATTTAGTGCAGCATTTTTAGGTACCTCACGGTGGTGATGAATATGGTCACCACCGTGACATGCAAAGGAGTTAGGCAGAATGCAGGAGTAACATAGGTCACGGTGGTAACCAAAGTACTCACCACCGTGACATGTGTATTCATTGGGCAGTATGCAGACCTGTTATGGGTCACGGTGGTAACCAAAGTACTCACCACAGTGACCTAGTTCGCCCCAAGGCAGAAGCAAGTGAGAAATTATGTCACGGTGGCAAGGTAATCTGGTCACCACCGTGACATAGGAAATGCAGGACAGAAGCAAAAAGTTGAGCAGGTCACGGTGGCAACCTAATCTTGTTACCACCGTGACCCCTATCCCACACGCAATCCAGATTCACCTTCTGAACACCTCATGGTGGCAACTAATATGGTTACCACCGTGACCCATCGCGATTTAAAAAGAAAAGTTTCTGATTTTGAGAAGGGGCTGCTAGTAAAAATCTATTTTTCGAGTTAGGGTTTTAGAGATAGATTTTCGGGATAGTTTTTCAGTTGTTCTTAATTAAGATTTCGGATTTTATCTAGGGATTGGAGTTTGCAATTCAAGAGTTTTTACATTAGAAATACCTAGTTTTAGTTTCAAGAGGAGTTTTTTTTTACATTCAGAAAATTTCCAGATTTTCTCCATTGAAGATTTGAAGAAGGAGATTGAGAAACTAAGGGTTCAACGGGATCTACACCTCAATGAATTTCTGGGTTTATTCTTTCCCCTTTCCTTTTGATTTTGTAATGGATTGTGAGTAGTTTTTAGTTGTTTGGGGGATCTCTGAATCTCCTACCCATGATGTGAATTCTGAACATCATTGAATTTAAATATGATTGAATGGTTTATTTCACTGGTATTTATTATTGATTTATGGAATTTATTTTATCAAGTTAATTTCCAGTTTTGATGAATGATTTATTGCATTATCTTTGTTGGTTATTGAATTGTATGGATTGAATACCATGGTTATATATATTCAGTTTTTATCATTTTTGCTGTGTCTTTTGGATGACTCCGATTGGGAATCTAGAAGTGCAGGATTTTGTGATTTAAGACTTGAATGGTGAGTGGGATAATTAAGTTTTGGGTTATTTGACTCCGTATTGGGAAAGTAAACCAAACTTAGGATTTTAGACCCGTGCATAGGCTGATTATGTGGCTGACTCCGTTTTGGGATGTCATATAATTTGAGTGGCTGACTCCGTTTGGGAAGCCTGGGTTAAGAGGGTTATCCCGAATTCTTTCATAAATAATTCTTGGATTAATTTTGTTCACATCTGGGTATGGGGTGGATGAGTGAACCTGAGCAACGTTTGTTTAATTCTGAATTCTTATCTTGTTAATTTTTCCGTCATTTAGTTTATTGCAATTGTTGCTATTAGTTTAATTTAATTATTTCTGTTTGTTTATTTTGGTTACTTAAATCCTTTGTTTTTAATCAGTAGTTAATTTAATTAATTCAAACAATTGGGAATTCTTTAGCATACATTGGATTTTCATTACTTGTGCACACAGTCCCTTGGGTACGATAACTCGGAGTCTTAATTTTACTCCATTATATTACTTGTCGATTCAGTACACTTGCTGAGGTCGTGTCAACGAGGTATATTCATGAAAATACAGTGTCTCCTATTATGATTATCTGTATCAGAATTACTATAACTCAGTTCAATACAACCGCCGATAGGGCGTCCATCAAATATTGCCGCCGACAGGGCGTATATTCAAAATGCCGCTGACAGGGCGTACACTCTAATATTCAACACTGAAATCGATTAAGCCTACTCGGCCGTTACGCCATCGAACATTTTATAACCTGAGTGTTCAAATCGATTAAGCTCGGTCATAAATCCCAACAACTTTTTATTTTGGAGAGCTCGTTCAGTCGAACCACATATGACGACCATAGAACACCGCCGACAGGGCGCACATTCAATAATATCGCCGATGAGGCATACATCCTCATGATCGGCATGGATCACATTTTTAACACTGACTCGGTTGTAATGCCATTAAGCACTTCGTGACCAAAGCATCTATTTTCACTAAGCTCAGACATAGTTCTCGAACACATTTTGTTCTTAACCGAAGAGTCCGGCTATATTCATTAAGATAAATAAAATACCAATACAGCATAAAGAGATCGTTCGGGAGCAGCGCCACGACGACATCCAGTAATTCAATTACAACTCAAAAATGTATATCAGGTTGGAAATCGCATTCAAAATGTCATTCAAATCATGCCAAATGATGATTTAAAGAATTCGATAACGTGAGCAAAAATAAATTCAGATTTCATTCAAGTTAAAAGAAAAGTACAAAGATCATTCATCCGGATACACTTCGTCCAGCCAGGACCAGTCCATATCCGAATGACGTTGTTTAACAGCATCAGAAAGCTTCTGACTAAATGCGAGGCATTTATCGACGGCCAACTCCACGGACTTGTACTCGAGATCGGCGAGTTTCTCCTCTAGTTCGGCTTGACCGCGCTTTGTTTCATCGAGCTCCATCCGAAGACTCGATAGCTCGGTCTCCATTTCCTCCTTCCTCCTACCACTTTTCGCTGCTTTCTCCAGTGCCTCGAAAATATTATTCTTGGCCTCTTGCTCTCTGATCTCGGCATCCAGAGCTCTCTTTTCAGCCTCTTTTAACTTGGCTTCCGCGGTATTGGCTCTAAAGCGCTGCCCGGCGATAGATCAGGCTTCCCGATTGTAAGCCATGATCAGGTGGTTCATCTTCCCTATAACGGCACCGCTCAGCATTGAAGCCTACACAAGCATAGAAAACGGTGAAAAGAGCACGACATTTTATAAAAAAATCAACTAGAGGAAGGATATCAAAGAATAGCTAACCTCAACTTGGTGTCTCTTGATGGCAAGGCTCAAGTCCTCGGCTTTCCAGCGTGACATAGGGCCAACCTTATGAGGGATACAAGCGAGCTGGTGAACAAAGTCACAAAAGCCCGGATTTTGTTCGGAATACGCATCTCCTTCCTCTTTCAATTGAGTGCATATTTCATTGGCAAAGGTTCTAAAATCCCTTCTCTGAGAATGGGGATCCGAGGTGCCAGCGGCGGCGTCTCCTTCCGGGGAAAGAGGCCCAGGTGGGGTCTGCGGGTCAACCGACGGCATCCGAGCAGTTGGGATGGGGGTGAAGTGTCTTCTAGCACAATAGTTGGTATTGTGCTAGAAGATTGAGTAGGATCGGTTGGAACTGGACCTGCGGCGGCAGCAGTAGCTCCCATGCTGGACTCCCCTGGCGCTGACCCGGCAGTTTTCTTTTGACGCTTTGCCTTCATCATCTCAACCATGCTTGGTCTCTCTGCTCGTTTCATTTCTGCAAAACACCAAACAATGAGAGAGTATTAGAACTGAAGAATCGATAAGAGAAGGTACCTCTTCTTGGGCGGCAAGAAGAGGTTGTTCGGTCCAAACCAAACATAAGTTGATCTCTAATATCGATCTTGTCCGACGCTAAAGCTCTCCATCGGGCTAGAGTTCGTTCTTCCTCCTTGGAAAGAAGGATGGGATTGTCGTTCTTATTTACATATCGACCCCACGTCGTTCGGAAAGGAAAGTCATTGTCGCTCTCGACGACAAAGAATCAATTTTTCCAATTCTTCAGAGATTCGGGATTTCCCCTAAACACCCCGTAACCAGCTCGGGCTTGGACATAATTGTGATCTTCAGTAGTGATTCGGAGCCCCACCACATGGGTAGCCTGAAAGAGCCGAACTGTTAGTTTGATGTCGTTGTCTGCGGCCCACATTTGCAAGGCGGATATGGTTCGCCAAGCATTGGGATGAATCTGGCTCATGGTTAAACCATAGTGATTCATCAGCTCGACCTCAAATGTAGTAGGAAGAAGGCTCATCCCTGCTTCGAAATCGGCCTCATACACAGTTATGGTCTTCTTGCCTGAGAACTTTGTATTAGCTCGGAGGCTGGCTCCAGGCACTCGGATCTTGTAGCTCTCAGGAATCCCTAATCTTGCATGAAGCTCGACCATTTCACTGGTTCTCACAATCGAACCAATACTACTTACTCGAGGATTCCTTTTTGGCTCTTTCCCTCTAGGCTTATTTGGTTGGCTGGTACTGGGAGACTCTAGGATATCTTCGTGTAAGAGTCCCTCTTCGACTCTTTGGCTCTCAGTTGAACCCTCAGAAGCACTCATGGTGAAAAAGAGAAGAAAAAAGATGAAATACTAGCCTGAGATAGGAAGGAGAGATCTAGAAGACGTAAAATGCCAAGGGATGCTTGAGATAGTAAAGACTGAACAAGAAAGAACTAGAGCGAAAAATGCTGGAATCCAATCTGAAATCCCTAAGAAAATTGAAAGTGGAAGAAAGGAGAAGAAGCCACTATTTACATGAGAACGGAACCACTCAGACGAGGACAGATGTCATGCGTTGATTGAGTGAACTGGCAATAATTACTCCTTGCGCGGTTATCGAAGAGGCGCCATCATCTCAGGGCCTAGCACAGCCGTTGGATCACAGTTCACGAAGCGACTGCGCACAGTGAACGACGCGTCTGTCCACGCTTTTCAAAAGTCACGCGCACAGCTGTCAACAAGGCAGTTTGAGTGGGCCCACGTGCGCTCTCTGGGAATGTTTGGTCAACGCTCCTATAACATGAATGTTATCATCTGAGGGGGGGGGGGGGGGACTAATGATAACCGGACTCTTCGAGTCATAGCCCGGTATGTGTTTAACCGAACATGAATCGTATGTCGAACTTGTATGACATGAGTCCGGCAATCAGAAACGTCGACAATTACTATAATAGTTGCTCGGTTCCGGTAACAGTTCGGTAATGAATTATGGGAAATCATCAGTAACGAATATTTCCCAGATATTGAAGAGATCCTAATCTTATAATGATGGAAAGTACCAAGAATCACTCAACAAATCTTCACAAATCGGGAATCAAGCATCAATCAAGAGATTAAGGTGATTTTCTCCTATTCAAGAGATTATCTCCTATTTCGCACAGCTCTATATAAAGGAAACCATCAGGTACATTGTCCTCTCTCTGATTTTTCAGACAAGAAAGCTTTTATTTTGTCAATTAACTAACTTGATCGTCGGAGTCTCCCTGGTCGGAACACTCGACGGGTTTTTGGTTCTTTTCAGGTGAATCAAGAGAAAGACGAACAGAAGATTTCACTTGTTATCAAGCACCTACCCAATTGCTAGGCAGCAATGAATCCCGTATTAAGTGATGCTATAATTTCTCATAAAAAGAAAAAAAAATGATGCTGTAATCGTAAAGCTTCGAAAATTATACTGTTCGTATTTTAATATATAATATAGTTGCGCAACTTCATCATAAATGATATTGGTAATTAAAAGGCAAAAGGTATAAATTACTGTAATATTTGATAAAAAAATATAATTTTATCTCTAATACACTACAAGAAAATCGCAAAATAGAGACGGAATTCCATCTCTAAACCCAAATAGCGACGGACACATATAGTCGCTATTTTGGCCGTTGTTAATTTTAGCGACCGAAAATTTTCGTCTCTATTTTTAGAGACTGAAATTTATTTTTCGTCTCTAAAAATATAAACGGAAATTTGTTTTCCATTTCTAAAATTAGAGACGAAAAAATAGTTTCCGTCTCTAAAACATAGACGGAAAATAAATTTTCGTCTCTATTTTTTAATAATTTTTTTGTTTGAATATAAATAATAGTAAATAATATTAAAATTATAATAGCCAAAATTATTATAATAAAACAAGTAATAATTAAAATAAGTAGATTTAATAAAAATGTAATTAATAATTTATTAATATATATATATATTTTAGTAATACTACAAATAAACGTACGTAGTAGAATAAATTAAAACAGTAACTAAACTGGGGGTCAATGTGGACAATCAGCCGACGGTGCTTGCGTATCATCAAGTAATCTTCGGCTAATGAAATCTTCTAATCTATTAATACGGCTCATCAACATGTCGACTGTGCTGCGAAACTCAATGACTTCATTACTAGTTGCCGCACACCTACTAGCTATAGTCGTAGAGGATGAGGAGGCATGCGAATAGCAAGTATTCGCATACAAAACCCAAACCGAAAATTCATCCACGGCAATCCCTACCACCAGCTGTCTCATAAAATACCCGAGCATGGTCCACATTCTCAAGATCCACTTGCTGACTTTGAAGACTTTCTAGTACCTGTTTCTGTAATAAAAATTATTCGAATGTTATTTAGTATTAAAATAAAACTAAGAAGATATAAAAAAAATAATAAATTGTAAAATTAACATACATTAACTTGTCTAACTCGGTCGCTGACGAACGTCACACCGTCATGATTTCACGTATGCGTGTGCAAAAATAACTTATGAGGATAAGGTGTCCTGCCCATGGTAGACTCCTGTAAACAACTTATAGGTTAATAAAATTTAGATAAAATTTTCCTTAAATTTGTAACAAACCTACTGTATAAAAATCACAAAAGTACTTATATATTACTATTTTAATGCCAACAAAATACAATTCTAACTCCTGACACAATAACACTTGTATATAAGTTAATAAAATTTCAGCGGAATTTTTCTTAAATTTGTAGCAAACTTCCTGTATAAATTTCACAAAAATACTCATATATTACTATTTTAATGCCAACCAAATACAATTCTAACTCCTGACACAATAACACTTGCATATAGGTTAATAAAATTTCGGCAGAATTTCCCCTAAATTTGTAGCAAACCTCCTGTTAATTTAAGTATCAAAAAAATACATTTATATTTCTATTCTCCACCATCAAAATCCAAACTCCTTACACAATATTTTTCCTATCCTCCTTTATTCAATCAAATGTTCGGTCTATTATCAAGAGTTGTATTTGTTGCAATAAAAAAACTCTTAATGCACTAATTAGTTGCATTTATTGCAATAAAGAGTTGCACATATAAAGTTAGATATTTGAATACTTACAAGTCTGTCAACATGCTCATGATGGGACAATGTTCCTCCAGTGTGTAAAAAAATACTAACTCCCTCCTGTCCTCCCCACCTATTAGTAGAATTCCGATCGGTAATAGAAAGGGCCTCGGTTGATGATTAGTACTGCATCCAATTTGCCCAAATGTCTTCATTTATATACCGTGGTCGTTCATCTTTAGCGTGCATCCTGTTAAGCATGTCTTTGTAACGTACACAGGCCCGTTTCTCCCATACATCATACACAGTGTGATCAACAATAGAATCCCAATAAAAAGCTTCCTGAGGGATTAAAAAAAAATACCAAAAATGAAAGTCATAAAATATATATTTGTAAACTACGTTTACAATTTAAATAATATATGAATTAACATACAATAATTAAAAAAAATAAAGTATTTTTTTTTACCTCAAACTCCTAAAAATAAAACATTTTTGTTTTCTGAGAGATATTCTTCCGTAAAAAATCATTAAATTCATTTCTCTCCTCAAATGTACCAGTTATCGAGCGGGAGCAAGTACTAGATGGGATAAATCTAATTGATAAGTAATGTCATAATGTGTTCAAATTAAACATTACATAGTAAATATAAAAACGAAAATTAATAACTCACTGTTGTCCTTCAATTACAATATATATTCGTCCATCCACACCAACCGATCCAGGCAAAGGACCTTCAACTGTTTCAGGCGATGATCTCTGAGATGGTATAGGCGGAGTCTCTGTAGTAGGTGCTTCAATCGATGAAGTACCAGTAGTAGATGTTGGGTATAGGTAACTTGGAGGTAAAGAATCCGTGCCTATATGGGTACGTGCAGATGCAGGAGACAACGATCCCTCCCTTTGACTCACAGCTCCGAATACTGATGGACGCACCCTCAGCCTTAGAGGTTGCATAGTAGTAGTCTTCCTCTTATTATTCATTTTTTTACCTGAAAATCTTAATAAACATACATCAGTTGATTATAAATAGCTAAAGTAATAAAATTAAGATAATATTTAGCTACATTTATATATTAAACAGACATAATTAGACATCAGTTGATTATTAGATATTCATAATTATCCGTGACAATAATGAATATTATAATTTTGAATTAAATCAAACATAAAGTAATAAATTGTATTTAGATTATGGATTTTACTCACGTGTGCAAGGAATTATTCGCTATCATCACTTAGATGTAATTCATTACCACAATTATCTTCATTTTTCGAATAATTAGAATCAAATTCACTTTCAATTCAGATGTAGACTTATCATCCTCGTCGGATGCAATATCAACAAATTCATTGTCAACATTGATCAAAGATTCATTATCTTCATATAGCAGGCTTTTATTTATTTTATGACCCTTCACTTCCTCTTCCTGAAAGGCTTCGCTTTCAATTCGTTTATTTTGTCTCGTAGCTTTCATTTCAAATATGACTATGGGTTTTACCTTACAAACTGTCAACCAATCTATCTTATCTCATCTTAGGCTAGAAAAAAGGGAGGTAATACACCTGGATTGCTTGCATTGCCAACACAAAAGGTTCAAAATTAGGAAATCTTCTTCTTTGATTGATTTCAACCAAGCTGTAGCTGCTTTGCACTTTTGTTCTGACATTAAGTATTGGATCAAACCATTCACCCTTAAATAGCACAAAACATTTTATTGGCAAAGCGGGGTATTCAATTTTCAATATCTCCATAATTTTACCATAATAATCCATCAATTCACCCTGAATGCAAACTCCACTGTTTATAGTTACCCTGTTATGACTATGAGATTGCGTATGATATTTGTATCCATTCATGAAATAAACTGGGTAAGATTTAATAGTCCGCAATGGTCCTTTCACAAGATCAGAGATGAAATTGTTTTCAATTGTATTTTTTGACACCTACAGAATGTAATTGTATATTATCATTTAATATTGTCATGAAAAAATGTCTTTTATGTATATTTGAAGTCAACACTTACATATGTCTTGAACCATAAATGAAAGTGCTTTTCAACTTCCTTATTGATGTCATTTTATGTTATTTCTGGCATAAGCTCCCGTAACCATTCCTCATTTAAACTACAACCAACAACAATATAAGTTACATATCCATCTTGATGGCATTAAATAAATGATCAATTTCAAACTATCAGTTACACTTACTACACAAATGGTTGAACTTCTTGGCAATTCAGTAAGATGTAACCATGTGCAGCCTCTAATTCATATTCTAGCATTCTTCTGGTTGAACGTCCATGTAATCGACCAGGATATGTGAATATAGTTAAATTTCTATCATTTGCACTTGTTTGGCCTCCATCGTCATTACGAGGAACCTTTCGGCGTCTTGTGCTGACATGCAGCTCAAAGTAATGGGAACAAAATATACTTGCTTCTTCGACCAAGTACGCATTGCATATTGAACCTTCTATTCGTGCTTTATTTTTGACATTTTTTTTTCAAATGATACAAATACCTACATGGCAATTGTTATTCAAGTTACTAATCATAACAAATTATAAGTTCATATATATATATCAACCATTTGGATTTACCTTTCAAAGGGATACATCCATCTATATTGAACGGGTCCTGCCAGTTTGGCCTCATGTGCTAGATGTACTGGTAAATACTTCATAATGTCAAAGAAGCTCGAAGGAAAAATTCCCTCTAATTTGCAAAGGATTACTGGAATTTCTAATTCCAATTTTTCCATGATAACCATCTTTATCTCAGATGATGTTAAGTTTTTGAAAAATAAACTTAACTCAATTTTAGCTTTCCAAACTTTATGAGGCAATAATTCCCGAAAAGCAACTGACATCAGCCTTTGCATGAATACATGGCAATCATGGCTTTTCATTCTGAACAATTTATACTTCCTCATGTTAACACACCTTGCTAAGTTTGAAACATATCCATCTAGAAACTTTATACTTCTTATCCATTTACATAAAACTTCCTTTTGTCTTTTGTGCAAAGTATAACAAGCTTTTGGATATTTACCCATTCGAGAATCTCTATCTAACTCATTTCTTTTGCAATATAATTTTAAATCAGCACATGATTTTGCATTATCTTTGGTCCTCCCTTCAATATTCATTATCGTGTTGAAGACATTGTCGAAAATGTTTTTTTTCTATATGCATCACGTCCAAATTATGCCGGATCATATTTGATTTCCAATATGGCAAATCCCAGAAGATACTACGTTTTCTCCAACCAAATTTTTTAGAAATGCTACTATTGACTTTTTCAGGTTCAACTTTTGTAACTTTCAGCAAGCCCAATTCATCAATCTCTTGTAAGATTTCTTCACTAGATCTATTAGGTGGAGGAGGGGCATGGATTGTTGGCTCAAAAGGCTAATTTATAGGTTTTGATGTATTAACAAAACATTTGCACTTAGTCAAATTGGGCTTTTCTTTAGCTTGAATAATGCAGGTCCAAGTTTCAGGGTCTGATGCAGAGTGCTATATCAAATACAAAATAGATGCGTTCGTGTTCTACAGCTATTAGAGCAGACTTACAGCATTAAAGGTTTATTAGGAAATAAAATTTGTAAAATCATTCTTGAGGAATCCACACACTCACAGTACGTTAATTACATTATTTTATGCATTTAAAATATTTTACAAATCACATCTTCATTCAAATTAAATTTATTTCTTTCCTAAAGTTAATTTTTCATAATTATAGTCATTTGAAAAAAGAAAGAGAGCTGTTAATTTCAACTAATTTTTCTTATTTAAGGAAACATAAAATCTGGATGATTATTCTTTCAAACAGCTTTTAATTAACTAAGGAAACAAAAAATTAAATCTCTTATATTGTGGAAACATTTTTAAAGGATTAAATTCACACCTAACAACTATAATTTTCAGCTATAGAAAGGAGTTTTATTGGTGTGTTTTATTAAGAGAGTGAAAAACGTTTTGTTCTAACTGGGTTTTATCTTGTAAGTTTTTTATTCCTTCATGTACATTCACGATCACATCTCCTCAATATGATTATAGTTTTTATATTGTAATCATGTTAGTGAGGTTTATCAAATTTGTGAGATAAGATGGTGAGGTTAGGTTGCTAGAACCTAGGAAAATAAACTAGCAAGTGTTTAGGTTCTTTTACTTGGGAAAAAGTGCTAAGTGTTTTGATCATTTTACTTTGGAAAAATGATTAAGTATTTTTAGAGTTTTCACTTGGGAAGAAAAACTTGGGGTAGCTACTTGTAACAGCCTTTTGACTCTTGCCCGTAAATAGAGTCACATTAGAAAGAGAGAAATTCTTAAGACGAGTTGTCTTAAGGAGAGGATGTAGGCATTGGCCGAACCTCTATAATTCGCGGTGTTAAATTCTCTATCCCTTACTCTCTTTTTATTTTGTACTCTATAATTTTTATGCTGAAATTAACTGTTCTGTATCTGTTCTGTGTTCTATAGAACAGAGTCAAAAAATTACCTGTGTTCTGAAAAATGGGATGAAATTGATTTTTTTAAATTAATTTATCCAATGAAAGTCTGATTTTTTCTCACTAATAATTTCGTCCATATGTGTTGTTTTTAATGGTAAAGGATAATTAAAAAGTTAATTTAAGTAAAATGCATAAAAAGGATTTATTATGGTGATGGTATTTTGCATATCAATTGTCTGTGTTCTAATATGTCCAGATCACGAAAAATTATGAAATGATCTATTCACCCCCCCTCTAGATCATATATTTGGGACTCACATGGATAACTTTGTACTTAATGAACCTTTGTTTCTTTCATCTAAAAGGGTGATTTGAAGGAAGAAATTTTCTGTGATTATCAAACCACGATATTTTACACCCATTAGTAAGATAAAAAGCATCCGAATCATTGACACAGTAAGGGCAAGCTAATTTCCTCGCTGTGCTCCAACCAGACAGTATAGCATATGCAGAAAAATCACTAACTATCTACATCAAAACTGCTCTCATCATAAAATTCTGTTTAACGGACTCATCACATATTAGCACACCGAATTCCCATAGTTGTTGCTATTCAGAAATCACTGGTTATAGGAATACATCAATCTTCTGCTTTGGATTCTTCGGGCCCGGAATAACCGCTGTTAAAAATATGTAAGTCTCACTCGTACACATCCATGAAGGCAAATTATAAGGAATTATTATGATTGGCTAAGATGAATATTGTTGGCCTGATTGCCTAAAAGGCTGAAAACCATCAGTGCTTAAACCCAGCCTCACATTTCTACTATCAGCAGCAAAGTCGGGGTGAATGTTATTGAAATGTTTCCATGCAACTGCATCCGATAAATGACTCATTACTCCATCCATCTGTTCATGTTCATTATGCCATCTCATGTGAGATACAGTAACATCAGATGAATACAGCCTCTGAAGTCTTGGAGTAATAGAAAAATAATACATCCACTTCCATGGTACTAATTTCTGCTTCCTATTAGCATTTATTGGCTTAAACCTCAGTTGATTAAAAAATTTGCAATCCATTAATTCCATATCAACTCCCTAGAAAATCATACATCCCAGCCGATAGCAATCAATTTTTTCTATTGGCAAACCAAGATCCCGAAGCAACTTCTTCATATCGTAAAAATTGTCAACCATTTTATTATCCCAGGCAATGATTCATTGTACCAAGCCAGGATTTTATTTAAACTACGATAAAAAAAATATGACCTTTAGATTTGATGTTCAATATTCAAGCAACGGAGCCTAACTATGTCATATTATCACATCCTGACCATAATTTCTAGTCAGTCATTAAGTAAGTTGAAATTTTTTTTTGCAGTTGGGTTGGGTTTTTCTTTGACATTGCCTAAATTGGGCTGAAATAAATTTCTCGCTGCATAAAAAACCATTTGGGCATAGGAATTTTTTGTAGCACAAACATTGCTTGTCATAAAATCTTCCCCCCTTTGAAATTCAGCTTCAACTAGCTCCGGTCTAAATTCTGAACTTCTAGACGTGCTACAAATTATTAGCTCTCCATGCCTTGTCCATTCAAAATAATTGAGTACAAATCCCTTTTTCAGCAAATGGAAATGCACATCCTCCATAGGAAGATAACACATGTGTTTGCACTTTTTGCATGGACATTTAATTTTCGAACCGTCCATGTATGCAGGTTGAGAACTTACATACTCAATAAAAAATTGAACTCTTTCAGCAAACTCAAGGTTAATGTAACAATCAGGAGTTTTTTTTCTATGCATCCAACTTCTATCTAAATTACTCATTATTGATAAACTGTTGTAAAAAAAATCATAATAACTTAGTTAGTATCATGTAATATGCCAATGTAATTCAAATATGTTGTAATATAGAATTTTTCATGCATAATTTTTTAATGCACAAGAATGCTGTAATACACTAATATGTCAATGTAATTCAAATATCATATTTAATTTAAAGTCAATTCTATATTCCTTTTCTTCAAATTTGTAATTAGTTTTATAATATATACCCAAATTTAATATACACAAATATAATATCAAATTAAAACATTGACAATATGCCACAATTTCCCAAAAAAAATGTAAATATAATAAAAATTTTAATGAAATATATATACACAAAATAATAAATATTTACACAAATAAAATATTTAATTAAAAAATTAATACAAATATATACGTATAATTAACAAACTAATTTTAATACAGAAAAATTTACCTCTGGTAAAGCAACCGGTAAGAGAGGGTGGTTCGGCTGCGGCTGCAACAAAAACGCAGCTTCTATTTGATGGATAAAAGAAGTCGGCGCACAGGGGAGCTAAACGCCGAACCAGTTCCGGCGGTGACGGGTACATACAAGAACAAATATAATATAATTTAAAAAAAATGTTTAAGCATAACAACATATGTAATACACACTTACAAAGAAAATTAAACATAATACAAATTTAAACAACATTACATATAATAACAAATATACCACAAATTTATTAATATTTTAACTATAATAACAATATATACAATATAAAAAATATACAAAATAAATACATACATGTTGGAGTCGGGATGCGCCCATGACTTCTCGGGTGGACCCGAAATATATTTGTCAGTCCGGAAATCCTACAAATATGGGAAAAGTTCCATATTTGGTCTTGATTTAGGGATTGTGTCCCTTAATATTCCACTAACATTGTAACTTCCCTCTTAATGCAAAGGGAAGTTACATACTCCCCTTTTAATTGGGGGTAACTCCCCTAATGGAGTTGATGCTCCTATTTATGGAGCATTCATCTCCTTTGGGAGAGGTATGCCTATAAATAGGAGGCTCTTCTTTTGAGGAAGAGAGGGAGAAAGAGTTTTTATACCGAAACTCTGTCGGTTTCGCCTCTCGCCAGTTTTATCACTCCAAGTGGTTTTTAGACTGTGATCAAGCTGCTGTCATCCCACTTGTGGATATCAGCCAGACCAGTGACGCCATAAGAGATCCTTGTAATCGCTTCCGCCAAAGTATCTGCGCTACAAGAGGTATGTAGCATATAACCCGTTTATGTTAATTACCTCCACATATGCATGTGGCATATTGTTATTATTCCTTCAATACACATATATAACACATAATTAAAACAATAATACATATAATTTTAACAAACATGCCACAAAATAAAAAAAAAATTATATAAACATAATAACAATCATAATAGAAGATATATACGCCAAAATAATATATATACAAAAATTTAATGCCAAAATAAAACATTGACAATATGCCAAAATTTTAAAAAAATATATATAAATATAATAAACATTTTAATACAATATATATACACAAAACACTAAATATATACACAAATAACATACCAAATTATAATAACAAATACACATACAATATGCAATAAAATTATAAATAATATAAACATAATCATAATTATAATTCAATATACATACACAAAAAATAACTACATGCACAAATAAAATACCACATTCAAACAATATTACACATAATATACCACAAATTTAAAACAATTATAAATAATATAATAATTATAATACAATATAAATAAAACAAAAATAAAAAAATATACACACAAATATAATACTAAATTAAAATAATAAAAACATTTAATATAACACAAAATACATAAAATAAATAAATAAATAAAAGAATGGCAGATCGTGGTTGAAGATCTCACTGGAAGAGGAGAAGTGCCGGCGGCGGGAGGCACCAGATCGGCTAGAGTAGGGGAGCAAATCCACTGCCGGTGCATGAGAGGGCGAAAAAACGGGATTCCTTGTGCAGGGGGCAGCCGGACGGCAGAGAGGAACTCTGGCGAAGACGACGCGGGGGGCCGAGATCTGGACGGAGGGGGGGAGGGAAGGGAAAGCTGATCGGGAAGAGGGGAGAGGGGAAAGAAGAGGGAGAGAGAAGGAGAGAGAAAGGGAAGGGGTTTTTACACCCCTTCATTTAGCGATGGAAATCAATTTCCGTCGCTAAATAGAGACGGTATTAAGTAACTGTCTCTATTTAGCGACGGAGATTATTTTCCATCGTTAGTAGTGAATTACCGTCGCTAAATAGCGACGCTTTGCATTTTTCGTCGCTATTTTTAGCGACGAATCAACCTGATCGTCTCTATTTCGCGACGATTATGACATACCGTCACTAAATACGGTCTTTAAAAATGGAGGGAAATAAATCCCACCATTTTTAGCGACGGATTATAGATCCGTCGCTAAATCCATTTACTTGCTACCTATTTAGCGATGGATTTTTTTTTGTCGCTAAATTGAGACGGAAACTTTTTTCCGTCTATAAAATTCAGTCACAAATTCCGAATTTTCTTGTAGTGATATTTCAATCGGGTGTAATTTAAAATTAGAAAAAATTTATTTTTCTGTTATCTTGGTGTTCCATGTATATGTTTGTTTGAATATCACTTCTCAGGATGCTATTAAAAGAGTGAAAAATTACTTTAAATTTTAAAACATTAAAAGTATGGTACTATCTGAAATATTAAGAATAAAATTGTACTTGTTGTCAAATACTGTAAGCAAAATTGCACACTAAAAAATAAGTAAACGAGATGTGGTCATTATCTTTATATGTGAGTAATTTACTTTGATTTTCTACTTTCCAATTTTATTAAATAAATCATCAACAAATAAAAATAAATTTGTTCCAAAGATAAATATAAGTAATATTTGCATGTAATCACTAAAATGCATGAAATATAAACTATGTGCATGTAATTTTTAATTCAAACTCAAATCTTAAGAATTGGGCTGATAAGGGGTAAAATAATAGAACCAATATGAACTAAACACATAATCTTCAATATTCAATCTACAAGAATCCAATTTACCAGCTAACTCAAAAGGTCAAGAAAAAGTTATAAATACACACGAAAAAACGGAACCTTATTTCTGTCATCAATTTCCAGAACAAAAGCTGTCTTTTGAATTTTTTGATTCGTCAATTTCACAATCATTTTCTTCTTGGGACAATTCTTTATTTTTCAATCTGATTTATTTCCCTTTCAATCCCAAATGACTTCAATCAAATGATCCTCTTTAATGTTCTAGCCGAAGACACCATTACTAAAGAATCATCGGAATCCAATTCCAACACAGAAATCAAAGAAGATGAAGCAACTTCCAACCAAGAAAATATTTTCACAGTGACTATGGCAGCAGCAAGATGAAGAAAAGAGAAGGCTTAGCAAGAAGTGAAGAAGAAAATATGGATTTATTTTGTCTAAACAATAATTTTGAAATATACTTTTAAAGAATTGAGTATTATGCCATTCAATTATAGATGATGAGGATGATGTTTTTTTTAATACGTTTTTCTGAAATATTAGGAAAAAAATACAAACCGGAATTAAGGAGATTATTAAATAGATGAAATTAATGGCTTATATATATATATATATATATATATATATATATATATATATATATATATATATATATATATATATATATATATATATATATATATATATATATATAGATTTTAATTATAAAATTATTTGGCCAGCTGGTCTCCAAATATTTTAGTCAAATTTCGCTATTGCTGATAATTCAAATGGTTTATAATGCATCAATTTTTTATCAAAGTTGGATTTCGTACCTACAGATGTAAGGGGAAAAAAAAAAGGGAAACGTTGATTATTTGGCCGATTAGCCTATGTAAAAGATAGATTATTTTCTGTCAAATTTTTACTATAGTTGTTTGCCTCATTTGATAAGGTTGATCTTTTTAACTATATATGATATTATTTGATTTAAGTTAACCTAATCTGGATAGAATTTGACTAAGATTTGATTTGTTGTATCTTCAAGATTATTTCTTTCATATTTTATTCGTAACCACTACAAGAAATTAATAGGTTCCTGACGAAATTTCCTAATGGAAAGTAGAAATTTTCCGTCGTGAAATCTACTTTCCATCAGGATCTATTTCCCGACGGTAAATTCCGTCGGCAATTGGGCCGTAGGCAAAATTGGCGATGGAAAATAATTCCGTCGGGAAATTCTCTCGACGGAATTTATTTTTCCGTTGGCAAATTTGCCGATGGAAAATAAATTCCGCCGGCATTTCCCGACGAAAAATAAGTTCCGTCGGGAAATTTCTTGATGGAATAGTAAATTCCGTTGGGAAATTTGCCGATGGAAAATGAATTCCATTGGAATTTCCCGATGGAACAATAAATTCGGTCAAGAAAGTTCCCGACAGAAAAATAAATTCCGTCAGAAAATTTGAGAAATTTTAAATTTTTTAAATTTTTTAATTTTACTGACGAAAAAATCCGTCAGTAATTTAAAAAAAGCAAAAAATAAATAAATAAACAAGATGAACAACATAGCAACAACACAATGATGGACAACAAGATGAACAACATCACAAGCAACAAGCACAACAGATGCAACAACAACAAAATCACAAATATGATGATCAAACATCCCCTGGAAATAAGCAAATGAGGATATACAAAAAAAAAAACGACAAATATATATCAAAAATAAATGAAAAAAAAACAGAAAAAAACAACAAATGTATACCACAAATCATAAACATTTAATGAAAAAAATACAATGAATGGAAAAAATAAATTAAAAAAAAAGAAATTAACTTGTAGATCCAGCGATGAAGGATATTTAATTAATATATTTAATTAATATATTAAATGTTTTTTAGCTACGAAAAAAAATTCCGTTGCTATTTAGAAATGAAAATTTTTTACCGTCGATAATTCTCGATGGAATTCCGTTGGAAATTAGCAATGGAATTGAAATTCCATTGCTAAAAATTAGCTACGGATTTTAATTTCCATCGCTAATTCCCGAGAAAAAATTGGATGAAAATTTTTCTCATCTTTTTGCGACGAAAATCTTATTTCCGTCTCTAATTACCAGTGGAAAAGAAATTCCGTCGGGAATTAGTGACGAAAATTAAATTCCATCGCTAATTTACGTAGTAATTTATGCCGCAATTTTTACGCGATATATTTATCGACGGTTCGATTTCTCCGTCTCTAATTCCCAACGAAATTATTTTCTATCGGGAATTAGCGACGGATATCTCTTTTCCATTGTTAATTTTCTGTCGGTAATAGCTGATTTTCTTGTAGTGAACCTAAAGGCCATGTTTAATTCCGTCACTAATTTACGTAGCAATTTATGCTGCGATTTTTACGCAACATATTTATCGGCAGTTCAATTTTTCCGTTGCTAATTCCCAACGGAATTATTTTTTGTCGGAAATTAGCGACGGATATCTCTTTTCCGTTGTTAATTTTTCATCGGTAATTGCTGATTTTCTTGTAGTGAACCTAAAGGCCATGTTTAGTTCATTGTATTGCACATGAGATAGTATAATATAGTAAAACTAATATAAATTCCGCATTTGGAATATTTTGTTAAAAAAGAAATTGATGTGGAGATAATATAGTGCACAATATATAAACACCATTATCCCACATATATTATATAAAATAATACAGAATTTACCCTTGGATTTGTGGAATACAGTTAACACTGTATTATAAAATAGACAAGCAAATTTTCAGTGTCTTCCTATTTCTGGTGTCACCTTCATCTACAGTATCTTTTTATGTCAACTTTTTTCTTGATTTTTTTTTTCATTTTGGGTTCAAAAATAAAAAATAAGAAGAAAAAACATGAACCCAATGTTGTATATTTCTCGACAATTGCATTTTGTTTTTTTCTATAACTGTTATTTCAGTTCATCAAATTTTAAAATTACTAATTTATATATATTTTTCGTTGCAATGTCATAGTTTCATCTCTCTTTCTACTTCTTATTTTCACAGTAAAGCTTATTTGAATTTTTTTAATAAAAAATTAATGTATATATCAAAAATTTTATTTTATAATCATATTTGTTTTTGTGTAAATTAATAACAACACAAATAACTTAATTTTATTTATTTTTATTTTTTTACAAAATAAATATAATATAATATTGTACATCAAGTACAATATAAAATATTATAGACTAATACAGTTTTGCACTAAATACTATATATATAAAATAATATAGGTTAAACAGTACATACTAACACTATACAACTAATGCTGCATAGGCTAACGCTATATAGACTAATACAGTATAACAATCCAAACGTGCCGAAAGTGTATATATTTGTAAATTATCAATACAATATACATGAGAGGATTTATTTTTCACATAGTATCATTGCGATAAGAGGTTAAATGAACCTTGTTTTTTTTTTCATTCTAATTGTGTTCTACTCCTTTCAACTTTTCTGTTTGTGTTCTTACACTTTTCTGTTCGTGTTATGGCACTTGTCTATTTCTCCAATAGCCGACAATACTATTAGTTCTCCTCTCCAAAATTTCTTTCATCAACTTCTATCAAGCTGACTTCTACCAAATTTATACTCTAGAACATGCAACTTCTTCCTAGGTGATAAGTGGCATATATCGCATACTTTAACTTGATATATTTGATATAATTTTGAAGCAAAAACAATAAGGAATATATTATATATTCTTGTTTGTGGTGTTTGGTAGATTTGCAGTCATTGAAGCTTAATTAGTAGGAATTTATGAGTCTGGGCTCACATTCTGGAACTAGGAGTATTCTAGATCTTTAAAGATAAATTCGACTTGGCTTTTCAGCACATAGAGGGCACAAGGACATCAAGTCCAATTCTAGAAGCAGACTAGCATCGATATTTAATTCCCTAATTTTCAAGAATCAGTTATCTGCAACCTAATTTAAGAGATTAAGGAAGGATTAGATGATTTAATTAAATTTGGATTGTATTTTTCTTTTATTATTTTGGTTTCCAAGTTGGATTAGGACTCTAGTTTTTAGGAAGGAAAGAAACTTCCCTTTTTATTTTTAGTGTTTTAAGAGGAGAATCATTCTATAATTTTGGGATTTCTCCCTCGTCCATTCTCTCTCTGATTTTGCTACATTTTTCTCCATGAACATGGGTGGCCAGTTCTTTAATCCAATTAAAGAATAATTAAGATTTTAGTTATTATATTAATTGCAAGATTTACATATTTTATTGCTTTTAGTATTTATATTATTTTTGTGATCTCATGCCAATTTTATTCTATTAATTGTTCCAATGTGGCAAATTGTGCAATTGTTTGGATAATATATATGTAACGCTCTGTAATTTTAAAACAGTAAATAGTACCTATCGAGATAAATTTTGAGGATAAACTCTAGATGAAATGAGTTCATTAAGGAGATTATAAGTTGGAAATAAATCAGGCCAATAGATTTTAAAGTGAATTATGACATGTTGACTGAAAATTATAGTTGATTCGAGATAGTCAACAGTCAACCCCAACTCAATAATTGAGATATAAAATGGAAATTTAAACTATTTACGAGAAGAATTAGAGTTAATCAGGATAAAGTAACAATAATATGAAATGAATCATTGCCACAAATAAATAATTAATATATATATATATATACATATATACATAAGTAAATGATAAATAAAATCATCGTTAGGTCTTAGATTCTTCTAGATAAAATTGGGAAGAAAAGGAAGGGAAAAATGAAAAAAATGGAAAGAATAGAATGAAAAAGAGAAGTTGCAGATCAGAAAGAGCGAGAGAGAGAGAGGGCCATCTTTGACAGTTCTAAAAACTAGCCAATAATGCATTTATGCTCCGCCATCTTTGTCTCCTTTTTACCTTCACGTTTTCGCTCTTTCCCTTAAACCGAAAGCTTCTCCTCCATTTATCGGCCACCTCTGGCATCAAGTGGTGACATGAGTAGCACCGAAAGACGACTAAAGGAGGGGCAAAACTTCTGAGGTCTTTCTATCTTCCTCACTCACCGGTGGCAAAGAGATTGGATGTCGGTATGCCGAAATATTTTGGTTTCAATTTCGGTCAAATAGCAAGCCTTTAGGGCACGTCACCACTAGCAATAGGTCCTTGATGCTTTGAGCTTCACATTAGCAGTATCGATGCATCTCTAGCGAAGCTTTAGTGACCGGTGACCGGCAAGATAGGTTTGATCTCGATAGAAATGGGTTGAAATTTACTAAAAATCAACTTGAGAAGGGTTTGTGCATTACAAAAAATACGTCTCTTTATTTTTTTTAGGTAAAATTTGCAAGTTAGGGAAAATCTAAAATTATGTTGTGCTTAATACTAACTGTGATTTTTATTAAATTGCTTATTAAATTTATGTTATGATTGAATCGTGTGGAATATGGTTTTGGTCTTATGAGAATGTTTATGCTTTAAATGAGAGAAGAAAAGAATTATTTGATTTACTAATAGGCATAGGAGTTATTAAAAAGAAAAAGTAAATTATAAAATATGAAAATTTAGATGAGGGAAAATTATGTGTTTGATGCGTACGAGTTGGCCCTTCAGTATTTAGAGCGAGCCGAACGGACAATTCGCCATAATTTTTGTTACAGGTGTCCGATTGCTTATTATAATATGTTTTCGAAAAGCTCGTTTCGAGCTGATTGCATTTTATAAGGGCATAGCCCTTTTTAATATCCATTTTAGGCCTTAAAAAATGTCGTTTAGGCTTTCGTTTTTCAATTTGAAGTTTTGGGGCATTGTCGTAATTTTATTAATTTCGTTCATATAAATTGTTTGTTACCCTACTTTGAAAGGGACTTTTGAAATTTGAATAAAATTATACCTTTTTCATACTTTCGCTGCGTCAGTGTTGAGATGAATTGGTTTTGCAATATGATTTAATAGTCTATGAAGAAGGAGAAAATACCTAGTGTGTAATGTGTCAAAGATGTATGCTCATAGAAGTTTTAATATATATATATTATATGTATGAAAGTTATTGCCATGTAAATTATGTTTAAAGTGTGAAAGGGCTTTAATTGGCTAAACATGATTAATGAAGCATAGTTGCTTAAACATGTATTATAAGAAGTATAATGCCATGATAATGTATGATTTTGAGTTGTAATTGTGACATAAATTATAATTCTTTAAGAGTATGCACAACTAAGTGTGCTTAAGTATAAATATATAAGCTTGACTAGTACAATTATGATTGTGCTTATGTACGAACAATGAAATGTATAGGATACAAAGTGAGTGAAAAGTTTCGATGGCTTACAAATGATGAAGCGAAATGTGCAAATATGTAAAATGGATTACAGAACTTAACAATGTTTGAAATGAATATGAGATGCAAATATGAAAATATGAACATACATAAACATGTGAAGTTTTTGTTTAATTATGCATACAATGAGAAATTGATTAGGATTTTGGAATTATGATTTAAAAGTGAAAATTTGTTTTATAAGTGTCTTATTTGTATTGAAATGTAATTTGAAATTTATTGAATGTGAATATTTATGTATGTATGATATTATAAATATCATACTACCCTTAGTAAACAGTTGGAATCCTGGGTAGATACAATTGGTCTGCTATAGGGATGGAACTACAGTTGAGTATTGAGATAATGACGACCTATATTGTAGGTTAATGAAAACCTATATAAAGAAGTTAGGGTAGTTGTCACATCCCAAATCAGGCCTGGTCGGAATTGGTGCGTTAGGTCGGGAAGTCAAGGGCATTTCGGTAATTTGTGCTTGAGTAAAATTGAAAAATAAGGACTTAATTGCAAAGTAATTAATTAAGTATGTTAAGAAGAGAAATGTTAGAGTGTGCTTGTAGTGTATGGAAGTAGGATACAAGTGGGTTAAGAGGGTTTATAGTGTGGATTTGTAGGTATGGTACCTTGGATGTAAGTGGGTTTTAAGGAATGATTTGGTGTGGCTCAAGTTTGGTGCCTTGAAGATTTTTATTCAAGAAATGCTTGTGTGTGGATGGTGTATGGTGCAAGAAGTGGTAAAGTCAAAAGTGGAGTGTTTGGTCCTATAGGAAGTTGCCAAGTGGAATGGGTAGGTGGAGCAATTAATGAAAAGGGGAAAAGAAAGAGAAAAAGAGGGAAAGGAAGCTACCTCCCGTCCCTCTCTCCTCTCTCTCTCGGTTTTCTTCTCTCTTTTCCTTGTTCATCCTTTGCTTCATCTCCTTTTCTTGGTGGCTAGTACTTGCAAGATCTTTGGTTGTTTCGGTTGGATTGTGGAGCGAGTTTGAGAAGGTAAGTGGTTAAATTTTGGATGTTGTGTTTGGATCTTCTTCCCCTCCTTCTTCTTTCTTGGTTTTATTTAAGTTGGGGTTTTTGGGAAAGTAATTGTGGGTTTTGGTTTTGTGCAAGCTTTGGGTTTCAAGAGAAAGCTCAAGGGTAAAGAGAAGGTGAAGAGTGGGTTTTGAAGCTACAAAGAAATCAGGTTTGGGAGCTTTGATTTATGAATTGGAATTTGTGAGTTGTTGTGCCCTAATTCTCACTTATGATGTAAATGAGTTTGTATTGTTTATATCTCTGGAATTTGAGTGTTTTGATATGTGTAGATGTATGATGGATATGGGTAAATGAGTTAGTAATGCATGATTAGGATTGAATTGAGGGTATGTGAACTTGGTAATTTCTTGGTTTTCATGTATGTATATGTTATGTATGAGATTTGAAGGGTTCTTAGAAATGGGTTGCTATATGTCCTTTATTTTGATATATATATGATATGGGTTTTTATTCTGGAATGTGAATCTTGCATGAGCTTGAGTTAATGGTGATAATATGGAAGTTGATGAGGTTTTATGCTTAAATTGGGATTTTGGATGATTCTTGAAATTGGAGGGTTAATTTGATGTATTGTATGAAATTACTTGTTATTAAATGTTATATTATGGTTGTTAATGCTAATGGATAGCTGGGTTTGAGGTAAGTGGTCCTTGGATGAGTTTTGTGTGTTGTTGGATGATTTTGGAAGGAAGAAATTCTGCAAAATTCTGCAGATTTTGGAAAACCCAATACTGTCGCGAGCGCGATAGGAATCGGCGGTTTGGAGTTTCGCTGTCGCGAGCACGCAACATCCGTCGCGAGCCCGCGATAGCCGAGGCGTTAGCACCCTCTGTCGCGAGCGCGACTACCGTCGTGATCGCGATCGAGCGCGATGCTGGTTTGGTGCTATCGCGAGCACGTGATTCGTCGCGAGCCTGCGACAGCCACTTTGCTCTCTGTCGCACTCGCGACAGAGCCTGGCCCTTCCGTCCTCCTCGCGGTCGCGAAATCCATCGCGCGCGCGCAGTGAAGAGACTTCGGTCTCTGTCGCAAGCGCGACAGCTCCCTGTATGCTGAATGAGTTTTCTTTTGTTGTGTGCGGTTTGAACTCCAATTTCCTTTAAATGCCTATGAGTTTTATACTTGTTACTTTTACGAATATAGGAATGCGGAACTAAGATATGATTATGTATACGTATGATGATAATTTTGGAATGTTATGAAATGAATTGAATGGCTTATACTTAGTTATCCTCAGCTATCGCATGATAAGGATTTTGTATTTGTAATCACTGGCATGATAGTGCTCCTATACTTGACTCTGATATGTTTTAGAATTTTGGATAATGTTAAATTGTGTGTTGACTGTATTATATTATATGCTTTGCAATATGAATTATAGGAGGCATGATTGACATTATGAACTTATATATATGTCTACTATACTCTGATTTATGCATGTGGAATTATATTGTGTGACTCGTACATGATTTGTATTACGCATGACCTGCTAGAGTCAGTCAGTGGATAGTTAGGAATGCCTAATAGAGTTTTGTTAGCTGCAGCCCTTTGAACGTTTGGACCCTGATCAGGTCCCTGTTTGGTTCCTCACGAACCCTTTTATGTGTTTGGGTCTTGCTTAAGATCCCCTATTGTGAAAGTGTTTCGAATGAGAATTTATGTGATTTGTCGATTCGTACCGGTAAGGTGCGCCCGATCGTGCCAGCGAGGCACTGTCTGATTGCTCGTTATCCACTATTTTGAGTCAGCAGGTATTTTATTTGCTTCGTCTGATATGAATATGATAATATGATAACCGTTTGGGTAAGATTCCAGCAATGTGAATCAGCTATCTTCCTGAATGTGATCATGAAAGTCTTAGTGATCTAAATGTGACTCAAGTATATATTTATATATGCTTTCTCGCCTGTATTGCATTGTGAATGGACTTAATTGATCAGTTGGGAGTGTAAACATGCGAACTAGTATGTATAAGTACGCTGGCTTGCATCATTGAATACTTTGGTTAAATGTGTGAACGAGTATTTGTCTTATTGTGATGCAATACATGTGGATCGACGTCCGGTAAGTGTATGTGCCATAATGTAATGATATATTGTATGTTCCTTCGAACTCAGTTATCGTAGTGGTTTTGGTACGTGGTTGTGTGTTTACAATTCGTGGCATGATATTGTACGAATTAGAGTTGCGTAGTGGAAGTGTGGTGGTTTGATGCTTTACACTGGGTTTTATTTAGTGTATGAGTCTTGTGACATGATGAAGGTATGTTTTAGTACCTCTGAGTGGTGTATGGTAGTTGGGTGTAGTAATGATGGGTAATTGGGTTGCATGTAACGGGTTTCTTTAAGGTAATGGTGTCTTAGTATGATAATTATATGTGTAAATTTTCAAGAGTTTATGCATGATGATATCTGTATTATGTATGGTATTGCTTTTGCTATGACTTATTTTGACATAAGTATGTGGTTATAAATGTGAATTCTCGAATGAATGCCTTTACTATGCAAGTCTAATTATATTTGTGTTATGAACATCCGCATTTGCCATTTGAATGTGTTATGCCTTGGCGACCATTGTGAGTAGCCGTCCATGTTTCTTGGGTGTTCTCCCCACTAAGCGTTTATCGCTTAGCACGGATTTCCTTCCCGTGCAGGTGGCAGGTTATGTTCGGATCGAGTCACGCATCTGCAAGGTCGGCCACATAGGAGTTAGAAGTTTTGTATTTTGTTCAGTTTCTGTATTTCAGCTCTTGTATTCCTGTATTATTGCATATATGTAATTATATGTAAAAATCTAGAGATTTTATTCGGGATATGTAAACGTCAGCATGTTTTTATATTAAAGTTATTCCTTTATTGTATCATTCGCTTTATGCTTCCGCTTAGTACCTGCGTGTGTGTGAGTTATTGCATGATCAGTCTGTGCCCGCAAGGTAAGTCAAGTTTTAATTACCCCGTATTCATGTATGTGTGATTATGTATGAATGTTTGCTTCCGCGTAGTGCATGTGCATATCCGTGTGAGTGAGCGTCGGGTAGCGCGCCCGCCGGCGTCCTTCCAACGGGGGCGACGGTGGGGGTGTTACAGTAGTGCTCAGTTGTGGGCCTTCATAATTGGGTGTAAAAAAAGGAGTATCCGGTCATGACCTCTTTTTACATTGCCTGGTATTAGCCACTTCAATCTAATAGGCCTAAAGTAGCCTTAGTCCCCATGTATCCACTACTGTGTATTCCTTCAGATTATTTTCGGCAATAAATATCTTAATTAAATAAATGATAACAGCAAATGATCTACCAAATTAATAGCATAATGGAAATGACTTTATGTATGCATAAGAATTAAGTATTCTTATGTGTAATGTATATTATTTATATATGTTAGTAACTTAATTATCTAATATGGTATAACATTAAATGATTCATGGAATGCAAATGAAAATTTATATGCATTGTGCAATCCCATTGAGTTCCTTTTAAATTTTATGGAATTTAATAAATGAATAATAAATAGCATATTGACTGTGAAAGATATTATTAATTTGAGTTGTTAAATATGAAGTGGATGGAATTGGATAACTATATGCACTAAATGAAGGGTTGAGTACAGTATGTGAAATGTTACTTTATTATTATATGCACAAGAATTAAGTATTCTTATGTGTAATGTATATTATTTATATATGTTAGTAACTTAATTATCTAATATGGTATGACATTAAATGATTCATGGAATGCAAATGAAAATTTATATGCATTGTGCAATCCCATTGAGTTCCTTTTAAATTTTATGGAATTTAATAGATGAATAATAAATAGCATATTGACTGTGAAAGATATTATTAATTTGAGTTGTTAAATATGAAGTGGATGGAATTGGATAACTATATGCACTAAATGAAGGGTTGAGTACAGTATGTGAAATGTTACTTTATTATATGTTGTGCGTGTGCTATGAGGTAAAAATTGGCGACCTTTGCACGAGATTATGATCGTGCATGTTTATGTTTGAATTTTATATGTATAATCTAAGCTTTATTATCAAAAAAGTAAATTTGATAGTCACTACTAAACTTTCAACTTAGTGCGCAGTTATTTTTTGTGCATAGTTCAAAGAAAAGTTTTTCTTGAGATTGAGAGAATAGTTCAATAAATATGCTGAAATCTGTAGTCATATTGAAGTTTAAACTTGGAGGCTTTAAGAAGACTCCTCTGTTATGCATTTTGGAATCTCAATTTTGGTTTGGCATGTACACTCGATAAACAATTTGGATCATTATTGTAATAGGAGTTTTGTATCGAAAAGTTGTAATATAGTTATTAGTCTATAATGTTTTAATGTTGTTTATGCAGAAGATCTTTGTATTTGATGCAATTAATTCTGAAATAATTGTAATATGCTGCAGACACGTATTATATTACGGTTTATGTATTTATATAATTGAGATAAAGTATCAAATGTTGAAAGATATGAGAATTGCATAGGTATGTATGATTTGGTATATAATGGAGAATGGAAAAACTTGTGTTGGAGTTTGTATTGGAGTTCTTGAGATAAACATGTGATTTTAAAAGTGTAAAAGAATTTTTCTTTGTAGGAGGGTAGGCAATATTATGGGAGATTTTTCCAAAATTTTATAAAATTGAATAGTAACAATTTGAAGTATTTCTAATTTTAAAAAGAAATTTCGTTATTCATATATTTATGGATTATAGGATAGCTTATAATATTCTTATCTGGCTCGCTCATTGGATTGGGTAAAAGGTGTTATGGTGTATTGCTATTCATGTTAATTAGATTCGCAATTTTCTTTTAATATGAAAATTAGTGGTAGGTTAAAGTGATTAGATACCTAGCACGTATTTAATTCATCTTAATATATGATTTAGCTTAAATGAAATCAAGCGTCTTGTTTGTTGGTTAGAATCATGTATTTTTATTTTTTATTGCAATTATTGGATTAAATTGTATGTAGCGTACGATTGTTCAGTAATTAGAGCTAATCATATAAAGCATCTCTTGGTTAGTTTACAAAGTATGGAATGATTGGTATTTAAAAACGTTTTCAACAACTAAAACTGGTTTATTAAATAATGTTTATAATTTATCTTTGAATCCATGATCAAGTAGTGAACTGGAATTGAAATTATACCTTTGCCTAGAATTGTTTACTTGATGATTTTATTTTATTTATTTTCGTTGTAGTTTATTTGTTTAATTTTAGTTTAATTTATTTTTTGCTATCAAACTCTCCCGCCTCATTTTCATTTATTTGTTTGTTGTACAAAATAATTAATTTCCTACCAGTCTTTGTGGGATCGATCCTACTTCCACTAATATAAATTTATATGTTTTTTATACTGTAGACACCGGGTCCCGAGACTGTCCAAGATCAGGAATACCCGATGATGAAAACAAAAGACCGATTTTCGGTGAGAAAAGTGAGAATCGATTGTTTCCTTGTCAAAATTGTGTTTTTAAGAAAAATAATTAAAAATATATATTTTAGAAATTAAAAATTAAAATAGGGTAGAAAATATTAATTTTGTGTCCTTAAAGTTTTTTTATAAAAAAAAAAAAAAGTCGCGAGTGCCACCTGCAGCAGCGCACCGGGGTGCCCGCACAGGGGCGCCCGCGCGGTAGGCTGCCCCAGCGTGCAGGGGCACCCGCGCGGTAGGCCCCCCAGCGTACAGGGGCCTCCGCGCGCGGAGGGAGGTCCCCGCCCACGCAGTAGCGAGCGCGGAGAGGGGACTTCGCATGTGCAGAGGCAGCTGCGCGCTGCCGAGGCAGCACGCGCGCGCGGTTGTCCCTCACCGCGCGCGCCTCTTTGGCGCGCACGGTCTCTCCTCTCCGCGCGGGCATGCTTGCCCTGCCCCTTGACGCGTCGTTTTCCTGCGTTTTCAGTCTGTTTTCCAGTCTGATTTTTCCCTTTTTTTCACCTTTTCATGCTATTTTTGGTTAACTAAAAATTAAAGTATTTTGTTCTCTTCCTATTTTTGGCCAAGGCAAAAATAAAAGAGGTTTTGGGTTCTTCATTTTTTGGAGGACGGCAACAATTTTTGCAAGAGGATTTTTTTGGCTTTTCTCTAGTTTTTTCTTCTCTCCAGCAACTCATCTTCTCCCTAAAAAATTTCTTCAAAATATTTTTAAGTTCCTTTTCTTTCTCCCTACTTTTAATTTATTTATTTTCCTTCAAAAATATAATCCATCTCTTGGGTGATTTGAGCTTGGAAAATTAATTTCCTTTGCTCAATCATCCACCAAGAAATATTTTTATCAAAATATTCTCTTAATTTATTTTAAAATACCAATTTTGACATTTTCTTCCAATATTCATACCACAAAGTTGACAAGGAAAACAAATCGAGACGCCGTTTCTCCGATCCAAAAAAATTCTGAGGGTAAACATACTTGGACTCGTTCTCATTCATTTTTTTGTATATTATTTATTGTTGTTAATATTATTTTTGCTATTATTATCATGTCTACTATTTACTTTTAGCATCTTGATGTGTTAATATCACTATTAATATGTTATTTATTTGCTTTAATTTGATTTTTATGTTCATTCACCATTATTATTATTATTATTATTATTATTATTATTATTATTATTATTGCACTTATCATCATTATTGTTATCGCTACCATCATATTCATATTATTATTATTATTTTGTTGTGTTTGTCTCATCATTATTATTATTATCATCATGAATTGACTTGCCTAATATTTATTTCGTTTTTTACTTGATTAATTTTTAGAACCATTACTAATATTTTTGATATTATTTTCCTGTCTGAAATCTTACTTTGGGTTGCATTGTGTAAGTTTTCCTGTGGATCCCCTGTTGGGTCACAATGCGTAGACGAACGCCCCGATTTGGTGAGATATTTCTCAACTCTTTCTTCATGTTGTGTTATGTGCTTATTTGTAAAAATTTTATTCATGCACGCGTGTGATAAAAAATCACAAAAATATTTTTATAATCAACTTGATTTTTTTACTAATAAAATTGGGACCAATGTCCCTTGTTTTAGCCTAAATATAAAAATATCACAATTAAAACGAAGAGTTAATTTTCTCTAAAAATGGATCACTCATCCCCGTTTTCACCAAACAACCAAAACGACTCTTCGAACCCTCTTCAAATAACGCAGAGGAACCAATGTTCCTAAACCTTCAATAAGTGCAAAGGAACCAATGTTCCTAAAATAAATGCCCCGATTTATGTATGTCCTTTTATTTTGATCTTGTGTGAGTGTTTTAAATTCAAGTTTATTTCTTTTGGGCCCTTGTAATTAATTTTGGGGCAACTTTATTTCTTTTTGGGGATTGTATTCCGTCCCATTTATATCTTTAACTTCCTTTTATTGGAGTTGTATTCCGCCCCTATTTCTCTTGTAATTGTGTGCTTGTGTATTTACCGCTTTCATTTATCGCTTTCTTTATCGTCTTTTATCGCTTTCATTTATTTTCTTTACATGCTTGAAATGCGCTTTTTAAATTTACATGCATTGATCGCGTGAGATGAGAGATATAATTTTAAGAGATTAAAAACTCATTTATAACTAACCAAACCATAAATAAGAGGGAAGTTCCGAACACCGAATCTCTGGTCTAGACCGTTAGAGGTGAGAAACTTTTCCCAATTTCTTGCAAATTGGGTGGCGACTCCAAATACCTCAAAGGTGCCTTTAGGCGTCATTAGACTAGGTGGTTCTCCCCAATGTTCTATTGGAAGGAATACACCGATGATGTCTTATGGCGCCCATGATCAAAAGACGCAAACTAATACCTCGAATCCTAAAGGCGGATTTAAAGCGGGGGCCCTTGCGTCACATATACCATTTTTTTTAGTTTATGCCATAATGGATTTTAGTGCGAAAATAAATAGCATTACAAGAAAGTTTTGTCAGTTAATAATGAAGTGATCCACAAATTAGTTATAAATTATTTTAGGATTTCTAAATAAAATAAATATAAAATATTTTGGTAACCAATTAATGTCATCTTCCCAAGAAAAAATATGTTATCACTTAAAGTATTAATTTCAAATAAAAGATTTATTGGATTTAAAAAAAATAAAAGAGTTTTCATTGCATATTTTTATAAAGAAATCACACATTTGGAATTTCTACCCTAAAATAAACAAAGGATTTTTAGTGATCAAAATTACTTACCCAAAACCATTTCTCACCATAAAAGGACTAATGTCCTAAAATTCAATTATACAAAATAAAAAAAAGTTCCTCAAAATAATCAAGGTTTTCATAACATGTTTCCATCAAACTATCACTTAGAATAAAATGGGACTGATAGAGTTTGAATATGCCTATAACTCTAAATATGGATAGAGTTACATATTAAATAAGATTTAATATTTTAATTTGATAAGAATTATCTAATTCCATCTCAAAAGAGTTTGAAATATACTAGAGACTGGTCTCTAGCTTTTGAGATTCTATAAATAGATAATTAGATATAAGATTTTAGGAGACTTCGCACGTGATGCTAAGATTTTGCCAAAATGACGCTTGAGAGCATGTAATATGAAAACTCTAGATAATAATCTCCAAGGGGCATTTAGATCATCGAAAAGTTGTTGTTATCTGTTAAGTGCATAATATTGCAGATTTTTATCAGTTTCTCCATATTTTTATGCGTTTATTTTTAGTTTATTTTAGAGATTTTCACTTGTTTTATGTTTTGACCATTTCAGGGCTAAGTTGGTAAGAAAGGAAAGAATTGTGACTAATTGGAGTTGATTAGGAAAATCCATGAAGATTCATGTGATTTTGGAAGCAAGAGAGCTAATTTTGGATTTAGCCTTGTCCAAGGCTAAGGGGAAAGGGTAAGCAGTTGCCTTGCCCAAGGCTAAAGGAAAACGCGCAATAGAGCTCCAGCTTTAAAGATTTTAAGTGCGAATTCTCCTAGACGCCAGCTGTACTCCACCTGATTTTTAGGGATGTTTAAACTTTAATTTAGGAGATTAAAAGTAGAGTTTTTAGGAAGATTAAATTGCTTTTGATATGTCAATTTTATTTTCAAGGTTTGGACAGGAATCAACTATATTCCTAACTTATCTAGGTTTACTCTTTTATAGCAAGCAAGAAAATCGTGAATAGTATCATCTCCTTTATTTTTTCTTCATCTGCATTTTTCCAAAGGCTGTAATAGGGAGTTTTATTTCTTAATTTTATTTTTTATTTTTTTACTTTGATTATGTGTGGCCAAATGTATTTATTCTAGTTAAAGGTTAATTAAAGGCCAAGGTTCTTCATATGCTGTGAGATTATTTCACTTTATTGTTCTCTTTAATTTTTGTGCAATGTTCATGTTATTTACTATGATTTAGGAAAACTATATCTCGATTGTTATTTATTCTATGTGCAATGAGAGATCGTTTTGCATTTAATTAAATAGCATATAGCTAATTGAGATTATCAAATCCGTAATTGTTTGGTAAAATCAATATTACATGGCAATTAGTATAACGACATTGAGAAGGGTTGTTGCATTAAGTAAATGCATGATTTGGTTTAAATCAACCTCGATAAGAAAATGGTTAACTTAGGTTGGGTCTTTCTAATTCATAAAGCTCTCAATAAATTAAATTCTGTCGATAAGAGATGATTATTTATTGGTTAGAGGTTAATTACAGTCTTACTTGATTAGCCTATTGATGTGAATGCAAAATGTTATCTTTTTACCCTTAATAATCAGTACTTTGTGTTGATTTAATGAAATAAATATACTCATTAATTTGTTATTTTGATTTAGGAACTGATTGGAAATATAAATAGCAAAATAAAGATAATTGAGCAATTATTTGGCATTATGAACACAGCAGAGTAATTTGGGCATAACGCTCTCATATAGACTCCAAATGAGGCGATTCAAGATGCTATGGAACGAGGAGAAACAGCTCTACAACTTTTATGCTTTGAGTTTTGCGAGATATTGAATGAATAAAGGTTAGAATAGGGCTTGAATTTGCTATACGTTATTATCTAAAATTCCAGTTTTCCAAGAGCAGAGCAAGTTGGGTGCACGTGCAGTCTATTTTGGCAACCAAATTACAGACCTAGCATGAGGAATTACAGCTGGATTATCAGTCTTTTATGTGCATTAAAAGTCCTTTTATTTTATTTTAAAGAACCAGATTTTTATGGAAATATAGTTGTCACATTTGAGGAGATTTTATAGGCTTTTTGTTTGTGGATCATTTATGGAAAAACATGGAAGGAGTTTTAAAAGGGCAGGGCTGTTCTATTTTGGGGCAGAATTTCGTTTTGAATTCAAAAAATCTTGTTCTTCGTTATTTTGTTATGGCTTGTAACTAAACTCTCTATCTCATTTGAAGGCTACAAAAACCATTAATTATTGATTTGTGAGACATTGGCTTATTCAATTCCAATTGCTTTATTCAAGTATTGATTTTTCTTCTATATTAATGTTCTGATTATTTGATTGAATGGCTAAGTACGCAATTAGTTTGTTGAATTGAATAATCCATTGCTAGATTGAGAACCTATATCCATAATCGTATGGGAATTTTGATCATTAGTAGCATTTGAATTATATTGTTTACTACGTTAGATTCAATAAATTCAGGAAGGAAAATCATCTAGGTTAAATATAACACTGTGTGTTTTATTGTCTTGCTCATTTGTTCTTCTAGATCATATAGCTGTTATTTAATTAAATGTTAGATCATATCTAATGTTATTGGATAGCAAGAATAGAGTAAAATACATGTTTTTATTCTATTAATCATAAGGAAGGACAGATATTAATATCATAACGAGTATTTGAATTGCGATTAACTGTCGTTGGTGTTGATGAACAAATCAAATTAATGGTGGATGTGCTGGATTCCGAGGTTTCTTTATTCTGATTTTATTTTTATTATTTTACCCAATTTATTTCTTATAGATTTGATCCAATTTTCTCACACACAAAAACTCCCATCTCTTAATTTATTTGTCGATTTTAGTGCGTATTTATGCATACTAGCTCCTTGTGGGATCGATCCTTCTTGTCACTAACTACATTTCTTATTAGTGCAGTTGGTTAATTTGGTATTGTAGACGACAACTCTACCACCTATCAATAAGGAAAGATTAGTTGGGAGCACTAAGTCAACGACTATAACCAATCCATTGCATGATTTTAAAGTTATCTGTTCATCTGTGATCACTGAATTGAATCTTGAGCCGCGAATACCTTTAACTAAAATTTTTCGTTAATTGATTTCGTTTTAATTAATTTTATTTTAATTATTTTTATTCAATTTTAGTTTATTGTTTTGATTTAGTATTTTTAAATTATTGTCTATTTAAATCCCCTAGTTATTTTTCTTTGTTGAAATTCTGGTTATTACAAGTTAAATTAATACTAGTCTCTATGGATTCGACCCTTTCTTGCCCTATTTGCAATTTAATTGGTTAGGAAAAGTAAGGATTTATTTTTGGTGGCTTTGACACCTATCAAATTTTGGCGCCGTTGTTGGGAACTAGTCTAATTTAATTTAATTTTGTTGATGACCAGGTTTGAAATTCCGAAAGAATTATTATTTGATTCAGAAATTGAGAAAACAGCCCGGAGATTGAGGAAGAAAACTTAACAGAAAAAGGAACAAGCTACTAGATCTTTTACACCACTGGAAGACGAAGTAGTGACTGATTTTGCTGAATTTCCAGCTGATATTGATAAAGTAGAAATGGCAGAATGGACTTTCAGAGAGCTTAATGCACACCCTTTGTGCATTACTTATCCAGCTTTAGACACTGCTTTTGAACTAAAATCGGGGCTGATTCACTTACTACCCACTTTTCGTGGATTAGAAAATGAAGATCCTTACAAGCATTTGAAGGAATTTCGTGTTGTTTGTTCAGGTATGAGGCACAAGGAGTTACTGAAGAACAAGTGAAATTAAGGGCCTTTCCATTTTCATTGGCTGACTCAGCAAAGGAATGATTGTTGAATTTACCATCAGGAACAATCATAACATGGACTGATATGGTGAGAATATTTTTAGATAAATTTTTTTCAGCCTCCCGAGCAGCTGTAATTCGAAGGAAAAAAAGTGGAATCAGATAAAAAGATATGAAGTCACTTCACGATTATTTGGGGATGTTGAAGAAACTATGTGCAAGCTGCCCCTAACATAGAATTACTGATCAGTCCCTTATTCGGTATTTTTATAAAGGTATATTGAGCATGGAAAGAAGGATGATAGATGCAACAAGTGGGGGAAGCCTCAACAATAAAACCCCAGCACAAGCTCATGAGTTAATACAAAACATGGTAGCCACTTCACAACAATTTGGAAGATATCAAGACCCCCCAAGAAGAGTACATGAGGTAAATTTTTCTTCCATTCAAGATAAACTTAATGCTCCAACTGTTCTTGTACAAAATATGGCTACAGGTACATCTTCACAAGCAAGAGTTTGTGGGATTTTTGCATATGCTGGACATCCAACTGATATGTGTCCAACTCTACAAGATGATTCACAAGAACAAGTGAATGCTTTAGGTGGATATAATAGACAGCCCCCCAGGAAGTATGATCCATATTACAACACTTATAACCCAGGGTGGCGTGACCATCCAAACTTTAGCTATAGCGCAAGGCAATAAAATCTACCATAAATATTCCAACCGAGACCACCATAGCAGCCTACCCAAACAGTTCTTAAATTAGGTTCGTCACTTGATGAAATTGTCCACTCTTTAACAACTAACATGCAATAAATGCAACAGGATATGAAACTTTTGGAGAAACAAATAATCCAGATTACAACTTCAGTGAGCAAATTTGAATCCCAAGGAAGATTACCATCACAGACTATCAAAAATCGCAAATAAAATGCGAGTGCAATTATTTTGAGAAGTGGAAAAGAGTTGGAACAGCCCTTGCCTAAGAAAGGTGATTAGAAAATAATAAAGGGAGCTGAAAAAGAGGTAAAATTTGAGGAAAATGAACAGCCCAAAGATAAAAATCCAAGACAGCCCCCAGTTTTGGTTATTCAGCCCCCATTTCCTGAAAGATTGTCAAAATCCAAGAAGGAAAAGGAGAAGAAAGATATTTTTTAGATTTTTCGCAAAGTGGAGGTAAATATTCCTTTACTTGATGCTATTAAACAAATACCCCATTATGCAAAATTTCTCAAAGAATTATGTACTAAGAAGAAAAAATTGATTGGGTATGAAAAAGTAGTAATGGGTGAAAATGTTTCAGCTGTGTTTCAGAGAAAAATGCCTCCAAAATGCAAAGATGAACATATGTTTGCTATTTTCTGTAAAATTGGTAATTTTAGCATTAAAAGGGCAATATGTGATTTGGGTGTATCAATCAATACTATGCCTAAGTCCATTTATTCATCTTTAAATGCTGGACCTTTAGAGGAGACATGAATAGTAATTCAACTTGCCAATAGGTCAAATGTATATCCCGAAGGATTTTTAGAAGACGTTTTGGTGCAAGTTAATGGTCTAATTTTTTCAGCTGATTTTTATGTTATTGATATGGATGATGAAAATAAATTTTTAGAATGATTTGATATTTTATTTGGAAGACCTTTCCTTAAAATAGTTAGGACAAAGATAGATGTGCATGTAGGTACACTTACTATGGAATTTGATGGTGAAATAGTGCAGTTTAATGTTTATGATGCAATGAAATATCCATGTGATGTGTCTCCTATTTGTGGTATCGATATAATTAAGCCATTAACCCAAATAGTTTTTGAGTTAAGCAAGGATGATAAGTTACATACGGTATTGAGTGAAAATGTCAGCAGGGACAGCTTTGATACACTTGAAGAAGAGCTGAGTCTAGAGGAGGATTTGCAAGAAATAGTGTTGGAATTGGGAGCCTTGAAGCCAATGGTAAATGACCTCCCTTTTTTGGAAATGCCTAGTACTGATCAAAAGCTTTTACTATCTATTTTACAGGCACCTAAATTGGAGTTGAAGGTGCTGCCCAGTCACTTGAAGTATGTATACTTGGGAGAGAAAAAGACACTTCGAGTAATTATCTCTAATAAATTGAATTCAAAGGAGGAAAAGTTGCTGATTCAAGCTTTGAAGGAACATAAAAAAGCGATAGGTTGGACCATTACTGATATCAAGGGAATAAGCCCATCCACATGCATGCATAAGATCCACTTGGCGAAAAACATTAAGCCTAATAGGGAATCTTAAAGGCGTTTGAATCCACCAATGATGGAAGTAGTAAAGAAAGAAATTTAGAAAATGCTAGATGCAGGGGTAATCTACCCCATTTTGGACAGTAAATGGGTGAGCCTAGTCTAAGTTGTATCGAAAACGATAGGTGTTACAGTGATAGAGAATGAAAATGGTGAATTGGTACCCACTCGAGTTCAAAATGGGTGGAGGGTTTGTATTGATTATAGGAAGTTAAATGCTTCAACTAGAAAAATCATTTTCCACTTTCTTTTATTTACCAAATGTTGGAAAGGCTTGCTGGAAAATCTTACTATTGTTGTTTGGATGGTTATAGAGGTTTTTACCAAATACTGATTGCACCAAAAGATCAAGAGAAGACCGCCTTCACTTGCCCTTTTGGCATATTCGCATATAGGGGAATGCCGTTTGGACTTTGCAACACTCTAGCAAGTTTCCAAAGGTGTATGGTGAGCATATTTTCAGACTATGTAGAAGACATCATAGAGGTATTTATAGATTATTTTACAGTTTATGGTAGTTCTTTCCATGAATGCCTCTCAAACCTGACAAAAATATTAAAGCGGTGTTTCGAGTCTAACTTGGTGTTAAACTATGAAAAGTGTCACTTTATGGTAGATCAAGGGTTAATTTTGGGACATATTGTATTTGCAAAGGGACTTGAGGTAGATAAGGCAAAAATAGATATTATTCAAGTATTACCTTACCTTGTGAGTGTGCGAGAAGTCCATTCTTTCCTTGGACATGTAGGTTTTTATAGGCATTTCATTAAAAATTTTTCCAAAAACACTCAACCCTTGTGTAAGTTACTGCAAAAAGATGTGGCATTTGAGTTTGATCAAGCTTGTAGACATGCATTTGATGAGCTGAAAGAAAAGCTTATTTCTGCACCAATAATCCAACCCCCTAATTGGAATTTTCCCATTTGAGATTATATGCGACGCTAGTAACCATACTGTGGGAGCTGTCATCGGGCAAATAATTAATAAAAATCCACATGTGATTTATTATGCTTCAAGATCGCTGGATAGTGCCCAAAGAAATTATTCCACCATGGAAAAAGAGCTTTTAGCAATTGTTTTTGTTTTAGAAAATTTCGTCAATATTTATTGGGTACTAAAGTAATTATTTTTTCTGACCATGCAGCACTGAGATATCTATTGAAGAAGAAGGAAATTAAATTGCGTTTAATTCGATGGATACTCCTACTGCAGGAATTTGACATTGAAATTGGAGATAAAAAAAGGCTCTAAAAATTTGGTCGCAGATTACCTTAGTCGATTACTGGCTAATGATGAAGCACTGCCTTTGAAAGATGAATTTCCTGATGAGCATTTATTTAGTGTACATACATTAAATCCTTGGTATGCTGACTTTGTAAATTTTCTGGTTACAAGTGCTATCCCGGATGATTTTTCGAGATTCGATAAAGATAAACTGAGGACAGATGCAAAGTATTATGCATGGGATGAGCCATATTTATGGAAGTATTGTTCTGACCAAATAATTACGCGATGCGTTCCAGAAAATGAAGTGCAGTCCATATTGCAATTCTGTCATTTAGAAGCCTGTAGAGGTCATTTTAGTCGAAAGAGAACAGCCCGCAAAAAATTGGAGTGTGGTTTATTTTGGCCTAATTTATTTCGTGATGCTTATTTATTATGTAAGTGTGATGCGCACCGAACCCCGTGGGTGCCCCTTGACCGCCCGCTTGAGGGAGATCGGGCAAGTGAAGTTCGTTGACAACTTGCAATGAATTACAAGTGCGTCTATTTTGGGCAACAACGAGGTTTCATGGAGTCGCCACCCAATAAAACATTGGGAAAGTTCGTCTCGTCTCAGTGAGCTTAAGGCGGCGCATATATCCATTTTGGGCAAGCCAACGGGATCTTGGAGGCGAACACCCCAATAGAACATTAGGAATGACCCTCTAACCCTATGGAGTCTAGGATTATTAAGTCTTTTGATGGGACACAAGGGGTGTCTTGGAGATCACATTCCTATGAATTATCGGATAGACCTCTCGCCTTGTTGAGCCCAAAGACCAGAGATAAGACCAGAGATAGGTTCGGGACTTCTCATTTATTTATACCTTGATTAAGCTTACAATTATGTTTTGAGTTTATTATTTCGCCATCTCTCCACACGATGCAATTAATTAAAAGGCGCAGTCATTCACATAAAAGCGGAGAATAAAATAAAAAAAGCATAGAAAATAAATTACAAAAAAACTAGGGACAGAATACAACCCCCATTATAAATAAGGTACAAAACATGCATAAAACGGGATATTCGTTAAGATTGAGGACATTGGCCCTTACATGCATTTATTACAAAAAAAATAATTTTTTTTCATTTTAGTAGAAAATATTTTTGTGGTGATTTTTTTAAGTGCGGTCGAAAATCCTTTATTATTACAGACCACAAGCGAATAAAGAGAATAAGATAATCATTACATATTTCCAAATAATAAATAATAAATAAATCTTAATCTACCTATTCCGACCATGCTTCTCACACGAGTCACATGCCTCCCGCATTGCAATCAAGACAGAAAATGATATTGGTTAATAATGGATAAATAAATAATTGAATAAATAAATAAACAAATAATTGAATAAAGTAAATTGAGAGAAATAATTAAAATTAATAATGAATTAAATTAAATTGGGTGATAAATAAATGAATAAATAGATAAATAATTAAATAAATAATTGAATGAATAAATCGAGAATTAATGAATATAAAAACAAAATAACAATTGTAATAACCAAATACGATAAAAATAATAATACTAATAATAATATCATAAAACAATAGTAATAATAATAATAGTAATGATGATAATAAATAATGAATAAACATAAAGTAATAATAATAATAAAATAGTAAAATAATAATAATAATAACAATAGTGACAATAATGAAGAAACATAAAATAATCATAATATTGAGAATAATAATAATAACAACAACAACAAAACAAATAATAATAATAATAATAATAATAATAATAATAATAATAATAATAATAATAATAATAATAATAATATTAAAATAAATAAACATAACATAATAATAAAAATAAATAAAATGATAATAAAATAATGATTAACAAAACACAACAATAGATAATAATAACTAAATACATACAATAATAATAAACACAATAATAATAACAATAAACATAAATTAAATAATATCAATATAACACAGTAACATTAATAATAGATAAATCAAATAATAATAATAATAATAGTAAAATAAATAAACATAATAACAATAATACAAACTAATATTAATTAATAATAATTAAAAAAACATAATAATAATAATAATAATAATAATAATAATAATAATAATAATAATATTAAGAACAGAATAATAATAACAAATAAAATAATAATAAGATTAATATTAATATTAATATTAATTAATAATAATAATAATAATAATAATAATAATAAATAATATAAAAATGGAAGGGAAAGAGGAGGGCTCACCAGATTTTTGCCGGAGGCTCGCCGGAGCCGCTGTGGCCGACACCTCCACTGCCGCGGGATAGATCGCTGCCACGGGAGTCCGCCGCCGGTGTCCACGCGCCGGGAAGAGCAGCCGGAGCGCCGAAAAATGCTTGGGAGCGTCGCGGGTCCTCATCTCGGATCTCCCTAACGACGGCGAGGGATGGAGGCCGGTAGGTTCGTCCTGCAGCCTGGAGCAGGGCGCCGTCGAGCGTGTGGCCGAGCGCTGCCGTGGCTGGCCGGCGGAGTGCCCGCCTCCCTCCTTTCTCTTTTCCTCTTTTTCTCTTCTTTTCGATATCTTCGATTCCTGTGGCTGCTCCTCTCTTATTTCTTTCTTTTGTTTTCTTTCTCTTTTCTTTTTCTTGGTTTTTCCTTTTCTCTTTTGGTTTCCTGGGTTCTCCCTCTTGCTCTCTTTTCTTGCTCTCTCTTTCTTTTCTTTCTCTTTTCTTTTTCTTTTTCTTGGTCTCCCCTTGCTCTCTGTGTTTTCTTTGTTCTTATTTTTCTTTTGCTTTTTCTTGTTCCAGCCGAGAGAGCCCTATCTTTGGTCCATCGTATTCCTTTTATACCCAAAATTAGGGTTAAGATAATTTCCTGCGTTTTTTTAGTTTTTCTTCTCCTTTTTTTATTTTTTACTTTAATTAATTTACACACTTTAATTTACTTAAACTAAACACATATATTAATTAATTAAACACTACTAATTAAATACTCCTTGTTTTTCCACCTTCTTAATTTAATTAATCTACTTAAATTATGACATCTATTTTATCTAATTAAACCCTATATTTATTTTCTTTTTTCAACTTTAATTAACCTAAAATATTAACTAATTAATTTTTAATTTTATAAACATATATATAATTTTTTATTTTTTATTTTTCATATTTTTTTTTCGGAGAAATTATCAAGGAGCATGGAGAGCCAAAACTGCTATTTTTTTTTCTTTGACTCGGGATCCGGTGTCTATAGTTGCCCCCAATTTTGGAGAAGCTAGTGCCTAGACACCTAGGTGAGCTAAAATTCAGAGAAGAAAAAGAAGGAAAGAAACACATACCTGAGGCAGTCCTTACCTTCTGAAAGTTGTGGAGGAGCGGTTGATCGTTCACCTGGCGGGCCTCGTCTCGGTCTGCTCAGTAATGAACGTCGCGGATGATAGCGTTGTCTAGCTATGATTTGTTTTGATATATGTGTCCCTACTGGTCTCGTCTCGACCTGTAAGGTGTTTGTGAGATGTAGCATTCTTTAGCTATTACCTCAGTGTGAAGAGAAGTGTTCTCTAACTGCAACCTCAATTTGCGAGATGCGGTACTCTCTGACCACAGTCTCGAGGTGAAGAGCAGTGTTCTCTAACTGCAACTTCGATTGGTGAGATGCGGCACTCTCTGACCACGGTCTCGGGGTGAAGAGCAGTGTTCTCTAACTGCAACTTATATTGGTGAAGTTCCCCTGCTAGCCCCCATCCGATCTGCAAGGTGTGTAGTACTCTCTGACTACAACATGAACTGTGAGATGCAGTGCTCTTTGACTACAGCCTCAAGGTGAAGAGCAGTGTTCTCTAACTGCAACTTCAATTGGTGAAGTTCCCCTGCTAACCCCCATCCGATCTGTAAGGTGTGTAGTACTCTCTGACTACAACATGAACCGCGAGATGCAGTGCTCTCTGACTACAGCCTCAAGGTGAAGAGCAGTGTTCTCTAACTGCAACTTCAATTGGTGAAGCTCCCCTCTAATCCCCATCCGATCTGCAAGGTGTGTAGTACTCTCTGACTACAACATGAACTGTGAGATGCAGTGCTTTCTAACTACAATCTCAAGGTGATCTATTCTATCGCTTGTAATCTGTTAGCCTGATTGCCCCCGGCGTAACGTGAATAAAGAGGTTTGCATTTCTGGGCAGTTTCTGATAAGGTTAAGCTGAACCCACCTCTCGGATCATCTCAGGTTGAAGGGATTTGGAATATTTTTAAAAATAATTTGATGTCTCGAAGAGACTGAGAAAGCCTGTGAAAAAGGTTTTAAAGAGAATGCTCCGAAAAGACTGAGAATGCCTTTTGAACAAGGATTTAAAGAGAATGCTCCGAAGAGACTGAGAATGCCTTTTGAACAAGGACTTAAAGAGAATGCTTCGAAGAGACTGGTAATGCCTTTTGAACAAGGACTTAAAGAGAATGCTCCAAAGAGACTGAGAATGCCTTTTGAACAAGGACTTAAAGAGAATGCTCCGAAAAGACTGAGAATGCCTTTTAAACAAGGGCTTAAAGAGAATGCTCTGAAGAGACTGAGAATGCATGATTTTGACTTACGTGGGCTTTATCTTGAACTCATTTTGCTGAAGTTGTCCTTTGGTTCGGCCTTTTTCCTGTTAAGTTATCGGCACAAAAGTACATACAAAAGATTGTGTGTGCATAATGAGTGTACAGGAATATATCCCAGAGTTTGTGCATGCATGTGTAAAAGGCTATATGCAGATATGAGGTGTATGCAAAAATGGATAGACCACATCCCAGGTGGTTAAGGGGTTTGTTGAGGGTATTGTTCGGTTGCTCCCATTGTCTGATGCCCCCAAGGATTTAGAAAAGTATTGTCTTGGCTTTAGGTATCCTGACCCGTAATCTCTTTAAAGAGAACTGACCCGTGTGCATTTTTTGCCCCCGGACTTGCGTTGACTTGAGAATTGCCTCTTCAGAGGACTTGAGAATTGCCTCTTAAGAGGACTTGAGAATTGCCTCTTCAGAGGACTTGAGAATTGCCTCTTAAGAGGACTTGGAAAGTTTGCTTCCTCGGAGGACTTAAAGATTTTGCCTCCTCAAAGGATTTTGGGAAAAGTCAGATTGTCTACGTGAGATTGATGTATACTATCTAGTGTGCGTTGGATACCATGTATGCATGGAATGCATGTGAAAGGCTATGCTTTTATGAAATGAAATGCAAAGGACTATTATCCTGAAATGCTTATGCATACGACATATATGCCAATGGCTTGTATCCATGAGGAGGATCATGGACCATGTGCTAAGAATCGTTATTCTAACATGTTTGCAAATGATCATGAACAAGAAAAACATGTAAAGGTTCAAGCATGATAAATATATACAAGGGGGTTATGTATGCAGAGTATGTGCAAATGATCATACATGTGACAAGGATAAAGAGTCGTTTATCGGCATAGATGTAAAGAATCGTATGCAAAGATAGGCGGAAGTCATTATATACATGAAGGCTATATAAAGTAATGGGTGTGTGCGATGTGTGCACCTACAACTATGTTTATGGAACACGTGTAGAAAAAATTATATACATGTATGTACTGAATGCATGCGAAAATTGTGGATATGAGATGCAGGCAAAGGATATGCCCATAAAGAGCCATGTGTGTCAAAAGCACTTATGAAATATATTCGCTAAAGCTCTTATGCCAAAAGACATGCACCAAGAATTCTATATGTGAAACTATTTTATGAGAATGTTTGCTACAGTTATGCATAAAAACATTTGCAGAAAGCATATGTACAAAGAATATTGTTGGGAGTGTACGCGAAGTATCATTTTCATGGGTAGTGATAAGAAATACCCCAAGATTGTAAAATGAGTGCAACCTATTAGGTACCTCAAACTCGAGTTTCTATCTACCTTTTAGCATACTGAATGAACCACATTCTCAACTGATTCAATCTCAGCAAAAGAATTAGGGAGTCATTCCCAATGAAGGGTAAGAAGATAAATGTGTAGACATCAAGGATTACTAAACCAACATGTAAATACGAGGCATACCACGCAACCTCTGTGTGTATGTGCAAAAGGCCAAAACAAGATTTTTCATTTTTCAAAAGCAAATTCTAGATGCAATGTCGAGGGCACGACTCAACTCGAATGCATAAATGCACTCATGGCTTCTCGCTTGAAGCTCAATAAACACCATATGCCTCTTCCTACGTACCAAACCTTATTAGAAGGTCATCTCTGCTAATTAGATAAGGCCAAACCAAGAATCAAGAGGTTTTACTTTGGTTGTAACGTTAGGCTCAGGTATATGGTTATCAAAGGAGGATCAGGTCACTAGAGAAAAATGGTCGCAGCGTTCATTCGGATGAAGGAACCATCTTCAATCTAATTGCATACTGTCCAGACATTCTCGAATTTGGACTCGGTAATACTCTGACATATCAAGCTCAACATAACAATTAAGCTAAGAAAGATAGCTACTGAATTCATCACGGGGTATTATCCTAAGTTCTACTTTTCTTTCTTTCCTCGTTTTTTCTTTTCTTTTTTTTTTCTTCTTTTCTTTTCTTTTTTTTTCCTTTCATTCATTTTTTCTTCTTCTTTTCTTTTCTTTTTTTCTTCTTTTCTCCTTTCTTTTTTTCTTTACAAGTTTACGTCTCTAATTGTACAAAAAGTTTATTGGTGATTTAATCCCCTTTCCGGAAGTATAGCCCAAAAATTATCGATGATTGAAATTTTCCTCAAGGGGTAAACCCATCCATATCAGGGTGATTTCTGGTAACCCAAAAATTATCAATGGTCGAGATTCTCTCCTCGAAGTGTAAACCCACTTTTACTGGGGCAATTTTTGGTAACCCCACAAAATTATCGATGATTGAAATTCTCTTCTTGAAGTGTAAACCCACTTTCATTGGAGCAAGTTTTGATAGCCGAAAGAAATGTCATAATGTACATCCATCCTTACTAGAGCGGCCATTCTTCTAAGGGAAAGCCAAAATCATTTTAGGCGAAGGGTAGTTTTAATGTGTGTAACAATAAAATCGGTACGCATTTAGCATACCAAAATAAAAGCTCAACGGGCTAGCAAGCAATTGTAAAATGAGGGTAGGAAATGGTCATTTAGAGAGCTATACAAAGAAATGGTGCCTAAATTATTTTCTAGATTCAGCCTTATCCAGGGATCACTTTGATGGGTAATCAGAAAGGTTCTAGTGCTCTTAGTGAGTTTTCATCCAATCCTCTAATTGCAACTAGCTTTTTCAATTTGTTTTCAAAACGGGCCAAAAGTGCTCAAAATTTAGAAATTACATGGTATGGTCAAGTATTTCCATGTGATCCAGCAATCAGAGACTGAACATATTTACCCTTTTGCTTAATTCAAAATGAAATGAAACGCAGATTTCTAAAAACTGAGATCAAAGCCATTCATAGTTGAGAACTACTTAGGCAGAATCAAACTTCAAATCAAAGGTACCTTAATAAGGTGCAAACATGTCAGCGTTTTAGGGTACGACTTAACACAAAAATTTTATCAAAATTTGTATGCACAAAAATCATGTAAGCCATCAAAGAAGATTTTTTTTTTTGCGTAAAATATGTGCAAACTATGTGTTAGAAATCATGTATAGGGAAAGATACATGCAATGGCGCCATGCATATCAACAATGCGTGTGAAGGACTATATGCATAAAACATGTATAAAAATATATACACAAAATATGTGCACAGATGTGTGTGCAAGAAATTATAAATGAGTGTGTAAACATTGCATGACAAGTGAGTATGTATGCACAAATTTGCAGCGTACAAAACATGACACAATATGAGGATGAATGTTCAGGACATATAGTACATGTGTACACGGCATGATAGGAATACGTGTGTGATGTAGGATGAAGATGATCTGGCACGAAAATGTGCGCCAATGAGTTGCGAGGAGTGGAAAAACTCACATATATAGAAGTGCAAAACATATACAAATAATGCACATGAGATGGGACACAACATAAGAATGATTGTGTATAGTGAGCTTCTATGGTGTGCGATACAAGACATGGGATGAAAGTGGTCGCAAGAAATGAGTGGCACCTATAAGGTACGTGTATTTACATGGTATGCGCACACAAAACGTGGCATGGTATATATGTAATGACTGACATGCATGATACAGGATTAATATGTGCATGGCATAATGCGTGTATGATAATGCATGTTCATGATATGGCACAATGTGAGAGATGCAAAGTGTCAAGACGTGTATAATGTCTAGTCTAATGAAGTATGCTAATGTGTGCACACTATGATATGCAATAGTATATGTATGTTCCAGCGCACAATGTTTATGTACATAAGTAATGTGAGCATACGGATATGTACATCCTATGACACATTATAAATGCATTATTTTGATTTGATATTATTTTTTTATTTCTTTTATACATGTCATGGTGGTAGCATGTCTGTGTGTGCTATGATGCATGTCGATACGTACCTTCGGGATGTATGCCGTATGTACTGGCTATGGTGCATGATGGATGTTATGGATGTCATAATATTAGTGTGAGTCGTGACAAGCACTGCTATGTATATATATGCAAGACAAATACATGTTATGTTCATATTCACAAATTATGATACAAACAATTTTATATACAGAGTGCACAGGTTCTATTATTGTATGGAAAGAATTATACATGAGACAAAATGCATGTATTTTATTTACTATTATTACTCATAAAAGAACGTGCAAGCACAAATACACATAAGAAAAGAATTCCTCCCAACCTTATTTTTATCACACAGGAGGTCGTACGGGCTCTTTCCCTAGGTAGGCTTGACCCATGGGTCAACGGGGAACCCAATGAGCGCGTACAGCGTGCTGCAAAGCGCGAACTCTCATTATTAAAAGCGCATGCAAATGAATTTTCGGTTATCGTGTATTTAAACAATTCGAATAAATAAAAACACACCCCTCGGGTATGAAAGTCTTTAAGGAGTGCACATCTAAATTTATTTTGATTTGTCCAATACACAATAACCCACTACACAAGCAACGTATTATGGCGCATGCCCCCTAGTGGAAGTATCTATGTCCATTACATGGGCCTTGGTCCAAGGTGGTGATATTTTAGGGCTACCCAAGCATGATTCCTGCCAACGGGCCTAACTCGACCAGTCGGGTCATCATTTGATATACCATTTGATGGCACGAGCCTTAAGCTGGTGGTTATCCTTAACACTTTCCTACATTGAGTGAATGTAGGGTCGCGCTTCGGGAACGCACCATGGTCGATAAAGGGACCAAACTAGAATAGATCTAAGGCTCTAATGAGATGCAATGCAGCTTTGAAAGAAAGCAAAACTTTTTAAACTAAAACTTAATTCTAAATTTTAATCAAGGTACTTTCGAATCGAAGTATCAAGTATGTCCCCAGTGGAGTCGCCACTGTGACGCGTGACGAACCCCTTGACCGCCCGCTTGAGGGCGATCGGGCAAGTGAAGTTCGTTGACAACTTGCAATGAATTACAAGTGTGTCTATTTTGGGCAATAAGGAGGTTTCATGGAGTCGCCACCCAATAAAACATTGGGAAAGTTTGTCTCGCCTCAGTGAGCTTAAGACGGCGCATATATCCATTTTGGGCAAGCCAACGAGATCTTGGAGGCGAACACCCTAATAGAATATTGGGAATGACCCTCTAACCCTATGGAGCCTAGGATTATTAAGTCTTTTGATGGGAGACAAGAGGTGTCTTGGAGATCACATTCCAATGAATTATCGGATAGACCTCTCGCCTCGTTGAGCCCAAAGACCAGAGATAGGTTTGGGACTTCTCATTTATTTATACCTTGATTAAGTTTACAATTATGTTTTGAGTTTATTATTTCGCCATCTCTCCACACGATGCAATTAATTAAAAGGCGCAATCATTCACGTAAAAGCGGAGAATAAAATAAAAAAAGGTATACGAAAATAAATTACAAAAAAACTAGGGGCGGAATACAACCCCCATTGTAAATAAGGTACAAAACATGCATAAAACGGGATATTCGTTAAGATTGAGGACATTGGCCCTTACATGCATTTATTACAAAAAAAAAACAATTTTTTTCATTTTAGTAGAAAACATTTTTGTGGTGATTTTTTTAAGTGCGGTCGAAAATCCTTTATTATTATAGACCATAAGCGAATAAAGAGAATAAGATAATCATTACATATTTCCAAATAATAAATAATAAATAAATCTTAATCTACCTATTCCGACCATGCTTCTTAGACGAGTCACATGCCTCCCGCATTGCGGTCAAGACAGAAAATGATATTGGTTAATAATGAATAAATAAACAATTGAATAAATAAATAAACAAATAAACAAATAATTGAATAAAGTAAATTGAGAGAAATAATTAAAATTAATAACGAATTAAATTAAATTGGGTGATAAATAAATGAATAAATAGATAAATAATTAAATAAATAATTGAATGAATAAATCGAGAATTAATGAATATAAAAACACAATAACAATTGTAATAACCAAATACAATAAAAATAATAATACTAATAATAATATCATAAAACAATAGTAATAATAATAATAGTAATGATGGTAATAAATAATGAATAAACATAAAGTAATAATAATAATAAAATAGTAAAATAATAATAATAATAACAATAGTGACAATAATGAAGAAACATAGCATAATAATAATAATAACAAAACAAATAATAATAATAATAATAATAATAATAATAATAATAATAATAATAATAATAATAATAATAAAACAAATAATAATAATAATAATAATAATAATAATAATAATAATAATATTAAAATAAATAAACATAACATAATTATAAAAATAAATAAAATGATAATAAAATGATGATTAACAAAACACAACAATAGATAATAATAACTAAATATATACAATAATAATAAACACAATAATAATAACAATAAACATAAATTAAATAATATCAATATAACACAGTAACATTAATAATAGATAAATCAAATAATAATAATAATAATAATAGTAAAATAAATAAACATAATAACAATAATACAAACTAATATTAATTAAAAAAACAGAATAATAATAATAATAATAATAATAATAATAACAAATAAAATAATAATAAGATTAATATTAATATTAATTAATAATAATAATAATAAAAAATAATATAAAAATGGAAGGGAAAGAGGAGGGCTCACCAGATTTTCGCCGGAGCCGCTGTGGCCGACACCTCCACTGCCGCGGGATAGATCGCCGCCACGGGAGTCCGCCGCCGGTGTCCACGCGCCGGGAAGAGCTGCCGCCGCGCCGAAAAATGCTTGGGAGCGTCGCGAGTCCTCATCTCGGATCTCCCTAACGGCGGCGAGGGATGGAGGCCGGCAGGTGCCTCCGGTAGCCTGGAGCAGGGCGCCATCGCGCGTGTGGACGTGCGCCGCCGTGGCTGGCCGACGAAGGGCCCGGCTCCCTCCTCTCTCTTTTCCTATTTTTCTCTTCTCTCCGGCGTCTTCGATTCCCGTGGCTGCTCCTCTCTTATTTCTTTCTTTTGTTTTCTTTCTCTTTTCTTTTTCTTGGTTTTTCCTTTTCTCTTTTGGTTTCCTGGGTTCTCCCTCTTGCTCTCTCTTCTTGCTCTCTCTTTCTTTTCTTTCTATTTTCTTTTTCTTTTTCTTGGTCTCCCCTTGCTCTCTGTGTTTTCTTTGTTCTTATTTTTCTTTTGCTTTTTCTTGTTCCAACCGAGAGAGCCCTATCTTTGGTCCATCATATTCCTTTTACACCCAAAATTAGGGTTAAGATAATTTCCTCCGTTTTTTTAGTTTATCTTCTCTTTTTTTTTTTTTTATTTTTTACTTTAATTAATTTACACACTTTAATTTACTTAAACTAAACACATATATTAATTAATTAAACACTACTAATTAAATACTCCATGTTTTTCTACCTTCTTAATTTAATTAATCTACTTAAATTATGACATCTATTTTATCTAATTAAACCCTATATTTATTTTCTTTTTTAAACTTTAATTAACCTAAAATATTAACTAATTAATTTTTAATTTTATAAACATATATATAATTTTTTATTTTTAATTTTTCATATTTTTTTTCGGAGAAATTATCAAGGAGCATGGAGAGCCAAAACTGCTATTTTTTTTCTTTGACTCGGGACCCGGTGTCTACAGTAAGTCTTGTGATAATTGTCAAAGGACCAGTAGTTTAGGACGCATGGATCAAATTCCACTCACATCCATACTATCCTGTGAAATTTTCGATATATGGGGCATTGATTTTATGGATCCATTTCCACCATCCTTTGGCAATTCATACATATTACTTGCTGTAGGTTATGTTTCTAAGTAGGTTGAAGCTAAGACCATAAGAACTGATGACGCTAAGACAGTTGTTAATTTTGTCAAAACCAATATTTTTTGCAGGTTTGGGACACCAAAAGTACTTATCAGTGACAGAAGGACTTATTTCTGCAATAAGATTATGGCCACTCTACTGAAGAAATACGATGTAAACCACCATTTATCCACTGCATATCACCCACAAACCAGTGGCCAAGCTGAAATTTCCAATAGAGAAGTCAAGTCTATTTTGGAGAAACAGTTAATCCAACTAGAAAAGATTGGAGTTCTAAGCTAGATGATGCTCTGTTGGCAAATAGGACAGCATATAAAACACCTATCGGTATGTCCCAATACGATTGGTTTATGGAAAGCCATGCCACTTGCCTGTGGAGTTGGAGCACAAAGCATTTTAGGCAATTAAATGATGTAATATGGCATTGGATGCAGCAAGAGAGCATAGGAAATTAGAGTTGTAGGAGCTGAAAGAATTAAGGAACGAAGCCTATGAGAATTAAAAAATTTATAAGGAAAAAAACAAGCAATTCCATGACAAAATGATTTATAGGAAGGAATTTCAAGTTGGATAGAAAGTTTTACTTTTCCATTCACGTTTGAAATTATTCCTAGGGAAATTAAGGTCTAGGTGGATTGGATCTTTCGTAATCACTAATATTTTTGTTCATGGTGCAATAGAAATCAAAAGTTTGGAGAATGGAAAAATTTATAAAGTCAATGGACATCGTTTGAAATCATTCTATGATGGATTCCAAGCTCAAAGGACATAAAATGTGCATTTGGTAGCACCTGCAGAGGAGAATTAAAAGCCAACAACGTCTAGCCAAAGACATTAAATAGAGGCACTTTTTGGAGGCAACCCAATATTTAGCCTTGCCCAAGGCTAATGTGTTACTATTTAGATTTAAATTTTAATATTTAATTTTATTTCACTGTCTTTTTCTTCTTTATATCTTTCTTGTGGCTGACCTAATTTATTTTTGAATTTACAGGTAGTGTTGGCAAACAATTGGTAATTTAAAGGGTGGTTTGAATTTTTTATAGCAAAATGTGTTAACGGTTGAATTTCATGGCTTGAGGAAGTTAAATTTCAATTGAGCAAACTTAATGCTAAGGAGACTTGTCCAAATCCTAAAAAGTTTTTAATTTTTGCAAGCTATTTCCATTGAACTTTGAATATCTTGGGTTAATGGATATTGATTTAACTTGTGGGCCTTACTTTTCTTCTAAATAGGTTTCATTTTTCATTAAACTTATTTTACATTTTTAACCCATTTACTTGTCTCTTTGCTTTCATTTAACCTAACACAGTTAACCCTTTTTTTTTTTACTTTCACAAACTCGCCGCCCCTTTGCCCACAGACCACCGCCAACAACAGCCATGCTGGTCCACTCCTCTTCGTGATTCCTGTTGCAATCATGGATCCCTACCAGTCCAGTATCCACGCTAGATCAGGCCACCTCCATCAAACCGAGTAGCACAGATCCATCGGCCACACGCTCAAAGCCACCATCCTAGCACATCATGGTTCGATTGAAGAGCCAAGCTCTAACAAAGCATAAATGCGGCAGATCCATGACCACTAAAATGCATGAAGAAGAATCGCTTCAAACAGGTCACAAACCTACAGGCGCGCTCCCAGATCCGCGTTATTCCATTTTGAGAAGCGCAGATCCGAGCTGTTCTGCAACAGCAGAGCCTAGCACCGAATCACCACCTCACGCAACTCACCGTAACACTCCCTCCACTGGAGCTACATCGAATGACGCTGCTCCCACCACCGTAGAACCGCATAAAGCAAAATGACCCACCTCTAAATCAGCTGCTCAAAAGAAGAAGGGCCAAATAACCTATAAGTCTCGACAAATTAGAGTACCAGAATCTAGCAGTGACGAGGAGGAAGACATACCTCCATCACTAAAGCAACCACAGCAAAAAGAGCAACCAGAGCAAGTAGAACAGGAACGAGAAGAAACAGAACCAGTTAAACCATAAAAATGTGCTAGGATAGCTGCAGGTAAAAGCCAATTTCCTCCATCAATGCATGACTTTGAAGGTAATTTAGCATTTCATAAAGAAATTCCTCAAACCCGATTATATTTACTTGAGCATAATGATATAGTACCTGGCAGATGTCTTGATAAACCAACTTTACATGCCTTAAATATACATGAGAAGGTCTTTGATTTAATTGATGGAATAGTATGGAGGAAATTCTTTTTGTTAGATTTTTCTATCTACGATGCATTAGTGAGAGAATTTTATAGCACGTTCGAGTTTGATCACCGAGGACAATCATTTAATTTGACTTCACCCTTTACAATCACTTATAGTCTGTTGGGGCAATTTAAATATTTTTCTATCACTTCTTTCAATATTGAACTCGGATTCATTGATGAGGATTATTCCAAGTCACATGAATATATAGGCGTGTTGTGTTACTACCTAGTAGACTTTGATGATGTTGAGGTACGTAGATCATTGACCGACTTATTTGACATTGCATTCAGTCTAGGAAAATCTAAAGCATATTTAATAAGAAGTCCTGTATTGTGCTTCATTCATCGTTTTTTGGCATTTAATTATTCTGCCCGGAATGAAGACACCACTGTCATAACTAAGGCATAATTATTTTTCATGTGGTGTGTGCTGAATAATAAAAAAGTGAACCTAGGCTATTGGATTGCACTTAAGTTTGAGAAGCGTACTCTTACACTAAAGAAGCTATTCTTAAGTTCTTTAATTACTTTGTTGGCTGTCAATGCTGGTTTAGTGGACTTATGTATGACTAATATGCATATAGCTTATGGCATGCCTCCCATGGATTTAATATTTTTTGACAAATCATGCTTGATTCGTTGCGAAAAGGGTGGCGTAATTTTATTTGTGGATGCAGGTCGACTTGCTAGCTTTGAAGAAAGAGTTTTCAAGAAAGAAACTAGGAAGACAGCCAGCACTTCTACGTCTAACATCGCTGTTGCCACGTCCTCAAGAATGCCTCCGAGCTCTATGAAGCGCTTGACTAAGGTGGAGGCTGCTCTGGATAATATGACCACTATTGTTCAACAGATAAATGATAATTTGCATGCTTACTTTCAGCATGTGGGGTTTACACTGCCCCACTCGACACTTAACTGACTGCAGACTGTGAATCTTTCCCCACAGGGCAGTTTCTTAACCTTATCCTTTATTAATTTTGTTGCCTTTGCCCCACGACTGTGATTTATTCCGCATTGAGGACAATGCGAGGAGAAAGCATGGGGGAGGGGTTTGATTTGGAAGTGATAATATGCTCAGTTGGTGCCTTGTTGGTTTTTATTTGTTGAATTTTTGCTCAATTTGCTAAATTTTTGTTGCTCAATTTGAAGTGCTGAATGTTTGGTGTTTGAACTAATTTTTACTGATATGCTTGTGCTTAATTGGTTAAGCTTTGTGTAAAAATTTTGATTGGATGGTTTGCTACTATGCTGGGGATTGGTTGCTGATTTTGAATTAATGATTGGCCCTACTATTTTAGTGTTTAGTTACTGAATACACTACAAGAAATTTTCCTTTTTGTGATAAATTTTTTAACGACGCATAAAATTTCGTAATTAATTATAACTTATAACGACGAATTTTTTAAAACGTCACCATACTATTTATTATTGTGACAAAATTATTTTGTGTCATTTTATTTAATAATTTTCGTCACTAATAGATTAATTTTATGACGAAAAATATATTTCGTCATAGTTTGTTTAAGAGGAAAATTTCTCACCTTTTTTATGGAGGAAAAAAATTTTAATGACAATAATAACATATTGCAATGTATAAATTCATCACAAAATATTTATTTTTGGTGACAAATTATTTTTGTCCTAATTAAATAAATTAGTGATGATAAAATCATTTTGTCACTAATAAGATATAGAGATAAAAAAATTTCTAATTATTTTTTTGAAAAATTTTAGTTCCAAAAATAATTTTATTTATGACAAATAAATGTATCATAAAAAATGAATATATTGTGACGAGCTATAATTTTGTCACCTTTTATAAAGAGGGAAAAATTCCAATATTTTTCTTTTGGAGAGAAAAAAAAAATTAATAAAAAAATAACTATTTGCGACATATAAATTAATCATGAAATACTTATTTGTTTGTGACATAAATTATTTTTCTCACAATTTAATGAATTAATGACTAAAATTATTTCATCACAATAATTTTATTTATTACAAATAAAAATGTTACAAAAAATGAATATATTATGACAAAATACAATTTCGTCACCTGTACAATCAATTTATGACAATAATAATATTCTATCATAATTGGTTGTAACGTTAATATACGATAAATAAATTATGTCATAAAAAATAATTTAATTTATGATAAATAAATATGTCATAAAAAATGAATATATTATGGCGAAATATAAGTTTATTACTAATACAATCAATTTGTGCGACCATAATATTTTGTTGCAATCGACTGTAATAAAAATATGCAACAACTAAATTATGTTATAAATATATTATTTTATATTATAAATAAAAATGACCCCAATAAATTTTTTAATGACCAAAAATAGTTTTTTATCTATTTTTTGACAAAAATAACTAAATTATATAAGAAAGTTAATTAATTAATATGTAACTACCGGAAAATTTTGATATTGTGAATAATAATTCAGTAGGGCGAATTTATTGAAAGTCAATATTTGATCCTAAAGACTCGAAATTTTTATTCAAAATTTACATAATTAAATATAAAAATTCAAATAAATAAACATATGTATGTGTATATATAGATAAGTAAATCATAAAAAAAAAATTATCTCAAGTCTAGATTTATCCAAAAAAAGAAAAGAAAAGAAGAAAGAAAAAAAAAAGAAAAAGAAAGAAAATAAAAAAAAGAAACGGGTGAGACGTAGAGAATAAGGAATCGAGAGAGAGAGAGAGAGAGATGGCGACGCAAGGATGGAGCCCCACCTGCGCCAGTGATGACTTGATGGCAAGCCTCTGCCCTCACCGTTCTCCCCATCACAGCTGTAACCACACTTTTTCTTCTTCCTCCTCTCTCCGGTCTGCGTTTCTCTCTTCTCAATATCGAGACCATCATCTGAGATTTTTGACCACCTCTGGCATCAGGTGGCAACACGAACAATACTGGTGATCTATTGGCAGCTATATGAGTCTTTCGATGTCCTTCTCTTTACCTCACTCGCCGCCGACGAGCAGATAAAAAAGGGGGGTGCCAAGATTTTTCGACGCCAATATTGATCAAACGATATGGTGGTTGGGCGCATGACCACCGAAAACAAGTCCCAAGTGCTCTAGGCTTCATTCCGACTGTGTCGATTTCATCTCTGGCGATGTTTCGGCAAGACTCCGGCGGTCAGTGACTGGCAAAGGGGACCTAGACAGCAGGATTGAGCTAAAATTTAGGGAATTTCAACCCCAACTGGTATGTGTACTACCAAAATTATTTTTTCCATTTGGTTTTTAAATAAGTTAATGGAATTTAGTTAACTATTAGATGTTATTACAAATAGAGCTGTTAGGGTTCAATTCCTCTAATATATTTGATTGGTATTGTTAATGAATGATAAGTTGATGGGTGGTTGATGCTAAATAAAGTTTTGGTTGACTGTGAGATGATACTGGTTGGGCAGAATTTCACAATTTGTTAGCCAAGTTGATTCATTTCTTCTTGCATGATTTATTTGCATTAAGTTTTGTTATGATGTTAATTTATTTATTGGTTTAATAGATTAAATCGTACATTTAAATGGTCATATTGTCTAGTATTTAGGGGAACATGAATAGGGCCTATTACCTAGTTTTTGGTAGCATTTAGCAGAATTGTTCAAAGTGCTTTTATGGAATTGAATTCTGCCTTCTTGTTATGTTTTTCCTTAGTTGGCAGTGTTGCACTATTTTGGTTGTATATGAGTTCTTTATTTTAGTTATATGGTTTCTTTGTATGACATGGTGTTCAAATCATATTAGTTGAGAAACAAAAAGGAGAACCAATTTATGCCTAGAATTGATAGACAAAAGAACTGTGATAATGTTGATGAAAAAGAAAAAAAAAATGTTGCACAAATGACATAAGTATTTTAAAAAGAGCATTGTGTTTTCTGCTCAACATATGTCGAAAATTTTCTTATGGTGTTGTACATTTCTACTTATGACCATGTTTTATACCAAAATGCTCCCCTATTATGTGCTTTTCTGTGATGAAAATTTACAAGTTGATGTTCTTTTCTATTATTTTAGGCAGTGAATTATGATGTATAAAAAAAGAACTAGAATATATATGTTATTTCTTTTTTTTTTTCTCACTTTTCTTCTTTTGTTCCTCTTCACAGATTCTTGCTATTATATGTTATTTCTTTAATGAAAATACTATTATTTATTAGATATTTCTTTACACATATTCATATCATTAATTAATGGAATTTCTTGTGTTTCTCAAAGATAAGTTGAACAAAAGCACAAAGGTTGAAGATACAACTTTTGCGTATCTCTTAGGTAAGGTCAATCAATTGAGTTATTTGCTACTGTACTTATTCCTCTACTTGCTGCTCTTGTTTGGTTGATATTATCTATTTTGTTAAAGAAAAATAATAGATTTTGTTGGAAGTTCAGTTGGCATATCTATGTAAGATATCCTATTAAAGTGGCTTATCTACTTTGTATTTTGTCTTTATTTTCTTGCTTATTGCTTCTTTTAATTGTTAAATGCTGCGAAATGGAAAGTTAACGGCAGAGCTATTTCCTAGGGATTGTTTGTATGTGAAAGAAGTCTTGGTGCTTAAAGAAGTTTGTTTTTTTTTTTTATCTAATATTTGATTTTTTTTTTTGTGGGAACAGGATGCATATTTTGAATTTTCAGTAAAGTTTATTTTTGAATTATAGATCAGGATATTATAATTTTTTGCATTAAGCAGTATTTTTTTTATTTAATTGACCTTTTGTTTAAATAAATACTATATATTAGTTGATTGACAATTTCATATACAAATTTAATTGATTTTATAACATTTAATTTAAAGTGTATTATTTTTAATATAACCCATATATGATAAGTATATTTGTCATAATTTGTCGACTTGTTAGTTCATAAATGACAATATTTGTTATTTAATGACTATAAAAAATTATCGCTAAAACTGTTTTTTTGTGACAATTATTTTTGTCCGTATTTGTGTCATTAATTTGTAAAATAATATAATGATTTATATTCATCATTAATATGCATTAATTTAATGACAAAATAATTCATCGTCACTTAAAGTATTAGATTTAGTGACGATATGAATTATTTTATGACGAAAATAATATTTATTTGTGACGACAATTACGTAACCAATACTTAATGGTTTTAATTATAAGTAGAGTTTCGTCATTAAAAATACTTAATTTCAAGACAAATTTAAAATTTGTCATAAATAATGTTAACCTTTTGTGACGATAAACAATATAATGTGACGAAATATAATTTTATTTATGACATAATTTTTGTCATAAAAAGTAAGAAATAAAGATGACGATAATAATTTTAGTCACAAAAAATGATACTTACGGTGACAAATAACTAAATTGTCATGTAAACTTTTATATTACGCGTCTACTATTACGTTTTCTATGATGATAAAAATTCGTCACTTTATCTTTTCAGTGACGAAAATTGATTTTTTCATGCTAATTTTTTGTGTCATAAAAGGTGTAATTTCTTGTAGTGATACTTATGCTGCATTTTTGTTTATTTGGCTAATTTTGTGCAAACTTTTGATACATCTACTTCTATGAAGGATTTTTGGTAGCCATGTTGAGCAAAATTGTTCATAGGTTTTGGTTAGTGTTTAATTTGAAATATTCTGACCTTGGCTAGTAATTTATGGCTTAATTGATGCATTGTGCATGATTTTAATGACTTTTTTTGTGCATAAATGTTGTCATTTTCATTACAATTATGTCACTTGTCCCATGTTCAATTATTTGAAAATACTTTCTGCATCTCTCTTGTCTATTAAAATTTATTAAGTTTTATTTACAATTTTAGGGAAAAGCATTTGTCTAAAAATAATTTCATAACCATTTAGCTTTTGACTTATTAATTTGTTAGCCATATTCTAGTAGTATTCATAATTATTTAGCCTTTTTTATACAATTTATGGTAGTTTTGATTACCTTTTGAGTTGGAAATATCAAGGTTTAATTTCTAAGGAGAAACATAATTTTTGCATGTTCTAAAATTTGATTCTTTGCATTTTAGAAGCTTGTTAAAACCTTATTGGACACTTGTTTAGTATTGTAACTTTTTAGATTGAATGACTTAGTTATTAGGAATATATATAAAAAAAGAGAAAAGAAAAGAAATGAAATTGCAATAATAATTTTTACTCCGCTGTTCTCTCCGGCTAAGAGTAGATCTAATAGCCGCTTAGAACTGTGTTATCTGAGTAACCGGGTGTATACGGGTCAGAACCGGATACACTCGTGTAAAAAAGATCTCTACATTCATTGTAAGCATTTTGATCTTTCATAGGCTGGAAAAATAGGGTGTATATGGGTCAAAACCGGATACCCTCGCGTCCACTACAGTCTAAGTTAAGTTTGTTAAAAAAAAATTGAAAAATTAATAAATTTCCTAGTTTTGCTTGTTCCTTTATCTATTAAAAATGTGAAGTTCTGGTGTCTAATTTGGTTTGATAAGTTGTCTTTTATGCATTGATGTTAATATTGAAGTGAGGCAAAATTCTTGCATGCTTAATGTTCAAAGCCTTTTTATTTCTAGTTTGAAAATGTAGTTGAGAAACCCATATCTTAATACGACTTTGCGGGAAATTATTTTGGACTTCTATCTCTCTTTTGCCTTGCATTTTGATCTAGTTGAAACTTATGGGCTTGGAATTTGCTTGTGGGTGAATGAACTTTTGATAGGATTGTATTTGAGGTTTAATTTATGCTTGAGGACAAGCATGAGATAAGTGTGGGAGAATTTATTAAATGCATAATATTGCATTTTTTATCTATTTTTCCATATTTTTATGCGCTTATTTTTAGTTTATTTTGGAGCTTTTCACTTGTTTTATGTTTTGACCATTTCAGGGCTAAGTTGGTAAGATGGGAAAGAATTGTGACTAATTGGAGCTAATTAGGAACATCCATGAAGATTCAAGTGAGTTTGGAAGCAAGAGAGCTGATTCTGGATTTAACCTTGTCTAAGGCTAAGGGGCAAGGGTAAATAGTTGCCTTGCCAAAGGCTAAAGGAAAACGTGCAACAGAGTTCCAGCTTTAAAGATTTTAAGTGCGAATTCTCCTGGACGCCAGTTATACTCCACCCGATTTTTATGGATGTTTAAACTTTACTTTAGGAGATTAAAAGTAGAGTTTTTAGGAAGATTAAATTGCTTATGATATATCTAGTTTATTTTCAAAGTTTGGATAGGAATCAACTACATTCCTAACTTATCTAGGTTTACTCTTTTATAGCAAGCAGGAAAAACTTGAATAGTATAATCTCCTCTATTTTTTCTTCATCTGCATTTTTCTAAAGGTTATAACAAGGAGTTTTTGTAACACCTCGATACCCCCGTTGGAAGGGTACCGGAGCGCTACGCACTCAGAACACAAACAGACACAATATATATACATACATAAGCGGAAGCATACATAGACAATGGGCAAAAGAAAATCTTAATACATATATATACATCATCATAATATTACATAATTGCATAGCCAAAAGATACAAAATACAAAATAAAATTCAAAATACAGGAGCTGAATGCAAAAAGAAACTCTAACTCCTAGTGGCCGACCTTACAGATGTGCAACACGAACCGAACAAACCTGCCACCTACACGGGAAAACACCCATGCTAAGTGATAATGCTTAGTGGGGAGGAACAAAGACAAAGAGCACTTTACAATAATATCATGCAAATACATACATAAATAAGCATCAACAGACTGAATTCTCTAAATAACAGAAGACAGAGATACACAACATATAATCACTAGATTCAAGCAACTAACATAACAACAATATACATAATTCAAATACACTAATTGAAATCACTCTTAGAAACACAACACTTCACTGAGCAAAATACCAACACCTCATACAATAGCCTGAATTTCACCAATGGTGGATATGGGAATACTATATGATGCGGGATACTGCGAACAATATCGAAAGTGAGAGACTGGAGCCTCAATCACACGCTAGAGACCGAAACCTCAAAAATATTTTATACCCAAAGGTAGCAAGGGAGACCGGAGTCTCAAAACATTTTATCAGTAAGACCATATCGAAGGTCGACCGTAAGACCAAAATGGGGCCAACATAGGCAGTTGCACTCTTATATCCCTTTATAAGCATTCTTATCTATCCACTACTATGACACATCAGGCTCAACTCACTCACTCTAAACATATCATTAAACGAGATTAAATCAAGAATCAAAACATTATCATAATATTAGTTACTCACGCAAATCTAGAACAATAATATTCTCTAGCATAAGCAAAGACATGAGCCATGCAATAGTGAGAAACCATACAGAGAAGAAATATGACAAAAACATTTTCAGGCCGATCGGGGCTCTTCATGCCGAGCGGCTCTTTATGCCGAGCGGAGTTCTTCATGCCGAGCAGACTGGCTTTCACGTCTCGGAGCAGGGCAAAGCTACACTGCACGACTCGTGGAAAGCTGCACGACTCGTGCCTAACTGCCGAGATGAGCTAAAAATACCCGGCTTTATCGCGATCGCAATGAGCGTCGCGCTTGCGATAAAGTCGCGTTCCTCCAAAACTCCAGAAATCAGCCGAAGATCAAAGCTTTCAAAACCATGCCAAAACCACTCATTCATGCAAAACTTCATAGCACTAACATGGAAGACCATCAAACCCACTCAAACTAACACATGCATTATCTCATACAAGCATTCAAAATTTCCAGAGACAATAACACAGCACACACACAAGTCCGAATGAGAAATAAGGCAGACAAAAGACAACTAACAGACCAACCACATTAAAAATAAACTCCCAAACCTCTTTGAAGCTCAAAACCCAGCTCCTCTTGAAGATAACACCTTTTCCTTGCCCTTACTCTTCTTCTTGCCACCAAATTCTTGCACAAACAAACCCAGAAATTCACTTAACCAAAACCCTAAATTCCCAAAATCTCAAGCAAATAAAAAAGAAGAAGAAGAAGACTAGAATGCATATAACTCAAAACCAAACACTTACCTCTTCAATCCAGCTCCCAAACATTGCCAAAAACACCCACCAAGAAGAACAAGGAGGTAAAGCAAAAAATAAAGAAGAAAAGAGGAAGAGAAGCTAAGAGAGAGAGGGGAACGGAAAAGCAAAATTTTCTGCTTTCTCTCTCTTTCTTTTCCCTTTTTCTTTCTTTCTCATTTAATGCCCACACCAACTCTTGCTAGGTGTCAACTTCTTGTTGGCTCAAAATAAAAATGTTGCATTATATCCCTTTAGTCCTTGGTAAATCTCACTTGAATCCTTGACAATTACCAAATGCTCACTAAGCAAAATATTTTTTTCCCCAACTTTAATTCCTTTTTAATTTGGTCATCAAAATAACTCCAATTCCACTTACATAATTACCGAAATGCCCTTAATATATCCAATATGCATGCAATTCCAACTAGGCCGGATTTGGGGTGTTACAGTTTTATTTCTTAATTTAATTTTATTTTGTTTTTGACTTTGGTTATGTGTGGCTAAATTTATTTATTTTGGTTAAAGGTTAATTCAAGACCAATGTTCTTCATACGCTGTAAGATTATTTCACTTTATTATTCTCTTTAATTTTTAGGCAATGTTCATGTTATTTACTGCAATTTAGGGAAAATATATCTCGATTGTTATTTATTCTATGTACAATAAGAGCTCATTGTCCATTTAATTAAATAACATATAGCTAATTGAGATTATCAAATCTGCAACTGTTTGGTAAAATCAATATTAAGTGGCAATTAGTATAACGACACTGAGAAGGGTTGTTGTATTAAGTAAATGCATGATTTGATTTAAATCAATCTCGATAAGAAATTGGTTAACTTAGGTTGGGTCTTTCTAATTCATAAAGCTGTCAATAAACTATATTCTGTCAATAAGAGAGGACTGTTTATTGGTTAGGGGTTAATTACAGTTTTGCTTGATTAGCCTATCAATAAGGAAAGATTGGTCAACGGCTATAACCAATCCATTGCATGATTTTAAAGTTATCTATTCATCTGTGATCAATGAATTGAATATTGAGCCGCAAATACCTTTAAATGGAATTTTTCATCAATTGATTTTGTTTTAATTATTTTTATTCAATTTTAGTTTATTGTTTTGATTCAATATTTTAAATTATTGGCTATTTAAATCCCCTATTTATTTTTCTTTGTTGAAATTCTGATTATTACAAGTTAAATTAATACTAATCTTTGTGGATTAGACCCTTTCTTGCCCTATTTGCAATTTAATTGCTTAGAAAAAGTTAGGATTTATTTTTGGTGGCTTCGACACCCATCATTGTCGCGCACATGGGTAAAAGCCAAGCCAGTAATGAAAAGAGGATCCTTGTATTCACTTCCACAAAAAGTTTCCATGCTACAAGAGGTAGGTACCATATTTATGTTTATGTTACCTCAATTATTGTTTAATTTCCCTTTATTGGTATCAGAGCTGTGATTTTTGCGTCCTGGCATGTGGCTAAATTGATCTAAAATTTTATATGTAAAATTAAGAGATCTAGGATGCATGAAACACAACAATTTTTTTTTATAATATACATGAGTATACATTTTGGCTTGAAATGTTCGAGAATGTTAAACTAAAAGTTGGGATTTAAAATTTTTGACCTTACCATTAGAATCATAGTCCTCGAAAACCCCCCACCGACTGAAATCTATCGGGAAGATGACGCGTGGCATGCATATGCCGCCACATGAAGGGCGTGTGTGCATAGGTGGTGGCGCACACGCACACATCCACGTGTCAATAGTGACATGTCATTATTGACACATGGTCTAATGGGTCAGTGCCACGTGGATGATAGAGGTTATGCCACAAGTTATGTCACCTGGGTGCTATGTGGGCACCAGGTGGACCAACCAGAGGCTGCCAAGCGTCATGACAGAAATCTGACATGGTGATACATTTGTCAACACGTGGACCAATGGGTCAATGCCACATGGTAGATGACTTTTAGTCATACGTGGTGGAGTATAACGGCGCTTAAGTGCGTTTGAACCTTTCTGTTGGCGCGGTGGGCATGTACGGTGTCATTCGGCCACCAAATCAGTTCCAATTTTTTACAGATTAGTTTTTCACATTTTTTTGAATTTTTGGTCATTTTATCAAAATTTTTAAATCGCCATAAAATAAAATTTTGTTTTTTAATTATTAAAAAATAAAAAAATGTAGAAAATGTGTTTTCTGCCTTAGGATATTTTTTTTTAAAAATATTTTGAAATTTTTTTAAGGTTTTGTCCTTAATTATTGATTGAAATGTGTTTCAATCATGTGTATTTATACATAAGTGTATAAAATTTTCTGTAATATGTTGCAGAAATATTGTTAAGGATACCCTTTCTTCTTAAAACTTCACATGGGGTTGCTTTGAGAAATGCAAGAGTGCAATCAGTAAGCAACATGAGAATGTGAAGGAAGATTCGAGCTGATGATATTGCTATAATAGTGCATCATATAGTGCATGTGTAAGAGCAAATGCAAGAGTGCATTTGAATTAATGGTTTGAGTATAAGAAAGGGATGATAGAGTCTTGATTAAAGTGTTAACTGACTCCTTCGTATATCATCCAGAACTTGGGGAGTTATTGAAAACTACCTAGATCATAGGAGATAGATTTTATAGAAAATTTATTTTTCACTTTTTGGTTATAATTGCCAAAAGGGGAGTGTTAAGGAGCAACACTAAATCTGTGATGACATTGAGAAGTGGATGTAGTGTGTATCTTCCATGATTTCATCAACGAACTTATGAGTTACCTGTGGAATTGAAGAACATGGTTAAAGAAACAATCCCAGTATCAAGAAAGATTTTTCACTTTTTGGTTAGAATTGCCAAAGGAAAGTGTTGAGGAGCAACACTAAATCTGTGATGACATTGAGAAGTGGACATAGCGTGTCCATGACTTCATCAATGAACTTATGAGTTACCTATGGAATTGATAAAGATGGTTAAAGAAATAATCCTAGTATCAAGAAAGATTTTGTGAAAATCTAGACTTTTAGAATAGTTGACATAAATGTCAATTTTAGTTAACGTTTATTTTTTTTAAATGGGATTCGTGTTTTCTATTATTTTTAGACATGAGTGTCTTATTTTATGGATTATTGGATTTTTATTAGTATAATTAATGTGTTTATTTTTAAATATTTGGTGGCTTTTAAATTTTTAATAAATGTTTTATTTAATTGTTAATTGCCTTGCAATATTTTATGAGTAAAATGATTGCATGTTTATTAAGTAGAGGCTTAATGAACCAAAACCAATAAAATTTCCCTCATAAGTTTAAGAACTTAAATATCCAATAATTTGAATTTACTATGCATGAAATTTTAATCTGTAAAGTTGGACATTGTAAGTCAAAAGGTAATTGGATACTCTAAGTTGCCTTCTCGAATTTAAGCCTAATAAAAAATTTTACTAGGTTATTATTTAAAATGCGTAGTAAATAACATGTATTGCCTTATCTCCTTTAAAAATGTGCAATATAGCTCCATTTGAGATTAGAGGATTCAGATAGATACTGTTTCCCAAATCAATTGTTGCTGAGCTTAATAAAGATATGAAGTTGAATGGCAAAAATTATAAAATCTGAAGTATGAAAATCTAGTATGTGCTTGAATAGCAAGAGGTTCTAGAATCCTTAAGTTTGGTTATAGCTAAACCTGAGGATGGCACCATAGCTCAGTATAAGTAGGACTGAGATGCCTATGTGGCGTGCAAAAAGAAAAATTTCATTGCTCGAATTATCTTGCTCAATGCAATGATGATGACATCACTAAACAATTCCAAAAGTATCAAAATGAAATGTATCTGTGGATCATTTTGCAAAAAAAGTTTAAAGATGTCTCTAACTAAGCTCCAGTCATTAATGATTAAATTTGATACTTATCAGAAGAAGTCTGATCATACCATACGGAAACATCTAAGAAAGATGGAAAACATGATAAACGAGCTTAGTGAGTATGGTCATAAGTTAACTGACGAGCAGTAGGTTCAAGCTGTCATCCATTCTTTACCCAAGAGTGTCACACCCCGTTTGCCCCCTAGTAAAATGAGCCATCTGTGTGTGCATGCATTGAGTGTATTTTGGCATGTCATAAGGGTATTATAGGTAAATTGTATGTTTTGTGGGTTTATTATAGTGTGGGTGCTCATATTGTGATAGAGTGTGAATTAGTTGGGTTATGTTTGTGTGTGCATGAGCATTCCATAGTAGGGTGTGTTTAAGTTAAGATGTCTTTGTGTGTAAATAGTGCATGCTTTTTGGGTGTGAGTGATTAGCTTCCACCAATAGGGAAATGACAAGTGTTAGGGTTGGGAAGAGATGAGTTAAGAAAGAAAGTAAATTGGAAAAGGCAGAATTTCATCCCCTCTTTCCCGTTTTCTTCTTCTCCCATGTCTCCTCTCTCTTCCTTTGCTCTTCATTTGATTGCCCTAACTTCGATCCAAGAATTGCTGGTCGAAATTAATCATCTCCTAGCTTTTCTTTTGGTGAGTTATTGCATATGTCTTTCAATTGTTCATTTTGTTCATCCTCTTCTTCTTCATTTTCTGGGTTTGGGGTTTTAATCTAGGGTTTGTATTTTGTGTGTTATTGTTGGTTTGTTGGTTAGTTGTGCCCCCCGTGACCCGAAAGGCAAGGAGAAGGCTGTTTCTAGTGGAGCTCATTAGATTTGGAGCTAAGGAGATAAGGTTTGGGAATTTCTGCTGTTTGATGTTCATATGTTCAAATGTGTATGTGCATGAATTTCTGGAATTTTGGTTGTGTAAATGGACCTATATTGGCATGCATGTTATGGGTTTTGGTTGTGATAATTGATTATGCATAAGTATGGATTTATTGAAATGATTGTGAGGATTGATTGAGTTTTGCTGTAAAATTTCCAGATTTTGTGATCCTTGAGATTGTGAGTTTGAATTTATGAATTAATGGGAATTAATTATTTAACTATGTTGTTTTATGTTGTTGATGATGGATGGGTTGCTGGAATTGAGGTAAGAATTGGTTTGAGTTGAATGTGTGTGAGTGGGTGTTGTGAAAGAGGGATTGTAACATCCCAAAAATCACTGTAGTAGAATTAAGTGTCATTAGTGTAATTGTGTGCGTGATAATTAGGGTTTACAGCATTGGACTTGATTGAAATGTGAAACTAGGGACTTAATTGAAAGAAAATAAAGTTTTATAGTGGCTAAAATGTAGTTTGCATAATTAAATGATTAATGGAGATTAATTAAGATAATGGGATTAATTGATGTTAATTGAGTGTTAGTGGAAGCCATGTGTTGGTTTTAAAAGCTACCATCTTAAGAGTGTTTTCCAAGTGTCTTGCATAGTCTTTGCCACCTAACTAATAACATGCATATTTGAGTTGAGGTTAAAGAAGAGAGTAGTGAAAAAATCTGTCATTTGGTTTCTTTCAAAGTTCTTATTTTCTTCTTTGTTCTTCAAACTCCTCATCCGTCTCTCTCTCTTGCTCTTCAAATTGCAACGAATTCTTAAGATTTGAGTAGTATAAATTGAGAAGTCAAGTGTTAAGCTTTAAAGGTAAAATCAAGTATAGAGTTTATCTTCTTCATCTCTTTCTGTTTTGATATCTATGAGTATAGTCTAATGAAATTGTATATGTATTGTATGTGTATGTGAGTTGAAGAGGCAAGTAGAGCTGCCAAAGGTAAAGAGAAAGTGATATAGAAGAGTAAAGGAAGGAGAGCTCCAAAAGGTTTGGGATTGCATTTGAATTGATGCATGTTTAATGTGTTTTTGTATTTGAATTGTATAAGTTAATTGATGTTTGATATAGATTAAATGTAAAATGGATGTGTATTGAAGTGTTAAGTGAATTGCCATGAGTATTGTATGTAATAAAGTATGAACCCTAGTGTTAGGGAAAATTCTGCTCATATCTCACCAGACCTCCGTGTACTATTTTGATCATATCTGGAGTTTGAAAACTCTAAATTGAGTGTTTCTTGCGCCATTTGAACCATAACCTCCGAGTCTTTAAAAGTCTAAGAGAGATCATAAATTAATTCTGTCTCTAAGAGGCCTAAAAATGGCAATTAACGGACGTGTTTCTATCTAGCCTGGTTGATTTGAATAGTCTATATTTTTTAATGTATATATCTTAATTTAGGAGATCAAATGACCTGAAAATTATTCCATAGGAAACTAGACATCTTAGGGAACAATTGTCAAGAAGGACACTTTGTCTAAAAATGAGGTCTAGATGTTTGTTTTTGCGATGCAAGTTTAGAGTGGAAAGCAGTCTCGTAAGGCACCAGAGGTGAGCTTCTGTCGCGAGCGCGAAAGAGGTCGCGACCTCACGACAGAACAACATATATAAAGGCTTTTCTTCTTAATTTTGAGCCCATGGTTGGCGTAGATCAGTTCCCTATCTTTCCCTTAACTTATTATGCATGATTAGGGCTATTAAATGAATATAAAAGTAGTTATCATTGGGAAAAACTTATGAATATGATTAAGATTGGTAATTTAACTAATAAAGTAACAATATATAATTATGTTAAGGTTAGCAAATGGATCGACATATATGTGTGTGTATTTGATGAAACTATATCCATGATTGAGGACCTTTTTGTATGAGCATTATATCAATGTTAAATGAAGTTTATATGCATACAACTAAGATGACTATGCGAATTAGAGATGCATGATAGCCTAACTAAGCTTGAGTGCATCATTATGCGAATATACCCCTATGCGAATTATAGATGCATGATAGCCTAACTATGCTTGATTGCATCATTATACGAAATAAATTACATATGAGGTAAGTTAACTCATGTGCTTGGATTTTAACCTGCGAATGAGAATTTACATGTGAATGAATGAAGCCATGAGAATGAATGTGTAGTGAATGGATAATCTAATAAGCCTGAAGTCGAGTCGTGGATAAATAAGCATGCTTATGAAGGGCTAGTGAATTGCGGTTGCTAGTGTTACACCGGCGGGTGTCTAGTGATTGGCACCGACGGGTGTCTAGTGATCGATACCGATGGGTATTTAGTGATATAGTGTTTGAGACTTCGGTCTCTAGTGTTTAATGATTATTGTACTCGTATCCACTTCTAAAACGATTCAGGCCATTAACGATAAATGCATGTGAATGATTGATGATGATGTTGTGTTATAATATGATTGTGTTCTTTATATGTATTGATAACATTGCTCTTATTAGTTGTGTAATATCCATGCCATGATAAATGAACTAGTGATCTTGTTAGTGAAGCCATCCACTGGCATAGTGTAGTGATTATTGGCATGGTAAAGTATGAGATATTGAGCATGGGAATGTGATTATTTACTTATAGTTATTGCATGACTTTCTGCCAGGATAAGTGAATTAGTGATCTTGATAGTGAAGTCCATTGTTGACATAGTGTATCGAATATTATATGATGTTTTGTTTAATATAAACTATGGAATATCGGCATGCTATTGAATTATTGACTATCTAGTGAACTATTGAATATAGGTATAGTAGAATATGGATAATTGAATACTGATATGTTATTGAGATATTATTGATATGTTATTTTGGAATATTGATAGAAACGTTAAGGCATAATAAGTATATGAATTAGTGATATGCAGGATGTATGATCTAGTGGTTTTATTAGAAGTCTATATGTTTTGTGAATCTCCACTAAGCGTTATCGCTTAGCACGGGTGCTTGTCTCCCGTGTAGGTCTATATCGTGGAGATCGTGTTTGGAGGCGTATCTGTAGGCCACTGTAGAGCTGGGAGTTGTCATTAGGTTATGTTATTGTAATGATGATATGTTATTGTAATTCCGGTTTTGTATAAGTAAAGCATGTATAGTTATGTCCATTTAATTCTATATTGTAATATGTATTTTGTAACCTAAACAGTAACCAATAGTGAACAAGTGCTAGTGTATGGTATAGTGATCATATAGTGGTAGTGAAAGGAAATAATTATCGGATATAATGTTAATAATATTGACTAAAGGATGATAAGTGGATTAGTGATGTTAATTGAATTTAACTATAGCGTGTTTGTCGTGTAGCGCTCCCTTGTCCTCCCAAGGTGCATTTGGGCGTTACAAATTGTGGTATTAGAGCATAGGTTTAGGCGGTTCTGGACTATAGGAGTCATAATGAATAGAATTGATATGAGTTTGTTTAGAGTGTGGCCCTAATGTAGATGTTGTTTAGAGTGATTGATATGTTTGATTGAATTAATGTATTTGCATGATGTTTTGTATGGTTAGAGTCATCGCATGTGTTAGAAAGAATTTTGCGGACGAAATACCTTAAGTGGGGGAGAGTTGTAACATCCCAAAAATCACCGTAATAGAATTAAGTGTCATTAGTGTAATTGTTTGCATGATAATTAGGGTTTACAGCATTGGACTTGATTGAAATGTAAAACTAGGGACTTAATTGAAAGAAAATAAAGTTTTGTAGTGGCTAAAATGTAGTTTGCATAATTAAATGATTAATGGAGATTAATGAAGATAATGGGATTAATTGATGTTAATTGAGTGTTAGTGGAAGCCATGTGTTGGTTTTAAAAGCTGCCATCTTAAGAGTGTTTTCCAAGTGTCTTGCATAGTCTTTGCCACCTAACTAATAACATGCATATTTGAGTTGAGGTTAAAGAAGAGAGTAGTGGAAAAATCTGTCATTTGGTTTCTTTCAAAGTTCTTATTTTCTTCTTTGTTCTTCAAACTCCTCATCCGTCTCTCTCTCTTGCTCTTCAAATTGCAATGAATTCTTAAGATTTGAGTAGTATAAATTGAGAAGTCAAGTGTTAAGCTTTAAAGGTAAAATCAAGTATAGAGTTTATCTTCTTCATCTCTTTCTGTTTTGATTTCATTGATATCTATGAGTATAGTGTAATGAAATTGTATATGTATTGTATGTGTATGTGAGTTGAAGAGGCAAGTAGAGCTGCCAAAGGTAAAGAGAAAGTGATATAGAAGAGTAAAGGAAGGAGAGCTCCAAGAGGTTTGGGATTGTATTTGAATTAATGCATGTTTAATGTGTTTTTGTATTTGAATTGTATGAGTTAATTGATGTTTGATATGGATTAAATGTAAAATGAATGTGTATTGAAGTGTTAAGTGAATTGGCATGAGTGTTGTATGTGATCAAGTATGAACCCTAGTGTTAGGGAAAATTCTGCTTGTATCTCATCAGACCTCCGTGTACTATTTTGATCATATCTGGAGTTTACAAACTCCAAATTGAGTGTATCTTGCGCCATTTGAACCATAAGCTCCGTATATTTAAAAGTCTAAGAGAGACCATAAATTAATTCTGTCTCTAAGAGGCCTAAAAATGGAAATTAACGGACGTGTTTCTATCTAGCCTGGTTGATTTGAATAGTCTGTAGTGTTTAATACATATCTCTTAATTTAAAAGTCTAAATGGTCTGAAACTTGTTCTAATGGAAACTAGACATCGTAGGAAACAATTGTCAAGAAGGACACTTTGTCTAAAAATGAGGTGTAGAGGTTTGTTTTTGCGATGTACGTTTACAGTGGAAAGCAGTCTCGTAAGGCACCAGAGGTGAGCTTCTGTCGCGATAGAACAACATATATAAAGCCTTTTCTTCTTAATTTTGAGCCCATGGTTGGCATAGATCAGTCCCCTATCTTCCCTCAACTTATTATGCATGATTAGGACTATTAAATGAATATAAAAGTAGTTATCATTGGGAAAAACTTATGAGTATGATTAAGATTGGTAATTTAACTAATATTATATAATTATGTGAAGGTTAGCAAATGGATTGACATATATGTGTGTGTATTTTATGAAACTATATCCATGATTGAGGACCTTATTGTATGAGCATTATATCAATGTTAAATGAAGTTTATATGCATACAACTAAGATGACTATGCGAATTAGAGATGCATGATAGCCTAACTAAGCTTGAGTGCATCATTATGCGAATATACCCCTATGAGAATTATAGATGCATGATAGCCTAACTAAGCCTGATTGCATCATTATACGAAATAAATTACATATGAGGTAAGTTAACTCATGTGCTTGGATTTTAACTTGCGAATGAGCATTTACAAGTGAATGAATGATGCCATGAGAATGAATGTGTAGTGAATGGATAATCTAATAAGCCTGAAGTCAAGTCGTGAATAAATAAGCATGCTTATGAAGGGCTAGTGAATTGCGGCTGCTAGTGTTACACCGACGGGTGTTTAGTGATTGGCATTGATGGGTGTCTAGTGATTGATACCGATGGGTATCTAGTGATATAGTGTTTGAGACTTCGGTCTCTAGTGTTTAATGATTATTGTACTCGTATCCATTTCTAAAATGATTTAGGCCATTAACGATAAATGCATGTGAATCATTGATGATGATGTTGTGTTTATAATATGATTGTGTTCTTTATATGTATTGATAACATTGCTCTTATTAGTTGTGAAATATCCATGCCATGATAAATGAACTAGTGATCTTATTAGTGAAGCCATCCACTGGCATAGTGTAGTGATTATTGGCATGGTAAAGTATGAGATATTGAGCATGGGCATGTGATTATCAACTTATAGTTATTGCATGACGTTCTGCCAAGATAAGTGAATTAGTGATCTTGATAGTGAAGTCCATTGTTGACATAGTGTATCGAATATTATATGATGTTTTGTTTAATATGAACTATGGAATATCGGCATGCTATTGAATTATTGACTATCTAGTGAACTATTGAAGATAGGTATAGTATAATATGGATAATTGAATATTGATATGTTATTGAGATATTATTGATATGTTGTTTTGGACTATTGATATTGAAACGTTAAGGCATAATAAGTATATGAATTAGTGTTATGCAGGATGTATGATCTAGTGGTTTTATTAGAGGTCTATATGTTTTGTGAATCCCCACTAAGCGTTATCGCTTAGCACGGGTGCTTGTCTCCCGTGTAGGTCTATATCGTGGAGATCGTGTTTGGAGGCGTATCTGTAGGCCACTGTAGAGCTGGGAGTTGTCATTAGGTTATGGTATTGTAATGATGATATGTTATTGTAATTCCGGTTTTGTCACACCCCAAAATAGCCCTGGTCGGATTGTGCATGCTAAGTCGGGATCGGAAGGGTATTTCAGTAATTTGTACTTGAGAAATTTGGAGTGTTAAGGACCCAATTGAAAAGATAATTAAGTTTGCAAGGAAAGAAATGTGTAAGTGAGTGAAGTGTTATTTGTCTAAGGACTTAAGAGCATTAATGGATTTGGAATAGTCTTAGTGGAGTTTGTGGTCTAATTAGGATCTGCCATGTGGACTGTTAGGTGGGCATTGAAAGAAGAAAAAGAAGAAAAAGAAGAAGAGAGAAGAGGGAACACAGATTTTTGGTTTGGCTTTCCCGTGTCCCTCATCTCACGCTCCTTCTTCTTCTTCTCTTCTCCTTTCTCTGCTTTTCCCTTCATTCTCGTTGGCTTGGGTTGTATTTGGCTTGGATTGTGTTTTATTTGAAGAGGTAAGTTGGTTTAAGGTTTTCTACGTGCTCCTGTTCTTCTTCTTCTTCTTCTTCTTCTTCATCTACTGCTTTTATCTTCAATTAGGGTTTGAACTAAGGTTATGTGGGTTTCTTGTTTGTGCAAGCCTTGGATTGCAAGAAGAAGCAAAGTAAAGGCAAGGAAAGGATTGAGGACTGATCTTGGAACTGATTTTGGATCGTCATTTCAGGTCTGGGAGTGTTTTGATTGCATGCAATGTTTGGGACCTCTCTGTTCTTCAATTCCAGTTTGTGCATTTGATGAATGTCTCTGCCCTATTCTCACGTAGGATGTAAATATATGTTTTGTTTAGTTTCTGGAATTTAGTGTGTTTTAGCATGAGAATATGCATGATTTATGTGAGTGGATGTGTTAGTAATGCATGATATGAATTGAATTGAAGTTACTGAGTTTTAAACTTACTGTAATTGTTTTTAGGGTTTATGTTCTTAAATGGATTAAATGTGTTTATGCATGATTTTAATTGTTTTGATTGTTGAATTAAGTCGCAATTAGCTTGTTTATGCGGTATGGGACATCGATTGGAAGGTAAGATGAGTTTTGTCGTGTTTTGAATTAGATTGAAAATGATTTTATCGATTCTAGGTAGCTGGGAATGGAAAATCGCGTCTCTGTAGAATTTCCATTTCCAGTATGTGTCGAGACTTCCTGAGAGAGATGAGTCACGAGACGTGACTTCCAGTCACGCCACGTGACTCTGCCTCCCAGTCACGAAGCGTGACTTCTCGGCGGGCTGGGCGAAGTCGTGAGGAGTGACCCCCAGTCGCGAAGCGTGACTGCCTTGCGAGGGGCAAGTCACGTCTCGTGACTTAGAGTCACGTCCCGTGACTCCCTTGGAGGCATGTCACGAGACGTGACATAGGGTCACGACTCGTGACTCTTGTGAGGAGCCGTGACTTAGAGTCACGTCCCGTGACTCCCTTGGAGGCATGTCACGAGACGTGACATAGAGTCACGACTCGTTACTTTTGTGAAGAGCCAGGCGTGACATAGAGTCACGTCCCGTGACTCTCTTGCAGGTCACGAGGCGTGACACTAGGTCACGACTCGTGACCCTCCTTTGAGGCCAGTCACGAGTCGTGACATGACTCGTGACCGATCCCTCTTCAGCCCCATTTTCTGACTTCGCCCAGTTTTAACCAAAATGAATTTCCTATCTCTTCTGTATGGTGATAGACTACTGTATTATTCATGTCTTACTTTTATATGCCCTTGTATGAACTTATATGACATTTTCTGTTTTGAGTTGTTCTCCCGTGACTAGTTTCTTTAAATGACCTTGAAATGCTTTTATGACTTTTTCCCCTATTGTGATGTTTATCCTTGATTGGATTCTTCTCTTAGAATAATCTGCCATGTTTATGAGTCCATTGTATCAGTCCACGATTATGTTGATGCGTTTTTAATCATTGTCATAATATGATTTCACATGTGTTCCTGACATGCTTTAGTATGATGAGTAGTGCTAGAATGTTATTGATTAAACTATTGCATGCTTCAGAATATGACTTGAATAAGGTATGATTGATATTATACTATGCTATATTTATTTGAATAATATGGTTAATGTCTGAATGCATTGTTATGCTTTAGCCTTGGAACTCATTGTGATATGTTAATGTAATTTGGATTACGCATGAGTTATACTTAGTTATCTTCGCCTAACGCATGTTTAGGATTTTGGTATTGATAATCATTGAAAAGTAGTGTTTCTATACCTGATTCTTGACATGCTTTAGAACATTGTTTAATGTTAAAAGTGTATTGACTGTAATATGTTTTGCAATGCGAATTGTATGACATATGACCGACTTTATGAGCATATTTATATGTCTATTGTACTCTGGTTTATGCATGATGTATATATAATTATGCGTTGTACGATTCGAAATGTGAATTGTTTTATGCATGACCTGCGAGAGTCAGTCTAGTGGATAGTTAGGCATGCCTAATAGAGTCTGTTAGCTGCAGCCCATAGTTCTGTTTGGACCCCGATCAGGTCCCCGTTTGGTTCCTCGCGAACCCTTTTCTGTATTGGATCTTGTTTAAGGTCCCTTTTGAAAATATCTGTGAAAGTTAAAGTATAATGGTTTAATCGATTCGTACCCGTAACGTACTGTCTGTAATCGGCTCGTACCCGGAAAGTACTGTCTGTACACTCGTTATCCACTACCTAGAGTCAGCAGGTGTTCTTTGAATGTTTATTTGAACTACTCTGATCTGATTTGGCTATAAATGGATTATCTGAATGGGTATACTGATGTAATGTATATCGGATTATTTCTGAATGAATATGATTATGAAATACTGATTGTATGGCTTTCTTATATGAGCATGTTTATATGGATTATGTTTTAGCCTTTGCATATTGTACTTGTTACTTTGAAATAACTATCAGAATGTGTTATCCGATTGATTATGATAAGGATTTCAGAAATCAGTTTATATGTATATGAATGTGACTATGGCTTCGGAATGTATGTCTGTATTAAGTAAGCATGATTTTATATCTAACATGATTATCCGTACTTATCATGTGATTTGTTATAAGTTGCTGAATGCTTTGAAATGATTCGATTGATGTATTTAAGTATATGACTTAAGCATAGTTTTGTTATATATATATAGCATGTGAACCGAAGCAGTTGTGATGGTAAGTATGTGATGATTACTGTACTTTCTGCATGTTGATGATATGAATGTAATGTTATGTGATTATGCTTTCAGTCTCCGCTATTAGAGTGTTTTCGCTTGATACTTTATATATGAGAGTTGCGCAGCGGTAATATGATGCTTTGGATTTTGTACCTTGGATTTTGACTAGTGTGTGTGTTTAGCATGTCTAAGTATGTTGGTTAGCTAGCATTCTTAACATGATGGTTTGGTTGTCAGCTCATGCATGGGTGCTTAGTTATGTCAATTGCATGTGTAAAGCTCATGTGACTCCGCAAGGTAAGATGTTGATATTTGCTACCCATGTAGGTTTATGCATGTGATATAGTATGTAGTTCAGCATGATGATGCTTGTATCATGTATTGTTTTATGTCTGTTTTGGCCTATTCTTGACATGAGTATATGTTATGGTTATGAGTTATCGAATGAATGCCTTTACTATGCCAGCATGATCATATTTGTTATGAATATCCGCATTTGTTATTTGAATGTGTTATGCCTCGGCGACCATTGTGAATGGCCGTCCATTTTTCTTGTGTGTTCTCCCCACTAAGCGTTTATCGCTTAGCACAGATTTCCTTTCCGTGCAGGTGGCAGGTTTGGTTCTGTTCGAGTCGCGCTTCTGCAAGGTCGGCCACGTAGGAGTTAGAAGTTTTGTATTTGTTCAGCTTCTGTATTTTCAGCTTTTGTAATTCTGTAGTATTGTATATGTAATTAATTATGTTTTGATCTTGAGTTTTCTTTTGGGATTGTAATAGTTAGTATGTTTTTATGTTTAGTTATTCCTTTGTTTTATTATTTCGCTTATGCTTTCGTTGATTGGTCATATGCATGCTTCTGTGTATGCTTCTGCTTAGTACCTGTGTGTGTGTGAGTTATTGCATGATCAGTCCGTGCCTGCAGGTAAGGTAAGTTTTTAATTAACCCGTATTTTCGTATGTATGTTATGTATGAATGCATGCTTCCGCATCGTGCATGTGCATATCTGTATGAGTGAGCGTTGTGTTGCGCGCCCGTCGGCGTCCTTCCAACGGGGACGGCGATGGGGGTGTTACAGGTTTTGTATAAGTAAAGCATGTATAGTTGTGTCCATTTAATTCTGTATTGTAATATGTAATTTGTAACCTAAACAGTAACCAATAGTGAACAAGTGCTAGTGTATGGTATAGTGATCATATAGTGGTAGTGAAAGGAAATAATTATCGGATATAATGTTAATAATATTGACTAAAGGATGATAAGTGGATTAGTGATGTTAATTGAATTTAACTATAGCGTATTTGTCGTGTAGCGCTCCCTTGTCCTCCCAAGGGGCATTGGGGCGTTACAGGGATTTTCTGCCGATTGTCTGGGCAAGGGCTGGAATTTACGACTCTATCGCGAGTGCGACATTGTCACGAGGCCACGACAGAGCCTGGTGAAAGCAGCCCTCGCACGTGTCCGAGCTCTCTGCAGAGCCTCTGTCGCGGGCTCGATGCCTGTCTTGAGCGCGACAGAGAGCTCGGTTGCCGATCTGTTAGGTGATCTATTCTGGGCTGGCCTCTCACTATCGCGAGCGTGACAGCGAGGTGTCCTTGCTCTCTCGCGAGATCGCGACGAGTGTCGAGGTCGCGACTTGGGGCAAGCCCGCCTCTGTCGCGAATACGAGCGCGACAGTTCCTTTTTCCTGCCCTATTTTCTGATTTTGCCTTCTCTTCTAAAATGAAATTCAAATGGTTTCTTGATGAGTTTTACCCCCCTGTATGCTATATAAAATGCTTACTTATATGTGCAATATGATGAACCTTTCATGTTAAGTGATATGCTACGAGTTGGAACCTAAATTGTATTACGCATGACCTGCGAGAGTCAGTCTAGTGGATAGTTAGGCATGCCTAATAGAGTCCTTTAGCTGCAGCCTCAGTTTCGTTTGGACCCCGATCAGGTCCCCGTTTGGTTCCTCGCGAACCCCTCAGTATTTGGATCTTATTTAAGGTCCCCTCAGTAAAATGTTTTGTAATTGATAAAAGGAAAAAGTTTTCGATTCGTACCCGTAAGGTACTGTCCGTATACTCGTTATCCACTATTTTTGAGTCAGCAAGTGTTCTATTGTTTTGTTATGTTATGATATGATTATAAGGATATGCCATTCGAATGAGTATGATAATGAGATCAATGATCAGTTAATGTAATTATGAATGTGAATATGGATGTGAGCATATGTTATCAAAAGTATGGCTTTTATACGCAAGAATGTATATTTACACGCTATGATTATCTGCATTTACCATTGTGAATGTGTTATGCCTCGACGACTATTGTGAATGGCCGTCCATACTGCTTGTGTGTTTCACCACTAAGCGTTTATCGCTTAGCACGGTGTTTTTACCCGTGCAGGTGCGGAAGATGTTTTGCTTTGGGAGAGTCGCCGTCAATCAAGCCAACACAGGAAGGTTTAGTGTAGGGCTTAGCTTTTGTAATCTTTGATGATTCTCTTGTACATAACTCTCATGTATCAGTTTTTATAGTAGCTTCCGCATTTGTATATTTTGGATATGTAATCATCTTTTGTTTCAGTCAATTGATCAGAACAGTAATGTAACGGATATTGTTATATTAATGCATGATTAGCCGTTTCCTATGTTGCTTCGTAAAGTTTTTAATTACCTTGTATTTATGTATATGTTTATGGATGAATGTATATTTTGCATTATATCTGTGTGGTGGCACATTGACTCATACGGCATTTCACTCCTTATCGGATGGGATCGCCTACGTATGGGTAGGGGTGTTACAGTTTTTGGTATCAAAGCCTAGGTTTAGGCGTTTCTGGGTGTTGATAATGAGTTGTTGTGCATAGATGCGTATATGTCTAGGATTGTGTTGGCTGATGCGGTTGTCCTCTTGTTTGTTAGATGGATTCCAATTCTGTTTGAGGGTCACTTGAGGAGTCCGTCGAGAGCGTGAATCCTCATGCTGCTGATCCTTCAATTTCTTGGTCGGCTCAACCTCCTAGGGTCCAGCCCGAGGCCGCAGCCATGTCCTTTGAAGCTATGCTTAAGCTATCTCAGGATATGGCTCGAGTCTTGGAGAGAGTGACAGCCCCTAAGGCGCCGACTGAGAGTTTGAGAAGAGCTGGTGCATTTCTATGGCACGGGTTTAGATCAGTCAGAGTTGGCTGAGAAATGGTTAGACAAGGTAAAGCGTGCATTGAGAGAGTCCGGTGTCCTCCTGATCAGTAGGCAGAGTGTGCAGTGGCTTTACTGCAAGGGTCCGCTTTTGAATGGTGGGAGTTAGTTTGCAAACATCCTCAGTTACCGGATCCAGTCACATGGGATTTCTTCGCAAGGGAGTTTACTAACAAGTATGTGACTCAGACATATAAGGATGCTAGGTGGACACAGTTTCTGAGTTTGAAACAGAGGACTATGTCGGTTTCAGAGTTTGAGAAGGAGTTCAACCAGTTGACTAGGTATGCTCTTGAAGGCAGTATGACAAATGAGTTCTGAATTAGGCATTTTGAGGCCGGGTTGAATGAGTCCTTCAGAGCTATATTGATTTCCTTGATGAGCACTCCGAGAGTGAGTTATTATCAGATTGTGGAAGCTGCTGTTAGGGCTGAGAGGTCAGAAAATATTCTGAGAGAGAGGGCTCAGAGGAGGAATCCTTCCCGTGGTAGTTCGTCTTCCTCATCCTCGGGTAAGAGGTCTCGGAACCCCCAGGATGAGTCCTCATCTAGTCCGGCTACAAGGGGTAGGAGACAGGTTTCTGCAGCGATATCCAATTCTAGTAGAGGTGGTAGATTTATGTCGATGCCCATATGTTCGCATTGCAGTAAGGCTCATTGGGGTGAGTGTAGGTGACTCACAGGTGGGTGTTTCCGATGTGGGAGCACCGAGCACTTTCTAGTCAATTGTCCAAGGCTGAATGAGGATTTGGCTTCTCAGAGAGAGGCTAGCAGAGTTGGTTCGAATGCCACTCAAGCTAGCCGTGGTAGGGGCTGAGGTAGAGGTCGAGGCGGTCGACCTAGAGAGGGTGCTGCATTAGAGACAGTTGAGCGACAGTTGCCTGTTCCAGCAAGAGCTTATGCTGTGAGAGCCAGAGAGGAGCAGGATGCACCCGATGTGATTGCTGGTAAGTTCCTACTCCATGACACTGAACTGTATGCTCTAATTGATCCTGGTTCCACACACTCATATTTATGCACGGATAAGATTGTTGATAAGTTGCATGTGGTAGATCAGTTAGATTATGAGATATGTGTGACCAGTCCATTAGGGCATAGTGTCAATGTGAGTAGAGTGTATAGGAATTGTCCCCTTGTGGTTGAGGGAGTTGTGTTTTCAGCGGATCTGATTGAGTTGCCTTTCAGAGAGTTTGATTTGATTCTGGGTATGGACTGGTTGGATAAGCATTGGGCTATGATTGATTGTCATAGAAAGACGGTTGTGCTTCGAGATAAGGATCGGTCTCCTATGTTTGTTAAAGGTTTGAGTGCTAGTTCTTTGAACAATGTAATTTCTGCGATGCAAGCTAAGAGGTTTATTAGGAAGGGTTGTGAGGCCTTCCTAGCGGTTGTGTTGGATTCCAAGAGGGATCAAGTTCGGATTGAGGACATCCCTGTTGTGCGGGAGTTTAGTGATGTGTTTCCTAGTGAGTTGCCGGGTTTGCCTCCTGAGAGAGAAGTCGAGTTGTCCATAGAGATTATGCAGGGTACCACTCCCATATCGAAAGCACCTTATCGGATGGCTCCTGTAGAGTTGAGAGAACTCAAAACTCAACTACAAGAGCTATTAGATAAGGGGTTTATTCGACCTAGCATATCTCCTTGGGGATCTCCAGTTTTGTTTGTTAAGAAAAAGGATGGTTCTATGCGGATGTGTATCGACTATAGGCAAATTAATAAGGTCACAGTGAAGAACAAGTATCCCTTGCCTAGAGTCGAGGATTTATTTGATCAGCTTCGAGGTGCGGGTGTCTTTTTGAATATTGATCTTCGGTCAGGGTATTATCAGCTTCGGGTTAAGGATGAGGATGTGGTTAAGACTGCATTCCGGACTCGGTATGGCCACTATGAGTTCCTTGTGATGCCGTTTGGTTTGACCAATGCTCCAGCGGCATTCATGGATTTGATGAATAGAGTGTTTAGGACATACTTAGACCGGTTTGTAGTGGTGTTTATAGATGACATCTTGGTGTATTCCAAGAATGAGAGTGAGCATGAGGAACATATTCGGTTAGTATTGCAAGTTTTGAGAGAGCAGCGGTTGTTTGCCAAGCTTAGTAAATGCAATTTCTGGCTTCGGGAAGTGTCATTTTTGGGTCATGTTTTTTCGGTTAAAGGTATTCAAGTTGATCCGGCTAAGATTGAGGTGATAGTTGAATGGAGAGTGCCTAGGAATGTTCAGGAAGTGAGGAGTTTCCTCGGTTTGGCGGGTTACTACTGTCGATTCGTTCAGGGTTTCTCCATTTTCGCCGCTCCGATGACAAGGTTGTTGAGAAAGGGAGTCAGATTTGAGTGGTCGGATAGGTACCGTGCTTATTTTGAGTGGTTAAAGAAGTTATTAGTCAAGGCTCCTATACTTACTCAACCCATCTCGGGTAAAGAGTTTGTCATGTATAGTGATGCTTCGGGTGTAGGCCTTGGATGTGTACTGATGCAAGAAGGTAAGGTTGTGGCTTATGCTTCCCGTTAGTTGAAGCCACATAAGAGGAATTATCCGACGCACGATTTAGAGTTGGCGGCTGTGATCTTTGCACTGAAGATTTTAAGCCATTATCTGTATGGGGAGAAGTGTAGGATCTTTACGGACGATAAGAGTTTAAAGTATCTCCTCACGCAGAAGGAGTTGAATATGAGGCGGCGCCGTTGGCTTGAGTTGTTTAAGGACTACGACTGCATAGTGGATTACCATTCGGGTAAGGCCAATGTAGTCACCGATGCTTTGAGTCGGAAGTCGATTTCAGCCTTGCTTTTGAGACGGTTTAGATGGAGGTTCGATGCAGATGGGGCTTTGGTTGCTCAGTTGAGAGTGAAACCTACCTTGAGACAGAGGATTATGGATGCTCAGAGAGATGATGAGAGGCTACAGCAGATTATGCAAGAGGTCAGATCGGGCAAACAGTCAGATTTCTCTGTTTTGAATGGGGTGCTTATGTATAGAAACCGCTTGTGTGTGCTTGAGCATGAGGAGTTGAGGAGACAGCTTTTGAGTGAGGCGCACACCACGGTTTTTACCATGCATCCCGGGAGTAAAAAGATGTACCGGGACATGAAGCAGTTTTATTGGTGGTCTGGTATAAAGAGGGACATTGTGGATTTTGTGTCCAAGTGCTTGACATGTCAGCAGGTAAAGGCCGAGCATCAAGTTCCTTTGGGATTGCTTATGCCTTTACCCGTTCCCGAGTGGAAGTGGGATGATATTGCTATGGACTTTGTATCTGGTTTGCCTTTGACTCAGAAGAAGCATGACTCAGTTTGGGTGATAGTGGATCGGCTTACGAAATTAGCTCACTGATAGTGGATCGGCTTACGAAATTAGCTCACTTTCTACCAGTTAGAGTAGCCTATCTGATGGATAGGTTGGCCAGTATCTATGTGGATGAGGTAGTCAGATTGCATGGTGTGCCGTTATCTATAGTATCAAATCAGGATCCGAGGTTCACTTCGAAGTTTTGGAAGGAATTACAAAGGGCTTTGGGTACCAAGCTGAACTTCAGTACGACATTCCATCCTCAGATAGATGGTCAGTCAGAACGGGTCATTCAGATTCTGGAGGATATGTTGAGGGCTTGTGTTTTGGATTTTTCAGGTAGTTGGGACAGATATGTGTCACTTATGGAGTTTGCCTATAACAATAGCTATCAGTCGAGCATTGATATGTCACCGTATGAGGCTTTGTACGGTCAGCAGTGTAGGACTCCAGTTTTCTGATTTTGCCTTCTCTTCTAAAATTAATTTCATATGGTTTCTTTATGAGTTTTACCCCCTGTATGCTATATAAAATGCTTACTTATATGTGCAATATGATGAATCTTTCATGTTAAGTGATATGCTACGAGTTGGAACCTGAATTGTATTACGCATGACCTGCGCGAGTCAGTCTAGTGGATAGTTAGGCATGCCTAATAGAGTCTTTTAGCTGCAGTCTCAGTTTCGTTTGGATCCCGATCAGGTCCCCATTTGGTTCCTCGCGAACCCCTCAGTATTTGGATCTTGTTTAAGGTCCCCTCAGTAAAATATTTTGTAATTGATAAAATGAAATGGTTTTCGATTCGTACCCATAAGGTACTGTCGTATTCAATTCATACCCGTAAGATACTGTCCGTATACTCGTTATCTACTATTTTTGAGTCAGTAAGTGTTCTATTGTTTTGTTATGTTACGATACGATTATAAGAATGTGCCATTCAAATGAGTATGATAATGAGATGAATGATCAGTTAATGTAATTATGAATGTGAATATAGATGTGAGCATATGTTATCGAAAGTATGGCTTTTATACGCGAGAATGTATATTTACACGCTATGATTATCTGCATTTACCATTGTGAATGTGTTATGCCTCGATGACTATTGTGAATGACCGTCCATACTGGTTGTGTGTTTCCCCACTAAGCATTTATCGCTTAGCACGGTGTTTTTACCCGTGCAGGTGCGGAAGATGTTTTGCTTTGGGAGAGTCACCGTCAATCAAGCCAACACTGTAACACCCCAACTCATACGTGGACGAACCCATCCGCAATGGAGTAGGAGGCCGTACGAGTAGGTGTGTTACCGGACTGAAGCGAGACAAAGCATACTAAAATACGGAAGAATTTAAAACTTGAGGAGTAGATTTGGACATGCATATTTCGCAAATGCGCATACACTAATCAAAAGCATACAGTTGTGAAAACTTACAAGCATACAATAGAAGTTATTCTCCAAACATCGCTATACAAATATTTACATGGCCAAGAATATTATATAAGTATCTTTACATATTATTACATATACATATTCATCAGAATTACAAAATCCAGGCTACAGAAATTCAACAAAATACATCACTTCTAACTCCTATATGGCCGACTCTGCAGATGCGCGACTCGAACAGAAGCAAACCTGCCACCTGCACGGGAAAAAGAACCCGTGCTAAGCGATAACGCTTAGTGGGGAAAACAAACATAATAACATGGACGGCCATTCACAATGGTCGTCGAGGCCAAATACATTCAAATGGCAATTACGGATATTCAAAACACATATCTAAACAGACTTGCATAGTAAAGGCATTCATTCGGAAACTCACACACATAATCATATACATATATCAGGAATGGGCCAAAACAGTCATAACCCAAAACACAACACCAGTGTTATCATGCTGAGCCACATACCCAAGAAAACATCCAAAACACCACACTTCTGCTGCACAACTCTAATACATAACATATCAAAACCATGCAGAAAGTACGATTACATCTTATATACTTACCCTCACAACCGATCCGATTCACATGCTTGTACACAATAAAACCATGCTTAACTCATATACATAAATACATTGATCGAATCATTTCAAAGCATTCAGAAACTAATAACAAATCACATGCCAAGTTCGGATAATCATGTTAACTGAAAAGTCATGTTTACTAAATACAGATTTACCTTCTGAAGCCCGTAGTCATATTCATATACATATAAACTGATTCTTGCTCATTCAGATATCACATTCTGATGACTATTTCAAAACAGAATAAAAAAACCATCAAAATACCTGCTGACTCATAATAGTGGATAACGAGCACTGAGGAGGAGACCTCATGAGGGAACATATAGCCCGATCTCTGACCGGGTAAACCTCAGAGGGAACATATAATATAATGTACCATACAGGTACAAGTCGAAAAGCAACATCATCTTTTTCCACATTCCAAAAACATTTCATATCAAAGGGTTCGCGAGGAACCAGTCGTGGGACCTGATCAGGGTCCAAATCGTTCAAAGGGCGCTGCAGCTACAAAGACTCTATTAGGCATGCCTAACTATCCACTAGACTGACTCTCGCAGGTCATGCATCATTCAAATCAGGTGTCATATCAGACAGTATATAAATATCATCATATTTAATCCAGAGTACAATGGACATATTCACATTAATATACACATATTTCAGCCGCAGTATTCCGTAATTCAAACTCATATTCATATACACATACTATAAACAAGACCATTTACAGATAAAAACGAAAGTACAATACGTAAGTCAGAGTTACCTTTAGCCTGTTTAGAGACTTGTACTCACATCCGCATATCCCAAAAATCATATAAATCGTACTGAAATCATTAATCACTCAAAAATACTTTATACTCTAGCAGAACGAACCAATAATCCAATGTTATTGTGCACGCAAAATCATTAGTTCCACATTCAAACTACTACATTTAACGAATAAATACTCATTACAAAATTAGGCTAGGTCACGGTGGTAACCAATTCCATTGCCACCGTGACATACAAAAGCCCCCAAAACAGAATACATCTCTGAGGTAGGTCACGGTGGTAATCAAATCCATTGCCACCGTGACATACCAAAATCCAAAACAGAATGCAAACTAAAGGTAGGTCACGGTGGTAACCCATTTCATTGCCACCGTGACATACCAGAACCCCAAAACAGAATGCAAATCTGCGGGAGGTCACGGTGGTAACCACATTCATTGCCACCGTGACATACCAAACCCTCAAAACAGAATGCTATTCTTCTCACTTAATCATATTATATAGGCACTCAAGTAACCACATGAACCGTTAAAATATCATAAATACCTTGCATATTAACATATTCTAATAACATTTATTACCAATGCATGCATCGTATAATATTGTTAGGCAATTACTTTAATCATGCATTCATTATTCATATCCCCTATATACAGTTTCCATTAAGCAAACTCAGTTCATAATTATACATATTTGTTCACATCATACATGATCAATACCTCAAGCATATCCTGTTCGATAATTAAAAAGCATATATATATACATTTAATTTCATTATTAAAATCTTATGCTATAGCTTCATCACTTATAATTTGGATTGACGACCACCTACATACTCATTTCCTAAGGTTAGAAATGAGTCAGGCATGCTATAGGAACTTACCATGAAGTTCGGGTACGTTTCGGGAAGAAAAACAGTCAAATTATGCATATTAGGGGGTGGTTACGGTGGTAACCAATTGGTTGTCACCGTGAGATCAAAAAATGAGCATTCTGCCCTGAATTTTCATAGGTCACGGTGGTAACCATTTTGGTTGCCACCGTGACATACCAAAATATTGCAAAACAGAAGCAAAATTTCGGGACTGGTTCACACCACAGTTTTGTACAGCCTATATCAAAGTCTAGAACTCATTTTTAGCCACAACTTCCTTCTTAACAAATGTTCTATAGGATGTTAACTTCCAAATGCAACAAATTACAGGTCAATTTGACATCTATAGATTCAGATATGATCTAAACAACCTACAGTGCTTCTCTGAACCCGTCCAAAGAAGATAGGTCTACTTCTTGACCATTTTTCGGACACTTAGAGTTACAATTAGCTCAAACCTATTTCTAACACATTTGTAGAAATATGTCTTAGCTTTCTACAGGTACTGATTTCATATCATTTGGAGTTCTATAACTCCCGAAACAGTGTAATAACCGAAGGAAGGTCCAGTGTATTCTAATCCAGTTTTTCACCCAAAAACCTATTCACATGCAACAATGAGTCATTTGAGCCAACACTCACTACCATCATCACAAATCATCAACAACACACTCAAGAAGCTTATATCATACATGAATATACAAAAATTCTTATACAGATAGAAGAAAGTTTCCCAAACCTGGATTTGCGATTCAAAACCTCAATCTTCAAGAACCCACTCAATCAAGCCTTAGCTCCTCTTCAAATCATCCAAAACTCGCACAAACAAACCCAAGAATCACTAAACCAAAACCCTAACTTACTCAAATCGAAAGCAAACTAGAAGAAAAAGAAGTTCAAAGCACAATAACCAAAACCTAACCACTTACCTCTTCAATCTTGCTCCCAAACTCTTCCAAAATAGCTCCAACTCACACACAACCAAGAGAAAGAACGCAAGAAACGGGAAAGGGAAAAGAAAAGAGAGAGAATGGGAAGGAGAGGAGGGCCAAACGTGATTCTGCCCCTTTCCATTCTTCTTTTCCTATTTCTCTTTCTCATTTAGTGCACACACCAACCATACCACTTGTCACCATCCTAAAGGTCCACTTGTCATAATCCTATTAAATCCAAGATACATCTTTGACTAATTCCAACCTTGGCACCATACTCACTCCACATACAAATATTTCTTGAATAAAAATCTTCAAGGTACCACACTTGAGTCACACCAAATCTTTTCCTAAAACCCACTTATACCCTACTTCCATACACAATAAGCACACCATAATAATTCCTTCACTTGATTTATTTAATTAATTTCTTAGCAAATAAGTCCTTATTTTCTATATTACTCATGTACAGATTACCGAATTACCCTTACTCACTTTGACTGAGCAAGCATATTCCGACTAGGCCCAGTTCGGGGTGTGACAAACACAGGAAGGTTTAGTGTAGGGCTTAGCTTTTGTAATCTTTGATGATTCTTTCGTACAGAACTCTCATGTATCAGTTTTTATAGTAGCTTCCGCATTTGTATATTTTGGATATATAATCATCTTTTGTTTCAGTCAGTTGATCAGAACAGTAATGTAACGGATATTGTTATATTAATGCATGATCAGCCATTTCCTATGTTGCTTCGTAAAGTTTTTAATTACCTTGTATTTATGTATATGTTTATGGATGAATGTATGTTTTGCATTATATCTGTGTGGTGGCACCTTGACTTATACGGCATCTCACTCCTTATCGGATGGGATCGCCTACGTATGGGTAGGGTGTCACACCCCGTTTGCCCCCTAGTTGAATGAGCTATTTTGTATGTGTGTGCATTTGCATAATTTTGTTTAATAAGGGCATTTTGGTAATTTCTGCATGTTTTAAGAGCTTTGTTAGCATGTGAGTGCATGCATGGTGCCATGGTGTGAGTTAGTTGGGTTAGTTTTGTGTGTGCTCAAGTGCACCATGGTGGTGTGTGTGTTCATGAGAGTTTCATTGTGTGTGATGTACATACAAGTGTAGGGTATGTTTTAGTTGAGAGGATTTTGTGTGTGTGTGTGATGCACTTAGCTAGGGTGTGAGTGACCAAATCCCTCCACTAGGATCTTGACATGTGTCTAGGGTTAAGAAAAGAAAAGGAAAAGAAAAGAAGGGAAAAATCAGATTTCTTCAATTGTGTTTCCCGTTCCTCACGCCGCCCTTCTTCTTTTCTTCTTCTTTTCTTCTTCTCTTGGACTTTGGTTGAGATTCAAGGTTTGCTAGTGGGATTTGATCATCTTTTAGTGTTCATTGGTAAGTTGTATGCATCCATTTTGCCTTTGTTTAAGTTTTTCCATCTTCTTCTCTTTCTTATTTTCGGATTGGGTTTGAAGATTGGATTTTGGTTTTGTTTGCTTGTTCTTGGTTGGGTTTCCTAGTTGAGCCTCCCCGGGATCCTAAAGGCAAGGAAGTCGCGGGATCAAGCGGAACTAAACACTAGGAGCTAAGGATTTTTGAGGTTTGGGAATTTCTTCCTTTTTATGTGAAAATGTTCATGAGTGTGTTCTTGATGGGTTCATGGAATAAGGTTGTTAGATGTTCTTTATTTTGATGTTTATGATATGGGTATTTGCTTTGAAGTGTGATTCTTGCAAATATATGAGTTAAATTATGGAATTTTAGAATTGATGTGGTTTAATGCATAAATGGGGTTTTTGATTGATTCATGAAATTGAATGTGTAAATTTATGGATAGAATGAAGTTTATTGTGAATAAATGTTATGACATGGTTGATGATGTTAATGGATGGCTGGAATTGAGGTAAGAGACATTTGATTGAGATTTGTATGCTTGGAGGAGGAAATGGAAGAGGAAAATCTGCAGAATTTCTGCAGATTTTCGATATCCCGACGCTGTCGCGATCGCGACAGAGAGCTGTAGTGAGAACTTCGCTATCGCGAGCACGCGACATCCGCCGCGAGCCGAAGTGTTGTATACCTTCTGTCGCGAGCGCGACAACTGTCGCGATCGCGACAGAGAGTATTATTGCCAAGTGTCCACGCGATCCGTCGCGAGATCGCGACAGCACCCTTTGCCTTCTGTCGCGATCGCGACATCTGTCGCGAGCGCGACAGAGCCTGGCTCTTCCGTCCTCCCCGCGGTCGCGAAATCTGTCGCGCGCGCGCAGCGAAGAGACTTTGGTCTCTGTCGCGAGCGCGACAGGCATCGCGAGCGCGACAGTCCCTGTATGCTGAATGAACTTTCTTTCTTGCTTGTGTTTTGAACTTCAGTATACTTTTGCAATTATGAGATTTATGCTTGGTATTTTATAAATAATATGCAAGTATAACTATGGTATGATGATGCTCATTTGACGATGATGATTTTTGGAAATTATGAAATGGATTGAATGCTTGATGTATGACCTGCTAGAGTCTAGTCAGTGGATAGTTAGGCATGCCTAATAGAGTCTTTGCTGCAGCTTCTGTATTTCTGTTTGGACCCCGATCAGGTCCCCGCTTTGTTCCTCGCGAACTTCTGTATTGTGTTTGGATCTTGTTTAAGGTCCTTCTGGAAATGTTTGTGAATGAAAAGTTAAAATGGTTTTCGTATTCGATTGGTACTCGTAAAGTACTTTCTGTTCGCTCGTTATCCACTACTTTGAGTCAGCAGGGTTTTCAATGCTTAAAGTACTTGTATGAATTGTTATAGGAGCAATGACATGTTTTATCCTTATGGATTCAATGATGAAAAGTACCATCTGTAATGAGAATACGATTATTGATATGAATCTTTTTAGTGAATGGCTATATGTACTTACGCATGTGAATTGCCTTGACGACCGTTGTGAATGGTTGTCTTTATGCTATGTGTGTTTTCCCCACTAAGCGTTTATCGCTTAGCACGGTGTGTTACCCGTGCAGGTGCGGAAGGAGTCGCTTTTGGGAGAGTCGTCGCCATCAAAGCCAACACAGCAGGGTCTTAGTGTAGGGCTTATTTTTATAGCTTTATGATTCTTTTTGTATAGAACTCTCATATGATTTTGTATTAGCTTCCGCTTTTGTAATTGTAATTTTGGGATATGTAATTATCTGTTGTTTCTCTCAGTTGATCAGAACAGTAATGTAATGCTTCTATTATATTAATGCATGATCAGCTTTTTTGAATGGTATTGTAAAGCTTTAAATTACCCTGTATTATTGTATGTGTATTTCTGTATCTGTGTGGTGGCACCTTTACTCCTACGGCATCTTACTCCATATCGGATAGGATCGCCTACGTATGGGTAAGGGGTGTTACAAGTTGTGGTATCAGAGCTCCGGTTGAGGCGGTTCTGGGCGATTGTTTATATGATGCTATGTGTGTATATGTCTATGTTTAGGGCTGTGTTGGCTGATGTGGTTGTCCTCTTGTTTGTTAGATGAATTCTGATTCTGCTCACGGTGCGCTCGAGGAGTCCGCTGAAAGTGTGAACCCTCCAGCGGTAGATCCGTCAGTCTCTGTTTCGGTGTCGGCTCAACGTGCTAGGGTCCAGCCTGAGGCCGCTGCCATGCCTTTTGAGACAATGCTTAGATTGCATCAAGACATGGCTCGGGTTTTGGAAAGAGTGACTGCCCCGAAAGCTCCGATTGAGAGTCTAAGAAGAGCGGGTGTTGAGGATTTTTATGGGACCGGACTTGATGAATCTGAGTTAGCCGAGAAGTGGCTTGATAAAGTTAAGAGAGCTTTGAAGGAAATTAGGTGTCCTCCTGATCAGCAAGCCGAGTGTGCTGTAGCCTTGCTTCAAGGTTCGGCTTACGAATGGTGGGAGTTGGTGTGTAGGCAACCTCAGATGCCTGACCCTTTGACTTGGGATTTCTTTGATGAGCAGTTTACTAAAAAGTATGTGACTCAGGCGTATAAGGACGCAAGATGGGCGCAGTTTTTGAGTTTGAGGCAACGGGCCTTGTCTGTGGCAGATTATGAGAAGGAGTTTAACCGGTTGTCCCGTTATGCTCCGCGTGGGGTAATAACGGATGATTTCAGATGCAAGCATTTTGAGGCCGGGTTGAATGATTCTTTGAAGATTGCTTTAGTTTCTTTGATGTGTATGCCGGGGGTACATTATTATCAGATTGCTGAGGCTGTTTTGAGGGCAGAGAAAGCGGAAACTTTGATTAGAGAGAGAGCTCAGCGCCGGAGTTCTGCTAGAGGTGGTGTTTCCTCATCTTCGGGTAAGAGGTCTAGGAACCCGCAAGATGATCCTGTGGCTGGTTCGGCTTCCAGAGGGAGAAGGCAAGGTTCAGCTGCAGTGTCTGGTTCTGGTAGGGGTGGCCGGTCTGATGCTGCACCCGTTTGTTCGAACTGCAGTAAGGCTCACTGGGGTGAGTGTAGGTGGCTTACTGGTGGGTGTTTCAGGTGTGGGAGCACCGAACACCGTGTGGCTTATTGTCCTCAGATGGGTGAAGACTCGGGTCCTCAGGGAGGAGCTAGCAGAGTTGGATCGAATGCTCCGCAGGCCACGAGAGGTAGAGGTCGAGGTAGGGGTCGAGGCGGTCGACCCAGAGATGTGGCTGGTTCTGAGACAGTTGAGCGTCCTCCCCCAATGGCCGCTAGAGCTTACGCAGTTAGAGCCAGAGAGGAACAGGATGCCCCTGATGTGATTGCTGGTAAGTTCCTACTCCATGACACTGAATTATATGCTCTAATAGATCCTGGTTCCACACACTCATATTTGTGCACACATAAGTTTATTGATAAGTTGCATGTGGTAGAACAGTTAGACTATGAGATATGTGTGACCAATCCGTTAGGGCATAGTGTCAGTGTGAGTAGAGTTTATAGGAATTGTCCGTTGTTGGTTGAGGGAATTGAGTTTCCTGTGGATTTGATAGAGTTGCCCTTCAGAGAGTATGATTTGATTTTGGGTATGGATTGGTTGAGTAAGTATAGAGCCGTGGTTGATTGCCATAGGAAGACTTTCGTGCTTCGAGATAGGAATCGAGCTCCAGTGTTTGTTAGAGGTTTGGGTGCGAGTTCCGTGCACAATGTAATTTCTGCTATTCAAGCTAAGAGGTTTATGAGAAAGGGTTGTGAGGCTTTTCTGGCTGTGGTTTTGGATTCCAGGAGGGATCAAGTTAGGATTGAGGACATCCCTATTGTTCGAGAGTTTAGTGATGTTTTCCCGAGTGACTTGCCTGGTTTGCCTCCTGAGAGGGAAGTTGAGCTAGCCATAGAGATTATGCCGGGTACCACACCAGTATCGAAAGCACCTTATCGGATGGCTCCTGTAGAGTTGAGAGAACTTAAGACTCAACTACAAGAGCTATTGGATAAGGGGTTCATTCGACCCAGCATATCTCCTTGGGGAGCTCCAGTTTTGTTTGTTAAGAAAAAGGATGGTTCCTTGAGGATGTGTATCGACTACAGACAGATCAATAAGGTCACAATGAAGAATAAGTATCCGTTGCCCCGAGTTGAAGATTTGTTTGATCAGTTGCGAGGTTCAGGTGTGTTTTCCAAGATTGATCTTCGGTCTGGGTATTATCAGCTTCGTGTTAAGGATCAGGATGTGGTTAAGACTGCATTTCGGACTCGGTATGGCCACTATGAGTTCCTTGTTATGCCGTTTGGTTTGACTAATGCTCCAGCGGCATTCATGGACTTGATGAATAGAGTTTTTAGGCCATACTTAGACCGGTTTGTAGTAGTTTTTATAGATGATATTTTGGTATTTTCCAAGGATGAGGCCGAGCATGAAGAGCATCTTCGGTTAGTTTTGCAAATTTTGAGAGAGCATCGGTTGTTTGCTAAGTTGAGTAAGAGTGATTTTTGGCTTAAGGAAGTGTCGTTTTTAGGTCATGTAGTTTCAGCTAAGGGTATCCAAGTGGATCCAGCCAAGATTGAGGCGATAGTGGATTGGAAAGCGCCTAGGAATGTCCAGGAAGTGAGGAGTTTCCTTGGTCTGGCGGGTTATTACCGTCGGTTCGTTAAGGGTTTTTCAGTGATTGCTGCTCCGATGACCAGGTTATTGAGGAAAGGAGTTAAGTTCGAATGGTCAGAGAAGTGTCAAGCCTGTTTTGAGAGGTTAAAGCAGTTGTTAGTTGAAGCTCCTATATTAACTCAACCCACCTCGGGTAAGGAGTTTGTTATATATAGTGACGCTTCAGGTGTTGGTTTGGGATGTGTTCTGATGCAGGAAGGTAAGGTGGTGGCTTATGCTTCTCGTCAGTTGAAGCCGCACGAGAGGAATTATCCGACGCATGATCTTGAGTTAGCTGCAGTTGTCTTCGCTTTGAAGATTTGGCGTCATTATCTCTACGGGGAGAAGTGTAGGATTTTTACGGACCACAAAAGTTTGAAGTATTTTCTGACTCAGAAGGAATTGAATATGAGGCAACGTCGTTGGCTTGAGTTGTTTAAGGATTATGATTGCATTGTGGATTACCATCCGGGTAAGGCCAATGTAGTCGCGGACGCATTGAGTAGGAAGTCAGTTTCTGCCTTGTTTTTGAGAAGGTTTAGATGGAGGTTTGGTTCAGATGGGGCTTTGATAGCTCAGTTGAGGGTCAAGCCTACTTTGAGAGAGCGGTTAGTTGATGCTCAGAAAGTTGATGAGAAACTTCAGCGGATTGTGCAAGAAGTCGATTCAGGTAAGCGGTCAGAGTTTTCGGTTCAGGATGGGGTTCTTCTGTTTGGAAACCGTTTGTGTGTGCCGGATAGTGCAGAGTTAAGGAGACAGATTTTAGTTGAGGCACATAGTTCAGTTTTCACCATGCATCCTGGCAGTGTGAAGATGTATCGGGATTTGAAGCAGTTCTTTTGGTGGTCTGGTATGAAGAGGGACATAGTGGACTTTGTATCCAAGTGCCTGACTTGTCAGCAGGTCAAGGCTGAGCACCAGGTTCCTTCTGGATTGCTCACGCCTTTGTCCGTTCCCGAGTGGAAGTGGGATGACATCGCCATGGATTTTGTCTCAGGATTGCCTTTGTCTCAGAGGAAGCATGATTCTGTTTGGGTAATTGTGGATCGACTCACGAAGTCTGCTCACTTTCTACCAGTTAGGATGGATTACTCGATGAGTAGATTGGCCAGTGTGTATGTAGATGAGATAATTCGGTTGCATGGAGTGCCTTTGTCCATAGTTTCTGACAGGGACCCAAGGTTCACATCTAAGTTCTGGAAAGAGTTGCAGCGGGCTTTGGGTACCAAGCTAAAGTTCAGTACAGCATTTCATCCGCAGGCAGATGGTTAGTCCGAGCGTGTGATTCAGATCTTAGAGGATATGATGAGGGCTTGTGTTTTGGACTTTCCGGGTAGCTGGGACAAGTACGTATCATTGATGGAATTTGCCTACAACAACAGTTTTTAGTCAAGCATTGGTATGTCACCATATGAAGCTCTGTACGGACGTCAGTGTAGGACTCCTGTTTGTTGGACAGAGTTGTCTGAGAGGTCAGTGATTGGGCCAGATCTGGTTAGAGATACCGAGGAAAAGATCAGAATTGTGCAACAGAATCTGAAAGTGGCCAAGGATCGACAGAAGTCTTATGCTAACCTGAAGAGGAAGGATGTGCAGTTTGAAGTTGGGGACAAAGTTTTTCTTAAAGTGTCTCCTTGGAGAAAAGTGCTTCGATTTGGAAAGAAAGGGAAGCTTAGTCCTCGCTTCATTGGTCCGTATGAGGTATTAGCAAGAGTGGGTCCAGTGGCTTACAGACTAGGTTTGCCGATGGAATTGACAAAACTTCATGATGTGTTTCACATTTCGATGCTCCGTCGGTATAGATCGGATCCTTCCCATGTTTTGTCGGTTCAAGAAGTTCAGGTGCAATCAGATTTTTCCTACGATGAGGAGCCTAGAGCTATCTTATCTCGGGAAGTAAGACAACTGAGGAATAAGCAGATTCCTTTGGTCAAGGTTTTGTGGAATCACCATGGGGTTAAGGAAGCAACTTGGGAACCGGAGGAGTCGATGAGATTGCAGTACCCGCATTTGTTCAGTTCAGGTGAGAATTTCGAGGACGAAATTCTTGTTAGTAGGGGAGAGTTGTCACACCCCGTTTGCCCCCTAGTTGAATGAGCTATTTTGTATGTGTGTGCATTTGCATAATTTTGTATAATAAGGGCATTTTGGTAATTTCTGCATGTTTTAAGAGCTTTGTTAGCATGTGAGTGCATGCATGGTGCCATGGTGTGAGTTAGTTGGGTTAGTTTTGTGTGTGCTCAAGTGCACCATGGTGGTGTGTGTGTTCATGAGAGTTTCATTGTGTGTGATGTACATACAAGTGTAGGGTATGTTTTAGTTGAGAGGATTTTGTGTGTGTGTGTGATGCACTTAGCTAGGGTGTGAGTGACCAAATCCCTCCACTAGGATCTTGACATGTGTCTAGGGTTAAGAAAAGAAAAGGAAAAGAAAAGAAGGGAAAAATCAGATTTCTTCAATTGTGTTTCCCGTTCCTCACGCCGCCCTTCTTCTTTTCTTCTTCTTTTCTTCTTCTCTTGGACTTTGGTTGAGATTCAAGGTTTGCTAGTGGGATTTGATCATCTTTTAGTGTTCATTGGTAAGTTGTATGCATCCATTTTGCCTTTGTTTAAGTTTTTCCATCTTCTTCTCTTTCTTATTTTCGGATTGGGTTTGAAGATTGGATTTTGGTTTTGTTTGCTTGTTCTTGGTTGGGTTTCCTAGTTGAGCCTCCCCGGGATCCTAAAGGCAAGGAAGTCGCGGGGTCAAGCGGAACTAAACACTAGGAGCTAAGGATTTTTGAGGTTTGGGAATTTCTTCCTTTTTATGTGAAAATGTTCATGAGTGTGTTCTTGATGGGTTCATGGAATTAGGTTGTTAGATGTTCTTTATTTTGATGTTTATGATATGGGTATTTGCTTTGAAGTGTGATTCTTGCAAATGTATGAGTTAAATTATGGAATTTTAGAATTGATGTGGTTTAATGCATAAATGGGGTTTTTGATTGATTCATGAAATTGAATGTGTAAATTTATGGATAGAATGAAGTTTATTGTGAATAAATGTTATGACATGGTTGATGATGTTAATGGATGGCTGGAATTGAGGTAAGAGACATTTGATTGAGATTTGTATGCTTGGAGGAGGAAATGGAAGAGGAAAATCTGCAGAATTTCTGCGGATTTTCGATATCCCGACGCTGTCGCGATCGCGACAACTGTCGCGATCGCGACAGAGAGCTGTAGTGAGAACTTCGCTGTCGCGAGCACGCGACATCCGCCGCGAGCCGCGACAGCCGAAGTGTTGTATACCTTCTGTCGCGAGCGCGACAACTGTCGCGATCGCGACAGAGAGTATTATTGCCAAGTGTCATCGCGACCACGCGATCCGTCGCGAGATCGCGACAGCACCCTTTGCCTTCTGTCGCGATCGCGACATCTGTCGCGAGCGCGACAGAGCCTGGCTCTTCCGTCCTCCCCGCGGTCGCGAAATCTGTCGCGCGCGCGCAGCGAAGAGACTTTGGTCTCTGTCGCGAGCGCGACAGGCATCGCGAGCGCGACAGTCCCTGTATGCTGAATGAACTTTCTTTCTTGCTTGTGTTTTGAACTTCAGTATACTTTTGCAATTATGAGATTTATGCTTGGTATTTTATAAATAATATGCAAGTATAACTATGGTATGATGATGCTCATTTGACGATGATGATTTTTGGAAATTATGAAATGGATTGAATGCTTGATGTATGACCTGCTAGAGTCTAGTCAGTGGATAGTTAGGCATGCCTAATAGAGTCTTTGCTGCAGCTTCTGTATTTCTGTTTGGACCCCGATCAGGTCCCCGCTTTGTTCCTCGCGAACTTTTGTATTGTGTTTGGATCTTGTTTAAGGTCCTTCTGGAAATGTTTGTGAATGAAAAGTTAAAATGGTTTTCGTATTCGATTGGTACTCGTAAAGTACTTTCTGTTCGCTCGTTATCCACTACTTTGAGTCAGCAGGGTTTTCAATGCTTAAAGTACTTGTATGAATTGTTATAGGAGCAATGACATGTTTTATCCTTATGGATTCAATGATGAAAAGTACCATCTGTAATGAGAATACGATTATTGATATGAATCTTTTTAGTGAATGGCTATATGTACTTACGCATGTGAATTGCCTTGACGACCGTTGTGAATGGTTGTCTTTATGCTATGTGTGTTTTCCCCACTAAGCGTTTATCGCTTAGCACGGTGTGTTACCCGTGCAGGTGCGGAAGGAGTCGCTTTTGGGAGAGTCGTCGCCATCAAAGCCAACACAGCAGGGTCTTAGTGTAGGGCTTATTTTTGTAGCTTTATGATTCTTTTTGTATAGAACTCTCATATGATTTTGTATTAGCTTCCGCTTTTGTAATTGTAATTTTGGGATATGTAATTATCTGTTGTTTCTCTCAGTTGATCAGAACAGTAATGTAATGCTTCTATTATATTAATGCATGATCAGCTTCTTTGAATGGTATTGTAAAGCTTTAAATTACCCTGTATTGTTGTATGTGTATTTCTGTATCTGTGTGGTGGCACCTTTACTCCTACGACATCTTACTCCATATCGGATAGGATCGCCTACGTATGGGTAAGGGGTGTTACATAGGGGGCGTTACAAAGAGTTAGGAGCATATGAAGAGACAACTAACTCATATGGGCAACATTAAGATATTTGAGGATAGCACTCATCATTTGGAGCTTAAAGAGGATCGACTAGCAGCGATTAAGGTCAATTACCAAAGTGCATATGGTACAGTCCCGTTCTGGTGGAATGAGCTCAAACCAGAAGAAGAAAATAAGCTTTAGAAGTAAGGAAAAAGAAAATGCTCGAGAGCCTAAAAAGCGAAAGGTAAAATAGAATCACAAAAGGTCCAAAGACAAAAAGAAGGTAAACTAAATGGTGTTCAACAAGCGTACTGAATTGGTTAAGTAATATAGGAAAATATAATTATGACCCAGAAGATATCGTACCCAATGGAAAGGGATTAAGATTGAATTTGTTAATGTTATGCTAAAGAATGTCCCAAGTGTTGAATGAGTTTTTGACTTTAAAAACTAAAAAATATTAAATTGACAAATAACTAAAAATTAGCAGTTAATTAATGAAATAAATTGCAGAAGTAAACAACAAACTTAAGAAAAGAAAAATAGTATTAAAACCAGTTAACTAAAACCCCTACTAAGGAATATCTATCCTCCCCAAATTTACCATGTAAAAACTCTCAAAACATCACATTTGCTCAAGGTGGACAACACTTCTATACCCAATCCTACCAAATCTAGATTCAGCTATTCTAATCAATAAACTTACCAAATCTGGATTCAATTCATTGATTAGCATCAGTTCGAGTTACTAAATACTAAATCTGAGAAATATGGACTTAGGCCTCTACTACCTAATTTATCTTTCACAAATTTGAACCTAGTAACACCATAAAAAATAATCTCAACCTACCAAATCTAGTCTTAGTCAAGAAAATAAATGAAAGAAATCACAAGAACAGCGCATTTATATGAATTAATAATCAAACCCATTCATTCAAATCACCAATCTGGACTAAATCTAAACAAAGTGATTAAATCATAAACATATAGAGAAATAACAAGTAATATGAAACCAAAGTGACCTGTATAAGCAATAAGAGTAGAGTTTTCACATAGTTGATAGGGATTCAAGGAATCCCTTAGCAAATAAAAGACTACTCATTCATGATTGGAGTAAACATTGAAATAGATGAAAAGAACTAATATTACCAATTACCAATCTGAATTTGAAGTTCTTACAATGTTAAGAGCTGTTCTTCAATCTAAATAAACTATTACAACTCAAAGTTCCCACCAAAATGATGGATTCTAAAACTAAGATAAAAAATAAAAACCCTAAAACTAAGTGACAAAATGTTAAAAATAATACCCTAACTCTGGATTACAGAGAAAAAGAAATAAAGACAAAAGTTGTTTGAAAAAGCAAGACCTAATCCTCAATTTTCGGATTTGCAGATATAAAAAGAAGATCATGTTACATGATGGTATGTAAATTCTTACCGCCATGTAGAGTTAGTTATAGGTGAGAATAACAAGTTACATGGCAGTAAGGAATTCCCTAACCGCCGTGTAAACAATGACTGGATGAAAACTCTGAAATCTTCCCAAGTTTACATGGAGGTAAGGTATTCCCTGCCCACTGTGTAAATAGCTTCTAGACTGCAAATTGGCTCTGACACTTTACATGGGGGTAAGGTACTTTCTGCCCACTATGTAAATTCCTTGAATTCTTGGATTTCTCGATTACACGGCTGTAAGGAACTATTGATCATGGTGTAACTTTCTGTGCATGTGCTTCCTGGCTGCGTTCTAATACACGGTAACATGGAATTTCTTACTGCCATATATTTAATCAAAATTTTCCAAAACATACTAAAAATGCTCAAGTTAGTCCATTTCTAAATCTAAAATCACTTTCAACCAAAATAACCTAAAATAACAACAATAAGACTCCAAAATCAACTAAAAATAACATAAAATAAAGCATAAATGTGGACTTATCATAAACGTTGCAAGAGTGAAATGTTTTAATTGCCTACAGAAAGGACACTATACAAGAGAGTGCACAGTGCCTAAATAGATACATTATTCTGACTCAAAAGTGAGTAAAAGTTGTGTATCCAGTTTTGAATTTCATCTTTCGTGTGTGATAGATTCAATAGTAATGGCACATGTAATAAGGGCTCGAGATGCCTTTGTTATGAATTTAGTTTTTGTTCTTACTTTATTGAAATTTATTTTCAATTTAAATTTTAAGGATGATGATGCATGCCTATGCTTGAATGATGTTTATTATGGTTCTAGTTACATGCTAAATGATTTTATTGTTATGGATGTTGACTATAACTATTTGAATAAAACTAGTTTTTCCTTTATTTTCTTTTTTTTTTCACATAATTATGAGAACAATCTGAAATAATAGAATGCTAGATTAAACCATATCAAGCAAGACCGAATGAGTCGATTAGCCGAAGTAGGTTTATAAGGTGATTTAAATGAGATTGAATTGTCTACGTGTGAGCATTACTTAAAAGGAAAACTAGTTAGTAAATCATTCAGAAAAAGAACTAGAGCCAAGTTTCCATTACAGTTAGTTCATTCTGATGTATGTGATCCAATGAATGTGAGGGCAAGGCATAAGGCCTACTACTTCATCACATTTATAGATGACTATACTAGGCATGATCATGTCTATTTGATTTCTCACAAGTCAGAAGAATTGAGTTGCTATAAGACTTATATGAACTAAGTTGAGAATCAATTAGACAAAAAGATTAAAGTTTTAAGAACTGGCAGAGGTCAGAAATATCTTTCAGATGAATTTAAAGCATTATGTGATGAAAAGGGGGTTGAACATCAGTTGTCCATTCTTAGAACTCCACACAAAACAATGTTATGGAAAGGAGAAATAGGACTCTCCTAAATATGGTTAGATCTATAATAGTAGAGGTAAATTTGCCAATCTCATATTGGGGAGACGTTTTATTGACTGCCACATATGTTCTAAACTATGTGCCCTTAAAATCTGTCACTTTCACACCTTATGAGTTATAGACTGGTCGACAACCTATCTTAACCCATTTACGATCTTGGGGGTTATGCTGCTTACGTCCATGATACCTTAAGTGAAATTGGTAAATTGAGACCAAGAGATAAAAAGAGTATCTATGTAAGATATTCTGAAGTATCAAAATGATACATTTTCGTAGGTGAGCAAGAAAATGGCACTGTGACATAATTTGAATCATGAGACATCATATTCCTAGAGAATGAATTTTCAAAGTTGGGAAAAGTGAATTAAGATTTTACTTTCTATGAGACTCAGGAAGAGGAACCATCACGATCACACCATCTGAGTGGGAGGGAATTAAAGGAAGGAGGTCAAGACCTTCCTCCTCGAAATGATCCAGATGTTCTTGATCCTATTTTCAGTGGGAGTATTCTTGACTCCAGTAGGAGTATGGATCATGGTCCCAGTAGGAGCATTCTAAATTATGATAAATATATGAGACATGTTAATCAAGATTGACAATTGCAAAAATCTAATAGAATAAGTGTTCCATGCTGATAATTTCAAATCAAATGCTTGGACAAAGCCCTTTTTAGTTACCACACAAGATGGGGAAGAGCCTAAAAATATTCAAGAGGCTTTTTCATACCAAGCTAAGAAAAAATGGTTTAAAGTAATGGAAGAAAAAGTGGCATCCATGAAATCAAACAATATTTAGGAACTAGTTGATCTACCAGAAGGACACAAACCAATTGGGAATAAATGAATTCTCAAGGTGAAGCGAAAGGCTAATGCAAGTATCAAAAGATACAAGGATTGACTAGCAAGGGTTTACACAACAGGAAGGGATTGACTATGAGAAGACTTTCTCACCTGTTGTATGATTTATGTCATAAGGTTAATTCTGGCCATAGTGGCAATTTTTGACTTAGAGCTACATCAAATGGATGTGAAGACTGCTTTTCTCCGTAGATAATTGGATGAAGAAATTTATATGGAACATCCTATAGGTTTCATTGAAAAAGGCAGCGAACATATAGTTTGCCAATTGATGAGTTCAATCTATGTCCTTAAACAATCTTCAAGACAATGGTATTTGAGATTTCATGATACAATCGTGTCGAATGGGTTCAACATGATTGATGAAGACCATTGTGTTTATTGCAAAATCTTCAAAAGTGAATTTGTCATTTTGACCTTGTATGTAGACGACATTGATATGAGCTTCAATAGCTCATATTTACTTAATGTTTTGTGATTAAAATTATGTTTAGTTATGGTTAACTGTATTAGAATTAGGTGTCTTTTATGCTTTATTTTAGGTTTTGTGAATGTAGGAGAAAATGGAGAAAGTTTGGAAAAGATGGTACTATCGCGAGCATGACAAGCGTCATGAGCATGACAGAAGGAGCCTAAGAAGAAGGAAGAGAAGAGAAGAAGAAAAGAGCAAATGAGGAGTACCACATTCTGTCGCAAGTGCGAAAGGAGTCGCGAGCGTGACAGTGCAAAGAGACGTAAAAGGAGTCAACGCAGCTAAAGAAAGCCAAAGAAGAGAAATATGTGTCCTATCATGAGCGCGACAGGCATCGCGGGTGCAACAGAACTAGCTGTTGGAGCAGTTATTTTGAAGATCTGTCTCTAGCTTCACCTTTTTTCACCAAAAGTTGTACATTCTTGGAAAGGCACTTGAAGAGACATCAAGTTTGGGGACATATTTAAGAAGGAAATGGCTGAGAATTGAGGGTTGAATATTTTTTGGAGAAGAACAATTTTAATTTCTCATATTGTAAAAAAAGTTAAGAACAGTTTTTAGATTTATCTTTTGAAGAAGAAGACACAAGGAGAAGAAGAATTATTTTAAGAGTTTGGGAAAAGTCGTTCTACTTTCTCTTTATTTATTACTTTCTTCTCTTTAATTAAATGAATGATATTTAAGAAACTTGAATGATATTATTTATATTTCTATTTCCATTAATGTTAATAGTCTTTTAATGCAGAATTTTCTATTAGTATTATTTAATTATCATTATAAGTTAAAGTGTAGTCGAGAGATATACTTTGTCGTATAACTAATAGAAATTCATTATCAAAACATTATTTGAGAGATCAGTATGTTAAGATAATTGCTATAAATTGCTGACTGTTGTGTAATTAATCAGCAAGCGCATGGTTTACTGATTATAATACTTTAAATATCGTTCCCACGAGGAATGTATGTTGATTATTACTCACTATTACTACTTGATTTTATCTTGTTTACAATGTTCAATAATTTGATAATGAAATTAAACTATTAGTGGAATGTTAAATGCTAACACTAATTTATGATGATCAAAGAAGACAAGTAGGATTTATGATTAGATTTAACAATTATGAACTTGATAAATATTCTCTAGTTTAAATGTAAATCTTTAACATGCAAGCGAAGTTGTCATAAAATTCTAAATCACTCTCTCGACATGAAATAAGATGCCTAAAACATGCAAGTATAATTTCTAACCCTTAACTCTCATTGATGAATTAGAATATCATATTACACATTTTAAGAATATAGATCAACCTATAACAATTATCATAAACATCCTGATCTCTCTAGTAATGTTTTGACAATGAATCTCTAATAGCTTTAAGTAAGAACATATCTCTCGATCTACACTCTCACTTATAAAAATCATGCAATAGTAGTTATTAAAAAATTCTGCAATTAATTAAAGATGATTCATATTAATGAGAATAAACAAACATAAACATGCTCGTTCAAGTTCCTAAAAACATCATTAAACATTCACAAAGAAGAAGTAAAAGTAGAAGTTAGAAGAAAGAGATCTCTCAACCCTTTTCCTCTTCACAAATTATAAACTTCTCCTTTGCTCTTTGTCTTCTTTTCAAAACATAAAATGTACTTAGAGAATTTATAGAATAAAAGTTTTGAAAAAAAGGGAATTCAACTAACATCATACTTATACTAAACAAAGATTATCTCCAATGATATAGCAATCCTAATCCTCTCCACAAAAGGGTAACAAAAGAAATAGTCTATTGTTCAACAATGGATTGAGGTTAATTAAGTGCTTTAGAATAAAAATTGGTTAAAGGCTCAAAATTGGCTACTTAAAGTAAAAATGCTAGTTATTTATGCAAGCTAAAATTGATTGTTCTAAATGCCCGTGTCATTTTTCATGTACATCTCATACTAAATGTAATCTTAAAATTTACCAAAAACAAGTTCTAGAGGATATGGCATACTAAGGCTCTCATATAAAGAAAAATATCAATGTAAAAGGCTTGAAAGCCTCACTTAGCTATAGGTCAAATTACCTTAAGCAATGATTTGCCAAAATAATCATATTTACATGTGAAAAGATAAACAACTTAAAAAGAACCTACACTTAAATGCTTTGCTAAGTCATAACCCTCACTATGCACATAAAAATGTCAAAGGAAAATAACTAATGATATTCCTCAAGAATTTGGCTCACTAGACCAAAAATAAAAACCACTCAAGCTATAGCATGTAAATACTTTCAAATATGCATCAAATATAAAAGCTCCAAAACTAAGCAAACTCATAAACAACCTAAACATATCAACCTAACAACACAAATATACTAACAATACATATACATATTCATAGACATGCAAATCAAGCTCAACACAAACAAACACCTAATACTAACAATCATGCATAATCAACATAGGAACATATGCCTCCCTTCACACTTAAAGGACACAATATCCTTATTGTGTAAGAAAAACAATCACAAACTAACACGAACTAGAAAAATAAGACAAATAAAACACAAAATAAAGAAAATAAAAAGTAAAAGTAAAAGGAGAAAAGAAAATTGCCCTCAAAGTGGCCCACTAGGGGAACCCGGTGGAGATGGAGTGAACTCCACATTCTGTTTGTGGAAAAATGATAGCAATTTGCGACTGAGGCTTTTGTGGCTCTTGTGCATCTCTTACACTGTATCCTCAATGGAATCAACCTTGACCGTCAAAGCGTGATTAGCCTCTTCCATGGCATCCATCCTAGTCAGCACTTGCCTCCATCCAGCTACAGATTCTGGCTCCTCATCATCATCATCAGCATCCTCAAAATCGTTATCATCCTCAACAGTAGTAGAAGTAGCAGGGCCTTTGCCTTTGTCCAAACCTGTATTGTGTACATGCTCATCATGAGAAATAAACTTGGGAGGCCAACCTCCTCCTGTGAGCAGGTTAGAATTTCTCAAAAACTTAACATCTAACAAGCCTACTTTGTCATCCTCATCCATCTCAAAACCATGTAATTTCCCCAAACAACAAAGCAAATACCAGTGACCATATGTCCCATACCCACAGATTTACTCCTAGCACTAGATGCATGATATAAGCCATCAAAAATAAAATCAATGGAATAAAGAGTTTTCTTGGATTGCACAAGGTTTAAAATAAAAAGATCTTTGGCCTGAACTTTATTACTCTCGACTCGACTGAACAAAGCATGGCATATAAATTTGTGAAATAACAACAACACATCATTCTTAAAATGCCTATTGGCAGAGTTCTTGTTATTAAACACATTCAATCCAATCAAATTCTTCCAAACTTTAGTGGGGTTGAAAGTTTGAGGCACAATCTCTTTCCATTTAGGCGGAAATCAAACCAATCATGCATTTGCTCAAAACCAAGTATATACTCTTTACACTGATGCCTAAATTTGAAATTGATTTTACGCTTATCTACATACTCAAGAGTGACAAAAGACTCAATAGCCCACTCTTTCCTAACAGGCAAATTCATATGAACAAACTCACCCCATTTTATATATTTTAAGTATTTTTCAAATTCCTGCATAATGCCCAAATCTTATAACAAAGAAAAATCTAAATACCACATACCAACATAAATTTTCTTAGAAAAATACTAGAATTTCTCACCTTCTTCCTTAGAATAAATCGAAAATGGGCAATCAAACTTGTATTGGAGAGAATGAGAATCAGGGGCTTGGGAACTGGAATCTCCAGACACCTTCTTCCCTTTGTTTGCCAAAGTTTTTGTACGTACTATTTTGCAGATCTCAGCAACACAAACATAAATCCAAAGCAAACTCAAGATACAAAAACAAAACAAAGAACAAAATCTAGAAAAAACCAAGAAGAAAGCAAAGATTAAGCAAGGAATAATCAAAGAAGAAAGAAAACGGAAGAGAATTAGAGAGAAAACCAAAAAACAGAGTGGGAATTTTGGAATTAGGGCTCAAAAAGTATTTATAAGGAGGTTTAAAATTAGTTTCTGACGGTCAGAATTCCCCTAAAAATTCAAATCTCACGTTCTGTCATGCTCGCAACAGAACCAAAATCCGCTATCTGTCGCGCCCATGATGATAATTGCCCTCATGACAGAGACCTAACTTTCACAACTTATCGATCTGTCGCAAACGCCATGACACCCGCGATCGCGACAAAATGCTTTCTCAATCAAATTCCTTATTCTGTCGCACTCGTGACAATAAGGAAAAACTGAATAAAGATCTTTTGTTTTTAAAGAAGACACTTGATATTTAAACTATACTAATAAATTACTTACTAATATAACCTATAGAACAAAAATTAAACCGTGTTAGTAATATTATAAGTCATAATTCTAAAATAAAATCTAATTAACAACATACAAAAATAACTTATAAATGCATTAAATACAAAATAAAAAGATTGTGTAAATAACCCTTAACCCAAATGTAGAGAGATATATGAGACCTCCCTACCTTGAAAATTTCCATCTAAATAGACCTTACAACGTTGACCATTGGCTTTAAACAATTCCCCTTTTTCATTTTTAAGTTCCAAATAGCCATGGTCAAACACTTGAATCACCTCAAAAGGTCCACTCCACCTAGACCTTAACTTTCCAAGAAACAACTTCAATCTAGAGTTGAATAAAAGAACTTTGTCTTCTACCTTAAAGCTCTTATACCTTATGTGAGCATCATGCCATTTTTTAGATTTCTCCTTATAGATTCTTGCATTTTCATATGACATAAGGCATAACTCATCAAATTCATTCAATTGTAAACCTCTTTTCACATCAGCCTCTTTAATGTCATAATTCAATGTCCTAATGGCCCAAAAAGCTCTATGCTCTAACTCAATGAGCAAATGACATGCTTTGCCATGCACTAACCTATATGGTGACATTCCAATAGGTGTTTTGAATGCAGTGCGATATGCCTAAAGTGCATCATCAAGCTTGTATGCCCAATCTTTCCTAAAATTAGAGACTATTTTTTCAAGTATCCACTTAAGCTCTCTATTGGAAACCTCTACTTGACCACTAGTTTATGGATGGTAAGGAGTAACTACCCTATAATGCACACCATATTTATGCAATATTGAAGAAAAAGATCAATTTATAAAATGTGTACCTCCATCACTTATGATAGCCTGAGGCAACTCCAAATCTTAAAAAGAGCTTATTTAAAAACTTTACTACCACCTTTGAATCATTGGTTGGAGTTGCTTTACCTTCAACCCATTTTGATACATAATCCACCCCAAACAATATATAGCTTTGTCTAAAAGATGTAGGAAAAAGGACCCATAAAGTCTATCCCCTACACATCAAATATTTTTACCTCTAAAATGCTATTCAAAGGCATCTCATCTCTTTTCCCTATATTGCCAACCCGTTGACACCTATCACATTGGACTACAAAACGCCTAGCATCATGAAATAAAGTAGACCAATAAAAACCACACTCAAACACATGAGATGCAGTTTTTATACTACCATTATGACTTGAATCTAAAGATGAATGGCAATGTTGCAAGATGTTCACGTACTCTTCCTTACTTACACACCTATGAATTACACCATCTCCTCCTATCTTAAACAAATAAGGCTCCTCCCAAAGGTAATTCTTAACATCACTAAAGAACTTTTTCCTTTGTTGAAATGTTAAACCATGAGGCACAATACCTGTAGCAAGAGAGTTAGCAAAATATGCATACCATGGCACATATACTTGCTCAATGGACATTAAAGACTCATCCGAAAAGGTTTCATTTATTTCATTGCTATCCCCTATAGGTCATTCATCATTTTCTAATCTTGACAAATGGTCAGCCACTAAATTTTAAGAACCTTTTTTTTTATCTCTAATATCAATGTCAAATTCTTGTAACAAAAGAACCCAACGTATGAGATGAGGCTTAGCATCTTTCTTAGCAAACAAATACCTAAGGGCTACATGATCCGTATAGATTATAACTTTAGATCCTAACAAATAAGATCTAAACTTATCACATGCAAAGACAACAGCCAACATTTCCTTTTCAGTTGTGGTATAATTTGAGGTGCCAATAATATATGACTAGCATAATAAATGACATGCAAATGCTTATCTTACAGCTAACCTAGCACACATCCTACCACAAGGTCACTTGAATCACACATTATCTCAAAAGCTAAACTCCAATTTGGAGAAGTGATTATAGGTGCACTTACAAGAGCTTTCTTTAATGTCTCAAAAGCATCCATACATGCATTAAAAAAGTCAAAAGGTACATCTTTAACTAATAAGTTAGTTAAAGTCTTAGCAATAAATGAAAAATTCTTTATGAACCTCCTATAGAATCAAGCATGACCTAAAAAGGATCTTACACCCTTAAGTGTAGTAGGTGGAGGCAACTTCTCTATCAACTCAGTTTTAGCTCTATCAACCTCTATACATCTACTTGAGATCTTGTGGCCTAGAATTATCCCTTCTTCAACGATAAAATGGCATTTTTTCCAATTAAGTACAAAGTTACTTTCCTCACATCTAGCCAAGACTCTATCCAATTTATTCAGGCACAACTCAAAAGAAACACCATAGACTGAAAAATTATCCATAAAAACCTCCATTATCTCTTCTATTGGATCCCCAAAAATTGAAGTCATGCACCTTTGAAAGGTGGCTGGTACATTACAAAGCCCAAAAAGCATTCTTCCATAGGAAAAAGTCCCATAGGTACAAGTAAATGTGGTCTTCTCTTGGCCACTAGGGTATATGAATATTCGAAAGTACCCCAAAAACCCATCTAAGAAGCAATAGTGATAATGGCCATCTATCCTCTCTAACATTTGATCTATGAATGGAAAAGGAAAGTGATCTTTCCTAGTAGCTGAATTCAACTTCCTATAGTCAATACAAACCCTCCAACCCGTGGTGGTTCATGTAGTAATCAAATCTCCATTCTCATTTCTAACCACAGTCATTCCCCCTTTCTTTGGTACATAATGTATAGGACTCACCCATACACTATCCGAAATCAGATAGATAATACCAGCATCTAACAACTTAATGGCTTCTTTTTTAACGACCTCATTCATATTAGGGTGAAGTCTTCTTTGTCTATCAGGTTTAGGTTGACACTCATCTTTCATGTTAATCCTGTGCATCACTACATTAGGACTAATTCCCTTCAAGACAAAAAAATTGCCAACCTAAACTTTTGATCGTCTTTCTAACCACTTCTAACAACAAAGACTCTTTCTTATTAATTAACTTATTAGAGACAATGATAGGTAAAGTGCTATTGTAACCAAGAAATGCATACATTAAATGACCTAGAAGTTCTTTCAATTCAACATTAGGGGGACTTACAATGGATGGTAGAAGTGGCTCTGCACTTTTACTCAAAATTTTAGGTCTTGAGCTCTCTTGCTCCTCCTCCTTATGAACTTCTTCATCAAGATTAACCTCCTCTTTACCTGCATCATCCAAAACTTCCAAGACACAAACATCAATAATATCAATTTTCATGGACACATTTTCATCAATGGGGTATTTGAGTGCTTTGTCCATGTGATACTCTACACTATCCTCCCCGACTCTTAAAAACAAAATCTCTTCATAAACATCAACTAATGCCCGACCAGTTTGCATGAATGGTCTTCCTAAAATCAATGGGCATTTAACATCATAAGAAAAATCCAAAATCAGCGGGCAAAATGAATTTATCCACTTTAACTAGCACATCCTTTCCTATACTATATGGTTTTTTAATTGATTGGTCAGCCAATTGCAAAACCATTGAAGTAGACTTAACATCTTCTAATTCTAACTTTTTAAAGATTGACAATGGCATAAGGTTAATACTAGCCCCTAAATCACACAAACATTTAGGAAATTTAATATCCCCTAAAGTACAATGAATATTAAAACTCCCATTATCTTTAAGCTTAGTAGGCACATTGTTAGTGATTACTGAACTAAATGTTTCAGTCAATTCAACAGTAGATAAACCTTCCCAACTCTTTTTCTTAGAAATTAAATCCTTTAGAAACTTAGAATAGTTAGGAATTTGAGTTCTAGCCTTAATAAAATTTAAATTAATATGTAAATGCTTCAGTTTATCAATAAAAGTTTGAAATTGCTTATCATTGTTATGCGGCTTGAGACGTTGCAAAAAATGGTGAAGGAGGCTGGAAAACTTTTGGACTATTAGCCTTAGGTGCCCCCTCTGTCGTGCCCATGACAAAATGCTCTTTCTCCACTGGCGCGCTTGCGAATGGGATCACACTCGCAATATTGCCCGATTTTCCCTCTGTCACGCCCACGACTGGTGTCGCACTCACGACAGAATGTCCATCTTCCTTCTTCTTCTGATTTTCCTTCAAAACCTCATCTTTGTTAGTAAAAACAAACTAATCGTTGTAGGTTTTACCTGATCTCAATGTGATTGACTTCAAGTGCTCCCTAGGATTATATTCCGTATTACTTGGAAGGTATCCTTGTAATCTTGAAGGTAATGCATTGCCAATTTGTCCCAACTGAACCTCAAGGTTGTGAATGGATGAAGCTGGATTCTTAGCTATTTGATTAAACTTAGATTCCAGCCTCTTATGATTCTCCTCTTGTGAACTAAATTTCAAATTTATTCCCTCCAAGAATCTATCCATCTTAACCTCCAAAGCTCCAAATCTATCTTGTGGTGGTTGAAATCCTACACCTCCTCTATTCTGATTATTATAATTATTCCCCCATGAGAAATTTGGATTGTTCCTCCATCCAGGGTTATAAGTATTAGAATAGGGATTCCCATGCCCTTGTTCTTGAATGAAACTCACTTGCTCTTTCGTACTCGGCATACCCAAATTACAACCTTCACTTGCATGGCCTTGTTGTCCACAAATTATGCATGCATTTGATGAAGTTCCTTCCATGTTCAAGTTATCTATCTTGTGGGTCAAAGCTGTAACTTGTGCTTGCAAAGCAACAACTGAATCAACGGAATGTAAACCTTTAACAGGGGAAGAATTTGATACCTCAGCCCTTTCCGTGGGCCATATGCAATTATTTATTGACGTCTCTTCAAGAAACTCAAATACAATATTTATTGTCTTTCTCATAAGAGAACCTCTCGCAGCTGCATCTATGGTTCCTCTTCTAGTTGGATTTACTCCATTATAGAACATTTGCATGAGCAACCCCCTTGGAAGATTGTGATGTGGACCAACTTTGCTGTAATTCCTTAAACATTTCCCAAGCTTCATACAAAGATTCATTGTCATATTGCATAAAGGTAGTGATATCTTTAATAATCTTTGTAGTTTTGGTTAGGGGAAAATACTTAGATAAAAATGCTTGAGCCAATTGGTCCCAAGTTGTAATGGATCCTCTAGCAAGTGACTTTAACCAAGCTTTTGCTTTATCCTTTAATGTGAAAGGAAATAGCCTAAGCTTGATTGCATCTGTTGAAACTCCATTGATCTTAAAGGTATCACAAATTTCTACAAAATTTGCCAAATGAGCATTTAGGTCCTCATTTGCCAAACCATAGAATCGAACACTATTTTGAATCATGTGTAAAAGAGATGGTTTAATTTCAAATTGATTTGCATTTACCATAGGCCTTACCACTCCTTGTTGAGCCCCACTCAATGCTGCCGTAGCAAAGTCCATCAATCTAGGTGGATTCTCTTCATTAGCCATAATTGGTCTCCTATTTTTATTTTTCTTTTTATTGGATTTACGGTTACTAAACAAAAATTTTTCTATCATCGAATTTAATTGTTCAAGTTCTTCTTGAGAAGTCCTTGTTATAGGCATATACTTGAACTATCCAATCCTGTCAAAACAAAACAAAAAAAAACAAATTAAATATTGTAATTCAAAATCATAAATCAAGATTTATATTAGCAATAATATCAATCATAACAGTTCCCCAGCAATAGAGCCAAAAACTTATTGTGTAATTAATCCGCAAGCACACAGTTTACCGATTATAGTACTTTAGAAATCATTCCCAAGAGGAATGTATGTTGATTATTACTCACTATTACTACTTGATTTTATCTTGTTTACAATGTTCAATAATTTAATGATGAAATTAAACTATTAGTGGAATGTTAAATGATAACACTAATTTATGATGATCAAAGAAGACAAGTAGGATTTATGATTAAATTTCTTAGAAATTTATGATGCTTTTAAGATCAATGGAGTTTCGACGAATGCAATAAAACTTGGGCTATTTCCTTTCATATTAAAGGAAAAAGCAAAAGCTTGGTTGAACTCACTTACTAGAGGATCCATTACAACTTGGGACTAATTGGCTCAAGCATTTTTATCTAAGTATTTTCTCCTAGCTAAAACTGCCAAGATAATTAAAGATATCACTACCTTTGTGCAATATGACAATGAATCTTTATATGAAGCTTGGGAAAAGTTTAAAGAATTGCAGCGAAGTTATCCACGTCACAATCTTTCAAGAGAGTTGCTCATGCAAACATTCTATAATGGAGTAAATCCAACTACAAGAGGAACCATAGACGTAGCTGCGGGTGATTCTATTATGAGAAAAACAACAAATGCTGAATTTGAGTTGCTTGAAGAGATGTCAATGATAACTTCAATATAGTATTTAGTTTTGATAGTATTTTTTATATGATTTTTGGGTATTTAGTTGTGTTTAATGTCATAATATATTTCTTTTATGTTAATTTTATTAATCTTAGCCAAATTGGAATTTTGATGCATTATAGATAGTTTTTGATGGATTTTTATTTGTCTTTGCAGGTGAGGTTCTAGGTACATCACGGTCATAATGAAATTCATTGTGACCGTGACATAAAGAGAAGTGGAAGACAGGAGCTGACCTAGCAAACGATTGGGCAGAATGCAAGTAGGAAGCATGTCACGGTGACAATCAATTTCATTGTCACCGTGACATAAAAATTCATCAAGGTAGAATCAGAGCAGCACGTACCTCACGATCACAATGGATTTCATTGTGACTGTGACATAATTATTTCCTGGACAGAAGCAAAAAGTGAAGACCTCACGGTGACAATGAATTTCATTGTCACCGTGACCCCTCTCCTGTGCGTGAAAGAATTTGAAATTCTCGACTGGACACGGTAACAATGAATTTCATTGTCACCGTGACCCATCTAGAACTATAAAAATGCACTTTTCTCTTTGGCTAGGGTTCCGATTTTTTTAGTTAGTTTTTGCTATTAAATTTGGCAGCTGAGATTTTCTGAGTGATTCTTTGGTTCTAAACTTTAATCTTCATTCTTGCTTTGAGATTTCAATTAGAAATTGAGGGTAATTTTCATTAGATACATAGTTAATTTCCAGAGATAGTTAGTTTTTCAGTTTTCCAGAATTTTGGTTTTATTCTCCATTAAAGATCTGAAGAAGAAGACTAAAGAACATGGGATTCAATCGGGATTTCTACCTCAATGAATTTCTGGGTTTATTCTTTCCTTTATTCTTTTGAATTTGTAATGGATTGTGAGTAGTTTCTTAGTTGTTTGGGGGATCTCTAAACCCCTATCTTAGATGTGAACTCTAAACATATTTTGATATTTGATATATGAATGAAGGTTTATTTCACTGGTTATTATTGTCAAATCATGAGATGTATGTTTTCAAGTTAATTTCCTATTTTGATGAATGGATTAATTCATGTATCTTAATTTGTTATTGAATTGTATGATTAAATGTCATGATAATTTATTTTCAGATTTTCTGTCATGTTTGCTGTAACATTCGGACTGCTCCGGAAGGGAATCCATATGTGCATGTTTTCATGGTTTAAGATTTGAGTGAGGAGTGAAATAAGTAGGTTTTGGGTTGTTTGGCTCCGGAATGGGAAAGCAAACCGAACCTAGGATTTTGGACCCGTGATTAGGCTAGTTGTATGACTTGCTCCGGAATGGGACGTCATGTAATTAGAATAGCTTGCTCCGGAATGGGACGTTTGGGTTAAAAGGGTTATCCCGATTTCGTTCATATATATTTTCTTTATGTGTTTTGATTCATATCTGGGTATGGGGTGGATGAGTGAACCTGAGCAACGTTTGTCTAATTTTGAATTCTTATCTTGTTAATTTTTCCGTCATTTAGTTTATTGCAATTGTTGCTGTCAATTTAATTTGATTGTTTCTGTTTACTTATTTTGGTTATTTAAAGTCTTTGTTTTCAATCAGTAGTTAATTCAATAAATTCAAACAATTGGGAATTCTTTAGCATACATTTGATTTTTATTACTTACGCACACAGTCTCTTGGGTACGATAACTCGGAGTCTTAAAAATACTCCATTATATTACTTGTCGATTCAGTACACTTGCTAAGGTCGCGTCAAGTTTTTGGCGCCGTTGCCGGGGACTGGCATTGTTTTAAGTTTTGATTATTATTTGTGTGTGTTTTACTTTTTCTTTTATTTTATTTTATTTTTATTTATTCTTTATTCTTTTCAGGTGATTGTTGTGGTGCATGAGCAGATTGAGGCAGGAGCAAATAGCACCCTACGATCCTGAAATCGAGAGGACTTTACATCAACGAAGGAGAGCTAACAGAAATTATAACATAGAAGAAAATCCTCTTCCTATTGGTGAAGTTCCTCCCGAGAACGAACAAGTGCCGAGGGCACAAGATGGAAATCAAGGGAATTATAGAGAAGAGGTCCCAAGGCAGAGCACAATAAGGGATTATGCAGTACCAAGATGGAATGAGGATAATCGGACGATTGTGCTGCCAAGGGGAGTGCAGTTTGAGCTTAAACCAGCCACCATCAATATGGTACAGAGGAATTAGTTTACGGGTTCAGAAGTGGAAGACCCCGTACAACACTTAGACATATTCTTAGAGGTCAGTGATACGGTTCAGATTCCTGGAGTATCATCCGACTCGGTAAGATTAAAGTTATTCCCTTTCACATTGATTGGAAAAGCACGTGAATGGTTGCAAATGCTACCTAGACAGTCGATTAGATCATGGGACTAGTTACAGGAGAGATTTTTGATGAGATTCTTCCCTCCGACAAAGACTGCGCACATCCGTAATAATATATTGGGTTTTAGTCAAATGAGTGAGGAGCCATTTCATGAAGCCTGGGAAAGGTTTAGAAGGCTGTTAAGAAGCTGTCCACACCATGAGATAGCCATATACCACCTGATGACAACATTTTATTCTGGGGTTACACCACAAACAAGATCCTTATTGGATGCTTCATCAGGAGGGTCATTCATGAATAGACTACCAGAGGAAGCTTTTCATCTACTTGATGAAATGGCGGCGAATGATGCTCAATGGTCTAATCCTAGGTTAGTACCGAAAAGACAAGGGATACACGCTGTGGATGAGGTGTCGATGCTGAAGGCACAGATTGAGTCCATGAGGAAGGAGATGAGTAGTCTGAAAGTACAGAATGTAGCCTCTGTGGCTCAAGAAAGTGGATGGTATGAAAGTGGGCAAGCTGGTCAAGAGAGTGGGGCAATGGGAGATATAAATGCCATAGGGGATTACAGAAGAAATGACCCCTACAGCAACACATATAACCCGGGATGGAGAAACCATCCAAACTTCGCTTGGAAGGATGGAAATCCAAATGCTTCATCCTCTCAACCACAAGTTAGACCTCCTTTCAACCAAAATACTCATCCGAACCAAGGGCAGCCGTATCAGCAACCATACCCACCCCATCCCAACCAAGGGCAACAATATCACCCTCCGGGATACCAACCGAGGCCACCTGTTCAAGAAAAGAAGACAAATCTGGAAGACATGTTGGCTACTTTCATAAACAGTCAACAATAGTTTGTAAATAGCCAGCAGCAGTTCATGGCTAATCAAGAGTCAAGGTGGAAATCTCAAGAGCAGTGGAACCGGAACCAAGATGCTTCCATGAGGAATTTAGAGACTCAAGTGGGACAGCTAGCGAATTCCGTGTCTCAAAGACAACCGGAACATTTCCTTCGAATGTGGACCGGAATCCAAAAGAGGAAGCGAAAGCCATCACACTGAGAAGTGGTAAGGAAATGGTACCGAGAGAAAGCCAAGGTAAAAATTCTTCATCATCAGAAAAGGAGGAGCCGACACGGACGGTAAGTAATTCTAACTCTAGAGTAGAAGTTAATGAAGATGCTCCTAAAACTGATAAGGGTAAAAGTTTAGTGAATCCGAGGATAGAGGATCTTGATATAAATAGACTGCCATTTCCTGCAGTTGCTAAACAGGACAAGAAAAATGAGCAAAATTCTAGGTTTTTAGAGATGTTTAAGAAACTGCACATCAATTTACCATTTGCTGAAGCTTTAGCTCATATGCCCAACTATGCTAAATTTATGAAAGAATTATGTTTTAATAAAAAGAAATTAGAAGGGCATGGAACTGTACAGCTTACAGAAAATTGCAGTGCTATAATCATGAATAAGATTCCTGAGAAATTGGAAGATCCAGGTAGCTTTACTTTACCCTGTGCTATTAGTGAAGATTTTTATGGTAATGCTTTATGTGATTTGGGTGCCAGCATAAATTTGATGCCTTATTCTATTTGCATGAAGCTGAATCTTGGGGACCTCAGGGAGACAGGAATGAGACTCCAACTGGCAGATAGATCAGTGAGGCGGCCCAAAGGAGTGATAGAAGATCTATTGGTGAAGGTGGGGAAATTCATCTTCCCAGTGGATTTTGTGGTGATGGAAATGGAAGAGGATAGGAAGGTGCCACTGATAGTGGGGAGGCCGTTTTTAAACACAGCGAAGGCATTGATAGATGTTCATGGTCAAACGGTCACCCTACGGTTCAATAATGAGGAGTTGGTAGTGGATATGAACAAGGCTCAAAAGTATCCATCTGGGGATATGGAAGAGTCTGTTTATTTTGTTAATGTGATAGACGAATGTGTGGAAGAAGTGCCGGAACATGTGGTTGGAGCTGATTCAGAAAATTTGAGTTTGTTACATTCAGTGGAAGGAGAAGAAGTAGAAGAAGAGATGAGGGGAGAAGAAATAGAAGATGTGGAGTTAGAAGATGAAAAGAATGAGTCACAGAATGAAGAGTCTAACCCTAAAAAGGGGGATTTAGATTCTGAACTTAAACCTCTCCCCTCTCATTTAAAATATGTGTTTTTAGAGAAAGATCATAAACCAGTAATTATATCTTCTTTGTTGTCAGGTGACGAAGAACAGCTGCTGCTAGAGGTGCTGAAGAGGCACAAGGGAGCAATTGGATGGGAAACCTTAGACTTGAAGGGGATCGACCCAAGCTACTGCACACACGTGATCCCAATGGAGGAGGAATGCAAGCCGGTAGCTTAGCCTCAAAGAAGACTCAACCCGGCCATGCAAGAGGTAGTAAAGAAGGAGGTACTCAAACTCCTTGATGCAGGTATAATCTACCCTATTTCTGATAGTAGATGGGTTAGCCCAGTGCAGTGTGTGCCTAAAAAAGGGGGGATGACAGTGGTAAAAAATGAACTGAATGAACTGATTCCAACTCATACAGTTACGGGTTGGAGAGTCTATATTGATTATAGAAGGTTGAATGTTGCCACTAGGAAAGACCATTTCCCTTTGCCATTTATTGATCAAATGCTAGAGAGGTTAGCAGGTAATAGGTTCTACTATTTTTTAGATGGGTATTTGGGATATTTGCAGATTCCTATAGCCCCTGAGGATCAAGAGAAAATGACCTTTACCTGCCCATATGGCACATTTGCTTATAAAAGAATGCCCTTTGGGTTATGTAATGCACCGGCTACATTTCAGCGGTGTATGATGGCTATTTTCCATGATTTTATAGAGAAATTTATGGAGGTATTCATGGATGATTTCACTATATATGGAGTTGATTTTATGAGCTGTCTCAAGAATCTTGATTTAGTGCTAGGGAGGTATGAAAAGACTAACCTAGTTTTAAATTGGGAAAAATGCCATTTTATGGTGAGAGAGGGCAATGTGTTAGGGCATAAAATTTCAGAGAGAGGGATAGAAGTGGATAAGGCAAAAGTTGAAGTCATAGAGAAGTTACCGCCTCCAACGAGTGTTAAGGGCATAAGGAGTTTTTTAGGACATGCGGGGTTTTACCGGCGTTTTATTAAAGATTTTTCAAAAATTGCTAAACCCCTATCTAATTTACTCATGAAAGATGTTGTTTTTAATTTTGATAATGAATGCTTGCTAGCTTTTGAAACATTAAAGCAACGGTTTATTTCAGCTCCGGTGATTATATCTCCGGATTGGACTATGCCGTTTGAACTAATGTGTGATGCTAGTGATTATACAGTGGGAGCGGTACTGGGACAGCGACGGGATAAGATATTCTGTGCAATTTATTATGCTAGTCACACTTTGACAGGAGCACAGGTTAATTACACCACCACAGAGAAAGAACTTCTAGCAATTGTGTATGCATTCGAGAAGTTCAGGCCATATTTGCTGGGTGCAAAAGTTGTGGTGTGGTCGGACCATGCAGCTTTGAGGCATTTATTTGCCAAGAAAGAATCCAAACCGAGGCTGATTCGTTGGGTGCTGCTATTGCAAGAGTTCGATTTAGAAATTAAGGATAAGAAGGGTGCTGAAAACTTCGTGGCAGACCATTTGTCAAGAATGGAAAATGACCATATTGAAAAGGGGGAAATTTTAGATTTATTTCTTGATGAACACATTTGTGATGTATTTGCTTGTGACACTTCTGTTCCTTGGTTTGCTAACATAGCAAATTTTCTTGCAGGTGGTTTTATGCCTAAAGATTATACTTGGCAGCAAAAGAAGAAACTGCGAGCAGATGCAAGACAATACATTTGGGATGACCCCTACCTTTTTCGATTATGTGCTGATCAAGTTTTAAGAAGGTGCATCTCAGATGAGGAAACGGGTGCAATCATCATAGCTTGTCACAGTGGAGAAGCTGGTGGACATCATGGGCCCAATAGAACGGTAATGAAAATTTTATCTTCTGGTTTTTATTGGCCTACAATGTTTAGAGATGTTCATTTTTATGTAAAGACTTGTGATAGATGCCAGAGGGTAGGAAATATATCTAAGCGAGATGAGATGCCTCTGACAAACATGCTTGAGGTAGAACTATTTGATGTATGGGGAATAGATTTTATGGGACCTTTTCCGGTTTCGTACGGGTTTGAATATATTCTGGTGGTAGTGGATTATGTGAGTAAATGGGTTGAAGCTATAGCCACTAGAACTTCTGATGCTAAGATTGTTTTAGAATTTTTGAGGAGAAACATATTCACTCGGTATGGAGCCCCTAGAGCCATAATAAGCGATGGTGGTAAACATTTTGTGAACAACCAATTTAAGGCTTTATTAAAGAAATTTGGCGTTAGGCATAAGGTCACAACCCCTTACCATGCTCAGGCTAATGGTCAAGTTGAAGTGTCTAACAGGGAGTTAAAGGCCATCTTAGAAAAAACGGTCAATTCATCTAGAAAAGATTGGTACCTTAAGTTAGATGATGCTCTATGGGCCTATAGGACAGCATTCAAGACACCGATAGGGATGTCCCCTTTTAGGTTAGTTTTTAGGAAGTCCTGTCACCTCCCAGTGGAAATAGAGCATAAAGCTTATTGGACTACCAAATTTCTGAATTTTGACCTTGAGAATGCAGGTAAGTGCAGGTCTTTGCAGCTAAATGAACTAGACGAGCATCGATTTTGGGCCTATGATCATGCCATGAGATACAAAGATAAAACTAAGAAGTGGCATGATAAAAAATTGGTCAGAAAGGAAATTACACCTGGAATGCGAGTGCTTCTTTATGACAGTAGGCTGCGATTGTTTCCTGGTAAGTTGAAATCGAGATGGAAGGGACCATATGAAGTAGTGGCAGTCGATAAGTTTTGCGTGGTGACATTGAAGCACCCGCGGTTTGAGGATGAATTCAAGGTAAATGGACATCGTGTGAAGCCATATTTTGAATCTAAATTTGATTGTGCTTCCACGATCGTCACTCTTATGGATCCTTGAAGGTTTTTAAAAGTCCAGCTGCGAACTTGTTAAATGCAGAACTACTTCTAATCTTTATTTCTTTTTATCATTTAATGGTATTCTGTTTAGGAAGTTAATCTTGTTGCATTTTGTAAATTTTAAGTTTAGAAGAGAAATTATGTTTTGTTGGAGAAGGTTCAAAACAATTGTATCAAGAGGTTTAGAGAAATTGATGAATTTGTGCAAGTATGCAGGTGGTCACGGTCACAATGAAACTCATTGTCACCGTGACCAAAAGAGGATTAATTCTAGATTCTGGCTGGTGCATATGTCACGGTCACAATGAAACTCATTGTGATCGTGACCATCAGGTAAGTTACATTCTGTTTTGAAGTGTACACATGTCACAGTGACAATGAAATTCATTGTCACCGTGAGATAAAATAAGTTACATTCTGTTTTGAGGTGTGCACATGTCACGGTGACAATGAAATTCATTGTCACCGTGAGATAAAATAAGTTACATTCTGTTTTCAAACTGGGTTATGTCACGGTGACAATGAAATTCATTGTGACCGTGACATAATGCACATTCAATTCTGTTTTCAAATTTGGTTATGTCACGGTGACAATGAAACTCATTGTCATCGTGACCCCATGGCGGTTCCATTCTGGATTGCAAATTTTGGATATGTCACGGTCACAATGAAACTCATTGTGACCGTGATCCACGAAAAGAATTTTTAAAACCCCAGTTTTCTATTTGTTATTTCTCACTTCCCACATCTCATTCACTCGCACCGTGCTTCTTCACTGCATTATCTGTGTTCTTTTCTCTCTTTTAGACCATCATCCCGGATTATCTACAACAAGTAAGTATTTTTCTCTTCCTTTTTCATTTTATTTAAATTCTTTTATTTTTATTTCTCTCCTCCCTGCGTTCCCTGTTCCAATTGATCTCCATGTCTGTGATTGATGAGAGTCCTGTGCCGATGTTTTTGTTTATCTTCTGTGATAATTTTCTATTCAAGCTGTGCATCCCTTCAATTCTTACTTCCCCATTTCAATTTGTTTTTCTTTATTAAGAACGAGTTGGGTTGGGATGTTAGGGCAGGCATGTGTATATGATTTAAATTGAAATCTTTCTTCAAATTCTTGGTTCATAATGGCAATTGCTGGTTTTTAATTGTTTACTCTGTATTGTAATGCCTGATTGTTGAAATCGTGGGTTGTTAGTATGATCTTTGAGCTTCAATTTAATCAGTAACTTATCTGCATACCAGGTGTTTGACTAAATGTTTGAATGAATGATTTTCTTATTTTTTCCAATTCCTGCCAATTTGAAATGCCAAGATTCTTTCGCAATAATGTTCAAATGAGTGTGTTGTTCTCATTTATTAATTTTGCCTTTTGACAGTAGCTTAAATTCTCTTAACCTTTTATTGCATTTTGTGGGTTTAATACTGCACTTGCTCATAACTTTTGCTGAATCATGCTTCTGTTATTTGAATTCTTCTTGCATTATTGCATCTTTTATGTTATTCATTTGGAATTGAGAGATTGCCCCAGGTTAGCATAAACTTGCCATTATGCTGTATTTTTAAAATCCAATGCTGTTGATGCCATCTCATGCTATTGAACTTGATTCTTCCATGTTGTACAGTGGCTCCTAAGCGCAAAAGCTCTGCTCTTGCTTCCAGCTCCATCAGCCCACCCCCGATCCAACAATCAGTAGATATTTTGAAGGTCCCTAAGTGGGTACTGGTACCAAAGAAAGATGTTTATGCTCTGTTCTCTAAGTGCTCCTATGTCCCGACGACATATTTGGATTTTGATCTATTGCAGAAACTCGGTATTAGAGATCAAGTACAACATCTAATAGCCAACATCGGTTGGGAGAGGTGTTCTCAACACGGGAGAAGGTATATCCGCAATTGACAAGGGATTTTGCGTCGACCGTCACCTGTCGACCGGGACGCGACCTCACCCGAGATCCAGGTACGGTGTCTTTTTGGTTGGATGGAACTTCTTACAATCTCACTTTTCATTAATTTTCCGAATACCTTGGTTTTCCACACCTTGTACCCGATTGTTTTGAGGAGTATGATAAGGATGCTGCTTGGGCCACTATTAGAGACACGGCTACAGCTACCATGTATGTCTCGGGCAAGACAAAAGCCCACCATTTGGACAACCATGTTCTGCGCATCATCCATAGATTCTTCTCACTTTCTCTCCTCAGCCATGTAGATTCGGCGGGACAGGTAAACTTACCCAAAGCTTTATTCCTTACTTGCATGGTTCGGGATGTTAGAATCAATGGCGCTACTCATGTTTGGCATAAATTGGAGGAGATGCAATGGCATGCAAGGAAAGTGAAAAAAATCGCACTGGGCGGATTCGTCACAATGATAGCCAAGATGGTTAACCATCCATTGGGCAAGTACAAGGCTTTATCTTCTATTCCTGTAATTGATGATAAGATACTGAGGAATATGAAGGTTATAGTCAAAGATCCAACAACAGCGGATGGTTATCGGTTATCAACCCGTGAGGAGTATTTACATGGAGTTGAGCGGGGATTGGGCGGTTTACCTCATGAGCAGGAGGACGAACCTGAGGCACCGGTCCCTCCTGCACCAGAGCCTGCGCAATTATCGTCGCAGCAGTATGACGCTCTGATGGCACGCATGGACATCATCGCTGCATCAGTGGACACCCTTGCCACATCTGTTGGCACCATCTCAGCATCTCAGGCAGACATGCAGTCTCAGATGGACCAGCTGATCCAGGGATTCTCCGCCTGGTCTGCGCGGTTTGATACCCATTTCCCACCGCCACCACCACCATCAGATCCATGATTAGGGAGACCTCTTATCTTTTGTTTGACTTTTGTTTATTTTATTTTTATTTTATTTTTCTTTTTGATATGTAATATTATTACTTGCTGGGGACAGCAAGTTTTTATGTGGGGGGTAGGAGACATTAATTTCATATTATATATGTAATTAACAGCCATTCCATTGATGTATGATGCATGGTTATTTCTGTTTTAGTTTCGTTGTACTTTATTGTCGTTGCCTAAATATCTTTATCTCAGCTTAGCTTAACCTCAGTTATTCCTGTTGTGAATGTTTTGAACTTTAATTGGAGAATAGTCTATCTTAAAAACTGATCTTAGCAAATGAGTAGTTGGAAGTTTTAGAAGCAAATTGAATCTCAATCAGTCATATATCTTGCGATTTCCAATCTTTTATGCACTATAGGCTGTTTGTAAAATTTGAAAAATCCAGTGCGTAAGAGTTTTTGAGTGAAGGAATGTTAGGATAGTTAGAACCTTCCTCATCACCCTTCGAAACATGATAACAACTTAAACAAGTTTAGGACATGATTAAGGCAATTTATTTCTTTGATAACCACTTTTAAATAGCTTTAGACCTACTTGTTTACGTTATTTCCATTGCTAGCCCCGTTGATCTGATTTAGTATGCTAAAAGCGTACTACGAAATTTTCTTGTTACACTGTTATTTTACCATTTAGCCTAAATGCCTTTGCCTACCCGTTTCTAAGAATTGGCCAATTTAGGATTGGGTTGGAATATCATTGAAAGTTGAATAAGGGTATCTGTTGTTGAAATAGTGAAAGTGTGAGAAGAATTGTTGAATTTTGTGGGTATTATTTAGTATGGTGATAAACTTTCCCTCATTAAAAAAAATGGGTATAAGAAATTCTAGACTTTGGTTACCCCAGAAAAAAAAAAAAGAAAAGAAAGAAAAAAAACAAAAGAGAAAAGAAAAAAAATCATGAAAAGAAGAAAAAAAAAAGAAAGAAAAATAATGATGAAAAAAAAAAGAAAAAAAAATGAAAGTTCAATGAGTTTTGTTGTTTCTTTTAGTCAATTTTGATGTATTGAATATAGAAAAATTCAAGTGTGGGGTACCTTTGAGTAGAAAAAAAGACATACTCATATTTACGGAATTGGGTTTAAAAGTGAATAAAAAGGGAAATTTATCACCTTTTCGTTGTTGAGTTCAATGCATATTATGTATGGAGAAGTTTAGACAACATTGGAAATTATGGGTGAATTGAAGGTAGGATCTGGACAATCTTGTTCAGTTTTGGGTAGTTGGAACTTGAGGTAGAGTGGCTAATTCTTTGTTTGAATTCTTTAACTTTTCTTGTTAGCCAATACCTTAACCTAACATTACAACCCTAGAATAAGTCCTTTTGATTCTGTTCTTGATTTGAGTTGTTTAAGTAGAGATGACCCTTGTGGTTCCGGTGCTAAAGGAAAGGCGTATGATTATCCTGAGTTTTAAGCGCGAAACCTGTATGCAAATTCATTTGCATATTTAATTTCTTTGCTCAATTACTGGAATGCATTGGTTGTTTTGTTTTGAAAAGAGAAAATTGGTTTTGAGCCTAGCACACACACATGTGAAATTACCTGATATAAATTGATTTGAGGATTTGTAACTAAGACCCTTCTGCTTGGTGCTATGATTGTTGCTAAGTTTTCATATTCCGAGTTAGAGTTTGAAATTTCAGGAATGTGGATAATTCATTTACTCGAGGGCGAGCAAAGTCTAAGTGCGGGGTATTTTGATAACTTCAATATAATATTTAGTTTTGATAGTATTTTTTATATGATTTTTGGGTATTTAGTTGTGTTTAATGTCATAATATGTTTCTTTTATGTTAATTTTGTTAATCTTAGCCAAATTGGAATTTTGATGCATTATAGATAGTTTTTGATGGATTTTTATTTGTCTTTGCAGGTGAGGTTCTAGGTACATCACGGTCACAATGAAATTCATTGTGACCGTGACATAAAGAGAAGTGGAAGACAGGAGCTGACCTAGCAAACGATTGGGCAGAATGCAAGTAGGAAGCATGTCACGATGACAATCAATTTCATTGTCACCGTGACATAAAAATTCATCAAGGTAGAATCAGAGCAGCACGTACCTCACGGTCACAATGGATTTCATTGTGACCGTGACATAATTATTTCCTGGACAGAAGCAAAAAGTGAAGACCTCACGGTGACAATGAATTTCATTGTCACCGTGACCCCTCTCCTGTGCGTGAAAGGATTTGAAATTCTCGACTGGACACGGTGACAATGAATTTCATTGTCACCGTGACCCATATGGAACTATAAAAACGCACTTTTCTCTTTGGCTAGGGTTCCGATTTTTTTAGTTAGTTTTTGCTATTAGTTTTGGCAGTTGAGATTTTCTGCGTGATTCTTTGGTTCTAAATTTTAATCTTCATTCTTGCTTTGAGATTTCAATTAGAAATTGAGGGTAATTTTCATTAGATACATAGTTAATTTCCAGAGATAGTTAGTTTTCCAGTTTTCCAGAATTTTGGTTTTATTCTCCATTAAAGATCTGAAGAAGAAGACTAAAGAACGTGGGATTCAATCGGGATTTCTACCTCAATGAATTTCTGGGTTTATTCTTTCCTTTATTCTTTTGAATTTGTAATGGATTGTGAGTAGTTTCTTAGTTGTTTGGGGGATCTCTAAACCCCTATCTTAGATGTGAACTCTAAACATATTTTGATATTTGATATATGAATGAAGGTTTATTTCACTGGTTATTATTGTCAAATCATGAGATGTATGTTTTCAAGTAAATTTCCTGTTTTGATGAATGGATTAATTCATGTATCTTAATTGGTTATTGAATTGTATGATTAAATGTTATGATAATTTATTTTCAGATTTTCTGTCATGTTTACTGTAACATTCGGACTGCTCCGGAAGGGAATCCATATGTGCATGTTTTCATGGTTTAAGATTTGAGTGAGGAGTGAAATAAGTAGGTTTTGGGTTGTTTGGCTCCGGAATGGGAAAGCAAACCGAACCTAGGATTTTGGACCCGTGATTAGGCTAGTTGTATGACTTGCTCCGGAATGGGACGTCATGTAATTAGAGTAGCTTGCTCCGGAATGGGACGCTTGGGTTAAGAGGGTTATCCCGATTTCGTTCATATATATTTTCTTTATGTGTTTTGATTCATATCTGGGTATGGGGTGGATGAGTGAACCTGAGCAACGTTTGTCTAATTTTGAATTCTTATCTTGTTAATTTTTCCGTCATTTAGTTTATTGCAATTGTTACTGTCAATTTAATTTGATTGTTTCTATTTACTTATTTTGGTTATTTAAAGTCTTTGTTTTTAATCAGTAGTTAATTCAATAAATTCAAACAATTGGGAATTCTTTAGCATACATTTGATTTTCATTACTTGTGCACACAGTATCTTGGGTACGATAACTCGGAGTCTTAAAAACACTCCATTATATTACTTGTCGATTCAGTACACTTGCTGAGGTCGCGTCAGTCAATAAACAATTGCATGTGGCCAATGAAAAGGACTAAGGTATCCAATTTTTCCCCTGTTAAAGGTTTACATTCTATTGATTCGATTGTTGCTTTGCAAGCATAAGTTGCAGCTTTGACCCACAAGATAGACAACTTGAACATGGGAGGACCTTCATCAAATGCATGCACAATTTGTCGACAACAAGGTCATGCAAGTGAAGGTTGTAATTTGGGTATAGCAAGTACGGAAGAGCAAGTGACTTTTATTCAAGGACAAGGGCGTGGGAATCCCTATTCAAATGCTTATAACCCTGGATGGAGGAACCATCCAAATTTCTCATGGGGGAATAACAACAATAATCAAAATAGAGGCGGTGTAGGATTTCAATCACCACAAGATAGATTTAGGGCATTAGAGGTTAAAATGGATAGATTCTTGGAGGGAATAAATTTGAAATTTAATTCACAAGAGGAGAATCATAAGAGGCTGGAATCTAAGTTTGATAAATTAGCTAAGAATCAAGCTTCATCCATTCACAATCTTGAGGTTCAATTGGGACAAATTGCCAATGCATTACCTTCAAGATTATAAGGATGCCTTCCAAGTAATGCAGAAGATCATCCTAGGAAGCACTTGAAGGCAATCACATTGAGATCAGGTAAAACCTACAAACATGAATTTGTTTCTACTAACAAAAGTGGAGTGATGCAAGAAAATGATATGAAGAACGAAAATAGACCTCTTATCACGAGCGCGACACCAATCCTGGACGCGACAGAGGGGAAGCCGGCCAATATCGTGAGCATGATCCCATCCGCGAGCGCGTATGTGGAGAAAGAGCCTTCTGTCACAAGCGCGACACCAGTCGCGGGCATAACAGAGAGGGTAAACAAGGCAACAATTCCAAAAGTTTTCCAACTTCGTCCACCATTTTTGCAACGTCTCAAGCAGCAAAACAATGACAAGCAATTTCAAAATTTCCTTGAGATATTAAAGCATTTACATATTAATTTAAATTTTATTGAGCCTATAACTCAAATTCCTAACTATGCTAAGTTTTTAAAGGGTTTAATTTTTAAGAAAAAGAGTTGGGAAGATTTATGTACTATTGAGTTGACTGAAGCATGTAGTTTAGTAATCACTAACAATGTGCCTACCAAGCTTAAAGATAATAGGAGTTTTACTATTCCTTGTACTTTGGTAGATATTGAATTTTTTAAGTGTTTGTGTGATTTAGGGGCTAGTATTAACCTTATACCATTGTCAATCTTTAAAAAGTTAAGATTAGAAGATGTTAAGTCTACTTCAATGGTCTTACAATTGGCTGACCAATCAATTAAAAAACCATATGGCATAGTTGAAGATGTGCTAGTTAAAGTAGATAAATTTATTTTGTCCGCTGATTTTGTGATTTTTGACTTTGCCTATGATGTTAAATGTCTATTGATTTTAGGGAGACCATTCATGCGGACTGGTAAGGCATTAGTTGATTTTTGTGAGGGAACTTTGGTTTTAAGAGTGGGGGAGGATAGAGTAGAGTATCATATGGACAAAGCATTCAAATACCCCATGGATGAAAATGTGTGCAGGAAAATTGATGTTATTGATGCTTGTGTGCTAGAAGTTTTGGATGATGCAGGTAAAAAAGAGGTCAATTTTGAGGAAGAAGTTCATGAGGAGGAGGAGGAAGAGAGCTCAAGACCTGAAATTTTTAGTAGAAGTGCAGAGCCACTTCCCCCATCCACTATAAGTCCTTCTAATGTGAAATTGAAAGAATTACCAAGCCATTTGAGGTATGCATTTCTTGGTTCCAATAGCACTTTACCTATAATTATTTCTAATAAGCTCACTAATAAGCAAGAGTCTTTGTTATTAGAAGTGGTTAGAAAGAGGATCAAAAGTATAGGTTGGCAAATTTTTGACTTAAAGGGAATTATTCCCAATGTAGTGATGCATAGGATTAACGTGGAAGGTGAGTTTCAACCTAAGGCTGATAGACAAAGGAGACTTAACCGCAATATGAAAGAGGTAGTTAAAAAAGAAGTCATTAAATTGTTAGATGCTGGCATCATCTATCCGATTTCGGATAGTGCATGGGTGAGTCCTATACATTATGTACCAAAGAAGGGGGGGGGGGGGGGGGGGGGGAATGACTGTGGTTAAAATGAAAATGGAAATTTAATACCTATGCGAACCACCACGGGTTAGAGGGTTTGTATTGACTATAGGAAATTGAATTCAGCTACTAGGAAAGATCACTTTCCTTTCCCATTCATAGATCAAATGTTAGAGAGGATAGCTGGCCATTCTTACTATTGCTTCTTAGGTGGGTTTTCGGGATACTTTCAAATATTCATATACCCTAGTGACCAAGAGAAGACCACATTTACTTGTCCCTATGGGACTTTTGCCTATAGAAGAATGCCTTTTGGGCTTTGTAATGCACTAGCCACCTTTCAAAGGTGCTTGACTTTGATTTTTAGGGATCTAATAGAAGAGATAATGGAAGTATTTATGGATGATTTTTCAGTTTATAGTGACTCCTTTGAGTTGTGCTTGAATAACTTAGATAGAGTCTTGGCTAGATGTGAGGAAAGTAACTTGGTACTTAATTGGGAAAAATGCTATTTCATGGTTAAAAAAGGGATAGTTTTAGGCCACAAGATCTCAAGTAAAGGTATTAAGGTTGATAGAGCTAAAATTGAGTTAATAGAGAAGTTGTCTCCACCTACTACACTTAAGGGTGTAAGATCCTTTTTATGTTATGCGAGATACTATAGGAGGTTCATAAATAATTTTTCTTTGATTGCTAAGCCTTTAACTAACTTATTTGTTAAAGATGTACCTTTTGACTTTTCTAATGCATGTATGGATGCTTTTGAGCAATTAAAGAAAGCTTTTGTAATTGCACCTATAATCACTTCTCCAAATTGGAATTTACCTTTTGAGATAATGTGTGATGCAAGTGACCTTGTGGTAGGATGTGTGCTAAGTCAGCGCCAAGATAAGCATTTACATGTCATTTATTATGCTAGCCATAAATTATCGGCACCTCAATTGAATTATACCACAATTAAAAAAGAAATGTTGGCTGTTGTTTTTGCATGTGATAAGTTTAGATCTTATTTGTTAGGATCTAAAGTTATAATCTATATGAATCATGCAGCCCTTAGGTATTTGTTTGCTAAGAAAGATGTTAAGCCTCATCTTATACGTTGGATTCTTTTGTTACAAGAATTTGACACTGAGATTAGAGATAAGAAAGGTTTTAAAAACTTAGTAGTTGATCATTTGTCAAGATTAGAAAATGATGAAGGACCTTTAGGGGATAGCAATGAAATAAATGAATCCTTTCTGGATGAGTCTTTAATGTCTATTGAGCAAGTGCATGTGCCATGGTATGCAGATTTTGCTAACTTTCTTGCTGCAGGTTATGTGCCTTATGATTTAACATGTCAACAAAGAAAAAAGTCCCTTAGTGATGTTAAGAATTACCTTTGAGAGGAGCCCTATTTGTTTAAGATAGGTGGGGATGGTGTGATTCGTAAGTGAGAAAGAGTATGAGAACATATTGCAACATTGCCATTCATCTTTATATGCAGGCCATAATGGTAGTACAAAAAGTGCATCTCATGTGCTTGAGTGTGGTTTTTATTGGCCTACTTTATTTCATGATGCTAGGAGTTTTGTAGCCCGATGTGATAGGTGTCAAAGGGTTGGTAATATTGGGAAAAGAGATGAGATGCCTTTGAATAGCATTTTAGAGGTAGAAATATTTGAAGTGTGGGGGATAGACTTCATGGGTCCATTTCGTACTTCTTTTGGGCAAAGCTATATATTGGTTGGGGTGGATTATGTATCAAAATGGGTAGAAGCTAAAATAACACCAACCAATGATTCAAAGGTGGTAGTGAAGTTCTTAAAGAAACTCTTTTCAAGATTTGGAGTGCCTCGGGCTATTATAAGTGATGGAGGTACGCATTTTATAAATCGATCTTTAGCTTCATTATTGCATAAATATGGTGTGCATCAAAGGGTAGCTACTCCTTACCATCCACAAACTAGTGGTCAAGTAAAGGTTTCCAATAGAGAGCTTAAATGGATACTTAAAAAAATAGTCTCTAGTTCAAGAAAAGATTGGGCACACAAGCTTGATGATGCACTTTGGGTGTATCGTACTGCATTCAAAACACCTATTAGGATGTCACCATATATGTTAGTGCATGGTAAAGCATGTCATTTGCCTGTTGAGTTAGAGCATAGAGCTTATTGGGCCATTAGGACATTGAATTATGACATTAAGGATGTTGGTGTGAAAAGATGTCTACAATTGAATGAACTTGATGAATTATGCCTTATGTCATATGAAAATGCAAGAATCTATAAAGAAAGATCTAAGAAATAGCATGATGCTCACATAAGGTATAAGAGCTTTAAGGTAGGAGACAAAGTTCTTTTCTTCAACTCTAGTTTAAAGTTGTTTCGTGGAAAGTTAAGGTCTATGTGGAGTGGACCTTTTTAGGTTACTCAAGTATTTGACCATGGCTATTTAGAACTTAAAAATGAAAAAGGGAAATTGTTTAAAGCCAATGGTCAATGTTGTAAGGTCTATTTAGATGGAAATTTTCAAGGCAGAGAGGTCTCATGTATCTCTCTACATTTGGGTTAAAGGTTATTTACACAATATTTTTATTTTATATTTATTGCATTTTAAAGTTATTTTTGCATGTTGTTAATTAGATTTTATTTTAGAATTATGAATTATAATATTACTAACATAGTTTATTTTTGTTCTACAGGTTACATTAGTAAGTAAGTCTATTAGTATAGTTTAAATATTGAGTGTCTTCTTCAAAGCAAAAAAAACTTTTTTTATTGAGTTTTTCCTTACTATCGCGAGCACAACAGAATAAGGAATTTGATTGAGAAAGCTTCTATCGCGTTTGCGGCAGGTCGATGGGTTTTGAAAATTTGGCCTCTGTCGCGAGCGCGGGTAGCTTCGCAGGCATGACAGAGAGCGAAAATTATTCTGTCACAAGCGCGACAGAACGCGGGATTTGAAATTTTTAGGGGAAATCTGACCATTGGACTTGCATTTTCAACCCCCTATAAATAGGTTTTGAGCCTTAATTTGCCATTTTAACTCTATTTTTAGTTTATTCTCTATTTCCCCTTTGGTTTTCTCTCAAATTTCTTTTCCTATTTTCCTTAATCTTTGCTTTTTTTTTGGTTTTTCTGGATTTTATTCTGGGTTTTTATTTTTGTGTCTTGAGTTTGCTGTAGATTTCTGTTTGTGTTGCTGTGATTTTTCAAAATGGTACGTACAAAGACTTTGGCAAACAAGGGGAAGAAAGTTGCTGAAGGTTCCAGTTCCCAAAGCCATGATTCCAACTCTCTTTAACATAGGTTTGATTGTCCTTGTCATTTACTTTTTGAAGATGAGGGTGAAAAATATGAAGCATTTTCTCAAAAATCCATATTTAGACTTTGAATTGTTACAAACTTTAGGGATAGATAATGAAATTAACAAGTACTTAAAATGCATGAAGTGGGAGAAATTTGTGCATATGAAATTTCCTATTCATAGGGAATGGGCTTTAGAATTCTTCGTTACCTTATCTTATGTGGATGATAAAAAAACAAGCATGCAATTTAGGCACAATAGCATTGAATATGCGTTTGGCTTTGATGAAATGCATGAATGGTTTGGATTTCCACTTAATAGTAAGCAATTTAATCCTAATCATTTTATTGCACATAACATTTGAAAAAAGTTGACTAGGATTGATCGTTTTGATACTAAGAATTCTACTAATCATTTGATTAGGAATGAGGCCATTTTATTGTTGCATAAATACTTGTGCCATGCTATGTTTGGTCGGGTGGAAAGTAATAAAGTGCAAGTGAAGGATTTGTTTGTTTTGGCCCTAGTTCAAAGCAAGAAAATACCTTGTTCCATATCTTTCATCTTTGATGGATTATATAATGCATTTATGGCTAAAAACAAAACTATTGGGATGGGATATATGGTAACTAGTATTGTTTTAGGTTGTTTGGGACTGTTGTCCACTTTTGAACTTAATGAGGATGATCGTATTACTATGATGAACGTGATTTATTTGAGAAATTCTAACTTGTTAAAAAGAGGAGGTTGGGCTCCAGTTTTCTTTTTTGTTGATGAATGTACCAGGAAGTCCGGGGGTGACAAAGGAAAAGGCCCTGCTACTTCTACTGCTGTTGAGGATAATGACGATTCTGAGGATGATGATTATGCTGATGAGGAGCCAGATGATGCAGCTAGTGAGGGTAGTGGTGCAGCTAGATGGAGGCAAGTGCTGACTAGGATGGATGCCATAAAAGAGGCAAATCGCGCTTTGATGGTCAAGGTTGATTCGATTGAGAATACAATGAATGAGATACACAAGAGCCATAAAAGCTTCAGTTGCAAATTATTTTCTTTCTTTTGGAAACAGAATGTGGAGTTCACTCCGTCTCAACCGAGTTCCCCTAGTGGGAGATCTTGAGAGAAGTTCCTTTACTCCTTTAATTTTTTCTGTTTATTTTAATTTTTTTGTTTGTCTATGTGTATTGTGTGTTTGTGATTGTTTTTCTTAGACAATGAGGACATTGTGTCCTTTAAGTGTGGGGGAGGGATATGTTCCTACGTTGATTATGTTAGATTGTTTTATATTATGCATGATTGTTAGTACTAGGTGTTTCTTTGTGTTGAGTTTGATTTGCATGTATATGAATATGTATATGTATTGTTAGTATATTTGTGTTGTTAGGTTGATATGTTTAGGTTGTTTATGAGTTTGCTTAGTTTTGGAGCTTTTGTATTTGATGCATATTTGAAAGCATGTACATGCTATAGCTTGAGTTTTTTTTTTTTTTTTGGTTTAGTTAGCTAAATTCTTGAGGAATATCATTGGTTATTTTAGTTTGACATCTTTATGTGCATAGTGAGGGTTATGACTTAGCAAAGCACTTTAGTGTAGGTTTTTTATAAGTTGTTTATCTTTTCACATGTACATATGATTATTTTGGCAAATCATTGCTTAGGGTAATTTGACCTATAGCTAAGTGAGTTTTTGAAACCTTTTATATTGATATTTTTCTTTGTATGAGAGCCTTGGTATGTCATATCCTCTAGAACTTATTTTTGGTAAATTTCGAGATTATATTTAGTATGAGATGTGCATGAAAAATGATAAGGGCACTTAGAACAACCAATTTTAGCTTGCTTAATAACTTACCTTTTTAACTTTAGGTAGCCAATTTTGAGGTTTTAACCAATTTTTATTCTAAAAACACTTAATTAGCCTCAATCCATTATTGAACAATAGACTATTTCTTTTGTTACCCTTTTGTGGAGAGGATTAGGATAGCGATGTCATTAGAGATAATCTTTGTTTAGTATAAGCATGATATTAGTTGAATTTCCTTTTTCTCAAAAGTCCAATACTAGAAAAAGCTAGTTCCTAGAAAAAAGTAAAGAAAGTCAATATTAAGAATTTGATAAAAAAAAATTGACAAAAAAAGAAAAAATTGTGAAAAAGGAAACTACTGGAAAATATGGACATTAATAAGGGAGTTAGAATAGTAAGTTAGAACTTCATGAGATCATGCTATGCTTAGATTTTAAGTCTCTTATGATATGGTGATTACTTTTTCTTTGCACATGATGAGCTACTGAACAAATTTTGTCCTACCTTTACCTAAGCCAAGTTACAACCTTGAATAAGACCCTTTGATTTCATGTACTAACTTGTGCTAGTAGTGGAGATATTTACTTATTACAAGCTTATAGTATGCAACGGCATATTAAAGGAAAGAGTGAAACACTAACCCTAAACAAATTGAGTGAAGTAAGAATAAAGTGTTTGAGTGAGAGTTATTTTAGGCAATGCTTTGAATGAAATAATCTATACATGTGTTAAGATATTCAATTTCTTGAGTGCTAATATTCTTGTGCTTTAAAACTTCATGATTTTCCAAATGTACATGGTTCCTGGAGTTGAATGGATAGTGATATTGTTTGAGAATTTGTATATTTAGACTAATGTATTAAGAGATGATGGCTTATTTATGTTGTTTCCAAATATTTGTCAAATATGGATGCAAGCTCCAAAATTGTGTGAATGTTGTTATGTGTTATGTGTGCTATTTGCATTTTAAGTTTTGCTTGAGGACAAGCAAATGTTTAAGTGTGGGGACTTGATATGAGCTTAAATAGCTCATATTTACTTAACGTTTTGTGATTAAAATTATGTTTAGTTATGGTTAATTGTGTTAGAATTAGGTGTATTTTATGTTTTGTTTTAGGTTTTGTGAATGTAGGAGAAAATGGAGAAAGTTTGGAAAAAGAAGCAAAATTAAGCAAGAAACGATGGTACTGTCACGAGCGCGATAGAAGGCGCCTAAGAAGAAGGAAGAGAAGATAAGAAAAAAAGAGCAAATGAGGAGTGTCGTGTTTTGTCCCGGGCGTGAAGGGAGTCACGAGCGTGACAGTGTAAGGAGAAGAAAAAGGAGTCAATGCAGCTGAAGAAAGCCAAAGAAGAGAAGTTTGTGTCCTATCGTGAGTGCGACAGAACTAGCCGTTGGAGCAGTTATTTTGAAGAGTTTTCTCAAGCTTCACCTATTTTCACCAAAAGTTATGCACTCTTGGAAAGGCACTTGAAGAGACATCAAGTTTGGGACAAATTTAAAAAGGAAATGGCTGAGAATTGAGGGTTCAATATTTTTTAGAGAAAAATAATTTTAGTTTCTCCTATTATAAAAGAAATTAAGAATAGCTTTTAGATTTATCGTTTGAAGAAGAAGGCACAAGGAGATGAAGATTTCTTTTAAGAGTTTGGGAAAAGATTGAGAGATTTCTTTCTACTTTCTCTTTATTTATTACTATCTTCTCTGTAATTAAATGAATGATATTTAGGAAAATTGAATGATATTATTGATATTTCTATTTTCATTGATGTTAATAGTCTTTTAATGCAGAACTTTCTATTAGTATTATTTAATTATCATTATAAGTTAAAGTACAGTCAAGAGATATACTTTGTCTTATAACTAATAGAAATTCATTATCAAAACATTGCTTGAGAGATCAGTATGTTAAGATAATTGCTATAAATTGGTAACTAATCTTAGAATATGTGATTGAAAATAACTAATTCATTAATGAGAATTAAGGATTAGCATTGTAATTGCATGTCTTAGGCACTCTAGTTCATGTTGAGAGAGTGGATTACATTATTCCAATTTGGCTTGCTTATAAGATTATAATTATATTAAAAAGATGGAATCAGGTTTCATAATCATTAGTTCTTCATCATCTAAATTGTCTTCTTTAATCATTATTAATTAGGTTTAGTTAACTTGCATTAAACGAGTAGTATAGAATTAATTTTCAAGATATTGATCATTGTAAACAAGATTAAAATCAAGTAGTAATAGTGACTAATAATCAATATACATTCCTCGTGAGAACGATATCTTAAGTACTATAATCGGTAAACCACACGCTTGCGGATTTAGCTACCAACAGACATACTCATAGCTGGAAGTGACAAATGGCACGTAAATGAAATCAAATATTGGTTATCGTCCAATTTTGAGATGAAAGATATAGGTTAAGCATATTACATTCTTGAAGTTAAGATTTGAAGAGATCGTTCAAAAAGGTTGTTGTCACTTTCTCAAGAGACATATATCAACAAAGTCCTTGAATGATTTAATATGCAAAACTACAAACCCATAGATAATCCCATTGCCAAAAATTGGTTTCTTGGCAAAGATATGTGTCCTAAAATGCCAGAAGAAATGGAATGTAGACGGAACATTCCAAATGCTAGAGCTGTGGGTAGTCTTATGTACACAATGTTGTGTCTAAGACCTGATTTATGCTATGCAGTGGGCATGGTAAGTAGATATCAATGTAACCTAGGCAAAGCACATTAGAAGCAGTTAAAAGGATATTTAGATACCTCAAAGGTACACCAAACTATCCTATCTGTTATCAAGATAAGGATCTGCAATTAAGAGGATACACAGATGCTGATTGGGCAGAAGATATGGATGAGAGAAAATTCACTACAGGTTTCATATTCTTGCTTGGTAAAACTGCCATCCCGTGGAGTAACAAGAAATAAATCTGTGTACCCCTATCAATAATGGAAGTTGAAATACGTCTTCAGCTGCAGTATAAGAGACAGTTTTGCTAAAATGGTTTATAGGCCATTTAAGAGTAACTGCCTCAGAGGGACCAGTGACAGTCAGTCGTCGACAGCTTATAGTAGGACTAAACATATCGACATTAAGTATTAATACACAAGAGATATTGTTATACAAGGAGAAGTGAATTTATAGTATGTTCATAAGCATGATATGATTGCAAATCCATTGACAAAACCTATGACGAGAGATGTTGACACATTACATCTCGAGATTTACGTAGGATTTAATTGGTACTGTTATATTTTATATATTCCCTTAACGTTATTATTTGTGAATAATAAACAAGTTTATTGTTGGCAATACATGAATGTGAATGTTTAATGTGTGAACATTTACTATTATTTGTGTGAGATTGAGCATGTCAGATAGAAAAATAGTCCACTCATTAGCATATTTATACTTCAAGAAATTACGGATTTTCCAACGGAAAGTTAAGATTTTCCATCCGGAAATGACATTGCCGACGGAATTGACTTCCGTTGGCATTTGAACCTTAGGCAAAATTGCCGGTGGAAATGCGGTTCCGTTAGCAATTTTGCCGTTAGAATTTATTTTTCGTCAATAAATTTCCTGACAGAATATACTATTCCGTCGAGAAATTTTTTGACAGAAAATAAATTCCGTCGGATTTGTTGGAAAATTGCCAAAGGAAAAATAAATTCCGTCTTTGTGAATTTTTTTTTAACTGACAAAAAATTCCATCGGTAATTTTAAAAAAATAAAGCTAATAAAAAAATTTAATTAGTGGACATATCAATTTAGCTTAACTGTTACATTAGTGGACATACCAATTTAGCTTAACTAGCAAAATCCATACCATAAAGTGATCTAAGCAGAAAAATATAAAAATGGATTTGCCACCAATATACCTTTAAAAGCATCTTGTATGCCTCCAACAAGCGATTAGTAGCTGGCCCAATGCAGTTGTGGCACCTCCATCATGTGTGTCCATGGGAAAATTTCCTACAAATGTGTGCGCAGTTGGAGATAATTAATAAAAAACAATGCTTGTTAGCCTTTGAGGCAACTTGTTAATTATCTGCAAAAATTTCTTGCTCTTATACTAGAATTGGCTCAAAAGAAACAGCCAACCAAGTAATCAACTTGCCTTAATGTAAGTTTTTTAGGTTGTCTTAACCATTATTTAGGAGGTCATATGCACTAAAATAGCAATAATGGACTAAAAAATAATGGATAAATTACTTTATATCATCATGTTCACTGTAAAATGCAACTCATGACAATTTCTTTTTCCATGAAATTAACTACTCCCTAATGAAAAGATTGAAATAAAAAGAACAAAAGAGAACCAAGGAAGATTGAATGATTGTAAACTTTCAAACTTACCAAGAGAACTGGTATGTTTGTTTTCTTTGAGAAACGTAGCAATGCTGCTGTGCATTCCTTAACCTATTTACAAACCCAGACAACATCAACACACAACAATGCTATCTTGAACTCACTCCATATATTCAGCTTTATAGTTATTTGGAAAAAAAAATAAAATAAAACAAGAGCAATTAAAAAAAAAAAGACTAATGTCAATTGCCATGTAGGTTCATCAAAGGCGAGTAGTTTAAATGTAAAAAATTCTTCTAATATATGGGATTAATTAGAACGCACTTCCTAGGATAAACACTTTAAGGTTGTACCTAATACTTCCTATGTATGATCGGGAAGAAGAGGAAAAATATCACACAATAAAGGCCAAACATTTTGAGCAAAATCAGATACTTTGCACGGATAGCTTATTCTTAACCATTCTAACCTGAGATATTCCTCCAACATTTCCAATAACTCCTTGTATATAAGCAGTTTGAATTGAATCAACAATAAAAGCACAAGAATATAAAGGCTGAACTTTTGCTAATATGTCCTGAAAAAAGAAAAGAAGAAAAAAAAAAAGAAAGAAAAGATAGCTATTACTGGAAGTGGCAGAGGCTTTCCAGATTGAGATGCTTACATAGAATGCTCCTCTCATTAATTTAACGTAGGATTAATAGTACTGATTGGTGTATCAGATTATTGAACCAAATTCATGACTTAATCAAATGAAGTCGTAGCAATATGGAATCATAAAGGGAATAGAATAAATGACATCGAAGGAAAAACTAAAATGATAGCCAAAAAGCGCAGCAATCTTAGCTACATAATTATTACTTCAATATCAGTGCTAGAATACAAGAAAATATCCTCCACTCTAATGCTTAATCGGTCGGCTCCGTTCACAATTTGTTCAACACTCTGCCACATGGAAGAAAGAGAAATGAGAAATTGAGAAAAAATAACAACATAAAAAATAAAATATTTAAAAATAGCATATAAAACTTTTAGGGCACGTTTGGTTCGCTGTATTGTATTAGCCTGTATAGTATTAGTCTGTATAGTATTAGCCTGTATAGTATTAGTCTGTATAATATTAATGTGTATTATATTATACAGTGTTTGGTATAATATTATATTAGTTTGTATTATTTTATATTGTATTTGATATATAATAGTATATTGTATTGTTTTTAAATAAAATTAAAAAATATAAAAAATTAAATTATTTTTAATATTATCAATTTAGACAAAAAAATTAATTGTAAAATACAATTTTTTTAAAAATGTGCAAAAATTTCTTGAAATATAAATATATAATAGTAGATAAATTAACAATCAAACAAGCAATTTAATTAATAACATTCAATTATATAATTGAAATATATTAATAAATGTGTTAAAATTAATAATTTTATACATAGTCCCATAACAAATCAAAATAAATAAACTTAATTATTATTATTTTATTATTTTAGACATAATCCAATATGTAACAGGCTCATAAGTAGAAAATCATGCAAAAAAGAATTTAATAATAATAATAATAATATTCAAACTAAATAAATTTAATAAACTATTATGACACACAAAATATATATTCACAAAATAAAAATGATAATAAAATAATAAAATAGAATTTATATAAAATGAGAAAAAGTAAAAATAAGGATAAACACCGTATTAAATAAACCCAGGGGGGAGGGGTGTACTATTTTATACTGTGTATATAGGATAAAAACTAAATGTTGTATTATATAATACATGTATTATTTTTTAGAAAAATTAGCCAAACACCCTCTAATGTATTAGCATGTATTATTTTATGCTATCCTGTATACTATACAGGAAAACAAACATGGCCTTAGTGTCTAAACATAGTAGAAGAATAAAATAACTGGGATACTGAATTCAAAGCACTGTACATTCTTTAAAAAAAAATTGTGGAATTGGTCTCTATTTTCTCTTTAGAAAAAAAAAGGAAAAAGAATCCTCATTTAAGGCAAGATTAAAAATTTTCACAGAAGAACAAGAAATTAAGTTAAATCCCCATGAAAAAGGAGAAATAAAACTTTCAATTATACCACTAGTTTGATTAATAAAGAAAACAAATACTACTCATCTTATTTTTATCTTCAAGCAAACTCAAAAAAGAAAAAATATGACATATGAAAGTCAGAAAATAAGAAACACTAACCTCTTCCCCCGAGACATACACGACTGGAGCTTGTTCACAAACATCCGTTCCCTCAACTATTAATGCAGCAACCTTTAAATTTGAATGCCATCAGAACATAACACTAAATGGGGAATGGGGGTGGGAGAAAAATATAATTATAGATCAAACATAAGGATGGAACCAAATACTATGTGAATTTTAAAGAAATAAAATCAACACATTCCACAAAATAAAAGCACATTAGACAAGATGTGTCTAAAAGAATCTCTCACCTGCAATAGCAATGTACTCTTGCCAACCCCAGGATCATCACCAACCAAAATCAGAGAAAATGGATTTCATAAAAAACACAATGCAGATCCATGAAAATACATAATTAATGAAAAAATAAAAATAAAAGAAAAAATAAAAATAAAAATAAACAAAAAAAATATAAAAAAATATAAACCTAAAAATCATATAAATACCATTCATAATAATAATAAATAAATAAATAACTAAAAAAAAAGCAAAACTGACTAGAACGCCAGAAGGAGGCAAGAGGGAAGAGATAGTACACGCACACAGGTTTTGGAACAGGAACCTCCACAGGTTCCTACAAAAAGTCTCATAAACGATTTTCTTCTAAACCAAATAAACAAGAGTTTTATAAAAGATCTAAACCACAGAAACCCTACAAGAAAAGAAGATATTTTAAAAAACCCTTCAATCCAGCTTTCGAACAAGTCACTTGTTTTAAGTGTGACAAGCCTGGCCATACTTCAAAATGTTGCAGACTTAACAAAAAACTTTATGAGTTGCAAGTTGAGGAAGAAACAATACAAAAAATTGAAGCCATCCTCCTTGAAACATCAGAAAGTGAAACTCAAACAGAATCATCAGAAACAGAAGATTCTTTTCAAAATGATGAAGTTGCTGCCCTCAATTCCTCCAGTAGTGAGTTGGGTAGTAGTTTCAAATCAATAAATGTTTTAACAAAAGATCAAGAATTAATTATTGATATTATCAAACAAGTGGAAGATTCAAAACTTCAAAAAGAAATCATTGAAAAACTTTTGAAGTCCTTTGAACCAAAAACTCCAAAACCTTCCACTTCCAAACTTATTCCAAATAGTACTTATGATCTCACTAAAATCTTAAGTACTAAATCAAAAGAAAAACCTCCTATGACAATCCAATCACTTCAAGAAGAAATTAAAATTGTCAAACAAGAGCTAAAAACTCTTAAAGAAAAACAGGAGAAAGATTCAAATCTTCTTCATGCTCTTTTATCACAAGACTCTAGTTCCAATGATAATGAAAATGAAGAAAAACAAGAAAACGAAACTGCTAATCTAGACTTAGAAAATAAAATTCAAAGTTTAGAAAACGCTCCAAATGATTTCTGGTTTATTTTAAGAGAAACAACCACAAGAAAATATTTGGTAAAAGTTTCCCTTGTCTTTTCAGATGATTTTAAAATGGATATAGTTGCTCTTTTTGATACTGGAGCAGATTTAAATTTTTTAAAAAGTTGTATCGTTCCAAAAAGATTTTCTGAGAAAACTTTTGAAAAACTTGTCGCAGCTAATAACTCCAACATGAAAATAAAATTTAAAACAAAACCTTCCATCCAAAATGGTAGCATCTTCATTAAAACTCCCTTTATTTTACTTGAAAATATCAGTCATACTGTCATTTTAGGGACTCCATTTGTCAATATGATTACTCGCTATTCTGTTACATATGATGGTATTTCTTTTAAAACAAATAGAGAAAAAATTGTTTTCCCTTTTGTAGAAAAACCCATAACAAGAAATCTAAATCTTTTAAAAGCTTGTTCTGTTTACAAAAGTGAACTGAATTGCATAATTCAGGGAAAACAAAAACATTTGCATTTTCTCAAACAGGATGTTTCCTTTTTTAAAATTCAAAAGGGACTAGAAAATGATTTGGTAAAACAAAGAATTTCTGATTTTCAAAAAATGATTGAAAACGAAATTTGTTCGGATTTACCAAATGCTTTCTGGAGCAGAAAACAACATATGGTAGATTTACCATATGAAAATGAATTTTCGGAAAGGCAAATTCCAACAAAAGCAAGACCCATTCAAATGAATCATTAACTCGAAGAACATTGCAAAAAAGAGATTCAAGATTTAAAACAAAAGGGTTTAATCACAGAATCCAAATCTCCCTGGAGCTGTGCAGCTTTTTATGTTAACAAAAACTCTGAAATTGAAAGAGGCATGCCTAGGCTTGTAATTAGTTACAAACCATTAAACAAGGCTTTAAAATGGATTTGGTACCCGATTCCCAACAAAAAAGATCTTTTGCAAAAACTGCATTCTGCATTTGTTTTCTCAAAATTTGATATGAAATCAGGTTTTTAGCAATTTCAGATTGAACCAAAAGATCGTTACAAAACCGCTTTTACTGTTCCTTTTGGACAATATGAGTGGATGGTTATGCCGTTTGGTTTAAAAAATGCTCCTTTAGAATTTCAAAGAATTATGAATGAGATTTTTAATCCTTTTTTAAATTTCTGCATTGTTTATATAGATGATGTTCTTGTCTTCTCGGAGTCAATTGAACAACATTTCAAAAGCCTCAAGACCTTTTCCAATGTGGTAAAGAAAAATGGACTTGTTGTTTCAAAAACAAAAATCTCTCTTTTCCAAACCGAAATTCGTTTATCAGGACATTACATTTCCCAAGGGACAATTACACCAATGAGAGATCCTTAGCTTTTGCTAATAAATTTTCGGATAAAATTTTAGATAAAACCATGCTTCGGAGATTCCTAGGAAGTCTGAATTATGTTCTAAATTTTTGTCCAAACATCAACCGATTAGCAAAACCCTTGCATGATAGGTTAAAGAAAACCCCTGTATCTTGGACCGATGAACATACTAGTATAGTTCAACAAATTAAGAAACAGGTAAAAGAAATTTTGTGCCTACATTTAGCTGACCCATTAGCACCTAAGATTGTTGAGACTGATGCGTCTGACTTAGGTTTTGGAGGCATTTTAAAATAAAAAGTGAATGGAAAAGAATGCATAGTCCAATTCACATCTGCACATTGGAATGATTGTCAGAAAAATTATTCTACAATTAAAAAAGAAATTCTTTCAATTGTCATGTTCATTTCAAAATTCCAAAGCGATTTACTAAATCAGAAGTTTTTACTTCGGATTGATTACAAATCTGCCAAGGGAGTTTTACAAAAAGATGTTCAAAACATCGCATCAAAACAGATTTTTGCCCGATGGCAAGCTATCCTTAGTATATTTGATTTTGAAATAGAATTTATTAAGGGAGATGAAAACTCGATTCCTGATTTTCTAACCAGAGAGTTCCTTCAAAACAGGACCTAAAATGCCTAGAAAATCAAAAGGGAAGGGGAAAGAGGTCCGGAAAGAGGACCAAAAAGTTTCAAAACCTGTGACAGCTTCTTCTGCTACAGAAATCAAATCATGGGCACAAATCATCGAAGAAGATGAGGAGGCCCTTTCCAAACAGTCTCAGATCCAACAATGGATTGAGATTCTCACCAAACAGCCAGAACTTGGCTCCCTTTTCAAAATAATAGCTGAACAACAAGCAGGTAAAACACCCCAAACTATTTCAAAACTAGAGGAAGGATCTTCATCTTCAAAAACTTCCTCTAAACAAATTTTAAAAACTACACAAGAATCATCTTGTAGTAGACAACTTATCAAACCTCCAACCTCGGAGTTATTTCTTCAAAATCCTCACAAGAGGAATTTTCAAAAATTGTTTTAACTCAAAATAGTTCTGAAATTGTTTTATCTCAAACAAAAAACATTTCAAATTATTTTGTCAAAATAGATTTTCAATACATTGGGACCATGGAGGAAGGATTTTATCTTCAAAACCCTCAGATGGCCATTTCAAAAGCTTTCCCTAAAGGCTGGTTATTTAAACCTTGGGATTTAACAAAATCCCAGCCTTATTACAGGGCAATTCTTGAATTAATGGGATCTGTGTCTATTATAGACAATCCTAAAATCGGACCAGTTAATTATTCAATGGGAAAGATCCATAAAGTTCTCTCTCCTCTCGACTGGGGACAAAACCTTCACCAACCTAAATCTTTTCCTGTTGATTTTAAAACCACATACAACCATTGTCGAACCTATTTCTACTGGGATTATCAACAGGCCTGGTACAATGCGTTCCTTTTTCCAAAACACAAATTTCACCCACACCTGGTTGTTCTATTTCAACCTCAAACAGGATTCTACTAAAATTCCTTTTTGGTTCGCCCATTGGTGGAAATTGTATGGAGCTTCTCTTGAAATCCTAAAACACCAAATTCAGGAAAGTTATACCCTTTTTAAAACCTCTTACAAGCCTTCTGACAAAGAAAAAAGGTTTCATCCTTTATTGCTTTTTGCAACAAGGTTTTTCTTACCATGGGTAACAACCTGATATCTGGACTACCACCAACAAGAAGCATAGATAAACTTAGTCAAAAGATTTAAAATCAGATGGTGGACAAAATTCTCCATTCCGGACTCCATCAAAAAACCAGCCGTAAGTTTATGGTTTCAGAGTCAAGGATTTCTCAGGGTAGAACCAGCAACAACTCAGTTTCTAGCCCAAAAATCCTTTGCTCAAACCCAATTGGCTGCAGCAAAAACTAAAGAGGAATACTTTCAAATTATGGCCCCACTCCTACAAAGCAAGGCCACTTTTTTGAAAGCCCCTTCAGACTCTTCAAAAGCAGGCTCGTCCTCTGGAACGGAGCCCATCTTCGATCTAGCAGATGAAGACTGTGATGTCTTCCCCAACTCTCGCTTAGATCCATAAACGAAGATGTTTTCAAACATGGGCCTAGCCCATTCATTCTCATCATTATATTATTTTGTAAATATGGGCCTAGCCCATTCCCTTTTTATTTTTCTGAATGTTTTTGCGAACAGGCTTAAGCCCATACCTTTGTTAAGGCCTAGCCTTTAAAAAAAAAGTCAGAAAAGAAAACAGTAAAAGATATTATTTCTGATTTCGGCTCTTAGCTTTTTCCTCTTTTTCAAATAGCCATAATGGAACTACAGGAGTAGGGCATGTGAAGTCTTCTTTTCCAGCTCATCCCATCACTTCTTGTCTCTACAAGGCTCCCTTGATTAACGGAAGGCTCTCTACTTAAAGACCTCCTTCTTCCCAGTTGAAGGCAGAGAAAAATTTGGAGAGGATTCCCAGTCTTCAAACTCTCACACTTAGATCAGATATTAGGTAGCTCATGTGTTGAGCATAAAACCCTTGTAATCTTGAGCTGAGTGTTTATCTCCGAAACTTGTAATTATTTTTGCTTTCTTCAAAACATGTAAGTGTAGCTCATGTGTTGAGCCCCTTTATACCTTACAGTTTTTGTAATTTATTTTATTAATATATATATATATTTTTCAAATAATTATTTTGCATTCATAAGTATGCTCTGTACCTACGGTTTAAACTGACTGGTACATCAGAAATATTGTTTGCATAAATTTTTCAAACAATCTTGAAAGTATATAGGCTGAAACAATTCAAGATGCGGGCTACTAGTCCAAAGGATAACTCGGTTATTGTGCTTGATTATTGCCACATACTTTCTTGATTTGGTTTTCCAGTTTTATGCATTGCATCTTCATTTTAGTTTTAGGTTATGAAATCCATTCGTGGATCTGTTGCTGTGTGGTAGTTTTATTGTGGATCTTTTTCAATCCATTCGTGGATCTTTTCAAAAATCTTTAAACAACTGGGAAATTCCAAAAATAAAAAAAGATCAAGTTTATGAAACTGGTCTATTCCAAAATCTTTAAACCCGTTGCTGTGTGGTAGTTATATATATATATACATATATATATATATATATATATATATATATATATAATCTTTAGCAACGGAATGTTTGTTCCGTCGCTAAATCCAGACGGAAACTATTTTCGTTGAAAATTAGCAATGGAAGTTGATATCCATCGCTAAATTCTTTAGAAATACGAGGAAAAGTTTCCTCCTCTTTTAGCGATGAGAAGAAATTTCTATCGCTAATAATTAGCAATGGAAGTTCATTTTCATCGCTAATTTCCTTAAAAAGATCGGGGGGAGAATTTTCCCCCTTTTTTAGCAACGGGAAAAAATTTTTGTCTCTAATTCTTAATGAAATTTTATTTCCATCACTAAAGATCAGCGACCGAAATTTCTTCTCGTTGCTAATATCCGTAACAATATTTTTACGTGCCATCTTTACCGACGGTTAATTTTTTTTGTCACTTTTCATCGTTAAAAAATGGAGGGAATATTTCTCTCATTTTTTAGTGACAGAATTATTTTTCCGTCGCTAATTCCTGATAGAATTTATTTTTCGTCAGGAATTCCTATAGGAAATTATTTTCTATAGTGAATTAGCAACGAAAAAATTTTTTTCGCTAAATTTCTATCGCTATTTTTTTAGTTTCTTGTAGTGTTACCTTAGTTTGTCCATGAGTTGCTAAAGACTAAAATGAGATAATTTTTGAACATATGATAACGCTTGAGAGTCTGTTCAAAATAAAAGTGTCGTTTTGCAGAAATTACAAGATTAGTTTTCTTATGGTGAAAGATAAAGCCATACATAAGGTTGTATGCTTTGGATTAAGATCCAAATAATGATTGAATGTAATCCTATGGTAACTTAAACATAACTACCATGTTCTGTCTAAAAAACCATAAGTAATCCTTAAGTAGACGGACTAAAGTTTGATGCTTCGGTGCATCACAACCTTACGCTTCTGTATGGTGTTATATGTATTCAAAATTATGAGACATACACTCTTTTAAGGGAAAGAAAGAACACCATAACACATTTTTTATATCTTGTGTGTTTAGATGACCAAGGGATAAAAATTTAATATTATTGATCTCAATTTTCCCCATTGTAAGACCTTATTTAAATTTCGATCCTTAAAACACTTAACTTATCCCTGGAGTATGGTTCAATGTAGCTAGCTTAGTTAGTCTTTAAGAGGTCATGGAATAGTTTTGGCCTAGCGGACCTAGCTAGAAAAACGAGCTGAATCATGATGGATGGCATATAGTAAGAGGGGAAGATAGCCTTTTGATCACATTCAATTAGTTCGTGATTCATTGGCTAGCCTATTATAGTTTTTATAAGTAGAGACATAATAGTGAACAAGAAAATTATTTTATTAGATCATGAGATAAAACAGTGAATATGAGGAGGCCATATAGGGTTAGGCATACGTGAAAAAAAAGGATATCATTTTTTTGAGATGCTATATATCCTTAATCGGTCTATAGCGCTAGTGCTCTCAAGGTATACTGGTCACACAGTATATCTACCTGTATAAATAGAGATTATGACTGGAAATCATTCCGTCATGTGCGAGTAAGAGATGATAGAGTTTGGATATGCCCATGACTCTAAATATTAATAGAGTTCCATATTAAAAAAAATGGTATCTTTATCTGATAAGAATTATCTAATCCCATCTCAAAAGAGTTTGAGATATACAAGAGACTAGTCTTTTGCATTTGGGATTCTATAAATAGATAATTAGATATCAGATTTTAGGAGACTTGGCGCCTGACGCCAAGATGCTGCAAAAATGACGCTTGAGAGCGTGTAATATGAAAATTCCAAATAATAGTCTCCAAGGGGCATTTAAACCATAGAATAGTTATTGTTATACCGCAAGTGGGTATGTGACATGCACTGGACCCGATCGCTTCCCCGGGTGCCTACTTTTAGGGCCCGAGAGGGTTCGCGTCTTTTGATCTTGGACAACATGAGATATTTTGGAATTCCTACCCAAATACAACATTGGAAAATTTCATCTAATCCCATGAAGCCTTTTGGCACCTTTGAGATATTTTGGAGTCACCACCCAATTTACAAGAAATTGGGAAAGTTCATCTAATCTCGGGGTCTAAACCAGCGAAGGGTTCGGAACTTTACTCTTATTAATGCATTGGTTAATTATAAATGGGTTTTTAATTTCAAAATTTCATCTCTCTCCTCATGCGGTTATGCGTTTAAAATAAAGCGCAAATCAAGTACCGAAAGAAAGCAGTAAAGAAAGCGGTAAAATAAAGCAAACCACAAAAAATAAAAGAAAGATAAAATTGGGACAAAATACAATCCCCCAAAATAAAAAGGTATTAAAATTTGGGACATTGGTATTAAAATTTCCTTAAAAATACAATCCCCCAAATAAAATCAAACAAAACATAAATAAATAATAAAATCAAATGAATAAATAAACATTCATAAATCGGGATATTTATTTAGGGTAGGAACATTGGTCCCTTCATATTCACTTTAGAAAATCGAAGAGTTGTTTTTATGTATCATTAGGAAAATTAAGATGAATGATCCAATTTTGAGAAATTCACTCTTCTTTTTAAAAGTGAGTTTTTATTAGTTGAAAATAGGATATTGGTCCCATTTTATTAGAAAAAATCCTAATTGATTAATATGAAAAATTTTTGTGCTTTTTCATTAACTTGCATAAAATAAACTAAATCTATTATATATTACATAATAAAAACAAATAAAGGCGAAAAAAGGAAAAAATAATAAAAATACTAAAGGTCATAAATCCAATGAAAATGGTGTTTTCAAATCTCCATGGGCTCCCGTTTGATATTGAAAATGTTCACACATAAAAAAAAATATTGAAATAAACACAAATAAAAGTGATGTTAGTAACTAGTACATAAATAACAAAAATGAATTAAAACAAATAAAATAAAATACATTATAAGTGACAATCCAATTAAATGACATAATAAAATAAATAAACATATTAATAATTCAACATACTTAAAAATATAAATAATAATAACAATAATAATAATAATAATAATAATAATAACAATAACAATAAACAAATAATAATAATAATAATAATAACAACAACAACAATAACAACAACAATAACACTAATAAATAAATAAAAATAATAACAATAATAATAAAAAAGAAGATGAACAATCAAGTAAGCAAGAAGGGAAAGAAATAAAACATGTTAAATTTATGAACAAAATCACACAAAAACAAAAAAAAAATAATAGATCTAAAAATTTACATGAATGCTAATTAATTATGAACAAAAAATATAGTAAAAAAAATAAAATTACACCCAGAATTCTTACTCTCAGAATTGGATTTGATGAATGAATGAAAAAGATAATTTCCTTATCTTAACTTGCAAAAATAAGATTAGAAAAAGTAAAAAATATAAGGAAATTTTTATCTCAAAAACAAATAGTTATTTTTTTTTGTTTTAAGAAAAAATTGTTAAAAAGGAGAAGAAAACCCCAAAGAACAACAAATAATCACTACAAGAAATTTGACTTTTTGTGACAAATTTTTTAAGGACGCATAAAATTTCGTCACTAATTATAACTTACAATGATGAATTTTTTAAAACGTCATCATACTATTTATTATTGTGACGAAATTATTTTGCGTCATTTTATGTTTTAATTTTTGTCACTAATAGATTAATTTTGTGATGAAAAAAATATTTCGTCATGGTTTATTTAGGAGGGAAAATTTTCTACCTTTTTGTTTGGAGGGAAAAAATTTAATGACAAAATAATAACTTATTACAACGTATCAAATCGTCACAAAATATTTATTTTTCATGACGAATTATTTTTGTCATAATTAAATAAATTATTGATAATAAAATCATTTCGTCAAAAAAAAAAAACATATCGATATAACAAAAAATTCTAATTAATTTTTTTTGAAAAATTTTAGTTTAAAAAATAATTTTATTTATGACAAATAAATGTATCACAAAAAATAAATATACTGTGACGAGACACAATTTCGTCACTTTTGATATGGAGGAAAAATTGTCAACCTTTTTCTTTTGGAGGGAAAAAATATAACGAAAAAAATAACTACTTGCGACATATATATTCATCATGAAATACTTATTTTTTTTGTGACATGAATTATTTATGTCACAATTTAATGAATTAGTGACGATAAAATTATTTCGTCATAATAATGTTATTTATGATAAATAAATATATTACAAAAAAGGAATATATTATCACGAAATACAATTTCGTCGCCAATACAATCAATTTATGACTGATAAATCCAAAAATGTCTTTATCTGTAGCAGAGAGGTCGATCCGATCGGATGAGATAACCCTGCAATAAGAAGAGCCCGGTCGGACCAGGCGTGAGCACTCCGAAGCTTAAGTTAGTAGCTTAGAGAGAGAATGTGCTTTAGAGAGATAATGGTGTGAATTCAATACCCGGTGCCATCGTTGGCTGGACTATTTATATGAGATGGTCGAGGGGCACTTGAGTGCCTGGGGAGTGATTACTGGCTGTCAGAGTAGGTATCCGGCGACATGACAGGGAGCAGGTGGTAAGCATGGGCGCTGCCTTGTGTCAGGCGGCTGATGGGACTGGCGGTCACATCAGCCGATAGGACATGTGTGCTGCCTAGGAGCTCGTGTCTGATACCTTTAGCTGATGGGTTTTGGGCCTTGCCAGTTTGAGTGGGCCGACAGGATGGGCCTCAGAGCAAATGATATTTGCTGGGTTATCACTTGTCCCCCCTCAACAGGTCCGATCGGGCATAGATTTGCCTTTTTGGGTCCGTTCGGATGGAATTAGTTATGGAGATTCCCGATCCGAAGACGCGTACTGGCACGCTTTTTGAATTTGGGAGGTATTTTTTCTGAAGCGACGCGCCTGCTGAGACAGCTGTTCTCCTTTAATGCTGTGAGCGTACCGAGGGTGACGCTTTGTTCTTCGCAGAGGCATAATGTCCTTTGACACGTGGCGCTTGCTGAATGGCGCGTTGTTTGGCATTTTTGAGAAGCTTCCGTCTATAAATAGAGGACTCTGTGAATCATTCCTTCTTTACTTTCGAAATCTCTACCGAAGCTCTGCCAAAATCTTCCTTTGATTCCCAGATTTCTGCAACTACTCTTTACTTCTTCTTCGAATCCCTTCGAGTCTTTTTCATCAAGTAAGTAACTTTTTTCCCTTTTTTGCTTTCTTTGCGATTTCCTTTTTCTTCTCACACCCATTTCATTTAGAAAAGAGAGTTGCGCCTTTCCTTCATTCTTTTTTGTTGAAGATGGCCTCCAGTAGTGCTGAAGCATTAGACATAAGTTTTTTGGAGTGGTATGAGAACAAACCAGCCGCCGAGCCGCATTCTCGCCTAACCGCTGCGGAGGTGGCCGAAATTCCTTCCAAATACGGCCTTGCTGACGAGATATCAGTGTTGGCCTGCCCTGATTCAATGGGGGTGACTGAAGGGCCCTTCGGCCAAGATGGCGGAGAATGGTTCGTTTGCCACCTCTGGAGCCTAGATGCAGGCCTGAGGTTCCCGTTGGGTGCCTTTGAGATGGCGATACTGAGGGGGTATGGTCTCGCCCCTAACCAATTACATCTGAACGGCTGGAGATCGGTGGCGTGCTTCAAAATCCTTTGCCAAATAGAAGTGGTAGCACCGACCCTGGAGCTTTTTACTCACTTCTTTTATATTTCGGGTCGAAGCGACTAAACAGAGTATTTCTTTACAAGCCGCCCAAAGAGGAAGTTAATGTTCGTCCCCACCTCCATGAAAGGGTACAGAGAACGGTATTTCTTGGTGGGGAGGAAAGGTGGATTTGGGGTACGCCTCACCCGATCGGCCAGGGTCGAGATTCTGAAAGACCTTGCCGCCGGTCAAGAATTCTATGAGAATGACATAAAAAAGTTAATGGCCGCCGTCAACAGGAATGAAGGGCCTTATGAATCCAAATTCCTTTTGCGTACACTGTTTGGCTCTCCCGGCTTCCAAGACGCTGAGAACGTACAACGTGAGCGTTAGGATCGGAGAAAACCCAATCATCGTGCATCAAATCATTCATTGCACTTTATTAATGTTTCATGAAGAGAATTTGCGTATGAAAAAACTTATCGAGTTTATTTTCTGTTGTGCAGCTGAGATGGCTGGTGGGAATGAGGCCTCCAAACAACTTGGCGATCGGATCCGCCAAAAGCGCGAAGCAGAGAAGAAGGCCCAGGAGCAAAGAAAGAGGAGGAAATTGGTCCTCACCTCCGAGCTTCGAGCTTCCAAGGGGCCGACCGGTACCTCTACAACGACTCCGGCCATCATGGCCGTTCCGGTTTCGTCGACACCTCCTGCTGCCACTACTGCGCCTACCTCCACCGCTGCTGGTTCACAGAATGTGTCTCGAACTGAGACCTCTCCTCCGTTGGTGCGCCGCCGGTGCCACACTCTTCGAGATGAGTTAGACGAAGACGATAGGCCGATCGGACTTTCCGAGAGGTAGAAGAGGCGGCTAAGAAGAGGGCTGAGGAGGCTGCCCAGAAGAAGGCCGAGGAGGCGGCCAAGAGGAGGGCTGCTGAGCTGATCGCTGAATCGGACGCTCGGCTTGCGGCAAGAGGCAAAGCTGTGCAACACGGCGAGTCTCCAAGGCGTTCATCCGATCTGCGAATCGTCCCTATGAAGGACATTCTGAGAGAAAACTTTGGCGATGACTGGTCGGTGGGCCAGGTGGCTAGTTTCATTTGCCGGGGTCTTCTTCGGGATGACGATCATCGGGATGCTGGCGACGCCAGTCAGCTTAGCAGGGAAACCCAAGCTATCGGCCAACAGCTGATAGACGTAAGTATTTTACTGACTGTTTCTGGTGCTCGTTTACACCTTTGTGTCTAAGCCTTTTAGTCTTGATTCTGTGTAGGCTGCCAGGAGGACACAGCGGCTGCACATGATGGCCCATCTGTGGAAAGGGAGGGCCGAGTCAGGCGCCGTGGCCAAGGCGGAGGCAAACACGCGTTGCGAGGCTGCCAAAAAGGAAGCTTCCGACCTTCGAGCTGAGGTTGCCAAGCTAGAGGAGCGGTATGCTGCCTCTCAATCAGAGACAGTGGCCCTAAGAAAGGAGGCCTACCAGAGTGCTCAGGATCCGAAGGCTCGGCAGAGTGGGGCCGATAAGCTTAAAGGCGAAGTTGCCCGCCTATCTGCGGAGGGTGCACAGCTAAGGCGGTTCGAGGCAGATGCAACCCGACTAGATGCCGAGTGCAGAGAGTTGGCTGCTGAGAATGCCAGGTTGAAGGCAGAGGGCGAGCAGCTTCGAACAGAAGTGGGGTCCTTAAAGAAGTCGGAAGGGGAGAGGGAGGCTTCCTTCACGAAGATTCTTGAACTTGAGCTTGCCACTCAAAAGGAGCGCCTGATTGATGAGTTGGAGCTGTTGTCCCGACTAGTCCATGAAGCTGGGCGGCGCTTCCCCGGGGTGGATCTGTCATGGATGGACGACCCGGTATCACTGCCTGCTCCTCTAAATGATGATGACGATGAAGGCGCTCCCGAGGGGGAAATCACCGAGAGAACTTCTGGAGAAGGCCCTTTACTTCCGGAGACTATTCAAGAGGTTCCCTCTGAAGTGGAGCTTGCGGCGCCTTCAGTCCCTGAAGCCGAAATGCAGGTTCCTCCTGCGCCTGAAGCCGAGCCAGTGGCACCTTCTTCCATTGGGCCTGTCTCTGAAGGGGGGGCAGTGTCTGTACCGCCAGCTGCCGACCCTTCTCAAGCCACCATCAATCCAATCGTTGAAGAAGTCGCTGACCCTCCTGGCGAAGTGGAGATTGTAGATATAGATAGTTAGCTTAGGAAATTAGATCAGCTTTGCTTTTTCGTCTCTTGTCTTTCTTTTTTTTTTTTTTTATTCTCGTAACATTTATTTACAAATTGTATAGTGGAGGCATTTGTATTAATAAAACTGCATATTTCTGCAAATCAATGTATACATAAGTTTGTACTAAAATTTGCAATATGATCGAGCTAATTAAAACTCGTAACTAAAATTTGCATTAAATTTCATAAGTACTTCCTGAATTCGAATAACGTCAAAGCTTAGTGACCGATCGGGTCAAACTGGCTTTTCAGATCGCATAAAATTTGCACGATTTTGCTAAGCGATGCTCATGAAGCTGCATAAGGATTGCATAGCTGAGCTAGGTGATACTCGTAGAATCGCATAGTTATTGCGAAATCGAGTTGAGTGATACTCGTAGAACTGCATGAGAATTGCATAGCCGAGAGTACTCATAAAATTGCATAAAAATTGCATAACCGAGCGAGAGAGATTAGATCCTCTATAATACAGATGATATTCAGGGAGGTAAGATCCTCCTTCGCAAAGGATTTACTTATTAAGCTTGGGATGGGCATCAAGCCTAGCGTAGGACATTATATGATGTATTAATTGAATAGTCATGAAAGAGAGAACCTTTTTATTAATGAGGCAATTGCCAGGTTCTAATACATTACGCGACATGGTACTTCTTGAGTACCTCAACATTCCAGCTTCTGGGGATATCTTGCCCCTCCACAGTTCGAAGCCTGTAAGTGCTTGGGCTTAGGACTTTAGAAACCTCGTAGGGCCCTTCCCAATTCGGCATTAGCTTTCCCACTCCGGCATTTCCCGAGCCTAGTTCTGCCTTTCTGAGCACCAGATCACCTACATTGAATGTTCTGGACCTAACTTTAGAATTATGGTATCTGGCCACTCTTTATTTATAGGCAGCGATCTTGGCGTAGGCGTCCTCCCTCTTTCCTTCTATGAGATCCAGGTCCTGGCATCTCTCCTGAGTGTTCATCCGTTCGGAGTAGAGAGACGATCGGTAAGAAGGGAGGCCGACCTCCACAGGAATCATTGCTTCGGAGCCGTAAATAAGAGAAAATGGCGTTTGATGAGTGCCTGTTCTGGGGGACGTTCTGTATGTCCACAGGACACTCTGCAGTTCTTCAGTCCAGTTGCCTTTGGCTTGACCTAATCGCTTCTTCAATCCCTCCAAGATGGTTCGATTGGAGACCTCAGTCATTCCGTTGCTTTGGGGATGAGCGACAGATGTGAACTTTAATTTGATGTTCAAGCCTTGGCAAAAGTTTTTGAAGGTGGAACTGTCGAACTGCTTGCCATTATCTGCAATAAAAACGTTAGGTAAGCCATACCTGTAGATGATGTTCTTCCATGTAAAGCTCTTGACCCTCTCGGCTGTGATGGTGGCTACCGGCTCAGCCTCAATCCATTTGGAGAAGTGGTCTACGGCTACTATGAGGAATTTCATCTGCTTTTTGCCCTGGGGAAAAGGTCCTAAGATGTCCATACCCCATTGGTCGAACGGCCACGCGACTCCGATCGGCTGTTGGTCTGCTCCATGCTGCCTTATAATCCTGCCGTGTATTTGGCATTGCGGGCATATCCTTACTTTCTCCTGGGCATCCTTGAGCATGCTAGGCCAGTAATATCCCGTCTGAAGGGCTTTTCTCGCCATGGCTCTGCTTGCCTCGTGTGCTCCGCATATGCCTTCGTGGAGCTCTCTGAGGATGTAGTCTCCCTCTTCCTCCGCCACATACTTGAGCCAAGGGTGACTGAAAGCTTTTTTGTACAAATCACCGTTAATGATGGAGTAATTGAGAGATTTTCGAGATACCTTTCGAGCTTCGTCTTTGTCCTCGGGCAGACGTCCTGTCTGGAGGAACTGCTTGATTGGGCTCATCCAGGTTTCATTCTCTTGGTCGATCTCCATCATCTCTGGTTCGTCTAGGGAGGAGGAAGTCTGGTCTACAACGGCAATGCTTTCCTCTATAACACTTTGTGCGGAAGCAGCCATCTTCGCCAGCCGATCGGCCTCTGCAGTTTGGTCTCTTAGGACTTTCTGTAGCACCCATTCCGATCTAGCCTCTTCCAGTTTTGCGAAAGCAGCTTTAACCTTGGCTAAGTACTGGATCATGGTGGCCTCTCGTGCTTCAAAAGTCCCCAAAACTTGACTCGTTACCAACTGGGAGTCGCTCCTGATGGCCACCGACTCCGGTCAGATGGCGTGGAGCAGCCTCAGCCCTTGAAGGAGCGCCTCGTATTCTGCCACATTATTAGAAGCTTTAAAATCAAGCTTTATGGAGTACCTTATTGTGATGCCCAAAACGCCTTTTATTACTATGCCGACGCCTCCTCGAGTGTTATTTGCTGTGCCGTCCACTGTCATTTCCCAGCTTTGTGGCTTGGGCTGACTTAGTGGTTCCTCACCCGCAAATTCGGCAATGAAATCTGCTAAAGCTTGGGCCTTTATTGCTTTTTTGGGCTCATATCTGACATCCCAGGACTGTAGCTTAATTGCCCATCCCACCATTTTGCCTTCCAGATCGGGCGTCTGGAGTATCTTCCTAAGAGGATGGCCCGATCGGATGATAATTGTGTGCGCCTCGAAGTATGGTTTGAGCTTCCTTGCACACATCATGAGGGCAATAATAAGCTGCTCAACCGGCCCCTTTCTTAGGTCTACGCCTCTGAGTACTTCACTTACGTAGTACACAGGTAGCTGTTGAGTATCTTCCTCTCGGACCAGAGCACCTGCAACAGCTTCCTTAGAGGTGGCTAAATATAAGTACAGATTTTCACCTGGTACTGGTCGGCTAAGCAACGGTGGGTTGGTGAGGAATGCCTTTAACTCTTGAAAGGCTTGCTGGCAGTCTTCCCCCCAGATGAAAGTTTCACTTTTTCTGAGCTTCTTGAAGAAAGGCGTGCAGCGCTTGGCAGAGGAGGAAATGAATCGTCCTAAGGCTATTATCCTTCCATTCAACTTCTGGACGTCTTTTATGTTTCTGGGGGTTGCATCTCGAGGATGGCCTTTATTTTTTCTAGATTTGCCTCAATCCCTCGTTCAGAGACTAGGAATCCTAAAAATTTTCCTGATGGTACCCCGAAGACGCACTTCTCGGGGTTGAGTTTCATCTGGAAATTATTCAAGGTGTCAAAAACTTTTGCTAGATCGGCTGGATGTTCCTCGGCGCTTCGGCTCTTGACGATCATGTCGTCAACATATACTTCGACATTCTGTCCGATCTGGTCTTTGAAAATCTTGTTCATCAGACGCTGATATGTGGCCCCAGCATTTTTCAGTCCGAACGGCATCATCCTGTAATAGAACGTCCCGTCGTCTGTGATAAAGCTGGTTTTCTCCTGATCCAGGAGCCATATCAGAATTTGGTGGTAGCCGGCATATGCGTCTAGAAGAGAATAAATAGCGTGGCATGCTGTGGCATCTACCAACTGGTCTATGCTGGGCAAGGGATAGCTGTCTTTGGGACATGCCTTGTTAAGGTCGGTGAAGTCGACACACATCCGCAGTTTGCCAGACTTCTTCTTGACCAGCACCACGTTAGCCAGCCACTCTAGGTAGTCTACCTCTCGGATGGTTCCGGTCTTGAGCAGCCTATCCACCTCTTCGGAGATGAACTTCCTCCGATCGGGTGCGTGCCTTCTTAACTTTTGGCGGATCGGGGGAAAGTTTGGGTCCACATTTAGCTTGTGGGTAATTATTTTGGGGTCCACGCCAGGGATATCCTCTGGCTTCTAGGCGAAGGTCGCTTGATTGATGGTCAGGACATGCATGATGGCTTCTTCAGTTGTTTTATCCATGCTTGTCCCCACCTGAACATTTTTGCCTTTATCTAGCGACCTGGCCTTTGTGGCCTCTGCTGGGTCCATCCTGGGCCTTTCCGCCTGCTCTCGTTGCTCAAGGCTGGGCTTTACGACCATTGCTTCTCGCTGTTGCTTTATCATGGTGATATAAGCCTCCCTGGATGCTTTCTGGTCACCTCTTAGGATGGCGACGCCTCCTGTGGTTGGAATCTTCATCACCATGTAGCGGATGGAGGTCACGGCTCCCGTCTGGAAAAGCAGTGGCCTGCCGAAAATGGCATTGTAGGCGAATGTCATGTCAATTACCATGAAAATTACCTTACAAGCGTGAGCTATCTCCTCTTGGCCGAGCTCGACGAAGAGCTCTACAGATCCCACTACGGGAATGGTGGCATTGCCCAGGCCGATCAAAGGAGTGGCGTTCGGCTTCAGCTCTCCGATCGGGAGTCCCATGGCTCGGTAGGCCTGGAGAGTTAGGACGTTGACAGCACTGCCATTGTCCACCAGAATCCTCTTTACATTGAAATTATTTATCCGAACTCTTACAACGAGAGCGTCCTCATGAGGGAACAGGATGTCTCGTGCATCCTCGCTGGAAATGGTGACTGAGGCGGGCTGTTCTGCCTGGCGGGAGAGGTAGACACCTTTGCCTTTCCCTTTCTTGGGGAGATTTTCTCCATAGGATGACCCTCCGGTGATTACGTTTATCACCCCGGCGTAGGGCCTGCTTGGATTGGCGTTTCTGGGGTTCCTGCGCTCATCATCATCTGAGTCAGGATCGTCCCTCTGAGGCTTCGGCTGTCTACAGGGTTCGTCCCCTGTGGCCGGGTCTACAAATCTCCTGAGGGCCCCGCGGCGTATCAGCCTTTCGATCTCCTTTTTGAGAGAGGTGCACTCGTCGGTTAAGTGACCGACATCTCTGTGGAATTCACAAAATTTGCTTGGGTCCCTCACACCCCGGCTTCTTGCAGAGAGGTCCCTGGGCCAGTTGACTTTGCGGTGCTTCTCTTTAATCCACATCAACACCGCGGTTGGGGTAGCATTGAGAGGGGTGTACGTCCTCTCTGCCTGGTCGTCTGGACGCGGGTTCCGGTCTCTTCCCGATCCTCTAGCCTGGCCTGAATTTCTAGAACTTTGAGCTCCATCTTGGCCTTTAGCTGTCCGATCGGAAGCGGGGGCTCTTTGAGTAGAGCGATTGTTCGGATATTGAAGGCGGTCCAGAACGCTGGCCCTTCCTCTTCTGTTGGACCTAAGGGCATCATCCAACTGGATATGTTGCCTGGCCCTCTCCATCAGTTCGGCGAAGCTGGATGGGGGTCTTGTTGTAAGTGACTCGAAGAGCGGTCGGTCAGTGATGCCCCCTGATAAGGCGTTGGTCGCCATCTCAACACTGACATTTCTTACTTCAGACATGGTAGCCTGAAACCTGTCGATGTAGTCTCGAAGACTTTCGTCTGTCCTTTGGTAAAGGTTGCACAGGTCGTTCACCGTCTTAGGCGCACGTGTTTGCACAATGAACCTCGTAGTGAACAGCTCCTTTAACTGTCTGAATGACGTAACGGATCCCATGGGCAGCTCATGGAACCATGTCAATGCATCCCCTCCCAGAGTGGTGGGAAAAACCCTACAGGCTATTCTTTCGTCATAAGTATAGACCTGTACCTTGGTCAAGTACTCTGCCAAGTGTGTGGTAGGATCTGTTTTGCCTATATACCTTTCCATAACCACATCTCGCCACCTGGGGGGGAGCTCAGCATCGGTGATTTCTCTACAGAAGGGGGAGGCAGTATTCCCACAAGTATTTCCTTCGAAGGCGCCTCTTTTGGGCGCGAGGACACCAAACTGCTTGAGCTTCTGCATAAGCCACTGGTCCTGCTTATTTAACGGGTTCTGTTTGCTCAGGGTCGTGGCGGTGGACTCGCCCTTGTGCTTTCTAGCTTGGCTACGGCTTGGGGTGCACATGTAGGACACATCATCCCTCGCAGACAGAGTGGCGGACCTGTTGCTGTAGGGAGAGGCCCTACTTGCAGACATTATCTGCTTCCCCTTGTCGCTCTTGCCTGGGGTCTTGATCGCGTTTTTCCTGGTTCCCTGAGCTCGGGACTCATTAATAATGATTCCCTTGTTCCTGTTTCTCCTGAAGTCTTCGCCCGCGAGGTAATCCTCTTGGGCTCTTTCAGAAGCAACTGGCATCTTACCCTTCTTAAGGATTTGGACAATGCTTTTTGTAAAATCACTGAGAATGGCGCGCATGTCCCTCACAGTGATGGGGGTGTTCTCTGGTTGCCTAGCAGTGGCATTATCAAATTCGGGAAGGAGGTTGGTCTTCATGGGGGACCTAGTGGGCGCTGCCCTCCTTCTCGAGGTGCCTGATATGGCACGGGCGTCGTCATCATGGTCATGGTCCATGGGGGCAGTATTCTCGTTGGATCTTGAGTTCAACATCTCTCAACGAAAGCACCAAATGATAAATCCAAAAATGTCTTTATCTGTAGGAGAGAGGTCGATCCGATCGGATGAGATAACCCTGCAATAAGAAGAGCCCGGTCGGACCAGGCGTGAGCACTCCGAAGCTTAAGTTAGTAGCTTAGAGAGAGAATGTGCTTTAGAGAGATAATGGTGTGAATTCAATACCTGGTGCCATCGTTGGCTGGACTATTTATATGAGATGGTTGAGGGGCACTTGAGTGCCTGGGGAGTGATTACTGGCTGCCAGAGTAGGTATCCGGCGACATGACAGGGAGCAGGTGGTAGGCATGGGCGCTGCCTTGTGTCAGGCGGCTGATGGGACTGGCGGTCACATCAGCCGATCGGGCATGTGTGCTGCCTAGGAGCTCGTGTCTGATACCTTTAGCTGATGGGCTTTGGGCCTTGTCAGTTTGAGTGGGCCGACAGGATGGGCCTCAGAGCAAATGATATTTACTGGGTTATCAATGACAATAATAATTTTTTGTCACAGTTGGTTGTAATGTTAATATATGAAATTATGTTATAAAAATAATTGAATTTATAACAAACAAATATATCTCAAAAAAAATATTTTTATATCATAATCTAATGAATTAGTGATAATAAAATTATATTGTCATAATAATTTTATTTATGACAAATAAATATATCACAAAAAATAAATATATATCGTCACCAGTATAATTAATTTATGACAATAATAATATTATATCATAATTAATTATAATATTAATATATAATAAATAAATTATATCATAAAAAATAATTAAATTTATAAAAAACAAATATATCAAAAAATATATATATGGTAACGAAGTATATAAAATGTCGCCAATAATAAAAGAAAATCCCTAATATGTCTCTCCCTCGATTTCAATTTAATCTGAGATTTCTCAGATCTCCCTTGATGTCGTCGTCCTCCACTGTTATCACCGCCTCGTCGATTACCTCCACCAATTCTCGCTATTTGCTCGGCTACGTCCATGGTTCGTGTTTTGTTCTCCGTTGCCTCCTCCATGGTTTGTGTTTTGTTCTCCCTTACCTCTATCCACTGTTGTCACCGTCTCGTCCATTCCGTACGTTTTGGCAGGTTCACCAGTCCCAAACACAAACGCTTCGTTCAGTTCATGCTACACAATAAATCGAAGCTTTGTTTCTCTATCTGAATCTCAGTTTTAATCTATTGTTTTTCTATTTCTCTATTTGATTTTTGTATCTGGATATGGGTTTGGTTTATTTGCGGCTCTGCTAAAGATTTTTTTTTCTTGGGTTTGCAAAGAAAGCTGCAAAATAGAGATTTTTTGTGGTAAGATTTAAATTCTTTATTCTTGTTGTTGTTGTTTTTATTTCCTTCTGCTGCTGCACTTTTGTAGCTCAAATTGATGGCCTCTCCGGCGATCGTATCAAGTTTATCTTAGGTTTATTGATAGTGTGAGATTTGATGTCTTGATTGCTATTTTTCGTATTGATTTCATAAATTACTATACGTTTGGTTAATTGAGCTTAATTTTAGCACTCTATGCTCCATTCGCTTGCCAATCAAATGGGCGTTGGTATTTTGCAAGGGGGCAGAATTTGAGGTGATGGAGAAATGGAATTTCAGAGGGTGGTGTTGCTGCAGAAGCATAATCGCGATTACTAAGCTGTAAGTATCAAGAATTCACAATGCTGGACTTTCATTCACTTAGTTGTACTTAGTGAAAAACCTTGGTGTAGACACCGGGTCCTGAGGCGGTCCAAGATCAGAATTACCCGATGATGAAAAACGATACACACAATTAAAGGTGTCAAAAATGATACTTCTCTTGTCGAAATTCTCATTGTTTTTAAATAAAAATAAATATATATAAAAAATATATATATTATCATAAAAAATTTGGTTGAATTAATTTTTTAAAATAGTATTATTTCTGATATTTGAAAAAGAAAAGGGAGAAAAAGAAATTAAATTAGTTAATTAATTTAGTTGGATTAAATTAATTAAATTAGTTAGTTAATTTAATTGGAAAAAATATTTAAGAAAAAGAATTTTAAAAGGTTTTTCCAAAAAAAAAAAAAATGAAATAAATTAAATTATATATATATATATATATATATATATATATATATATATATATGTGGCCGTGAGAAGTGGAATAAGTGGCCAAAAGTGGCCACTTATTTAATGGTCGCGTGATGGCAAATTGGCCATCACGCGACCAATTTTGGCTTTGGCCAAAGGGACACCACGCGTGTCCTCCGTGGTGTCCCGCGCAGGCACACGCGGTGCCTTGCACTGCGCGCGATTGCTCCCTGCACGCGTGTTTTGCCCCACTTCACGCGACCACTTGCTCTGTTCCGTCGCTTTCATCAATTTTTTGCATTTTTCAGACTGTTTTTCAGTCTGATTCTTCCGATTTTTTTCACCGTTTTGTGCTATTTTTGATTAACGAAAAATTAAAAGATCATTTTGTCTTTCTCTATTTTTAGCCAAAACTGAAAATTAAAGAGGATTTTCCCCTCATTTTCATAGAGGACGGCAACTATTTTTCTCAAGGGTTTTCTTTCAATTTTTTTCTCCAGCAGGGCTTTGTAGCTTCTCTTTTCCTTCTTTTTCTCAAGTTTTAACATTGAATTGCTCTTCAAAAATACCATCCATTTTATTGAGTGATTTGAGCTTGGAAAATTAATTTCCTTTTGCTCAAATCATCCACCAAAATATTTTCATCAAAGTATTTTCTTGATTTTAATTCAAAACATTAATTTCTACATTTTCCTTCAAATATTTATCATTACAAATCCGACAAGGAAAATCGATCGGGACACCGTTTCCCCAATCTAACAAAATTCTGAGGGTAAACATTCTTGAACCCATCCTCACTTATTTTTTGTATATTATTTATTATTGTTAATATTATTTTTTGCTATTAATATCTTGTCTATTATTTATTTTTAGCATTTTAATGTGTTAATATACTTCTTATTATTATTATTATTACTATTATTTTTTACTATGTCGTTGCCTCATCTGCATTAGTGTATATATTGTTGTTGTTTGCATTCTCACCATCCTATTATCACTAATAATGTATTATTGGTTTGTTTTGATTTAATTTTTATGTCCATCCATTGTTATTATTATTATTACAATTAGTATTATGTTGTTTGACATTAGACTCTTATACTTTAATTTTTATTCCTTAACTTCCACCATTTTTATTTTTCACGTTGGTTTCCATTTTCCATTTTTTTAGTTCTTCTTTAATTTGCTAGTTTATTCTATTTTAGATCTTAGCTTAATCATTTTTAATATTTGCATATTAATATATTTTCAAAGTTCATTACTATTATTATTACTTCATTAATCTCTTAGTATTTGTTACTATCTTTTATTGTTATTATTATTATTATTAATTAATTAATTAATTAGTTAGCATTATTATCATTTAATATTCCGCATTATTTTTTTATTATTGTTATTACCTCGCTTTTGTTTGATTAATTTTTAGAGTATTTACTAATATTTTTGATGTTAACTTTTGTATGAGTTTAACTTGAATCGGGTTATTTGGGCGTCCCGCGACTCCCCGGATGGGTCGCGACGCGTGGACGGACACTCCATTTTGGTGAGATCTTTTCAATTCCCCTTTGATGTGTTATGTGTTTATTTGTATATATATACTTTTTATTCGTGCACGCGTGCGATAAAAAATCACAAAAATATTTCTACAAATAAATTGGATTCTTCACTAATAAAACTGGGACCAATGTCCCTTGTCTTAGCCTGACAATAAAAATGTCACAATTAAAAAACGAAGAGTCAACTTTTCTACAAAAATGGGATCACTCATCCCGGTTTTTTTTAATTCAAGCAATCAAAAATGACTCTTCGAACCCTCTTCAAATTAATACGAAGGAACCAATGTTCCTAAATTTCGAACAAGCGCGAAGGAACCAACGTTCCTCAAATAATGTCCCGATTTATGTATGTTCTTTTATTTTAATCTTAAGTGAGTGTTTTAAATTCAAGTTCATTTCTTTTTGGGCCCTTGTAATTAATTTTGGGGCAATTTTATTTATCTTTTGGGGATTGTATTCCGTCCCACTTACACCTTTGATCTCCTTTTATTGGGGTTGTATTCTGCCTCTATTTTTATTGTAATTGCGTGCTTGCGTGTTTACCGCTTTCACTTATTGCTTTCTTTATTTACTTATCGCTTTCGTTTACTTCCTTTACGTGCTTGAAATGCGCTTTTACTTTTAATGCATCGTTCGTGTGAGATGAGAGATATAATTTTAAGAATTTAAAAAACCCATTTATAATTAACCAAAGCATAAATAAGAGGGAAGTTCCGGACACCATATCTCTGGTTTAGACCAATAGAGGTAAGAAACCTTTTCCCAAATTGGGTGGCGACTCCAAATACCTCAAAGGTGCCTTTAGGCGTCAATAGGCTAGGTTATTCTCCCCAATGTTCTATTGGGAGGGATACACCGATGATGTCTCATGGCGCCCATGATCAAAAGACGCGAACCTTCATACCTCGAATCCTAAAGCGGATTCAAAGCGAGGGCCCTTGCTGGGTTAACCGGGTTCGGCGCGCGTCACAGTGGCGACTCCACTGGGGACTTTGTGTTTGAGACTTTGCTCGGAAAGTGCTTTGGTTAAAATATATAATTGGATTTTTAAAACTTAAAATTATATCTCTTTTTCAAAAATTTGCATTGCATATTAGAGCCTTAGAATTACGCTAGTTGGTCCCTTCTTACCTCGGTGCGTTCCCGAAGCACGACCCTACTTTCACTCATTGTAGGGAAGTGTTAGGGATAATCACCAGCCCAAGCCTTGTACCTTTTGGTATATCAAATGATAACCCGATCGGTCGCTATACTCATGACGAGTTAGACCCGTCGGCAAGGATCATGCTTGGATAACCAAGAATTCATCACCTTGACCAAAGCTCATGTACTGGCAAGTAGAAACTTCCCCTAGGTGGTATGTTCCTTAATACAATGCTTGTGATATGGGCCATCACATATTAAACAAAATCAAGCAAATCAAGTGGTCTTTTATCAAAGGCTTTCATGCCCTGTTGGGCCCACTTTGGTTTAATTGAATTGCCCAAATACGTAATGGCCAAAACCCATACGAATGCGCATTAGATTAAGAGTGTTATGCTGTCGGTTTTTCACCGTGCACCATACGCGTCCAATGGGTTCCCTGTTAACTCTTGGATGAAGCCCACATAGGAAAGAGACCGCACGACCTCGTGTGTGGGAGTGATAAGGTTGGAAGGATCTATTTGCTTGCATGTGGTTGTGAATACTGCACGGCATGCTCATACATCGCATGTCATTCATGCATGTCAATAAAATAAATACATGTACAAATAATAATATCTTATCTCATGCTGTGTGCGTATATATCTTTCTGTCTGCATGCTATTTTTTTCACATGTGCGTATCATCCTGTATATTTAATCTCATGCTGTGTGTGTGTATATCCTCTCGTCTGCATATTATTTTTCACATGCACATACCATCCTGCATGTAATTTCTTCCATGCATCCCATCGTACCGTGGTAGTCCATGGATCTCGCATTCATCAAAGACTGTATGCATGGCACGATCATGCATTATACATGTCATCCATGCATCATTCTAACAATCTTGATCTTTCAGCCATCCTAGATTCATCTGAGTGGACTAGAGATTCTGACGATCGACTAGTGACGGCAGACTCACCCTTCGAATTGCTAGAATTAGTGCCTTTTTGGGATTCTGAGTCACTCTCTACAAGTAGCGAATCATCCTCAATGGCAGAAGAGACCGAAAACCTAACCACCCAAGACCTCGCCAGGAGACTGGAAGATTTTGAACAGAGGATAGTGAACATGATGGGTGCCATGGCCGAAAGATTTGCACAGCCCCCTGCTCCACAAGCACCAGTTGCTCTACAACCGCCGGTAGCCCCTCCTCCGGGGCAAGCCGAACCACCTGCTGGTGGGGAGGCTCCCCTCGCTGGAGTTGTTGCCCATCAACCTGTAAATGAACCTAAAACTATGGCTGTGCCAGTTGAACCCGGAAGAGCAAGGATCCCAAACCCTGATGAGGATTTCGCAATGGAAGAAGAGGTTAAGAAGATAGCAGCCCATCAAGCCGTAAGGGGTGGAGCACCCAAGGTAGAAGACGAGGCTATGAGGGGTATGAGACAGCAAATTGAGGCAATCACCTGCATGTTGACAGCCGGCAAGGGAGTGAGCCCTGAAGATATGGATTTGGATGATGGAGAGCTGTTGCCCCAGAGTTTTAAGATGCCAGACCTGCCAAAATTTGACGGTACATCGGACCCTTCTGCACATGTTAAGCAATACACCCTGATCATGAAGGGTACAGGGTTGACTAAGAAGCAAAAAGTGGACTATTTCTGTCTCAGCTTAGCTGGCCCAGCAGTGGATTGGTACCATGGGCTGGATCGAAGAGCGAAAGAAGACTGGAATCTGTTAATAGAAGAATTCCTTGGCCAGTATGATTGCAGTACTAAGATTGAGGTCACATTGAAAGATTTAGAAGTGCTGAAGCAGAAGTCAGGGGAATCATTCCATGAGTACTTGACCCGATGGAGGCATCGAGTGATGGAGATAAAGAGAAAGCCTGATACCTCAGATCAGATCAGGTTATTTATCCGAAATGCTAGTCCATATTTGAGGGATGGGTTAAAAATGAAGGGACTCAAAGATTGGGAGTCACTTAAGGACATAGCCATTGAAGTTGAGGCTGAGCATTTAGATAAAGTGGCTAGATCTGCAAATGTGGCTTCAGGCAAAAATAAGGGAAGCAGCAGCGATAACGGGGGCAATGATAAGGTGGCAGAAGTTTCTACTATAGGGATGGCTCCCAAACATCTCACTATCTCGGGCAGACCATTATCTTGGCACTTCACACGTCTCATCAAGGAAGGAAAGTTGCAACCCTTGCCAGCTGGGCCTGCCCCAAGTCAAGGGAAGCCAAAGCACAGGACGGACTGGTATTGTGCATATCATCAGTATACAGGGCACAGAACAGACTACTGTCGTCCTTTAAGGGACCGAATTCAAGCCTTGATCGATGGCAAACAGGCTATTAATCCTGGGCAGAGAGAAAGTCAAGAGAAGTCAGCCCATTGTGCCATGATTGGTTCAGGCTTACCGGAATGGTATGTACTGCAAGACTTGTATGGAAATGGGCATGCCACTACTACTGGCCCTGAGGCAGATGAAGGAGAGACTTTTGTGGCAATGATAGGCTGTTGGTCCAGCAGCGGAAGCGGGGATGAGGAGGAAGGTGAGAAACAAGGGGGTTCTAACCAAGAATTGAGTATGGCCAGCCTTTCACGACAGATTGAGGAGACTCGTGCATCAATGGCCCAAGAGATGGATAGACGGCTTGAGGAGCTCGAAAAGAGGTTGACAGCTATGATTAAAGCTATGATTAAGGAGAGAATAGACGCCCTCGCGCTAATCCTACAAGCCCGATTGATGGCGGCTACCTTTAACCGAGTTGAGTCGACCCCTGTCGAGATAGCCCGTACAGCGACAACCACGGCATCTCCTAGTGCCACTAAGCCCCGAGGCAAGGAACCGTTTGATTTACCAGTGGGACAAGGAGGTGGTAAGAGGCCTACTCTGGAACATGACAATATGCTTGAGGATGATGGAGATCTGGTGAAAGAGCATGCTCTGAAGAATGCAAACCTAAATATCCGAGATGGCTGTAAGGGCAATGTTAAAAAAGCGGGAGAGTCATCAGTAAGAAGGAATCAAAGATATTACTCTGAGTTGGGTAGGCCCTTGTCGTGGGTTTTTGAGAGGCTAGTGAAAAGGGGGTTACTGCAGCCATTACCGGCGAAGCCTGCCAGCAGTCAGGGGCAGCCCCACCACAGAGCAGATCAATATTGTGCATTCCACCAGCACACTGGACATTTGACAAACTACTGCCGAACTTTGAGAGACCGGGTTCAGGACCTCATTGATTCCAAGAAAATCACGGATCCCGAAAAAAGGGAGAAGAAGAAGGGAGTAGACTACAATGCAATCCTTCCACCAGAGATATGATCGGGCCAATCCACTTCATCGGCATGTCCCTCCAAAACCACAAGCAGAAGATCATGTTTTTAATGCTTACTGCTTTTCAATTCCAGAACTCTTTTAGGACAATTTGGTTATTGTAACATGTTGAACAATTTCTGTTTTATTTATGCGATATTTCCTTGATTTCATTTCTCATGATCACGATGCATCCATTCATTTTGACATTAACCCAATTAATACGACTCCATCTAGTCTCGGAACTTTGGGGAATCCAAATAAAATCTTGGTAGCATCTGATATAACTCCTGAAGCGAGGATAATTTTGAGAGATAATAAAAAAAAAGGAGCCTTTGCCCGGACCTAGTATGACACGCTGAAGATGGACAAGGACACTCTCAAGACCAACGCTACTTCCACGTGCCAACATGACAATAAACCGAATTTTGAAAGCCACTTCTTTGCATCCACAACACCTGAGTTACATATGGTGTCGCCGAATAAAATCAAGCTTCAAAAGTTACGCCAAAAGTTGGACAAATAAAACTCAAAACCACCATGAGAAAATATGCAACCCATCAGAACTGAGCCATATGACCTTTTTTCTCTCTACCCATTCGGAATGTGTACTCCAAAACCGATTATGACTGACCCTTAACCATCCAAAACCCTCATAACCAAATTTCTTGCCAAAATTTAATGCCCGACCGAATTGAACAACAATGGTCCCAGTGGTTAAGATAAAAAGTGCACGTATGTGTAAACTTCAGGACTTGAGCAAAGCTTGTAAAAAAAAAAAAAAAAAATTGGAAAAAAAAAAAAAATTTGGGTTGTAAAAAAATTGGGTTGTGAAAAAAAAAAATTGGGTTGAAAAAAAAAAAAAAAAAAAAATTGGGTGTAAAGAAAAGAGAGAAGAAAAGAGATAATTGATAGGGGGCAAGGGAATGCCATTTGGGGGCAAGCTTTGTTCAAATCCCGTTGATCTACACATGCCTGCACATTGCCATTCTTTTTTAGCTACTGAAAATGACCTAAAAGGGCTAACTCCAGAGCCATCCATCCAATCCCAGCCGACGAAAACCATTTCGAAAGCTTGAGCTACCAAAGCCAATAAAAGTACCCCAAATCATCCAAGCCCAACCTGTCACCCTGTCTCAGCCATTGAAAGGCCATTCCAGGATTCGAACCGCCAAAGCCAATACAGGCCAAACGTGAAACTTCATATTCAAGCCCCAAATAAGTAACCCATCAACTCAACCAGTCTACACAAGCGATAAGACCAAAACTTTGGTACCAAGAGGAACCACTCTCAGAAGCAGTGGTCCCTCCGGCCAACGAAGATGAAAGCAAATTCAACCAATATTGACGAACTGAAGGAGGGTCCATGGCAAAGGCTAAATAAAGAATAAAAAAAAAAGAAGAGAGAGAAAATATTCAATCAAGAAAACCCGCGAGGGCTGATTGATAACAGGAGTTTGATGCTCTCAAGATCTACCCCGAGATTAGGTGAAGACTCATATTCTTCAAGTTAATGCCAAATAGTGATCATGTGTTATGAAATTAGATTGAAATATATGCATTTATGCAAAGGTGTTTGGGTGTAACCAGAGCAGCTCATCTTGCACACTCAAAATTATCCGAGTCCGGCATAAAACTAGTACATTGTTACCAACTAACCTCTGCCACTCTCGCCACCTCGGCACTTCAGTCAACTCACCTTGCTACCCACTGTGAAGCCAATTCTATAGCACCCTCATGATAAAAAAACTAAGCTCATCCAACCAAAATCTGAGACATAAGCACATGCCAATCATACCTGAAAAACCTTTCGCAACAACTCCAACTTCTCTCTCCAAAAAAAAAAAAAAAAAAAAAAAAAAAAGGGCCGTTAGAGATGAAAACCGTGACTGGCACTCTAAGCAAAAGTTAGGCCGAAGGGTAGGGTGAAAACCTGGCAACAGGCAGTCTGCCCTACAAAAAATAAAATAAATAAAAGCCGCTGGATTGGGTTGGGTCCATTCCAGGCAAAAAATAAGGCACAGGGTTATGTGAAAATCCGAAAAGGACGCATCTCCCGCTAAGAAAAGCTAGTGTGAAAATCCACGAGGGACGCACTACCTTCAAATAATGACTACAGGTACCAGAGGAGAACCTCATAATCCCCCAGAGGCACGAAATTCAAAAGCAATTCCAGGGGGCACCGATCCTGCTGCAAATCAGCTGACGCCTCCGAATCCACTCGGATGAACTCTTATCCTGCATTATTGCATACATATGCATCTCACGGGTATGGCAGTTGATGGTGCCTCAACATGCATTCACGCATGCATGAACTTTATATATATCTTGCACAATAAATTCTTCGCACACATTTCGTGCCCATGATCTTTGCGTACTTGCAACGCGTAATCCTTTGCACATGCTTAGCACAAGCACTTATCACGTGCATCTAATCTCCCCATTATCTTTAAGTCCTCCTTCACGGGGCATTCTCAGTCTCTTTGGAGCATTATCTTTAAGTCCTTATCCAACAGGCATCCTCAATCTCTTCAAAATTTATCTTTAAGTCCTCCTTCACGGGGCATTCTCAGTCTCTTTGGAGCATTATCTTTAAGTCCTTATCCAACAGGCATCCTCAATCTCTTCAAAATTTATCTTTAAGTCCTCCTTCACGGGGCATTCTCAGTCTCTTCGGAGCATTATCTCTAAGTCCTTATCTAACAGGCATCCTCAATCTCTTCAAAACACTATCTTTAAGTCCTCCTTCACGGGGCATTCTCAGTCTCTTCGGAGCATTATCTCTAAGTCCTTATCTAACAGGCATCCTCAATCTCTTCAAAACACTATCTTTAAGTCCTCCTTCACGGGGCATTCTCAGTCTCTTCGGAGCATTATCTCTAAGTCCTTATCTAACAGGCATCCTCAATCTCTTCAAAACATTATCTTTAAGTCCTCCTTCACGGGGCATTCTCAGTCTCTTCGGAGCATTATCTCTAAGTCCTTATCCAACAGGCGTCCTCAATATCTTCAAAATTTATCTTTAAGTCCTCCTTCACGGGGCATTCTCAGTCTCCTCGGAGCATTATCTTTAAGTCCTCCTTCACGGGGCATTCTCAGTCTCTTCGGAGCATCATCTTAAAGTCATTTTTTCAAATCATTCCCAGTCTCTTCGGAGCATTCTCAGTCTCTTCGGAGCATCATCTTAAAGTCATTTTTTCAAATCATTCCCAGTCTCTTCGGAGCATTCTCAGTCTCTTCGGAGCATTATCTTTAAGTCCTTTTTCAAGGCATTCCCAGTCTCTTCGGAGCATTCTCAGTCTCTTCGGAGCATTATCTTTAAGTCCTTTTTCAAGGCATTCTCAGTCTTTTCGGAGCATTATCTTTAAGTCCTTTTTCAAGGCATTCTCAGTCTCTTCGGAGCATTATCTTTAAGTCCTTTCTCAAGGCATTCTCAGTCTCTTCGGAGCTTTGTCTTTAACTCCTTTTTTCAAGGCATCCTCGGTCTTTGCGGAGCGTTGTCCTTCGTAGCATTGAGCCTTTTCCAAAATATTCTAAATCCTTTCAATGCATGAGTATATCTGCATCAACAAGGCTAGACACCGCATAGGTTAGATGCCAAAATAATAGGGGTTAACACGTCGACGAACAGACGGTAACTACCCACAACAACTCCAGCCAGTTCGGGAAGACAGCCGCCTCAGGTACGCGCTTATTTCCTTTCTTTTCTGAATTTTGGCTCACTTAGGCACCTGTGTCCTAGAATTCCCCAAAATTGGGGGCAACTGTAGACACCGGGTCCTGAGGCGGTCCAAGATCAGAATTACCCGATGATGAAAAACGATACACACAATTAAAGGTGTCAAAAATGATACTTCTCTTGTCGAAATTCTCATTGTTTTTAAATAAAAATAAATATATATAAAAAATATATATATTATCATAAAAAATTTGGTTGAATTAATTTTTTAAAATAGTATTATTTCTGATATTTGAAAAAGAAAAGGGAGAAAAAGAAATTAAATTAGTTAATTAATTTAGTTGGATTAAATTAATTAAATTAGTTAGTTAATTTAATTGGAAAAAATATTTAAGAAAAAGAATTTTAAAAGGTTTTTCCAAAAAAAAAAAATGAAATAAATTAAATTATATATATATATATATATATATATATATATATATATATATATATATATATATGTGGCCGTGAGAAGTGGAATAAGTGGCCAAAAGTGGCCACTTATTTAATGGTCGCGTGATGGCAAATTGGCCATCACGCGACCAATTTTGGCTTTGGCCAAAGGGACACCACGCGTGTCCTCCGTGGTGTCCCGCGCAGGCACGCGCGGTGCCCTGCACTGCGCGCGATTGCTCCCTGCACGCGTGTTTCGCCCCACTTCACGCGACCACTTGCTCTGTTCCGTCGCTTTCATCGATTTTTTGCATTTTTCAGACTGTTTTTCAGTCTGATTCTTCCGATTTTTTTCACCGTTTTGTGCTATTTTTGATTAACGAAAAATTAAAAGATCATTTTGTCTTTCTCTATTTTTAGCCAAAACTGAAAATTAAAGAGGATTTTCCCCTCATTTTCATAGAGGACGGCAACTATTTTTCTCAAGGGTTTTCTTTCAATTTTTTTCTCCAGCAGGGCTTTGTAGCTTCTCTTTTCCTTCTTTTTCTCAAGTTTTAACATTGAATTGCTCTTCAAAAATACCATCCATTTTATTGAGTGATTTGAGCTTGGAAAATTAATTTCCTTTTGCTCAAATCATCCACCAAAATATTTTCAACAAAGTATTTTCTTGATTTTAATTCAAAACATTAATTTCTACATTTTCCTTCAAATATTTATCATTACAAATCCGACAAGGAAAATCGATCGGGACACCGTTTCCCCAATCTAACAAAATTCTGAGGGTAAACATTCTTGAACCCATCCTCACTTATTTTTTGTATATTATTTATTATTGTTAATATTATTTTTTGCTATTAATATCTTGTCTATTATTTATTTTTAGCATTTTAATGTGTTAATATACTTCTTATTATTATTATTATTACTATTATTTTTTACTATATCGTTGCCTCATCTGCATTAGTGTATATATTGTTGTTGTTTGCATTCTCACCATCCTATTATCACTAATAATGTATTATTGGTTTGTTTTGATTTAATTTTTATGTCCATCCATTGTTATTATTATTATTACAATTAGTATTATGTTGTTTGACATTAGACTCTTATACTTTAATTTTTATTCCTTAACTTCCACCATTTTTATTCTTCACGTTGGTTTCCATTTTCCATTTTTTTAGTTCTTCTTTAATTTGCTATTTTATTCTATTTTAGATCTTAGCTTAATCATTTTTAATATTTGCATATTAATATATTTTCAAAGTTCATTACTATTATTATTACTTCATTAATCTCTTAGTATTTGTTACTATCTTTTATTGTTATTATTATTATTATTAATTAATTAATTAATTAGTTAGCATTATTATCATTTAATATTCCGCATTATTTTTTTTATTATTGTTATTACCTCGCTTTTGTTTGATTAATTTTTAGAGTATTTACTAATATTTTTGATGTTAACTTTTGTATGAGTTTAACTTGAATCGGGTTATTTGGGCGTCCCGCGACTCCCCGGATGGGTCGCGACGCGTGGACGGACACTCCATTTTGGTGAGATCTTTTCAATTCCCCTTTGATGTGTTATGTGTTTATTTGTATATATATACTTTTTATTCGTGCACGCGTGCGATAAAAAATCACAAAAATATTTCTACAAATAAATTGGATTCTTCACTAATAAAACTGGGACCAATGTCCCTTGTCTTAGCCCGACAATAAAAATGTCACAATTAAAAAACGAAGAGTCAACTTTTCTACAAAAATGGGATCACTCATCCCGGTTTTTTTTAATTCAAGCAATCAAAAATGACTCTTCGAACCCTCTTCAAATTAATACGAAGGAACCAATGTTCCTAAATTTCGAACAAGCGCGAAGGAACCAACGTTCCTCAAATAATGTCCCGATTTATGTATGTTCTTTTATTTTAATCTTAAGTGAGTGTTTTAAATTCAAGTTCATTTCTTTTTGGGCCCTTGTAATTAATTTTGGGGCAATTTTATTTATCTTTTGGGGATTGTATTCCGTCCCACTTACACCTTTGATCTCCTTTTATTGGGGTTGTATTCTGCCTCTATTTTTATTGTAATTGCGTGCTTGCGTGTTTACCGCTTTCACTTATTGCTTTCTTTATTTACTTATCGCTTTCGTTTACTTCCTTTACGTGCTTGAAATGCGCTTTTACTTTTAATGCATCGTTCGTGTGAGATGAGAGATATAATTTTAAGAATTTAAAAAACCCATTTATAATTAACCAAAGCATAAATAAGAGGGAAGTTCCGGACACCATATCTCTGGTTTAGACCAATAGAGGTAAGAAACCTTTTCCCAAATTGGGTGGCGACTCCAAATACCTCAAAGGTGCCTTTAGGCGTCAATAGGCTAGGTTATTCTCCCCAATGTTCTATTGGGAGGGATACACCGATGATGTCTCATGGCGCCCATGATCAACAGACGCGAACCTTCATACCTCGAATCCTAAAGCGGATTCAAAGCGAGGGCCCTTGCTGGGTTAACCGGGTTCGGCGCGCGTCACACTTGGCAAATGGAGTGCATTCTAGATACTATGTGCATCTAAAAAGACAATAGCCGCAGGATACATCCACTTAATTATAGACTTTTGGATGAACTTGGCAAGTTTCTCTCTATATGGAAAATGGGATCTAAACTGAAAACTGGATTATTCTGTATTTGTCTTAATTTAGAAGCTTTGCTTCTCTATTCGAATCTCATTTTCTTGTTCCTTATTTTATTTCTTTTGATTTTGAATGTAATTAGGCAAGAACAATACTATCCTTCTCTTTAATTTTGCTGTAAGGAATTTAGTTTTACTTCTACTTGCATTTCTAATTTGGTGCTGCCTTTATTGCTCCAGAGTTGGATTATCTGCAATGTTTTTGTTTTATTCAATAATAGTTGAGCCTGAAGTGAAGTTAAATGCGAAAATGCAATTCATATTAATTTGTTTAATTATTTCTCTTTCAATTTTGTAATTAATCTTTTGTTTTATTTTGAATTTCTTGTTTTTAACTTGTATTTCTATGTTTTTGGCTAATCGTGTGCAGGCCGGTGCTGATGTTGCTGTACCCCCTGTGAGGAAGCCCTTCTAAATTAGATGATGAACAGTGGCTTGCTATTCATAAGGCACTGTTTATTTGTTTCTGTACTGTCATTTGAGTAGTATAAAATATATATTTTATTCATTCATATAAAATTATTTTTTTTATCTAATATATGATTTTTTTTTGTAAGAATAGGATGTACATTTTGAAGTTTCAACAGAGTTTATTTCTGAATTACGGATTAAGATATTTTAATTTTTTGCATTAGGTAGTATTTTTATATTTAATTGACCTTTTGTTTAAATAAAATACTTTATATTAGTTGATTGACAATTTCTTTTACAAATTTAATTGATTGTATACATTAAATTTAAAATGTATCATTTTTAGTGCAATGCATATATGACAAGTATATTTATCATAATTTTTCGACTTATTAGTTCATAAATGACGATATAATGCTCACGATTACGATATTAATATTGTCATAAAAAGTGTTATTTAATGACAATAAAAAATTGTCACAAACTATTTTTTGTGACAATTATTTTTGTCCTTATTTATGTCACTAATTTGTAAAATAAAGTGACAATTTATATTCATCATTAATATACATTAATTTAATGACGAAATCATTTTTCGTCACTTAAAATATTAGATTTAGTGACGATATGTATTATTTTATGACGAAAATTATATATATTTGTGACGATAATTACGTAACCAATACTTAATCGTTTTAACTAGAAGCATAGTTTCGTCATTAAAAATGTTTAATTTCGTGACGAATTTTAAATTTGTCATAAAAATGCCAATTTTTTGTGACGATAAACAATATAATGTGACAAAATATAATTTTATTTGTGACATAATTTTTGTCATGAAAAGTAAGAAATAAAGATGACGATAATTATTTTCGTCACAAAAAATATACTTACGGTGACAAATAACTAAATTGTCACGTAAACCTTTATGTTACGCGCCTACCGTTACGTTCTCTGTGACGATAAAAATTCGTCACCTTATTTTTTCAGCGATGAAAAATGAATTTTTCATGATAATTTTTTGCGTCATAAAAAGTGTAATTTCTTGTAGTGAATTGTTCTCTGTTTTAAAAATTAACTTAGAAAAATTCACTTAAAACCTTAGAAAAAATGCTCTTAAAGAAGAAGAAGAAAAGAAAAATATTTTTTTTTGCCTTAGGAAAAAAAATCCCCATTTTTCTCTCCCTAAAAAACTCTTTTATATCTCCAAAATAAAATCAAATTTTTAGAATAAATTAAATTAATTTAATTTCCATTACCCATAAAAAAAACTGAAGAATTTTTAAGGTTCAAAGAAGGAAAAAACATTTTAAATATAAATTCCCCCAAAAATATGAGAAAAAGGCATGAAAATATTAAATTTGGCCAAAAAAAAGCCCCAGGGGCGCCAGACAAGCGAGGGCGAAGGTGGGCTGGCAGGCCGCTCCTCGCACGTTGAGGGACGGGGCCGTCCCTCAAGCGTGCACACGCTTGCGCTGAGGCGCTGGCAGCCAGCCCCTGTGCATGCAAGGCGCGCGCAGCCTGCCTGTGCGTGAAGGGCGCCTACCTTCACGCGCCGGCTGCCGCAACCGGCCAAATTTTTTTTATTTTAAAAAAAAACAATCCTAACTAGAACACTATAATTTTTAACCTCTTTTTTTTTTAAAATTCCTAAAAAAATATATTTTTTATTTATTTAAAAAAAACAATTTTGACAAGAAAACTATCACTTTCAACTTTGTTTTTGCCTATAAACAGGCATCTAATTTCATCATTGGGTAATCCTGATCTGAGCTGCCTTGAGACTCGGTGTCTATAGTTGCCGCCAATTTTAGGGAGGCCGGTGCATGGGTGCCTAGGTGAGCCAAAATTCAGAGAAGAGGAAAGAAGCGCGTACCTGAGGCGACGACCTTCCTATTGTTATGAGAAGGAAATTGTCTGTTTAAGTCACCATCTAGACTGTGGAATGATTGTCATCCTCCTATGTTGCACCGAGACGTCTCAAGACTTCTAAAGTGTGGGTACCATCCTTAGATTGCGAGGTACCGAGTTTGCTCCAAACCTACAAAGCTCTGGGGTTATTCTCCTAAACTGGACTGAGTCTTCTCAAAACTTACAAAGGATGGATGCCATCCTCAAATGGCGATGCGCCGAGTCTGCTCCAGACTTATAAAGTGCGAGTGCCATCCTTAAATGACGATGCGCTGAGTCCGCTCCGGACTTATAAAACACGGGGTTGTTCTTCTGAACTGCACCGAGTCTACCCCAGACTTACAAAGTGCAGAGTTCCATCCTTAAATTGCAATGCGCCAAATCTATGCTGGACTTACAAAATGTGGGGTTGTTCTTCTGAACTGTACCGAGTCTGCTCTAGACTTACAAAGTGTGGAGTACCATTCTTAAATGGTGATGTGCCGAGTCCGCTCCAGACTTATAAAACACGGTTGTTCTTCTGAACTGCACCTTGTCTGCTCTAGACTTACAAAGTGCGGGTTCTATCCTCAAATGGTGATGTGCCGAGTCTGCTCTGGACTTATAAAATGCGGGCTGTTCTTCTGAACTGCACCGAGTCTGCTCCAGACTTACAAAGTACGGGTGCCATCCTCAAATTGCAATGCAGTGAGTCTGCTCTGGACTTACAAAATGCGGGGTTGTTCTTCTGAATTGCACCGAGTCTGCTCCAGACTTACAAAGTGCAAAGTGCGACGCGCTGAGTCATCTCAGACTTACAAAACACGGGTTCATCCTCCTGGATTGACTTGATGAAGACCCATTTGGTAGTGCCTTCTCGTTGAAAAGATCTGTATGCCTCTTAAGAAGACTTTGGATGATTTACCTCTTAAGAGGACTTGGAAATTTGCCTCTTTAGAGGGCTTTGAAGGATTCGAACTTGTGTAGACTTTATCTTGACCTAGTCATCCAGCATAGGTGGGTGCTAATATTGAGCTGAAGTTATCCTTGACCAGCTTTTGCACGTGTTGCCTTCATTTGGACTTTTCTTGGAAAGTTGTGTGCACAGGAATATATACAAGAGATTGTGCATCTAGGTGTAAAAGGTCATATGCAGATGTTTGCTAAAGAATTGTATGACTTGAAATGCATACAAAAATGGATGTCCTGTGTGGTTAAGGATCCATTGAGCATATGGCTTGGCTGCTCGATCATGCCTCTAAGGATCTAGAAGAGTGTCATCTTGGCTTTAGGGACTCTGAACCATAACCTTTTTCGAGATACCCGTCCGGTGTACATCTTTCCCCCCGGTCAATGAGCATGCCCCTTTTGCTATGCATTGTACGGCATTTTGCCCCCATAATTTTGACTCATGTCCTGAATTATACATTATCTGCCTGAAGAGAGATCATCCGAAGTAATGCCGCCTTATCGCTCCAAGCGTCGAAAGTCGTTGTTTTAAAGGTAGTGCGTCCCTTGTGGATTTTCACACTAAATTTTCTTGGCGAAAAATACATCCCTTTGGAGATTTTCATATAACCCTATGCCTAACTTTTGCCTAGAATGGACCCAATCCATTCCGATGGCTTTTATTCATTTTATTTTTTGTAGGGCAGACTACCTGTTTTCAGGTTTTCACCCTGCCCTTTGGCCTAACTTTTGCTTAGAGAGTCAGTTATGGTTTTCATCTCCAACAGCATTTTTTAGGAGATTAAAATAGCTCAAAGCCGATAACAGGGTGACTTTGCTGAAGTGTCAGGATGATGATAGCAATGGAGGCCATACATAGTAAATTACGCATATACAAAGAAGAAACAATGCGCTACTTTTTATGTTGGAACTTAAACCATTTTGAGTATACGAGATAAAGTACCCTGCTTATATTAATATATTATTGCGTAAATGCATATGTTCCAATCCAATTTCATCACACATGATCATCATTTGGCATTAATCTCAAAAATACAAAACTCTATCTAATCTCGAGATGGATCCTGAAAACATCAAACATTTGTTATCAATCAACCCTCTCGGGTTCTCATGAGTAAACATTTTCTCTTTGCCCCTAATTTTTGCCTAAGATGCCTTTTTTGGTTTTCACCTTGATGAGGTGCCCAGTTTTAGCAAGGTCGCCATTTTTTTTATTTTCAACCCGCGGGGCTCATTTTTTTTCTTTATTTTTTTATTTTATTTATTTTTTGTATGCCTTTGCCATGGGACCTATTGACTCCTTTGAACTTTCTTTCATTATTGTCAACCGGGACAGCTATTCTTTTTTATGAGGTTTCACCTTGATCCTTATGCAAATTGGCGCAGACAGGGAGCTCTCTGTGTGGACCTTGAATGTAAAAGCCCGCATTTTGTTTTTTCGATTTTGGACACTCAATTTCTGAGGTAGCTCTCAATGGTTAAGATGGGGTTGCAGGTTGGCCTCAGATGGCTTAGGTCAACACTGTAGTTTTTTTTTTTCTCTTTTTAGTTTTCTTTTTTTAGTTTTCTTTTTTTTTCTTTTGTTCTTTTTCCTTTTCTTTTATTTTTTCTATGAAGGCCCAAAACTTCGTCCGTCTTGAATTTGATAATTCAACTTCTGATGCAACCCCCTTATTTTTTGGAGATTGGCTTCGTTTGGCTGCCTTGTATGCGTCCCAGATGTTAAGAAGGCAAGGGAATGACTTTTGAAACTTCGATCACTATTAGTTTGGCAAATTGAAGCAAGTTTAGCATGTCATTTTAGGTCTAGGTAAAGGCATTTTTTTTCCTTTTTTTCTTTCATTTCATTTCTTTTCTCTTTTTTTCTTTCTTTTTTTTATCTCTCAAGTTTATTTCACTTTAGGAGTGGTATTGGATACCAATAGGATCTCGAGATTAAATGAGGCGGTATTTGTTAAGTTAATATCAAATATAAATGACTTGTAGTTGTGATCACGTATAATGAAATAATGAGAACATAAGCAAAAAGTCATCAATATAATTAACATAAAGAATACTGCATGCATCAAGATTCAAAAGAGTTCAAATATAAAAAGCACATCTACTAGAAGGTTTCCCTCTCCTACTTCTTGCGGCACTCTGGATAAGTAATCTATTTGCTATCAATGAAGTCCTGAATATGGTTTCTCAAAGTTCAACATTCATCAGTGTCATGCCTTGTATGCTGATGGTAGGCATAATATAGATCTACTCGATGATCGGGATGCCCCTAACTTCTGGCGAGCTTAGCAGGCATTGGCTGTAGCTTACCTTCCTTCATCAACCTTTTGAGTACCCACGATAATGATCTGCCTAGGTTGGAATAATGCCTTTGGTCACTTCGGTAACTGCTACATCCACCACATTTCCAGTTTGATTTCCATTATTGAGCCCTGCTGACTTTCCTGCCCCCTGATTATCGTAACTTCTTCGGGTATAATTGTCATTGCTGGCCTTCCTTGTCAGGTACTCTCCTTCAGCTTCTATGGCTATGTCTTTCAGGGACTCCTAGTCCTTGAAACCCTTCATCTTTAGCCCATCTTTTAGATATGGGCTGGCATTCCTGATAAATAGCCTGATCTGGTCTGGAGTGTTCGACTTTCTCTTCATCTCCATTACTCGGTTCCTTCATCGGGTCAGGTATTCATGGAATGACTCCCTTGATTTCCGTTGTAGCAGCTCTAGGTTTTTCAAAGTTACCTCCATCCTCGTGTTGCAGTCATACTGCCTGAGGAACTCCTCTGTCAATAGATCCCAGTCCTCTTTAGTCCTTTTATCGAGTCCATGATACCAATCCATCGTGAAACCTATCAAGCTCAAATATAAATATTCTATCTTTTGCCTTTTTATTAGCATTGTACCCTTCATTATAAGTGAGTAATGCTTAATATGCATAGTGGGGTCCAATATACCATCAAACTTTGGCATGTCGGGCATTTTAAAATTCTAGGAAACTAAATCTTTGCCATCTAACTCCCGATCTTCTGGGTTCATGCCTCTTCCCACTGTCAGCAAGCGAGTCATAGCTTTGAACCTCTCCTCTATTTTCCTCTACATTGCCTCCTCTGGCTTGGGCAACTTTTCCTTTATTACCACCGACTCACCTCGTTCTCTTTCCCCCAAGTCACTCTTAGGCCTAGGAGCTTCTCTGCGCTCTACAGGTGCTAGCGCTCTAGGCTCAACTGCAGGTGGGTCTACTATGGCAGGGGGATCCTCTCTGATAGGCCCTAGTTTATCTTGCCCCCAACCGGAGCAGCGAGTTATTACCCAGCATGTGGCGCTAAAGTGGCAGCAAGATTTCCCATTATTGCCATAATTCTGGCCTCAAATTCTTCCATTCTCTTACCCACCTCCTTAGCAATTATTGCACGGGTTGCATTAGACTCACAAGATGGGTTAGCCATACTTGTCTCTGCTGATGATTCCGAAGAAAATATCTCACTATCATCTAAAAGTGAATCTGAGCCCTGATGAATCTATAATGGCTGCAGAATACACCTTGTTAGGATGATGCATAATTGAAATGCAATGCATAGCAATGCAGCATAGATAAATACATGCAAGCAAATAGGTCCTTCCAACCTTGTCTCTCTCACACATGAGGTAGTTCGGTCTCTTTCCTAGGTGGGCTTGATCCATGGGTTAACGGGGAACCCATTGGACTCGTATAGTGCACGGTGGAAAATCGACAGCATAACACCTCTTACCTAATGTACATACGTATGGGTTTTGGCCATCATGTATTTAAACATTTCAATCAAATTAAGATGGGCCCACCAGGGCATGAAAGCATTTGATGAAAGACCATTTAATTTAATTGACTTTGTTCAATATATAATGGCCCATATAGCAAACACGGTATTGTAGTACATTTCACCTAGTGAAAGTATCTATTGCCATTATATAAACTTTAATTAAAGGTGATGATACTTCAGGGCTATCCAAGCATGGTCTCTGCCAATTGGTCTAGCTCATCATGAGCATAATGAGCAATCGGGTCTCTATTGAATATACCATGATGGTACAAGGTTTGGGCTGATGATTATCCTTAACACTTCCTCACATTGAGTGAACATGGTGTCGTACTTCAAGAATGCATTGGGGTTAAGAAAGGGTGCAAACTAGCATAATTCTAAGCTTTTAGCATGTATGCAAATGCAATTTTCAAAAAAAGATAGAATTTTAATTTACAAAAAACTCAATTATATTATTAACCAAGACAATTTCGGAGCAACATTTCAAAGTCTCCAATGGAGTTGCCACTGTGAAGTGCGTTGGACCCGATAGTGTTTCGGGATGCCCGCTTTTAGGGCCCGAGAGGGTTCGCATTTTTTGATCTTGGGCAACATGAGATAGTTTGGAATCCCTACCCAAATAGAACATTGGGGAAGTTCATCTAATCTTATGAAGCCTTTTGCCACATTTGAGGTATTTTAGAGTCGCCGCCCAATTTACAAGATATTAGGAAAGTTCGTCTAATCTCGGGGTCTAAACCAGAGAAAGATTCAGAACTTTACTCTTATTAATGCCTTGGTTAATTATAAATGGATTTTTAATTTCAAAATTCCATCTCTCTCTTCACACGGTCATGCATTTAAAATAAAGCGCAAATCAAGCACCGAAAGAAAGCAGTAAATAAAGCAAACCACAAAAAATAAAAGAAAGATAAAATTGGGACAAAATGCAATCCCCCAAAATAAAAAGGTATTAAAATCTGGGACAAAAAATACAATCCCCCAAATAAAATCAAATGAATAAATAAACATTCAGAAATTGGGATATTTAATTAGGGTAGGAACATTGGTTCTTTCATGTTCACTTTAGAAAATCGAAGAGTTATTTTTATGCATCATTAGGAAAATCGGGATGAATGATCATATTTTGAGAAAATTACCTTTTCTTTTTAAAAGTGAGTTTTTATTGGTTGAAAATAGGACATTGGTTCCATTTTATTAGAAAAAATATCAATTTATTAATATGAAATATTTTGTGATTTTTAGTTAAAGTGCATAAAATAAACTAAATCTATTACATATTACAAAATAAAATCAAATAAAGGCGAAATAAGGAAAAAATAATAAAAATGCTAAAGATGACAAATCCAATCAAAATGGCGTGTTTAAATCTCCATGGACTCCCATTTGGTATTGAAAATGTCACACATAAAAAAAATATTGAAATAAACACAAATAAAAGTGATGTTAGAAACTAGAACATAAAATAACAAAAATGAATTAAAACAAATAAAATAAAATGCATTATGAGTGACAATCCAATTAAATAACATAATAAAATAAATAAACATATTAATAATTCGACATACTTAAAAACATAAGTAATAATAACAATAATAATAATAACAATAACAATAAACAAATAACAATGATACTAATAGTAATAGTAATAATAATAATAATAATAATAATAATAATAATAATAATAATAATAATAATAATAATGAAGATAAACAATCAAGTAAGCAAGAAGTGAAAGAAATAAAACATGTTAAAATATGTTAAATCTATGAACAAAATCACACAAAAACAAAAAAAAAACAATAATAGATCTAAAAATTTACATGGATGCTAATTAATTATGAACAAAAAATATAGTAAAAAAATATAAAATTAAACCCAAAATACTTATCCTCAGAATTAGATTTGATGAATGAAGGCAAATAATAATTTTCTTATCTTAACTTGCAAAAATAAGATTAGAAAAAGGAAAAAATATAAGAAAATTTTAATCTCAAGAACAAATAATTTGTTTTCTTTATCTCAAAAAAAATATTAAGAAAGAAGAAGAAAACCCCTAAAAACAAAGAATTGTTCTCTTTGTTTTAAGAATTAATTTAGAAAAATTCCCTTAAAACCTTAGAAAAAATGCCCTTGAAAAAGAAGAAGAAAAGAAAAATATTTTTTTGCCTTAGGAAAAAAATGAAGAATTTTTAAGGTCCAAAAAAGAAAAAACGTTTTAAAAATAAATTCCCCAAAAAAAAAAAGAAAAGGCATGAAAATATTAAATTTGTCCAAAAAATAGACCTAGGGCTACCAGACAGGCGAGCGGCCGCCCCTCGTGTGCGTACTGAGGCTCGAGCGCCACGTGAGGGACTGGTAGCCCACCCCTGCACGCGTGCCTGAGGGAGCGTGCTTGCTCTGCACACATAGCCTTCCTACACGCGAAGGTCGACTAGCCCTCGCGTGCCGGCAGCCGCAACCAGCCGATTTTTTTTTTTAAAAAAAAATCCTAAGTAGAACAATATAATTTCCAACCTATTTTTTGTGTTTAAATTCCTAAAAAAATATATTTTTTAGTTATTTAAAAAAAGTAATTTTGGCAAAAAAACTATCACTTTCAACTTTTTTTTGCCTATAAATAGGCATCTAATTTCATTATTGGGTAATTTTGATCTGAGTTGTCTCGGTATCTGGTGTCTACAGGGTAAAAACTGGGCTAGTAACTCAAAAGGGATGATGGGTGTCGAAGCCAACAAAAAATAAATACATAAATTAACCTATCAAATAAATTGTAAATAGGGTAAGAAAGGGTCGAATCCACAGAGACTAGCACTGAAATAATTTTGAATAAACAGATTTTTAACAATAAAAATATAAAAGGGGGATTTTCATGAAACAAAAGTGATCAAATACTAAAATTGAAGAAATAAATAAATAAGCAATAAATTGTTTAAAAGAAAATTCAATATGCAATAAATTCAAGTTAAAGACATTTGCAGCACAAGATTAATTCAACCGATCATTGACGACAAAATAATTCTAAAAACCAAATAATGGGCCAGTTATAGCCGTCGGCTTCACGCTCACGACCTAATCTTTCTGTATTATTGAATTAATCAAGTAAGACTATAATTAATTCCTAACCAATAAATAACCCTAAACACGTGCAAGGATTTAATTTATTGACAGTATTAAAGAAATAGAAAGACCTAACCTAAGCCAATTGACCTCACGCGATATTGATTTAGACCCAATCATGCTTCTACTCAGTGTAACAGCCGTTGTGAGGAAGCTACAATGATTGCCACTTGTTGTTAACTCTACTAAACAATTACGGATTTAGCAAATTTAACTAGCAATATGTTATTTAATTAAATGAACAACGGCACCTCATTGAACTTAAAATAAATAATAATCGAGATATGGTTTCTCTAAACTTCAGTAGATAACATGAACATTTTATAAAATTAAGGACAACAAATAATTACTACAATCTCACGGTGAATAAAACCTGGCTTTGAATTAATCCTTAACTAGAATAAAAGTATTTAACCACACATAATTGAAAATAAAAACAAAATTAAATTAAGTTAAGAAAATAAAGTCCCTGTTACAGCCTTAAGAAAAGCCTAGATGAAGAAGAAATAGAGGAGATGTCACTATTCACGTTTTTCCCTAGCTATAAAGGAATAAAATTTAGATAAATTAGGAAAGTCATCAAATCCTATCTAAACTTTGAAAATAAATTACAAATATAAAATGGAATATTATCCTACTAAAAATACTGCCTAATATCCCCTTAATTACAGCATAATTATCCCTAAAAATCTGATGAAATCCAATTGGCAGGTAGGTCAATTTTTAAATTAAAATCCTAATCTGCACACTGCTATCACGTCTTGGCCATTAGCTTTGCGCAAGGTAGCTCCTTACCTTTGCCCCTTAGCCTTGGGCAAGACTAAGCCCAAAATCAGTTCTCTGCTTCTAAATTCCTTGGATTTCCATGGTTGTTCCAGATTCACTCTATTTAGCTTCAATTTACTTTCTTTCCACCACTTTGACCCTACAATGACCAAAATCACAAAACATGTGAAAAGTACTAATTTGAGCCAAAATAAAATGCAATAAAGTGAGAAAAATTAGACCAAAACATGCAGCATTAGGCACTTAACAAGGGATCCTTGTATTCAGTACCGTAAAAAGTTTATGTGCCATAAGAGATGGGTACCATATTTATGTTTATGTTACCTCCATTATTGTTTAATTTCCCTTCAGGGACCAATAAACATGCAATAAATAGTTACAACAATCTCACGGTGAATAAAACCTGGCTTTGAATTAATCCTTAACTAGAATAAAAGTATTTAACCACACATAATTGAAAATAAAAACAAAATTAAATTAAATTAAGAAAATAAACTCCCTGTTACAGCCTTGAGAAAAGCCTAGATGAAGAAGAAATAGAGGAGATGTCACTATTCACGTTTTTCCCTAGCTATAAAGGAATAAAATTTAGATAAGTTAGGAAAGTCATCAAATCCTATCTAAACTTTGAAAATAAATTACAAATATAAAATGGAATATTATCCTATAAAAAATACTGCCTAATATCCCCTTAATTACAACATAATTATCCCTAAAAATCTGATGAAATCCAATTGGCTGCTAGGTCAATTTTTAAATTAAAATCGTAATCTGCACACTGCTGTCACGTCTTGGCCATTAGCCTTGGGCAAGGCAGCTCCTTACCTTTGCCCCTTAACCTTGGGCAAGGCTAAGCCCAAAATCAGTTCTCTGCTTCTAAATTCCTTGGATTTCCATGGCTGTTCCAGATTCACTCTATTTAGCTTCAATTTACTTTCTTTCCACCACTTTGACCTTACAATGACCAAAATCACAAAACAAGTGAAAAGTACTAATTTGAGCCAAAATAAAATGCAATAAAGTGAGAAAAATTAGACCAAAACATGCAACATTAGGCACTTAACAAATTCCCCCACACTTATCCCAAGCATAAATTAAATTTCAATCACAATCCTTTCAAAAGTTCATCCACCCATAAATTAAATTCCAAACCAAAAAGTTCCAAATAAATCAAAATGTAAGGCAAGTTAGGAATAGCAGTCCAAAATAGTTTACCACAAAATCATATTAAAACATGGATTTCTCAACTACCTTTTCAAATTTGAAACAGCAAGGTTTATAAGCATTAAGCACACAAAAATTTATATCCCAATTCAAGATTAAATCAATGCATAAAAGAAAACCCATCAAACCAAATTAGACATCGAACTTCACATTTGTATTAGATGAAGGAATAAGAGAAATCAAGAAATTTATTGCATATAATTATTTATATATTTTCTTAACTTAGACTATAATAGACGCGAGGGCACCCGGTTCTGACCCGCATACACCCGATTTTTCCAGCCTAAGAAAGATAACACTGCTTACCATGAATGTAGAGATCCTTTTTGCATGAATGTATCCGGTTCTGACCCGCATACACCCGGTTACTCAGATCACACAATTCAAAGCGGCTACTAGCTCTACTCATAACCACTTTTTAAGCGGACAGCGGAGTAAAAATTATTGCAATTTCACTTTTCTTCTTTTCTTTTCTGTTTTTTTCTTTTTTTTCTGATAACCTGTTCCTTCAATCTAAAATAATTGCAATATCAAACAAGTGCCCAACAAGGTTTTAACAAGTTTCTTAAATGCAAAGAATCGATTTATAGGTCATGCAAAAAAAGATTATGTTTCACCTTAACAATTAAACCTTGACATTTCCAATTCAAAAGGTAATTAAGACCACCATAAATTGCATGAAAATGGGTAAATAATCATGAACACTACTCAAACTTTGCCCAACAAATTAATGAATCAAAAACTAAATGATTTTGGAATTGATTTAGACAAACACTTTTCCCTAGGATTGTGAATGAAACTTAACAAATATTAAAGAACAAGATGGATGCAACATTGAACAAGGGGACAAGTTATAAAAGCCTAATGAGGATGACAACATTTTTGCATACAAATCATGGCCAAAACATCAAATTACCAAGCCAGAATAATCCAAGGTAAATGCCACTCAAAACTTATGTGTAATTTTTCCTCAAAATGGTTACCACAAATCCTCTATAAGAGCATTTGCATCTAAAGTTTGCACAAAATTAACTAAATGAACAGGATTTCAGCAAAAGAATTCAACATTGGAATATTGAATCTGAAGTGTCAAGTGCCATTCATTCAAATCAACCACCAGAAATTTTTTTCAAAAATTAGCACAAAATGCATCAATTTAAGCCATATCCAGGTAAACTCCAAATTAAACTCTAACTCAAAACTTATGCACAATTCTGCTAAAAATGGTCACAAAAAATACTTCATAAAAGTAGATATATCAAAAATTTGCATAGAATCAACCAAATAAACAGTATTACAATACAAGCATCTAACAATTAAGCACTAAAAATGGCAGGACAACTCAAGATTTGTACAATAATTAGCAACCAATTACCATTAAAGTAGCAAATCAACCTATATATGCACATTTTTTCCAAAATAATTATTTTCCAGCATCGACTAAAATATGCACATATCTAACCAATTAGATGGAAAAATTCAGCAGTAAAATCAACTTCAAATCACCGTCAAAATCAGCAGCAAACAAAACCAGCAATATTTATCACAATTTCGATGCAAAGTCACAAAATAAACACTTCTAAATCAAACTCCTCCCCCACACTTTCTACTCGAATTATCCCCAATGCCAAATGACACAACAACGTGGGGCGAAAAGTAGCACAAAAAAATAAACAAAAAAGAGGAGTTAAGAAACTGCCCTATTTTGAGCAAAGGTGCTCTGCTTTGTGGTTTGCTGCTACTGAAAGTCGATGGCTGGCGATGGATGACTGGTAACTCTGGTGGTGTTGCTGATCATCGAGTTGGTGGAGGGCATCCCTTCAAACGGTCCATGGTGGGGCTTGCGACGGTGGCGCGCGGTGGAGATCTTATGCGCGATGGATCTGTGAGTGTGAGGAGGGAAGAAAGGAATGTCGATCTGCTATGGCATGCCTGCTGGTGGTTATGCACGCTAGGCGACGGTGGATCTCGGTGGCATGATGATGACTGCCCGCGGTGGTCTTGCTGATCGCAGATTTGCACGCGCAAGGAAGGGGCTAATGTGCGTTGGTGGTCTGCGCGATGGGATTGGGGCGGAAGAGGGCTGGTACTGCGTTGGACATCGACGGCGTGAAGGAATGACGATGGATCTGCTGGTGGGGGCGGCGACGGCGATCGGTGCGCGATGGGAACTGTCGGCAAGGAGATTGGCTCACGGTTTGGTGTGCGATGGTGGCAGGCTATAGAAGAGATCATAGCCGTTGGTCGCGTGATGACGGTCTAGTGGATTGGGGCAACGATCGTCGGCGGGTGGAGGGTGGCGATCAGCTCGTCGTGGCTGATGGTTGTCGGTGGTGAGCGGCTGTCGGTGGTGATCTGTGTAGTGAAAGTAAAACCAAAAGTAAGGAGTAATTAATTCAATTAGGGTAAAAGATGAAAAATTAAAATTACAAAGACCACAAAATAATAGAAAATGGGTTAAAATAAATTAACACAATTGAATTTACCAATTGTAAATAAAACAATTCAATTGAATTTACCAATTGTAATCAAATTAAAAGCAAAAATTAAAACCCATTGGAGGATAAAGGCCCAAGAATTAAAACTCAATAACCCAACAAACCTATTAAAAACAGAAGAAAATGAAGGTAGCCTGCAATTCAAAAAATTAAATCAAGACCTATCGAAAACTCCATTAAAACCACCCTTAACTACTTATTTCTCATGAAATTGAAATTTGATTTCCTGGATGGGTAAATTATATATGCCCAAAAGGTAACCAATGCGATCAATCTCAAGTTGTTCAATTGCTTTTAACACCACCTGCTTATGCAAGAGTAAACAAAGTCAACCATCAAAAGAAAAAGATGTGGAAGAAGGCAGTAAATTAAAATAAAATGAATAAAACTGAAATTAAATCTAAATAGTATCTCATAAGCCTTGAACAAGGCTAAAAAGTGGGTTGTCTCCCAAAAGGGCCTTTCTTTAACGTCTTTGGCTAGACATTCTTAGGCTTCAACGCCTCTCAAACCGGACTCAAATCCCATTTCAGTGTCCTTCCATTCACCACTCCCTCCTTTAAGGCTTCAAGTTCATGAACTATTTTTTGTAAATTTGCTTCCAAATTAAGCTTCTTTTCCAATGTATCAGTGCTGTCCATATTTACATTATCACCCAAAGTTACCTGTGACTTGTCATCCCTGTTTAATTCAGACACTAGAGGAGTTAAGGACTCAATTTTATCTACACCACAAATAGAAGATACAGCACTAGGATTTTTCATGGCATCATAAACATTAAATTTTTCCATCTTATCATCAAATTCCATAGAAAGTGTACCTGCATACACATCTATCTTGGTCTTACCTATTTTAAAGAAAGGTCTTCCCAATAAAATCTCAGATGACTCCAAAGATTTGTTATCATCATCCATATCAATAACATAAAAATCAGCTGGAAAAATTAAGCCATTAACCTGCACTAAAACATCCTCTAATAATCCTTCAGGATAAACAATTGACCTATTAGCAAGTTGAATTACTAGTCTTGTTTCTTCTAAAGGCCCAGCATTTAAAGAAGAATAAATTGATAGAGGCATAACATTTATTGATGCACCTAAGTCACACATTGCTTTTTTAATGCTAACATTACCTATTTGACAGGGAATAGCAAACATACCTTGATCCTTGCATTTTTTTGGCATTTTTCTTTCAAGTACTGCTGAAACATTCTCACTCACGGTTATTTTCTCATACCCAATTGACTTTTTCTTGTTAGTTCATAATTCTTTAAGAAATTTTGCATATCGAGGTATTTGTTTAATAGCATCAATTAAAGGGATATTTACCTCGATTTTGCAAAATATCTCAAAAATGTCTTTCTCCTCCTTTTGTTTCTTAGATTTGGCCAATCTTTCAGGAAAAGGGGGTTGAATGACTATAGCTGGGGGCTATTTTGAATTTCTGTCTTTGGGTTGTTTATTTTCCTCAATTTTCACCTCTGTTTTAGATTTTCTTGCCATTTTCTGGTCACTTTATTTCTTGGGCAGGGGCTGTTCTAGCTCTTTTCCACTTCTTAAAATAATTGCACTCACATTTTGTTTGGGATTTTCAATGGTCTGCGACGGCAGCCTCCCTTACGATTCCAATCTGCTTATTGATGTTGCCATTTGACTCATTTGTTTCTCCAAGTTTTATATACTAGCCTTCTTTTCCTGTTGAAGTTGTTGCATATTAGTTACCAAAGAGTGAACAATTTCATCAAAAGACGAACCTGATTTAGGAGCTGTTTGGATAGGCTGTTGTGGTGGTCTCGATTAGAATATTTGTGGTGGATTTTGCTGCCTTACGCCATAGCTGAAATTGGGATGATCTCGCCACTCTGGATTGTACGTGTTAGAATACGGATCATAATTCCTAGGGGGCTATCCACCATATCCACTTAAAGCATTCTCTTGTTCTTGTGAATCATCTTATAGAGTGGGACACATATCAGTTGGGTGCCCAGTATATGCACAAATTCCACACACTTTTGCTTGTGGAGTTCTACCTGCAGCCATATTTTTTACAATAACAGTTAGAGCATTAAGTTTATCTTCAATGGAAGAAGAACTTACCTCATGTACTCTTCTTGGGGGGTTTTGATATCTTCCAAACTGTTGAGAAGTGGCTGCCATGTTTTGTATTAACTCACGTGCTTATACTGGGGTTTTATTATTGAGGCTTCCCCCACTTGCTGCATCTATCATCCTCCTTTCCATGCTCAACATACCTTCATAAAAATACTGAATAAGGGACTGATCAGTAATTCCATGCTGGGGGTAGCTTGCACATAATTTCTTGAATCTTTCCCAATAGTCGTGAAGTGACTCTACATCCTTTTGTCTGATTTCTCTTATTTCCCTCTGAATTACAGCAGCTCAAGAGGCTAAAAAAAACTTATCTAAAAACATCCTCAACATAGCAATCCTTGTTCTTCGGTAACTCCTTGTGGCCTCATACCTGAACAAACCACATGAAATTCTTTCAAATGCTTGTGAGGATCTTCATTCTGTAAGCCACGAAAAGTGGGTAATGAGTGAATCAGCCCCGATTTTAGTTCAAATGCGGTGTCCAAGGCCGGATAAGTTATGCATAGGGGCTGCTGGTTTAAAGGAGGTGCGTTTAGCTCTCTCAAAGTCTATTTCGCCATTATTTCCTCTTCTATTTCGGCCGAAAATTCAGTAAAATCAATTTCCTTTGCTTCTTGCTACTGTTGGGAAGAATTTCCAGCAAGTTCCTAGTATAACCTTGTCTCTTTCTTTAGTCTCCGGGCTGTTTTTTTCAATTTTCGAATCTAACAAAATTTCTCCCGAAATTTCAGACCTGGTCATTAACAAATTAAATCAAGTTAGACTAGTCCCCGACAACGGCGCCAAAATTTGATGGGTGTCAAAGCCACCAAAAAATAAATACCTAAATTAACGTATCAAATAAATTGTAAATCGGGTAAGAAAGGGTCGAATACACAGAGACTAGTACTGAAATAATTTTGAATAACCAGATTTTTAACAATAAAAATATAAAAGGGGGATTTTCATGAAACAAAAGCAATCAAATACTAAAATTGAAAAAAAAAATAAATAAGCAATAAATTGATTAAAAGAAAATTCAATATGCAATAAATTTCAGTTAAAGACATTCGCAGCACAGGATTAATTCAACTGATCATTGACGACAGAATAATTCTAAAAACCAAATAATGGGCTAGTTATAGCCGTTGGCTTCGCACTCCCGACCTAATCTTTCCGTATTATTGAATTAATCAAGTAAGACTATAATTAATTCCTAACCAATAAATAACCCTAAACACGCACATGGATTTAATTTATTGACAGTATTAAAGAAATAGAAAGACCTAACCTAAGCCAATTGACCTCACGCGAGATTGATTTAGACCCAATCATGCTTCTACTCAGTGTAACAGCCCTTGTGAGGAAGCTACAATGATTGCCACTTGTTGTTAACTCTACTAAACAATTACGGATTTAGCAAATTTAACTAGCAATATGTTATTTAATTAAATGAACAACGGCGCCTCATTGAACTTAAAATAAATAATAATCGAGATATGGTTTCTCTAAACTTCAGTAGATAACATGAACATTTTATAAAATTAAGGACAACAAATAATTACAACAATCTCACGGTGAATAAAACCTGGCTTTGATTAATCCTTAACTAGAATAAAAGTATTTAACCACACATAATTGAAAATAAAAATTAAATTAAATTAAATTAAGAAAATAAACTCCCTGTTACAGCCTTGAGAAAAGCCTAGATGAAGAAGAAGTAGAGGAGATGTCACTATTCACATTTTTCCCTAGCTATAAAGGAATAAAATTTAGATAAGTTAGGAAAGTCATCAAATCCTATCTAAACTTTGAAAATAAATTACAAATATAAAATGGAATATTATCCTACTAAAAATACTGCCTAATATCCCCTTAATTACAGCATAATTATCCCTAAAAATCTGATGAAATTCAATTGGCAGGTAGGTCAATTTTTAAATTAAAATCCTAATCTGCACACTGCTATCACGTCTTGGCCATTAGCTTTGCGCAAGGTAGCTCCTTACCTTTGCCCCTTAGCCTTGGGCAAGACTATACCCAAAATCAGTTCTCTGCTTCTAAATTCCTTGGAGTTCCATGGTTGTTCCAGATTCACTCTATTTAGCTTCAATTTACTTTCTTTCCACTACTTTGACCCTACAATGACCAAAATCACAAAACATGTGAAAAGTACTAATTTGAGCCAAAATAAAATGCAATAAAGTGAGAAAAATTAGACCAAAACATGCAACATTAGGCACTTAACAAGGGATCCTTGTATTCAGTTCCGTAAAAAGTTTATGTGCCATAAGAGATGGGTACCATATTTATGTTTATGTTACCTCCATTATTGTTTAATTTCCCTTCAGGGACCAATCTCCCAATCTTTTTTTAATAAGTAATAAAATGAACCATTTTCTCGGTGTTGGTCATGAATAATAGTATAGGTACTACATGTAAGGACCTGAAATATACCCTAGATGTATTGAGGCATGTATAACGGCTCGATAATTAAAGATTAAAGTGGTGAATAGAAATTGGAATTTTTAATAGTAGGAAAAAGGATTAAATAGAAATAAATTAAAAGTTCAGAAAAGACTCAATTAAATAAAACAAAATAGTTAAATGACTGAAATTTAAAAAGGCAAATTGAATGAAATAAAATAGTTAAATGACTGAAATGTAAAAAGGCATAATTAATAGTAAGTACACAATTAATGAACTTAAACATAGATTATATTAAGAAAATGCAGAAGTTAACTAAAGTGAGTGCAATTCAAGTGTAATATTAGGAGAAAGATAGCAAAGGGTCTTGTATGCATATATAAGGGGTGAAAGAAATAGAAAATGAGAGAGAGAGAGAACAAGAAAGAGAGAATGAATCTGATTTTAATTTTGGTTCAAGAAGAAAGAAATGGAATCAGGTTATGTATACTTATGTGATGCTAGAATATTGAGAAATGATGAAGGAAAAGTCTATACATAAAGAGGAAAAGAAGGAGAAAGAACTATCTTAAGAAAGTTTTACAGTAATTGACTTACTTCCATGTTTGAAAACTTTGTACGTGAATTAAAATGTGATAGATGATTTTGAATTGATTTGTATTAAGTAATAAGTATGATTTTGATGAAAATTGATTAAATTAAAGGTTTATATAGAATAGAAATGGATTTTGATATTGAATTCTATTTTTGGTTTATATTATCAATGTATATAATTGTTATAGATTTTATATAGCTAGAGGTTAACTTTCCTATAGTGTCGAACTTGTTTATAGGCAGCTCTTAGGCTAACATATATTTAGTTTCCTTTTTGATTATCTTCTGTAATTGTATATAAACCTATGTTTTCTTGAATAGTTGGGATGGAAACAGAATTCGGTTTCTCTATTTCTAAGTTTTGTCATGGTATTAGAGCTATTTAGGCTGTTTTGAGATTTTTTTAGTTTCAAGAAAATTTTGGGGTTTGAAATTCTAGAACAACATCACCGAAATTTTTTTTCCTTTGGATTACCTTTTTTCTGGGTCTATCAGGATCTCACCGCCCACCAAAGAAGTAGTTCTGGTGTGTTTTTAGCCTGTTCTCCAAGTCCAGTGACCGGGTGTTGTGCGAGTGTAGCTCATGCGCTGTCTGTTGGTTTCAGGTACTGTTACAAGTGCCGACGTGTGGTGGTACTTGGAAGCATGTGAAGCTACAATTTCTTCTTCGATTTCTCCTCCGACATCGCAATACTATTTTTGGTGGTTCTCCGATGTCTGCTTGGCCATCTGACTCTATCTGGAGGGTGGATAGTTGAATTTTTTTGTTTTGCTTCTAGTTCTATTTTTGGTTCTGCTTTGCGAATATTTTTTTTGGGTCATACTCTTCTTATTTTCAATCTCATCTTGAAATATGTCTTCTTCGGAGACTTTGGGTATCAAATTTTCAAGAAAGAATTATGCAGCATGGGAGTTTCAATTCAGGATGTTTTTGAAGGGGAATGAGCTTTGGGATCACATTGACGGGTCTTTTCCTGCTCCTACAGATGGTACAAAATGCAGTGAATGGGAGATAAAGGATGCCCGAGATGTTTCCTAGCTCATAGGGTCTATTGAAGCTCATATGGAAAATAATTTACGTTGTTTTACTATTGCCAAAGAAATGTGGGATTATCTAAACTGTATATATCATCAAGATAATACAACTTATCGATTTCAATTGGAACTTGAGCTTAGCAACTTCAGTCAAGGTAATCTTTCTATTAAGCAGTATTATTCTGGATTTCTTAACCTATGGAGCGAATATTTTGGTATTATTTTTGCAAAGGTCCCTAGAGAAGTTGTAACACCACGATACACTCGTTGGAAGGACACCAGAGTGCTACCCGACAATCACTCACACACATGCATACATCTTAGCGGAAGTATACAATAACAATAACAAATCTTAAGTAAACAAAATATAATTATATTTAATATCCAAAATAACATAACCATCCTCAAACATATTTACATGTACTATACATACTGAAATTCATATATACAATAACAAAATGATGTACAAAAAGAAATATAGGAGGAGAACAAAATAAAATAAAACTCTACTCCTATGTGGCCGACTTATAGATACGCGACTCGAGCGGAATCAAAATCCTGCCACCTACACGGGAAAATAACCTGTGCTAAGCAATAACGCTTAGTGGGGAGGAACAAAGACAAAAGAGCATTATACAATAATATCATGCAAATTCATATATAAATAAGCATCGACAGACTGAATTCTCTAAGTAGCAGAAACAGAGATACATAAGTCATATTCAGTATAAGAAAGTAGAGCTTAATAACAGTATGCATGAAACAAATACACTAACTGAAATCACTCAATAGTCATAACACTTCACTAAGCAAAATGCCAAACACTTCAAATAGTAGCCTGAATTTTAGTGGTGGTAGATACGGGAACACTACACTACAGGGGACACTGCGAACAGTATCAAAGTGGAGACCGAAGCCTCAACACTATCACTAATCACTAGACCCTAAGTAGGGTCATTGCAAGGCCCAAACGGGGCAACATAGGCAGCTGCACTCATTATCCCTTTATAAGCATGCTTATCTATCCACTATTATGACACTTCAGGCTCAACTTACTCACTCACAATTACAATACTTTCATTTGTCCAAAAACACGAATCAAAACACTATCATTATCATTAATCACTATTACAACACTAGGACAATAATTTTAGCAAGGCACGAGCAAAACATGAATCATACTATAGCGAAAAACCTATTTAAAAAGGAAGAGAAGAAAACATTCAAGAAAGTAGAAACATGCAGGAGAGGTTCATTGTCGTGATCGAGACTTGTGTCGCACTCGCGACAGTAGCCGCTAAGCGCTACTGGCCAGGGGAGTTGTCACGAGTCGTGTCGAGGAACACGACTTGTGACAAACATATGAAGGCTATCGTGAGACGTGCCGCGATGCACGACTCGCGACAGCTACACATGCTGGCACAAGTCGTGCTATGATGCACGACTCGTGCTGGCCACAATTGGTTGGCATGAGTCATGCCTGTGTGCATGACTCGTGCACAAGCCCACTGCCGAGTCGTGCTGGCCTGTACGACTCGGACAAAATACCTCCCCTCTCTAAAAACTCACGTAATGCAAGAGGAAGGAATTCCTGGCTCTGTCGCAGTCGCGACGTGCGTCACGCTCGCGACAGAGTCGAGGATTCCCCCCCCCCCCCCCCCAACAATGGCACTTAACTGCACTTTTCAAAACACAAACTTATCCATAACACTCTAACATGCAAAACTCTTACCTCAGCACTCATATGCATACCAAAACATGTTATAATCAAATTATAAACATCATACACTATTATTAACAAGAAATACACTCAACCTGCAAATTAAACCACAAAAACATTCAAATTACAATTTACCCTAACTCAGAAATTCATGTAAAGACCATACTCATTCACTTTGATATTACATGCAATTCATCTTCATAACACTACATATAAACCCAATTTCACTACTCAAGCATACCGTTGCACTTACACATGCTCAACACTCAAAATTCTCCAGAAAATAAAGACATAACAGACACATAATCCAAAGAGAGAACTAGAGCAAACAACTCCCAAACCTGTCAAAAGAAGCTTCAATCCGTCCACTTTAAGATCCCACTTTCTCTTTTCCTTTGCTCTTCCTTCTTTCCTCTTATTCTTGCACAAAACCCAGCCAAATACACACTTAAATCAAACCAAACATTAACCCTTCCAAACATGAAAACAAAGAAGAAGAAGAAGAAGAAGAAGAAGAAGAAGAAGAAGAAGAAGAAGAAGAGACCCAAATCAAAACCCAAGCACTTACCTCTTCAAAACCCAGCTCAAACTCAGAGAGATCTAACTCAAGCTTGAAGATTCACGTTAGAGCAAACAAGAGAGCAAAAAAGAAAGGAAGAAGAGGAGAAGAAGAGGGAGACGTGAAACTTGGGCAAGAAGCAGGAAAATCTACTTTTCTTGCTTCCCTCTCTCCTTCACTCACTTTTCATTAAATGCTCACAACTACCCAAGTCAAGTGTCACTCCCCAATAAGTCCACATGCCATGCTCCCATAGGACCAAAGATTTAACTTTTGACTTTGCACTTTACTCCTTAAACTTATTTCTTCACTTAGAACTTTAATTAAATCTTCAATTAGGTCCTTAATAAAACAAATTCCCACACGCACAATTACTAAAATACCCTTAATATCTCGACTTAACATGCAAATTCCGACTACGCCCTTTTTGGATTGTTACAATCACTCCCCCTTAAGAAATTTCATGCTCGAAATTTTGCCGCTAATCACATATAACCAATAACCCAAATTGAGAATAAATGAAAGCTTAACAGTACAAACTTACCGGAAGGCCCTGCTGGTTCAGCTGCATCTTCTGCGATCATCGCATACACTCGCGGGCGCACATACACTTCTTCAATTGGCCATTTTTGCATTGTTTCCGACTATGCCTGAGAAGGTCGTCCACTGCCTCTACCACCTCGGGCTGATCTCGATCGAGCACCACTGACCCTACTCTCAGGCTGATCTTTAAGCTCTCTTCTTTTCGGGCAATTTGCTAAGAAATGCTCCTTCCACACTTAAAGCATGCCCTAGAGATCCTTCTACACTCGCCCCAATGGCGCTTCTGACAATGCTCGCACTCCGGAATCACACTTCCCTTACTAGAGGGTGACGCTACACTCCTAACCTCTGAATGCACTAGAACCAAACCTTTTGCTCCTTGGCTGCTCAGAACACCTCTTGATTTCTTACCACTCCCAAGTCCGCTATCCAGGGCTCTCCTCTTCTGCTCAATCCTCTGCTTGATCAACTCGAATTCCTCTAACTTGTTCGCTCCCACCACTAACTGATAGTAGTTAACCGGTTGCATGACTGCCATAGCCGACAGTGGTCCTCGAATCACTTCCCTCAAACCATCCTCGAAGTGTCGACACTTAAACTCTTCTGTCAAAAGCAACTCGAGCACATACTTGCTCAAACGACTGAATTCCTTCTTGTACTCACTCACTGTCATACCCTGCTGCTTCAAACTAATGAACTCCTTCCACTTGGCTTCCTGGTATGCCTTCATCACATATATCTGCTCAAACTCTTGCTTAAAGAAGTCCCATGTCAACTCAGCTGGTTGTTGAGGGTTACGAAGCACAAGTTTCCACCAATCGTACATTGGCCCTTGAAGTAGCGATACTGTACAAGATACCCTCTGATTGGCGGGACAGCTAATCTCTTGCAAAATCTGATCTACTCTCTCAATCCAGAACTCGGCCACATCTGATTGGTCTAATGCAGTACCATGAAAATATTTCGCTCCTCTCTTTCTCAATAACTCAGTAGGAGCCTTAGGAGCGGTTAGCTTATCCACTAACTGAAACAAACCTTGCACTAAGGCCGGATTCTCAAATCCCATACCAAGCATATCATTATGCTCATCACGCTGATGCTGTGGAGTAGGCTCCTAAACTCTAACCGCATTAACACTGCCCATTGTCTCCCCCACATTCTCACTTGGATCGGACTCCATCTAGACACTACACAAGACACATCTGCATTGGGCCACGACACAAAATCGACTCGCATGCAATGACTCAACACTCAAACAATCAAATACAACTAGTACCGCCTAAACCTGTGCTCTGATACCACAAAATGTAACACCCCGATACCCCCGTTGGAAGGACACCGGAGCACTACCCAACACTCACACACACACATGCATACATCTCAACGAAAGCATACAATAACAATAATAAATCTTAAGTAAATAAAGTATAATTATATTCAATATCCAAAATTACATAACCATCCTTGACCATATTTACATATACTATACATACTGAAATTCATATATACAATAACAAAATGATGTACAAAAAGACATACAGGAGGAGAACAAAATAAAACAAAACTCTACTCTTATGTGGCCGACCTGCGGATGCGCGACTCGAGCGGAACCAAAATCCTGCCACCCACAAGGGAAAATAACCCGTTCTAAGCGATAATGCTTCGTGGGGAGGAACAAAAACAAAAGAGCACTATATAATAATATCATGCAAATTCATATATAAATAAGCATCGACAGACTGAATTCTCTAAGTAGCAGAAATAGAGATACATAACTCATATTCACTATAAGAAAGCAGAGCTTAATAACAGTATGCATGAAACAAATACACTAACTAAAATCACTCAATAGTCATAACACTTCACTAAGTAAAATGCCAAACACTTCAAACAGTAGCCTAAATTTCAGTGGTGGTGGATACAGGAACACTACACTACAAGGGACACTGCGAATAATATCAAAGTGGAGATCGAAGCCTCAACACTATCACTAATCACTAGACCTTAAATGGGGCAACATAGGCAGCTGCACTCGCTATTCCTTTATAAGCATGCTTATCTATCCACTACTATGACACTTCAGGCTCAACTTACTCACTCACAATTACAATACTTTCATTTGTCCAAAGACATGAATCAAAACACTATCATTATCATTAATCACTATTACAATACTAGGACAATAATTTTAGCAAGGCCCAAGCAAAATATGAATCATACTATAGCGAAAAACCCATGTAAAAAGGAAGAGAAGAAAACAGAAACAGGCATGAGAGGCTCACTGTCTCGATCGCGACAGTAGCCGCTAGGCGCCACTGGCCAGGGGAGTTATCACGAGTCATGTCGAAGAGCATGACTCGTCACAAACAGATGGAGGCTATCTCGAGACGTGCCGTAATGCATGACTCGCAATAGCTACACAAGCTAGCACGAGTCGTGCTATGGTGTATGACTCGTGCTGGCCACAATTGCTTGGCATGCACAAGCCCACTGCCGAGTCGTGCTGGCCTGCACGACTCGGACAAAATACCTACCCTCTCTAAAAACTAGCGTAATGCAAGAGGAAGGAATTTCTGGCTCTGTCATGATCGCGACGTCCATCGCGCTCACGACAGAGTCGAGGATTCCCCCCCCCCCCCCCCCCCCCCCCCCCCAACAACGGCACTTAACTGCACTTTTCAAAACACAAACCTGTCCATAACACTCTAACATGCAAAACTCTTACCTTAGCACTCATATGCATTCCAAAACATGTTATAATCAAATTATAAACATCATACACTAATTGTTAACAAGAAATACACTCAACTTGTGAATTAAACTACAAAAACATTCATATTACAATTTACCCTAACTCAAAAATTCATGTAAAGACCATACTCATTCACTTTCATATTACATGTAATTCATCGTCATAACACTACATATAAACCCAATTTCACTACTCAAGCATACCCTTGCACTTACACATACTCAACACTCAAAATTCTCCAGAAAATAAAGACACAACACACACATAATCCAAAGAGAGAACTAGAGCAAACGACTCCCAAACCTGTCAAAAGAACTTTCAATCCGTTCACTTCAAGATCCCACTTTCTCTTTTCCTTTGCTCTTCCTTCTTTCCTCCGATTCTTGTATAAAACCCAGCCAAATACACACTTAAATCAAACCAAACATTAACCCTTCCAAACCAGAAAATAAAGTAGAAGAAGAAGAAGAAGAGACCCAAAGCAAAACCCAAGCACTTACCTCTTTAAAAACCCAGCTCAAACTCAGAGAGATCCAACTCAAGCTTGAAGATTCACGTTAAGGCAAACAAGAGAGCAGAAAAGAAAGGAAGAAGGGGAGACGTGAAACTTGGGCAAAAAGAAGGAAAATCTGCTTTTCTTGCTTCCCTCTCTCTTTCACTCACTTTTCATTAAATGCTCTCAACTACCCAAGCCAAGTGTCACTCCCCAATAAGTTCACATGCCATGCTCCCATAGGACCAAAGATTTAACTCTTTGACTTTGCACTTTACTCCCTAAACTTATTTCTTCACTTAGAACTTTAATTAAATCTTCAATTAGGTCCTTAATAAAACAAATTCCCACACCCAAAATTACCAAAATACCCTTTATTTCCCGACTTAGCATGTAAATTCCGACTAGACCCTTTTTGGGTTGGTACAGAAGTTTTTGCCAGTCTTCGAGCAATTCATGAAGATAGCTGGTGTGATCTGTTCTTGATAAAACAGAGACCAAAATTTAAAGTTACTCGGGCTGCATTGCTGAATAGAGATCCGATTCCATTACTACAAGAAAATACAAAAATAACGATGGAATGTTTTCCGTCGCTAAATACATAAATTCTATCGCTAATTTAGCGACGGAACCTAAATTCTGTTGCTAAAAATGGCGCGAGTAATTCCCTCCAAATTTAACGACAAAAATTAGCGACAGAATAATTATTCGTTGCTAAAGGTGGTGCCGAATGACGAATTTTAGCGATAGAACTTATATTCCGTCGCTATATTTAGCGACGGAAAGGGATTCCGTCGCCAAGAAAATATAAAAAAATTATTAATTAAAATTAGCAACGGAAATAAAATTTCATCGCTATATTTGGCGACGAAAATTATATTCCGTCACCATAAAAATATAAATTTAATTTAAAATTAATTTAGCGATGGAAAAAATATTCCGTCGCTAAAAAATTTTGAAAAAAATATTATTTTAACTTAGCGATGAAAAATTATTCTGTCGCTAAAATAGCAACGAAGTAATTTTTAGTCGCTAAATGTATTATATATATATTATTCATTTTTCTCTCTCCTCTCTCCTATCGTGGCTCCGGCGTTGTCTTCCTGACACCGATCTGAACCCCCCCCCCCCCCGACCGATCTCCCTCACCGGTGTCCTTTCCTCTGTTGCTGCGTGGATCTCTACCTCCCTTGCCGTGCAGCCACTATTGGTCTCTCCGCCTCCCTTGTCGTGTCGACATTTTCCTCTTGTGGTGGTGATCTGTGTATGTTGTTGAGGTAAGTGTTTTGTTTTTTTTTTATTATAAAATTAATTGTTTATTATTATTGTTATTATTATTATTATTATTAAATAGTTATGTTAACATTTAGTTATTATTATTATTATTATTAAATAGTTATGTTAAAATTAATTGTTTATTATTATTATTAAATAGTTATGTTAACATTTATTTATTTTTATTATTATTAAATAGTTATGTTAAGTTTATTATTATTATTAAATAGTTATGTTAAGATTTAATTATTATTATTATTATTATTATTATTATTATTAAATAGTTATGTTAAAATTAATTGTTTATTATTATTATTAAATAGTTATGTTAACATTTTATTGTTGTTGTTGTTATTATTATTATTATTATTATTATTATTATTAAATAGTTATGTTAAAATTAATTGTTTATTATTATTAAATAATAATCTTAATAAATTATTATTATTATTATGATTATTATTAATATTTAATAATGTTAATTATTATTATTAATATTATTATTATTAGATAATAATATGAACAATTTTTTGAAATTATATTATTATTATTATTATTATTAAATAAAATTCTAATAAATTTATTATTGTTATTCTTATTAAAAAATAATAATCTTAATAATTTTCTTAAAAATATTATTAATATTATTATTATTATTCAATAATAAAATCTGGAAATTTGAGAATTTTAATTTATTATTATTATTATTATTATTATTATTATTATTATTATTATTATTATTATTATTATTATTATTATTATTATTATTATTGTAATGATGATGATTATTATATGAAAAGTTTTGTTTTTATTTTGATTTAGCAAATTAAATGGCATTACTAAATGTAATATGTCATTTTTTAATTTGTAACTTGATATAGTTAATTCTGACTATGTAGTCACTTTGTCAGGCTTTTCTTTGCAATAATTATGAGTAACATTGATTATAGAAAAAAATGACTTGATGGTTATATTAATCCTGAATTTGTGGAAGGGGTTCAATTGTTTATAGAATATGCAAGTTCTCAACCTGCATATATGGATGGGCCAAAAATAAGATGTTAATGTAAAAGGTGCAAACATATTAGTTATCTTCGTATTGATGAAGTGTATTTTCATTTGCTAAGAAAAATGATTTGTTTCAAATTATTTTGAGTGGACATGACATGGGAAACCATTAATTTATAACACCTCGATGGGTAATGTGGGTAACATATCAGTAAATGTGGGTGAAGTTGAAGGAGGGGGAAAATTTATGACATATGATGTAGGTGTAGCTGATAATCCGTATGTCCAAATGGTTTATGATGCAGCTGGCCCTGATTTTAGGGAAAATGTATCTCATGTCGAAGAACCCAATCCAAATGCGATAAAATTCTATGATTTACTAAATTCAACTAATCAAGAATTATGGCCAGGCTATGATAACATGACTCGGTTATCTTCGATCGCTCGAATATTGACCATAAAATCTAAAGATCATATTTCTGATCAAAATTTTGATAAAATTCTTGCTTGGTACAATGAATTATTGCCTCCTGACCATAAAATGGTTAATAATTTGTGCAATATAAAGAAATTGATTGGAGGTCTAGGTTTACCTGTTGAGAAAATTGACTGTTACAGGTTGGGATGCATGTTATTTTGGAGAGATGACGTGGATTTATAAGATTTCAAATTTTGTAGTCAACCTAGGTACAAATCAAGAAATTGTACTAAGAAGCATAAATTAGTACATTGGAAACGTATGTATTATTTTTCGCTAACCTCGAGACTTCAAAAACTATATGCATCTGAAGTTACTGCACCTTACATGAGATGGTATGATGAACACGAAAATGCAGATGGAATAACGAGCCATCCATCGGATGCAGTCGCATGAAAACATTTCATTAACATCTATCCTGATTTTACTGCTGAACCTCAAAATGTTCGGCTGTATTTGAGCACTGACGGGTTTTAGCCTTTTGGTCGATCAGGCCAATAATATTCGTCATGGCCAATCATAATTACTCCTTATAATTTGCCTCCATAGATGTGTATGAATGAGGCATATATGTTCTTAAAGGTGATTGTTCTTAGGAATCTAAAGCATAAAATTGTTGTATATTTACAGCCCTTGATATCTGAATTGCAACAGCTTTGGGATATCGGTATTGAAACATATGATACACCTCTTAAATAGAATTTTATGTTGAAAGCAGCACAAATTTTGAAGAGAAAAAGCATCTGAACCATCGCCATAGTAAGGACAAGCTAATTTCCTAGCCACTCTCCAACCAGACAACATAGTATAGCCATGAAAGTCACCGACCATCCACCCCCATTTCCTTCCTCCCCCCCTCCGATCTCCCTCGCCGGTGTCCTTTCCTCCGTTACTGCGTGGATCTCTACCTCCCTTGCCGTGCCGTTGCTGTTGGTCACTCCGCCTCCCTTGCCTTGTTGGCATTTTCCTCTTGCGGTGGTGATCTGAGTATGTTGTTGAGGTAAGTGTTTTATTTTTTTAATTATAAATTTAATTATTATTATTATTATTATGATTATTTAATAGTTATGTTAATTATTATTATTATTAAATAGTTATGTTAACATTTAGTTATTATTATTATCATTATTATTATTATTATTAAATAGTTATGTTAAAATTAATTATTTATTATTATTGTTATTATTATTATTAAATAGCTAAGTTAACATTTAATTATTATTATTATTATTATTATTATTATTATTATTATTATTATTATTATTATTAAATAGTTATGTTAAAATTAATTGTTTATTATTATTGTTATTATTATTATTAAATAATTATGTTATCATTTAGTTATTATTATTATTAATATTATTATTATTATTATTATTATTATTAAATAGTTATGTTAAAATTAATTATTTATTATTATTGTTATTATTATTAAATAATAATCTGAATAAATTATTATTATTATTATTATTATTATTTAATAATGTTAATTATTATTATTATTAATATTATTATTATTAGATAATAATATGAACAATTTTTTGAAATTACATTATTATTATTATTATTAATTAAAATTCTAATAAATTTATTATTGTTATTATTATTAAAAAATAATAGTCTTAATAATTTTTTTAAGAATATTATTAGTATTATTATTATTAATCAATAATAAAATCTAGAAAATTGAGAATTTAAATGTATTATTATTATTATTATTATTATTATTATTATTATTATTATTATTATTATTATTATTATTATTATTATTATTATTATTATTACTATAATGATGATTATTATATGACAAGTTTTGTTTTTATTTTGATTTAGCAAATTAAATGGCATTACTAAATTTAACATGTCTTTTTTTAATTTGTAACTTGATATAGTTAATTCTAACTACGTAGTCACTTTGTCGGGCTTTTCTTTGCAATAATTATGAGTAACGTTGATAGATCTTGGATGTATAGAAGAAAAAAACCTAATAGTTATATTAATCCTGAATTTGTGGAAAGAGTTCAGTTGTTTATAGAATATGCAAGTTCTCAACCTACATATATGGACGGGCCAAAAATAAGATGTCCATGTAAAAAGTGCAAACAAATTAGTTATATTCCTGTTGATGAAGTGTATTTTCATTTGTTAAAAAAAGAATTTGTTACACATTATTTTGAGTAGACACGATATGAGGGAGCCATCAATTTGTAACACCTCGATGGGTAATGTGGGTAACATGTCAGTAAATGTGGGTGAAGTTGAAGGAGGGGGGAAATTTATGACATATGATGTAGGTGTAGCTTATAATCCGTATGTCTAAATGGTTTATGATTCAGCTGGCCCTGATTTTAAGGAAAATGTACCTCATGTCGAAGAACCCAATACAAATGCGATCAAATTTTATGATTTACTAAATTCAGCCGATTAAGAATTATGGCCAGGCTATATAACATGACTCAGTTATCTTCGATCGCTCGAATATTGAACATAAAATCTAAAGGTCATATTTCTGATTGAAGTTTTGATAAAATTCTTGTTGGTACAATGAATCATTGCCTCTTGACCATAAAATGGTGGATAATTTGTACAATATAGTCTAAGTTTGCCTGTTGAGAAAATTGACTGTTGCAGGTTGGGATGTATGTTATTTTGGAGAGATGACGTGGATTTATAAGGTTGCAAATTTTGTAGTCAACCTAGGTACAAATCAAGAAATTATTCTAAGAAGCAAAAATTGGTACCTTGGAAATGTATGTATTATATTTCGCAAATCCCGAGACTTCAAAGACTATATGCATCTGAAGTTACTGCACATCACATGAGATGGCATGATGAACACGAAAACACAGATGGAATAATGAGCTATCCATCGGATGCAGTCGCATGGAAACATTTCAATAACATCCATCCTATGCTATATTGTCTGGTTGGAGCATGGCTGGGAAATTAGCTTGTCCTTATTATAGCGATGATTCAGATGCTTTTTATCTTCAAAATTTGTGCAAAGCATCTTGGTTTGACAACCACAGGAAATTCCTTCCACCTGATCACCCATTTCGATGCAGCAAGAACAAGTTTATTAAGAATAGAGTAGTACAAGCAACTCCTCCTGTTATTAGATATAGTGAGAAAATATTGCAAGAGATTGATGAATTGGGTTTGCTTAAAATTACAGAACTTGATGTTGAAGAAGTTAATGGCAGAATCAACAAAAACTTTGGTTAGAGGAAAAAATGCAACTTTTGGGATTTGCCATATTGGAAGTCTCTTTTTTTGCGGCATAATCTAGATGTGATGCATATAGAAAAAAAACATTTTTGACAATGTGTTCAATGCAATTATGAACATAAAAGGGAAGACAAAGGACAATGCGAAATCACGGGCAGATTTAAAGTTGTTATGTATAAGGACTGAGTTAGAACAAGATACTCGAACCGGAAAATATCCCACTTTGGACAAAAAACAAAAGGAAGTCTTTTGTGAGTGGTTAAAAGGACTAAAGTTTTTGGATTGTATGTATCGAACTTGGCAAGGTGCGTCGACATGAGAAAGTACAAATTATTCGGAATGAAAAGTCATGATTGTCACGTTTTCATGCAAAAGCTACTCCCAATAACATTTCGAGAGTTATTGCCGACTAAAATGTGGGAGGCTATAACGAAGCTAAGTTTGTTTTTGGAACTTTAACATCATGTGAGATAAATTCAACGGACATGGCAAGATTTCAATTGGAAACTTCAGTAATCCTGTGCAAACTAGAATCTATTTTCCCTCCAAACTTCTTTTACTGTATGGAGCATCTACCCATGCATTTAGCACATGATGCAAAACTTGCTGGTCCTATTCAATATCGATAGATGTATCCCTTTGAGAGGTAAATAGCTATAATACGCAATTTCTATTAATTTATAATTTGTTATGGTAATTAATCTGAATCAAAAATGTCATATAGGTATTTGTTTCACTTGAAAAAAAATGTAAAAAACAAAGCTAGAGTTGAAGGTTCAATATGCAATGTGTATTTGGTCGAGGAAGCAAGTACATTTTGTTCACATTAGTTTGAACCGCATGTACACACAAGACAGAGGAAACTACCTCGTAATGATGATGGGGGTGAAACAAGTAATCAGGATAGAAATTTATCCATATTTACGCATCCTGGGCATTTACATGGATGCTCAACAAGGATAATGCTAACAGAGGAAGAATTAGAAGCTGCCCATAGTTACATTTTATATGATGCTGATTGGGCTGGGCATTCTGATACTCGACGATCCGTTACTAGTTGGTGCATGTTTCTTGGTTCTTCATTGATTTCTTGGAAAAGTAAAAAGAACGATCGCGTATCCAAGTCCTCTACTGAGTCTGAATATAGAGCAATATCGTCTGCTTGTTCGGAGATTCTTTATCCACGTGGGCTATTAGCTGAGCTTGGCTTTTGCCAAACTGATCCTACACCTCTTCAGGCCAATAATACTAGTGCTATTTAGATTACAGCTAATCTAGTATTTCATGAATGCACAAAGCATATTGAAGTAGATTGCCACTCTATTCGTGAGGCATATGATTCACATGTCATTTCTCTTCCACATATCAATACTGAGCATCAGACTACAGATGTATTTACTAAGGCTCTCTCTAGTGGTCTTCATCGGTTTCTTATTAACAAATTGATGCTTTTGGATCACCCAACATCAATTTGAGGAGGGATATTAATGTATATAACTGTTAAAGATTTTGTATAGTTGGAGGTTGACTTTCCTATAATGTCTAGGTTGTTTATAGGCAGCTGCTAGGCTAACATATATTTAGTTTCTTTTTGATTATCTTTTGTAATTGTATATAAACCTATGTTTTCTTGAATAGTTGGGATGGAAACAGAATTCAGTTCTCTATTTCTAAGTTTTGTCATATATGAATAGCCTCTAGTATTTTTGTTATAGTTTGGTTTATAGAGTTTCAAATGATTTGGTTTTAGTTGCCATATCTCCATAAGAGACATACCTATAAATGTTTAGAAGAAGTCCATGTCTAATTATGCATCTAAGATAGATAAAATTGATATAGAATGGCTAAACTGAGTTTTGTCCGTATTACAGAACCAATCCATATAATATTGGGTATAATTCATTAATTATTGGTCTAAATTGAATGATATTTGTATTATGATAAACTTAAGTGGTATATAAACATATGTCAAGAAGGAAGTTAAGCCTAAAAATGACATTTGATAAGTATAGTGTGTTAAGTAAAATTGTTCTACAATTTTGCGAAAGTTTATACCTGAATTTGCCCAGTTACACGACAGTCAGGGATATGTGCTTGCTGTGTAATCGACTATTGGAATGCTAAAATTGCCTAAATTTCACTTTACACGATGGTTAGAATTTTCTACCCAAAGTGTAAGTCTATTTGCCTGCTGTGTGAAATTGTTGCCCGTCGTGTAAATGCATTATGGAATCCAAATTTTGCCTGCCTTTTGGTTTGCACAGCTGGCAGAAAATTCTTGTCCCCCATGTAACCATCTTGCAATAGAGTTTTAAAAGGTGAAATTATTGATCAAATGAATTCCGATTTGTATTAAAATGATAACATCACTTATCTAACATTATTTAGTAATAGTTATTGTATTGAAAGACTAATATTATATAAATTTGGCTAGAATATTGAAATAAATGAAAAGAAGTGTATTAGAATTCTAAAGATAAATGTTATGTTTTGATGGAATTTGCATGTTTAATGTATATCATGAACGCTAAAGTAATTATGTATATGAGTATGTGAATTAAGTCTTTGTTTTGATATAATTGATACAAAAATACATGAACATATGTATATATGCTTTTGGATATGCATAGTGATTAAATAATCATAGTTAAATATGCAGTGATTTGAAGGGATTCATAAATGAGCTATATACAAAATGAGATTGATGGGTGTCGAAGCCACCAAAAATGAATCCTAACTTTTTCTAACTAATTAAATTGTAAATAGGGCAAGAAAGAGTCGAATCCACAGAGACTAGTATCAATTTAATTTGCAATAACCAGAATTTGAACAAAGAAAAATAAATGGGGCATTTTAATAAGTAAAGATTTAAAAATATTGAATTAAAATAATAAACTAAAATTGCATAAAATTAATTAAAACGAAATCAATTAACAAGAAATTCCAGTTAAAGGTATTCGCGGCTCAAGATTCAACTTACTGATCATAGATGAACAAATAACTTTAAAATCATGCAATGGATTGGTTATAGCCGTTGGCTTAGCGCTCCTGGCCAATCTTTCCATATTAATAGGCTAATCAAGTAAGAGTATAATTAACCCCTAACCAATAAATAGTCCTCTCTTATCGACAAAATTTAATTTATTGACAGCTTTATGAATTAGAAAGACCCAACCTAAGTTAACCAATTTCTTATCGAGACCAATTTAAACCAAATCATGGATTTACTTAATACAACAACTCTTCCCAGTGTTGCTATGCTAATTGCCACTTAATTTTGATTTTACTAAACAATTACGGATTTGATAACCTCAAATAGCAATATGCTATTTAATTAAATGCACAACGAGCTCTTATTGCACATAGAATAAATAACAATTGAGATGGAGTTTCCCTAAATTGCAGTAAATAACATGAACATTACACGATAATTAAAGAGAAAAATAGAGTAGAACAATCTCATAGCATATAAAGAACCTTGGCTTTGAATTAACCTTTAACCAGAATAAATAAATTTAGCCACACATCATCAAAGTAAAAAAACAAAATAAAATTAAATTAAGAAATAAAACTTCCTGTTACAGCCTTAGGAAAAACGCAGATGAAAATAAATAGAGGAGATGATACTATTCATGTTTTTTTCCTAGCTATAAAAGAGTAAAACCTAGATAAGTTAGGAATGTGGTTAATTCTGATCCAAATTTTGAAAATAAATTAAAAATATGAAATCCAACAATATCCTACTAAAACACTGTCTTTTATCTCCTAAAATAAAGCCTAATTATCCCTAAAAAGTCTGATGAAGTCCAGCTGGCAGCTAGGGCTTCCTTGCGCTTAAAATCTTCTAAGCTGCAACTCTACTGCACGTCTTGGCCGTTAGCCTTGGGCAAGGGAACTGTTTACCCTTGCCTCTTAACCTTGGGCAAGGTTAACTCTAGATTCAGCTCTTTGCTTCCAAACTTCCTTGAATTTTCATGGCTGTTCCAAATCAGCTTAAATTAGTTACAATTTACTCACTTTTTACCAATTTGACCCTACAATGTTCAAAATCACAAAACAAGTAAAAAAGTACTAATATAAGCTAAAATTAAGTTCATAAAAGTAAGCAAAAATTAATGAGTAGCATGTAGCTTTAACCATTCATCAAATTCCCCCACACTTATCCCATGCTTGTCCTCAAGTATGAACCAAACTTCAAATCAAACTTATCAAAAGCTCTTTAACCCAAGAAACATATCCCAATTCCACAAGCTTTGACCAAATCAAGATGCACGGCAAATTAAAGAAAATATTCAAGACAACTTACTATAATTTCTATTCAAAATATGGATTCCTCAATTAGCTTTTCAAGTCAGAAACAACAAGATTTTATGTATTAATCAAGCAACAATTTATTTTCCACTTTCAAAATTAAATCACTGTACAAAGGTAACTTATCAAACCAGATTAGACGTCATTATTGCACACTTCATTGAATACAAGATAGAATAAACCAGGAAATTTTATTTCATCATTTTTTTCTCTTTTTTTTCATTATTTATTTTTATTCACTTTCTTAGACTGTAGTGGACACGAGGGTATCTGGTTCTGACCCGCATACACCCAATTTCTCTAGCCCATAAAAGAATTAAAAAGCTTACAAAGAATGTAGAGATCCTTTTTACGCAAGGGTATCCAGTTCTGACCTGCATACACCTGGTTACTTAGATCACACAATTTCAAGCAGCTACTAGCTCTACTCTTAACCGCTTTTTGAGCGGATAGCGGAGTAAAATTTATTGCAATTTCATTTTTTTAATCCCGGTGACTAATTTCCTAAATCCATGAGTATGCAACACAAAATATGTTGTCCAAACCAGTTTTAACAAGTCCCTAAAACACAATGAATCCAAATTTAAGAGCAAGAAAATATTATATTTCATTATTTAATTCTAACCTTGGTGTACCCACTCAAAAGAAAATTGAGGTTCCCATAAACTGTATGAAAAAGAATAAGTTATTATAGAAACTACTCAACCTTACCTAACTTCTTAACTGGGTGAGAGCCAAATAGTCAAAGAATCCCTTTTGGGTAAAAGCTTTTCTTAGGAATGAAAATGAAGCTTAACAAAATGCTAAAGGGCAAAGAATAGTCATGGGGTAAGTGAAACAGTTGGACAAATTCTTAACCAAAATCAGAATTTTCACTAGTCAAAATTTAGCACAAAATTCATAAAATCCTTGCACAAATCCAGCCAATTAAACACAATTTTAGCAATAAAGATTAGTTCAAAATTAGCTAAAATCATTAACAGTAAAGCAGCATCAATTCATATCAAAATTTTAGCAGAAATTCCTTACTCAAGCATCAACCAAACTAGCATCAAAATGGCCATATAGCACCACACCAACAATTGATATTCCAACAAAATAATATTAACAGTAATATTAATAAAGCAATACCAGTAATCATAAACTCAACACTTCTAGATCAAACCCCTTCCCCACACTTTCTCCTCATATTGTCCCCAATGCGGAATGACACAACAATGTGGAGCGAAGAGTGGCACAAAAAAATAAATAAAAAGAGAGGGTTAAGAAACTGCCCTTTTCTTAGCGAAAGTGCTTTGTTCTACTGGTTTTGCGGTATGCAGTCAGTTTTGAGTGTGTTGGGGCTGTGGGATCCCCAAATGCTGGAATAAAATGGCTTGTTGCTATTTGATGTCGTTGGTGATCTGCTGGATATCAGTAGAGAGTTGCTTAATCGTAGAGGTAAGATCGAGGACAGTGCTCTCCAATTTATCCAAGAGCTCTATGACTGCAGGAGCTGGATCAGAAAAAGGTTTAGTGGTGGCGTGAGATGATGAGATGGATGCTCCTTTAGGTTGTACTTTTTTATTTACATGCTGGTCTGGAGTGGATAGAGTACCTGCATCAATAAAAGAAATTTCTTCGCTTTTCCCAAAGCGTAGTAAACGCATTTGGTCTAAAAAGGGTAAATCCATAGGAGGCTTCCCGCAAGCAATGTGCATTGTGGTTGTATTAGTGTCAAGCAAGCCAGCATTAACAGCTAAACAAGTGATTAAAAATCCAAGAAATAATTTCTTAGGCCTTGTGTATAATTGTGCAAATTTTAATGCAAGCCAATACCCCAAATTTACCTTTTTGTAATGAAGCATACACCATATAAAAAATAATTCAGCTTTTGTAATAACAGTGGTATCATTGTTTTTACCAGAATAATTAATGGCAAGGAAATGGTGAATGACCCTAAGTGCAACACTTTTAAACAAATGGGCTTCGAATTTACCAGGTTGAAAAACAATATCAGGCATTCCAGTCAATTCTCTGTAAACATCTTGAGCATGAAAATCATCAGGATAATCACATAACATGTTAATATACTCAAGTGTTTCGGAATATTCATCATAAATTAAGCCCAATGCAACAATAAAAGATGTAAAAGAGAAATATCGGTAATCGCCCAACATACGAAATTGAATGGTAAATGGTTTGGACAAACAAAAATTAGATCCCTCAATTTTAAATACAAAAGTGTTGTAAAATTCACGAATCAGAGCATCATAAACAAGATAATTATTCGTGAAAAATTTGCTCCAGCCAATATTATCTCTCAAGTCTAAGATTTCATCTTTCAAGCCAAGAAAATACAAAAGTTGCCTCATCAAAAGAACGAGCAGGTTCGATATTATGATGTGCAAGGAAATAATACCTGGCTGTGTCCTGTTGATCAATGAATTCTAAATTGCCTCCTGCTTTATATGCAGGTGGGGGAAATTGGGGTTTATCGTGAGCCATTCAAACACGTTTCTGTAGCCTAGAGGTTGCTGGCTCGTCATTCTCCTATGCACGGGGTACCATGGAGGGCCGAATTATGCACTCCTCATCGCTGCTTGTCTCACTACTTGTCTCTGGTAATTGGATCTGCCTAGACTTCTAAGTGATTGGTCCCTTACTTTTGCTTGTAGTGGCTTATGGAAGAGGCTTGGTGGAAGAGGCGTGAGAGGCTGGTGGGTGTTATACGTTGCCCTGTTCTTCAGTGGTGGGTGGATTATCGTTCGACGAAGCTGCAGTTCTGTGTTTTGCTGCTGTGGGTTGCTGATTGGCTAGAGGTAGTTCTTCTATGCTCATCATAGTGGTTGCGGATCTACCACGTCTTTGCTTTGTTGGCGCTTGGCTCTTTAATCGGACCATGATGGATATGCAATGGTGGCTTGCGAAGGGACTGGCGCAACGACGGCTAGTGGCTCCGGTGGTGGGCGAGGAAGATGATGCACGCGGTGCAAAGGAGGGCTTCGGATCTGGTGGTTCCAGACTGACTATATGCAAAAGGAGCTGACATGAGCGGCGAAGCGGCTGGATGCAGATCTAGGGTCTAGGGCAGAGCTGCAGGTGTGACGATGACGCGCTGCTTGTGGTTGGCACGACGGCATTGGAGCTTGGTTGGTGGCCGAATCGTGATCGGTGACTTCATGGTCTGTGAAGGTAAATTAAGATTTAGTAAATAAATTTATTATGAACAATGGTGGTCTGAACAACGGGTAAATGGGTAATAAAAAAAACACAGGTGAAAAGAAATTAAAACCCACTTGAAAATAAAGGCCCATAAATTGGAATATAACCTAGTAAACCTATGAAACCCAAAATATAACAAAAATAGCCTGCAATTAATTAAAATCAATCTAGGAACCAACTAATTTTCCATTGAAGCCACCATTAACTGCTTAATTCACATAAAAAAATAACATTATATTGTCTTAGCCATTAAATCCAATTTGCCGAAAAATTATTCAATGCGACCATCCTCGAAATTGCCGGTTAATTGCCACCATTACCTGTAAATTCAAAAATAAGTTAGATCAGGCACAAGAAAGAGATGATGAAGAATAAGGCAGTGAAATAAAATAAAATACTAAAATTTAAATCTAAACAGAAACATTTTAGCCTTGGGCAAGGCTAAATACCAAAAGCACCTTTCTTTAACGTCTTTGGCTAGACGTTGTTGCCTTCTAATTCTCCTCTGCAAGTGCTACCAATTGCATATTTTTTGTCCTTTGGGCTTAGAATCCTTCATAGAATGGTTTCAAATGATGTCCATTGACTTTGTAAATTTTCCCATTCTCCAGGCTTTTGATTTCTATAGCACCATGAACAAAAATATTAGTGATTACAAAAGGTTCAATCCACCTAGACCTTAATTTCCTTAGAAATAATTTCAAACATGAATGGAAAAGTAAGACTTTCTATCCAATTTGAAATTCCTTCCTAGAAATCATCTTGTCATGGAATTGCTTGGTTTTTTCTTTATAAATTTTAGAACTCTCATAAGCCTCATTCCTCAATTCTTCCAGTTCCTGCAACTCTAATTTCCTATGTTCCCCTGCTGCATCCAATGCCATATTATATTGCTTAAATGCCCAAAATGTTTTGTGCTCTAACTCCACAGGCAAGTGGCATGGCTTTCCATAGACTAATCGGTATGGAGATATACCGATAGGTGTTTTTATATGCTATCCTGTATGCCACAGAGCATCATCTAGCTTAGAACTCTAATCTTTTCTGGTTGGATTAACTATTTTTTTCCAAAATAGACTTGACTTCTCTGTTGGAAATTTCAGCTTGGCCACTGGTTTGTGGGTGATATGCAGTGGATAAATGGTGGTGTACACTATATTTCTTCAGCAGAGTGTCCATAATCTTATTGCAAAAATGAGTTCCCCTGTCACTTATAAGTACTCTTGGTGTTCCAAACCTACAAAAAATATTAGTTTTGACAAAATTGATAACTATTTTAGCGTCATCAGTTCTTGTGGCCTTAGCTTCAATCCACTTAGAAACATAGTCTATAGCAAGCAATATGTATGAATTGCCAAAGGAAGATGGAAATGGACCCATAAAATCAATGCCCCATATATGAAAAATTTCACAGGATAGTATGGATGTGAGTGGCATTTGATCCCTGTGTCCTAAACCACCCGTCCTTTGACAATTTTCACAAGACTTACAGAACAAAGAAGCATCACGAAATAAATTAGGCCAAAACAAACCACACTCCAATATTTTGTGGGCCGTTCTCTTCGGACCGAAATGACCTCCACAGGATTCTAAATGAAAGAATTGCAATATGGACTGCACTTTTTTTTCTAAAACGCATCGCCTAATTATTTGGTCAGAGCAATACTTCCACAAATATGGCTCATCCCATGCATAATATTTTGCATCTCTCCTCAATTTATCCTTATCAAATCTTGAAAAATCATATGGGACAACACCTGTAACTAGAAAATTAACTAAGTCAGCGTACCAAGGATTAAATGTACTGACTCTAAATAAATATTCATCAGGAAATTCATCTTTCAAAGGCAATGCTTCCTCATTAATTAGTAATCGACTAAGGTGATCTGCGACCAAGTTTTTAGAGCCTTTTTTATCTCTAATTTCAATGTCAAATTCCTGTAGTAGAAGTATCCATTGAATTAAAAGTGGTTTATCTTCCTTTTTCTTTAATAAATATCTCAATGTTGCACGGTCAGTAAAAACAATTACTTTAGTACCCAACAAATATTGACGAAATTTTTCTAAAGCAAAAACGATTGCTAAAAGTTCTTTTTTTGTGGTGGAATTATTTCTTTGGGCGCTATCCAGCGGTCTTGAAGTATAATAAATCACATGTGGATTTTTATTAATTATTTGCCCGAGGATAGCTCCCATAGCATGGTTACTGGCGTCGTACATAATCTCAAATGGGAAATTCCAATTGGGGGGTTGGATTATTGGTGCAGAAACAAGTTTTTCTTTCAGCTCATCGAATGCTTCTCTACAAGCCTGATCAAACTCAAATGCCACATCTGTTTGCAGTAACTTATACAAGGGTTGAGTGATTTTAGAGAAGTCTTTGATAAAATGCCTGTAAAAACCTGCATGTCCAAGGAAAGAACGGACTTTTTGCACACTCACGGGGTAAGGTAAGGCTTGAATAACATCTATTTTTGCTTTATTTACCTCAAGCCCCTTTACAGACACAATATGTCTAAAAATTAACCCTTGATCTACCATAAAGTAACACTTTTCATAGTCTAAAACCAAGTTAGACTCCAAACACCGTTTTAAAACTTTTATCAAGTTTGAGAGACATTCATGGAAAGAATTATCATAACCTGTAAAATCATCCATAAATACCTCTATGATGTTTTCCACATACTCTGAAAATATGCTCACCATGCACCTTTGGAAAGTTGTTGGAGCGTTGAAAAGCCCAACTGGCATTTTCGTATACGCAAGTGTGCCAAAAGGGCAAGTGAAGGTGGTCTCCTCTTGATCTTTTAGTGCAACCTGTATTTGGTAAAAAGCTGTATAACCATCCAAACAACAATAGTAAGATTTTCTAACAAGTCTTTCCAGCATTTGATCAATAAAAGGAAGTGGAAAATGATTTTTTCTAGTTGAAGCATTTAACTTCCTATAATCAATACAAATCCTCCACCCATTTTGAACTCGGGTGGGTATTAATTCACCATTTTCATTCTCTATCACTGTGACACCTGTCTTTTTCGATACAACCTAGACTGGGCTCACCCATTTACTGTCTAAAATGGGGTAGATGACCCCTGCATCTAGCATTTTTTAAATTTTTTTATTTACTACTTCCATTATTGGTGGATTCAAACGCCTCTGAGCTTCCCTACTAGGCTTGATATTTTCCTCCAGGTGGATCTTATTCATGCACATAGATGGGCTTATTCCCTTGATATCAGCAATGGTCCAACCTATCGCCTCTTTATATTCCTTTAAAGCTTGAATCAATAACGTTTCCTCTTTTGAATTCAATTTGCTAGAGATAATTACTGGAAGTGTCTTTTTCTCTCCCAAATATACATACTTCAAATGGCCTGGTAGCACCTTCAATTCAAATTTAGGTGCCTGCAAAACAGATGGTAAAAGCTTTTGATCAGCATTAGGCATTTCCAAAAGAGGGGGGGGGGGGGTCATTTACCATTGGCTTCAAGGCTTCTAATGCCAGCACTATTTCCTGCAAATCTTCCTCTAGACTCAGCTCTTCTTCAAGTGTACCAGGGCTATCCCTGCTGACATTTTCACTCAATGCTATCTGCAGTTTATCATCCCTACTTAACTTAAACACTTTTTGGGTTAATGGCTCAATTATATCAACATCACAAATAGAAGACACATCACATGGATATTTCATTGCATCATAAACATTAAATTGTACTATTTTACCATCAAATACCATAGTAAGTGTACCTATATGCACATCTATTTTGGTCCTAGCAGTTTTAAGGAAAGGTCTCCCTAATAAAATTTCAGATGATTCCAAAGATTTATCATTATCATCCATATCAATGACATAAAAATCAGCTGAAAAAATTAAACCATTAACTTGCACTAAAATATCTTCTAAAAATCCTTCGAGTTGAATTACTACTCCTGTTTTCTCTAAAGGTCCAGCATTTAAAGTTGAATAAATGGTCTTAGGCATGACATTGATTGATGCACCCAAATCACACATTGCCGTTTTAATGCTGAAATTACCAATTTTATAGGAAATGGCAAATATACCTTCATCTTTGCACTTTGGAGGCATTTTTCTCTGAAGTACAGTTGAAACATTTTCATCCATGACTACATTCTCATACCTAACCAATTTTTTCTTGTTAGTACATAATTCTTTGAGAAATTTTTCATGACGAGATATTTATTTAATAGCGTCAAGTAAGGGAATATTTACCTCTACCTCGCGAAAAGTATCAAAAATATCTTTCTCTTCCTTCTCCTTCTTGGATTTGGACAATCTTTCAGGAAATGGGGGTTGAATAACTAAAACTGGGGGCTGATCTGAATTTTCATCCTTAGTCTATTCTTTCTTCCCAATTTCTACCTCTTTTTTAGCTCCCTTTTTTCATTTTCTGTTCACCTTTCTTGGGCAAGGGTTGTTCCAGCTCTTTTCCACTTCTCAAAATAATTGCACTTGCATTTTGCTTGGGGTTATCAATTGTTTGAGAAGGCAGCCTCCCTTGGGATTCCAATCTGCTCACTGAAGTTGCCATTTGGGTCATTTATTTCTCTAAGTTTTGTATACTAACCTTCGTTTCCTGTTGAAGTTGTTGCATATTAGTTACCAAAGAGTGAACAATTTCATCAAGAGACAAACCTGATTTAGGAGCTGTTTGGACAGGCTGTTATGGTGGTCTTGGTTGTAATATTTCTGGTGCATTTTGCTGCCTTGCGCCATAGCTGAAGTTTGGATAGTCACGCCACCCTGGATTGTAGGTGTTGGAATACAGATCATACTTCCTGGGGGGCTGTCCACTATATCCACCTAAAGCATTCACTTGTTCTTGTGAATCATCTTGTAGAATGGGGCACATATCAGTTGGATGTCCAGTATATGCACAAATTCCACACATTATAGCTTGTGAAGATGCACCTGCAGCCATATTTTGTACAAGAACAGTTAGAGCATTAAGTTTATCTTTAATGAAAGAAGAATTCATCTCATATACTCTTTTTGGGGGGGTCTTGATATCTTCCAAATTGTTGGGAAGTGGCTACCATATTTTGTATTAACTCATGAGCTTGTGCTAGGTTTTTATTGTTGAGACTTTCCCTACTTGCTGCATCTATCATCCTCCTTTCCATGCTCAATATACCTTTATAAAAATATTGAATAAGGGACTGATCAGTAATGCTTTGTTGGTGACAGCTTGCACATAGTTTCTTAAATCTCTCTAATAATCGTGAAGTGACTCTATATCTTTTTGTCTTATTCCACTTTTTTTCCTTCGAATTACAGCAGCTCGGGAGGCTAGAAAAAATTTATCTAAGAACATTCTCACCATATCGGTCCATGTTGTGATTGTTCCTGATGGTAAAGTCAACAACTGTTCCTTTGCTGAACAACCAATGAAAATTGAAAGGCCCTCAATTTCACTTGTTCTTCAGTAACTCCTTGTGGCCTCATACCTGAACAAATCATATGAAATTCTTTCAAATGCTTGCGAGGATCTTCATTTTTTAAGCCATGAAAAGTAGGTAATAAATGAATCAGCCCCGATTTTAGTTCAAAAGCAGTGTGCAAAGCTGGATAAGTTATGCACAAGGGCAGCTGATTTAAAGGAGGTGCATTAAGCTCTCTTAAATTCTATCCTGCCATTTCTACTTCGTTAATATCAGCTGGGAATTCAAAAAAATCAGTCGCTACTTCATCTTCCAACGGTCTAAAGGATCTTGCAGCTTGTTCCTTTTTCTGTTGAGTTTTCTTCCTCAATCTCCAGGCTATTTTCTCAATTTCTGTATCAAACAATAATTCTCTTGGAATTTCAAACCTGGTCATCAATAAAATTAAATCAAATTAGGCTAGTCCCTAGCAACGGGACCAAAATTTGATGGGTGTTGAAGCCACCAGAGATAAATCCTAACTTTTTCTAACTAATTAAATTGCAAATAGGGCTAGAAAAGGTCGAATCCACGAAAACTAGTATCAATTTAACTTGCAATAACCAGAATTTGAAGAAAGAAAAATAAATGGGGGATTTTAATAAGTAAAGATTTAAAAATATTGAATTAAAATAATAAACTAAAATTATAGAAAATTAATTAAAATGAAATCAATTAACAAGAAATTTCAGTTAAAGGTATTCGCGGCTCAAGATTCAACTTACTGATTATAGATAAACAAATAGCTTTAAAATCATGCAATGAATTGGTTATAGCTGTCGACTTAGAGCTCCCGACCAATCTTTTCGTATTAATAGGCTAATCAAGTAAGACTACAATTAACCTCTAACCAATAAACAGTCTTCTCTTATCGCCAGAATTTAATTTATTGACAGTTTTATGAACTAGAAAGACCCAACCTAAGTTAACCAATTTCTTATTGAGACTGATTTAAACCAAATCATGCATTTGCTTAATTCAATAACCCTTCCCAGTGTTGCTATACTAATTGCCACTTAATATTGATTTTACCAAATAATTACGGATTTGATAATCTCAAATAGCAATATGCTATTTAATTAAATGCACAACTAGCTCTTATTGCACATAGAATAAATAACAATAGATATGGGGTTTCCCTAAATCACAGTAAATAACATGACCTTGCACAATAATTAAAGAGAAAAATAGAGTAGAACAATCTCGCAGCATATGAAGAACCGTGGTTTTGAATTAACCTTTAACCAGAATAAATAAATTTAGCCACACATCATCAAAGTAAAAAAATAAACTAAAATTAAATTAAGAAATAAAACTTCCTATTACAGCCTTAGGAAAAATGCAGATGAAGAAAATAAAAGAGATGATATTATTCACTTTTTTTCTAGCTATAAAAGAGTAAAACCTAGATAAGTTAGGAATGTGGTTAATTCCTATCCAAACTTTGAAAATAAATTAAAAATATTAAATGTAATAATATCCTGCTAAAACACTATCTTTTATCTCCTAAAATAAAGCCTAATTATCCCTAAAAAGTCTGATGAAGTCCAGCTGGAGGCTAGGGCTTCCTTGTGCTTAAAATCTTCTAAACTAGAACTCTGCTTGTAACACCCCGAAATGTACCCTAGAAGGATTTGTATAACTCTACGGATTTTGGTAGTCGAAACAGTATGGTTAGATGGTCGGAGTGATTAAGTAGGAGGAAAAGATGTGATTAGAATCAAGAAAAAGTGAGTCAAGGGTATTTTGGTCATTTTGCAAAAATGGATTTAATTGAATCGAATAAATAACTACGAGGGCTAATTTATGAAAATTGAGTAATATTAGACAGAATATATGTGAAATGGGGTGTCAGGTGTGCCGAAAGGACGAATTCAGTATTAGTGCAAAAGTTTCGGCAAGTGCGGCCAATTGTAAATTTGTAAGGTATTAATTTAGGATTTAATTGAAGGGAGTAAGATTTAATTGTGGGTCAATGTAGGAATGACATCTATGTAGTGGGCCAAGGAAAGATTAAAGAAGAGCTAAAGGACCAAAACAATAATTGTTATAAAAATCTAGTGAGGGCTAATAAGAAAAGGACATGTGGCATTGAGATAAGTTTGACTTTATTAAGGAAGAGAGAGAGTGCAGATTTCTGCACTTTCCCCTCTCCTCCCTCACGTTGTTCCCCCTTTCTCTTCTTCTCTCCTTCCTCTTCTTCACCTCACGCCATTCTCTTTCTTTCTTAGTAAGCCCAAGTTGTAGATAAAGGAATTTACAAGCTCAAGTGTTCTTTTAAGAGAGTAGAGATAGAAGGGTAAGTTATAAATTTTGATTTCTGCAATTCCTCTTTGTTAAATTAGAAATCTTAAGTAGTATTCTATGTTTTGATGAGGAAATTGGAGTGATAAAACTAAAGAGGGAGTATGGAAGCAAGAAGTGCCACTATTGAAGCTATTGGAGCAAAGGAGTTTAAGGTTTGGGAACTTTTTATTTATGTATGATTTTGATTATATTCATGAGTTGTTTAAGTAATTTGAATGTGTTGATGATGATCTTTGATGATGGTAGTGAGTGTTGGCTCAAATGACTCATTGTTGCATGTGAATAAGTATGCATAGGTATGACTTAAGATCTAAGTTAAATACTCATGAAAGATGTTATATGAAATGAACTTGCTTAATGATATATATATATGTATTTATGGGATATGAGTAGTGAATGTGTGATTGAAATAATTGCCTAACAATATTATATGATGCGTGCATTGATAAAAATGTTAATAGAATGTATTAGTATGCAAGATATCTATGATGCTATTATGGTTCAGGTGGATCTTTGAGTGGTAATATATTTTGATAATGGTAAATGTGCTTTAATGCTTTTAGTTTATGAATTCCTCTTTTTAATGGAGGCCATAATGCGACAAACCGGGTAAGTAAGTATTTATATAAATGCTCCAATAGTTGGTATGAATGGTATGATAAAGTGTTTGTAGAATAATATTCTGGGTTCTGGACATGGCACGGTGACAACCATTTTGGTTGTGACCGTGAGGTGTCCAGACTTTTGCTTCTGTTTGGTTTCTTTGGTATGTCACGGTGACAACCATGTTGGTTGTGACCGTGAGGTACTCAAAGTTTGCTTTCTGCCAAGAGTTCTGGTATGTCACGGTGACAACCAATCTGGTTGCGACCGTGACCTACCCTATTTTTGTAAAAAGTGTTTAATTGTTAAAAGTAAAAATTTGAATGTTAAGTGAATGGTTGGCTGATAATGTTTCATATTTGATTCAGATAAATTTTAGAATATTGAATAATGCTCAAGCATGTTGATGGAATTATATTGTATGCTTTGTAAGATGAATATTATGATGCTTGGTTGATATTATGAATTTCTTTTGATGTCTATTATACTCTGGATTAAGTATGATGATATTCATATACTGTCTGATATGACACATGATTTGAATGATGCATGACCTGCGAGAGTCAGTCTAGTGGATAGTTAGGCATGCCTAATAGAGTCTTTGTAGCTGCAGCGCCCTTTGAACGATTTGGACCCTGATCAGGTCCCACGACTGGTTCCTCGCGAACCCTTTGATATGAAATGTTTTTGGAATGTGGAAAAAGATGATGTTGCTTTTTGACTAGTACCTGTATGGTACATTATATTATATGTTCCCTCTGAGGTTTACCCGGTCAGAGATCGGGCTATATGTTCCCTCATGAGGTCTCCTCCTCAGTACTCGTTATCCACTATTATGAGTCAGCAGGTACTTTGATGGTTTGTTTTATTCTGTTTTGAAATGGTCATCAGAATGTGACATCTGAATGAGCAAGAATCAGTTTATATGTCTATGAATATGACTACGGCCTTCAGAAGATAAATCTGTATTTAGTAAACATGACTTTTCAGTTAACATGATTATCCGTACTTGGCATGTGATGTGTTATTAATTTCTGAATGCTTTGAAATGATTCGATTGATGTATTTATGTATATGAGTTAAGCATGGTTTTATTGTGTATAAGCATGTGAATCAGATTGGTTGTGAGGGTAAGTATATAAGATATAATCGTACTTTCTGCATGGTTTTGATATGAATGTGAAGTGATGTGATTATGCCTTCAGTCTCCGTTATTGGAGTGTTCACAGCATGATATGCTATGTATTAGAGTTGTGCAACAGAAGGGTGGTGTTTTGGATGATTTTCTTGGGTATGTGGCTCAGCATGATAACACTGGTGTCGTGTTTTGGGTTATGACTGTTTTGGCCCATTCCTGATATATGTATATGATTATATGTGTGAGTTTCCGAATGAATGCCTTTATTATGCAAGTCTGTTTAGATAGATGTTTTGAATATTCGCAATTGCCATTTGAATGTATTTTGCCTTGACGACCATTGTGAATGGCTGTCCATATTATTATGTTTGTTTTCCCCACTAAGCGTTATCGCTTAGCACGGATTTCTTTTACGTGCAGGTGGCAGGTTTGCTTCTGTTCGAGTTACGCTTCTGCAGGGTCGGCCACATAGGAGTTAGAAGTGATGTATTTTGTTTAATTTCTGTAGCCTGGATTTTGTAATTCTGTAAAATATGTATATGTAATAATATGTAAAGATACTTATATAATATTCTGGGCCATGTAAATATTTGTATAGCTTTGTTTGGAGAATAACTTCTATTGTATGCTTGTAAGTCTTCACAAATGTATGCTTTTGCTTAGTGTATGCGCGTTTGCGAAGTATGCATGTCCAAATCTACTCCTCAAGTTTTAAATTCTTCCGTATTTTAGTATGCTTTGTCTCGCTTCAGTCCGGTAACACACCTACTCGTACGGCCTCCTACTCCATTGCGGGTGGGTTCGTCCACGTATGAGTTGGGGTGTTACACTGCTGCTCGTCTTGGTCATTAGCCTTAGGCAAGGGAACTGCTTACCCTTGCCTCTTAACCTTAGGCAATGCTAACTCTAGATTCAGTTCTTTGCTTTCAAACTTCCTTGAATTTTAATGGTTGCTCCAAATCAGCTTAAATTTGTTACAATTTACTCACTTTTTACCAATTTGACCCTACAATGATCAAAATCACAAAACAAGTAAAAAATACTAATATAAGCTAAAATTAAGTGCATAAAAGTGAGCAAAAATCAATAATTAGCATGTAGTTTTAACCACTCATCAGAGATAGTGAGTGAAAACTTTAACTTATGCCTAAATTAAATATAATCATTGATAGATATGCATGCTTATAAGGGATAGTGATTGCAGGTACTAGTGATGACACCGCATTGGTGTATAGTGTAGTGATTCGATACCTGTTTGATATCTAGTGTATTGAGACCCTCGTGTCTTTAAAGATTGATACTGTTTATTCAGTATCCAGTGTTTGATACAATTTTAGGTATCTAGTATTCCCGTTATCCACTTGAATGAAAATTCAAGCATTTAAAAGGACTTTTAATGTGACTAAAGCTATAAAAGCATGTTAATAAAGTGATTTTAAACTAGTAGATTGATAATATGCATGCATTCAATTTACAATTTTTTATATTATTGATATCATGTTATATATATGTTAACCTGATTATATGTACATGATTATATGCAATGTAATAAAACAAGTAGAATTATGTGGTTCTGATTTCAAAAATTATTAGGATACGTAGGAAATTTGAAAATTTATTCCAAGTCTGAATCAAAGTATTGGAAACTAATAGTGTATTTAAACTTTAGTTAAGCAATAAGTGAATGTGTTTGAACTAAATCATAAAGAATAAATAGGTGTATAGAGTTTAAGTAGCAATGTGAATAAAATCGGATATGAGTTTTCACTTGACTATCCTTTTGTAAATGATAATATGCAATAATTAGTGATAATAATTTGATATGAATATATAATTATAAGTTAAACTATTTGAATGATGAATTTGGTAAGCAAGTGAAAGATAAAAAGATAGATAATGTTGATTAGACATTATATTATTATCTGAACTAACAAAATGGCTTTATAATAAGTATTTGAATTTATCACATGATAGTTATGAGTTAGCATAGCACATCTAGTTCTTCCTAGGGTATGTGGGGGTGTTACACTATGTAATAACGTATTCCCGAAGGATACTTTGAAATTAATGGCGAAATTGAATCGAATACCTCACTATAATGAAATGACCAATATTGGAGGAAAATGCCACTAATGAGTTAGGATTAAAGGACCAATGTCTTAATTCCCCTTAGATGGGTTGGAGGCCCAATTCGCTTAAATAATGGACCAATGTCCAATAACCATAAATAAAATAACTAAAGCCCATTTTCTTCAAGCACGTAACTTAGGATCACAAAATAAAATAAATTAGAATCACTCATGTAGAATAAGATGAATGCCCGCATTCACTACTTTTATGCATTATGACTTAAAAGGAGAATGATAAATGTTGAAACCACAAAGAATGATAAAATATTAATTGTTAGGTAGAAATAAAATTGAGATTTCCAAATATCGAATCTTTTGAGTTTTAATATCCTACCTAACCCACCGAATGGCGAGTCGACTCCATTAAAACCACCTCATAGAAGAAAATGTTTCCATAGTTGAAAATGTATGAGGGCTGACTTTAATTAAGCTATTTATTTAGTTAGTTGAGATTATCAAGCTACCATAATATCTCAATGAATTAAGAAAGTAGCTTACTTGAAGGTAAATAATTTTGTTGCCTTATGTTAATCTATAATAAATTTGTCGATTGACCAATTAATAGGGAAAACTATATTAATTATATTGATTGGCATGGTAGTGAGGATAGCAAAAAGCTATTAATCAATAGGTCAATAAGAGAGATGAAATATGATTCACACGCGTGCGTCTAAACTGTTAGATTAAATGAATATATGCAATTCGACGTTTCATATGTGCGCATATAACCGTACAACTACTTTCAATAAGAATAAAATATGTAACTTATTTTTTATTAAAAATAAAAAATATACAATGTATAACTCATAAGAGCAATTATATTTAAATTATATAAAAAGTTATCAAACAACATATAATATAAGCATATCATGATAAACAAACAAATCATAAAATGAGTTGGATTATACATGTCACATAATAGATCAAATCACTTTTTAGATATAACGAATTCAATCATTAATAGGTCTAATTGGGTTTAGCTTGCATATTTATGTAGTGGTTGGATTCGGTTCATGCGTTTCATGCATTTGAGTCAAAATTTGCCCAAAAATTAACTCTTATCTCAATGCCATACATATTATTTTATTTGTTTTAACTGTTTATTAAATTATTTTTATTTTTTATTTGTATTTGAAAAAAGAAGAAGAAAAAAATCCAGAAATATCGCCCAAAAGAAAAAGGAATCGAAGAGTACCAAAAGAAATGATCATGAAGGAGAAAATCCTTGTTAGATAAGAAGTCAGCAGCAAAATTCACGTCCTTGTAAACATGGTAGACCTTAACATGATCCCAATCTCTATTTAAAAGATCTCTAATCCACATAAGAATAGTATTATAAGCCTAAAAATAGCCTGATTTTTTCGCTTGGCTGCTCTGAGTTGCTTTGACTGCATTCTGCAGATTCTTGGCATTGCAGGAGGGTTTTAGTTCTTTTGCTCTAGCCTTGGACCTGGTTGGCATTTTTGTATGAGACAAGTTTTTATTAGTTTGTAGTTTTTTAGATAATCAGGGAAATTTTAGTTGTTATGATTTTGTGGCTTGAGTTTTTTTTGATAATTTGGTTCTTAATGCAAAGGTTATAGGTCGGTGTTGTGGGGGTGTTTAGCGATAGCTCATAGGCTGGGTTTGTGTTTCCTATTGGTTGTTATTTTTTGTTGGGAAGCTGTGCTTAGTGTGCTTTCTGGGTATATGTTCCTGGCACATTTTGGTCCTGCTCTGTTATTTGTTATCAATATAATTCTTTGGCTTATAAAAATAAAAAAATAAAAAAAGTGTTATCTTTCAGGATTTTAACAACACTATTGTTATCATTCAAGATTTAGCCAATATCTATTCTAAGCTTTCTAAAGGCTAAAAAACACACAACATTACTATGCATGGAACGCATTTCCTCCCATATTAAATGAATTTGTAATTGTCCAATATTTTAATTTGAAAGACTAATTACTAATAAAGTATAATAGGTTGGAGGGTAATTCAAAGTATTCCAAAATTATAAATATTGAAACATCAACCGTCCAAAGTTGTTTGAAATACACTGAAGAAGAAAAAGGGAACGTAATATTAAGTATGATCCAAGCATAATTGAAAATAGATAATTATGCCACCCCATATTAATTAATGTATAAAAAGTTAATTTTGGCTCAAAACACTATTTATAGGTTTTGATGTATTAACAAAACATTTGCACTTAATCAAATTGGGCTTTTCTTTAGCTTGAATAATGCAGGTCCAAGTTTCAGGTGCTGATGCAGAGTGTTCTATCAAGTACAAAACAGACGGGTTTGTGTTCTACATCTATCAGAACAGACCTGCAGTAATAAAGGTTTATTAGGAAATAAAACTTGTAAAATCATTCTTGAGGAATCCACACACTCACAGCACGTTTATTACATTATTTTTTGCATTTAGAATATTTTCAAATCACATGATTACCTAAAATAAAATTATCTCTTTCCTAAAAAGATAAAAATCCATAATTATAGCTTTTAAGAATGGAAAGAAAGTCCTTTAATTGAATTTGATTTTTTGTATTTTAGGAAACACAAAATCTAAAGAAATATCTCTCAATCACGTCTTCATTAACTAAAGAAACACAAAAACAGAAATTTCATTCAAACATAGAAACTTTTTTAAAATAATATTCACACCTAACAGCTTTGTTTTTCAACTATAAAAAGAAGTGTTTTTGGTGTGTTCAATAAGAGGGTGAAAAACATTTTTGTTCTAAATTGAGTTTTATCTTGTAAGTTTTTCATTCCTTCTTGTGCATTCATGATCACATCTCCTTAATATGATTATAGTTTCAATTGTAATCATGTTAGTGAGGCTATTCAAATTTGTGAGATAATTTGTGAGGTTAGGTTGCTAGAACCTAGGAAAATAAACTAGCAAGTGTTTTAGTTCTTTTACTTGGGTAAAAGGGCTAAGTGTTTTGATCATTTTACTTTGGAAAAATGATTAAGTATTTTAGAGTTTTCACTTGGGAAGAAAAAGTTGGAATAGCTATTTGTAACAGGCTTTTGACTCTTGCCCATAAATAGAGTCACATTAGAAAGAGAGAAATTCTTAAGACGGATTGTCTTAAGGAGAGGATGTAGGCAATGGCCGAACCTCTATAAATCGTGATGTTAAACTTCTCTATCCCTTACTCTCTTTTTATTTTGTGCTCTATAATTTCCATGCTTATATTATCTATTTTGTCTCTGTTCTATATTCTATAGAACAGTGTCAGAAAATCACTTGTGTTCTGAAAAAAAGGGGATGAACTTGATTTTTCTATATTAATTAATCTAATAAAAGTTTGATTTTTTTCTCATAAATAATTTCATCCATATGTGTTGTTTATAATGGTAAAATATGATTAAAAAAATTATATTAAGTAAATTGCATAAATTGGATTTGTTATAATGATGATAATTTGTATATCAATTGTCTATGTTTTAATATATCCATATCAGAAAAAATTATGAAATGATCTATTCACCCCCCTTTAGATCATATATTTGGGACTCACATTTGGTATCAGATCAGGTCTCATATTTTTGTTTTATAGGTTTAACAACCTAGAGAGATCCAAAGATGGCTGGAACAAATCGTTTGAACACAACTTTTACCGAAGGACAATCATCAACACGTCCTCCTTTGTTTTGCGGACAAAACTTTTCATTTTGGAAAACCAGGATGAGACACTTCATCCAAATGCAAGACATGGAGAGTTAAAAGATGGTGACAAATGGATTCCATCCACCAACAAAAGTTGAGAATGGAACTGAAGTTCTTAAGGTAGAAAATGAGTATTCAAAAACTGATATTTTAAACATTCAAAGAAATTCTAAAGCTATGAGTTTATTATATTGTTCTTTTGATGTTAATGAGTTCAATAGAATTTCAGCTTGTGATACGACCAAAGAAATCTGGGATAAATTGGTGGCAACCTATGAGGGAACTAATCAAGTGAAAGATTCTCGTTTGCATGTTTTAATGTGTGATTATGAATCATTCAAAATGAAATCTAATGAAATAATTTCTGAAATGAGTGACAGGTTTGTCAAGATAACAGGATCCATGAAAGGTCTTGGAAAGATTGTAAGTGAAGAAGAGCAAATTAAAAAATTGATCAGATCACTGAACTCAAACTAGCGTGAAAAAGTGGCTGTCTTGCTAGACAGAGATTTGCGTAATTTTTCATATGATGATCTTATAGGATCCTTACTATCTTATGAACTTGTGATGCAAAATCAGGGAAATGAGGAGAAGTAGAAAGGAATTGCTCTAGCTGCTGATTCAAACGAGAATACCTCAGATGAAGAATTTGCTATGATCACTCAAAATTTTCAAAAATTTGATAGAAAGGAAATGAAATGTGGAAGATTTCAAAAGAAGGTACGTAATAATAATAAAGCTGAAAATTCTCAACATAACTTTGGAGAACCAGTATGCTACCACTGCAATAAGCCGGGACATATCAAAACCAAATGTCCTCTTCTGAAAAAGAAGGACAGGAAGCCAAATAAGAAAGCAATGATGGCAACGTGGAGCAACAGTGATGACTGTAGTGAAGATTCAAAATCAGATCAAAATACGAAGGATGCTAGTTTGATGGCTATGTCTGATGAAGAAATTAAACATGGTGCTGTATTGGTGAATCAGGAGGAAACTGAAAATGAAGTAAGTGATTTTGACCTAAATCTAGTAGAGCTAAATGAAATCTTTGAGGAGTTTTGCACAAAATATGATAACGTAAAGAAAAGAAACTGTGAAATTGTGGTGAGTTATCAAACACTGTTTAAGGATTATAAAAATTTAGAGGAGTCACATAAAAATTTGAAAATAAATGTGGAAAAGTTATTAAGAAATTCTCAAGAAGATCGAAAAAAATATCTGGAGTTAATTGAAGATTGGAATGATCTAGAAAATGAGTTTAACATGAAATCATGTTTTTTATGTAGAGCTTGAGATGGTTGTTGATGAATTGAAAACGGATATTGAAAAATTAAAAAGAAAAAATGAAGAACTGATGGAATCTTCAATTGATGATTTAAAGGAGGAAATTGAAAATCTAAGAGGAGAAAAAGAAGAATTAAGAAAGTCTACTTCTAAGGAAATTGTTGATCTAAATATCATGATTGAAAAATTAAGAAGGGAAAATGAAGCATTTAAGGAATCCACTAAAGCTAATGAAATTGGTGACCAAGTTGAGAAAACCATGTGGGCTGAACGGGTAACTACGTCCAAAGTATCATGTACCTTCTGTAGAAAAAGTGGTCATATTACTAATAATTGTTATCACAAGAAGAAGGGGAAAGAAAAGAATTATGAAGTTGAAAGTAAAAATTTTGCTGTGAAAACTAACCATCAAGGACCCAAAATTAATTGGGTACCTAAAAAGAAATTATTATCTTGCAGGTTTGTCTAAATAGCAACATGAATAACAAATGGTATCTAGACAGTGGTTGCTCAAGACATATGACATGGGACAAAAAGATGTTTGCTGAACTCTCCATGAAAAATGGAGGGACTGTCAGTTTTGGTGACAAAAACAAAGGCAAAATCATTGGTGTTGGAACCGTTGGAACCAACCCACGTATCAAGGATGTTTCACTAGTGAAGGGAGTGAAATATAATCTCCTTAGTGTAAGCCAATTATGTGACAAAAATAACAGAGTTATCTTTGAAATAAAGGACTGCAAAGTTGAGGATGCAAAATCAAGTAATACTATCCTTACTGGTTATAGAACTGGGAATATTTATCAAGTAATTTTGGATGAAAATGAAAATAATAACTCAACTTGTTTAATGTCAAAAGATGATCAAAATTGGATATTTATCAAGTAATTTTGGATGAAAATGAAAATAATAACTCAACTTGTTTAATGTCAAAAGATGATCAAAATTGGATATGGCATAAAAGACTAGGTCATGCAAGTTTACATGCTATTGAAAAATTATCTAAAAATGACTTAGTTATTGGCTTGCCTAAAATCAAATTTGATAAGAAATATATTTGTGAGGCATGTCAACTTGGTAAACAGACTAGAAATTCGTTTAAATCCAAGAAAGAAATGTCAACTAAAAAATGTTTAGAAATGTTACATATGGATTTATTTGGACCAATTTCACTATCTAGTCTAAAAGGTAAAAGTTATGTATTTGTGATTGTTGATGATTACTCACTTTCACATGGACAATTTTTCTTGCACATAAATATGAGACGTTTGAGGCATTCAAAAAGTTGGCAAAGAAAATACAGAATGAAAAGGGATATCATATTGTCAAAATTCGGAGTGATAATGGAGGAGAATTTGTGAACAAAGAATTTTATGACTTCTGTTCAAAGGAAGGAATTGAACACAACTTCTCAGCACCAAGAACTCCACAACAGAATGGAGTAGTGGACTGGAAAAACAGAACATTGCAGGAGATGGCACGAACCATGATGAATGAAAATAGCTTGCCTAAAAATTTCTAGGCTGAAGCAGTAAATACAGCAAGTTATATCATCAACAGAGTCTTGATTAGAGCAATTTTGAACAAAACTCCATATGAGCTTTGGAAAGGAAGGAAGCCAAACATCAATTATTTTCATACATTTGGCAGTAAGTGTTTTATATTGAATGATAAAAATAATCTAGGGAAATTTGAAGCTAAATCTGATATAGGAATTTTCTTAGGATATTCACTTAAAAGCAAAGCATACAGAATTTATAATAAAAGAACACAAATGGTTGAATAATCAATCAATGTCAAATTTGATGAAACTGATGTCTACACTGGAGAAAGGTGTATTTCTGATGATGATACAGGTGACAAGAATGAAGAAACTAAAGGAGAAGAATAAACAGATCAAAACAGAACAAATGAAATAACAAAAGAAACAAATTATGAGGAACCAGAATAGAATCTTGATCCACCTAAGGAGTGGGATGTCCATAGGAATCACTCAAAAGAAGATCTGCTAAGCAGCCCATCAACTAAGATGATGACCAGAAGACAACTAAGAGAATTCTGCAGTAACGTGGCTTTTATTTCTCAAATTGAACCAAAAAATATTCAAGAAGCTCAATATGATAACAACTGGTTACTTGCAATGCAAGAAGAATTGAATCAATTCGAAAGAAATAAGGTATGGTCTCTTGTTCCAAAATCGAAAAATTATTCAATCATTGGGACAAAATGGGTCTTCAGGAATAAGCTGGATGAGCAAGGAAATGTGACAAGAAATAAAGAAAGGCTTGTGCCTCAAGGGTACAATCAAGAAGAAGGTATTGATTTTGATGAAACATTTGCACCTGTAGCACGTTTAGAAGCTATTCGTATTTTATGTGCATTTGCATGTTTTAAGAAAATTAAGCTTTATCAAATGGATGTCAAAAGTGCATTCCTAAATGGATACCTTAATGAGGAAGTATATGTTGCACAACCACCTGGTTTTGAAAACATTGAATTTCCAAATCATGTTTATAAACTGATAAAAGCATTGTATGGTTTAAAACAAGCTCCAAGAGCTTGGTATGAAAGACTTTCAAGCTTTTTAATACAACATGGTTTCGCTAGAGGAAAAGTTGATATTACATTGTTTATAAAGCATAAAGAAACTGACATCATGCTTGTGCAAATATATGTGGATGATATTGTATTTGGTGCTACTAACATCTCAATGTGCAAGGAATTTGAAAAATTAATGAAAGATGAATTTGAGATGAGTATGATGGGAGAATTGACCTTCTTTTTGGGACAGCAAATTAATCAAAATAAAGATGGAATCTTTATTAGCCAAGTTAAATACACAAAAGAATTATTGAAGAAATTCAAAATGATGGAAGCGAAGATTGTAAGTACACCAATGAGTCGATCAATTAAGCTTAATCCGGATGAGAAAGGTAAAAATGTGGATCAAAAGCTTTACAGAGGAATGATTGGTTCACTACTGTATTTAACTACCAATAGACCTGATATGCACTTTAGTGTATGTCTATGTGCTCAATTTCAGTCAAATCCAAAGGAGTCTCATCTATCAGCAGTAAAACGAATTCTAAGATACCTATTGGGAACTCAAAATATTGGTTTATGGTATTTTAAAAATTCAAGTTTTGATCTTGTTGGTTTTTTAGATGCTGACTTTGCAGGTTGCAGAATTGAGAGAAAAAACACTTCTGGAACATGTCAATTATTAGGACAATCTCTCATTACATGGTCTAGCAGAAAACAACACTTTGTTGCCCTGTCAACTGCAGAAGCATAATATATAGCTGCTGGAAGTTGTACTGCACAAATTCTTTGGATCAAACAACAGTTGATTGATTATGGTTTTGAGCTTAAGGAAATACCCATTTATTGTGACAACACCAGTGCCATAAATCTCACAAAAAATCCAGTAATGCACTCAAGAACAAAACATATTGAAATAAGACATCATTTCATACGTGATCATGTTCATAAAGGAGATATTACATTGGATTATATGTCAACTGAACACCAATTAGCCGATATCTTCACCAAATCATTGAAGGAAGAACAATTTTACAAACTAAGAAGAGAATTGGGCATGGGTATGCTAGAAAATTCATCCTAAAAGGTAATTTTATTTTTAAGTAATTTCAGTTTATTTTATGCTTGCGTGTTCTATATTTATGTTCTATATGCGTGTGATATGTTCTAATGCTTTTCACAGATTAGTCGTGCTCTACTTTTCTTGTTAATATCAGTTATGGAGATTTTTTTTATTTTATTCCTATTATGAGTGCTATTTTAATGGAGATGTTTTCGATTTTAAAAAGGGAATTTATTGTCTTTTTCTATATAATCCACTTTCCTCTTTAAAATAAACTTCTCGTTTTCTCTTAAAAAGAAAAACAAAAACTCCTTTTTCAAACTTTAAAAGTACAACTTTTCACCTACCCTCTTTATTGGTTCAGTTCTTTCTATAAAGGATTTAAAAAATCTGATTTTTACACTCTTCTTCATCCACTCTCTACCATCCTTTTCCCCAAAATTGCAAACCATGGAAAGAGTAAAATCATCGGCAAACAAAAAACCCTCATCTCCATCGCACGAACCGATTACATCCTCTGCTACAGACTCGTTGCAAACTGAACAAGAGCACTCTCCACCACCACGAAAAATATCAACATTAACAATCAAGGAGATTCGCGAATTTCTCATCCCTAAATCTGTCGATTGGGAAGCACTGCAAAACAATACCCCATCGGTGGCAACTTAGCTTGAACGACTCTAATGGAGAGGTATTTTAACTCATGAGTCAGAAATATATCCCTCCCTTGTTAAAGATTTTTTTCAAACTAGGAAAATGCTAGATGATGAATCAATGGCTGTTAAGATAGAAGGGCAGTATAACCATAGCTCTATTCTTTAATATGCGGAATGATGGATTCAAAATAACCAAGAACACTAGGCTAACTGAAATTGGGGGATTTAATAAAGTTGAGTTTTTGAGTGAAACAGCTGATATGGATCAACACTCTAGAAAGGATAAAACCCCTCCATCAACCAATATGAACTTAGAGTTTAGAATTCTTCACAAATTTTTGGTTGAGATCTTAGTGCCTAGAGCTGGTAGCGTAGATCATGTTACAGACACTGATTTAGGCATCATGTGGCATGTTTATAGAGGATATTCTATTAATTTGCTTTATCTAATTTAAGTGCAAATGTTTTGTTAGTACATCAAAACCTATAAATAGTCTTTTGAGCCAACATTCTCCCCCTTTTTGATGATGACAAAACATTAATTTATTTTGAGCTAGTGCTCCCCCTGTTTAATTAGAGAAAAAACTCCCCCTAAATATATGCACTTAAAACTATCTATTTATCTCCTTGCATAATTATTTTATGCCACAACCTATGATAAGTTTAGCCTTGTTTCGAAAGGTACTGCAGTTATTAAAAGAATTCTACATATGTATTTCTTAATTCTCCAAACTCTAATTCTTCTTATGCTTTTTCATATACTTTCTTTAGGTACCCAATCCTAAGCATAATTTAGGTTCAATGCATCAAGATATATTATTCCATTCAGCATATTTTATTTAACCTGTAGCATTTTGTCATGACTCTTATGCATATAGAGAATCCATCTTCATGAAGCTTTAAAAATAATTTAGTTACAAGGGAATTTAAATTCAAGATAAAAAAAATCCTATATGAAAATCAGGTCAAGCATTATTTTTAATCATCAAATGTGCATTTCATTAACAAATCTGCACAAATCAATTTTTGCATTAATTCCCAAAATCAATTTTCTACCTGTATAATATTCAGTTAACAAAATTTTTGCATACACATTCAGTCCAAATAATCAAAACATATTAAATGTTGCAACGATTTAAAATATCAGCCCTTTTTTGAAACATCAGCAGCAATATGTTATCACATGGTCAAAATATCATATGATCAAGATAAACCATCAGCACAAAGATAATCATTCTTCATCAAAATATATATTTAAACTATCAGCACAAAGATAATCATTCTGCCGTCGAGCTGTAGTGTTATCAAACTGTGGCTCGTTCACAATCATTCTGCTAACCACCTCCGGGCCTGCACGATATGTGATTACTGTCGTCAAGCTCTAGTGTTATCCAACTGTGGCTCATTCACAATCATTCTGTTGACCACCTCCGGGCCTGCATAGCATGTGATTGTTGTCGTCAAGTTGTAGTGTTATCCAACTATGGCTCGTTTGCAATCATTTTGCTTACCACCTAGAAGACTTTATTAATTCATTGCAGATCGATTCATTTTAAAACGGAAATCTAATATACATTTTCTTTATGCTATCATTTCTTTCGAACTTTCTTACTTATTATGTTATTAAACATTTTGAAAGTGCAAGTAAAATGTTAGCAATAGTGTAAATTTACAAGATGAAACATAAATTTAACACAATGTAAGTTCACTAATAAAATGCAAATTTTGTACAACAAATATACAAGTATAATAACATAAAATCCCTGAATACACTAAAGAGGGCAGTAATCTGAGGGCTCCTCTGGGTCCTCCTCATCATTTGATACATGTACCGGCTGATCACGAGATGAAGATGCGGATGGCCTGGCTCTGGAGGCAGAAGGCAATCTGTGAGGTGCTAAGGGCCTAGCCCCTATAGCTAGGCGCGGAGGGACAACGACTGGTGCGGATGCTGGTCGTCCTATCGCTGGGGTGGCCTGCTGGAATTGAACCTAGGCATACCCATCCAAGAAAGGCTAAGTACAAACCCCGATGTACTCTAAGGTGTCTTTGACTACACCGCCAAGCTCCATGAAGGCCCTCGACAGTCTCATGGTCTAATCTCTGGCCGCATCTCTAATTTTCGTGAGCTTGGTGTCCATCTGCTCCCTGAACTCCCAGATGGATGTAGATATGGCCAGCATGGCACCCTCCAAAATCTCTATCCAGAATCTAAGGGCGGTGACAGACTCGTTAACCATCTAGATAGCCACATCCACCATCTGAGCTGCGGCATCCTCGGAGGCACCCAAACTATGCCTCAACTCCTCAATGAGCCTCCCCTGGTCCTCTATAATCCTCTCTTACTGGCCCAGATGCTCAAGCATAACCTGGTCCCTCTCCTCATACCGATCGAGATGCTCAAAAAGGACTCGATCTCTCTCCTCCTATTGATGCTCCATGGTAGTGAGAATGGCAATTATAGTAGCAATGACATCAGGCTGGGCCAACTGTGGAGGTGGCAACGAAATGGGTCGTACTGGCTCTGCCCTGCACTCTGGGGGAAGTGCTGTGGAGGTGGATGCCCCAGGGTGTCCTGACCTGCTATAGGGGTGGAACCTCCCAGTCTCCTGGAGCAGGGAACGCTGGACTCACGATGGTGGCGGTGGAGTGGGACTTTGAACTCTCTGCAACAGAGGGGTGGCTATCAGCTCATCTATACTAAACTCAATACCCATATCGAATGGAGTCTGAGGCTGCTCCTCCCTAGATGAAACTATTGTGGGGGCATCTGTGTGGGCTGTGGAAGGCACAATACTAATCTGCATTGTGACTAGGTTATAGCTAGTTTATGGCGGGCCTAGCCAGCAATGGATGTAGCATCCCTTCTTTCATTAGCCTCTTAAGGACCCAAGACAAGGATCTGCCCAAATTAGAGTAGTGCTTCTAAGTCGCTTTAGTTGCTGACACTTTCCCTGCCCTATGAGTACCATTATTATTATCACAGTGACTGACTCTTAAACTTGCAAGGTCAGTAATAGTCTTGCCGAGAGGTGCTCGAGTAGTTGCAAGCTTGGATTTCATAATTTCTTCTTCAAGATCAGCTAGCCTTGTTTCCATGCTTGAGGAACTGGGAAGGTCCATTAACTGTAAAGGCTCTGGTCCTTTTACCTTTCCTACTTGCTCGACTGGTGAACCAAGTGGAGCCTTGCCTCTGGGGTCAAAAGTAAATGAAAGTAGTAGTTGTCACTATATGAGCCTTCCTTACCGTGGTCGGTTCAACTTGGTTAAGGGTAGTTGCCATAAGCTGTGCTTGAAGAACGAGTGCCATGGCATCCATCCTTTCCTTAATCATGGCCAAGAGCCTTTTTTCAAGTTTGTTGAACCTTTTGTCCATCTCTTGGGCAATTAGGGCACGAGTCTCTTCAGTCTACTGCAAATGATCAACCATTTCTAATGCCTTTAGATGCTCTGGTAAATATGTTAAATCTTTGTCAGCCAACCCGAACTCTAATCGCTCTTTAGACAACTATCGGGATCCCTCAACGACCTAAGCAAATGGTCTACAGTGGCTAAAAAGTCAAAGGGCTAGAATGATGCATGTGATGCATGGAATAAACTTATGCACAAGATGACCTATACATGTGAAAATCATATGCACATAATAGAATGTGCACACATAACGAAATGTATATGTTTTTTTAAACATGCATGAATATATAATGCAACATCCACAACCACATGTAAGCAAATAGATCCTTCCAACTTTATCACTCCCACACGTGAGGTCGTGCGGTCTCTTTCCTAGGTGGGTTTGATCCATGGGTTGATAAGGAACCCAATGGACGAGTCTAGTGAACGGTGAAAAACCGGCAGCATAACCTCTCTTAACTAATGTGCATATGTATGGGTTTTGATCATTGTGTATTTAGGCAGTCCGAATAAATCGACATGGGCCTATCAGGGCATGAAAGCCTTTAATGAGGTGACCAACCAATCTACTTGGGTTTGTCCAATACATAATGATCCATACAGCAAGCAAGGTATTATGGTTCATACCACCTAGGGGAAGTATCTATTTCCATTACATGAGCTTTGGTCAGGGTGATGATACTTTTGGGCTACCCAAGCATGATCCTTTCAAATGGGTCTAGCTCATCATGAGCATAACGATCGGTCGGGTTATCATTCGATATACCACATGGTACTAGACTTGGGCTGGTGATTATCCTTAACACTTCCCTACATTGAGTGAACGTAGTCGTGCTTCGGGAACGCACCGAGGCTAAGAGAGGGACCAAACTAGCATAAATCTAAGGCTCTAATGATATGCAATGCAATTTCGAAAAAAGGATGAATTTTTTAAATTAAAACTCAATTATATGTTTTAACCAAGGTATTTTCGAAGTGAAGTCTCGTTTGTCCCTAGCGGTGAACATCGGGATGCCCCAACCCACTTTTAGGGCATTCGAGAGAGGTTCATAAAACTTATAAAAGATTACAAGGGCGTCTATTTTGGGCAACAAGGGGGTTTCATGAAGTCACCACCCAATAAAGTATTAGGAAAGGTCATCTAGCCTCACTGATCCTAAGACGACGCATCTATGTCCATTTTGGGCAAGTGTGATGCCCGCCGAACCCCATGTCCTCCCGAGGGCCCGCTTTAGGGCGATCCGGAAAGGTGCATAAAACTTGTAAGGTATTTACAAGTTCGTCTATTTTGGGCAACAATGAGGTTTCTTGGAGTCGCCACCCAATAGAACATTGGGAAAGGTCGTCTAGCCTCGTCGAGCCTAAGACGGCGCATACATATCCATCTTGGGCTAGCCAGAGAGATCGTGGAGGTCTCAGCCTCTACCCCCTGGAGCCTAGGATTTGTATATTTAAGTCTTTTGGTGAGACACAAGAGGTGTCTTGGAAGTCCTAGACCTCTCGCCTCTTTGAGCCCCAAAGACCAGAGTGAGTTCGGGACTTCTCATTTATTTATACCTTGATCAATATTATAATTAAGTTTTGAATTCATTGTTTCACCAACTTTCCATACGATGCATTTAATTAAGGCTCAATCATTCACGTCAAAAATGGTAAATGGAAGTAAAAATCAAAATAAGGCATTCAAAAATATATTACAATAACACTAGGAGCGGAATACAACTCCCATTTGTAAAAGTAAAACACATGTATAAAACGGGGTATTCATTGGAATGAGGACATTGGTCCTACCATGCATATTTTATTACAAAAATGATTTTTCATGAAGCGTCAATGTCATTGGCTAAAACAGGAGATTGGTCCACAATTTTCGAGAAAATCCCAAACTTAACTGTTAGAAATCTTTTGGCCTTTTTTTCTTTAACGACATTAAAACCATTTCCCTAATAACATGAATAAAAGATAAGGGTAAAGAAAGAACCCGAGTGGAAGTCCTCAGACTGACGCAACCCCCATCTTTCAGAACTCCAACTCCAAATGGTCAGAAAATAACTCATAGGGATAAAATCGTTAGCATCAAAGCGTGAATAAAAATAAAAATAAAAGAACGAGAAATTCTAACAGAAATAAGTTGAAAGATAAAATTTATAAATTAAAAACATGAGAGTTTGCCTAGGGACGGCCTCCTGTACTGTGCCAGCGGCCGTCCCTAGTATGGGAAAACAATTAGAAGAGAAAAACTTTCAGTTTTTTGTAAAAGATTATAAAATAGAATAATAAAATATAAAAAAAATTAATGTAAATCAAATAAAATTATACAAATATTAGTCCAGAATGTTTACCCTCGGATTTTACCTTTTAGGGTGAATGTCGAATGATTCTGATTCCCGTATGCTTCGCAAGGATCAAGTAAAAAAAATAAGAGAAAGAAGATTTATATTTTTCTTCCCTTGAAAATCTGATAGCAATTGAGTGTTTGAATTAGCTGTATTGATGGAAACGAATGAATTTCGTTACCTCAAATTGGCTTAATTTGTAAGAAAAATTTGAAGGAATCAATTAATTGGAAGAAATTTTATCAAATAAAATTCTGCAAATGAACAGAGATTTTATAAACTTTTTGAATAAATTGCTCACAAAACTTTTTCTAAAAAAACCTATCTCTCAAAAGGTTTAATAACTTTTCCAAATAATTTTTCTCAAAAAACTTGTTACTTTTTCTCACAAAAATTGTCAAATCTTCTAACCCCAAAAATGGAATTTAATCCACTATTTATAGGATTTTAGGGAAAAATTCAGATAAGTCTCAACCCAAAGTATGAATCTTAAAAGGACTTTAAAATTCAAATTTTTAATAGATCTTATCCCCATTTTGAAGGAAAAGAGATTAAATTTTATCCAATCCGGCGTGATCTGATCAGTTAACGTACCGACGGGCTTCCCTGCAGATACCGACGGCCGTCCCTACTAAGGGTACACGTGAAAAACTGCCTACAGACGGGGCGCGGTACTAGGGATGGGCATCCCTATACCGCCACGCGTCCATCCCCACTACGCCTAGAGACGCGGATCATCCAAAGTAGGGACGGGCGCCCCTACACAGACGGGAATCCCGTCTGTGGAGCAAAATTCTCAATTTCAACCAAAATTTATCAAACTCTATTAAAACTCCATGCTAAAGAAAAAGATTTTAATCCTCGCGAAACATGGAAGACGAAAACCTCCGAATTTCACCCATTTATCCGGAAACCAACGTTGATCTCTTCATCGAGTAACTCTAACCTGGACTACCTCAAGACCCGGTGTCTACAGTTGCCCCCAATTTTGGGGAAACTAGCACACCAGTGCCTAGATGAGCCAAAATTCAGAGAAGAAAGGAAAGAAACGCATACCTGAGGCAATCCTTAACTTTTTTTGGGGAAGTGGCGATGCGTCGTGTCGGTTCCGGACTTGCAAAACGAGAAGTTTGCCCTCCTGAGCTGCACCGAGTCTACTCTAGACTTACAAAGTGCTGATGATGGCTCTCTTGAGTTGTACCCAGTCTACTCCAGACTTACAAAGCACAGATGATTGCCCTCTTGAGCTGCACCGAGTCTGTTCCAGACTTACATAGTGCGGATCATCGCTCTCCTGAGCAGTACCGAGTCTACTCAAGACTTACAAAGCACGGAAGATTGCCCTCTTGAGCTATACCGAGTCTACTCCAGACAAAGTGCGAAGTTGGATCTTCCAACTCGGGCGTCCTTCTGGACTGTTCTTCTTTTTGGCTGAGTGTCATTCTAGACTGCTCCTCTGAGCAGGGTGTTCTTTTGAACTGTGTGTTTTGATTTGGCGGCTTCATCCTGCCCCCGAAGTATAATTATGATCTTGTGATCTCAAAGGACATGATGTTTAAACTGTTTATTCTCCCTTTTGACTGTTGGTCAATTTTGAATTGGTGTAAAACCACGTTCCTGTATTACAAGAGATTCCCGTTAATCCTCGTACCAATTAATTTGACTGTAGATTTTGTGAACATTTTTTTATCTTTTTATCATATGATTAATTATCCCTTTTTCTTTTTTCTTAAGAGAGTTAAATCACGAAGAAAATGCAAATTTAACAGGCTTGCCATAAATGTTTTTCCACTAAAAAGTTAAATTTTGTACAATGTAGTGTAAACATGATAATATAAAATACAAAAATGATATCATGACTCCCTGAAGGGCTATAGGGGTGGATAGTCTGAAAGCTCCTCCTCCGGATCATCATCATCATCTGATATATGAACTATCTGGGCCGAGATGAAGAGGCAGAGGGTCCCGCATCTGGAGCAGATGGCTGACTGGGAGCGGCTGATGGTCCGGCCCGCTGAGTAGCTGAAGCTCTGGCCTGTCTCTGGTATCTAGGAGGTACCGCCACTGGTACTGATAATGGTTGTGCTCTCGTTGGATCCTACTGCTGGAAATGGACCTGAGCAAACCCATCTAGGAAAGGCTGTGCACATACTGTCATGAACTGCAGCGTATCAGTGATGACCCCCCCTAACTCTCCAAAAGCGTCGCCCAGGCGAAGGGTCTGATCTGTGGAGGCGGTCCCCATACTCCTCAGTCTATCCTCAGTATGCTCCCTGAACTCCCGAAGAGACTGGGCAATGGGAGGTATGGCACCCTCCAGAACCTGAATGCTGAACCTAAGAGCCTCAACCGACTCATCCACGATCTGTAAGGACGCATCCATCCTCTGGGCTACCCCATCCTGGGTGGTCCTCATCTCCTGCCTCAGCTGAGCCACAAGCCTCTCCTGCTCTTGCCTCAAAAAGTCAATGAGCCTCCCCTGCTCCTGAATAATACTCTACTGCTGATCCAGCCGCTCTAATATGACTCTATCTCGCTCCCCGAGGTGATCAAGAAGGGCCCTATCTCTTTCCTCCTACTTGTGCTCGAAGGACGCTAAGGTAGAAGCCAGTAGTCCAGCCAAATCGAGCTGCGCTGGGATAGCCGATGATGAGGACGGAGGGGGAGCTGACTCTGGTGCCGGATCTGGAGGTGGAGCTGTAGAAGTACATGCCCCCGGATCCCCTACTCTAGCATATGGACTGAACCTCTCATGAGCCCGGGGAGTAGTCCAATGTACTCTCAATGGCGGAGGCGGAGTGGGGCTCTGTACTCTCTGCCCTGAAGGGGTAGCGAATAGCTCATCCATGGTGAACTCGATCCCCATGTCAAAAGGCGTACCCGGATGCTCCTCCTGGTGCTGCCGAGGCTCAGGAGGCTGGTGCTCCATCTGAGGCTGCTCCATATGGGGGGCTACTCCATCTGAGGCTGCTCCATCTGAGGCTGCTCCTCCATCAGAGGCTGCTCCTCCACCGGCTCTAGCGAAGGCAAGCTGAATGTACGTCTGGTCTCATGCACAGTACGAAGCCTATATGCCTCTTGCTGGCCCGGTATCGGTACTATCATAGCCATAGTGATAGCTGCCGGAGCATCCACATAAATGCTCTCATCCAAAGCACGCCCCAGGATGTCTGGACGAACTCCCAAACTCAGAAGCAATCTTGTAATAATTCCCCCAACATACACTACAGGGGCTGTCCCCCTAGATACCCTCACCAGGTTGACCAATATCTCATGGCTGATATTAAGTCTCTGACCTGCCACCATGGCCCACAAGCTCCAAATCTCTGCGGCATTGAGAGATCCTAGGCTACCAGCTCGTCCTAAATATGAGCTGGATAAGACTCTGTGAACATATCACAAGGCCTGTGACGAGAGTACTGTAGCGCCCTATACCCGTATGTGATACGGATACCGGATACTACAACACTGAACTAACATACACTCTAATACTTTGTTATCTGATTAAATAACTGTTCCTTTTAATCATGTTAACCTAATTAAACTATTCAGGTTATTAAATAGACCATTAATTAAAACCGGTAAAAAAAAATTTTTTAATAGTACCGTATACGTGAATAGTATCGTATGTACGAATAGTACCGTATGTATAATACTGTATGAAGAGTACTATATGAATATTCAACTTACTTAAGTCTATTAATACTTATTAATTAATTATCACACTTAATATTTACTATTTTTTTTATTCACCATTAACTATGCCGATTGACCTAAAACTGTCTAAATTACTATTTATTTAGTCAATATTCCTTTAACTTGAAAATCTATATTTTTATTTTACCAATGGTATTAACTTAATTTCTACCAATTATTAGGCATGCCAATCACAATATACTAGAGACTGTTTTAATAGTTTATTACAGACCAAAACCCAAAAGTAGTAATATTATAAGACACATACATGCCAAAATCTTAACATAATTATTCCAAATGATACTCTTCAATACCACTTTCCAAGTGTGAGGTATGCTCTGCTCCCAAACTCTTATGGAGTACCTACACGCAGTCAAATAAAACTACGTGCTGAGCATTAAATATGCTCAGTGGTGATTGCAATTCCATAAATTTCCACTTAATTTAATTTTTCATGCATAATGATATTTACATAAATAATATCATTTAATATTCATGAATAAACATATTTAATTTAATTCCCAACTAGGCATGCAATATTACATGTAATTATTTTTCAATTACATAATTAGGGCAATTACACAATTAATTCACATAAATAATCTTATTACCATTTTACCCTTAACTTATGGTAATAATTCATTTATACCCTTAAACTTTTTCAAAATGACAAAAATGCCATTAGTTCAATTATGCTTCACCAAAATTACATTTATGCCATTAGTTCATTTTAACTTCATTATATTACCATTATGCCACTAATTCAATTAATTTCACTAACATTACAATTTTATCATTAATTTATATGCCAAATTACAGTTTTACTCTCCAATTAATATTTTCGTGCCAAATTACATTTTTACCCATAAAAAGTGGCCAATTATCATATTTAACCATTTATTTATATTTTTACCCTTATTAATTATTTTTAACAAACATATACACAAATTACAATTTTGCCCTCAAACCTTTTATTTAATAATATTTATGCCATTTTCCACATAAATATTATTTTAATCACATTTTAACTAATCTTATTTTTACAATTATGCCCCTGTAACATACTGGCAGACTCTGAATACAGGATAAACGAGACGTGAACTCCAGAAGTTCACACAGAAATACCAGCGGAGTCCTGTGGGACCACCAATGTCTTTTAATACAGAACAATACACTTCAGATATTCAGATACAGAAGTAGGACCATCATTGGCCTACTAAAAAGTGAGACGCCATGCTCACACCCGCGGTCTTATGTCCCTATGGCATGCCAACATATCCTGAACTAGACTTGACTACCAGATTACTACACAGGGCAATATTATTTTATTTATTATTTTATTATTATTATTTTTCACATTATTAATATGATATACATATTTTTCATGGTATATCATCATAATATATTATTCTTTTTCATACCATTTCATCATTTCACATGTGATTATCATCATTACATCATCACATGTCATGTAAACTTATTATTTCATCATGGTACACATGCATACATACATACATGCATACGGCCCACGTACCAATTTATTCATTTTAATTCTTTTTATAAATTTTATCATTTATTTAGGCCAATTTCATGATGTATAACATCACTATACCATCAATTACCATGAAAACACATTAAAATCATGACTTTACACATGATATACATTCGGCCATACATACATCACATACCATATGATGTTTTCACATATTCCAACACATACCATTCATTAGGTCACATGCCAAATACCATAGATCCATCATAATTATGCATAAAACATCATGTAAACACATAAAATTCACATGAATACCATTCGGCCAAAGAAAGAACTTTTCACACAAAATTTATTTCTTCAATTTAATCACCCATACCATCATTTTTAACATCCCTAAGCATGAATATCATGTTAATTTTAATTAAACATGCATAAATCACATACTTTCTTCACAAACATAACTTAAATTCATGCTTTTACTATGGAATTAAATGGAATTTGCAATCACAAACCTCAAATCCGTGTATTATACTTCTCAATTAACCTTTTCCTTGCCCTTAGCTTTCTTAGAAGTTCCTTCACCTATTGGACATAATTATGTCCAAACACAAAAATTAAGATTTAATCAAATCCAAGGTTCCTTTCAAAAATCAAACTTCATAAACGTCTTATTAACATCCTAGAGTACCCTTAGGAACCTTAAAACCAAATTAAAATCACTTAAATCGCTTACCTCAATTTTACACCTAAACTTCAACTCTAGATTTAACCAACTTTCACTTCTCCAAACGACATTATGAGACCACCAATGGATTCTAGAGGGGCTGTATTATGTTAGAGAGGCTTGATCTTGAGGTGAGATGAAGAAAAATTGAAAGAAAAATGGTGAGAAAGAGAGGAGAGTGTATTCGGCCAAGAGAGAAAGAAGAGGGAGGCTGAAATAAAAGGGAATCCAAGGGATTTCCAGAATTTTAAGTCTATTTAATTGGGTCAAATCGGACCCAACCAGGTCCAACCAAAGTGGTTGAGCCGATTTGGTTCGATTTTCACTTTTCGGGTCATTTTGCACTGTTTTGATGAAATTTAATGTTACCAAATTAATTTTCACTCCAAACCACTTCCATAATTCTTATAATATTAAAATTAGTCTCCCTTCAAAATTTCAGCTTAATCGGAGTCCGTTTTGGGTCCGGTTCACTTAAACCGGTCTAATTCGGTTCAATCCGGTACTATCGTAAAATAAAATTCTAATACTGTCAAAAATTTCTAAAAAATATTCTAAGCCTTTTATCCTCTTACAGTAGACCATTTTATCTACTCTAAATATTTATAAAAATTCGGTCAAAGTTCAATCAACCTTGGTTCAATTGAACCGAACCAGAGAAACTTCGGACTGAATTTCGGACGCCTATTTGATTTCATTTTTACACCAAAATTACACCATTATACTACATTTTTCATTCTCTTTCTAATGGTGAAATAAAAATTTTTTGGGTACTATTCATCCAGTAGTCCCGATTTTTGTGGGCCACACAGTTACTATTCACAGGCCCACGGTTACTATTTACAGATCTGGTCAAAGATGCCATCACTATTCAATGGGACCTAGTGATGATGATGTTTCCAACATAATTATGATTTTTCCAACACAATTATGATGTTATACTTTAGAGAGACATAGTTACTATTCATCATCATGACATTACTGATGTCATCGCTGATGTCATCATGGTCCCACGTTTACTATTCAGTGGACCCTATCTGGGCCCACTTTTACTGATCAGTGGACCCCACCTGGGCCCACTTTTCACTTTTAGTGGGTCGCACATGGGCCCACTTTTTACTTTTAAATGGGTCCCACTTGGGCCCACTTCTCTTCTGAAGTAAATACTTTTGTTTACTGTTTCAGCCATTCCGGACTCGTTTGACCTCCGATTGACACAAAATTTGCGCCTACGGACTCGTATTGACTAGCTCTATCTAATGGTCTAATAAAATATTTTTCGATTCGAAAAAGTACTATTCACCCCGAAAATACTATTCACTCTAGAAAAATACTATTTACGACTAACTCGGTATTGGGGCTATTACAAGTACCGTGCTCTTTGCCGTATCATGATCATACGGTACTCCCGGCAAGGCGATAACTGCCCAATGCTGACGTCTAACTGACCTCTGAGGCGCTATGATATCCTGCCCGAACGGAAGCCCCATGGCCTCGGTGAACCGCTGGTGGGTAATACTATAATGATGGCCCTCTATCCAAAACTTTTTGACACCCACCTCTGTGTCGGATCTCTGATATCCCCCATACTGTAACGTGGCAAGAAACTGTCGTACTATCTCCGGGTGAGTCTGGAAGGCAGGCGTCAAAAACTCCGTCCATCCCGCGCCTGCTATCAGAATGTCAACCTCATCCGCCATCCCCAGAGCCTCAAGGAATGGTCGGAAATAAAACGGCTAGCTCGGAACTGCACCTGAGCCAGCGCCGTATATCTCTGTCTAGCCTCATCACTCATCCACCCCGGGGCCTGAGGTTCGGGCTCGTCGTGAGGAGCATATCGTCGCGGTGGCATCCCCAACAAGGGTGTGCCCAACCTCCTGAAAGTTGAAACCCCAAAGAAGAAGTAAAAGACTCACAACTGGTGCAAAAAAATGAAAAGAGACCGCTGGAAACAAAGGGAACAACGTCGGTGCAAAGAAGAAGGGAAAGAAAGTGACAGCCCGTTGGTACCTGCGCCTTTATATAGAATTTAAGTACCGAAGGTCTTTCCGTTCATGTAGCGACAAACGGGCATTCCGTCTGTCTATTCAGATTCCACTTTTAACCCTCATTAATTACCTAATTAATGCGCGTGATATGCACGATGCAACTTGCCAAGTGGACAAGTACAGACGGGTTCACCGTCTGACTATAGGGACGGGCTAGCCGTCGGTAAACCAAAACTATATAACCCAGCTTTTTTCTTGGATTTCGTGCCTCTTCCTTATTTTGGCTTCATAATAGGCTCTTTTCTCTAGTTTTTTCCCTTTTTTCCTCCTTTATTCCCCTTAGCAACTGTGACTTTAGCTGTTGGGCCATGAATTCTCCTTTTCTTTCCAAAATGCACTGTATCTGCTCAAATTTGGGAACACAGCACTCTTGCCCCCCTTTCTGGACTGAGGTTTTTGCGAAGAGTCAAGATAGACTATAACCTTCTTTTGGCTGTGACCCACTTCTGGGATCCTCATTTTCATGTTTTCAGGTTCACCTATCAGGAAATATGACCCCCTGCCTGAAGAACTTGCTGCTATCGTCGGGAGTTGGTATCCTCCTGGTGCTTTGCCCTGCGTACCTCGCTGTGGTTTGATCCAAAACCGGGATATTGCTCTGTCCTTAAGTATAGCTCCTTCTGACGCTGCTCGTTTAGTTCCTCAGGGCCCAGTATTTGCTTTGGAACCTCTGATTGAAGCAATGGATGAGTTCTCCAACATTCCCTCATACAGCGTAAGTGTCCTCTTCCTTTTTTGCCTGATGAAGTATCTAGTCGTGACTTCAGAGGAACTGCTCGGAGATCCCTGTCTGTTTGGAATTCTGGATGACTTTCATCGCGGGCTAACCCCTTTCCCTCTTATTCTGGCTGAGACTATCTTGGGTTTGGACTCTGTTCGTGTCGGGCCTACCACTTCATTCTCTGGAAGTCCCTTATTACTTCAGGTACGTCATTATTTTAAAAGGTAGTGTGTCCCTTGTGAATTTTCACACTAGCTTTTCTTAGCGGAAAGTGCGCCCTTTTGAATTTTCACACAACCCTATGCCTAATTTTTGCCCGAAGTAAATCCAACTTACTCCAGCGACTTTTCTTTGCCTTTTATTATATTTTCTTTGGCTTTTTTATTTCTATTTTTTTTTTCTCTTTCAGATTTGGTTGCAGGAGAAATTGAAGCTTTTGTCAGAGCCACCTCCTAGAGTCATTAATCAATACTCTGTGAAGTGTTTTCTTCCTCGTCGGTGTCTGTACTTATCGGGGACCCCTGATGAGGGCATTACCAGATTCAGTGAGATATCAGATGAGGATATTAGTTTCACGCACGCTTGGCTTCCCTTATCCAGTGCTATTATTGATGGGTCTTCAGGATGCATTCCCCTATGCGGGCTTCATGGGGCAACTTTCTACATTACGGCCCGTTGCTACCGTCAGCTTGGGATGACTCAGGATGTGGTGAGACTTCCTCTATCCTTTCGAGGTGGAGTCCTTTCTGCGGCTTTTGCTTGCCGCTATCATGAGCTCTGGAGTCGGCTTCCACTGAAAACTATCATACCTCCCTTCGAGAATCACTCTGTTACTTCCACCAGCGCGTACAAAAGGTGGATACTTAGCCCATCATCTGATAACCGAACTCGGCGACTGAGGCATTTAGCTAGCAAGGGTAGTAGTAGGGCATATTTTAGTTTTACATGCATTTTGAGCAATATGTTTCTTTTTGAAGTAGAATTAGACAATGATATAAATGAATAAATCAAATCTTATTTCATTTCACAAAATTGTGTACATTTCAGTACAATTTCAAAATACATGATCATTTTGGTACCGATTCAATTATGTACGACTACATTCATTCATGGAACCAAATCTTGATAGCGCCTAACTCCTGTCTCCAATCAGCCCTCTCGGGTTTTCATGATTGGACATTTTCTATCATGCCTCTAAATTTTGCCCAGGATGCCTTTTTTCGGTTTTCACCTTGACGAGGCGCCCAATTTTAGCAAGGCCGCCTTTTTTTCGGTTTTCGACCCGCGGGGCTTTCATTCTCTTCTTTTGATTTTGTAGCCTTTAGCCATGGAACCTTTTGAGTCTGTCGACATTGATCGGTTCCTTGAATTCATTACCATCTCTATCCGATAAGATTGCGGCTCCTTTGGACAACAGCTTCTTGAGGATAAACGGCCCTTCCCAGGTTGGTCTAAATTTTCCTCTGATATCCGGTACCCTTGGTCTCATCTGTTTGAACACTAAGTCTCCCTCCTTCAGCAGATGCTTTTTCACCTTCCTCCCAAATGATCTGGCCAGCCTCTTCTGATAGATCTGATTATGATAGTAAGCTTTCAGCCTACTCTCATCCAATAAATTCAAATGCTGTAACCTCAGTTGTGCCCATTCGGTCTCTGGAATCTGAGCTTCCATGACTACTCTCAGCGATTTGAGCTCTACCTCGACTGGCAGCACTGCTTCTATCCCATAAACCAGAGAATACTACGTAGCGCCTGTAGATGTCCTCACCGTCGTTCTGTAAGCCCACAGAGCAAAAGGTAGCTTCTCTGCCCAGTCTTTTTAGGTTTGGACCATCTTGGCTAGGATCTTCTTCACATTCTTATTGGCAGCCTCTACTGCCCCGTTAGCTTGTGGTCGATAGGGAGAGGATTTATGGTGCTCGATTCCATACTTCTCAAGAAGCTTCCTGGTTTCCCCCATGAACTGCACCCCGTTATCTGACAATATGTGATGTGGGAGGCCGTATCTGCAGATCAGCTTTCTTTTAATGAACCTGGCCATGTCACTTGCGTCGATCTTCTTAAAGGACTCCGCCTCTACCCATTTTGTAAAATAGTCGATTGTGACTATTATGTATCTGTGCCCGTTGGATGCCGTAGGGCGGATCTCTCCAATAATGTCTATTCCCCAAGCAGCGAATGGCCAAGGTGATGTTAGGCTATGTAGCTCTGACACTGGCCAGTGCCTTAAATCTTCATACTGCTGGAATAGCTGGCACTGCTTAACATATTTTGAGCAATCATTATCTATCGTAAGCCAGTAGAAGCCTTGCCTCATGATCTTCTTGGCCAATGTCAGCCCATTCATATGGGCTCCGCATATTCCAGCGTGTGTTTCTTCCATTACCCTCTTGGCCTCTTTCTCATCCAAACACCTAAATTAAATACCATCAGCTTGTCGTTTGTACAACATCCCATCTATGCAGATGAACTGAGTGGATTGTTTGTGAATCATTCTCTGATCCTTTTCGGCAGCCTCTTCTGCAAATATCGCATTCTCTAGATAGTTCATAATATCCTAATACCACGGCTTCCCATCTGCCACTTCTACCTCCATAACTGATTTAGGCTCGAAGCTAGGTCTTTTGGAGCTATAAATCAAAACTGGCTTCATTACCACTCCTTCAGGGTTGTCCCACATTGATACTAATGTGGCGAGCGCATCGGCTAATTGATTCTCATCCCTTAGAACAAAATGGAATGTACATACTTCAAACCGACTACTTAGGCCCCTCAAATGCTGGATATATGGCATTAGCCTCTCTTCTTTCACGACCCATTCACCTCGAATTTGATTGACCACCAGGGAGGAATCACCAAACAATTCCACATTCTTTGCTCCTAAGGCTATTAAGGCCTCCAATCCAAAAATACAAGCTTCATACTCAGCCTCGTTATTGGTAGCCTTGAATCTCAACTTCTTCGCCAAGGGAAGCCTCTCATCGTCCGGAGTTGTCAAAATGGCTCCTACTCCTGCCCCCTTGCTGTTTACGGCTCCATCAAAGTGCAATTTCCAACCCTGAACTCCGATGGTAGTCACATCCTCATTTGGAAAGTTAAACTCGTATGAGTCTGCTTGAATCGTGTGTTCTGCTAGAAACTCAGCCACTGCACGTCCCTTGATGGTCTTCCGAGTAACATACTCTACATCGAATTCTTGAAGTAACAACAACCACCTACCCATTTTCCCAAGTAAGGACGGGGCCTCTTGCAAGTATCTCAGGGGATTCTGCTTTGCGACTGCCTGTACCTTGTATGCATGAAAGTAATGTCGTAATTTCTTAGAAGCCCAGATTACTGCAAGGCAAATCTTTTCTACTTCTATGTATTTGACCTCATAGGCCAAGAATTTCTTGCTGAGGTAGTAGACAACAAATTCCACTCCAAATTCGTCCTCTTGGGCCATCATAGTGCCTACGGAGCTGTCCTCTATGGCCAGGTATAGGATCAGTGGTTTGAAAGGCCGTGGCGGTCTCAGTACCGGTGGATTCAGCAGGTATTCTTTGACAGTGTCAAAAGCCTTCTGACAACTCTCGTTCCATACTACTGGTTGGTTTTTTCTGAGTAGTTTGAAGATCGGTTCACAGATCGAAGTAAGCTTGGCAATAAACCTACTGATATATTGCAACCTTCCCAGAAAGCTTCTCACATCCTTCTCCTTCTGCGGTATCAGCATTTCTCTTATAGCCCTAACCTTATCCGGGTCAATCTCAATTCCCCTTTGACTAACTATGTGTCCTAGGAGCTTCCCTGAGGTAACACCAAAAATACACTTCTTAGGGTTTAACCGCAGGTTATGCTTGCTTATCCTCTGAAAGAACTTTTCTAGGGCTTCAAAATGACCTTCTCTAGTGACTGACTTGATCATCATATCGTCCACGTATACCTCCACTTCTTTATGGATCAGGTCATCCAATATCTTTGTTGCCATCCTCTGATAAGTAGCTCCCGCATTTTTCAAGCCAAAAGGCATTACCCGATAAGCATAGGTCCCCCATTCTGTGATGAAAGCCGTCTTAATTAGGTCAATTATTTTATTGAGAATCTGATTGTAACGCGCATAACCATCTCCAAAGCTATACATCTCACAAGCAGCGGCGCAATCTATCAGCACGTCTATATGAGGCAATGGGAAATCATATCTTCGTAGGTCCAGGCAAAGACTTTTTCATATTTTTTTAAGATTCTCTCGAATTTTTCTCGCTCTTCAGGAGTTATATTTGATGCTACCAAAATTTCTTTTAGGTTTTCTATGGTTCCAAGATTAAATGGAGTAGCATCAGTTCAATCAATATCAAATATGGATGGATGACCATGATCATGCATAGTGAAATCGTCAGAAACATCGCACAAGTAAGCAAAATCATTCAATTTATTAATAAGATTGAAATTGTCATTAACATCATTGAAAAGTTTCGGAGCAAAAAGAAAATCTAAACTATTTTCCTCTTCCTCCTCTGCTGGCGTATCTGCCACGGTTGACGGTCCTGCATCACTTTGGCTCTTTAGGGGCTCCCCAATCAACTCCTGCATGGTTCCCTCCACCTTTGCTTTCCCTTTCAGCTGGGCGGCTACCATTTTCTCAGTCATCACTTCTTCAGGCATCTCACGGTCCCAAATCGTCTTACTGGTCACGACTTCCTCATCCCAAAAGCCCTTTGCTGGCTTGATCAATCCAATGTCCAAGTCATAGACATCATTGAAAACCTCGACACAATTCTTCCATTCAGCCACTGAGGTTCCTCTTCCCCTGTATAGGCACATGCTGCGTTTGTTGGCACAAAAGTTTTCCAGATATGAGGAATTTTGATTTTTGACTTCTCACCCTTCCCTACCACACCTGTGTATCCTAGGCCCCTTCTGTCCTTTTGGCCCTTGGTGGTAACCGCTGTTGGTATCCCCTGAGAATTCTTGCCCAATCCTGCGCCGGGGAGGAATGACATCTTTTTCATCATATTCAACACCTGGGGGCTTTCTTCCTTCTGCTCTTCTTCACCTATCATGGCAACATGAAACCCACTAAACGGCTGCCTAGCTATCTCTAGTACTGAAACCTGATTCTCCCGTGCAGCCTTTATAGTCACAATCTGGCCTTCGTGAGGTATCTTTACCATTTGGTGCAGTGTAAAGGGGACTCCTCCCAACTTATAAAACCATGGTCTGCCTAGCAAAGCTGAGAAATTGGTGGGTATATGCAACACCACAAACTCCACTTCTGACTCTACCGGTCCCGTCTTCACCATTGCTGTGAATGTCCCCGAAGCCTTCCTACGTGAGTGGTTATATGCTGTGATGGTGAGATCAGATTTTGCCAACATATCCTCTGTTACCCCAAAAGCTGCCATTGCTACCTGTGGGCACACATTTATCAAAAAACCATCATCTACCATTACACAGGCGGTGTACTTCTGGTTAATCTGTGCCCTTATATACAGAGGGCAATTATGATTGCGGTCTTCCGCCGACAAAAATCAGCACTGGTGAAAATAACATTTTCCCCCGATCCTCCTTTCACTACATCCAGAAGTTCCGTAGGTGAGATGGTTGTTGCCACAGTTGTTTCGCACAAAGCTTCTACCACCCTCTACCTATGTGATGGTGACTGCCTCAGAAGATCCCATATTAAAATCTGAGCCGGCGTCTTTTTTAGTTGTTTAACAATTGAATTTTCTTCCGGCTTCTTTCCCCTTCTGCCCTCAACCGGCTTTTGGGACTTCTCAACTTCCGGGGCTACCCTTTCACTCCGGGTCACGGCTCCCACTTTCCTCCTTTTTGGCTCTTCTCCTTCTTCCTCCGAACCCCATAGGTCGATAAATACTTCAGAATCATCATTTTCAGTTCCACTATCATCAGTGGACCAGCAATCGATCACTGCAGCAGGAAGCCCTTCTTCACTCCCCTCATGTAGGTTTGTGATAGCAGTGTGGATATCGTTGCCGTATAACTCCTTCAACACAAAGTTCTCGGGCAAATTGGACCTGATCATATTCACTGGCGGAGGCATGTTATTGTACCCAACTTTCTATTGAGCCCCTCTCTTCTCCGGGTCTGTAATCTGCTTTGAGTCAATCAGATCTTGAATCACGTGCCTTAAAGTCTTGCAGTTATCAGTTATATGCCCAGTGTGCTGGTGATATGCACAATACTCATCATTCTTATGTCCTGGCGTGCCTTGGATTCTGGCAGGTTTGGGTGGCATAGGTTGCAACTTACCCTCTTTCATCAATCTCCTCAATACCCATAACAAAGACCTTCCAAGATTAAAAAAATGCCTTGGGGTAGCATTCGCAGCTGACACCTCAGCAGTCTACCTTATACCACTGGCGGTACTTGATGGTCTACTGGCCCCCTGGCTAGTGCTACCCCTCCTAGGATAGTTCTCATTACCTGCTTTCCTAACAAGGTACTCTCCCTCGGCCTCAATGGCGATGTCCTTCAGCGACTCCCAATCCTTCAGTCCTTTCATTCTTAATCCCTCTCTCAAATATGGGCTCGCATTTTTAATGAATAGCTGTATTTGATCCTGAGTATCTGGTTTCCTCTTCATTTCCATCACCCGATTCCTCCACCGGGTTAAATACTCATGGAAGGACTCACCCCCCTTCTGATGTAATAGCTCCAGGTCATTCAAGGTTACCTCCATCCTTGTACTGCAGTCGTATTGCCTCAAAAACTCCTCTATCAATAAATCCCAGTCTTTTTTAGTTCGGCGATCGAGCCCGTGGTACCAATCCACTGCCGGGCCCGTCAAGCTCAAGCAAAAGTACTCAATCTTTTGTTTTTTCGTCAAAGTGGTGCCTTTCATAACCAGCGAGTACTGCTTTATATGTGCTAGGGGATCAGAAGTACCGTCAAACTTCGGCACATCCGGCATTTTAAAGTTCATGGGGACTAGATCCTCTCCTTCTAACTCCTTATCCTCAGGGTTCACTCCTCGGCCCTTCGTCAGCATTCTCGTCATAGCTTCAAATTTCTCTTCCATCTTCCTCCAGATGGCCTCTTCAATTTGAGGGGCTTTCCCTTTCTCAGACATACGTTCCTCGTATTCTTCGTCTTCCCAATCATCATCCAACCTAGTGACAGGTCTTCCCCTCTGTGCCCCCGAAGTAGTAGCTCTTAGGTTCACAAGTGGCGGGCGAATTTCCTCTTGTGGGTCCTCTCTGACCTCCTCCCTTTCATTATTTCTCATAGGAGGAGGTTGTGGGTTCTGCGGGGCCTCTTATTGACCCATTGCGGCTATCACTGCCATCATTCGACTCTTAAATTCTTCCAACCTTCGGCCCACTTCCTCTGCTATCATTGCTCTGGTGGCCTCTACCCCTCTCGGTGAGTTTGCCATTTCTTCGGGTACAGAAAACTGATCTGAAGTAGCGTAACTGGTTTTAGAAGAAGTGTCCAGATACTCTACCCTTTTCGGTAACTCAAAGAACGGATTTCTGCGTAGGCGCCCCCGAGACCCTTTTGTCCACCTAGGCGAATCTATGATGGCTGAAAAGCACAAGGGGTCAGGATGATGCATGACTGTGCTAAAAATGCATGATCGTGCTATGCAACATTCATAAGCCACATGCAAGCACATAGGTCCTTCCAACCTTATTACTCCCGCACACGAGGTCATAGTCTCTTTCCTAGGTGGGATTGGCCCATGGGTCATCTGGGGACCCGATGAACACGTATGGTTCAGGGTGACAATCCGGCAGCATAACCTCTCCTAACTAATGCGCAAGTGGATGGGTTATGATCATTATGTATCTAGGCAATCCGAATAAGTCATCTTGGGCCCATGGGGGCATGAAAGCCTTTGATTAGGTGACCAGTCAAACTATCAGGGCTTGTCCAATACATAATGATCCATACAGCAGGCATAGTATTAAGGTTCATACCACTTAGGGGAAGTAACTATTTCCACTACATGAGCTTTAGTCAAAGGGTGGTGTTACTTTAGGGCTACCCAAGCATGGTCCCTGCCAACGGGTCTAGCTCATTACGAGCGTAACGACCGATTGGGTCACCATTTAATATACCATGATGGTACAAGGATTGGGCTGTTGATTATCCTTAGCACTTCCCTAAATTGAGTGAAAATAGGGTCGTGCTTCAGGAACGCAACGGGGCTGAAAGAGGGACAAAACTAGCATAGATCTAAGGCTCTAATGCGATACAATGCAGTTTTCAAAGAAGGCGAAATTTTTAAACTAAAACTCTATTATAATTTTTAATCAAGGTACTTTCGAATCGAAGTCTCGAGTATCGTCCCTAGCGGAGTCGCCACTGTGACACGTGCCGAACCCCGTGTCCTCCAAAGGGCCCGCTTTAGGGCGATCGGGAAAGGTTCATAAAACTTGTAAGCTATTTACAAGTGCGTCTATTTTTGGCAACAATGAGATTTCTTGGAGTCACCACCCAATAGAACATTGGGAAGGGTCGTCTAGCCTCGTCAAGCCTAAGACGGCGCATACATATCCATTTTGGGCTAGCCAGAGAGATCTTGGAGGTCTCAGCCTCTAGCCCCTGGATCCTGGCATTTGTATATTTAAGTCTTTTAGTGAGACTCAAGAGGCGTCTTGGAAGTCCTAGACCTCTCGCCTCTTTGAACCCCAAAGACCAGAGTGAGTTCGGGACTTCTCATTTATTTATACCTTGATCAATATTATAATTAAGTTTTGAATTCATTGTTTCACCAACTTACCATACGATGCATTTAATTAAGGCTCAATCATTCACGTCAAAAGCGGTAAATGGAAGTAAAAATCAAAATAAGGCATTCAAAAATATATTACAATAACACTAGGAGCGGAATACAACTCCCATTTGTAAAAGTACAACACATGCATAAAACGGGGTATTCATTGGAATGAGGACATTGGTCCTACCATGCATATTTTATTACAAAAATGATTTTTCATGAAGCATCAATTTCATTGGCTAAAACAGGACATTGGTCCACAATTTTCGAGAAAATCCCAAAGTTAACTGTTAGAAATCTTTTGGCCTTTTTTTCTTTAACGACATTAAAACCATTTCCATAATAACATGAATAAAAGATAAGGGTAAAGAAAGAACCCGAGTGGAAGTCCTCAGACTGACGCAACCCCCATCTTTCAGAACTCCAACTCCAAATGGTCAGAAAATAACTCATAGGGATAAACACGTTAGCATCAAAAGCGTGAATAAAAATAAAAATAAAAGAACGAGAAATTCTAACAGAAATAAGTTGAAAGATAAAATTTATAAATTCAAAACATGAGAGTTTGCCTAGGGACATCCTCCTGTACTGTGCCAGCGGCCGTCCCTAGTATGGGAAAATAATTAGAAGAGAAAAACTTTCAGTTTTTTGAAAAAGATTATAAAATAGAATAATAAAATATAAAAAAATTAATGTAAATCAAATAAAATTATACAAATATTAGTCCATAATGTTTACCCCCGGATTTTAGCTTTTAGGGTGAATGTCGAATGATTCTGATTCCCGTATGCTTCGCAAGGATCAAGTAAAAAACATCAGAGAAAGAAGATTTATATTTTTCTTCCCTTGAAAATCTGATAGCAATTCAGTGTTTGAATTAGCTGTATTGATGGAAACGAATGAATTTCGTTACCTCAAATTGGCTTAATTCGTAAGAAAAATTTGAAGGAATAAATTAATTGGAAGAAATTTTATCAAATAAAATTCTGCAAATGAACAGTGATTTTATAAACTTTTTGAGTAAATTGCTCACAAAACCTTTTCTAAAAAAACCCTATCTCTCAAAAGGTTTAACAACTTTTCCAAATAATTTTTCTCTAAAACCTTGTTACTTTTTCTCACAAAAATTGTCAAATCTTCTAACCCCAAAAATGGAATTTAATCCACTATTTATAGGATTTTAGGAAAAAAATCAGATAAGTCTCAACCCAAAGTTTGCATCTTAAAAGGACTTTAAAATTCAAATTTTTAATAGATCTTATCCCCATTTTGAAGGAAAAGAGATTAAATTTTATCCAATCCGGCGTGATCTGATCAGTTAACGTACCGACGGGCTTCCCTGCAGATACCGACGGCCGTCCCAACTAAGGGCACACGCGGAAAACCGCGTACAGACGGGGTGCGGTACTAGGGACGGGCGTCCCTATACCGCCACGTGTCCGTCCCAACTACGCCTAGAGATGGGGATCACCCCAAGTAGGGACGGGCACCCCTACACAGACGGGAATCCCGTCTGTGGAGTAAAATTCTCAATTTCAACCAAAATTTATCAAACTCTATTAAAACTCCATGCTAAAGAAAAAGATTTTAATCCTCGCGAAACATGGAAGAAGAAAACCTCCGAATTTCACCCATTTATCCGAAAACCAACGTTGATCTCTTCATCGAGTAACTCTAACCTGGACTACCTCAAGACTCGGTGTCTACAGTTGCCCTCAATTTTTGGGAAACTAGTGCACCAGTGCCTAGATGAGCCAAAATTCAGAGAAGAAAGGAAAGAAACACATACCTGAGGCAGTCCTTACCTTTTTTCGGGGAAGTGGCGATGCGTCGAGTCTGTTCCGGACTTGCAAAACGCGAAGTTTGCCCTCCTGAGCTGCACCAAGTCTACTCTAGACTTGCAAAGTGCTAATGATGGCTCTCCTGAGCTGTACCGAGTTTCTTGGCTGAGTGTTATTCTAGACTTCTCCTCTGAGCGGGGTGTTCTTTTGAACTGTGTGTTTTGATTTGGCGGCTTCATCCTGCCACCGAAGTATAATTATGATCTTGTGATCTCAAAGGACATGATGTTTGAACTGTTTATTCTCCCTTTTGACTGTTGGTCAATTTTGAATTGGTGTAAAACCACGTTCCTGTATTACAAGAGATTCCCATTAATCCTCGTACTAATTAATTTGACTGTAGATTTGGTGAACATTTTTTATCTTTTTATCATATGATTAATTATCCCTTTTTCTTTTTTCTTAAGAGAGTTAAATCACGAAGAAAATGCAAATTTAACAGGCTTGCCATAAATGTTTTTCCACTAAAAAGTTAAATTTTGTACAATGTAGTGTAAACATGATAATATAAAATACAAAAATGATATCATGACTCCCTGAAGGGCTATAGGGGTGGATAGTCTGAAAGCTCCTCCTCCGGATCATCATCATCATCTGATATATGAACTGTCTGGGGCCGAGATGAAGAGGCAGAGGGTCCCGCATCTGGAGCAGATGGCAGACTGGGAGGGGCTGATGGTCCAGCCCGCTGAGTAGCTAAAGCTCTGGCCTGTCTCTTGTATCTAGGAGGTACCGCCACTGGTACTGATAATGGCTGTGCTCTCGCTAGATCCTACTGCTGGAACTGGACCTGAGCAAACCAATCTAGGAAAGGCTGTACACATAATGTCATGAACTACAGCATATCAGTGATGACCCCCCCTAACTCTATAAAAGCGTCACCCAGGCGAAGGGTCTGATCTGTGGAGGCGGTCCCCATACTCCTCAGTCTATCCTCAGTATGCTCCCTGAACTCCCGAAGAGACTGGGCAATGGGAGGTATGGCACCCTCCAGAACCTGAATCCTGAACCTAAGAGCCTCAACCGACTCATCCACGATCTGTAAGGATGCATCCATCCTCTGGGCTACCCCATCCGGGGAGGTCCTCATCTCCTGCCTCAGCTGAGCCACAAGCCTCTCCTGCTCCTGCCTCAAAAAGTCAATGAGCCTCCCCTGCTCCTGAACAATACTCTGTTGTTGATCCAGCCGCTCTAATAGGACTCTATCTCGCTCCCCGAGGTGATCGAGAAGGGCCCTATCTCTCTCCTCCTGCTTGTGCTCAAAGGACGCTAAGGTAGAAGCCAGTAGTGCAGCCAAATCGGGCTGCGCTGGGATAGCCAATGATGAGGACAGAGGGGGAGCTGACTCTGGTGCCGGCTCTGGAGGTGGAGCTGTAGAAGTAGATGCCCCCGGATCCCCTACTCTAGCATATGGACTGAACCTCTCATGGGCCCGGGGAGCAGTCCAATGTACTCTCAATGGCGGAGGTGGAGTGGGGCTCTGTACTCTCTGCCCTGAAGGGGTAGCGAATAGCTCATCCATGGTGAACTCGATCCCCATGTCAAAAGGCGTACCCGGATGCTCCTCCTGGTGCTACTGAGGCTCGGGAGGCTGGTGCTCCATCTGAGGCTGCTCCATCTGAGGCTGCTCCTCCATCTGAGGCTGCTCCTCCACTGGCTCTAGCGAGGGCAAGCTGAATGCACGTCTAGTCTCATGCACAGTACGAAGCCTATATGCCTCTGGCTGGCCCGGTATTGGTACTATCATAGCCATAGTGATAGCTGCCGGAGCATCCACATAAATGCTCTCATCCAAAGCACGCCCCAGGATGTCTGGACGAACTCCCAAACTCATAAGCAATCTTGTAATAACTCCCCTAACATACACTACAAGGGCTGTCCCCCTAGATACCCTCACCAGGTTGACCAATATCTCATGGCTGATGTTAAGTCTCTGACCGGCCACCATGGCCCACAAACTCCAAATCTCTGCGGCATTGAGAGATCCTGGGTTACCAGCTCATCCTAAATATGAGCTGGATAAGACTCTGTGAACATATCGCAAGGCCTGTGACGAGAGTACCGTACTCTTTGTCGTATCATGATCATATGGCACTCCCGACAAGGCGATAACTGCCCAATGCTGACGTGTAACTGACCTCTGAGGCGCTATGATATCCTGCCCGAATGGAAGCCCCATGGCCTCTGTGAACCGCTGATGGGTAATACTATAATGATGGCCCTCTATCCAAACCTTATGACACCCACCTCTGTGTCGGATCTCTGATATCGCCCATACTGTAACGTGGCAAGAAACTGTCGTACTATCTCTGGGCGAGTCTGGAAGGCAGGCGTCAAAAACTCCGTCCATCCCGCGCCTGCTATCTGAATGTCAACCTCATCCGCCATCCCCAGAGCCCTAAGGAATGGTCGGGAAATGAAACGACTAGCTATGAACAGCACCTGAGCCAGCGCCGTATATCTCTGTCTAGCCTCATCACTCATCCACCCCGGGGCCTAAGGGTCGGGCTCGTCGTGAGGAGCATATCGTGCGGTGGCATCCCCAACAAGGGTGTGCCCAACCTCCTGGAAGTTGAAACCCCAAAGAAGAAGTAAAAGACTCACAACTAGTGCAAAAAAATGAAAAGAAACCGCTGGAAACAAAGGGAACAGCGTCGGTGCAAAGAAGAAGGGAAAGAAAGTGACAGCCCGTCGGTACCTATGCCTTTATATAGAATTTAAGTACCGACGGGCTTTCCATTCATGTAGAGACAAACGGGCATTTCGTCTGTCTATTCAGATTTCACTTTTAACCCTCATTAATTACCTAATTAATGCGCATGATATGCATGATGCAACCTGCCAGGTGGACAAGTACAGACAGGTTCACCGTCTGACTATAGGGACGGGCTAGCCGTTGTTAAACCAAAACTATATAACCCAGCTTTTTTCTTGGATTTCGTGCCTCTTCCTTATTTGGCTTCATAATAGGCTCTTTTCTCTAGTTTTTTCCCTTTTTCCCTCCTTTATTCCCCTTAGCAACTGTGACTTTAGCTGTTGGACCATGAATTCTCCTTTTCTTTCCAAAATGCACTGTATCTTAGACGATGCTCAAATTTGGGAACACAGCACTCTTGCCCCCCTTCCTGGACTGAGGTTTTTACGAAGAGTCAAGATAGACTACAACCTTCTTTTGGCTGTGACCCACTTCTGGGATCCTCATTTTCATGTTTTCAGGTTCACCTATAAGGAAATATGCCCCCTGCTTGAAGAACTTGCTGCTATCGTCGGGAGTTGGTATCCTCTTGGTGCTTTGCCCTTCGTACCTCGCTATGGTTTGATCCAAAACCGGGATATTGATTTGTCCTTAAGTATAGCTCCTTCTGACGCTGCTCGTTTAGTTCCTCAGGGCCCAGTATTTGCTTTGGAACCTCTGATTGAAGCAATGGATGAGTTCTCCAACATTCCCTCATACAGCGTAAGTGTCCTCTTCCTTTTTTGCCTGATGAAGTATCTAGTCGTGACCTTAGAGGAACTGCTCGGAGATCCTCGTCTGTTTGGAATTCTGGACGACTTTCTTCGCGGGCTGACCCCTTTCCCTCTTATTATGGCTGAGACTATCTTGGGTTTGGACTCTGTTCGTGTCGGGCCTACCACTTTATTCTCTGGAAGTCCCTTATTACTTCAGGTACGTCATTATTTTAAAAGGTTGTGTGTCCCTTGTGAATTTTCACACTAGCTTTTCTTAGCGGGAAGTGCGTCCTTTCGGATTTTCACACAACCCTATGCCTAATTTTTGCCTGAAGTAAATCCAACTTACTCCAGCGGCTTTTCTTTGCCTTTTATTCTATTTTCTTTGGCTTTTTTATTTCTGTTTTTTTTTTCTCTTTCAGATTTGGTTGCAGGAGAAATTGAAGCTTTTGTCAGAGCGACCTCCTAGAGTCATTAATCAATACTCTGTGAAGTGTTTTCTTCCTCGTCGGCGTCTGTACTTACCTGGGACCCCTGACAAGGGCATTACCAGATTCAGTGAGATATCAGATGAGGATATTAGCTTCACGCACGCTTGGCTTCCCTTATCCAATGCTATTATTGATGGGTCTTCAGGATGCGTTCCCCTATGCGGGCTTCGCGGGGCAACTTTCTACATTACGGCCCGTTGCTCCCGTCAGCTTGGGATGACTCAGGATGTGGTGAGACTTCCTCTATCCTTTCGAGGTGGAGTCCTTTCTGCAGCTTTCGCTTGCCGCTATCATGAGCTCTGGAGTCAGCTTCCACTGAAAACTATCATACCTCCCTTCGGGAATCACTCTGTCACTTCCACTAGCCTGTACAAAAGGTGGATACTTAGCCCATCATCTGATAACCGAACTCGGCGACTGAGGCATTTAGCTAGCGAGGGTAGTAGTAGGGCATAGTTTAGTTTTACATGCATTTTGAGCAATATGTTTCTTTTTGAAGCAGAATTAGACAATGATATAAATGAATAAATCAAATCTTATTTCATTTCACAAAATTGTGTACATTTCAATACGATTTCAAAATACATGATCATTTTGGTACCGATTCAATTATGTACGACTACATTCATTCATGGAACCAAATCTTGATAGCGCCTAACTCCTGTCTCCAATCAGCCCTCTCGGGTTTTCATGATTGGACATTTTCTCTCATGCCTCTAAATTTTGCCCAGGATGCCTTTTTTCGGTTTTCACCCTGACGAGGCGCCCAATTTTAGCAAGGCTGCCTTTTTTCAGATTTTCGACCTGCGGGGCTTTCATTCTTTTCTTTTGATTTTGTAGCCTTTAGCCATGGAACCTTTTGAGTCTGTCGACATTGATCGGTTCCTTGAATTCATTACCATCACTATCCGATAAGATTGCAGCTCCTTTGGACAACAGCTTCTTGAGGATAAACGGCCCTTCCCAGGTTGGTCTAAATTTTCCTCTGATATCCGGTACCCCTGGTCTCATCTGTTTGAACACTAAGTCTCCCTCCTTCAGCGGATGCTTTTTCACCTTCCTCCCAAATGATCTGGCCAGCCTCTTCTGATAGATCTGATTATGATAGTAAGCTTTTAGCCTACTCTCATCTAATAAATTCAAATGCTGTAACCTCAGTTGTGCCGATTCGGTCTCTGGAATTTGAGCTTCCATGACTACTCTCAGTGATTTGAGCTCTACCTCAACTGGCAGCACTGCTTCTGTCCCATAAACCAGAGAATACGGCATAGCGCCCGTAGATGTCCTCACCATCGTTCTGTAACCCCATATAACAAAAGGTAGCTTCTCTGCCCAGTCTTTGTAGGTTTGGACCATCTTGGCTAGGATCTTCTTCACATTCTTATTGGCAGCCTCTACTGCCCCATTAGCTTGTGGTCGATAGGGAGAGGATTTATGGTGCTCGATTCCGTACTTCTCAAGAAGCTTCCTGGTTTCCCCCATGAACTGCACCCCGTTATCAGACACTATGTGATGTTGTAGGCCGTATCTGCAGATCAGCTTTCTTTCAATGAACCTGGCCATGTCACTTGCGTCGATCTTCTTAAAGGACTTCGCCTCTACCCATTTTGTAAAATAGTCAATTGCGACTATTATGTATCTGTGCCCGTTGGATGCCATAGGGCGGATCTCTCCAATAATGTCTATTCCCCAAGCAGCGAATGGCCAAGGTGATGTTAGGCTATGTAGCTCTGACACTGGCAAGTGCCATAAATCTTCGTACTGCTGGCATAGCTGGCACTGCTTAACATATTTTGAGCAATCGTTATCTATCATAAGCCAGTAGAAGCCTTGCCTCATGATCTTCTTGGCCAATGTCAGCCCGTTCATATGGGCTCCGCATATTCCAGCGTGTGTTTCTTCCATTACCCTCTTGGCCTCTTTCTCATCCAAACACCTCAATTGGATACCATCAGCTTGTCGTTTGTACAACATCCCATCTATGCAGATGAACTGAGTGGACAGTTTGCGAATCATTCTCTGATCCTTTTCGGTAGCCTCTTCTGCAAATGTCGCATTCTCTAGATAGTTCATAATATCCTGATACCACGGCTTCCCATCTGCCACTTCTACCTCCATAACTGATTTGGGCTCGAAGCTAGGTCTTTCGGAGCTATAAATCAAAACTGGCTTCATTACCACTCCTTTAGGGTTGTCCCACATTGATACTAACGTGGCGAGCGCATCGGCTAATTAATTCTCATCCCTTGGAACAAAATGGAATGTACATACTTCAAACCGACTACTTAGGCCCCTCAAATGCTGGATATATGGCATTAGCCTCTCTTCTTTCACGGCCCATTCACCTCGAATTTGATTGACCACCAGGGAGGAATCACCAAACACTTCCACATTCTTTGCTCCTAAGGCTATTAAGGCCTCCAATCCAAAAATACAAGCTTCATACTCAGCCTCGTTTTTGGTAGCCTTGAATCTCAACTTCTTCGCCAAGGGAAGCCTCTCATCGTCCGGAGTTGTCAAAATGGCTCTTACTCCTGCCCCCTTGCTTTTTACGGCTCCATCAAAGTGCAATTTCCAACCCTGAACTCCGATGGTAGTCACATCCTCATCTGGAAAGTTAAACTCATATGAGTCTCCTTGAATCGGGTGTTCTGCTAGAAACTCAGCCACTGCACGTCCCTTGATGGTCTTCCGAGTAACATACTCTACATCGAATTCTTGAAGTAACAACATCCACCTACCCATTTTCCCAAGTAAGGATGGGGCCTCTTGCAAGTATCATAGGGGATTCTGCTTTGCGACTGCCTGTACCTTGTAGGCATGAAAGTAATGTCGTAATTTCTTAGAAACCCAGATTACTGCAAGGCAAATCTTTTCTACTTCTTTGTATTTGACCTCATAGGCCAAGAATTTCTTGCTGAGGTAGTAGACAACAAATTTCACTCCAAATTCATCCTCTTGGGCCATCATAGTGCCTACAGAGCTGTCCTCTATGGCCAGGTATAGGATTAGTGGTTTGACAGGCCGTGGCGGTCTCAGTACCGGTGGATTCAGCAGGTATTCTTTGACAGTGTCAAAAGCCTTCTGAAAACTCTCGTTCCATACTACTGGTTGGTTTTTTCTGAGTAGTTTGAAGATCGGTTCACAGATCGAAGTAAGCTTGGCAGTGAACCTACTGATATATTGCAACCTTCACAGAAAGCTTCTCACATCCTTCTCCTTCTGCGGTATCGGCATTTCTCTTATAGCCCTAACCTTATCCGGGTCAATCTCAATTCCCCTTTGACTAACTATGTGTCCTAGGAGCTTCCTTGAGGTAACACCAAAAATACACTTCTTAGGGTTTAACCGTAGGTTATACTTGCTTATCCTCTGAAAGAACTTTTCTAAGGCTTCAAAATGACCTTCTCTAGTGACTGACTTGATCATCATATCGTCCACGTACACCTCCACTTCTTTATGGATCAGGTCATCCAATATCTTTGTTGCCATCCTCTGATAAGTGGCTCCCGCATTTTTCAAGCCAAAAGGCATTACCCGATAAGCATAAGTCCCCCATTCTGTGATGAAAGCCGTCTTAATTCGGTCAGTTATTTTATTGAGAATCTGATTGTAACCCGCATAACCATCTCCAAAGCTATACATCTCGCAAGCAGCGGCGCTATCTATCATCACGTCTATATGAGGCAATGGGAAAGCATCCTTTGGATAGGCCTTATTCAAATCTCGATAATCCACGCATACCCTTACTTTGCTATTCATTTTGGCTACAGGGACAACATTGACCAACCAAATTGGATATTGCACCTTAACTAGAAACTTGGCTTTGATATGCTGGCGAATCTCCTCTTTCACTTTCTCTGCCCATTCTGGCCTAAGCCTTCTTAATTTTTGTTTAACGGGTTTATGGTCATGATAGGTGGGAATGGCGTGCTCTGCAATTTCCCGATCAATTCCTGGCATATCTTCGTAGGTCCAGGCAAAGACTTTTTCATATTTTTTTAAGATTCTCTCGAATTTTTCTCGCTCTTCAGGAGTTATATTTGATGCTACCAAAATTTCTTTTGGGTTTTCTATGGTTCCAAGATTAAATGGAGTAGCATCAGTTGAATCAATATCAAATATGGATGGATGATCATGATCATGCATAGTAAAATTGTCAAAAACATCGCACAAGTAAGCAAAATCATTCAATTTATTAATAAGATTGAAATTGTCATTAACATCATTGAAAAGTTCTGGAGCAAAAAGAAAATCTAAACTATTTTCCTCTTCCTCCTCTGCTGGCGTATCTGCCACGGTTAACGGTCCTGCATCACTTTGGCTCTTCAGGGGCTCCCCAATCAACTCCTGCATGGTTCCCTCCACCTTTGCTTTCCCTTTCAGCTGGGCGGCTACCATTTTCTCAGTCATCACTTCTTTAGGCATCTCACGGTCACAAATCGTCTTACTGGTCACGACTTCCTCGTCCCAAAAGTCCTCTGCTGGCTTGATCAATCCAATGTCCCAGTCATAGACATCATTGAAAACCTCGAACCCTAGCACAATTCTTCCATTCAGCCACTGAGGTTCCTCTTCCCCTGTATAGGCACATGCTGTATTTGTTGGCACAAATGTTTTCCAGATATGAGGAATTTCGATTTTTGACTTCTCACCCTTCCCTGCCACACCTGTGTATCCTAAGCCCCTTCTTTCCTTTTGGCCCTTGGTGGTAACCGCTGGTGGTATCCCTTGAGCATTCTTGCCCAATCCTGCGCCGGGGAGGAATGACATCTTTTTCATTATATTCAATACCTGGGGGCTTTCTTTCTTCTGCTCTTCTTCACCTATCATGGCAACATGAAACCCACTAAATGGCTGCCTAGCTATCTCTAGTACTGAAACCTGATTCTCCTTTACAGGCTTTATAGTCACAATCTGGCCTTCGTGAGGTATCTTTACCATTTGGTGCAGTGTAATGGGGACTCCTCCCAACTTATGAAACCATGGTCTGCCTAGCAAAGCTGAGAAATTGGCGCGTATAGGCAGCACCACAAACTCCACTTCTGACTCTACCGGTCCCGTCTTCACCACTGCTGTGAATGTCCCCGAAGCCTGCCTACGTGAGTTGTCATATGCTATGATGGTGAGATCAGATTTTGCCAACATATCCTCTGTTACCCCAAAAGCTGCCATTGCTACCTGTGGGCACACATTTATCGAAGAACCATCATCTACCATTACACAGGCGGTGTACTTCTGGTTAATCTGCACCCTTATATACAGAGGGCGATTATGATTGCGGCCTTCCGCCGGCAAATCAACACTGGTGAAAATAACATTTTCCCCCGATCCTCCTTTCACTACATCCAGAAGTTCCGTAGGCGAGATGGTTGTTGCCACAGTTGTTTCGCATAAAGCTTCTACCACCCTCTGCCTATGTGATGGGGACTGCCTCAGAAGATCCCATATTGAAATCTGAGCCGGCGTCTTTTTTAGTTGTTTAACAATTGAATCTTCTTCCGGCTCCTTTCCCCTTCTGCCCTCAACCGGCTTTTGGGACTTCTCAACTTCCAGGGCTACCCTTTCACTCCGGGTCACGGCTCCCACTTCCCTCCTTTTTGGCTCTTCTTCTTCTTCCTCCGAACCCCATAGGTCGGTAAATACTTCAGAATCATCATTTTTAGTTCCACTATCATCAGTCGACCAGCAATCGATCACTGTAGCAGGAAGTCCTTCTTCACTCCCCTCATGGAGGTTTGTGACAGCAGTGTGGATATCGTTGCCGCATAACTCCTTCAACAAAAACTTCTCGGGCAAACTGGACTCGATCATATTCACTGGCGGAGGCATGTTATTGTACCCAGCTTTCTGTTGACCCCCTCTCTTCTCCGGGTCTATAATCTGCTTTGAGTCAATCAGATCTTGAATTGCATGCCTTAAAGCCTTGCAGTTATCAATTATATGCCCAGTGTGCTGGTGATATGCACAATACTCATCATTCTTATGTCCTGGCATGCCTTGGGTTCTAGCAGGTTTGGGTGGCATAGGTTGCAACTTACCCTCTTTCATCAATCTCCTCAATACCCATGACAAAGACCTTCCAAGATTAGAAAAATGCCTCGGGGTAGCGTTCGCAGCTGACACCTCAGCAGTCTTCCTTATACCACTGGCGGTACCTGATGGTCTACTGGCCCCCTGGCTAGTGCTATCCCTCCTAGGATAGTTCTCATTACCTGCTTTCCTAACAAGGTACTCTCCCTCGGCCTCAATGGCGATGTCCTTCAGCGACTCCCAATCCTTCAGTCCTTTCATTCTTAATCCCTCTCTCAAATATGGGCTCGCATTTTTAATGAATAGCCATATTTGATCCTGAGTATATGGTTTCCTCTTCATTTCCATCACCCGATTCCTCCACCGGGTTAAATACTCGTGGAAGGACTCACCCCCCTTCTGCTGTAATAGCTCCAGGTCCTTCAAGGTTACCTCCATCCTTGTACTGCAGTCGTATTGCCTCAAAAACTCCTCCGTCAATAAATCCCAGTCTTCTTTAGTTCGACGATCGAGCCCGTGGTACCAATCCACTGTCGGGCCCATCAAGCTCAAGCAAAAGTACTCAATCTTCTATTTTTTCGTCAAAGTGGTGCCTTTCATAACCAGCGAGTATTGCTTTATATGTGCTAGGGGATCAGAAGTACCATCAAACTTTGGCACATCCGGCATTTTAAAGTTCATGGCGACTAGATCCTCTCCTTCTAACTCCTTATCCTCAGGATTCACTCTTCGGCCCTTCGTCAACATTCTCATCACAGCTTCAAATTTATCTTCCATCTTCCTCCAGATGGTGTAGACACCGGGTCCCGAGTCGGGTTTAATGTCAAAAAGTGATTTTGGGTTCTTAGTAATTCCCTCCGAAAAAATAAAAATATAAAATATAGATTAGGTAGATAAAATTAGAAGTTAATTATTAATGTTGGGTTAATTTAATTTATTAATATCGTATGTTTAATTAGATAATTAAAATGCATGAAATATTAAAGATTAATTAGTTAATATGTAAAGTGTATAATTAATTAGATAAAATATATATATATATATATATATATGATAATTGATTAGTTATTGTGATGTTTAATTATTGTATTAATGTGTAATTGATATATAATGATTAATTAAATTAGTATGTGTGTGTATTAATTTTAATTAAGTTAGATTAATTAAGATATGAAAATGGGAGGAATTATTTGAAGTTACCATTATGGCCATTGTGCCCTTAACCCTAATTTGAGGGTGTATAAAAAGAATGAGATGAGCAAATTGAAGGGGGCTCGGCAGATCAAGAAAGGGAGAGCAAAAGAAAGAAAAGAAAACCAAAAAAAAGAAAGAAAAAAAGAACTGAGAGCAAGAAAGAACCGAGAGCAAGAAAGAACCCAGGAAAACCAAAGAAAAGGAAAAGAAAAGAGAAGAAGAGAAGAGGATCAGACCCAGGCCAACGGAAACCCACAGCGCCGGAAAGAAAAGGAAAAAAGGAAGAAAAGAAGGGAGAGAAGGCGTCGCCTCCGCCGGCCACCTCCGACGCCGGATTCAGGCACGCGCCCCACCGGAAGAACCACCACATCCGGGCGCACCCAGTCGTGGCCGCCGTTTCTCCATCGGACTCCGGCAGCCGGCGCGTGAGGGAGAAGGACCCGGACCGCTTTATCGCGTTTTCCGGCGACGGTGGACCTCCGATCAGCGCGTGGACACCGGATCTGGACTCCCGACGAGGCAATCTACGAGGCGGTGAGGGAGGTGCCGTCAACCGCCGCTCCGGCCAATCTCCGGTGAGGGAAATCCGGTAAGCCTATTTTATATTAATTTATTTTAATATATTATTAATTAATATTATTATTTATTTATTTATTATTATTATTAATATTTATTTATTATTCTGTTTTTATTATTTTATTTAATATTTATTATTATTATTATTATTATTATTTAATTTCTGAATCTTTATCATTAATATTATTAATATATTTGTTTATATTTATTTATTATTTTATTATTCATTATCGTTATTATTTGTATTTATTTAATATATTTATTATTATTTATATTATTATTTATATTATTATATATATATATATTTATTTATTTATTTAATTTCTATTTTGTTATTATTATATATATATATTTATTTAATTTCTGTTTTATATATATTTATTTAATTTTCTGTTATATTATATTAATATTAATATTATTATTGTTATTATATGGTTATTGTTAATTTTATGTTGATGTTATTATTTAATTGATTTGTGATTATTTAATTTTATGTCTTAATATTATTATATTATCATTATTATCATTATTAATTATTGTTAGAATTTAGTTATTTATTTATGTATTCATTTATTTATTTATTTAGAAATATGTAAATACTATTTTATTGTATTTTACGTATTTGTGGTCTGTAATAATAAAATGATTTTCGACCGCTTTTAAAAAGAACCATCACACAAATGATGTCTACTAAATAGAATGTTTGCTAAATGAAACTTGGACCAATGTCCTATTTTTATCCAATAAAAATCATCACATAAAATTGTTTTCCATAATGAATGCATGCGAGGACCAATGTCCTCATTGTTAATGAATAATCCGTTTTATGCATGTATCGCATATTTACAAATGAGGGTTGTATTCTGTCCTTAGTATTATTGTAAATTTATTTAATGCTTTAAAAGCTATTTTATTTTGTGCTCTTAAATGAATAAATTGTGCTTTAACCAAAACTTGCCTTGTGTGGAGAGAGAGCGAAATAATAGACTCAAAAATTAATTGTAAACTTAATCAAGGTACGAATAAATGAGAAGTCCCGAACCCTGCTCTGGTCTTTGGGCTCAAGAGGCTAGAGGTCATCCTCCAAGACACCTCTTGTGTCACGAGACTTAGACGTTAATCCTAGGCCTCATGGCCCAATATGGATAAAATGCGCAAGTCTTAGGCTCTCTGAGGCGACAGAAACTTTCCCAATGTTCTATTGGGTGGCGACTCCATGAAACCTCCTTGTTGCCCAACATAGACGCACTTGCGATTTATCGCAAGCTGTTGACGGACCCGCAAATGCCTCGATCGCCCACGTGCGGGCGGTCCAAAAGGGCGGCGCACGGGATCCGGCGCGCGTCACAGTGGCGACTCCACTGGGGACGTATTTGAGATTTCAATTTGAAAGTACCTTGATTAAAATTTACAATTGAGCTTTAGTTTATAAAATTCGCTTTTTCTCAAAATTGCATTGCATATCATTAGAGCTTTAGAATATGCTAGTTTGGTCCCTCTATTAGCCCTAGTGCGTTCCTGAAGCACGACCCCATTTTCACTCAATTTGGGGAAGTGATAGGGATAATCACCAGCCCAAGTCTCGTGCCATCAAATGGTATATCAAATGGTGACCCGATCGGCCGTTATACTTGTGATGAGATAGACCCGTCGTGCAGGGACCATGCTTGGGTAGCCTTAAAGCAACACCACCTTTTGACCAAAGCCCATGTAATGGCAATAGAAACTTCCACTATGTGACATGTACCATAATATCGTGCTTGCTATTTGGGCCATCATATATTGAACAAAATCAATTGAATCAGATGATTTTCATCAAAGGCTTTCATGCCCCGATGGGCTCATTTTGATTTAATCGAATTGTTTAAATATATAATGGCCAACCATCCATGCGCATGTGCTTTAAAGTAAGAGCTGTTATGCTGCTGGTTTTTCACCGTGCACTATACGCTTCCATTGGGTTCCCTGTTAACCCTTGGATAAAGCCCACCTAGGAAAGAGACCGCACGACCCCGTGTGTGGGAGAAATAAGGTTGGAAGGATCTACTTGCTTGCATGTGGCTGTGGATACTGCACAACATGCACATACACCGCATGTCATTCATGTAAAAAAAAAACAAACAAAAAAAATAATAAATAAATATATATATAAATACATAAAATACAAAAAAAATAAAAAATTCATTTCATATTGTGTGTATATATCCTTTTGCCTGCATATTATTTTTCACATACATATACAATCACGTGTATATTTATTTTTATGCATTGCATCGCATAATTGCAATTTATTGATTTTTTCATTCCATTCGCACAATTCACGATCATGCATTGTATATTGTCATGCACGCATCATTCTAACAATTTAAATTTTCAGCCATTATAGATTCTTCCAAGTGGATTAGAGGTCCCGACAGTCGATTAGTACGAACAGACTCGCCCTTTGGATTGTTGGAATTAGTGCTCGATTGGGATCCTGATACACTCTCGACATCTAGTACCCCATCCTCCATAGCGGACGAAACTGGAAACCCATCCACTCAAGACCTTGCTCGGAGGTTGGATGAATTTGAACGAAGAATGCTAGATATGATGGGCGCTATGGTCGAAAGAATTGCCCATCCCCCTGCTGCACAAGCACCTCCTATTCTGCAGCCGCCACTTGCTCAACAAGTACCAGCAGTCCCTCCTCGGGGGCAAGTTGAACCGCCTGCTGGTGGGGAGGCTCCCTTCGTTGGAGTGGCTGCTCGCCAACCTATTAATGAGAACGAAGCCGCACCCGTTGAGCCAAGAAGGGCAAGGGTTAATAATCCCGAGGAAGATTTTGTGGAAGAAGATGAGATTGAGGAATTGGCAGCCCACCAAGCTGTGAGGGGTAGAGCACCCAAGGTGGAAGATGAGACTCTGAGGGCAATGAGACAGCAGATTGAGGCCATCACCCGAATGTTGTCAGCTGGAAAAGGGGTCAACCCTGAAGATAGAAATTTGGGAGATGAAGAATTGCTGCCCCAGAGATTTAAAATGCCTGAGCTGCCAAAGTTTAATGGCACTTCAGACCCTTCTGCACATATCAAGCAGTACACTTTAGTGATGAAGGGTACAGGACTGAGCAAAAAGCAAAAGGTGGAGTATTTTTGCCTCAGCCTGTCGGGTCCTGCAGTGGATTGGTACCATGGGCTGGATAGGAGGTGTAAAGAAGACTGGGACCTGCTGACCGATGAATTTATAAAACAGTACGATTGCAGTACTAGAATGGAGGTCACCCTGAAAGACCTTGAACTCCTGCAGCAAAAGCCCGATGAATCATTCCACGAGTATCTCACAAGGTGGAGGAACAGGGTGATGGAAATGAAACGAAAGCCTGACACATCTGATCAGATTAGGCTATTTATCAGAAATTCCTGTCCTTACCTGAGGGATCTGCTGAGCTTCAAAGGGCTTAGAGATTGGGAGTCATTGAAAGATATTGCTGTAGAAGCTGAGGGGGCCTACCTGGCAAAGAAGGCGAGTCAGAATAGCTTTCTTGGGAGAAACTTTGGAAATCAATCGGGAAACAGATCAGGCGGAGCTGGAAGCAGCAACAATAGAAGTGGCAAGGCAGCCGAGGTCTCAACAACCGGGATTGGACAGGGTCAGAGGTACTATTCTAACTTGGGTCGCCCTTTATCTTGGGTACTGGAAAGGCTTATAAAAGAAGGCAAGATACGACCTCTGGCGCCTAGGCCTGCTATGACTCAGGGACAGCCAGGGCATAGAGATGATCAGTGCTACGCTTATCATCAACATACTGGGCACTTAACGGACAACTGCCGAACCCTGAGGAACAAGATCCAGGACCTCATTGATACAAAGCAGATAACAGACCCTGAGAAGAGGGGGAAAGATAAGAAGCCAGGCTACAACGCAGTTCCCCCACCGAATATGTGATTGGGTCCAGTCCACCGGAACGACATATTTTGCAAGAATATTATGTATTATGTCTCTGTATTTTGAGAACTCTTTATAACATTTTGGTTATGTAATATGATGAACAATATTTTGCATATATTATTTCTAATGATTTCATTTTTTATGATCATGATATATTCATTCATTTTGACATTAATTCAATTAATACTACTGCATTTAATCTTGGAACTTTGAAAAATTCAAAGAAAATCTTGATAGCATCTGATATAACTCCTGAAGAGAGAGAGAGTCAGAAAGAAAATAAAAATAAGAAAAAAAAATTAGTTGCAATTAGGAGATTCGATGAAAACTCACTAAGAGCACTAGAACCTTTCTGATTACCCGTCGAAGCGATCTCTGGATAAGACAGAACCTGGAAAATGATTTAGGCAATATTTTCTTTGTATAGCTCTCTAAATGACTATTTCCTACCCTTATTCTGCAATCGCTTGCTAGCCCGTTGAGCCTTTATGCTGGTATGCTAAATGCGTGCCAATTTTGTTGTTACACACATTAAAACTACCCCCTTGCCTAAAATGATTTTGACTTCCCCTTAGAAGAGTGGCCGCTCTAAAACTGATGGATGTACATTTGAACAATTCTTTGGACTATTAAAAAAATTGCCTCGATAAGAGCAAGTTCAGACTTTGAAAAGAGGGTTTAGTCATACATGAAAGGCATGAGCTCAAAAAAAAGAGAAGAGAAGCGAAAGCAAAAAGAAGAAAAAGAAAAAGAAAAGCGAAAAATCCAAAAAGAAAAAATGAATCAAAAATGAAAGAAAAAGAAGCAAAGAAAAAAGAAGAATAAAAAAGAGAGCTCAAAATAGTGACCAATTGACTAGTTTCAATGATTACCCTTTTATTGTTATTCTGATCTCAAGGAGCTAGAATGTTATCGAGTCCAAATTCAAGAATACTGTTGAGCCGAGAACGGTTCATCCATCAGTCGAGAAAATATCGCGGCCATTTTTCTCTAGCGACCTGATCTTTCTTTGACAGCCATCTACCTAAGCCTGACATTATAACCAAAGTAAGACCTTTTGATTCTGGGTTCAGTCTTATCCAATTAGTGGAGATGAGCTTCTAAGAAGGTTTGGTACGTAAGAAGAGGCCTATGGTGTTTCTTGAGCTTCAAGCGAGAAGCCATGAGTGCATTCATGCATTCGAGTTATGTCTCGTCTCCGACGTTGCTTCTAGAATTTGCATTCAAAAGATTAAATGAGAGTAGAGTGAAAATATTCAATCATGAGAATCGAAAAGAGAGCTGATTGATAACAGGAGTTTGATGCTTTTAAGATCCATCCCGAGATTGGATGAGGTTTTGTATCTTGAGATTAATGCCAAAAAATGATCATATATTATGAAATCAAATTGAAATATGTGCATTTATGCAATGGTATTGATGTAACCAGAATAGTTCATCTGATGTACAAAAAAAAAAAACAAAAAAAAAAAACAAAAAACAAAACAAAAAAACAAAACAAAAAAAAAAGAAAAAAAGGCCGTTAGAGATGAAAACCGTAACTGGCGCTCTAAGCAAAAATTAGGCCAAGGGACAGGATAAAAACCTGAAAACAGGCAGTCTGTCCTAAAAAAAAAAAGAAGAAAAGCCGCTGGATTGGGTTGGATTCCTTCCAAGCAAAAATAAGGCACAGGGTTATGTGAAAATCCGAAAGGACGCATTTCCCGCCAAGAAAAGCTAGTGTGAAAATCCACAAGGGACGCACTACCTTGAAATAATGACTACAGGTTTCAGATGAGAACCTCGCGATCCCCAAAAAGCATAAAATTCAAGGGCAATTCCAGAAGGCACCGATCTTACTGCAAATTGCAACCAAATCGGCTGTTGCCTCCAAATCCACTTAGACGAATTTTTATACTGCATTGCTGCATACATACGCATTTCACGTGCATGCTCACAACTTTTCCTGCATATTTGCCTTTCTAAGTCTTACAGAAAAAGAGACTCGATGCGAACACCGGCAGAAACCGAGTGACGACATCATTCCAAACATCAATCAAGATCAAACCCAAGACCTCTCATGGGGCAGTTCTCATCCCAAGACCTCTCAGGGGGCACACAATCAACCAAAGACCTCTCAGGGGGCAGTTCACATCCCAAGACCTCTCAGGGGGCACACAATCAACCAAAGACCTCTCAGGGGGCAGTTCTCATTCCAAGACCTCTCAAGGGGCAGATCTCAACCCAATACCTCTCAGGGGGCAACCGCTTCTCAAAGGGCTCATAGATAGCACCACTTCATCATCAAATCGAAGGGTTAGCACGACCACGGCACTACCACACCGAAGGGTTGGCACGATGGCGGCACTACTACTCTAAGGAGGGTTAGCACGACCACGGCACTACCACTTCATCATCCAATCGAAGGGTTAGCACGATGGCGGCACTACTACTCTAAGGAGGGTTAGCACGACCACAGCACTACCACTTCATCATCCAATCGAAGGGTTAGCACGATGGCGGCACTACCACTCTGAGAAGGGTTAGCACGACCACGGCACTACCACTTCATCATCCAATCGAACGGTTTGCACGATGGCGGCACTACCACTCTAAGGAGGGTTAGCACGACCACGGCAATACCATTTCAAATTTTAGGAGGGTTAGCACGATGGCGGCACTACCACTCTAAGGAGGGTTGGCACGACCACGACACTACCACTTCTAAACGGTTAACACGACCATGCCACTCAACAGAACGGCTAGCACGATGACGGCACTACCACTCCATGGAGGGTTAGCACGATCACGGCACTGCCGCTTCTGCAATCACAACAACAGCACTCAATTCAAGAAGGCAGCCGCCTCAGGTAGGTGTCTCTGCATCTCTTTCTCTCTCTGAATTTTGGACGTTCTCCTTTGAATTTTAGCTCACCTAGGTGTCTATGCACTAGATTCTCCAAAATTGGGGGCAACTGTAGACACCGGGTCCCGAGTCGGGTTTATTGTCAAAAAGTGATTTTGGGTTCTTAGTAATTCCCTCCGAAAAAATAAAAATATAAAATATAGATTAGGTAGATAATTAGAAGTTAATTATTAATGTTGGGTTAATTTAATTTATTAATATCGTATGTTTAATTAGATAATTAAAATGCATGAAATATTAAAGATTAATTAGTTAATATGTAAAGTGTATAATTAATTAGATAAAATATATATATATATATATATGATAATTGATTAGTTATTGTGATGTTTAATTATTGTATTAATGTGTAATTGATATATAATGATTAATTAAATTAGTATGTGTGTGCATTAATTTTAATTAAGTTAGATTAATTAAGATATGAAAATGGGAGGAATTATTTGAAGTTACCATTATGGCCATTGTGCCCTTAACCCTAATTTGAGGGTGTATAAAAAGAATGAGAGGAGCAAATTGAAGGGGGCTCGGCAGATCAAGAAAGGGAGAGCAAAAGAAAGAAAAGAAAACCAAAAAAAAGAAAGAAAAAAAGAACTGAGAGCAAGAAAGAACCGAGAGTAAGAAAGAACCCAGGAAAACCAAAGAAAAGGAAAAGAAAAGAGAAGAAGAGAGGAGGAACAGACCCAGGCCAACGGAAACCCACAGCGCCGGAAAGAAAAGGAAAAAAGGAAGAAAAGAAGGGAGAGAAGGCGTCGCCTCCGCCGGCCACCTCCGACGCCGGATTCAAGCACGCGCCCCACCGGAAGAACCACCACATCCGGGCGCACCCAGTCGTGGCCGCCGTTTCTCCATCGGACTCCGGCAGCCGGCGCGTGAGGGAGAAGGACCCGGACCGCTTTATCGCGTTTTCCGGCGATGGTGGACCTCCGATCGGCGCGTGGACACCGGATCTGGACTCCCGACGAGGCGATCTACGAGGCGGTGAGGGAGGTGCCGTCAACCGCCGCTCCGGCCAATCTTCGGCGAGGGAAATCCGGTAAGCCTATTTTATATTAATTTATTTTAATATATTATTAATTAATATTAATTAATATTATTATTTATTTATTTATTATTATTATTTTTTTTAATATTTATTTATAATTCTGTTTTTATTATTTTATTTAATATTTATTATTATTATTATTATTATTATTATTATTATTTAATTTCTGAATCTTTATCATTAATATTATTAATATATTTGTTTATATTTATTTATTATTTTATTATTCATTATCGTTATTATTTGTATTTATTTAATATATTTATTATTATTTATATTATTATTATTATTATATATATATATATATATTTATTTAATTTCTATTTTGTTATTATTATATATATATATTTATTTAATTTCTGTTTTATATATATTTATTTAATTTTCTGTTATATTATATTAATATTAATATTATTATTGTTATTATATGGTTATTGTTAATTTTATGTTGATGTTATTATTTAATTGATTTGTGATTATTTAATTTTATGTCTTAATATTATTATATTATCATTATTGATTATTGTTAGAATTTAGTTATTTATTTATGTATTCATTTATTTATTTATTTAGAAATATGTAAATACTATTTTATTGTATTTTACGTATTTGTGGTCTGTAATAATAAAATGATTTTCGACCGCTTTTAAAAAGAACCATCACACAAATGTTGTCTACTAAATAGAATGTTTGCTAAATGAAACTTGGACCAATGTCCTATTTTTATCCAATAAAAATCATCACATAAAATTATTTTCCATAATGAATGCATGCGAGGACCAATGTCCTCATTGTTAATGAATAATCCGTTTTATGCATGTATCGCATATTTACAAATGAGGGTTGTATTCTGTCCTTAGTGTTATTGTAAATTTATTTAATGCTTTAAAAGCTATTTTATTTTGTGCTCTTAAATGAATAAATTGTGCTTTAACCAAAACTTGCCTTGTGTGGAGAGAGAGCGAAATAATAGACTCAAAAATTAATTGTAAACTTAATCAAGGTACGAATAAATGAGAAGTCCCGAACCCTGCTCTGGTCTTTGGGCTCAAGAGGCTAGAGGTCATCCTCCAAGACACCTCTTGTGTCACGAGACTTAGACGTTAATCCTAGGCCTCATGGCCCAATATGGATAAAATGCACAAGTCTTAGGCTCTCCGAGGCGAGAGAAACTTTCCCAATGTTCTATTGGGTGGCGACTCCATGAAACCTCCTTGTTGCCCAACATAGACGCACTTGCGATTTATCACAAGCTGTTGACGGACCCGCAAATGCCTCGATCGCCCACGTGCGGGCGGTCCGAAAGGGCGGCGCACGGGATCCGGCGCGCGTCACAGATGGCCTCTTCAATTTAAGGGGCTTTCCCTTTCTTAGACATACGTTCCTCGTATTCTTCGTCTTCCCAATCATCATCCAACCTAGTGACAGGTCTTCCCCTCTGTGCCCCCGAAGTAGTAGCTCTTAGGTTCACAAGTGGCGGGCGAGTTTCCTCTTGTGGGTCCTCTCTGACCTCCTGCCTTTCATTATTTCTCATAGGAGGAGGTTGTGGGTACTGCGGGGCCGCTTGCTGACCCATTGCGGCTATCACTGCCATCATCCGACTCTCAAATTCTTCCAACCTTCGGCCCACTTCCTCTGCTATCATTGCTCTGGTGGCCTTTACCCCTCTCGGTGAGTTTGCCATTTCTTTGGGTACAGAAAACTGATCTGAAGTAGCGTAACTGGTTTCAGAAGAAGTGTCAGGATACTCTACCCTTTTCGGTAACTCAAAGAACGAATTTCTACGTAGGCGCCCCCGAGACCCTCTTGTCCACTTAGGCGAATCTATGATGGCTGAAAAGCACAAGGGGTCAGGATGATGCATGACTGTGCTAAAAATGCATGATCGTGCTATACAACACTCATAAGCCACATGCAAGCACATAGGTCCTTCCAACCTTATTACTCCTGCACACGAGGTCATAGTCTCTATCCTAGGTGCGATTAGCCCATGGGTCATCTGGGGACCCGATGAACACGTATAGTGCACGATGACAATCCGGCAGCATAACCTCTCCTAACTAATGCGCAAGCGGATGGGTTATGATCATTATGTATTTAGGCAATCCGAATAAGTCATCTTGGGCCCATCGGGGCATGAAAGCCTTTGATTAGGTGACCAGTCAAACTATCTGGGCTTGTCCAATACATAATGATCCATACAGCAGGCATAGTATTAAGGTTCATACCACTTAGGGGAAGTAACTATTTCCACTACATGAGCTTTAGTCAAAGGGTGGTGTTGCTTTAGCGCTACCCAAGCATGGTCCCTGCCAACGGGTCTAGCTAATCACGAGCGTAACGACCAATTGGGTCACCATTTAATATACCATGATGGTACAAGGCTTGGGCGGGTGATTATCCTTAACACTTCCCTAAATTGAGTGAAAATAGGGTCGTGCTTCAGGAACACACCGGGGCTAAAAGAGGGACCAAACTAGCATAGATCTAAGGCTCTAATGCGATGCAATGCAGTTTTGAAAGAAGGTAAAATTTTTAAACTAAAACTCTATTATAATTTTTAATCAAGGTACTTTCAAATCGAAGTCTCGAGTATCGTCCCTAGCGGAGTCGCCACTGTGACACGTGCCGAACCCCGTGTCCTCCCAAGGGCCCGCTTTAGGGTGATCGGGAAAGGTTCATAAAACTTGTAAGGTATTTATAAGTGCGTCTATTTTGGGCAACAATGAGGTTTCTTGGAGTCGCCACCCAATAGAACATTGGGAAGGGTCGTCTAGCCTCGTCGAGCCTAAGACGGCGCATACATATCCATCTTGGGCTAGCCAGAGAGATCTTGGAGGTCTCAGCCACTACCCCCTGGAGCCTAGGATTTGTATATTTAAGTCTTTTGGTGAGACTCGAGAGGTGTCTTGGAAGTCCTAGACGTCTTGCCTCTTTGAGCCCCAAAGACCAGAGTGAGTTCGGGACTTCTCATTTATTTATACCTTGATCAATATTATAATTAAGTTTTGAATTCATTGTTTCACCAACTTTCCATACGATGCATTTAATTAAGGCTCAATCATTCACGTCAAAAGCGGTAAATGGAAGTAAAAATCAAAATAAGGCATTCAAAAATATATTACAATAACACTAGGAGCGGAATATAACTCCCATTTGTAAAAGTACAACACATGCATAAAACGGGGTATTCATTGGAATGAGGACATTGGTCCTACCTTGCATATTTTATTACAAAAATGATTTTTCATGAAGCGTCAATTTCATTGGCTAAAACAGGACATTGGTCCACAATTTTTGAGAAAATCCCAAACTTAACTGTTAGAAATCTTTTGGCCTTTTTTTCTTTATCGACATTAAAACCATTTCCATAATAACATGAATAAAAGATAAGGGTAAAGAAAGAACTCGAGTGGAAGTCCTCAGACTGACGCAACCCCCATCTTTCAGAACTCCAACTCCAAATGGTCAGAAAATAACTCATAGGGATAAACACGTTAGCATCAAAAGCGTGAATAAAAATAAAAATAAAAGAACGAGAAATTCTAATAGAAATAAGTTGAAAGATAAAATTTATAAATTAAAAACATGAGAGTTTGCCTAGGGACAGCCTCCTGTACTGTGCCAGCGGCCGTCCCTAGTATGGGAAAACAATTAGAAGAGAAAAACTTTCAGTTTTTTGGAAAAGATTATAAAATAGAATAATAAAATATTAAAAAAAATTAATGTAAATCAAATAAAATTATACAAATATTAGTCCAGAATGTTTACCCTCGGATTTTACCTTTTAGGGTGAATGTCGAATGATTCTGATTCCCGTATGCTTCGTAAGGATCGAGTAAAAAAAATCAGAGAAAGAAGATTTATATTTTTCTTCCCTTGAAAATCTGATAGCAATTGAGTGTTTGAATTAGTTGTATTGATGGAAACGAATGAATTTCGTTACCTCAAATTGGCTTAACTCATAAGAAAAATTTGAAGGAATCAATTAATTGGAAGAAATTTTATCAAATAAAATTCTGCAAATAAATAGAGATTTTATAAACTTTTTGAATAAATTGCTCACAAAACCTTTTCTAAAAAAACCCTATCTCTCAAAAGGTTTAATAACTTTTCCAAATAATTTTTCTCTAAAAACTTGTTACTTTTTCTCACAAAAATTGTCAAATCTTCTAACCCCAAAAATGGAATTTAATCCACTATTTGTAGGATTTTAGGAAAAAATTCAGATAAGCCTCAACCCAAAGTTTGAATCTTAAAAGGACTTTAAAATTCAAATTTTTAATAGATCTTATCCCCATTTTGAAGGAAAAGAGATTAAATTTTATCCAATCCGGCGTGATTTGATCAGTTAACGTACCGACAGGCTTCCCTGCAGATACCGACGGCCGTCCCAACTAAGGGCACACACGGAAAACCACCTACAGACGGGGCGCGGTACTAAGGACGGGCATCCCTATACCGCCACGCATCCATCCCCACTACGCCTAGAGACGGGGATCGGCCCAAGTAGGGACGGACGCCCCTACACAGACGGGAATCCCGTCTGTGGAGCAAAATTCTCAATTTCAACCAAAATTTATCAAACTCTATTAAAACTCCATGCTAAAGAAAAAGATTTTAATCCTCGCGAAACATGGAAGACGAAAACCTCCGAATTTCGCCCATTTATCCGAAAACCAACGTTGATCTCTTCATCAAGTAACTCTAACCTGGACTACCTCAAGACCCGGTATCTACAGCAAGTAAGAGATATTTTAGAGACCGCATCCCAATAGGACATTGAGATGATCCTCTAACCTCATGGAGCCTAAGATAGTGCAAATTGGGCTTATTTTGGGCAACAAGAGATATTTTGGAGACCCCATCCCAATGAGACATTAAGATAGTCCTCTAACCTCATTGAGCCTAAGACCAAAGATGGTTCGGGACTTACCATTTATTCATACCATGGTTAAATTATAATTGAGTTTTGAATTTAATATTTCATTCATTTTCTCATACAATTTAATGCATTAATTAAAGCGCAGATCATTCACGTAATAAAAGCGATAAACAAAAGCAAGACTAACATAAGGTAAATGAAAATACAACAAATTACAACAAAACTAGGTGCGGAATACAACCCCGTTGTAAATAGCATGGAAATCATACATAAAACGGCATATTTATTAAGGATGAGGACATTGGTCCTCCCATTCAAACTTACAGAAAACGTTTAGAGGTGACAATTTATTTGGGTGGAAGAAACTAGGACATTGGTCCCATTTTTATTAGAAAAACTCCAAATTAATTAATATAAATATTTTTGTGATTTTCTTTAAAGGTGCGTAAAATAAATAATTTTATTAAAAATTACATGGTGAAATAAATTAAAAATCCAAATAAAGAAAATAATACAAATAATAAAATGAAAGTTCAAACCAAACGAGCCTCCTTGATCTCCCTGTGTGCTCGCGGGAATGCCCAAGCAAAGAAAATAAGTGTTTGAATAAAAAACAAACATAAATAAAATTAATGTTAGTGATTTAATCAAGAAAATCAATTAAACACATGAAATGATAATTAATAAATTAAAGTAAAATAAAAATAAGATGACATCAAAAATAACAAATGAATTAAAATGTTAGTAAATTAAAATAAATGAAAAAATGCATTTTGAATGACAAATGAATTAAATGATATGATTGAAGTAAATAAAACAACATGTTAATATAATAATAATAATAATAATAATAATAATAATAATAATAATAATAATAATAATAATAATAATAATAATAATAATAATAATAATAATGATAATGATAAAAAAATGAAAGCAAAACAATAATAATAATAATAAACACAATAATAATAAATAATAATAATAAACATATTAAATAAAACAAATATATGCACAATTGAATAAATAAATAAATGAAAACAATAAAAAATTACATGTTAATCAATTAATTGTAAACATGAGATAAAAATAATACAAAAAAATAAAATAAAATTATGAGATTGGTCACAGAATATTTACCCTCAGAATTTGGATTCGATGGATGCAAGATTAAGATTGATTTTCTTGCTTTGTTTTGCAAAATTATAATTGAAAATAAGAAAAGTTGGAATTTTATCCAAAGAAAGAAAATTTGCTAAAAAATAATGGAAGAAATTAAAAAATTTTCAAGTACAAAAAATCATTTTCTTTATCTTAAGAATAAAAAATGGAAGAAAAATAAAAAAATTTCTAAAGTTATTCTCTTTAAAAATAATTGTAAAAATCTTGTTTTTTAGAAAATCAAATGAAAAATTGGATTTCAAGAATAAAAAATTAGGTTCTTTGTCCCAAAATCAATTTTTCATCAAAAAATGATTCAATATAAAATCCTTGAAAAAGCTTAATTGAAAAAAATAAAAAAAAAAGAAAGTAAGAAAATTAGATTTTAAGAACAAACAATTATGTTATTTGCTTCAAAATCAATTTTTCGTCAAAGAAAAAATCCTTCGAAGAAATTTTATTGAAGCCAAAAGAAGAAGAAGAAGAAGAGTTGGAGGAGAAGAGAAATTTTTTGGAAGAAGAAGAAATAAAAATCTGAATATTTTGGTTGCCTCCCCATTTCTCTCTCTTTCACTTTCTATTTATATGAATAAAAATGAAAACCCAATTAATTAAGGAAATAAAATAAATTTGAATTAGATTATTAATTATTTAAAATTTAAAACTGAAAAAGAAATCATGAAAATCACAAAAAATAGGGATAAAAAATCAATTTTGAGTAAAAAATCTCGAGAAAATGCCAAAAATATGTTTTCGGCAGATTTGGGCTGAAAGGGCGACCGAAGGGCGTCACTGGGCAAGAGACGCCCGTCAGTGGGCATGCGCTACGTGCAGCTCGCACACGTTGGGTACATGCTGGGCGATGCGCGCTGGGCGACCTGCTCAACGCCCTGTCGATGCGCACCCGCAGGCTGCCGACTGCCGATTTTTTTTTTAAATAACAAATTTTGACCTAAAAAATATAATTTTCCACCCTCTCCTATTTTATTAATTTTATTTTTTTTTTATTTTTATTATTAATTTTTTTTTATCTAAAAAGCAAATTTGACAAGGAAATCATCGCTTCTAACCTTTTTGCCTGTAAATAGGCGTCTAACTTCATCATTGGGTAATTTTGATCTGAACTGTCTTAGAACTCGGTGTCTACAACAAGCAGTGTGCTTTTCATTGATTTGTGCCCTTATATATAAAGGGCGGTTATGATTACGGCCTTTTGCTAGCAAATCAGTATTTGAGTAAACCAAATTTTCTTCGGCACTTCCCTTCACATTGTCTAACAACTCTGTTAGGGAAATGGTGGTTGCAATAGTGGCTTCGCACAAGGCCTCTACTAACTTCTACCTATGTGATGGGTATTGCCTCAACAAATCCCAAATCAATAACTGGGCCTGAGTCCTTTTCAGCTGCCTCATCACTTGGTCCTCTTCCAGGTCCTTTTCCATATGCATCGCCACTAGATCTTATAGCTTTTCTACTTCTTAAACTACCCTTCCATGTAACGACCGGTGGGTCCATCCCCAGAACATATCCCGTCGGGAGTCGGTTCACCGCGGGAGTCGATTCACCGCGCCGTACTCACGGTCTTTAAACTTCCCCTTGTGCATTTTTGCCTTTCGTGGGATTCGAACCAAGGACCTAGGGAATAAGTCCTTAATTCATAGAATACCACTACCATTAGGCTAGTGGTATTCTATAAATTAAGGACTTATTCCCTAGGTCCTTGGTTCGAATCCCACGAAAGGCAAAAATGCACAAGGGGAAGTGTAAAGACCGTGAGTACGGCGCGGTGAACCGACTCCCGCGGTGAACCGACTCCCGACGGGATATGTTCCGGGGATGGACCCACCGGTCGTTACATTCCACTTCAGGTCACTGCTCTGATTTCTTTCCTCTCATCTTTCGAAACCCATAAATCAGTAGGTTCCTCATCCTCATCTTCACTTCCACTCTCACTAGTGGACTAACAATCGATCATTTCCATGGGAATCCCTTTTTCACTTGCCTTCTCAAGGCGAATGATAGGAATGTCTTCACCATCATACAAGTCTTTTAGAACATACTATTCGGGCAGACTAGACCCGATCATAAAAACAGGTGGGGGAATATTGTTGTACCCAGACTTCTCCTAGCTACCTCTCTTTTCTGGATCATTGATCTGTTTGGAGTCAATAAGGTCCTGAATGGCATGTCTCAGTGTCTTATAATTGTCAGTAGTATGCTCGGTGTGCTGTTGATAAGCACAACATCCATCCTCTTTATGCCCCGGTCGTCTTTGACTTTGGGCAATTCTAGGCATTAAAGGCTGTAACTTCCCTTCCTTCATTAACCTTTTTAACACCCATGAGAAAGACCTCCCTAAGTTTGAAAAGTGCCTCTGATTGACTCCAGTGGCTAAGACCTCGGCCGTTTTGGCTACCCTATTACCACTACTAGAGCCCATTGATCTACTGGCTCCCTGGTTGCTAATGCTTCTTTTCACATAGGCTTCGCTACTCACTTTCTACGCCAAGAACTCGATCTCAACCTCTATAGCTATGTCCTTTAAAGACTCCCAGTCTTTCAACCCTTTCATCTTCAGCCCATCTTTCAGATTCGGGCTAGCATTTTTGATAAAAAGCTTGATCTGATCCGGAGTGTCCGGATTTCTCTTCATCTCCATTACACGGTTCCTCCATCGGGTCAAGTACTTGTGAAACGACTCCCCTAATTTTTGCTGTACTGGTTTTAAATCTTTCAGAGTTATCTCCATCCTTGTATTGCAGTCGCATTGCCTGAGGAATTCCTCTATCAGCAAATCCCAATCCTCTTTCATTCTCCTATTATGCTCGTGATACCAGTCAACCGCGAGCCCTATCAAGCTTAGGCAGAAATACTCTATCTTTAGCCTTTTTATCAGGGTTATACCTTTCATTACTAGGGAGTACTATTTCACATGTTCTGTGGGGTCCGATGTACCATCAAATTTTGGGACATCAGGCATCTTGAAGTTTTGGGGAATAAAATCCTCACCCTTCAGCTCTTTATCTTTGGGATTCATCCCCTTTCCCATGGTCAGCATACGAGACATCGCCTCAAATTTCTCCTCTATTTCCCTCCACATAACCTCTTCTATGTAAGGTGTCTTTCCTCTCTCTACTACGGGTTCTTCACACTCATCTTCTATGAAATCATTTTCTAGTCTGAGGGCCCTATCTCTTCTCCGGCTCAAAGATGTATTGGCTCTGAGATCAACTAGTGGTGGACGTACCTCCTCAGGAGGATCTTCCCTAACTGCCTCCCACTCATTTTATCCTACAGGGGGGCAACCCGGCAGGTGGTGTTATTGCTGTGATTAGATTCCCCATTATTGCCATCATCTGATTTTCAAATTCCTCTAGTCGACTACCTACTTCCTCAGCAATCATGGCGTGAGTTGCATCTGTTTCTCTTGGTGGGTTTGCCATATCACTTTCTATTGAGAATTGGGAAGAGTAAGATGCGCAACATTCTGAGAGTGACTCTGAGCCTAAGTATGCTATGTCACACCCCGTTTACCCCCAAGTAGAATGAGCCTGTCTGTATGTGTAAGCATTCGCATGTGTTTTGCATATCATAAGGGTTTTTGGTAAAAATGCATGTTTTTGGGGTTTTGTTAATGTGTGGGTGCATATAGGGTATTAGTGTGTGTATTAATTGGGTAATAGTTGTGTGCACTTGAGCATACCATTGTAGGGTGTTTTTAGTTGGGAATGCATTGGGTGTGTGTAATGCATGCTTGTTGGGTGTGAGTGATTAGTTTCACCAATAGGAAATTGACACATGTTTAGGGCAAAAGAAAAGAAAAAGAAAAAGAAAAGAAAGAAGGGGAATGGCAGATTCACGTTTTCCCTTCTTCCCCTCACGTTTCTTCTCTTCTTCTTCTTCATTTTCTTCATTCTAAGAACCCTAGTGTGGATTCAAGTCTTATTGGTGGAATTAATCATCTCTTTGCATCTCTCTGGTAAGTAATTGTATTCTTCTCATCTTATTTTTCATTTGTTTCATCTTCTTTTTCCTCTTTGGGTTTAGATTTAACTTAGGGTTTGCATTGTTGGATGTTCTTTGTTGTGTTGTGTTTAGCTGAGGCTCCTCGCGATCCTAAGGGCAAGGATATTGCTGGGACTAATGGAGCTAAGTAATTGAAGCTTTGAATTTCAGGTCTGGGACTTTTGCTTGAGTTAATTTTTTGAATATGAATTTACTGTAATTTTTAGGGTTTATGAGCTTGAGAAGCTTGAATGCATTTATGCTTGATTTGGCTGTTTGAATTTCTGAATTGAGTTGTATTTATGTTGTTTATATTGTATGGGATGTCTTCTGGAAGGTAAGAACAGATTTGCATGGTTTTGAATCAAATTTGGGATTTATTTCTGAGTTCTGGGAATTCTGGAAATGGGAAAATCGCATTACGGTTGAATTTCCCCGTTTCCAGAATGTTTGTCGCGTGACTAACCGAAGAGAGAGGCCAGTCACGAGACGTGACTCCCAGTCACGACTCGTGACCAGCCAGAGAGGCCAGTCACGAGTGGTGACTGCTAGTCACGACTCGTGACCAGTTAAGAGGAAGCCAGTCATAAGGCGTGACTCCCAGTCACGACTCGTGACCGGCCTGAGAAGGCAGTCATGGGTGGTGACTCCCAGTCACGACCCGTGACCAGCCAAAAGAAGGAAGCTAGTCACGAGGCGTGACTCCTAGTCACGACTCGTGACCAGCGAGAGAAAGGGACAAGTCACGTCGTGTGACCAGCAATGGAGGAAGCCAGTCACGAGACGTGACTCCCAGTCACGACTCGTGACCAGCCTTGTGAGGAGGCCAGTCACGAGTTGTGATGCCAGTCACGACTCGTGACCAGCCAACCTCGTTGGTCACCCCGTTCGGCCTATTTTCTGAAATTTCCCGGTTTTAACTCAACAATGAATTCCGTAATTCTTTCGTATGGACTTATATTGCTGTATGATGCATGTCATACTTTTATATGCTTTGATATGAGTGATACCATGATTCTTCAGATGAATTATATGTTATGTTCTGAAATATGATTTGAATGACGCATAACCTGCTAGAGTCAAGTAAGTGGATAGTTAGGCATGCCTAATAGAGTCTTTTAGCTGCAGCCCTCAGTTTCGTTTGAACCCCGATCAGGTCCCCGTTTGGTTCCTCGCGAACCCTATTATATGTAAGGATCTTGTTTAAGGTCCCTTTTTAAAATGATTCGTGAAAGTTAAAAGTGAAATGGTTTTCTTGATTCGTACCCGTAAGGTACTGTCTGTAATCGGTTCGTACCCGTAAAGTACTGTCTGTACACTCGTTATCCACTACCCAAAGTCAGCAGGTGTTCTTTTGGTGTTCGATTAGTTTGCTCTACTCTTATGACTATATACATGTGATATCTGCATGAGTATATTGATGAAATGTATGTTCAACTAATCTGGAAATGGATATGAATTTGAGATGCAGAATGTATGGCTTTAAATTGTGAGCATGTTCTTATGAATTATGTTATGAGCTATTGCATTTTGCCATTGTGAATGTGTTATGCCTTAACGACCATTGTGAATGGCCGTTCATATTTTATGTGTGTTTTCCCACTAAGCGTTTATCGCTTAGCACGGTGTTTTTACCCGTGCAGGTGCGAAAGGAGTTTTGCTTTGTGAGAGAGTCGCCGCCGTCAAGCCAACACAGAAGGTTTTAGTGTAGGGCTCAGTTTTGTAATCTGTAATAATTCTTTTTGTATTGAACTCTCCTGTATCAGTTTTGTTATAGCTTCCGCTTTTGTATTTATATTTTTGGTTATGTAATATCTTTTGTTTCAGCTAGTTGATCAGAACTTTATTGTAATGGTTTGTTATATTAATGTATGATCATCTATTGCTTTCTTTTCCTTAAAGTTTTTAATTATCTCGTATTTATGTATGAATGATGTGAATGAATGTATGTTTTGCTTTGTATCTGTTTGGTGACACCTTTACTCATACGGCATCTCACTCCTTATCAGATGGGATTTCCTACGTATGGGTAGGGGGTGTTACATGCTACCCTTTCTAGCAGTTTAAAAAATGGGTTTCTAACTAGTCGTCCATTAGGACCTCTGGACCACCTGGATGGATCTATGATGGCTGCAAAACATAGTCTGTTAGGATGATGCATGAATGACATATGTTGTATGGTCATGCTTCATGCAGCATCCCTAACCACATGCAAGTAAGTAGAGCATTCCAACCTTATCACTTCCACACATGAGGTCACGTTGTCTCTTTCCTAGGTGGAATCAACCCATGGGTCATCAATGAACCCAATGGACGCATATGGTGCATGGTGGAAAACTGGCAGCATAACATCTCTTAATCTAGTGTGCATACATATGAATTTTGGCCTTTATGTATTTAAACACTTCAACCACATTAAGATGGGCCCACCAAGCATAAAAGCTTTTGATAAAAGACCATTTAATTTGATTGATTTTGTTCAATATATAATGACCAATATAGCAAGCACAATATTACGGTACATGTTACCTAGTGGAAGTTTCTATTACCATTACATGAGCTTTAGTCAAAGGTGATGATACTTTAGGTCTACCCAAGTGTGATGCGCGAGGAACCCCACTCGGCATTCGAGTCATTCTCGGATGTTCGCTTTTAGGACTCGAGACCAAATGGAGGTTCGTTAGAACTCGTGAAAGCTGGTTGCTTCGCAGAGGATAGGGATTCACCCCCATTCCATTGTTGGCAATCAACCTATGAGGGCTCCTATTGGGTAGCATAAGGTAGGTATCATGGAGCTGCCACCCAATAAAAAATTGGGAAATAAATTCTAACCTTGTGAGGCCAAAACTAGAGAGTTCGAGACCTCACTCTTATTTATACATGTGGTTAATGTTATATGACTGACTTTTTAGAGTTAATTATTTTATCTCCCTTCTCACATGATCATGCAATAAATTAAAGCACATTTCAAGTATCATTAGAAAGCAGTAAAGAAAGAAATAAAGCAAGCAATAAATAAATTACAAGTGAAAAATATGGGACAAAACAATCCCCCAAAATAATAAAAGCATAAACAAGTAAAATTGCCCCAAAATTAATTATAAGAGCCTAGAATAAATAATACACAAAAAGAACAAAATAAAATACATCATACATAAATCGGGATATTTATTAGATTTTAGGAACATCGGTTCCCTTTTGTTAACTTAAAAAAATGGAGAATTAATCTTAGCCATTTATCGGGAAAATTGGGATGAGTGATCCCATTTTATGAAAATTAATTCTCCTTTTAGAGGTGACATTTTATTAGATAAAATAAGGATATTGGTCCTATTTTATTAATAAGAATGTCAATTCATTAATAAAAGTATTTTTTTGTGATTTTTAATTAAACGTGCATAAAACTTTTAATTGTAAGACAAGCTAAAATAATAACAGGAACAAACCAAAAGAAAATAAATGCATGAAATATAAAATCAAACCGAGTAGCTTAATTCGCCTTTGCCCCCATATCTCTATTCGGTGGAATAAACTCACATGCGTGGATTTATTAGATTGATAAAGCAAAAAGAGGCAAATAGTTAGTAATGAAATAATACGATAACATAACTGAAATGTAAAGAAGTAAATAATATTAACACAAATAAACAAGCAACTAACAATGCAATAGGAATAAATATGAAAAAAAGGTGTATTAACAGCAAATGGATCGAAATAATTTAAATGAATTAATATAACACATGTATTAACAGTATTAGCAAACATACCAATTAAGACACTTAAACAATAATTAAATAGACGAAGGAGCAAATAAATAGAATTGAGAAAAGCATTTATGATCACTGCGAAAATAAGACTTGACAAAATACTGGAGATTAACGAAATAGATTAATAACTACAAATAAAATAAACAAAACCAATGTTAGATATTATACAGATTAGACTTATATTCCATGCATTATGCCAACAATTAATTAAGTTAAACTAAGTTAACATGCTAATTATAACAGACAATAATCAATACATTAATAATAATTTACAACAATTTACAGTGGAGAAAACAGTTGAACGATAAAAAATAAAAATAGAAGAATATTAGCTCTAACCTATATATTTACCCTCAAAAGTTTTGATTCTGGCTACAAAAAGAAGGAAGATTGATTTCTTGTCGATTGTTTGAAAAACGAGAATTAAGAAAATTTGGGTCTGTTGCCAAAAATTTGAAAATAAAAACTATTATTTCTTTGAAAACAAATGATGAAAATTGATTCTTAAACACAAAGAATTAATTTTTTTGCCTCAAGAACAATTAGAAATTTTCAAGAAAACTCAGAAAATCTTTTTCTTTTTTCGGAGCTTTTTCAGTCGCCGTTAAAATGCTCCTCCCCTCTCCAAGGTGTTTAACTTTTCTTTTGATACCATCCCCGGAAGAATTAGGTTTTAAGATTTTTAATCTTATTCAAACTCACTAATTATCTTATGAAAATAAAATTTTATCCTTTTAAAAATCGAAAAGAAGGAATTTGGATTTAATTCGAACTCAAAACCAGAGAAAACACCGAAAAAATGAAGTTCGAGCGAGGAAAAAGAGGTGAGGCCTCGCGCTGGAGGGCCGCGAGGTGCAGAGGGGGCCGCACCTCATGCGCGAGGTGCCTCGCGCAGAGGGGAGCGCACCTCATGCTCCAGGTGGCCCACCTAGAGGGGCCGCACCTAGTGCACGAGGTGCCCCACGCAGCGAGGGCCGCACCTCGAGTGCGCGAGGTGCCTCGCGCAGAGGGGGCCGCACCTCGCGTGCACGAGGTACGGCCTCGCGTAAAGGGGCCGCACCTGCAGGAGGTGCCCCGCGTAGAGGGGGCTGCACCTCGCGCGTAGCACAGAGGCCATGCATCGCGCGCGAGGAGGGACCATGCGCGTGGCGCCTTGCTGGCTTGTGCGCGAGGCTGCCTTGCGCATGCGGCCCGCAGGCCCTGCTCCTCACGCACGCCGTCGGGAGGTGCCGCGCAACTGCAGGCCACCAAAAAACCCTCGAAAACAAAAATAAAAAATAATATTTTATTTAAAAAGAAGGTTTTGACAAGGAAATCATCACTTCTAACTCTTTTGCTTGGGAGCAAATATCATTTTCATCACTGGGTAAACTTGGTCTGGGCTGCCTTAGGACCCGGTGTCTACACCAAGCATGTTCCCTGCCAATAGGTCAAGCTTATCACGAGCATAACGACCAATTAGATCTCCATTTAATATACCATGATGGTACGAGGCTTGGGCTGGTGATTTTCCACATTGAGTGAATGCAAGGTCGTGCTTCGGGAATGCACCGGGGTAAATAAGGGACCATCTAGCTTAGTTATAAGGCTTTTTATGAAATACTATGCAATTTTAAAAGGGATAAAATTTTAAATTCAAACTCAATTATACATTTTTACCAAGGTACTTTCGAAGTAAAGACTCGTGATCCCTAGTGGAGTCGCCACTGTGACACGCGCTGAACCCCAGAGGCCCTGAAAGCCCTCTTTTAGGGAGTTCGAGAGAGGTTCATAGTGTAACACCCCAATACTCCCTAGGAGGATACCGGGGTCGCTATGCACATGCATACGCAAACACATACATACAATATAGCGGCGAAGAAACTTCATTAATATACTTGCATAAGCATTTAAAATATTCATTTTACAAAATGTCATTAACCTTATATTACATAATCATATATCTATTAAAACATATATATCCATTTATAAAAAAAAAATTACTTTTTTACACATATCACTACACTACATGTTACAAGAGAAACTATATCATATACAAAAGAACAACACACAAGCTCTAACTCCTAGTGGCCTACAGATGTACAAAACTCAGAACCGAACCTGTAACCTACACGGGGAAAGCACTCGTGCGAAGCGATAACGCTTAGTGGGGATATAAAGAACAAAGGAGTTCTTTCGAAGTCACAATATAACACAACACTACATATCAATAGTCATGCAAACAATAAGTAATAACACTTCACTACTTTTACATATAATCATGTGCGTGTGCTTATGACATTTTATTTGCATTTCACATGAAGGTTTAAATGTATAATAGCCACCACTACATCTCATATACAATACAGAACAGTTAATAGCTTTAATTCACATCAATGGTGGATACGGGTACTTTAGATAACGACAAACAGTATCAAACATCTAGAGACCTAACTCAAACATTTGAATACACAAGGTATTCAACATCTGGACACAAACAGTGCCACTCTGGTAGCTGCACTCTAACCCTTTATAAACATTCTTATCTATCCACTACTATGACCATTTAGGCTTTTACAAATAACTATATTCACTATATCATATACCACATAACTACTCAAGTATCCGAACCAACTATTACACAATAACTCAATTCATGAAATGTCTAAGCAAACGATCAAGCATATGTTTCATATATTATTCATGCTACTACATATAAACTTTATTATGCATGGTCATACATATTCCAATGCAATATTACACACAAATAAGGATAAAAGACTTAAATACAAACTCTGCATAGTGTCACATTAGCGACAGAGAGCAAAACACTCAGCTGTCACATTTGCGGGCAACATCACACTCGCGAGCAATGTCACACTCGCGATAAAATGCCAAAGTAGCTTCTGTCGCACCTGCGATGGAGCTGTCACTCGAGACAAAGCTCGGCAAACCCAACTCGCCAAGCCCAAGCTCAACAAGACCAAACTTGGCAAGGCCAAGCTCGGCAAGACCATACACCCAAGGAGTATTCTGTTGCGCTCGCGATAGAACCGAACTATATGTTTGAACTCCAACTACACAACTCTTAAGCTCATACATTTCACACACCAACCTATAATCACATGTGTGAACTCTAACATTTTGCACTCACTAAAACCAATAAAAAGGGGTCTTCAAACAAGTATTCTCATACATAATTTATAGCACATATTAACGTGCATATGGTTATCAAAACTCATGACACTTCAAGCAACTCTTCAATAGTAAGTCATAAACAATTTAGTAACTAAAAGAGCTATTGAGCTATATCACAGCTCTCTAATTAATAACTATTCATCAAGCATTTAGCAAGAAATCAAGTATAATCACAACTCAATAACATGCATGTATCAAAATCACACACGATCCCAACCTCAAAACACAGCTTGAACCATTATCTCTTCTTCAGCTCAAATCTTTTCCTTGCCTTTGTCTTTCCTCTTGTCAATAGCTTCTTGAACAAAATCATCCAAAACAAACACTTAATCCAACACTCAAACTACTTTAAATTAAAAATAGAAATGGAAGAAAAAGGAGAATACTTGATACTCGAAAATCCAAGCACACTTACCTTGCAAATCTCTTACAAGACCTCTAATCTCTCTTAACTCTTCAAACTAGTCCATGTTAACAGCTCTAGGTAGGCAAACGGAAAAAAAGAAGAAACAAAAGATGGAAAATGCAGAAAATGCAAGACAAAAGGGATAGATGAAGGGATAAAGCCGGCCAACTAACCAATTAAGGCCACCAACTCTAATTAAATCTATTTAAAGCATGAAAGTGCTGAGGTGTCACTCCCTCAAGATGCCACATGTCCAGCTTTTATTGAATTTCCCATTAAATGCTTGGCCAAATGCTATTTAAACCCTCTATCAAAATTCTATCCTTAATAACTTATATTCTCTTTTCAATTATATCCCTACTAACTCACATTTTATATATGCATAATTACTTGCACTCTTCACTATACATTTAACACTGTAATTTTTTGAGGGTACAATTCGGGTCCTTACAATTCTCCCCTCCTTAAGAAATTTCATCCCTGAAATTTCCCACGCTCCTATACATATCACCAAATTATACTTTACCAATAACTTATATAATATAACTTAATACAAGCGTAAAACTTACCAGATGAACCTGCTGGATCCTCCACTTCTTCTCTGATCATGGCATAAACTCGAGTGGGTCCACCAAAGGGTATAGGCTTCTCCACCATTTTCGATGGTGCTCGAGCAGTTCTACTTTTTCCTCTTCCGCTTTTAGCAACTCTAGACATATCCACATTATCTTCACTTGCTTGCTAGACTAAGTTCTCTCTTGACTTAGGGCAATTGGCGAGCATGTGTTCCTTGTTGCCACACTTAAAACAGGCTCCTATGAGCTTCCTACACTTGCTCCAATGATGCCTCTGACAATGCTCACATGTCAGTGCATAACTACTTATACTAGAGGGTGGCACAGCACTCCCTATCGATATAGGCGCTTGAACCGACTCTCGAACAACCTATCCATTAGTAGCCTCTCGAGCCCTCTTGCCACTAATCATATCACTACCCGTTACTTTCCTCTTCTGCTCTCTCTTCTGCTTCACTAATTCAAAATTTTCCAACTTCATAGCCACCAAAACCAACTTATAATAGCTCACTGACTGCATAGCAGCCATCACTGATAATGGCCCTCTTATACTTTCTCTTAATCCATCTTCAATTTGTCGGCACTTGAAGTCTTCAGTTAGCAACACATCGGGCACATACTTGCTCAATCTACTAAACTCTTTCTCGTATTCTCCCACTATCATGTTCCATTACTTTAAACTCACAAACTCTTTCCATTTAGCTTCTCTGTATGCCTTGGTCACATATTTCTCCTTGAATTCCTAGATAAAGAAATCCCACGTCAACTTAACCGATCGTTGAGGATTTCTCAATACTAACTTCCACCAGTCATATGCTAAACCTTGCAGCAATGACACAACACAAGCCACTCTCTGATTCTGGGGACAGCTGATCTCTTGCAATATCCTTCCTGTCCTCTCTAACCAGAATTCGGTTACATCCAACTGATCCAAAGAAGTTCCACTAAACTCTTCTGCTCCTCTCTTCCTAATGAGATCCGTAGGAGCAGTCAATCTATCCAATATCTGCATCAACCCTTGCACTAATACAGGATCGCCCTGAGCAAGACCTTGACCTTTCACTAGAGGTTGCTCAGGTGCAGGCTAATTAACTCTTACTAGATTTACACTTCCAATTATCTCACCTATCTCTTCACTCGGATCAGATTCCATCTATACTCTACACAAGAAAATATCTGTATTAGGCCATGACTTTAAACAAACTCACATACATCTACTCTAGATGCCAACATCCTATTGTCCTGAATCCCCTAAACCTATGCTCGGATACTAATAAAATCATAATGCCCCAATACCCCCTAGGAGGATACCGGGGTCGCTACGCTCATGCATACACAAACACATACATACAATATAGCAGCGAAGAAACTTCATTAATATACTTACATAACCATCTAAAATATTCATTTTACAAAATGTCATTAACCTTATATTACATAATCATATATCTATTAAAACATATATATCTATTTATCAAAAACAAAATAGTTTTCTACACATATCACTACACTACACATTACAAGAGAAACTATATCATATAGAAAAGAACTCCACACAAGCTCTAACTCCTAATGGCTTGCAGATGCACAAAACTCCGAACCGAACCTGTAACCTACACGGGAAAGCACCCATGCTAAGCGATAACGCTTAGTGGGGATATACAGAACAAATGAGTTCTTTCAAAGTCACAATATAACAAAACACTACATATCAATAGCCATGCAAACAATAAGTGATAACACTTCACTACTTTTACATATATTCATGTGCGAGTACTTATGACATTTTATTTGCATTTCACATGAAGGCATAAATGTATAATAGCCTCCACTAAATCTCATATACAATATAAAAGATTTAATAGCCCGAATTCACATCAATGGTGGATACGGGTACTTTAGATATGACAAATAGTATCAAACATCTAGAAACCTAACTCAGACATTTGAATACACAAGGTATTCAACATCTGGACACAAATGGTGCCACTTTGGCAGCTGCACTCTAACCCTTTATAGGCATGCTTATCTATCCACTACTATGACCATTCAGGCTTTTACAAATAACTCTATTCACTATATCATATACCACATAACTACTCATGTATCCAAACTAACTATTACACAATAACTCAATTCATGAAATGTCTAAGCAAATGATCAAGCATATGTTTCATATATTATTCATGCTACTACATATAAATTATGCATGGTCATACATACTCCAATGCAATATTACACAAAAATAAGGGTAAAAGACTTAAATACAAAACTCTGCATAGTGTCACGCTCGCGAAAGAGAGCAAGACACTCAGTTGTCGCCCTCGCGGGCAATGTCACACTCGTGATAAAATGCCAAAGTAGCTTATGTCGCACCCACAATGGAGCTCGCACTCATGACAAAGCTCAATAAAGACGTAGCTCGACAAACCCGGCTCGGCAAGACCAAGCTCGGCAAGACCAAGCTCGGCCAGACCAAGCTCGGCAAGACCATACACCCAAGGAGTATTCTTTCATACTTGCGACCTGTAGCACCCCCACCGTCGCCCCCATTGGAAGGGCGCCGGTGGGCGCGCTACCCGACGATCACTCACACACATGCACACATACACTAAGCGAAAGCATACATTCATACATAGCATACATACGAAAATACAGAGTAAATTAAAACTTTAAAAGGGCAACAGCTGAACATGCATTAACCCAATATATAAATATAATAATGTTTACATAACCCAAAATAATATCCAAAACCTTACAGATACATAAGACTACAGAAATAACAAAATCCAAAATACAGAAGCTAATCGCAAAACAACTTCTAACTCCTATGTGGCCGACCTTGCAGATGCGCGACTCGATCCGAACATAACCTGCCACCTGCACGGGAAAAGAGCCCGTGCTAAGCGATAAACGCTTAGTGGGGAGAGCACACAAGAAACATGGACGGCCATTCACAATGGTTGCCAAAAGCAAATCACATACACGAATGGCATATGTAAATAATCACAACAGATGGATATACATACCTGTATAAGAGCCAAGCATTCGAAGGTTCATAAACACATACAAATACCCATGTACCCATTAACTGAAAACCCATTCACATGCAATGAAATTATCATACAGTAATGTACCCAACTATCATGCCAAGAACACTAGTTATCTAAACATACTTTTATCATGCCAATCACACACATTAGCCAAACCCAAGGAACAATGTCAAAAGCACTAGTTATCTAAACATACTTTTATCATGCCAATCACACACATTAGCCAAACCCAAGGAACAATGTCAAAAGCACCACACTTCCACTGCGCAACTCTAATACATAAAATATCATGCCGAAAACACTCCAATAGCAGAGACCGAAGATATAAGCACATAACATCACATTCATAACATCATCATGTGGGAAGTACTGTTAAATCTTACATACTTACAGCCACAACTAACCCGATTCACATGCTTATATATAATAAAACCATGCTTGAGTCACATACGTAAATACATTAGTCGAATTACATTCAAAGCATTCTGAAATTTATAACACATCACATGACAAGTGTGGATAATCATGTTAGATATAAAATCATGCTTACATAATACATACATACATTTTAAAGCCCATAATCACGTTCATATACATATAAACTGATTCCTCAAATCATTATCATGCTCATTCGGATATCACATTCTTATAGTTATTTCGAAACAAAACAAAACAACAAAGCACCTGCTGACTCACAATAGTGGATAACGAGTATACTATCGCTACCTTACGGGTGCGAATCGAACTATCTCCACCTTACGGGTGCGAATCGAATACTATCATATAATTTTATTCAAAACATTTTCTGAAGGGGATCTTAAACAATATCCAAACACATTAAAAAGGATTGCGAGGATCCGAACACATAAAGGTTCGCGAGGAACCAAGCGGGGACCTGATCAGGGTCCAAACGTTCAAAGGGCGCTACAGCTAAAAGACTCTATTAGGCATGCCTAACTATCCACTAGACTGACTCTTGTAGGTCATGCATAATACAAATCATGCCTCACATCATGGCACATAATTTAACATATTACATTCATATAATTCATAATATTGTTCATGCATAATACATCCAATTATATTAATATACTTCATAAAATAGTCAAAGGATAAACCTAAAGGCATCACAAGTTTGGAACTCAAACATTGGAATCACAAAAGAAAACTCAATTTGGAAACTAGGAAATGTCGCGATCGCGATGGCTGTCGCGCTCGCGACAGAGGCTACTTGCCCATATCGTGATCACGGCAACCTTCGCGATCTCGCGAGGGAACTAGGGCATCTCGCTGTCGCGCTCGCAACACACATCGCGCTCGCGACAGTGAGCTGCCAACCCAAACCATTCGGCAACCGAGCGCGACAGAGGCTCTGCTGCATAGCTCGGCGGAGAGCTCCGACGCGTGCGAAGGCTGCTTTCACTGAGCTCTGTCGCGACCTCGTGACAATGTCGCGCTCGCGACAGAGTCTGGAATTCCAACCCTTACACAAGAAATCTACAGAAAATTCCCTCTTCACAACACCCAAAACTCAACCAACGTCAAAACATCAACTTACCTCATCTCCAACAAGACACACATCATTGACAACATAAACACAACATCCATATCAAGAATTTCATTAAAACATGCCACTAACAATATCCATTTACCCAATCTATAATGTCAACACTAATTGCCATTCATCTCAATCGCATCCAAGTTATGCATTCATGCAAATGGTACATCATGTTTAGGTTACTCATGCGATCAACACATAATAGTATTCATCCATAAACCAACCTTCACGGAGTTATATCTATTGCTATTTACTAGTTAAAACACCAATCTTAATAATACTCATAAGTTTTCCTAAAGACAACTACTGATATAGTCATTTAATTACCCTAAACATGCATAATAAGCTGAGGGGAAGGTACGGGATTGATCCGGGTCAACCCAGGACTCAAAAATAAAGAAGAAAAGGCTTAAAACAAGTTTTCTTGTCGCGAGGTCGCGACGCTATCGCGTTTGCGACAGAGGCTCACATCTGTTACCTAAAAAGACTGCTTAACGCCCCTGACTTGTGTTGCTTAAAACGACCTCTAAACCTCATTTTTAGCCAAACCTTCCTTCTTACCAAATGTTCCCTAGGATGTTAACGTTAAAATGAAACACATTTCAGGTCTAAAGGATATCTAAAACTCCAGATATACTCTCCACAACCCATACAGGTCAAACACGACACAAAAAGAGACACTACGGTTTTATCACAATTCAGGGTCTTAAAGAAAGAATTAGCCCAAGACTATTTCTATGACTTTTAAAGATATGAAAGTCATGGTTTTAATGGCTTAAGAATCACACGATTTGGAGGTCTAAAACTCTACTTATGACAAAAACAATACACAGAGGTCAAATAAAAACGGGACAGAATTGCCAAACTCATGCATTCCAAAGCCAACTCTCATATACTTTCATCTCAATCAATAACATGAGTTACCAACACATGTAAATAAATTAAATCATGCATATACACATACCAAGTCACTCAAAATTCCAGAAATAAAACTCTACACACACATACTTGATCCAAGAAAGAGAAAAGAGCAGAGACAAAATCCCAAACTTCTAATCCAAAGTAACCCAATCACAACCACAAATAAAGCTCCCAAACCTGGATTTGAAGCTTCACTTCGGCCCTTTCACGATCTCACCTTCTCTTTCCCTTTCCTCTTTCTTCCGATTCTTGTACAAAGCCCAGCAAAACACAAAATCAAACCATGAGAACCCCTTTCAAAACCCAGAAAATGCCGGAGAAAAAGAAGAAGAAGAAGAAGAAGCCACAAATAACCATGATCTTACCTCTTGAACTCAGCTCACAACTTAGAAATCCAACTCCAATCCTGAAAACCTATGTTGAGCACACACAAGAGAGTAACTAGAGCAGAAAAATGAAGGAAAAGGAAAAGAGGGAAGAGAGAGACGTGAGGAAAGAGTAGAAAATCTGCCCTTTTCTTTCCTCTCTCTTTTCCTCACTCTTCATTCAATGCTCCTACCTACCCCTTCCATGTGTCAAGCCACTATAGGACCCAACAATCCACTTAAGACTTAACATACTAATGTACCATACGTCATCCACACACTAAAGATCTCTCACTTAAATATCTTAAGGCACCAAACCTCTCTCACACCAAATCATTCCTTAAAACCCACATACATCCATGGCACCATACATACAAAAGCACACTATAAAACCTCTTAATCCACTTATATCCTACTTCCATGCACCACAAGCACACCATAAAATTCCTCCACTAAACTTATTTAATTATTTCCTTTGCAATTAAATCCTTATTATCCAATTTTCCTCTAGCACAAATTACTGAAATACCCTTCCGTTCCCGACTTCGCATGCAAATTCCGACTAGGGCCATCTTGGGTTGTTACACAACCCTTATCATGCTCGTTACAGAATTGAACTTTGTGTTTGAACTCCAACTACACAACTCTTAAGCACATACATTTCACACACCAACCTATAATCACATGTATGAACTCTAACATTTTACACTCTCTAAAACCAACCAAAAGGGGTCTTCAAACAAGTATTCTAATACATAATTTATATCACATATTAACATGCATATGGTCATCAAAACTCATGACACTTCAAGCAACTCTTCAATAGTAAGTCATAAATAATTTAACAACTAAAAGAGCTGTTGATGTAACACACATTACCCGTACATAGTAACCCATATCGTGGTCTGGTGGGTTTACTACGACAGTTCAAGGTGTTACCGAAACAGTCACTTCTAGGCTACAATAGTTATGTTAAAAATCATGGCAATAAAATTTATTTCGTTTTAAAATCCATAAAATCACAAATAAAGAAAATGATTGCACATACACTTTATAAACTACAAATTTCCATAGCTTATTACATATAAATCAATCATACACTAATATTAAATTTTGGAAAACTTATATTTCAAAATTATAAATCTTACAAACACTCTTAATGTAACACCATGCTTCCACCCTAGTAGTTTGAGCCATATTGTATGCAAGTGTGTATGTGTATTTTTGCATATGTTAATTTCTTTTATTTGAATTTTATGCATGTTGATTAGGTTTGCTAGAGTCTGAGTATATGTATGGAGATAGTATGTGAAGACTTGGGTGTAGTGTAGAAGAGGGTAGTAGGGTGTGAGTGATAAAATCCCACCAAGCCCTATTTGACATGTGGCAAGGAAAGAGAAAGAGGGGGATATATAGTTAGGAGAGAGAAAATAAGAGAGAGCAAATTTCCAGCTGTGACGCGCGCCTGAACCAGCAAAGCCCTCTTCGGGAATCCGCTTTTAGGATTCGAGGGATAGGTTCGCGTCTTTTCCGATTTTAGGTGTTATGAGATATTTTCGGCACTTCCTTTTACAATAGAACATTGAAAAGGACCATCCATCGCCATAACACCTTTAGGCACTTTTGAGGTATTTTGGAGTCGCCACCCAATTTACAAGAAATTGGGAAAGTTTAACCTCTTATCGGTCTAAACCAGAGATGGTGTCCGGAACTTCACACTTATTGGTGCCTTGGTTAATTATAAATGGGTTTTTGAATTACAAAATTTCATTTTTCATCTCACGCGATTAATGCATTAAATTTAAAGCGCACATCATTCACATATGTAAAGCGGTAAATAAAATTTAAAATAAAGACAAAATAAATTACAACAAAATTAGAGGCGGAATACAACCCCATCGTAAATAAAATATAAATCATACATAAAACGGGGTATTTATTAATGTTGAGGACGTTGGTCCTCTCATGCACAATTAAAGAAAATCATTTTAAAGTGACAATTTATTTTGGATGAAAAAACTAGGACCTTGGTCCCATTTTATTAGAAAACCCAAGTTTATTTGTAAAAATATATTTGTGTGATTTTTGATTAAGCATGCAAAAATAAATGGTTTAATTAATTATTACATGCCAAATAACTCAATAAAACAAACAAAGGAAAAATAACAAGTACAATGAAAAATAACAACTCCTTGGATCTCCTCCTTCATTCGCACGGGCGCTCAAACAGGGGAACGCAAGCATTTGACACCGACAACAAATACAAACAAACTTAATCTTAGTAATCGAAACAAGAAATTCAATTAAAGCAAATAATAATAAATAAATTAAATGAAGCATGCATATTAGGTGATAAATAAGTTTAAATGACATATTCAAATGAATTAACACATTAGTAGATCAACATATAAAATATAAAGTAGAAATAATAATAATAATAATAATAATAATAATAATAATAATAATAATAATAATAATAATAATAATAATAATAATAATAATAATAACATAACACAAAATACTAATAATAAACAAACATAACAATTAATTAACAATAACCATATAATAACAACAATAATAATAATAATAATAATAATAATAATAATAATAATAATAATAATAATAATAATAATAATAATAATAATAATAATAATAATAAATATAACAGAAATTAAATAAATAATAATAATAATAATAATAATAATAATAATAATAACACAAAATATTAATAATACACAAACATAACAATTAATTAACAATAACCATATAATAACAATAATAATAATAATAATAATAAAACAGAAATTAAATAAATAATAATAATAATAATATTAATAAAACAGAAATTAAATAAATAATAATAATAATAATAATATTAATAAATAAATCAGAAATTAAATAAATAAATATAATAATAATAATAATAATAATAATAATAATAATAATAAATATAAAGAAAATAGGGATTTACCTCGCCGGAGTGCCGCCGGAGCAAGGGTGGCCGTCACCTCCACCACCGGAGTGTAGATCGTCGTCACAGGGTCTCACCGGCGGTGTCTACGCGCCTAACGGAGCTGGTGTCTCGCCGGAAATCGCCTCCAAAGGTCGCGGGTTCTTCTCCCTCACGCGCCGTCTGCCGGAGTCCGATGGAGGAACGGCTGCCGTCGTCTGAAGCGTCTGGATGTGGGGAGTGCGCCGGTGTGGCGCGTGTCGCCGTGTGCGGCGGTGATCGGCCGGCGGAGCCACCGCCCCCTCCTTTCCTTTTTCTTCCTTTTTCTTCTTCCTCCGACGCCGTTGGTTCCCGTTGGCTACTGGTCCTCCCACTTTGCTTCCTTTTCTTTTCCTTTTATTTGGCTTTCTTTGGTTTTTTCTTACCCTCTCTTCTTGCTCTCTCTGTATTCTCTTTTTCTTTGTTTTTTACTTTCAATTCTTTTGTTTCTCTTTGGCCGGCTCCTCTTGCTCTCTGTCTCTTTCTATTTTCTTTTCTTTTTTTTGCCTTTCTATTTTTTGGTTTTTCTGGGTTCTTGCTCTGCTCTCTCTTTTCTTTCTTTTTTGTTTCTTTCTTTTTCTTGATCTGCCGACTGAGAGAGCCCCCCTTTATTTTTGCTCATCTTATTCTTTTTATACCCTAAAATTAGGGCTAATGGGCACAATGGTCATTTCCTCCACTCAATTATTTCCCTCCTTTTCCTTAAATTAATTTAACTTAATTCAAATAACACATACATTAATTAATTATACATATTAATTAAACTTTCTATTAATTAAACATTACACTAATTAATCCATTTAAATTATCATACATATATTTATTTTATCTAATTAATTACACACTTTAACTTTAATTTTACATGCATTTTAATTAACACGATAATATTAACCACTTAATTAACTAACAACATCAACTAATTAATTACCTAATTTCACACACACATATTTATATTTATATTTTTTATTTTTTATTTTTTATTTATATTTTTTTTTATTTTTTTCGGAGGGAATAATCAAGGATCAAAAATCACCATTTTCATTTTATGCTGGACTCGGGACCCGGTGTCTACAGTTGCCCCCAATTTTGGAGAAGCTAGTGCATAGACACCTAGGTGAGCCAAAATTCAAAGAGAAAGAGAGAAGGGATTACATACCTGTGGCGGAGACCCTGTCTTCTTTCCGGGAGTTGGATAAAGAGATGCCTCCTCAGAGGGCTTCAGGATTTACCTCCTCAGAGGACTTTGAGATTTGCCTCCTCAAAGGGCTTTGGGATTTTCGTCTCCTCAGAGGATTTAAGACGTAATACTTCGAAAAGACTGAGAATGCCTTTAAAGAAGGACTTAAGGATAATGCCCCGAAGAGACTGAGAATGCCTTTAAAGAAGGACTTAAAGAGAATGCCTTTAAAGAAGGACTTAAGGATAATGCCCCGACTGAGAATGCCTTTAAAGAAGGACTTACAGATAATGCTCTGAAGAGACTGAGAATGCCTTTAATGAAGGACTTAAGGATAATGCTCCGACTGAGAATGCCTTTAAAGAAGGACTTACGGATAATGCTCCGAAGAGACTGAGAATGCCTTTAACGAAGGACTTAAGGATAATGCTCCGAAGAGACTGAGAATGCCTTTAACGAAGGACTTACAGATAATGCTCCGAAGAGACTGAGAATGCCTTTAAAGAAGGACTTAAAGATAATGCTCCGAGGAGACTGAGAATGCCTTTAAAGAAGGACTTAGATAATGCTCCGAAGAGACTGAGAATGCCTTTAAAGAAGGACTTAGATAATGCTCCGAAGAGACTGAGAATGCCTTTAAAGAAGGACTTAAAGATAATGCTCCGAAGAGACTGAGAATGCCTTTAAAGAAGGACTTAAGGATAATGCTCCGAAGAGACTGAGAATGCCTTTAAAGAAGGACTTAGATAATGCTCCGAAGAGACTGAGAATGCCTTTAAAGAAGGACTTAAAGATAATGCTCCGAAGAGACTGAGAATGCCTTTAAAGAAGGACTTAAGGATAATGCTCCGAAGAGACTGAGAATGCCTTTAACGAAGGACTTAAGGATAATGCTCCGAAGAGACTGAGAATGCCTTTAACGAAGGACTTAAGGATAATTAATTTGCCTTTAAAGAAGGACTTAAGGATAATGCTCCGAAGAGACTGAGAATGCCTTTAAAGAAGGACCTAAGTAGAATATTTTGAAGATATCGATGATGCCTGTTGGATAAGGACTTAGAGATAATGCTCCGAAGAGACTGGGAATGCCTTTTGAGCAAGGACTTGAAGATAATGTTTTTGAAGAGACTGTGGGTGCCTGTTGGACAAGGACTTAGAGGTAATGCTCCGAAGAGACTGGGAATGCCTTTTGAGCAAGGACTTAAAGAATTACCTCTTACGAGGATTTGAAAAGTTTGATTCTCGGAGAGGACTTTCAGATTTCGCCTCCTCAGAGGATTTTGAGATTTTGCCTCCTCTGAGGACTTTAGGATTCTACCTCCTCAGAGGACTTTAGGATTCTGCCTCCTCAGAGGACTTTGAGGTTTTGCCTCCTCAGAGGACTTGAAGATTTTGGACTTAAAGGGAGTTATCACTCTACGGTTTACGCAATTTCAGCCTTGCGTAGGCTTCATCTTAGATTTGTCCTACCGAAGCTATCTCTTGGTTTGGCCTTTTCCTGCAAAGCTGTGTATACAGGAATATACCAGAGACTGTATGCATGTGTAAAATGCTGTATGCAGATACGAGATGTGTGCAAAAATGGATAGACCACGTCCTAGGTGGTTAGGGGTCCGTTCAGGACACGGCTTGGCATTGTCTGATGCCCCCAAGGATCTAGAAAAGCATCGTCTTCACTTTTTGGATTCTGGTCCATAATCTTTCTAAAGAGAACTGACCCGTGCACATCTTTGCCCTCTGGTCAATGAGCATTTTGCCCCCAAAACTTCAATTTGCGTCCTGAACCCCATGCCTAAAGGGAAGTTATTCAAAGTAATGCTACCTTATCGCTCCAAGTGTCGGGAGTCATTAATTAAAGATAGTGCGTCCCTTGTGGATTTTCACACTAGCTTTTCTCAGCGGGAAATGCGTCCTTTCTTGGATTTTCACATAACCCTGTGCCTTATTTTTTTTGCCTGTAATGGACCCAACCCAATCCAGCGGCTTTTATTTATTTCATTTTTTTTTTGCAGGGCAGACTGCCTGTCCCCAGGTTTTCACCCTACCCTTTGGCCTAACTTTTGCTTAGAGCGCCAGTCACGGTTTTCATCTCTAACGGCTTTTTTTTTTTTTTTTTTTTTTGCGAGAGAAGTTGGAGTTGTTGCGAAAAGTATTTCGGGTATGATTGGCATGTGCTTATGTCTCAGATATTGGTTGTATGAGCTTGTAGGGATGGCTTCACAGTAGGTAGCAAGATAAGTTAGCTGAAGCGCCTGAGCAGCGAGAATGGTAGAGGGTAGATGATAACAATGTGCTAGTTTTATATCGGGCTCAGACAACTTTGAGTGTGCAAGATGAACTGCCCTGGTTATACCAATACATCTTTGCATAAATGCATATATTTCAATCTAATTTCATAACACATGATCACTATTTGGCATTAACTCGAAAAATATGAGACCTCATCTAATCTCGGGATAGATCTTGAGAGCATCAAACTCCTATTATCAATCAGCCCTCGCGGGTTTTCTTGATTGAATGTTTTCTCTCTCTTTTTTTTATTATTTTTTTTTTATTTTATTCATTTTTTTTAGCCTCTGTCATGGACCCTCCTTCAGTTTGTCAGTATTAGTTGAATTTGCTTTCATCTTCATCAGCCGGGGGGACTGCTGCTTCTGAGAGTGGCTCCTCTTGGTGTCGAAGTCTTGGTCTTAGCCCTTGTGCAGACTAGTTGAGGTGATGGGTTCCTTATTTGGGGCTTGAATATGAAGTTTCACGTCCGGCCTTTATTGGCTTTGGCAGTTCGAACCCTGGGGTGGCCTTTCAATGGTTGGGATAGGGTGACAAATCGGGCTTGGATGATCTGGGATACTTTATCGGTTTTGGTGGTTTAAATCCTGGAATGGCCTTCCAACGGTAGGGGCTGGATGGATGGTTTGTGAATTAGCCTTTTAGGTCCTTTTCAAATTTCTTTTGGGCTTTCCCAACAAACCACTCCTTATCATCAATTTTTTTTTCATTAAGCACATCAACAGCTCTAGCAGCATCATCTGCATTCTCAAAGTTGACAAATCCAAATAAGATTTGAACAAAACTCGCCCCCAAATAGCATTCCCTTGCAAACTTCGTTGCAGTTATGAAGTTACACATACGTGCACTTTTCATCTTAACCACTGGGACCGTTGTGATTCAATCTAGTCAAGCATTGGGTTTTAGCAAGAAACTTGGCGATAAGGGTTCTGGATGGTCAAGGGTCAATCATAATCAATTTTGAGGGTGCACTTTTTCAAAGGGGGTCAGGAGGAAAGAGGTCATAGGGTTTGGTTCTGATGGGTCATATATTTCTCATGGGGGTCCTGAGTCTTATTTGTCCAACTTTTGATGTAGATTTCGGGGTTTGATCTTATTTGGTAGCGCCATATGCAACTTATATGTTGTGGATACAAAGAAATGGTTTTCAAAATTCGGTTCGTCGTCATGTTGGCACGTGAAAGTAGTACTGATCTCAAGAACGTCCTTGTCAATTTTCAGCATGTCACACCAGGTCCAGGCAGAGGCCCTTCCTTTTTTATTTATTTTTTATTTTTTATTTTTTTTATCTCTCAAAATTATCCTCTCCTCAAGAGTTATATCAGATGCTATCAAGATTTTGTTTGGATTCCCCAAAGTTCCGAGACTAGATGGAGCCGTATTAATTGAATTAGTGTCAAAATGAATGCATCATGACCATGTGAAATGAAATTATTAGGAATACCATACAAATAAGCAAACTTGTTCAATTTTATTGAAAATAACCAAACTGTCATAAGGAGTTCTTGAAACAAAATGAACCAAATGTCTAAAAACATAATCTTCTTCCCCACTCTCCCGACGAGTGTCAGCGACCTATTCATATCCATGTAGTTCTCGCAAAATATGCCACTATGCTGGATCAAACCCGATCACATATCTGGTAGAGGGACTGCATTGTAAGCTGGCTCTTTCTTCTTCTCCCTCCTTTCGGGGTCAGTAATCTGCTTATTGTCAATCAGATCCTGGATATGATGCCTCAGTCTTGCACAGTTGTCTGTCAGATGCCCGGTGTGCTGGTGGAATTCACAATATTCATTATCTCTATGCCCCGGCTGTCCTTGGGTTCTGGCTGGCTTAGCGGGCAGTGGCTGCAACATCCCCATTTTCACTAGCTTCTTGAAAACCCATGATAGAGATCTACCCAAATTAGAATAATGCCTTTGATTCATTCTCACAGCTGGTACTCTCGTCTTCTTAGCATTGCCCTTATTGACGTTGTGGATACTTAGGTTTGCACTTTTTGGGGCATGCATACTCGCCGGATCTCCATCCTTTTCCAGCATAATGCCACATTCCAAAGTAGGCCTCTTACCACCCCTCTGTCCAACTGGTGAATCAAGTGGCTTCCTGCCTCCGGACTTGGAAGTACAAGGAGATGTTGCTGTAGTCAATGCATAGGCCTTCTCAATAGTAGCCATCATTTGAGATTGGAGAACTAGCGCCATGGCATCCATCCTTTCCTTAACTGCGGCCCATAACCTCTTTTCAAGTTCCTCGAGCCTTTTGTCCACCTCCCGGGCAATTAAGGCACAAGTCTCTTCAGTCCGTGAAGAATTGGCCTCTCTTAGTACTTGGTCAGATCCCTCTCCTTTATCTTCTCCAACTTCTTCTTCGCTTTCGCTAGTGGACCAACAATCTATCATTGCTACGAGAACCCTCCTTTCGTCTATCTCAGGGTGAGCAACAGTGGCACTCTCATTTCCAAACAAGTCTTGCAGTACGTACCATTCAGGTAAGCCTGACCCAACCATGGCAATACAGGTCGACTTCTTATCCTCCTTTTGCTCAGGATTAGTGGTTTGTTTACTGTCGATCAAGTCTTGAATCCGATCCCTTAAAGGACGACAATAGTCTGTTCTATGCCCTATGTACTGGTGATATGCACAATACCAGTCGGTTTTATGCTCGGGCTTTCCTTGACTTGGGGCAGGCCCAGCTGGCAAGGGTTGTAACTTCCCTTCCTTGATGAGACGGGTGAAATGCCAAGATAATGGTCTGCCCAAGATAGTGAGGTGTTTAGGAGCTGTTCCCGTGGCTAAGACTTCTGCTACCTTAGTATTGCCCCCATTACTGCTGCCATCTCCCTTGCTTTTGCCCAAGGCTAGATTTGTAGATTTAGCTATATTGTCCAAATGCTCCGCCTCAACTTCAATGGCTATATCCTTTAAGGATTCCCAGTCCTTTAGCCCTTTCATCTTTAACCCATCTTTTAAATATGGACTAGCATTCCTGATGAATATCCTGATCTCGTCCGGAGTATCCGGTTTCTTCTTCATCTCCATTACTCGTTTCCTCCATCGGGTTAGGTACTCATGGAATGACTCGTCTGCCTTTTGGTACAGTAGCTCCAAATCTTTTAGAGTAACCTCCATCCTTGTACAACAGTCATACTGCCTCAGGAACTCTTCAGTCAATAAGTCCCAATCTTCTTTGGATCTTTTGTCTAACCCATGATACCAGTCCACTGCAGGGCCTGTCAAGCTCAGACAAAAATATTCAATCTTTTGCCTCTTTGTTAAGGTAGTGCCCTTCATTACCAATGAATACTGCTTCACATGTGTAGTGGGATCAGAAGTGCCATCGAATTTGGGAATATTAGGAATCTTAAAGTTCTGAGGTATCAAGTCTTCACTATCTAGCTCTCGGTCTTCAGGATTCATCCTTCCATCCACTTTCAACATCTTGGTCATAGCTTCAAACCTCTCTTCCATTTTTCTCCATATCTCATCCTCTAACTTAGGCGACTCCTCCTTTACTACCATCTGCTCTTCTTGCTCTTCCCATAAGTCACTCTCAGATTTGGGGTCTTCTTTGTGTTCAACAAGCATTGGCGCTCCTGGCTCAACCATGGGTGGATTAACTGCCACTGGGGGATCCTCTCTAGTAGCCCTTTGTTCTTCTTTCCCCCAAGTCGGAGCGGTATCCTGTCGTCCCTTTTGTGGGGCTAAGGTAGTGGCAAGGTTGCCTATCATCGTCATCATTCTAGCCTCAAACTCCTCCATCCTCTTCCCCACTTCTTCGGCAATCAATGCACGGGTAGCTTCAAACTCTCTAGAAGGATCAGCCATACTGGATGCTATTGAAGATGAAGTCTTGCTACTTTCTGAATCTGGCTCCAGAACTATTGCCCCTTTAAATAACTCAGAGATTAGGACTTCCTGATCAGCTGTCCACTAGTATCCCTAGACCACCCGGACGAATCTATGATGGCTGCATAACTCACTTTGTGAGGATAATGCATGAGTGATATATATACAATGTATGATCGTAAATTATGCAGGTGGTCCTAGATGAGAGAAAGATCAATAAATTACAGTGACATAATGTGATGCATGTAAAATGATATGAAGACAAAAGGATATTCACACACAAAATGAAATGCATTTTTTTTATTTTTTCATCATTTTTTTTTTAATTTTTTTTTAATAATTTTTTTTTCATTTTTAATTTTATCATAAAAACATGCATGAATGACGTATACAATGAATGGTCTTGTGTTATGCAACATAGACACACACATGCAAGCAAGTAGATCCTTCCGACCTTATAACTCCCGCACACGAGGTCAAATAGTCTCTTCCTAGGTGGGCTTGACCCATGGGTCAACGGGGAACCCAATGGGCACGTATGGTGTGCGGTGAAAAATCGGCAGCATAACACTCTTAATTTAAAGCACATGCGCATGAATTTTGGCCATTATATATTTAAGTAATTCAACTAAATTAAAATGGGCCCATCGGAGCATGAGAGCCTTTAATAAAAACCATTTAATTTGATTGATCTTATTTAATATACGATGGCCCACATAGCAAGCATAGTATTATGGTACATGTAACCTAGGGGAAGTATCTATTGCCATTACATGAACTTTGGTCAGGGTGATGTTACTTTAAGGCTACCCAAGCATGGTCCCTGCACGACGGGTCTATCTCATCACGAGCATAACGACCGATCGGGTCACCATTTGATATACCATTTGATGGCACGAGGCTTGGGCTGGTGATTATCCCTAACACTTCCCCAAATTGAGTGAAAATGGGATCGTGCTTCAGGAACGCACCGAGGCTAATAAAGGGACCAAACTAGCATATTCTAAGGCTCTAGCATGGATGCAATGCAATTTAGATGAGAGATGAAATTTTAGTTTTAAAAACCCAATTATACATTTTAACCAAGACATTTTCAGAGCAAAGTCACAAATAGTCCCCAGCGGAGTCGCCACTGTGACGCGCGCCTGAACCAGCAAGGCCCTCTTCGGGAATCCGCTTTTAGAATTCGAGGGATAGGTTCGCGTCTTTTCCGATTTTAGGTGTTATGAGATATTTTCGGCACTTCCTTTTACAATAGAACATTGAAAAGGACCATCCATCGCCATAACACCTTTAGGCACTTTTGAGGTATTTTGGAGTCGCCACCCAATTTACAAGAAATTGGGAAAGTTTAACCTCTTATCGGTCTAAACCAGAGATGGTGTCCGGAACTTCACACTTATTGGTGCCTTGGTTAATTATAAATGGGTTTTTGAATTACAAAATTTCATTTTTCATCTCACGCGATTAATGCATTAAATTTAAAGCGCACATCATTCACATATGTAAAGCGGTAAATAAAATTTAAAATAAAGACAAAATAAATTACAACAAAACTAGAGGCGGAATACAACCCCATCGTAAATAAAATATAAATCATACATAAAACGGGGTATTTATTAATGTTGAGGACGTTGGTCCTCTCATGCACAATTAAAGAAAATCATTTTAAAGTGACAATTTATTTTGGATGAAAAAACTAGGACCTTGGTCCCATTTTATTAGAAAACCCAAGTTTATTTGTAAAAATATTTTTGTGTGATTTTTGATTAAGCGTGCAAAAATAAATGGTTTAATTAATTATTACATGCCAAATAACTCAATAAAACAAACAAAGGAAAAATAACAAGTACAATGAAAAATAACAACTCCTTGGATCTCCTCCTTCATTCGCACGGGCGCTCAAACAGGGGAACGCAAGCATTTGACACCGACAACAAATACAAACAAACTTAATCTTAGTAATCGAAACAAGAAATTCAATTAAAGCAAATAATAATAAATAAATTAAATAAAGCATGCATATTAGGTGATAAATAAGTTTAAATGACATATTTAAATGAATTAACACATTAGTAGATCAACATATAAAATATAAAGTAGAAATAATAATAATAATAATAATAATAATAATAATAATAATAATAATAATAATAATAATAATAATAACATAACACAAAATACTAATAATAAACAAACATAACAATTAATTAACAATAACCATATAATAACAATAATAATAATAATAATAATAATAATAATAATAATAATAATAATAATAATAATAATAATAAAAAATATAACAGAAATTAAATAAATAATAATAATAATAATAATAATAATAATAATAATAATAATAACACAAAATACTAATAATACACAAACATAACAATTAATTAACAATAACCATATAATAATAATAATAATAATAATAATAATAATAATAATAATAATAATAATAATAAAACAGAAATTAAATAAATAATAATAATAATAGTAATAATAATAAAACAGAAATTAAATAAATAATAATAATAATAATAATAATATTAATAATATTAATATTAATAAAACAGAAATTAAATAAATAAATAATAATAATAATATTAATAAATAAATCAGAAATTAAATAAATAAATATAATAATAATAATAATAATAATAATAATAATAAATATAAAGAAAATAGGGATTTACCTCGCCGTAGTGCCGCCGGAGCAAGGGTGGCCGTCACCTCCACCACCGGAGTGTAGATCGTCGTCACAGGGTCTCACCGGCGGTGTCCACGCGCCTAACGGAGCTGGTGTCTCGCCGGAAATCGCCTCCAAAGGTCGCGGGTTCTTCTCCCTCACGCGCCGTCTGCCGGAGTCCGATGGAGGAACGGCTGCCGTCGTCTGAAGCGTCTGGATGTGGGGAGTGCGCCGGTGTGGCGCGTGTCGCCGTGTGCGGCGGTGATCGGCCGGCGGAGCCACCGCCCCCTCCTTTCCTTTTTCTTCCTTTTTCTTCTTCCTCCGGCGCCGTTGGTTCCCGTTGGCTGCTGGTCCTCCCACTTTGCTTCCTTTTCTTTTCCTTTTATTTGGCTTTCTTTGGTTTTTTCTTACCCTCTCTTCTTGCTCTCTCTGTATTCTCTTTTTCTTTGTTTTTTACTTTCAATTCTTTTGTTTCTCTTTGGCCGGCTCCTCTTGCTCTCTGTCTCTTTCTATTTTCTTTTCTTTTTTTTGCCTTTCTATTTTTTGGTTTTTCTGGGTTCTTGCTCTGCTCTCTCTTTTCTTTCTTTTTTGTTTCTTTCTTTTTCTTGATCTGCCGACTGAGAGAGCCCCCCTTTATTTTTGCTCATCTTGTTCTTTTTATACCCTAAAATTAGGGCTAATGGGCACAATGGTCATTTCCTCCACTCAATTATTTCCCTCCTTTTCCTTAAATTAATTTAACTTAATTCAAATAACACATACATTAATTAATTATACATATTAATTAAACTTTCTATTAATTAAACATTACACTAATTAATCCATTTAAATTATCATACATATATTTATTTTATCTAATTAATTACACACTTTAACTTTAATTTTACATGCATTTTAATTAACACGATAATATTAACCACTTAATTAACTAACAACATCAACTAATTAATTACCTAATTTCATACACACATATTTATATTTATATTTTTTATTTTTTATTTTTTATTTATATTTTTTTTTTATTTTTTTCGGAGGGAATAATCAAGGATCAAAAATCACCATTTTCATTTTATGCCGGACTCGGGACCCGGTGTCTACACCAGCCCTCTCCCATTTCCCCTCTCTCTGCCCCATCTCCTCTCTTCCTTCTTCCTCTCTTGTGCCCTAGAATTGATTCAAGTGGGTGTTGGTAGAAGTTGATCAACTCAAGAGTTAATTGGTAAGTTTTAGTTAGTTTCTTCTTCTTGTTCATCTTTTCCTTTGATTTTGTTCATGTATATTTATGGGTTAGGGTTTTGAGTTTTGTGTGATTATGGGTGTTTTTTTTATCAGAAGTGCCTCCTATAGACCCTAAGGGAATGGAGAAAGCTAGTAGAAGTGGAGCCCTTTGGTTTGGAGCAGAGGAGATCAAGGTTTGGGAAATTTATGATTTTGGTGTATAATTTGATTATTTGCATTTTGTTTGATTTTCTGGAAAATTATGAGGTTAATGTTGTTTATATGTGTTTAAATCTTATGGGTTTTGATTAATTTGAGTTGAGATTGTAACACTCCCTACGTCCCTATTGGAAGGACGCCGGAGAGCGCTACCGACGCTCACTCACACACATGCGCACATGCACTAAGCGGAAGTATACATTCATACATAAAACATACGAAGATACAGCGGAAATTAAAATTTTAACGAAACAGTAGCTGAACATACAATAACTCACATACATACATACAATCATTTAGCGGAAGCAGAAGGCAAAAGATAAAATGAAAGAATAATTGAAACCTTAATTACAATAAGATCCTTACATATAATTACATATACATAAGACTAGAGAAAAATAAAAGCCAAAATACAGAGGTTGAGAAAAATACAAAACTCCTAACTTCTATGTGGCCGACCTTGCAGATGCGACTCGAATCGGACCATACCTGCCACCTGTACGGGAAAAGAACCCGTGCTAAGAGATAACGCTTAGTGGAAAACACATAAGAAATATGGGCAGCCATTCACAATGGTCGCCAAGGCATAACACATGAAAAAGGCATATGCGGACATTCATAACACATATAATATTATACTTGCATATAAAAGCCGTGCGTTTAGAGGATCATATCCACATTCATATATAATCATTCACTAGTCAATGTCGCATTTTCACGCAAACTAGTTCACATGCGAATCCATAATAGTTAACAGTATAAAATCACATTCGTATACATACCAATTCACATGCTTATAACCACAATCGATTAGATTCAAACGCAATTACAATACGATATATATGAACAATCGCACATAATATACATGTTTGAGTCACATTTTACCCATTCAGAGATTCATAATCACATTCGAATTCATAACTGATTCACATGACTGAAATCTTACACATGTGGATATCATATTCTCATATTCATATCAGACAAAGCAAACCAAAATACCTGCTGACTCAAAATAGTGGATAACGAGTATACGGACATCACCTTACGGGTGCGAATTGAGTACTGACATCACCTTACGGGTGCGAATCGAATACTGACATCACCTTACAGGTGCGAATCGAATACTGACATCACCTTATGGGTGCGAATCGAAAATCAATTTCATTTTCACATTCAAAACATTTTCATTAGGAACCTTAAATAAGATTCAAACACATTAAAGGGTTCGCGAGGAACCAAACGGGGGACCTGATCAGGGTCCAAACGTCCAAAGTGCTACAGCTAAAAGACTCTATTAGGCATGCCTAACTATTAACTAGACTGACTCTAGCAGGTCTTGCATCATTCAAATCATGTGTCATATCAGACAGTATATAAATATCATCATACTTAATCCAGAGTATAGTGGACATATAAAGAAATTCATAATATCAGCCATGCATCATACTATTCATTTTACAAAGCATACAATATAATTCCATCAACATGCTTTAGCACTATTCAATATTCTAAAATTTATCAGAGTCAAATATGGAAACATTATCAGGCCAAGCATTAATTTAACATTCAAACTTTACTTTTAGCAACTAACCACTCTTTACAAAAATAGGGTAGGTCATGGTCACAACCAGATTGGTTGTCACCGTGACATACCAAAACTCTCGACAGAATGCAATCTTGAGGTACCTCACGGTGGTAACCCATTAGGTTGTAACCGTGACATACCCACACACCCAAAACAGAATGCACCAATGGGGTACCTCATGGTGGTAACCCATTAGGTTGTTACCGTGACATACCCACTGCCCAAAATAGAATGCTATTCCTCACACTTTATCATATCATTCACGTTTATATAGATTGAAGTATTGTAATGCTCAATAATGTCATTAAACTTGACTTGATTCTAATACATACAATTACACATCATTACTTCATTAGTTTACTATTAATCTTAATCCTATTCATGTTAATTTTCCAAGTGATAACTATTCTTATACTCATTTAATAGTCCTAAACATGCATCGGATGGATCCTAGAAAGTTTCGGTGTAAAGCGGGTTCAATTCGGGAAGAAAAACACATAAAATGGTCAAGATAGAAGGGGTCATGGTGCTAATGAATTTGGTTGCCACTGTGAGGTCCAAACTAAGCATTATGCCTAGCATTTTCATATGTCACGGTGGTAATGAATTTGGTTGCCATCGTGACCTACCAAAAGTTTGCAAAACAGAAGCCAGGATTCAGGACTGCTTCACAACTCCTTTTTGTTCAGCCTAAACGGGCATCTAAAGGACATTTTTAGGCAAGACTTCCTTCTTAACATTTGTTCCCTAAGATGTTAAATTTCAAATGCAATAAATGTCAGAGAAATTGGAATCTATAGCTTCAGATATGCTCTAAACAATCTATAGTGCTCCCCTGAACCTGGCTAGAGAAGATAGTTCTATTGCTTGACCACTTTTGGGACACTTAGAGTTAAAATTAGCTCAAAATTATTTCTAATACATTTGTAGGAATATATATTAGCTTTCCAATGGTACTAGTGTCATACTATTTGGAGTTCTAAAACTCCCAATACAGCTTAATAACCGAAGAAAGGTCAAGTGCATTCTAACCCAGTTTTTCACCCAAAATCCTATTCACATGCACAAATGAACAATTTAAACCAACACTCACTACCATCATCATATATCATCAAAAATACATTCAAGAAACTCATATGACAAATGAATGTACTAAAATTCATATATACAATAGAGAGTTTCCCAAACCTCTATGAAGCACAACCCACTATCCTCTTCAAGCTTTGATCTTTCTTTTCCTTTGTCCAATCTCTTAATCGGAACTTGCACAAAACCCAGCCACAAACACACACTTAGATCAAACCGTGCAATAATCCTTTCAAACCAGAAAATAGAAAGAAGAAGTTGGAGAAGAAGAACCCAAAACACCCAAGCGCTTACCTCTCAAAACCCAGCTCTTAAATCAACAAAACCAACTTCAATCTCAAGGTTTACTCTAAGACAAAGCAAGTGAGAGTACGAGTAAATGAAGAAGATGAAGGAGGAAGAGAGGGTAACGGGAACAAGAAGGAGAAAATCTGCTTTTCCTCTCTCCTAAACCCAAATCACACTAAATGCTCCCACCTAACTCTCCACATGGCAAGCTCCCATTAGACAAACAAACCACTTTTGACTTTCATGCTCCAATGTACTATACACCACTCACACACTAAATGATCCCTTAAATCAATGCTTTGAAATATTTGGTACCAAGACACAACACACACCAAATAATTGCTCAAAAACACTTTACATCCTTGGGTACAATACAGACACTTCACTAGATTAAACCACCACAAATACCCTATACCCTACACCCTACACCACATGCGCACCAAAATTTTCCCCACTTAACTTATTTAATTAATTACTTTGCAATTAAGTCCTTATCATCAAATTCACTCATGCACAAATTACCGAAATACCCTTCACTTATTTGACTTAGCTTGCCGATTCCGACTAGGCCCGATTTGGGGTGTGACAGAGATGCCTTGATTGTGCATTATTGAATCAAAGTATGCTTTTGGATGAAGTTTTGGAGCAAAATTCTGGTTTGTTAAATCATGGTTTTGATTGTGTCAATTGCATGTTTTAATTGTGTTAATTCTTATAGAAGTTAGGTTTTGTGTTGTTTTTTATGATTTGTATGTTTAATTTGGATTGTGTTGAAGTTTGGGTTGAATGGAGATTTTGGGTGAATTTTTGGAGGAATGGATTTTCTACAGATTTGCGTGAGATCTGGAAAATGCGACTCTGTCGTGAGCGTAACAGAGCTGGGTAATTCCAACTCTCATGGTAAGCCGAGCTCTATTCTGCCGAGCAACAGCATCACGTGTGCTATCGGGAGCGCGACAGAATGCGTAGTGCCGAGTTGAGGCTGGGTAGTGCTATTGCGAGCGTGCATGAGTGTGCGATTGGGATAGCGATATCGAGCGTGTTCTGTAGCGAGTGTGACAGAAGCTGATATGTTCCTTTGTGTGCAAGTGTGAGGCTTATGGGGAGCGCGGCGCTCAGGGAGCTTTGCCCCTGTCGCTAGCGCGACACCTCCTGCTTTTCAAAATGGGATTTCTTTTGTACTTTCAATATTTATTTTTCGAACTTGTGATGCTATTAGATTTATGCATGGATGATTTTATGAAAAATATGAATATGATTAGATGATTTATGCATGGCCTGCAAGAGTCAAATTAGTGGATAGTTAGGCATGCCTAATAGAGTTCAGTAGCTGTAGCCCTAATGTGTTCCAGACCCTGATCAAGTCCCCGTTTGGATCCTTGCAATCCTCATTGTGTTCGGATCTTGTTTAATATCCTCCAATGTGAAAATGTTTTGAATGAAAAAATTTAAAGATGTTGCTTTTTGATTGTACCCTCGGATGCCCCAATGTGTTCACTCGTTATCCGCTATTGTAAGTCAACAGGCATTTTATTGTTATTATGAGCTTTTGAATATAATTGATAATGATCAAGCTATGATTTAGTATATGTGATTATAAGTATGTGCCATGTTGTGTGTGTTCTGCCTTAATGACCATTGTGAATGGCCATTCCTATTATTGTGTGTTTTCCCCACTAAGCATTATCGCTTGGTACGAGTGTTTCATCCGTGTATGTGTGGAAGGAGTCAAGTTTTTGGGAGAGTCTCTACAGGTCCAACCGACACAGAAGGATTTAAGTGTTATAGCTTAGTTTTGTATCTAAGTTCTTTTTGTAATATTTTTGGCTCTCTTATTGTATTTATTGTTTTGTAATGCTTCCGCTATGTATTTCAGGAAGGATGAATTTTGTAATATCAGCTTTTATATAAAAGATATTTCTTGTAATGAACCTTTATGATATCAATGGATGAATTCTGAGTTTGTAAGTTTTTATTTCTTCTGTTATTTTGATATTTATATTGTTATTTTATTACCTTGTGAGGTGACACCCTTGTCCATACAGGTTCCCACTCCTTTTACGAATGAGTTCTCCTACGTATGGGTAAGGGGTGTTATAATTTTTTGTATCAGAGCCTAGGTTTAGGCATTTCTTGGGGTTTGTAGAGTATAAATATATATTTAGGACTGTGTTGGCCTAATATTGATGTCTTTTTGTTTCTTATAGATGGAGTCTGCGCGTGGATCACTCGAGGGGTCAGCTGAAAGTGCTAATCCCCAAGAGCAAGATCTGTCAGTGTCTGGTACGGCTGAGCCAGCTAGGGTGCAGTCTGAGGCCGCAGCCATGCCTTTTAAGGCTATGCTGAAGATATCTCAGGACATGGCTTGGGTCTTAGAAAGGGTTACTACTCTGAGAGCCCCAATAGAGAGTATGAGAAAAGTTGGGGTAGAAGATTTCTATGTAATGAGCTTAGATGAGTCATAGTTGGCAGAGAAGTGGATCGAGAAGGTGGAAAGAGTTAATGAGGAGATTCGTTGCCCTCCTGAGAGGCAAGTTGAGTGTGTTGTTGCCTTGCTCCAAGGATCGGCCTATGACTGGTTGAAGTTGGTCCGTAGGCATCCCCAGTTGCTAGATCCGGTCACATGGGAGTTCTTTGAATGGGAATTTTTGAGTAAGTATGTGACCAAGACTTATAAAGAGGCTAAGTGGGCTTAGTTCTTAAGTCAGAAGCAGAGGGCAATGTCAGTTACAGAGTATGAGAAGGAGTTTAATTGACTTGGGAAGTAGGCTCCTCCGGGTATTTTGACAGAAGAGTTTCAGTGACAGCATTTCGAGGCCGAGTTGAATGAGTCCTTGAGAGCCATGCTCATATCTCTGATGAGTGCTCCTGCTATTAGTTATTATCAGATTGTCCAAGTAGCTGTACGAGTAGAGAGATCTGAATCTATTTTGAGGGCGAGTGCTTAGAGGAGGAATCCCCCTCGTGGAGGTTCGTCCTCGGGTAAGAGATCGAGGAACCCGCAAGATGAGTCCTCTATAGGTCCTGCTTCAAGGGGTAGAAGGCAGGGATATACTGTTGGTTCGGGTGCTGGTAGAGGTAGTTTTGGTGGCAGAGGTGAAGTGGTGCTCGAGTGTTCTCACTGTAGTAAGCGCCACAAGGGCGAGTGTAGATGGCTCACTGGAGGATGTTTTCGCTGTGGAAGCACCGAGCATTTTCTGGCTAACTATCCAAAGTTGAGTGAGAACACTAGAGATCAGCAAGAGGCTAGCTGATCATGGTCTAATGCTCCCCAAGCTAGTCGAGGTCGAGGTCAAGGTGGTCGGTTTAGAGAGGAAGCTCCATCGGAGTCGGTAGATCATCCTCAAATGGTGCTAGCAAGGGCTTATGCTATGAGAGCTCGGGAAGAGCAGGATGTGCCGGATGTGATTGCAAGTAAGTTCTTACTCTGTGACATTGAGTTATATGCTCTAATAGATCTAGGTTCCACACACTCATACTTGTGCTCTGATATGTTATTTGATAAGTGTTGGGTTTTATCGCAATAATTCAAATTAACGCAGCGGAATAAATCGAAACCCAAAATAGGATCCATGTATTTTCGATTGATTCAAAAGGACCTTTTCAAACATAGGAAATCGAGATTAACTCCTTATCTTGAACTACAAGCGCTGTCTCAATAACGAACACCCTCTACCGGTATCCACACGCACGAATCGATGAACAAAATTTGCAGGGATGCTAGCTCCCTTACGTTCTGACTGGATTTTATGTTTTCTTTTTCAAAGAAAAAATGTCGGCTAGGTTTCTTTCTCTTAGGAAAATTAGCCGCTCTCTATCCTTTTCTCTCTTAGGAAAAAACATGATCAGGGTTAATCACTTATTAACTTATATCCAATTATATATCTGTGTATATTTTAAACCCTAAAGAGATAAATAAGGATATTATCTCTTATTCAAAATTAAGAGATATTTCTATATATATATATTTCTTATTCGAAATAATAAGAAATATTATATTAATACATATTATTATCTCATATTAAAAATACGAGATTTATTTATATGTGTGTATATATATATATATATATATATATATGATTTCGAATATAAATAAAATTCACATTATAATTTCAAAATACCCTAATTAAAATCCATTTTGTTCATTTTGGTCTTGGTGTGTGACCCAATAGGTTTATATTAAGTTGGCAGTGGGCCTAATCTCATAATAAGCCCACAAGTCATAATTGGTCTCTAGCATATAACTCAAGCTAGTCGAGGTAGAGGTCGAGGTGGTCGGCCTAGAGAGGGAGCTCCATCAGAGTTGGTGATCGTCCTCAGATGGTGCCAGCAAGGGCTTATGCTATGAGAGCTCAGGAAGAGCACGATGCGCCGGATGTGATTATGGGTAAGTTCTTACTCTGTGACATTGAGTTACATGCTCTAATAGATCCTGGTTCCACACACTCATACTTATGCTCTGATATGTTATTTGATAAGTTGCATGAAGTTTCCCAGTTAGACTATGAGATTTGTGTGACCAGTCCTTTAGGGCATAGTGTCAATGTGAGTAGAGTGTTTATGAACTATCCTCTATTTGTTCAAGGTATAGAGTTCCCAGTGGATTTGATTGATTTTCCTTTTCGGGAATTTGATTTGATTTTGGGAATGGATTGGTTAAGTAAGCACCGGGCAGTGGTAGATTGTCATAGGAATACTGTTGTGTTGTGGGATAGAGATCAGCCTCCGGTTGTGGTTAAAAGCTTAGGCTCGAGTTCTTTGGGGAATGTTATTTCTGCCATGCAAGCTAGGAGATTTATGAGGAGAGGTTGTGAGGCATTTTTGGCTTTGGTATTGGACTCTAAGCGCAGTCAAGTTAAGATTGAGGATATCCCAGTGGCTAGGGAGTTTGAGGATGTGTTCCCTAGTAGAGTTGTCCATAGAGATATTGTCGGGAACTACCCCCATTTCTAAAGTACCTTATCGAATGGCTCTTATAGAATTGAGAGAACTTAAAACTCAATTACAAGAGATATTGGATAAAGGCTTTATTAGACCCAGCATATCTCCTTGGGGAGCTCCGGTTTTGTTTGTAAAGAAGAAGGATGGGACGTTGAGAATGTGCATCGATTACCGTCAGATTAATAAGGTTACTGTGAAGAATAAGTATCCGTTACCTAGGATTAAGGATTTATTTGATCAGCTTAGAGGTGCGAGAATCTTTTCTAAGATTGATCTTCGATCTGGGTATTGTCAGCTTAAGGTTAAGGAAGCAGATGTGGTTAAGACTGCATTTCGGACGTGATATGGCCACTATAAGTTTCTTGTGATGCTATTTAGTTTGACTAATGCACCTGCAGCTTTTATGGATCTTATGAACAGAGTGTTTAGGCCATATCTCGACCGATTTGTTGTAGTATTCATTGACAAAATTCTGGTTTACTCGAAGAATGAGAGTGAGCATAAAGAGCATCTTCGGATAGTGCTTCAGGTTTTGAGAGATCACCATCTGTTTGTGAAGCTTAGTAAGTGTGATTTTTGGCTTAAGGAAATGTCCTTTTTGGGCCATATTATTTTTGCTAAAGGTATTCAAGTTGATCCGAACAAGATTGAAGTGATTATGACTTAGAAGGCGCCTAGGAATGTGCCCGATGTGAGAAGTTTTCTGGGTTTAGCTGGGTATTATCGGCGGGTTGTTAAGGGATTTTCGGTTATTATTGCTCCTATGACTAGACTTTTGAGGAAAGGGGTCAAGTTTGAGTGGTCTGACAATTGTCAGTCATGTTTTGAGAAATTGAAGAAATTATTGATTGAAGCTCCTGTACCTACTAAACCCACTTCGGGTAAGGAATTTGTAATGTACAATGATGCTTCAAGAGTTGGGCTTGGTTGTGTCTTGATGCAAGAGGGTAAGGTTGTGGCTTACGCCTCTCGGCAGTTGATGCCTCATGAGAAGAATTATCCGACGTATGATTTAGAGTTAGCGGCTGTTGTGACACACGCCGAACCTCGGGCTACCACGAAATCCCGCCTTTAGTGCGTTTGGGAGAGGTTCGTGAAAACTTGTAAGAGATTTTACAAGGGCGTCTATTTTGGGCAACAAGGAGGTGTTTTGGAGTCGCTGCCCAATAGAACATTGGGAAAGGTCATCTAGCCTCACTGAGCCTAAGACAGTGCATGTGTGTCTATTTTAGGCAATCAAAGATATTTTGGACACCTCCTCCCAATAGAACATTGGGAGGATCATCTAATCTCGTGAAGTCTAAGACGATGTATGTACATCCATTTTGGGCAAGCCAGAGATATTTTGGACACCTCTTTCCAATAAAATACTGGAAAGATCATCTAATCTCGTGGAGCCTAAGACAATGCAAATTAGGTCTATGTTGGGCAACAAGAGATATTTTGGAGACCCTACCCCAATAGAACATTAAGATGGTCCTCTAACCTCGTTGAGCCCAAGACCAGATATGGTTCGGGACTTTCCATTTATTCATACCTTGGCTAAATTATAATTGAGTTTTGATTTTAACATTTCACTCCTTTTCTCATACAATTTAATGCATTAATTAAAGCACAAGATAATCATGTAATGAAAGCGATAAACAAAAGCCGTAAAGACGTAAGATTAAAATAGAATAAACGAAAATCCAATACGTTACAATAAAACTAGGGGCGGAATAAAACCCCCATTATAAATAGCATGTGAATCATACATCAAACGGGATATTCGATAAAGATGAGGACATTTGTCCTCGCATGCATACTTACAAAAATAATTCTAATGTGTCAATTTTATTTGATAAGAGAAATAGGACATTTGTCCTCATTTTATTAGTGAAAACTCCAATTTAATTTATATAAATATTTAACCATTTTCATGTTAGCATAATAAAATAATATTTATAATAAATAGAAATTAAAATATGGAGGAGAAAGGGTAGAGAAATAAACCCGAACGAAGATTCTCAGATCATTATGGTGTTTTCAATTTTTAATAACCCAACTCCGATAAAGAAGCAATAAAACTCACAAAAATAAAAAATCATGTTAGTGCGATAATTAAAATAAAATATACAAAAAAAATAAATAAAGAATAAAAGAATCTATAAAAAATTTATAATGAAAATAAGGAAAAGAAAGGAATAAATGAAAAGAAAGTGAAGGAAATGGAGAGGGACGCGTGCGCAATGGGCGTCCCTAGGCCGACCGACGGGTGGAGGTATAAGCCCTCGACAGCCCGTCGCTCGGATGAGCGACGGCCATCGGTGGGTCCTCTGCCCGTCTGTCGTCCCATACCTAAAAAAAATAGAGAAAATCAAGCAAAAATGTTTTACTTTGAATAAAATGAGATTTTATGTGTAAAATCAATATGAGATGATTAAATGTAATGGAGATCGATCCAGAACGTTTACCCTCAGAATATTACGTTTGAAAGTGAATGTCCTGTGATTTCTGTTCCTCGAGTTCTACAAGGATTGATCCGTGATGTGTAATTTTAGGAGATTTTTTTTATGCAAAAATCGTGTTTTAAAAAATAAATCAAGAAAAGAAAATTATATTTTTTCTTTCTTGATGTTTTTTATAGCAATTATGGATGCTAAAAAGGGCTAGATCAGATAGAAATAAATTAGTCTCATTCTCCCGAATTTTCCTTAATTCGAAGAATATTTGATAAAAATCTGACGAAAAAGAAAGAATTGTTAATCCTTTTTTTTTTGTAAAAACTGCTCCCCTATTAATGAGCCTCCTTCCCCTATTTATAGGTTTAGGAAAATAATTCAAAATTTAAAATTTAAATTTGAAAAAGATTTTCGAAATCGAAATCAAAATCGAATGATTTACAGAATATTCTCAAAATCAAACCCAAAGTTTGAAAATATTTGAAAAGATTTGGAAGATATAGGAAATCTTGAAAATATATTTGAAAAGATTTAGGAAATATTTGGAAAATCTAGAAACGTATTTAAAAAGATATGGAAAATATGGGAAATCTCGCCCTAACCAACGGCAGATCAACGGCTGACAGGCATCGGTTGAGGACCGACTTGCGTCAGTGACGGGGGCATCATTGGTCTTTTGGGCGACGGGCCACCCACGAGAGACGGAGGCAGAGAGACAGTCGTCGCTCACGAGAGGTAGTTGTCTCCCGCACGAGAAATGGGCGTAGCTCAATGCGAGAGACGGCTTCCGCAAGCGAGCGATGATTAAATGTAATGGAGATCGATCCAGAATGTTTACCCTCAGAATATTACGCTTAAAAGTGAATGTCGTGCGATTTCTGTTCCTCGAGTTCTACAAGTATTGATCCGTGATGTGTAATTTTAGGAGATTTTTTGCTGCAAAAATCGTATTTTAAAAAATAAATAAAAAAAAGAAAATTATATTTTTTCTTTCTTGATGTTTTTGATAGCAATTATGGATGCTAAAAAGGGCTAGATCAGATAGAAACGAATTAGTCTCGTTCTCCCGGATTTTCCTTAATTCGAAGAATATTTGATAACAATCTGACGAAAAAGAAAGAATTGGTAATCCTTTTTTTTTTGTAAAAACTGCTCCCCTATTAATGAGCCTCCTTCCCCTATTTATAGGTTTAGGAAAATAATTCAAATAAATTCAAATTTAAAATTTAAATTTGAAAAAGATTTTCGAAATCGAAATCAAAATCGAATGATTTAGAGAATATTCTCAAAATCAAACCCAAAGTTTGAAAATATTTGAAAAGATTTGGAAGATATAGGAAATCTTGAAAATATATTTGAAAAGATTTAGGAAATATTTTGAAAATCTAGAAACATATTTAAAAAGATATGGAAAATCTGGGAAATCTCGCCCAAACCAACGGCAGATCAACGGCTGACGGGCATCAGTGCAGGATCGACTTGCAACGGTGACGGGGGCATCATTGGTCTTTTGGGCGATGGGCCACCCACGAGAGACGAAGGTAGAGAGACAATCGTCGCTCGCGAGAGGCAGGTGTATTCCACACGAGAAATGGGCGTAGCTCAACGCGAGAGACGACCTCTGCAAGCGAGCGGTGATTAAATGTAATGGAGATCGATCCAGAATGTTTACCCTCAGAATATTACATTTGAAAGTGAATGTCGTGTGATTTTTATTCCTCGAGTTCTACAAGGATTGATCCATGATGTGTAATTTTAGGAGATTTTTGGCTGCAAAAATCGTATTTTAAAAAATAAATCAAGAAAAGAAAATTATATTTTTTCTTGCTTGATGTTTTTGATAGCAATTATGGATGCTAAAAAGGGCTAGATCAAATAGAAATGAATTAGTCTCGTTCTCCCGGATTTTGCTTAATTCGAAGAATATTTGATAAAAATCTGATGAAAAAGAAAGAATTGTTAATCTTTTTTTTTTGTAAAAAATGCTCCCCTATTAATGAGCCTCCTTCCCCTATTTATAGGTTTAGGAAAATAATTCAAATAAATTCAAATTTAAAATTTAAATTTTAAAAAGATTTTTGAAATCGAAATCAAAATCGAATGATTTACAGAATATTCTCAAAATCAAACCCAAAGTTTGAAAATATTTGAAAAGATTTGGAAGATATAGGAAATCTTGATAATATATTTGAAAATATTTAGGAAATATTTGGAAAATCTAGAAACATATTTAAAAAGATATGGAAAATCTGGGAAATCTCGCCCAAACTAACGGCTGACGGGCATCGGTGGAGGACCGACTTGCGTCGGTGATGGGGGCATCATTGGTCTTTTGGGCGATGGGCCACCCACGAGAGACGAAGGCAGAGAGACAGCCGTCTCTCGCGAGAGGCAGGTATCTCCCGCACGAGCAATGGGAGTAGCTCAACGCGAGAGACGGCCTCCGCAAGCGAGCGATGATCGGCGCTAGTCATGAGGGACGGGCCTCTCAAGCGAGAGACGGGCATCGCTCCTACAATAGATGGGCGCCGCTCAGGCGAGAGGGGTACCATCCTTGGGAATGAGCGATAGGCATCCCTCTGACTGACGATAAGCCCATTGGTGGAGCAAAATCCAGAATCTCAAAAGAGGTACTCCTCCTGACTCCCAAAACCCCCTATCACTAAGAAACGAAACTCAATCCTTGTAAAAATGGAGAATGAAAACTCACAACTTTCATCCATTTGCCTGGAAACAGACATTGATATCTTCATCGGGTAACTCAGATCTGGACTGCCTTAGGACCTGGTGTTTATAGCTGTGATCTTTGCTCTTAAGATTTGGCGGCATTATCTATATGGGGATGTTGTGCATTTTCTAATGATGCAACATACCGCAAGTATACGGTGTACCGCAATAGTACTTAAGATATCGATCCCACAGGGAACGTGTTTACACACTATTACTAATTGATTTTAATCTTGTTTACAATGATTAATTAATGGTAGAGTTGGTTTTAATCTAATCTAACATCTAAACTAAATATACCTAGTTAATGATAGTCAAAAGAAGATAAAATAAATCATGAAGAATTAAAAACAATGAACTTGATTCCATCATTTAGATTAACATCTTTCATCTTTTTATGCAAGCCAAGTTAGAATAAACTTTTAACTCACTCTCTCGACATGAATTAAAATGCCTAAAACATATAATTAAAATTCTAACTCACAATTTTCATTAATGAATTAGAGGTTTCTAATTACATATTTTAAGAATACACACTAACCTATAGCAATTATCTTAATATACCGATTTCTCAAAATATACCTTGATAATGAAACTCTATTAAATGTCAGATAAAGCAAACTCTCGAATTACTTTAACTTGTAAAAATCATGCAAAAGATATTAATAGAGAATCTACAATGAAAGACTATGAAAGTAGATAGAAATAGAAAGAATTATAATATACAAGTTCATTAAAATAATATTCATAAAAATATTGGAGAAGAATTAAAAATAAGAGAATAAGATAGAAGCCTTTCAACCCTTTTCTCAATCTCTTGAAAATATATTTTCTCCTCCTTGATCTTCTTCTTCAAAACATAAAACTAAATAGAAATTTAACTAAGAAATATCTGTCTTACAAAATACAGAAAAATTACTTAACTAAAATTCATCATTTTAAAATTACAATTAAACTACATATTTATAGATATTAATCTAAGAATTGTGTCCCTTGAAAATGGTTGCAAAGTTTGGTGAAAGAGGACAACTTTTCATGTGTCTTTTGGCTCAAAACTGCCCCAACAGTCGTCTCTTTCGCGATCGCAACGCTGTCGCGATCGCGACAGAATGCGCTTGCCCACTTTCTTCTTCCCTTCTTTCTTTCGTTCACTCTTCCCTCTCTGGCCAGTCACGTCGCGTTAATCACCATCACGGCGTGACTTCTCGCGTGTGTGGCGTGACTGGCGCTCACGTCTCGCTACCTCTCCCCTTTCTCTTCTCTTTCCTTTCTTTCCTTTCTTTGCTGATCCAATCACGTCTCCTTACCTATCCTCACGTCGCGCCTTCTCCTGTCCTAGTCGGATGCTCCTTCTTTCCCCTCTTGCTATACCCATCCGACCCGTGCTTGTCCATCCTAGTCGGATGAATTGTCCTACTCGGATTCTCCTTGTTTTTCACTCGTGCTCTTCTTTGTCCTAGTCGTGCCCACCTTCCCTTCTTCTCCTTCTTTCCTTCCCTACTCAAGGCCTGTCCTACTCGTGCTTGGCCATCCGAGTCGGATCCTCTCCTTTGCTCTGTTCTTCTCGTGCTCCACTGTCCCAGTAACTCTGTTTCTTCTCCCATCAAAGCTTGTTTGCTCAATTTTACAGCTAAATAGACCTGTAACACAACAAACTCACCACTAACACATATCCACTTAAACTAAACAATTATAACATCAAATACACACATAATGGCATAATTAATATCATAATCTCATACAAAACATATACTTAATTATACATCAATTAAGATCCTATCAAATTCCCCCACACTTAACCCTTGCTTGTCCTCAAGCAAGACAAAAGACATGAGCAAATTTAACAGCTAGTAAACATAATTACAAAGCAATGTTCATTTAGCATATACACTAGAATTTCAAAGATCAACTATGTCACACCCCGTTTGCCCCCTAGTAGAATGAGCCTGTCTGTCTGTTTGTATGTGTAAGCATTCGCATGTGTTCGGCATTTCATGAGGGTATTTTAGTAAAATATATGCTTTTGGGGTTTTGTTTGTATGTGGGTGCATATATGGCATTAGTAAGTGATTTCTTTGGGAATTGCTTGTGTACATTGGAGCATACCATTGTAGGGTGTTTAGTTAAGAAGTGCTTGTGTGTGTGTGTTCATACCATAGTAGGGTATGCATAAGTTGGGAGTGGGTAGAGTGTGTGTAGTGCATATTAGCTTGGTGTGAGTGGTTAGTTTCACCAATAGGTAATTAACACATGTTAAAGGTAAAGAAAAGAAAAAGAAAAGAAAAGAATGAGAAAGGAAAAATTACAGAACGTGTTCTTCTTCACGTATTTCCTATTCTCATCATCATCTTCTTCTTCTTCTTCCTTTTCCTTTCTCTAAGGACCCTAGTGTTGATTCAAGCTTTGTTGGTGAAATTAATCATTCCCTTAGCATTCTGTTGGTAAGTCACTGCATTCTTTATCCTATTCTCTACTTGTTTTCATCTTCTTCTTCTTCCTTGAGTTTAGGTTTAACTTAGGTTGCATTTTGGATATTTGTGTTTAGCTGAGGCTCCATGCGATCCCAAAGGCAAGGAGATTGCTGGGAGCAGTGGGACTAAGTGAAGAGAAGCTTAGATTACAGGTTTGGGAATGCTGGGAGGGTACCTTACGGGTACGAATCGAATACCGAGGGTACCTCACAGGTACAAGTCAAATGTTATTTATTTATCAAAACATGTTATTCATATGCTGAGGGGACCTTAAACAAGATCCTAATACTGAGGGGTTCGCGAGGAACCAAATGGGGACCTGATCGGGGTCCAAACTGAACTGAGGGCTGCAGCTAAAAGACTCTATTAGGCATGCCTAACTATCCACTTACTCGACTCTAGCAGGTTATGCGACATTCAAATCACATTTCAGAGTACGGAATATAACTCATCAGAAAATCATGGTATCACGCATATCAAAGCGTCAAACAGTAAGACATGCATCATACAACAGTAAAGTCCATTCAGAAGGAATACCAAATTCATTTTTGAGTTAAAAACTAGGAAATTTCGGAAAAACAAGCTGAACGGAGAAGCGGGCGAGATTGGCTGGTCACAAGGCGTGACTGGCCTTCCCAACAGGCAGGTCACGCAACGTGACCGAGGGTCACGCGACGTGACTTACTTGTTCGTCGCCGGTCACGTTGCGTGATCTTCACAAATCACGCAACGCTCTCGCAGGTCACGGCGTGACTGGGCGTCACGTCTCGTGACGTGCTATTCCCCCGCTTGCGTGATCTCGCAGATCACGCCTCGCCTTCGCAGGTCGCACAACGTGATCGAAGATCACGTCCCGTGACTTGCTTGTTCTTCAGCTGGTCACGCGACTGGCTTCTCAGCAGGCAGGTCACGGCGTGACCGAGGGTCACGTCTCATGACTTGCTTTCTTTCGTAGCGAGTCACGCGACAAAGAAGAACTTCAACAGTACCTCGATTTTCCAGAATTTCTAGAATTTCCAGAACACAGAATTCAATCCCAATTTGATTTAAAACCATACAAACCTGTTTTTACCTTCCAGAAATCATCTCAAACAACATAGGCCACCATCATACAACTCAATTCATCCAATAATTAACCAAATCAAATTAAGAACATATGCATTCAAACTCACAATAACATAAACCCTAGAATTTTACAGTAGATTCAAAATCACACAATTTCACAAATAAACATTCCCAAACCTGGATTCTAAGCTTCTAACACTTAGTCCCACTGCTCCCAGCAACCTCCTTGCCTTTGGGATCGCGTGGAGCCTCAGCTAGAACACAAACACAGTAATGAACATCAACATGCAACCCTAAATTAAAACTCAACCTAAAGAAGAAGATGAAGAATTACAGCAAGATAAAGACAAGAATATGCACTTACCAAGCTAGAGAATGCAAAGGGATTAATTTCACCAATAAGAACTTGAACTCTCAACACAGTACTTTGTAATGAAGAAATGAAGAAGAAGAAAGAGAGTGAGAAAAGAACGTAAATCTCTAAGTCCCTTTTCTTTCATTCCCTTTTCTTTTTCTTTTCTTTATCCTAAATATGTATCAATTTCCTATTGGTGAAACTAATCACTCACACTAAAATAACCTATACTACACACACCTAAAATCCTCTTAACTTATGCATACCTTACAATGGTATGAACACATGCACACAAGTATATCTCATTTAATTAAACACACTAATGCCATGTATGCACTAATAATAATAATAACCCCAAAAACATACATTTTACTAAAATACCCTTATGAAATGCCGAACACATGGGAATGCTTACACCTACAGACAGACAGATAGACAGACAGACAGGCTCATTCTACTAGGGGGCAAATGGGGTATGACAACTCTCCCCTACTAATAAGAATTTCGTCCTCGAAATTCTCACCTGAACTGAACAACTGTGGATACTGAGCTCTCATCGACTCCTCTGGTTCCCAAGTCGCTTCTTCGACTCCATGATGTATCCACAATACTTTAACTAAAGGACTCTGCTTATTTCTCAACTGCCTCACCTCTCTGGTTAGAATAGCTCGCGGTTCCTCATCATAAGAGAAGTCTGGCTGAACCTGGATATCCTGAACTGACAGAACATGCGAAGGATCTGATCTGTACCGACGAAGCATCGAAACGTGGAACACATCGTGTAACTTAGCTAACTCCATCGGTAGTGCCAATCTATAGGCTACAGGTCCCACCTTAGCCAAAATCTCGTAAGGTCCAATAAAATGAGGACTCAGCTTACCCTTCTTTCCAAATCGAAGCACTCTCCTCCAAGGAGAAACTTTAAGGAAAACTTTGTCCCCGATCTCAAATTGCACGTCTTTCCTCTTCAAATTGGCATAAGACTTCTGTCGATCCTTGGCTGCCTTCAAATTCCGCTGCACTACTCTGATTTTATCTTCAGTATCTCTAACCAAGTCTGGTCCAATCATAGATCTCTCGGATAGCTCGGTCCAACAAATCGGAGTCCTACACTGACGACCATACAAAGCCTCATATGGTGCCATACCGATGCTCGACTGAAAACTGTTGTTGTAGGCAAACTCCATCAACGATACATATCTGTCCCAACTACCCGGAAAATCCAAAGCACAAGCTCTCATCATATCCTCCAGAATCTGAATAACTCGCTCTGACTGACCATCGGTCTGAGGATGAAACGCTGTACTGAAGTTCAACCTAGTGCCCAAAGCTCTCTGTAATTCCTTCCAAAACTTGGAAGTAAACCTCGGATCCCGATCTAACACTATGGACAAAGGCACACCATGCAACCGAACTATCGCATCCACATAGATACTGGCCAATCTGTCCATGGAGTAGTCCACTCTAACCGGCAGAAAGTGAGCGGACTTCGTAAGCCGATCCACAATAACCCAAACTGAGTCATGTTTCCTCTGAGTCAAAGGCAAACCAGAAACAAAGTCCATGGCGATATCATTCCATTTCCACTCAGGAATGGATAAAGGCATAAGTAAACCCGAAGGAACCTGATGCTCAGCCTTTACCTGCTGACAAGTCAAGCACTTGGAAATAAAATCTACTATATCACGCTTCATACCGGACCACCAATAGAATTACTTCATGTCTCTATACATCTTCTCACTACCCGGATGCATAGTAAAACTGAACTATGCGCCTCACTCATGAGCTGTCTCCTCAAATCCTCAGATTCTGGCACACACAGGCGATCTCTGAACATAAGTACCTCATCCTGAACTGAGAACTCTGAATGCTTACCCGATCTAACCTCATGCACAATCTGCTGAAGCCTCTGGTCATCTCTCTGAGCATCCACAATCCTCTGTCTTAAGGTAGGCTTCACACGCAACTGGGCAAGCAAAGCCCCATCAGAATCAAATCGCCATCTGAATCGCCTCAAGAACAAAGCTGAAACTGATTTTCGACTCAAAGCGTCAGCGACTACATTAGCCTTACCAGGATGGTAATCCACAATGCAGTCGTAGTCCTTAAATAACTCAAGCCAACGCCGCTGTCTCATGTTCAACTCTTTCTGTGAAAGGAAGTACTTTAAACTCTTGTGGTCCGAGAAGATCCTACACTTTTCCCCATACAGGTAATGACGCCAAATCTTCAAGGCAAAGATCACAGCTGCCAACTCTAAATCATGCGTCGGATAGTTCCTCTCATGTGGCTTCAACTGACGAGAAGCATAAGCCACTACTTTTCCTTCCTGCATCAACACACATCCTAGACCAACTCCAGAAGCATCACTGTAAATGACAAACTCCTTACCCGAAATGGGTTGAGTAAGGATAGGAGCCTCAACAAGCAACTGCTTTAACCGATCAAAACAAGACTGACACCTGTCTGACCACTCAAATCTGATTCCTTTCCTCAACAATCTAGTCATAGGAGCAGCAATCACAGAAAATCCTTTAACGAACCGACGGTAGTAACCTGCTAAACCGAGGAAACTCCTCACTTCCTGAACATTTCGAGGCGCTTTCCAATCAACTATCGCCTCAATCTTAGCTGGATCTACCTGGATACCTCTAGCTGAAACAATGTGACCCAAGAATGATACTTCTCGAAGCCAGAAATCACACTTGCTAAGCTTAGCAAACAACTGATGCTCCCTCAACATCTGCAGAACTAATCGGAGATGCTCCTCATGCTCACTCTCATCCCTAGAATATACCAAGATGTCATCGATGAACACTACTACAAATCGATCTAAGTATGGTCTAAACACACGGTTCATCAGATCCATAAAAGCTGCTGGAGCATTTGTCAAACCAAACGGCATCACAAGAAACTCATAGTGGCCATACCTAGTCCGAAATGCAGTCTTAACCACATCTGCATCCTGAACTCGAAGCTGGTAGTACCCTGATCGAAGATCTATCTTGGAGAAGACACCCGCACCTCGAAGCTGATCAAACAAATCTTCAATCCTAGGCAAAGGATACTTGTTCTTCACAGTAACTTTATTAATCTGCCTGTAGTCGATACACATCCGCAAAGATCCATCTTTCTTCTTGACAAACAGAACTGGAGCTCCCAAAGGAGATATGCTCGGTCTAATAAACCCCTTATCCAATAACTCTTGTAGCTGATATTTAAGTTCCCTCAACTCTACAGGAGCCATCCGATAAGGTTCTCTCGAAATAGGTGTAATACCTGGCATAATCTCAATGGACAACTCGACCTCTCTCTCAGGAGGCAAACCAGGCAACTCGCTCGGGAACACATCACTAAACTCCCGTACTACCGGAATGTCCTCAATCTGAACCTGATCCCTCTTAGAATCTAACACAACAGCTAGAAAAGCCTCACATCCTTTCCTGATGAATCTCTTAGCTTGCATCGCAGATATCACATTATTCACAGAACTAGCACCCAAACCTTTCAAAAACACAAGAGACTGACTCCTATCCTGGAGCACAACTGTCTTCCTATGGCAATCAACCACAGCCCGATGCTTACCCAACCAGTCCATACCCAAAATAAAGTCAAACTCTCTGAAGGGTAACTCAATCAAATCCGCTGGAAGCACAGCTCCCTCAACAATCAGAGGACAACTCCTAAAAACTCTACTCACACTGACACTATGCCCTAATGGACTGGTCACACAAATCTCATAATCTAACTGATCAACTGAATGCAATTTATCAACAATTTTATCTGTGCACAAATATGAGTGTGTGGAACCAGGATCAATCAGAGCATACAACTCAGTGTCATGGAGTAGGAACTTACCAGCAATAACGTCAGGCGCATCCTGCTCGTCTCTGGCCCTCATAGCATAAGCTCTAACGGCACCCTGAGGAGGATGCTCAACAGTCTCAGAAGCAGCTCCCTCTCTAAACCGACCACCTCTACCTCTACCTCGGCCTCTGCCACGGGTAGCCTGAGAAGCATTCGAACCAACCCTACTGCCCTCTCTCTGGGAACCTGAATCCTCAAGTAACCTCGGACAACCAGCCAACTGATGCTCCGAACTCCCACACCTGAAGCATGCACCGGAGAGCCACCTACACTCACCCCGATGTTACTTACTACAATGAGGACAAACTGATGTAGTCTCTGCTCTACCACCCCTACCAGAACTTGACACAGCTGTAGAACCCTGTCGTCTACCTCTAGAAGCCGGGCCAGAAGATGACTCATCCTGTGGGTTCCTAGATCTCTTACCCGAAGAAGATCCTCCACGTGAAGAACTCCTCCTCTGAGCTCTCTCTCTCATCACAGTCTCAGACAACTCAGCTCTCACAGCAGCCTCTACAATCTGGTAGTAACTGACCCCAGGTATACACATCAAGGAAATCAAAGCAATCTTCAATGACTCATTTAACCCAGCCTCGAAATGCTTGCATCTAAAGTCATCAGTCATAACTCCTCGTGGGGCATAGCGAGATAACCTGTTGAACTCTTTCTCATAATCCGCTACAGACATGGCCCTCTGTCTCAAACCCAAAAACTGCGCCCATCTCGAATCCCTATAAGTCTGAGTAATATACTTCTTTATGAACTCACCCTCAAAGAACTCCCAGGTAATCGGATCCGGTAACTGAGGATGCCTGGAAACTAATTCCCACCACTCAAAAGCAGACCCCTGCAGAAGAACTAATGCACACTCAACCTGCTGGTCAGGAGGACACCGAATCTCTCTCAAGGCACGCTTTACTTTATCTAACCATCTCTCTGCCATCTCAGATTCATTCAAACCAGTACCATAGAAATCCTCAACTCCTGCCCTCCTCAAATTCTCCATAGGTGCTCTAGGAGCAGTCACTCTCTCCAAAACCCTAGCCATGTCCTGATGCAGTCTAAACATAGCCTCAAAGGGCATGGCTGCGGCCTCGGGCTGGACCCTAGCATGCTGAGCCGACACAGTAACAGAAACAGACTGATCTACAGCTGGAGGATTCACACTCTCGGCGGATTCCTCACGCGCACCATGAGCAGAATTAGAAGCCATCTAAACAAACAGGAAACAACCGTATCAGCCAACACAGATCTAGACACATACACATCTAAGAAACTCAGAACAATCACAATAACACCCAGAAATGCCTAAACCTATGCTCTGATACCACTAACTGTAACACCCCCTTCCCATACGTAGGCGATCCCATCCGAGAAGGAGTGAGATGCCATATGAGTAAAGGTGTCACCAAACAAAAACGAAGCAAAACATACATTCATTCAAACATACATTCAGAAAATACAGAATAATTAAAAACTTTACATGCAGAAAGCAAAAGTTGATCATGCATTACTATAATAAACTATTACAATAATGATCTGATCAACTAGCTGATACAAAATAATATTACATATACAAAATATAGATACAAAAGCGGAAGCTGATACAGAGAGTTCTATACAAAAAGAATCAATAACTGATACAAAACATAGCCCTACACTAATCCCTTCTGCGTTGGCTTGATGACGGCGACTCTCCCATAGCAAAATGCCTTCCGCACCTGCACGGGTAAAAACACCGTGCTAAGCGATAAACGCTTAGTGGGGAAACACACAAAAATAATGGACGGCCATTCACAATGGTCATCAAGGCATAACACATTCACAATGGCAGAATGCAAAGGTTATAACATAATCCATATAACATGCTCATATTTAGAAGCCATATAATCAATATCTTATAAACATATTAATTACGGAATAATCCAGCATGTATTTCATCATTAAGCTCATTCAGACATTCCATTCATAGCCAGATCAGATCAGAACAATTCCATTAACATTTAAAGAACACCCGCTGACTCTAGATAGTGGATAACGAGTGAACCGAGGGTACCTTACGGGTACGAATCGAATACTGAGGGTACCTCACAGGTACAAGTCAAATGTTATTTATTTATCAAAACATGTTATTCATATACTGAGGGGACCTTAAACAAGATCCTAATACTGAGGGGTTCGCGAGGAACCAAACGGGGACCTGATCGGGGTCCAAACTGAACTGAGGGCTACAGCTAAAAGACTCTATTAGGCATGCCTAACTATCCACTTACTCGACTCTAGCAGGTTATGCGACATTCAAATCACATTTCAGAGTACGGAATATAACTCATCAGAAAATCATGGTATCACGCATATCAAAGCGTCAAACAGTAAGACATGCATCATACAACAGTAAAGTCCATTCAGAAGGAATACCAAATTCATTTCTGAGTTAAAAACTAGGAAATTTCGGAAAAACAAGCTGAACGGAGAAGCGGGCGAGATTGGCTGGTCACAAGGCGTGACTGGCCTTCCCAACAGGCAGGTCACGCGACGTGACCGAGGGTCACGCGACGTGACTTGCTTGTTCCTCGCCGGTCACGTTGCGTGATCTTCACAAATCATGCAACGCTCTCGCAGGTCACAGCGTGACTGGGCGTCACGTCTCGTGACGTGCTATTCCCCCGCTTGCGTGATCTCGCAGATCACGCCTCGCCTTCGCAGGTCGCACGACGTGATCGAAGATCACGTCCCGTGACTTGCTTGTTCTTCAGCTGGTCACGCGACTGGCTTCTCAGCAGGCAGGTCACGGCGTGACCGAGGGTCACGTCTCGTGACTTGCCTTCTTTCGTAGCACGTCACGCGACAAAGAAGAACTTCAACAGTACCTCGATTTTCCAGAATTTCCAAAATTTCCAGAACACAGAATTCAATCCCAATTTGATTTAAAACCATACAAACCTGTTTTTACCTTCCAGAAATCATCTCAAACAACATAGGCCACCATCATACAACTCAATTCATCCAATAATTAACCAAATCAAATTAAGAACATATGCATTCAAACTCACAATAACATAAACCCTAGAATTTTACAGTAGATTCAAAATCACACAATTTCACAAATAAACATTCCCAAACCTGGATTCTAAGCTTCTAACACTTAGTCCCACTGCTCCCAGCAACCTCCTTGCCTTTGGGATCACGTGGAGCCTCAGCTAGAACACAAACACAATAATGAACATTAACATGCAACCCTAAATTAAAACTCAACCTAAAGAAGAAGATGAAGAATTACAGCAAGATAAAGACAAGAATATGCACTTACCAAGCTAGAGAATGCAAAGGGATTAATTTCACTAATAAGAACTTGAACTCTCAACACAGTACTTTGTAATGAAGAAATGAAGAAGAAGAAAGAGAGTGAGAAAAGAACGTAAATCTCTAAGTCCCTTTTCTTTCATTCCCTTTTCTTTTTCTTTTCTTTATCCTAAATATGTATCAATTTCCTATTGGTGAAACTAATCACTCACACTAAAATAACCTATACTACACACACCTAAAACCCTCTTAACTTATGCATACCCTACAATGGTATGAACACATGCACACAAGTATATCTCATTTAATTAAACACACTAATGCCATGTATGCACTAATAATAATAATAACCCCAAAAACATACATTTTACTAAAATACCCTTATGAAATGTCGAACACATGGGAATGCTTACACCTACAGACAGACAGATAGACAGACAGACAGGCTCATTCTACTAGGGGGCAAATGGGGTGTGACAATTAGAGCTTATGCTATGAGAGCCAGAGATGAGCAGGATGCGCCTGATGTTATTGCTGGTAAGTTCCTACTCCATGGCACTGAGTTGTATGCTCTAATTGACCCTGGTTCCACACACTCATATTTGTGCACAGATAAAATTATTGATAAATTGCATTCAGTTGATCAGTTAGATTATGAGATTTGTGTGACCAGTCCATTAGGGCATAGTGTCAGTGTGAGTAGAGTTTTTAGGAGTTGTCCTCTGATTGTTGAGGGAGCTGTGCTTCCAGCGGATTTGATTGAGTTACCCTTCAGAGAGTTTGACTTGATTCTGGGTATGGACTGGTTGGGTAAGCATCGGGCTGTAGTTGATTGCCATAGGAAGACAGTTGTACTTCGGGATAGGAGTCAGTCTCTTGTGTTTTTAAAAGGTTTGGGTGCTAGTTCTGTAAATAATGTGATTTCTGCGATGCAAGCTAAGCGTTTTATCAGGAAAGGTTGTGAGGCTTTTCTAGCAGTTGTGTTAGATTCCAGGAGGGATCAGGTTCGGATTGAGGACATTCCTGTAGTGCGGGAGTTTAGTGATGTGTTCCCGAGCGAGTTGCCTGGGTTGCCTCCTGAGAGAGAGGTTGAGTTGTCCATTGAGATTATGCCAGGTACAGCACCTATTTCGAGAGCACCTTATCGGATGGCTCCTGTAGAGTTGAAGGAACTTAAAATTCAGCTACAAGAGCTATTGGATAAGGGGTTTATTCGACCTAGCATATCTCCTTGGGGAGCTCCAGTTCTTTTTGTCAAGAAGAAAGATGGATCCCTGCGGATGTGTATTGACTACCGTCAGATTAATAAAGTTACAGTGAAGAACAAATATCCGTTACCTAGGATTGAGGATTTGTTTGATCAGCTTCGAGGTGCAGGTGTCTTCTCCAAGATAGATCTTCGATCAGGGTACTATCAGCTTCGAGTTCAGGATGCAGATGTGGTTAAGACTGCATTTCGGACTAGGTATGGCCACTATGAGTTTCTTGTGATGCCGTTTGGTTTGACAAATGCTCCAGCGGCTTTTATGGATCTGATGAACCGTGTGTTTAGGCCATACTTAGATCGATTTGTAGTAGTGTTCATTGATGACATCTTGGTGTATTCCAAGAATGAGAGTGAGCATGAGGAGCATCTCCGATTAGTTCTTCAGATGTTGAGAGAGCATCAGTTGTTTGCTAAGCTTAGCAAGTGTGATTTCTGGCTTCGAGAAGTATCATTCTTGGGTCACATTGTTTCAGCTAGAGGTATTCAGGTAGATCCAGCCAAGGTTGAGGCGATAGTTGATTGGAAAGTGCCTAGAAATGTTCAGGAGGTGAGGAGTTTCCTCGGTTTAGCAGGTTACTACCGTCGCTTTGTTAAAGGATTTTCTGTGATTGCTGCTCCGATGACTAGATTGTTGAGGAAAGGAGTCAGATTTGAGTGGTCAGACAGGTGTCAGTCTTGTTTTGATCGGTTAAAGCAATTGCTTGTTGAGGCTCCTATCCTTACTCAACCCATTTCGGGTAAGGAGTTTGTCATTTACAGTGATGCTTCGGGTGTTGGTCTTGGATGTGTACTGATGCAGGAAGGAAAAGTAGTGGCTTATGCTTCTCGACAGTTGAAGCCACATGAGAAGAACTATCCGACACATGATCTTGAGTTGGCAGCTGTGATCTTTGCTTTGAAGATTTGGCGTCATTACTTGTATGGGGAAAAGTGTAGGATCTTTTCGGACCACAAGAGCTTGAAGTACTTCCTTTCACAGAAAGAGTTGAACATGAGACAGCGCCGATGGCTTGAGTTATTTAAGGACTACGACTGCATTGTGGATTACCATCCTGGTAAGGCTAATGTAGTCGCCGATGCTTTGAGTCGGAAGTCAGTTTTAGCTTTGTTCTTGAGGCGATTCAGATGGCAATTTGGTTCTGATGGGGCTTTGCTTGCCCAGTTGCGCGTGAAGCCTACATTGAGATAGAGGATAGTGGATGCTCAGAGAGATGACCAGAGGCTTCAGCGGATTGTGCATGAGGTTAGATTGGGTAAGCAGTCAGAGTTCTCAGTTTAGGATGGGGTGCTTATGTTCAGAGATCGGTTGTGTGTGCCAGAGTCTGAGGATTTGAGGAGACAGCTCATGAGTGAGGCGCATAGTACAGTCTTTACTATGCATCCGGGCAGTGAGAAAATGTATAGAGACATGAAGCGATTCTTTTGGTGGTCCGGTATGAAGCGTGATATAGTGGATTTTGTTTCCAAGTGCTTGACTTGTCAGCAGGTAAAGGCTGAGCATCAGGTTCCTTCGGGTTTGCTTATGCCTTTATCCATTCCTGAGTGGAAGTGGGATGATATCGCCATGGACTTTGTTTCTGGTTTGCCTTTGACTCAGAGGAAACATGACTCAGTTTGGGTTATTGTGGATCGGCTTACGAAATCAGCTCACTTCTTGCCAGTTAGAGTGGACTACTCCATGGACAGATTAGCCAGTATCTATGTGGATGAGATAGTTCGGTTGCATGGTGTGCCTTTGTCCATAGTGTCAGATCGGGATCCGAGGTTTACTTCCAAGTTTTGGAAGGAGTTGCAGAGAGCTTTGGGCACTAGGTTGAACTTCAGTACAGCGTTTCATCCTCAGACAGATGGTCAGTCAGAGCGAGTTATTCAGATTCTGGAGGATATGATGAGGGCTTGTGCCTTGGATTTTTCGGGTAGTTGGGACAGATATGTGTCGCTTATGGAGTTTGCCTACAACAACAGTTTTCAGTCGAGCATCGGTATGGCACCATATGAGGCTTTGTATGGTCGTCAGTGTAGGACTCCGATTTGTTGGACCGAGCTATCCGAGAGATCTATGATTGGACCAGACTTGGTTAGAGATACTGAAGAGAAGGTCAGAATAGTGCAGCGGAATTTGAAGGCAGCCAAGGATCGACAGAAGTCTTACGCCAATTTGAAAAGGAAAGATGTGCATTTTGAGATCGGGGACAAGGTTTTCCTTAAGGTTTCACCTTGGAGGAAAGTGCTTCGGTTTGGCAAGAAAGGCAAGCTTAGTCCTCGTTTCATTGGACCTTATGAGATTTTGGCTAAGGTAGGACCTGTAGCCTATAGATTGGCGCTACCGATGGAGTTAGCAAAGTTACATGATGTATTCCACGTTTCGATGCTTCGTCGGTACAGATCAGATACTTCACATGTTCTATCAGTTCAGGATATCCAGGTTCAGCCAGACTTCTCTTATGATGAGGAACCGCGAGCTATTCTAGCCCGAGAGGTGAGGCAGTTGAGAAGTAAGCAGATTCCGTTGGTTAAAGTGTTGTGGATCCATCATGGAGTCGAAGAAGCGACTTGGGAACCAGAGGAGTCGATGAGAGTTCAGTATCCGCAGTTATTCAGTTCAGGTGAGAATTTCGAGGACGAAATTCTTATTAGTAGGGGAGAGTTGTCACACCCCGTTTGCCCCCTAGTAGAATGAGCCTGTCTGTCTGTCTGTATGTGTAAGCATTCGCATGTGTTCGGCATTTCATGAGGGTATTTTAGTAAAATATATGCTTTTGGGGTTTTGTTTGTATGTGGGTGCATATATGGCATTAGTAAGTGATTTCTTTGGGAATTGCTTGTGTACATTGGAGCATACCATTGTAGGGTGTTTAGTTAAGAAGTGCTTGTGTGTGTGTGTTCATACCATAGTAGGGTATGCATAAGTTGGGAGTGGGTAGAGTGTGTGTAGTGCATATTAGCTTGGTGTGAGTGGTTAGTTTCACCAATAGGTAATTAACACATGTTAAAGGTAAAGAAAAGAAAAAGAAAAGAAAAGAATGAGAAAGGAAAAATTACAGAACGTGTTCTTCTTCACGTATTTCCTATTCTCATCATCATCTTCTTCTTCTTCTTCTTCCTTTTCCTTTCTCTAAGGACCCTAGTGTTGATTCAAGCTTTGTTGGTGAAATTAATCATTCCCTTAGCATTCTGTTGGTAAGTCACTGCATTCTTTATCCTATTCTCTACTTGTTTTCATCTTCTTCATCTTCCTTGAGTTTAGGTTTAACTTAGGTTGCATGTTGGATATTTGTGTTTAGCTGAGGCTCCACGCGATCCCAAAGGCAAGGAGATTGCTGGGAGCAGTGGGACTAAGTGAAGAGAAGCTTAGATTACAGGTTTGGGAATGTTTGATTGTGATTTGTATGATTTTGAGTTTACTGTAAATTTCTAGGGTTTATGTTCTTGATGAACTTGATTGCATATATTCTTGATTTGGTTGTTTAATTGTTAAATTGAGATGTATGTATGTTGTTTATGTTAATTGGGACCTGTTCTGTAAGGTAAGAACAGGTTTGAATGATTTTAATTGTGTATGGACTGAGTTCTTTGTTCTGGGAAATTCTGGAAATTCGATACTGTCAAAAATCCCAAAAATCCCGTTTTTACTGATGATGTCGCGTGACTCGCTAAGAAGAGAGGCAAGTCATGAGACGTGACCTCAGGTCACGCCTCGTGACATGCCAGCTTGAAGCCGGTCACGAGATGTGGCTGCATGTCACAGCTCGTGACCAGCTGAAAAGAGGCCAGTCACGAGACGTGACTCCCCGTCACGCCTCGTGACCGGCTGAGAGTAAGGCGTGTCGCGTGATCTGCTGAAGAGAGAAGCAAGTCACGAGACGTGACGTCCAGTCACGTCGCGTGACCTGCGTGGGCACCGCGTGATCTGCGAGGGACGAAGCAAGTCACGAGGCGTGACCCACAGTCACGTCTCGTGACCTGCCTTGTGGGGAGGCTAGTCACGCCTTGTGACCAGCCAACCTCACCCGTTACCCCGTTCAGCCCTTTTTCTGAAATTTCCCGTCTTTTGACTCAGAAATGAACTTGATATTTCTTCTGAATGGACTTTACTACTGTACGATGCATGTCATATTTTTATATGCCTTGATATGCGTAATGCCGTGATTATTCTGATGATTTATTTACTATACTCTGTAATGTGATCTGAATGTCGCATAACCTGCTAGAGTCAAGTAAGTGGATAGTTAGGCATGCCTAATAAAGTCTTTTAGCTGCAGCCCTCAGTTCAGTTTGGACCCCGATCAGGTCCCCGTTTGGTTCCTCGCGAACCCTTCAGTATTAGGATCTTGTTTAAGGTCCCCTCAGTATATGAATAACATGTTTTGATAAATAAAATAACATTTGACTTGTACCTGTGAGGTACCCTCAGTATTCGATTCGTACCCGTAAGGTACCTTCAGTACACTCGTTATCCACTATCTAGAGTCAGCAGGTGTTCTTTAAATGTTTAATAGAATTGTTCTGATCTGATCTGGCTATGAATGGAATATTTGAATGAGTTTAATGATGTAATACATGCTGGATTATTCTGTAATGGATATGATTATGAGATACTGAATGTATGGCTTTTAAATACGAGCATGTTTATATGGATTATGTTATAGCCTTTGCATTCTGCCACTGTGAATGTGTTATGCCTTGACGACCATTGTGAATGGCCGTCCATTATTTATGTGTGTTTCCCCACTAAGCGTTTATTGCTTAGCACGGTGTTTTTACCCGTGCAGGTGCGGAAGGAGTTTTGCTTTGAGGGAGTCGCCGTCATCAAGCCAACACAGAAGGGTTTAGTGTAGGGCTCAGTTTTGTATCAGTGTTGATTCTTTTTGTATAGAACTCTCTGTATCAGTTTTGTGTCTGCTTCCGCATTTGTAATTTATATTTTGGATATGTAATATTATTTTGTTTCAGTTAGTTGATCAGATCATTATTGTAATAGTTTATTATAGTAATGCATGATCAGCTTTTGCTTTCTGCATGTAAAGTTTTTAATTATTCTGTATTTCTGAATGTATGTTATGAATGGATGTATGTTTTGCTTTGCTATTGTTTGGTGACACCTTGACTCATACGGCATCTCACTCCTTATCGAATGGGATCGCCTACGTATGGGAAGGGGGTGTTACAAACTATCCCAAATACTCACAAATGCCAATAAATCAAAATTTAACATATGCATTAAAAATTAAACAAGTTTTTCAACTTTACTAACTCCAACATAAAGAATACTAAGTCTCAAAAAAACTAAGCATGAACTAAAGAGAGAAATTTGATCACAAAGTTAAAAATTCTAAATGTTCTAGTTTCTTTTTAGGACAAATGTAAGCTCACTCACCCTTATTCTAATCTCATGGCATTTTTAGACTTTACTTTTTATTTGTATTTTTCTTTTCAAATTTTCTAGCAAGAGAAAGTATATGGGTGCGTTTTACGCTTCATCCCATATTTTTGCAATTTTGATATATATCTTGCTCTCTTTTTTTTTAATAACTTAAGTGGGTGCATTTTATGCTCCATCCCACTTATTTTTATTTTTCTTTTATTTTTAGTCCTCATCCATTATTGAAAAGAAATAAGGGCAAGTATTATGGCTATAGTTTCCATAGGCAACTAAAAACTTAAAATTTTAAACAAAATGAGCAAATTCTAACTTTAAAAACATGGTAGGTAAAGAGACTAAATAATCTATAATGTTGAAATAAGTAAAACCAAATAACTTGAAAAACTTAAAACACATACCAAAAATTTTGAAAAATTGGTAAAAATGAGCATAAAAAAATAAATGACTTCACAACCTATATAACATGCCAAAAGAACAATACTTTATAATAAAGCTTACTCAAAAGCCTAATTAAAATATACACACAACCTATAAGCATACTCACAAAACAAACATACAATTAACATGCACAATATATATATATATACATAATTATATCACATACACAAACACAAACCAATAAACACTCCCCCACACTTAAAACACACATTGTCCTCAATGTGAAGGAATGACACACAATAAATAAATAAATAAAGAAACAGTAAGAGAAGAGAACTCCCCTATCATGGCGATGGTGGAGGTGAAGGCACACGAAACCCAACTTGATTCATGAAGTTATCAAATTTGTACTCCAACCTTCTTTGTCTTCTAGCTAAAACGGTTTGTTGATCTTGTATATGGTGCAGGTTACTAAGAATCTGATCAAACATGGCTGGAATATTGGAGCTTGATGATCCAACTTCAGGTGCAGTAGGAACCTCATACATTGAAGCATCACCACTAGGTTCCTCCTCACCATCTTCTTCTTGTTGTGCAGAGGGACCTACAAAATCCCTCCAACAAGATCTCAAGCGAGGTGGAATTTCCTGAAAATCATTATTAACAACACCTCCTCGCACAAATAAATGCTTAGTAAAATATTTACAAGGAAGTATATTAGCAAACACACGAACAGAAATATGTAAATGTTTAGCAATAGCAGCAATGATATGCCCATGGGTAAGAGGTGAGTTTTTCTTGTTAACACCTTGCAACAATTCATTGAATATCCAATATGACCAACAAATAGGCTTACCTTTATGCACACACCACATGAAAAATAATTCATTCAAAGAAACCTGATTAAACTCCATCCGATTAAAAACATAGGAAGCTAAAATTTTGTGCAAAATCCAAAATCTTAAATCTTTGATAAACATTGATTTAGCATCCCTAGTTTTGAAAGGAGTTTGTATATCAGTCAAATACGTCCAAAACTCATTCGGGTTAAAAGATCTAGGAAATTCTGTTAATCCATTTTGTGAAAAGCCATAAATCCTATGCATAATAAAATATGTAAGTGTGTATGGCCTACCTTCTAGGCGAAAATCTAACAACCTATCATTTTGTTCATTTTGTTGCAATGTAGTGTAAAACTCAAAAACAATGTCAGGATAAAAGGGTTCATGCATATCAGCAAATCTAGACAAACCACAACCAGCAAGCATTTCATTCACAGCATTAAGCAAACCAGATTGTTCAAGCAAATCTGTAGGGAAAAACCTACATTGCAATGCACCTCTGTCCTGAAAAGTTAGGAAACGATTACCTTCTTCAGCTGAATGGATGGGAAAATTGGCACCAAGGGCAGTAGAAATAGGTACCTGTGATTCCTCCACTGGCTCCTGATTGTCGCTTGAAGGTGTGGGATTCTTAGTCCTAACCATGCCTTGTGTTAAAGCAGAAAATGTGAACAAGGGATAACGTAAAACCTGAAGAAAATGGAACAAATGGAAGGAGGACAAAATGCTGTATTAAAGATGCAGAAATTTAAATAGATGGAAGGAACAGGTAAAACGGTGAAAAAAAAAACAACGAAACTAAGAGAACAAAATGTAGTTTGTAGGAAAGAAACCTTGCGAATGATGGAGATAAAGGCACAACTGGAAGTAAAATGGACTACACAGACAAACGAAGAGGAAGAAATAACGAAAAAAAAACCAAAACAAAGGAAGAAATAGAGAAGAGCAAGAAGCGGACAATGAAGAGAAATAACAATGAAAGGAAAACAGAGTGCTTGCGTGAAGACTGAGTATGGTGTGCGACTCGGAAAATAGAACACGATAAGGAAGAGAATAAGAAGAAAGGGCTGGAAAAAGGAGCGGGATTTCTAAATTAGGGATTAAAAAATTTACAAAGTTAGGGTTTTAAACACTCTTACCCTATTCTAATTTCTGATTTGTGTATTTAAAGGTTAGGGTAATTAAACTTAAGTTACACGACTTTTACAGGCCCGAAAGGCGACCAAAAAGAATACTGAGCACCCAACAAAGTCAGACAACACAGCACGACTCGTGCTGGTGCTTCTTACCTGGTGGGACTCGTCGCTTTCGAACATCGCCCTCTGTCGCGATCGCGAGGATATCGCGCTCGCAACAGAATCACCATCATGTACAATTTAATATTTATTTGTATTTCATTTTATTTTTATTATATTTTTTTTTATTTTAATTTCTCTTGTATAGATAATAAAAATAATACATATGCTACCTGGATAATAACAACAAACTTTGTTAGTAACATGAAATTTAAAAATAAGAAAAAGTAATTTACGAAATAACTTAAAATAACATAAAATACATATAGAAAGAAATTCTAATTTAACATCCTAAATAATTGACCACAAAACACAAAATAAACACAATCTAATAAAACAAACAAACAAAACACAAAGTTACTCTAAATCAAACAAACAAATTAAAACAAAAGAAAATATTGTAATCCAAAATCATAAATCAATTTTTATAATGGCAAAGAACCGTTCCCCGGCAACGGCGCCAAAAACTTGTTGTGCATTTTCTAATGATGCAACATACCGCAAGTATACGGTGTACCGCAATAGTACTTAAGATATCGATCCCACAGGGAACGTGTTTACACACTATTACTACTTGATTTTAATCTTGTTTACAATGATTAATTAATGGTAGAGTTGGTTTTAATCTAATCTAACATCTAAACTAAATATACCTAGTTAATGATAGTCAAAAGAAGATAAAATAAATCATGAAGAATTAAAAACAATGAACTTGATTCCATCATTTAGATTAACATCTTTCATCTTTTTATGCAAGCCAAGTTAGAATAAACTTTTAACTCACTCTCTCGACATGAATTAAAATGCCTAAAACATATAATTAAAATTCTAACTCACAATTTTCATTAATGAATTAGAGGTTTCTAATTACATATTTTAAGAATAAACACTAACCTATAGCAATTATCTCAATATACCGATTTCTCAAAATATAACTTGATAATGAAACTCTATTAAATGTCAGATAAAGCAAACTCTCGAATTACTTTAACTTGTAAAAATCATGCAAAAGATATTAATAAAGAATCTACAATGAAAGACTATGAAAGTAGATAGAAATAGAAAGAATTATAATATACAAGTTCATTAAAATAATATTCATAAAAATATTGGAGAAGAATTAAAAATAAGAGAATAAGATAGAAGTCTTTCAACCCTTTTCTCAATCTCTTGAAAATATATTTTCTCCTCCTTGATCTTCTTCTTCAAAACATAAAACTAAATAGAAATTTAACTAAGAAATATCTGTCTTACAAAATACAGAAAAATTACTTAACTAAAATTCATCATTTTAAAATTACAATTAAACTACATATTTATAGATATTAATCTAAGAATTGTGTCCCTTGAGAATGGTTGCAAAGTTTGGTGAAAGAGGACAACTTTTCATGTGTCTTTTGGCTCAAAACTGCCCCAACGGTCGTCTCTGTCGCGATCGCAACGCTGTCGCGATCGCGACAGAACGCGCTTGCCCACTTTCTTCTTCCCTTCTTTCTTTCGTTCACTCTTCCCTCTCTGGCCAGTCACGTCGCGTTAATCACCATCACGGCGTGACTTCTCGCGTGTGTGGAGTGACTGGCGCTCACGTCTCGCTACCTCTCCCCTTTCTCTTCTCTTTCCTTTCTTTCCTTTCTTTGCTGATCCAATCACGTCTCCTTACCTATCCTCACGTCGCGCCTTCTCCTGTCCTAGTCGGATGCAACATCCTTGTCGGATGCAACATCCTAGTCGGATGCTCCTTCTTTCCCCTCTTGCTTTCTTCATTCTGCTATACCCATCCGACCCGTGCTTGTCCATCCTAGTCGGATGAATTGTCCTACTCGGATTCTCCTTGTTTTTCACTCGTGCTCTTCTTTGTCCTAGTCGTGCCCACCTTCCCTTCTTCTCCTTCTTTCCTTCCCTACTCAAGGCCTGTCCTACTCGTGCTTGGCCATCCGAGTCGGATCCTCTCCTTTGCTCTGTTCTTCTCGTGCTCCACTGTCCCAGTAACTCTGTTTCTTCTCCCATCAAAGCTTGTTTGCTCAATTTTAAAGCTAAATAGACCTGTAACACAACAAACATATCCACTTAAACTAAACAATTATAACATCAAATACACACATAATGGCATAATTAATATCATAATCTCATACAAAACATATACTTAATTATACATCAATTAAGATTCTATCAGGGGTGATATGTAGGATTTTCACTAATCACAAGTGTTTGAACTATCTCCTCACACATAAAGAGTTGAATATGAGGCGGCGCTGTTGGTTAGAACTGTTTAAAGATTATGACTGCATTTTGGAGTATCATCCGGGCACAGCCAATGTTGTTGCGGATGCCTTGAGTCAAAAATCAGTTTCAGCCCTATTATTGCAGCGTTATAAGTAGAGATTGGATGCAGATGGGGGTTTAGTTGCCCAATTGAAAGCTAAATCGTCTTTGAGGTAGTTGATTGTTGATGCCCAGAAAGACGATGTGAAGTTGCAACGAGTATTGCAAGAGGTTCAGAATGGTAAGCAATCTGAGTATTCTATTCTGGACGGGGTGCTTATGTTTAGGAATCATTTGTGTGTGCATGAGAATGATGAGTTAAATAAGAAGCTTATGTTGGAAGCACACACTACGGTCTTTATTATGCATCCTGGTAGTGAGAAAATGTATCAGGATTTGAACTAATTTTATTAGTGGCCTAGTATGAAGAGGGATATTGTGGAGTTTGTGGCTAAGTGTTTGACTTGTCAGCAGGTAAAGGCCGAGCATCAAGTTCCTTTGGCACTGCTCAACCCTTTACCCATCCCTCAGTGGAAATGGGATGACATCATGATGGATTTTGTATCAGGCTTGCCTATGACTCAGAGGAAGCATGATTCGGTTTGGGTTATTGTGGATTGACTCACCAAGTCAGCGCACTTTCTGCTGGTTAGAGTTGATTATTCTATGGATAAGTTAACTGATATCTATGTAATGAAGTGGTCAAATTGCATGGTATTCCATTGTCGATAGTGTAAGATCGGGAACCAAGGTGCACATCGAAATTTTGGAAAGAGTTGCAAGCAGCTTTGGGTACTCGGTTAAATTTTAGTACAGCTTTTCATCCTCAGTCAGACGGGCAATCAGAGCGAGTTATACAAATTTTGGAGGATATGCTTCGGGATTATGCTTTGGAATTTTTAGGCAGTTGGGATAAGTATGTATCGCTCATGGAGTTTGCCTACAACAATAGTTTTCAATTAAGTATTGGAATTTCACCGTTTGAAGGTCTTTATGGATGACAATATAGGACTCCGGTTTGTTAGACAGACTTGACTGAGCGTGCTTTTGTTGGGCCTAAGATGGTAAGAGATACAGAAGAGGGAATTCGAGTGGTTCAGCAGAATCTGAGGATAGCCAAGGATAGACAGAGATCCTATGCTAATTTGAAGAGAAAGGACATTCAATTTGAGGTTGGAGACATGGTGTTCCTTAAGGTATCGCCTTGGAGGAAAATGCTGCGTTTTGGCAAGAAGGGTAAACTTAGTCCCAGATTTATTGGTCCCTACGAAGTGTTAGCAAAGGTTGGTCCTGTTGCCTATAAGTTGGCTCTACCGATGGAATTGGCTAAGCTGCGCAATATTTTTCATGTGTCTATGCTCTGCCATTATAGATCAGATCCATCACATGTGTTATTGGTTCAGGACATAAGGATTCAACCTGACTATTCTTTTGATGAGGAGCCGAAAGCCATTCTAGCTCGAGAAGTGCAATAGTTGAGAAGTAAGCAAGTTCCTCTGGTTAAGGTGTTATGGTTGCATCATGGAATTAAAGAGGCAACTTGGGAACTAAAGATAGTGATGAGATCTCAGTACCCTCAGTTGTTCAGTTCAGGTAAGAATTTCAAGGATGAAATTCTTGTTAGTAGGGGAGAGTAATAACACCTCGTTTCCCACCCTAGTAGTTTGAGCCATATTGTATGCAACTGTGTATGTGTATTTTGGCATGTGTTAATTTCTTTTATTTGAATTTTATGCATGTTGATTGGGTTTGTTAGAGTGTGAGTGCATGTATGGAGTTAGTGTGCGAGTTAGTGTGGTTAGACTTGGGTGTAGTGTAAAAGAGGGTAGTAGGGTGTGAGTGATCAAATCCCACCAACCCCTATTTGACATGTGGCAAGGAAAGAGAAAGAGAGGTATATATAGTTAGGAGAGAGAAAATAAGAGAGACCCAATTTCCAGCCCTCTCCCGTTTCCCCTCTACCTGCCCCGTCTCCTCTCTTCCTTCCTCCTCTCTTGTGCCCTAGAATTGATTCAAGTGGGTGTTGGTGGAAATTGATCAACTCAAGAGTTAATTGGTAAGTTCTAGTTAGTTTCTTCTTCTTGTTCATCTTTTCCTTTGATTTTGTTCATGTATTTTTATGGGTTAGGGGTTTGAGTTTTGTGTGATTGTGGGTGTTTTTTATTAGAAGTGCCTCCTATAGACCCTAAGGGAAAGGAGAAAGCTAGTGGAAATGGAGCCCTTTAATTTGGAGTAGAGGAGATCAAGGTTTGGGAAATTTATGATTTTGGTGTATAATTTGATTATTTGTATTTGGTTTGATTTTCTAGAAAATTATGAGGTTATTGTTGTTTATATGTGTTTAAATGTTATGGGTTTTGATTAATTTGAGTTGAGATGCCTTGATTGTGCATTATTGAATTAAAGTATGATTTTGGATGAAGTTTTGGAGCAAAATTCTGGTTTGTTAAATTATGGTTTTGATTGTGTTAATTGCATGTTTTAATTGTGTTAATTGTTATAGAAGTTAGGTTTTGTGTTGTTTTTGATGATTTGAATGTTTAATTTGGATTGGGTTGAATGGAGATTTTGGGTGAATTTTTGGAGGAATGGATTTTCTGCGGATTTGCGTGATATCTGAAAAATGTGACTCTATCGCGAGCGCGACAGAGCTGGGTGATTCCAGCTCTCGTGATAGGTCAAGCTCTGTTCTGCTGAGCTACAACGTCACACATGCTGTAGCCAGCGCGACAGAATGCGTAATGCCGAGCTGAGGCTTAGCAACGCTATCGCAAATGCACGATAGCGATATCGGGCACGTTGTAACACCCCCGACCCGTACGTAGGCGAACCCATCCACAAGAAAGTAGGCAGCCGTACGAGTAGGTATACTACCGGACAGAAGCGATACAAAGCATAATATAAGTACGAAAGAATTTAAAACTTTAAGGAGCAAAAACTGAACATACATAATTCATAAATGCACATACATTAAGCGAAAGCATACACCTATACAAACTTACAACCATACAACAGAAGCCTCAGACAAAAGATAGGAAAGAGAAAATACTTAAGACATAAATATAAAAATATTTATGCAGCTCAAAATATTACATCAGTATCTTTACTTATTATTACATATACATATTATACAGAAATACAAAATCCCAAATACAGAGGCTGAACAAAGTACAAAAATTCTAGCTCCTATGTGGCCGACACTTACAGATGCGCGACTCGAACCGAACCGAACCAAACCTGCCACCTGCACGGGAAAAGAACCCGTGCTAAGCGATAACGCTTAGTGGAGAAACACACAAGAAATATGGGCGGCCATTAATAATGGTCGCCAAGGCATAACACATGCAAATGGTATATGCGGACATTCATAACACATATAATATTATACTTGCATATAAAAGCCGTGCGTTAAGAGGATCGTATCCACCTTCATCAATGATCATTCAATAGTCAATGTCGCATTTTCACACAAACTAGTTCACATGCTAAATCCATGATAGTTAAAAGTATAAACTCACATTCGTATACATACTAATTCACATGCTTATAACCACGATCGATTACATTCAAACGCAGTTACAATATGATATATATGAATAATCGCACACAATAGGCATCTTTGAGTCACATCTAACCCATTCAGAGATTCATAATCACATTCGAATTCATAACTGATTCACATGACTGAAATCTTACACATTCGAATATCATATTCTCATATTCATATCAGACAAAGCAAACCAATATACCTGCTGACTCATAATAGTGGATAACGAGTATACGGACATCACCTTACGGGTGCAAATCGAGTACTGACATCACCTTACGGGTGCGACTCGAATACCGACATCACCTTACGGGTGCGAATCGAATACTGACATCTCCTTACGGGTGCGAATCGAATATCAATTTCATTTTCACATTCAAAAACATTTTCATTAGGGACCTTAAACAAGATCCAAACACATTAAAGGGTTCACAAGGAACCAAACGGTGGACCTGATCAGGGTCCAGACGTCCAAAGGGCTGCAGCTAAAAGACTCTATTAGGCATGCCTAACTATCCACTAGACTGACTCTCGCAGGTCATCATTTAAATCATTTGTCAAATCAGGCAGTATATAAATATCATCATACTTAATCCAGAGTATAGTAGACATATAAAGAAATTCATAATATCAGCCATGCATCATACTATTCGTATTACAAAGCATACAATATAATTCCATCAACATGCTTTAGCACTATTTAATATTCTAAAATTTATCAGAGTCAAATATGGAAACATTATCAGGCCAATCATTAACTTAACATTCAAACTTTACTTTTAACAACTAACAACTCTTTACAAAAATAGGGTAGGTCACGGTCACAACCAGATTGGTTGTCACCGTGACATACCAAAACTCTCGGCAGAAAGCAATTTTGGGGTACCTCACGGTGGCAACCCATAAGGTTGTCACCGTGACATACCCACTGCCCAAAACAGAATGCTATTCCTCAAACTTATCAAATCATTCATACCAACTATTTGTACATTTATATAAATACTTACTTACCCGGTTTGCCACATTATGGGTCTCCATTAAAAAGAGGAATTCATTAGCTAAAAGCATTAAATCACATTTACCATTATCATATTATATAATCACTCAAATATCCACATGAACCATAATAGCATCATAGATATCTTGCATACTAATACATTCTAATAACATTTATTATCAATGCATGCATCATATAATATTTTTAGGCGATTACTTCAATCACACATTCATTGCTCAAATCCCATATATATATTTCATTAATCAAACTCATTTCATTTGATGTCTTTCATGTGTATATAACTTAAATCTCAATTCATAATTATGTAAACATTGTTCATATCATACAGGCTCATATAGATTAAGGTATTATAATCCTCAATAATGTCATTAAACTTGACTTGATTCTATTACATACAACTGCACATCATTACTTCATTTGTTTCCTATTAATCTTAATCCTGTTCATATTTATTTTCCAAGCGATAACTATTCTTATAATCATTTAGTAGTCCTAAACATGCATCGGATAGTTCCTAAAAAGTTTCGGTGCAACACGGGTTCAATTCGAGAAAAAAAACACATAAAATGGTCAAAACAAAAGGGGTCACGGTGGTAATGAATTTGTTGTGACCATGAGGTGAAAAACTAAGCATTCTGCCTTCTCTAGGCATTGGTCACGGTGGTAATAATTTTTGTTGCCACCGTGACATAGCCAAAAATAGCAAAACAGAAGCAAAAAATCGAGTCTGCTTTCCACTTCCAACTTTAATCGCTTAAACCGACCTCTAAACCTCATTTTTAGGCAAAATGTCCTTCCTAGAAAATGATCCTTAGGATGTTGGATTTCATATAGAACAAATTTGAGGTCGTTTGGACACCTAAATCTCCAGATATAATCAAAACAACCTATACTACTCCCCTAAACCCTGCTAGAGAAGATAGCTCTACTTCATGACAACTTTTGGGACACTTAGAGTTACAATTAGCCCAAACCTATTTCTAACACATTTGTAGAAATATATCTTAGATTTCCAAAGGTACTAGTTTCATACCATTTGGAGTTCTAAAACTCCCAATACAGCTTAATAACCGAAGAAAGGTCAAGTGCATTCTAACCCAGTTTTTCACCCAAAATCCTATTCACATGCACAAATGAACAATTTAAACCAACACTCACTACCATCATCATATATCATCAACAAAACATTCAAGAAACTTATATCACACATGAATATACTAAAATTTATATATATAATAGAGACTTTCCCAAACCTCTATGAAGCACAACCCACTATCCTCTTCAAGCTTTAATCCTCAATCTTTTCCTTTGTCCTTCTTTCTCACTTCAATCACTTGCAAACAATCAAAACAATAACTCTATTAACCCAAGCAAAACACCCACAAAATCCCTCAATCCCGAGAGAAGGAGAAGAAGAAGAAACCCAAACAAACTTACCTCTTTGTAGTAACTCAAATCTCAACCGTAGCTCTTAGATTGAAGAATAGCACATGCAAATGAAGAAGGCAGAAAATGGAGATAAGAAAGAGAGGAGAGAAAGTGAGAGAGAGAGTAAGAAAGAGGGAAAATCTGATGGCTTCCACAAGAAGTCAAAAATTCTGTCTTTTGTCTCCCCAATCCCCTTCCAAAACCCATTAATGCACTCACCCACCAAATCCACTTGGCAACCATGCATTGGACCCAACAAACCCACATTGACTTTATGCACTAACACACTATAGAACACATGCACCATAGTGGCTCCCTCAAATCAATGACTTAAATTCCATGGCACCAAACCCCACTCACACCTAATAATCCCTTATAAAAACTTAACATCTTGAGTACCATACTCACAAACCACTAGATCAAACCACAATAAATACCCTACATCTATACACCGCATGCACACCAAATAATTTCCCTCACTTAACTTATTTAATTAATTACTTTGCAAGTAAATCCCCATCATCAAATTCACTCATGCACAAATTATCGAAATACCCTTCACTTATCCGAGTTAGCTTGCCGATTCCGACTAGGCCCGATTTGGGGTGTGACAACTCTTTCCTCCTAACAGAATTTCGTCCTCGAAATTCACTTACACCGGAAAGAATTCCCAACATTACATTCCATGTCACTAACAAACTCATACACTTCACTCTCAAACTACTCACTCGCTTACACTTATCGCTATCATTGTACTCTTAAATCACTTTCTTATATTCGAATCAAACACAATCATCAGAATGATCATTACTTAACTGCCCGTCAGAAATCAAAGCCCAAACACTTTACACATAAACCAATTAACTTTCGCCGATTGCTACATAAATCCTTCAATACTTAAAAGATGTTCGTCATATCTACGTTACTCCTTACCAATAACACTCCTGTCAAACTCCAAAATCCTTTTTACCTGTCCCTTGTATAAGATCCCGAAATACTCTTTCTGCTCAACTTTAACCAAACACAGAACACTTTCCTTAACAATTGCTGAGCTCGTCATTCTTACCCTTAATCTTAATATCGAATAGTACATATACACCCTGTCAGCTTTCTCTCAATCAAAACATATATGCAAATGCTTATCATGTATGGTCAAAGGGATGATGATGCAATGAGAGTGTGTTGGCTCATGTATGCAGAACGATGCTGAAGAAATGCAATTAATGCTATGATGATGCACTTTGTCCCATCCCCATGATTCAATATGCTTTCATTCAAACACTTTTCTGGAGATAGCTGACAGGTATATAGAGTACCACCAAAACCTTACAAGATCCAAATACTCATCCACTTCAGAATACTAAAAGGAAATCAAACTTACCGGAAGACTCTGCAGGCGCTGTCACTTCACTGTGGTGCGCAACAAACCCTGGTGGTACACGGCAGCTCGAAGGAATTCCTCTACATATTTTCTAGCTTGCCGAGCTAGATTTTTACTCATCTTCTTAGGACAATCGGTAATCTGATGTCCCAGCTGCCACATCTGAAACAAGCCCCAGTCATCATTCGACACAAACTCCGGTGTCATTTCTGACAGTGCGAACATACCAGCGGTATCCAATTCTTCTTACATTTCTTACACTTGTCCCCAATGTTGCTTCTGACATTGATGACACATCGGAGGTCCTCGAATTCTCTTTCCCACTAACACCTCTTAACTCGACACCTTTCTTTTCTGTGGTACCTTCTGTACAGGGCCTTGAGAAACCCGAGGTGCAGTAAGCCTATCTAAAATCCGAATCAATCCTTGCACTAATGTCCTATCTTTAGAAACAGGACCGAAATCTCCAACCAAAAGATGTTCGAAAACACTCTGATTAGTACAACTGGGTTCACACTTGTTGTTGTCTCGCCCACATTCTTACTAGAATCAGACTCCATCTAGACACAACACCAGACAAGACACATCAGCATTCGGCCACGAAATAAAAATGACTCGTATTAAAAGACATGACACATAACCGACTAGCATGTGAAGACTCGACTTTTAACAAACAAGACAACCAGAACCGCCAAACCGGCGCTCTGATACCACTAAATGTAACACCCCCGACCCATACGTAGGCGAACCCATCCGCAAGGGGGTAGGCAGCCGTACGAGCAGGTATGCTATCGTACAGAAGCGATACAAAGCACAATATAAGTACGAAATAATTTAAAACTTTAAGGAGCAAAAAATGAACATACATAATTCATAAATGCGCATACATTAAGCGAAAGCATACACCTATACAAACTTACAACCATACAACAGAAGCCTTAGACAAAAGATAGGACAGAGAAAATACTTAAGACATAAATATAAAAATATTTATGCAGTCCAAAATATTACATCAGTATCTTTACTTATTATTACATATACATATTATATAGAAATACAAAATCCCAAATACAGAGGCTGAACAAAGTACAAAAAATTCTAACTCCTATGTGGCCGACCCTTGCAGATACGCGACTCGAACCGAACCAAACCTGCCACCTGCACGGGAAAAGAACCCGTGCTAAGCGATAACGCTTAGTGGGGAAACACACAAGAAATATGGGCGGCCATTAATAATGGTCGCCAAGGCATAACACATGCAAATGGTATATGCGGACATTCATAACACATATAATATTATACTTGCATATAAAAGCCATGCGTTAAGAGGATCGTATCCACCTTCATCAATGATCATTCAATAGTCAATGTCGCATTTTCACACAAACTAGTTCACATGCTAAATCCATAATAGTTAACAGTATAAACTTACATTCGTATACATACTAATTCACATGCTTATAACAACAATCGATTATATTCAAACGCAGTTACAATACGATATATATGAATAATCGCACACAATAGGCATCTTTGAGTCACATTTAACCCATTCAGAGATTCATAATCACATTCGAATTCATAACTGATTCACATGACTGAAATCTTACACATTCGGATATCATATTCTCATATTCATATCAGACAAAGCAAACCAAAATATCTGCTGACTCATAATAGTGGATAACGAGTATACGGACATCACCTTACGGGTACGAATCGAGTACTGACATCACCTTACGGGTGCGAATCGAATACTAACATCACCTTACGGGTGCGAATCGAATACTGATATCATCTTACGGGTGCGAATCGAATATCAATTTCATTTTCACATTCAAAAACATTTTCATTAGGGATGTTAAACAAGATCTAAACACATTAAAGGGTTCGCAAGGAACCAAACGGGGGACCTGATCAGGGTCCAGCCGTCCAAGGGGCTGCAGCTAAAAGACTCTATTAGGCATGCCTAACTATCAACTAAACTGACTCTCGCACGTATTGCATCATTTAAATCATGTGTCAAATTAGACAGTATATAAATATCATCATACTTAATCCAGAGTATAGTAGACATATAAAGAAATTCATAATATCAGCCATGCATCATACTATTCATATTACAAAGCATACAATATAATTCTATCAATATGCTTTAGCACTACCCAATATTCTAAAATTTATCAGAGCCAAATATGGAAACATTATCAGGCCAATCACTAACTTAACATTCAAACTTTACTTTTAACAACTAACCACTCTTTACAAAAACAGGGTAGGTCACGGTCACAACCAGATTGGTTATCACCATGACATACCAAAACTCTCGGCAGAAAGCAATCTTGGGGTACCTCACGGTGGTAACCCATAAGGTTGTTACCGTGACATACCCACTGCCCAAAACAGAATGCTATTCCTCACACTTATCAAATCATTCATACCAACTATTTGTACATTTATATAAATACTTACTTACCCGGTTTGCCACATTATGGGTCTCCATTAAAAAGAGGAATTCATAAGCTAAAAGCATTAAATCACATTTACCATTATCATATTATATAATCACTCAAATATCCACATGAACCACAATAGCATCATAGATATCTTGCATACTAATACATTCTAATAACATTTATTATCAATGCATGCATCATATAATATTGTTAGTTGATTACTTCAATCACACATTCATTGCTCATATCCTATATATATATTTCATTAATCAAACTCATTTCATTTAATGTCTTTCATGTGTATATAACTTAAATTTCAATTCATAATTATGTACACATTGTTCATACTAGACAGGCTCATATAGATTAAGGTATTATAATCCTCAATAATGTCATTAAACTTGACTTGATTCTATTACATACAACTGCACATCATTACTTCATTTGTTTGCTATTAATCTTAATCTTATTCATATTTATTTTCCAAGTGATAACTATTCTTATACTCATTTAATAGTCCTAAACATGCATCGGATAGTTCCTAAAAAGTTTCGGTGCAATACGGGTTCAATTCGAGAAGAAAAACACATAAAATGGTCAAAACAGAAGGGGTCACGGTGGTAATGAATTTGTTGTGACCATGAGGTGCAAAACTAAGCATTCTGCCTTGTCTAGGCATTGGTCATGGTGGTAACCATTTTGGTTGCCACCGTGACATACCCAAAAATAGCAAAACAGAAGCAAAAAGTCGGGTCTGCTTTCCACTTCCAACTTTAACCGCTTAAACCGACCTCTAAACCTCATTTTTAGGCAAAACGTCCTTCTTAACCAATGATCCTTAGGATGTTGAATTTCATATAGAACAAAGTTGAGGTCGTTTTGACACCTAAATCTCCAGATATGATGAAAACAACCTATACTGCTCCCCTGAACCCGGCTAGAGAAGATAGCTCTACTTCATGACCCCTTTTGGGACACTTAGAATTAAAATTAGCTCAAACCTATTTCTAATACATTTGTAGGAATATATCTTAGCTTTCTAACAGTCTGGTTTAATACCATTTGGAGTTCTAAAACTCCCAATACAGCTTAATAACCGAAGAAAGGTCAATCTACCCCAGTTTTTCACCCAAAATCCTATTCACATGCACAAATGAACAATTTAAACCAACACTCACTACCATCATCATATATCATCAACAACACATTCAAGAAAATTATATCACACATGAATATACTAAAATTCATATATATAATAGAGAGTTTCCCAAACCACTATGAAGCACAACCCACTATCCTCTTCAAGCTTTAATCCTCAATCTTTTCCTTTGTCCTTCTTTCTCACTTCAATCACTTGCAAACAATCAAAACAATAACTCTATTAACCCAAGCAAAATACCCACAAAACCCCTCAATCCCAAGAGAAGGAGAAGAAGAAGAAACCCAAACAAACTTACCTTTTTGTAGCAACTCAAATCTCAACCCTAGCTCTTAGATTGAAGAATAGCACATGCAAATGAAGAAGGCAGAAAATGGAGATAAGAAGGAGAGGAGAGAACGTGAGAGAGAGAGTAAGGAAGAGGGCAAATCTGATGGCTTCCACAAGAAGTCAAAAATTCTTTCTTTTCTCTCCCCAATCCCCTTCCAAAACCCATTAATGCACTCACCCACCAAATCCACTTGGCAACCATGCATTGGACCCAACAAACCCACATTGACTTTATGCACTAACACACCATACAACACATGCACCATAGTGGCTCCCTCAAATCAGTGACTTAAATTCCATGGCAACAAACCCCACTCACACCTAATAATCCCTTATAAAAACTTAACATCTTGAGTACCATACTCACAAACCACTAGATCAAACCACAACAAATACCCTACATCTATACACCACATGCACACCAAATAATTTCTCTCACTTAACTTATTTAATTAATTACTTTGCAATTAAATCCCCATCATCAAATTCACTCATGCACAAATTACTGAAATACCCTTCACTTATCCGACTTAGCTTGCCGATTTCGACTAGGCCCGATTTGGGGTGTGACACACGTTCTATTGCGAGCACGACAGAAGCCAATCTGTTCCTTTGCGCACAAGCACGAGGCTTGTCGTAAGCGCGGCACTCGGGGAGCTTTGCCCCTATCGCAAGCGCGACACCTCCAGTTTTTCAAAACGGGATTTCTTTTGTGCTTTTGATATTTATTTTCCGAACTTGTGATGTTATTAGATTTATGCATGGATTATTTTATGAACAACATGAATATGATTGGATGATTTTTGCATGGCCTGAAAGAGTCAAATTAGTGGATAGTTAGGCATACCTAATTGAGTTCAGTAGCTGCAGCTCCAATGTGTTTCAGACCCTGATCAGGTCCTTATTTGGATCCTCGCGATCCTTAATTTGTTCGAATCTTTTTTAAGATCCTCCAATGTGAAAATATTTTGAATGAGAAAATTTAAAGATGTTGCTTTTTGATTGTACGTTCGGGTACCCCAATGTGTTCACTCATTATCCGCTATTGTGAGTTAGCAGGCATTTTGTTGTGATTATAAGCTTTTGAATATAATTGATAATGATCAAGCTATGATTTAGTATATGTGATTATAAGCATGTGCCATGTAGTGTGTGTTGTGCCTTAACGACCATTGTGAATGGCCGTTCCTATTATTGTGTGTTTTCCCCAATAAGTATTATCGCTTAGCACTAGCGTTTCATCCGTGCAGGTGCGGAAAAAGTCAAGTTTTTGGGAGAGTCTCCACAGGTACAACCAACACAGAAGGATTGAACTGTTATAGCTTAGTTTTGTATGTAAGTTCTTTTTGTAATATTTTGGGCTCTCTTATTGAATTTATTGTTTTGTAATGCTTCCGCTATGTATTTCAGGAAGGATGAATTTTGTGATATTAGCTTTTATATAGAATATATTTCTTGTAATGAACCTTTATGATATCAATGAATGAATTCTAAGTTTGCAAGTTTTTATTTCTTCTGTTGTTTTGATATTTATATTGTTATTTTATTGCCTTGTGCGGTGACACCCTTGTCCACACGAGTTCCCATTCCCTTCGTGAATGAGTTCTGCTAGGTATGGGTAAGGGGTGTTACACTTAAGACTATTTAAATCCTATCTTAAGATCTCTTTATGAACTTGCATTGGCCTGGATTACTGCGGATGACCTTCAAAAGACTCGATCACTTGCACCTACACGGATTAAAGGAAAATCCGTGCTAAGTATAAAGTTTAGTGGGAAACACATAAATGTGGATGACTACTAAGAATGGCCATCAAAAAGGCTTAAAAAAAAGCACAATATAGAAAAATATAATCATACCAATTATAACAATTTAAGCACTTTCAAAGAGTTTCTTAAAACATAAACATATATTTTGAATATTAATGTTAACAAATCACTTACATGTTATTTACACCTTTCCGCATCTTATACATGTCACTTTATTCACTTGTTCACATTCATTCTGGTTTCCAATATTCACTTCAAACATCTTCCTTAACAGATGCCTTATCACATTGTTTTATCTAATCAAAGATGCATTTAGATCACAATAACAAAATACATCTTATACATTTCATGTAGTATCATTTTCATAAATTGCATTACTTCATGTCATATGCATACACATTGTTATGCCTGCAAACTCAATGAAGTGGATAACGAGTGAACACATTAGTACCCGTAGGTACAAAAACAATTTCTTTTCTTTTCATATCAAAAACGTTTTCACATTAGGGATCTTAAACAAAATCCAACTTATAAGGATCGCCATGACCCAAATGGTGACCTGATCAGGGTCCAGAACACATTGGGGCTGCAGCTAATAGAACTCTATAAGCATGCCTATCTATCCACTACTAGACTTGCAGGCTAAATTATTTATCCAATTATTGTTCAGTTAGTCGCATAGGATAATATCAATTAATTTCAAAAGCCAATATCATATCATTTAGTAACTTACTTACATATATGGTTTACATGGTATCGCATATTATAGTTCATAAGTAGGAAACCATGCTAAGTACATTAAAGACATTAACACTCATAGCATAAAGGAGGGTCGCACTCGCGACAGAGGCAAAAATACGCTACATGTCATGCCTGCGACTACCATTCGCGCTCGCAATCAAGAACTAGATGGTATTTGTCACGCTCGCGATAGAGAACATCTCGGTGAAATTCGTACTACAGAATTCTCTGTCGCGCTCGCGACAGAGCCAAGCATCATGCTCCGCCACTTTTCTAAACAACCCTTATGAACAAACTTCCCCAAAATCATGCATTTAAACTAAGAACTTCAACATAAGCATCTCAAACTGTTTAATTTATCAAGAATTATTCAATATTTAGACAGTGATTCAAAAACCATTTTATATACGAAAGATTCATTTCATTTTTGGTTCATAGCATACTTAACAAAATCATTTAATTCAATCTTAACATCATATACTAATTTTAAGCCATAAATAAGCCTAATCGAGGTTTGAATCATTAATGGCCCACTAAACTTTTATACATCTGCACATACATGCCATATTATTTTTAACAAATATCAAAGCATATTCAGAGTTTCTGAGTGATAGCCATTATTCTTATTTATAACCTTAGTCACTTGTTTTTCTAAGTGATAGCCATTATTCTTATTTATAACCTTAGTCACTTGTTTTTCTAAGTGATAAACATTTTTTTACTCTTTTACAAACTCTAAACATATGATGGATAAGTCTTCGAATGTTCCAGCGAAGTTCGGGAGTATTTTGGAAGGAAAAACATACCAAAATACACAAACTAGAAGAGGGTAAAGGTGGGATATGATTCATGCCAACCATGGTGTTCCAAATAAGAAGAAAAGCCCTCATTTAGCTTGTTCTATCATGCTTTCAATAGAAGCCTCCCTCAGGTCTCTTACGATTAGCAGGATGACGGGATTGGTTTTCACTTCAAACTTGAACTGCCTAAACCAACATGTAAACCTCATTTTTAAGAAAAATAACCTTCTTAACAAATGATCCACAGGATGTGTAGACATTGGGTCTTGAGGCAGTCCAGGTCAGAGTTACTCGATGAAGAGATCAACGTCAGTTTTCGGATAAATGGATGGAATTCGGAGGTTTTCATCTCTCGGTTTCATAAGGATTAAAATCTTTTTCTCTATAGCGTGAGGTTTTGAAAGAGTTTGGGAAATTTAGCTTGAAAATTGAGATTTTACTCCTCAGACGGGATGACCGTCGGAGTTGGGACGCCCGTCTCTATTTGGTGTTCCCCGTCTCTATGCGTTGTAGGGACGGCCCGTTTGTAGTATAAGTGGCGGACACGTGTCTGCATAGAGACGCCTGTCCCTAGTCCTGCACCTCGGCCCGTCTGTTGTCCAGATTTTCACGCATACCCTTCTTAGGGATGCCCCGTCGGTAGTTCTAGGGATGGCCGTCGGTAGTGGATCTGATCAGATAATGCCGAATTTGGTAAAATTTAATCTGATAAACTTGATATCTTTCAAATTTGGATGAGATTTGGTGCAGATATTTGGTTAAAATTTGAATTTTAAAATCATTTTAAAATTCAAACTTTAAATTGATGTTTGTCCTAATTATCTCCTAAAAACTCTATAAATAGTGGATTAAATTTCATTATTAGGGGTTAGAAAAATTAACAAATTTTTGTGGAGAAAAATTAGCAAATTTTGAGAGATTGGCAAATTTTTAAAAGGAAAAATCTTTTGTGAGCAATTTACTAAAATCTAAAAAATCTCTATTATTTTCAGAATTTTTATTTGATAAAAATTCTTTCAATTAATTGACTTTTTTTCAAATTCTGCTTGTGAATTAAGCCAATATGAGGTAACGAAATTCATTCGTTTCCATCAATATAACTAATTCTAATACTTGAATCGCTGTCAAATTTCCAAGAAAGAAAAACATACAATTTCTTTCCTTGATCCATTTTTATTCGATCCTTGTGAAGCGTGCGGAGACCAAAATCATTCGATATTCACCCAAAAAGGTAAAATCCGAGGGTAAACATTCTGGATTAATATTTGTGTAATTTAATTGACTTATATTAATTGTTTTTTTAATAATATTTTTTTTAACAAAGAATTTTAATTGAAATTTTGAAGGTCTTTTAACTTTTTCTGCAACCAGGGGTGATCGACGGGCAGAGTGGTTACCGATGCCCGTCCCTATTCCGAGAGACAGGACGTAGGTGATGCACCACTCCGTCCGTCGGTCACACTAAGGACGCCCGTCGGTATTGTGTAGAAGGCCGTCCCTAGGCAAATTCTCATGTTTTTAATTTATTTCCTTTACCCTTTTTTATTTCTTTTATCTTTTAACTCATTTCTTTTAAAGTTTCTTGTTATTTTACTTTTCTTTACTTTATTCACGATTTTGACATTGACATGTTTATTTCTATGAGTTATTTTCTGATCCTTTTGGAATTGGAGTTATTAATGATGGTGGTCGCGCCAATCTAAGGATTTCCATCCGGGTTCTTTCTTTACCCTTGTCTTTATTCATTTTATTATGAAGATTATTTTAATGTTGTTAAAGTAAAAAAGGCCAAATGTTTTATAGTAATTAATTTGGGATTTTTTTGAAAGCCGGGGACCAAAGTCTCATTTTTAGCCAATAAAACCGACACTTCTCAAAAATCAGCTTATAATAAATATGCATGATAGGACCAATGTCCTCACTCCAATGAATATCCCGATTTCTGTATGAATTACATATTATTTTTATAATGGGGGTTGTATTCCGTCCCTAGTGTTATTGTAATTTATTTTGCGTATTTTATTTCGTGTCAATTTGCTGCTTTATCTACATGAATGGATTGCGCTTTAATTAGCTGCAATGTATGGAAAGTTGATGAAACAATGAATTCAAAACATAATTATAATATTAATCAAGGTACAAATAAATGAGAAGTCCAGAACTCACTCTAGTCTTGGGCTCAATGAGGTTAGAGGTCTAGAACCTCCAAAATATCTCTTGTTCCCCTCCAAAAGGCCTAATTTACATAATCCTAGGCTCCAGGGGGTAGAGGATCATCCTAATGTTCTATTAGGCTGAGACCTCCAAGATCTCTCTGGTTTGCCCAAGATGGATATTTACGCGCTATGTAATCCTAGGTTCCACGAGGTTAGAGCGTTATCCTAATGTCCTATTGGGTTGGCACCTCCAAAACCCTCTTGGCTTACCGAAAATGGATATGTATACGCCGTCTTAGGCTCGCTGAGGCTAGACGACCCTTCCCAATGTTCTATTGGATGGCGACTCCAAGAAACCTCCTTGTTGCCCAAAATAGATGCACTTGTAAATACCTTACAAGTTTTTTATGAACCTCTCTCGAAAGCCCTAAAGCGGGCCTTCGGGGCATCCTACGGGGTTCGACGCACGTCACAGTGGCGACTCCACTGGGGAAATACTCGAGACTTCGATTCGAAAGTACCTTGATTAAAAATTATAATTGAGTTTTAGTTTAAAAATTTCATCCTCTTTTAAAGCTGCATTACATCTCATTAGAGCCTTAGATATATGCTATTTTGGTCCCTTTATTAGCCCCGGTGCGTTCCCGAAGCGCGACCCTACATTCACTCAATGTAGGGAAGTGTTAAGGATAATCACCAGCTCAAGCCTCGTACCATTTGGTATATAAAATGGAGACACGATCTATAACAACCCAAAAAGGGCCTAGTCGGAATCTGCGTGGTAAGTCGAAAAAATTAAGGGTATTTCCATAATTTTAGCAAGAGAAAATTTTGGATAATAAGGAATTATTTGTTAAGAGATTAATTAAGTAATAAGTTGAGTGAAGGAAATGTTATGATGTGCTTGTAGTGTATGGTAGTAGGATGTATGTGGGCTAAGGGTTTTTATTGAGTGGGTTTTGGTGCATGGTGCCTTGGATGAAAAGTGGTTTATAAGAAATAATATGGTGTGAGTCAAGTTTGGTGCCTTGGAGATATTTATGTAGGGATGATTGTGTGTGTGTTGTGTATGGTGCATTGAAGGAATAAGTCAAGTGGGTGGTTGTTAGGACCTATAGGAGCTTGACACTTGGCTTGGTGGGTGAGAACATTTAATGAAAAAGGAGGAGAGAGACAAGGGAGGGCTGTTTTGAGGAAACTTCCCGTGGAAGCTGCCCCTCTTGCCTTGATTTTCATTTTCCCGTCCCTCCTCTCTCTCTTGCTTCTATTTTCTGCCCTCATCTCCCTCTCTCTTGTGTTTCCTTAAGTGTTGTGGTGGGATTTATTGAAGTTTGAGCTGGGTTTGTGAAGGGTAAGTGCTTGAGTTTAAATTGAGGTTCCTTTATCTCCTTTTTGTTCTTTAATTTCTGGTTTTGAAGTGAGTTTATGATTTGATTTAAGTGTGTTGTGGCTGGGTTTTGTGCAAGAATCGGAAGTGAGAAGAAAGAGCAAGGGAAAGGAGAAAGCGGGTTCTTGAGGGAAAGATTGAAGTTGCAATTTCCAGGTTTGGGAGTTTGATCCTTGTTGTGATGAGTTTTGAGTTATACCCTAGTTCTCAAATGGATTCTATGTGTAATTGTGTTTTCTAATTCTTGGTGTCTTGAGTGTTTTGTTTAGGTAAATGCATGTGACTAGTATGTGAGGAATTTGAGTGAAATGTTAGTAATATAGTGAGCATAGTATGTGTTTTTAGAACATGAACATGTTATGTTAATGAAATTTTGGGTTAAGATTTGATGGCGTTCATGATGAATTGATGGTTGATTATTGTATTAAAATGTGTTTATGTGGCTTTGAGAATGATGCGGTGATGTAATAGTGGCTTGAGGTAAGTGTTTATGCATGATTGAATGAGTGTTTGAAGGTTTGTGTGGGAATAAGTTCTGGAAGTGTAGATTTTGGGCAAATCTGGGTTCTATCGCAAGCTCGACAGAGTGCGGATTTGGCCCTTTGTTCTTGGAGAGCCCTCTGTCGCAATCGTGACGTTGTCACAACCGCGATAGAGAGCTCGGTAGCCGAGTCCTCTGCGCGAGCATGCTGCCGAGCGAGGAGGAAGGAACTGGTCTCTGTCGCGACCGCGATGTTGTTGCGAGCGCGACAGAGCTCGGTTACGCAAATCTGCCTAGAGTGCTTCGTCGCGAGCAGGCCTTCTGGCGCGAGCTCGCGAGGAGGTGCCCCGTGCTCTGTCGCGAGCGCGACACTGTCGCGATCGCGACAAAGGCCCTTCCTGCTTGCCCTGTTTTCTGAATGTGTTTCTTTTGTTCTACTTTGCACGGTTTCTCACTATTGCCTAGTTCATGATTGAGTTATGTCTTGTTGACCTTTTTATACTCGTGTCGTTGTAGTGAATTAATATGATGTTGGGATTTTTGCTTTGAGTTTTGTATAGTGAGTGTTGTGATTAAGTGCGAGTTATCGAGCATGAAGTGTCAAGGTAGTGGATAATTAAGCATGCTTAAGAAGGGTCTGAGTATAGCTGTTCTATCCGACCCGTTTGGGCGAAGCGGTCGACCTCCGAGATGGTCATCTTCCGTGTAGCAATGAAATGTTTTGCGACTCCGGTCTCCTATGCAACCTTCGGGTATTAAAACTGTTTTTGAGGCTTCGGTCTCCCGTGCTGTGTTCCCGTATCCTCCACCATTGAATTCAGGCTATTGTGTGAAGTGTCTGGTATTGGTTTAGTGAAGTGTTCTGATTATTGCGTGATTCTGATTATGATTATTGCTTTATGCTTTCTGTTTCAATTCTTATTTCATATAGTGATTCTTGACATATATCTCTATCCTCATTTATTGAGGTAACTTTGTAGTGTGATGCATGTTTACATTTAGATACTAATGCAGAACATTATGGTATAGTGTTCTGTATAGTGTCATAATTGTTTAGTGCAGTGTTCTAAGTAATGAGTGACTTGATAGTGATATATTCTGGTATGATTTTTAGTATGTCGTGCATGTGATATCTCATGTGTTGCGATGGTAAGTATTTCGGTATGTTACGTAATTGTTTATGCATGGCTTATTGTATTCCTGTTTAGTGTACTGGTTTCTGTCTACTTTGTTTCTCCCCACTAAACGTTATCGCTTAGCATGAGCTGTTTTCCCCATGTAGGTGGCAGGTTTGTTCGGTTCGCGTCACGCATCTGCAGGGTTGGCCACATAGGAGTTAGAGTTTTACTTTGTTCTCGGCTTCTGAAATTTTGTGTATATAAGTTATGTATATTTTTCTGTAATTGTATATTATTGTAAGTGATATGAAGGATCCTTATGTAATTTTATAAGTGATGTATATTTTATTAATTTATTATTTTTATTGTTACTTCCGCTGATATGTATGAATGTTTCTGAGTGAGCGTTGGGTAGCGCTCCGGTATCCTTCCTATGAGGTATCGGGGCGTCTTTATCGGGGTGTTACACGATCGGTTGTTACGTCGTGATGAGCTAGACCTGTCGGCAGGGACCATGCTTGGGTAGCCCTAAAATAACATCACCTTTTGACTGAAGCTCATGTAATGGAAATAGTTACTTCCCCTAAGTGGTATGAACCTTAATACTATGCTTGCTGTATGGATCATTATATATTGGACAAACCCAGATAATATGACTGGTCACCTAATCAAAGGCTTTTATGCCCCGATAGGCCCAGGACGATTTATTCGGACTGCCTAAATACATAACGATCATAACCCATGCGCCTGTGCATTAGTTAGGAGAGGTTATGCTACCGGTTTTTTTTTTCACCGTGCACCATACATGTCCATCAGGTCCCTGGATGATCCATGGGCCAATCCCACCTAGGAAAGAGACTATGACCTCATGTGCGGGAGTAACAAGGTTGGAAGGACTTATGTGCTTGCATGTGATTTGTAAATGTTGCATAGCACGATCATGCATCTCAGCACGTTCATGCATCATCCTGACCCTTTATGTTTTTCAGCCATCATAGATTTGCCTAGGTGGACAAGAGGGTCTCAGGGGCGACTACGCAGAAATTCATTTTTCGAGTTACCAGAAAGGGTGGAGTATTCGGACACTTCTTCTGAAATGAGCTACGCTACTTCAGCTCAGTTTTCTTTACCCAAAGAAATGACAAATTCACTAAGAGGGGCAGATGTCACCAGGGCAATGATAGCAGAGGAAGTGGGCCGAAGGCTTGAAGAATTCGAGAACCAGATGATGGTAATGATGGCCACAATGGGTCAGCAAGCGGCCCCGCAGAACCCACCACGTCCTCCTATGAGAAATAATGAAAGGGGGGAGGTCAGAGAAGACCCACAAGAGGAAATTTGCCCGCCACCTGTAAACCTAAGAGCTACTACCTCAGAGGCATAAAGGGGAAGAGCAGCCCTAAGGCTAAATGATGATTGGGAAGATGAAGAATATGAGGAGCGTATGTCTGAGAAAGGGAAAGCCCCTCAAACTAAAGAAGCCATCTGGAAGAAGATGGAGGAGAAATTTAAAGCAATAACAAGAATGCTGACAAAGGGCTGAGGAATAAACTCTGAAGACAAGGAGTTAGAAGGAGAAGATTTAGTCCCAATAAACTTTAAAATACCGGATGTTTCGAAGTTTGATGGCACTTCTGACCCCATGGCACACATAAAACAGTACGCGATGGTGATAAAGGGTACTACCTTGACGAAATGGCAAAAGATTGAATACTTCTGCTTAAGCCTGACTGGCCCAGCGGTGGGTTGGTAGAACAGGCTCGATCGTAGAACTAAGGAGGACTGGGATTTATTGACGGAGGACTTTTTGAGACAATACGATTGCAGCACGAGGATGGAGGTGACCTTAAAGGACCTAGAGCTGCTACAGCATAAGGGAGGCGAGTCCTTCCATAAGTATCTAACCCGATGGAGGAATCGGGTAATGGAGATGAAGAGGAAACCGGATACCCAGGATCAAATACGGATGTTCATCAAAAATGCGAGCCCGTATTTGAGGGAAGGATTGAAGATGAAAGGACTAAGAGACTGGGAGTCTCTGAGGACATCGCCATTGAGGCTAAGGGAGAGTACCTTGTTAGGAGAACAGGTAATGAGAACTATCCCAAGAGGGGTAGCAGTAGCCAGGGGGCAAGTAGACCAACAGGTTCCGCTAGTGGCATGGGGAAGACTGCTAAGGTGTCAACTACTAATGCTACCCCGAGGCATTTTTCCAATCTTGGAAGGTCTTTATCATGGGTACTGAGAAGACTGATGAAAGAGGGTAAGCTGCAGCCTTTGCCACCCAGACCTGCTAGAACTCAGGGCATGCCAGGGCAAAAGGATGATGAGTATTGTGCATATCATCAACACACTGGGCATACGACTGATAACTATAAGACTTTGAGTCACGCAATTCAAGATCTAATTGACTTGAAGTAAATCACAGACCCAGAGAAGAGAGGGGGTCAAAAGAAAGCTGGGTACAACAGTATGCCCCCGCTAGTGAATATGATCAGGTCAAGTTTGCCCGAGGAGTTTGTGTTAAAGGAATTGTACGGCAACAATGTCCACACTGCTGTCACGAACCTCCATGAGGGGAGTGAAGAAGGGCTTCCCGCTGCAGTGATCGATTGCTGGTCCACTGATGATAGTGGAACTGAAAACTATGATTCTGAAGTATTTTTCGACCTGTGGGGTTCGGAGGAGGAAGGAGAAGAAGCGAAGAAGAAAGAAGTAGGAGCTGTGACCCGGAGCGGAAGGGTAGCTCTAGAAGTCGAGAAGCCCCAGGAACTGGTTGAGGGCAAAAAGGTAAAAGAGCCGGAAGAAGATCTGATTGTTAAACAACTGAAAAAGACACCGGCTCAAATTTCAATATGGGATCTCTTGAGACAGTCGCCATCACATAGACAAAAGGTAGTAGAGGCTTTGTGCGAGGCAACTGTGGCCACAACCATCTCGCCTATGGAACTTCTGGATGTAGTGAAAGGAGGATCGGGAGAAAATGTTATTTTCACCAGTGCTGATTTGCCGGCAGAAGGCCGCAACTATAATCGCCCTTTGTACATAAGGGCACAGATTAACCAAAAGCACAAAGCCTGTGTAATGGTAGATGATGGCTCTTCGATAAATGTGTGCCCACAGGTGGCAATGGCAGCTTTTGGGGTGACAAAGGATATGTTAGCCAAGTCTGATCTCACCATCATGGCATATGACAACTCGCATAGACATGCTTCGGGGACATTCATGGCAATAGTGAAGACGGGACCAGTAGAGTCAGAAGTGGAGTTTGTGGTACTGCCTATACCCGCCAATTTCTCAGCTCTTCTAGGCAGACCATGGTTTCATAAGTTGGGAGGAGTCCCCTCTACGCTTCACCAGATGGTAAAGCTACCTCATGAAGGCCATATTGTGACTATAAGGGCTACACGGGAGAATCAGTGTTGTGCATTTTTCTAATGATGCAACATACCGCAAGTATACGGTGTACCGCAATAGCACTTTAGATATCGATCCCACAGGGAACGTGATTACACACTATTACTAATTGATTTTAATCTTGTTTACAATGATAAATTGATGGAAAAGTGATTCTAAATTAATCTAACTTGTAAACTAACTAAGCCAAGTTTATGTGAATCCAAGAAGATAAAAAAGATTAATGATGCTAGATTTAAAGATGGAACTTGAATTAATTGTTCTTAATCATTTTAGCATTCTTTTCTTGTAAGCCAAGTTGAATAAATTTCCTATTTACTTTCTCAATATAAATAGGACTGCCCAAAACATACACATACAAGTCTAATTCCAAACTTTCATTTAAGAACTAGATTATTATACATGCAAATCTTAGGAATAAAACACAACCTATAGCAACCATTTCAATATTATGATTTCTCAAACAATATCTTAACGATGAATTTCCAATTAGATGTAAGAATAAATTTATTTCTCAATTAAACTCAAACTTATAATGATCATAAATAATGTACTAATGAGAAATTCTACAATTAAGAACACTTGAATTAATATGAACAATAAAATATTTAATATAAACATTCAAGTTCAGAATTTACATCATAAAAATTACAAAGAAGAATTAAAAGATAAGAATTGAAGAAGGAGATTTCTCAACCCTTTTCAAGTCACCAATTGTAGTCCTCTTCCTTGTATAATATCTTCTCTTCAACACATAAACTCTACTTAAGAAAAACTAAAGAAAATTATTCTAACTTGCAGAAAAATATTCAAATGTTTAATTCTAAGTCTAACATCTGTAAATTACAGTTGAGAATAGTATTTAAAATATCAGCTCATGCCCCTTCAGATGCCCTTCTATAAAGGTTATAATTGTTGGAGGAAAGTTGCAACTTTTCAAGTTCAAATTTGAACTTTAGTGTCTAACGGATCCTTCTGTCGCGATCGCGACAGCCGTCGCGCTCGCGACAGAACACGCCTGCTCTTTCGCTCGCCCTTTCCTCACGTGTGCCTTCTCCGCGCCTTGTCGCGACCTCGCGACGCCTTCCCTTGGTCGCGACAGCTCATCTTCTCTTCTCTTTCTCTTCTTTCTCTCTTCTTCCCTTAGCTCGCTCTGTCGCGCTCCCGCCGCCTATCGCGATCGCGACAGGAGCTTTTCTACCTTGGCTAAATTCTTCTTCTTTTCTCCATTTCCTCCACATTTTCTCCATTTGTCTCCTACATGCAAAACTTAACAAAACACATAAAACACACCTAATTCCAACAACTAAAAACACATAAAACATTATTTATAACCACAAAATATAGTTTAATTATGAGTTATTTAAACTCATATCAAACCCCCACACTTAAACATTTGCTTGTCCCCAAGCAAAACACTTAAACAACACTAAAACAAAATATATATACTAACACAATATTCTGGAGCTCACTTAGACATTTGACAATTATTTGAAAACACCATGCATAGAATTATCCTTCTAACTCACTAGCCTTAATATGCAACAAATTAAACATTCCCATCATTCATTAAACTTTAACCCTCTTTGCACATTTAGAAAACCATGAAATGGCAAAACACAATGATGTTTGATCTCAAGAAATTAAATATCTTAACACATGTAAGAGATTATTTCACACAAAGCATTGCCTAAGATAATTTTCACTCAACACTTATTTTGATAAACACTCAATCACTCAAGTGTAAATAAAGGTTAGTGTTTTCCCTCATTCCTTGATTATGCCATTACATACCATAAGCTTGTAAGTAATAAAAATCTCCACTACTAGTAAAAGGTAGTAAAGAGGATCAAAGGGTCTTAAAAGGGTTGTAATGAGGCTTAGGTTAAGGTAAGAAACTTTTAGGTTTAAGTAGCTATTATTGTGCAGAGAAAAGCATTAATATATCATAGGAGAATTAACCAAATCAGAATAGCAACAAGCATAATATTTTTAATCAAATTCCCTTCTTAAGAACATAAATTTGCTGCTAGCTCTTAATTTATACTTACTATTTTTTTTCTCTTTTTTTTTTTTTTTTAAAAAAATATTGGGACAGCAAGAGAATTTAGTGTGGGTGCATTTTAATGCTCCTTCTCACACATAAGTAATTTAGATGTACATCTTGCTAATCCCATTTTTTTCTTTCTTTTTTTTTTTTTCTACTAGCAGCTGGAATTCTAACTTTGAAAAGAAGGAATTTTTACTAATTTCATGCTTTTCAATAACAATTATATCTCCATTGCTATATCAATCCTAATCCCTCCACAATAGGGTAATTACAAAGAAATTAGGCCTTGTTTAAGCAAAAGTTTGGTTATTAGTATGTTAGACAAGAAAAAACAGATATAGGCTCAAAATTGGCTACCTAAAGTCAAAAGGTAAGGAATTTTAAAAGTAAGCCAAAATAGGATCATTCTAAATGCCCTTATCATATCCCGTGTACATCCTCTACTAAAATGTAATCTCGAAATTTATTACAAACAAGTTCTAGAGGATATGGCATAAGAAGGCTCTCATACAATGAAAAATTTGTGTATAAGGCTTCAAAAGCTCACATGGCTATAGTTTAAACTATAATAGGCAATGAATTGGCAAAACAATCTTTATTTACATATAAAAAGATACCTAACTTAAAAAGAACCTACACCAAAGTGTTTTACTAATTCATACCCTTCACTATGTACAATAAAAAGCTAAAGTAAAACAAATAATGAAAATAGTCAAAAAGTTACTATCTAGGCTAATGGTCAAAAAATATAAAACCTATTCATACTCTAATTTTCAAATATTCATCAAATACTAAGCTCCAAAATATTTAGCAAAACAACCTAAAACAATCTAAAACAATACATACCTAAATCTAGCAGTTCATGCAAACACAAGCTATACTTCACAAATATACATAAATATAACCATAAATACATATATTTATTAAAAACAGAAAACATAGCAAAACACAAAACATCCCCCCCACACTTAAAGGACACAATGTCCTCATTGTGTAAAACGGAATAAACGAAACAAACTAACATAAACAAAACACAAATTAAAACAATAACAAAACAAAGAAAGAGAAATGAGACAAACTTCAGAAACTCCCACTAGGAGAGCTTGGAGGAGAAGGAGAAAGGTCCACATTCTGCTTGCGGAAGAAACTCAGGAGTTTGCGGCCCAAGCTCTTTTGATTCTTTAACACCGTCCGCACATCAATTTCCAGCACATCCATTCTAGCTGCCATACTCTGATTGGTGGCCTCAATACCATCCAATCGGTGCAAAATAGGCTCCAAATCTACAACAGCTCCTCTAGTATTCCTCCTCTCATCATCAGCAACACCTCGATCAGCCCTTCTATCATCATCAGCAGCACCAGCAGCCGCCTCGTCCTCACCCGAGGAGTCATGAGCCATAGCTGCTGAAGCTGCTTCATGTGCTCTAGCATGAGACACACTTGGTCCAGCCAAATTGGGGTCAATCCTACTTGATCCACCTGCACATCGATCAACAAACCTTGGGGGCCAAGCTCCCTTGGTTAAAATATTAGCTCTGCGCAAATACACCACATCCAACAAAGGAATTGACTCTTTTTCTTCCATTATAAAATTATTCAAATCTCCCAAACATGCCAAAATAATCCCTGTTACCATATGACACATACCCACTGATTTACTACGGGCAGTAGACGCATGATAAAGGCCATCAAGTATAAAATCAATGGAGTCAGGTGTTTTGTGAGATTGCAATAAATCTAAAACAAACAAATCCTTTGTTTGGACCTTTGTACTTTCAACTCTCCCAAACATGGCATGGCATAAAAATTTATGAAAAAGCATTAAAGCATTGTCTTTAATTTGCCTATTAGTAGAATTTTTGTTATTAAAACGTTCAAGGCCTGACAATGTATGCCACACAGGGGAAGGCTGAAATAGATGGGAATCAAAACGCTTACCATTCAAAGGGAAACCAAACCATGTATGCAAATCATTATAGTGAAAAGTATAATTAACACCATCATGCCTAAATTTCATTGAATCCCTTCCTTTATCCACATAATCTAAGGTCACAAAAAATTCTAAAGCCCAGTCCTTACGTACAGGTAAAGAGTAAGTGACGAATTTCCCCCATTTCATATATCTAAGGAAATTATTAATTTGGTCATTTAAACCCATGGTATTCAAAATAGCAGAATTAAGACCCCACATCCCTACATACGATTTTTTAGCAAAATAAATGAACTTCTCACCCTCCTCATCAGAATAAATGGGAAAAGGACAATCGTACCTGTTTTGAAAAATAAGGGAAGCAGGCGTTGGTTCCTCTTCCGGATTGCTAGTTTCTCCCATTGGACGCTTCCCTTTGCTCTTATCACCCACATGTTTTGTTCTTACCATTTTCAAAATCGATTTCCAATTGAAGAGTAATAAGAGACGAAATAGAAAAAGAAAGCAAGAGAGTTACAGAGGAAGAAGAAAAACGAAATTAGCGGTGGAAGTTAGAGAGAATCGTGAAAGATTATGAGAGAAAACTGAAAAGGCAAACGAAAAATTACATAAAGAGAAGTTATTAGGGTAGAAAAATTACATAAAGAGAAGATATGAGTTTAACGGTTGGTTTGACCGAAAAAGTCGAATTCCGCGTTCTGTCGCGACGTCGCGACAACGCCGCGATCGCGACAGAACCGAAATGAAAAATTTAAACATCGTGTTATACGTCGCGTCATCGCGACAAATTTTCCCGCTCTCCATCGCGATATCGCGAAAACGTCGCGATCGCGACAGAAAGAAATTTTTCAAAATCCAATTTTTCTGTCGCGATGATATGCACCGTCGCGATGAAGTCTAAAATACACTTCCCTCATTCTGTCGCGCTCGCGACAGAATGTACTTTTAAAAATCACATTTGCTTTTCCTTCCAAAAACAACACACAAAGGTATATAAAATAAATTTACATATGAAAAACATCTGTGGAACAAAAAGAACGACATTAGTATATACAAATATCACATATAATAAAACATTTAATTAAAAAGAAAAGTTAAACCAAGTAACCATTAAATCATTTTTAATGAAAGAAATGAAACCTCCCTTCCATGAAATGTTTCCTCCAAATACACTTTACATCTTTGACCATTGGTTTTAAATAACTCATTTTTATTATTTTTAAGTTCCAAAAACCCTTGATCAAAAACTTGTGTAACTTCAAAAGGTCCACTCCATCTTGATCTTAATTTTCCCGGGAAAAGTTTCAATCTAGAATTATACAATAAGACCTTGTCCCCAATATTAAAATTTTTAATCCGTATATGTGCATCATGCCATTTTTTAGTCCTTTCTTTATAAATCTTAGCATTCTCAAATGCAAGAAGTCTCAACTCATCTAGCTCATTTAATTGTAAACATCTTTTGACACTTGCATCTTTAAGATCATAATTCAGAGTTCTAATGGCCCAATATGCTTTGTGTTTTAACTCCACAGGTAAATGACACGCTTTACCATAAACCATCCTATAGGGTGTCATACCAATTGGTGCTTTAAATGCAATGCGATATGCCCACAAAGCATCATCTAATTTATGTGACCAATCCTTCCTAGAAGTAGAGACTGTTTTTTCTAATATCCACTTTAACTCTCTATTGGACACTTCCACTTGACCACTTGTTTGTGGGTGATATGGTGTAGCTACCCTATGATGAACTCCATATTTTTGTAATAATGAATCAAAAGAATGGTTAATGAAATGCTTACCTCCATCACTTATGATGGCTCTTGGCACTCCAAATCTTGAGAAAAGCTTCTTCAAAAATTTTATCACTACCTTTGAATCATTGGTAGGTGTGGCTTTGGCTTCAACCCATTTTGATACATAATCTACTCCAACCAAGATGTAGTTTTGACCAAAAGAAGTAGGGAAAGGACCCATGAAGTCAATCCCCCACACATCAAACACTTCAACTTCCAATATGTTATTCAAAGGCATCTCATCTCTTTTCCCAATATTTCCAGCCCTTTGACATTTATCACATTTAGCTACATACATCTTTGCATCATGAAATAAAGTTGGCCAAAAGAATCCACATTCAAGCACTCTAGATGCAGTTTTATTAGTACCATTATGACCAGAATATAATGCACCATGACAATGCATCAAAATGTTTTGATACTCCTCCTCACTTACACAACGACGAATTATACCATCCCCACCTATCTTAAACAAGTAAGGTTCTTCCCAAAGATAATTTTTAACATCACTAAAGAATTTCTTCTTTTGTTGCCATGTCAAATGTTCAGGTACAATTCCAGCAGCAAGATAGTTAGCAAAATCAGCATACCAAGGCTCATGCATATTCAAAATTGACATCAAGGCTTCATCCGGAAATGATTCATTAATTTCAATATCATCACCTAAAGTTTGTTCATTATTTTCTAATCTAGACAAATGGTCAGCAACAAGATTTTCACTTCCCTTTTTATCTTTAATTACAAGGTCAAACTCTTGCAATAACAATACCCAACGAATCAACCTAGGTTTAGCATCTTTCTTTGCAAATAAATATCTCAATGCAGCATGATCGGTATAAATTATGACTTTAGATCCCAACAAGTATGATCTAAACTTGTCACATGCATAAACCACAGCTAATATTTCTTTTTCAGTTGTTGTATAATTAACTTGAGGAGGAGACAAAGTATGACTAGCATAATATATCACATGCAAATTCTTACCATGTCTTTGGCCTAATACACAACCCACAGCAAGATCACTTGCATCACACATAATCTCAAATGGTAATTCCCAATTAGGAGCAACAATAATAGGAGCACTTATAAGAGCATTCTTCAAAGTTTCAAAAGCATGCATACATTCTTTAGAAAATTCAAAGGAAACATCCTTAACTAGCAAATTAGTTAAAGGTTTAGCAATTAAAGAAAAATCCTTTATGAATCTTCTATAAAATCCAGCATGTCCAAGAAAAGATCTTACCCCTTTTAGTGTAGTAGGTGGAGGTAACTTCTCAATTAACTCAGTTTTTGCTCTATCAACCTCAATACCCCTACTTGAAATTTTGTGCCCTAATACTATCCCTTCATCTACCATAAAATGGCATTTCTCCCAATTAAGAACTAAGTTAGTTTCTTCACACCTAGCCAATACTTTGTCTAAATTTTGTAAACAAAGCTCAAATGAATCTCCATATACAGAAAAGTCATCCATAAAGACTTCCATTATATCCTCTATCATGTCTCCAAAAATTGAAGTCATACATCCTTGAAATGTGGCTGGGGCATTACAAAGCCCAAAAGGCATTCGCCTATAGGCAAAAGTTCCATAAGGACAAGTAAATGTAGTTTTCTCTTGGTCACTAGGGTAAATAAAAATTTGGAAATACCCTGAATATCCATCAAGAAAACAGTAATGAGAATGGCCAGCAATTCTTTCAAGCATTTGGTCAATGAATGGTAAAGGAAAATGATCCTTTCTAGTGGCCAAATTAAGCTTCCTATAATCTATACAAACTCTCCAACCTGTGGTGGTTCTAGTTGGAATTAAATCTCCATTCTCATTCCTCACTACTGTCATACCCCCCTTCTTTGGAACACAATGTATTGGACTTACCCAATCACTATCCGAAATGGGATAAATGATTCCAGCATCAAGCAATTTAATAACTTCTTTTTTTACTACCTCTTTCATATGAGGGTTAAGCCTCCTTTGTCTATCAGCTTTTGGTTTAAAATCATCTTCCATATTTATCCTATGCATGACAACATTAGGACTAATACCCTTCAAATAAGATATTTGCCATCCAATACTTTTTATCCTTTTTCTAACAACTTCTAATAATGCATGCTCTTGTTCTTTATTTAGTTTATTAGAAATAATAATAGGCAAAGTATGATTTAATCCAAGAAAGGCGTACCTCAAATGACTAGGTAATTCCTTTAGATCAACATTTGGTGGACTTTCAATGGAAGGTGGTAAAGGTGCTTCATTACGAATAAGAGGTTCACTTCTAAAACTTTCTTGCTCTACCTCTTCATGAACTTCTTCTTCCATTTGGACTTCCTCTTCATCTGCATTTTCTAAGACTTCCACAACACACGCATCAATGACATCTATTTTCATGCACACATTTTCATCCATTGGGTATTTTAGTGCCTTTTCCATGTGATATTCAACACTATCATCCCCTACTCTTAAAACTAATGTGCCCTCATAGACATCAACTAAAGCTCGACCAGTCCTCATGAAAGGTCTACCCAATATTAAGGGACATTTCTCATCATATGCAAAATCTAAAATGACAAAATCAGCTGGCAAAATAAATTTATCCACTTTTACAAGCACATCTTCAACTATTCCATATGGTTTCTTAATGGATTGATCAGCTAATTGCAAAACCATGGAAGTAGGTTTAACATAATCTAAACCCAACTTTTTAAAGATGGAATAAGGCATGAGATTAATACTTGCCCCCAAATCACACAAACACTTAGGAAACTCTTTATCCCCTAAGGTACATGGAATTGTGAAACTCCCATTATCTTTAAGTTTGGTAGGCAAATTATTTGTAATTATAGAACTACATGCTTCAGTCAATGCAATAGTGGATATATCCTCCCAACTTCTTTTCTTAGAAATTAATTCTTTAAGAAATTTTGCATAGTTAGGAATTTGTGATATGGCTTCAATAAAATTCAAATTTATGTGCAAATGCTTCAATTTATCAATAAAAGATTGAAATTGCTTATCTTGGTTTTGTTTCTTTAGGCGTTGCAGAAACGGTGGACAAGGCTGAAAAATTTTGGAAGAATTTGCTTTAGATGCCCCCTCTGTCGCGACCGCGATAGGTGTCGCGATCGCGACAGAGGACTCTCCTCCTGCTGTCGCGTTCACGTCTGGTATCGCGCCTAGTGTCACGCCTGGAACTTTGATTTGCTTCTCTTCTGTCGCGACCGCGACAGGTGTCGCGCTCGCGACAGAAGAATCATTCTTCTTTTTATTTCCCTGAAATTCTCCATTCTTGTTAGTAATAACAAATTCATTGGTGTAAGATTTACCTGACCTCAAATTGATGGCTTTTAGATGTTCCCTTGGGTTCTCCTCCGTATTACTTGGTAAAGTACCTTGTAATCTTGAAGGTAAAGCCTTTGCTAATTGCCCAATTTGCACTTCTAGGTTGTGAATGGATGAGGCTTGATTCTTTGTGATTTGATCAAACTTATTTTCTAACCTCTTTTGGTTCTCCTCTTGTGAATTAAATTTCATATTAATCCCCTCTAAGAACCTATCCATTTTAACCTCTAAGGCACCAAACCTATCTTGAGGTGGTTGAAAATTTACTCCTTTGTTTTGATTACTACTATTCCCCCATGAAAAATTGGGATGGTTCCTCCATCCAGGGTTATATGTATTGGAAAATGGGTTACCTCTTCCTTGCCCTTGGATAAAACTAACTTGCTCCTCCGTACTATTTATGCCTAAATTACATACCTCACTTGGATGTCCTTGTTGTCCACAAATATTGCATCTATTTGGTTGACTACTTCCCATACCCATATTATTAAGTTTGTGAGTCAATGCTTCCACTTGAGCTTGCAATGCAACCATTGAATCAAGTGCATGAACTCCTCTCACATTAGTAGAATTTGAATCTCTACTTCTCTCGGTAGGCCACATGCAATTGTTCATGGACATCTCCTCCAACAATTCAAATGCCGCTTCAGTAGTTTTTCTCATCAAAGATCCTCCAGCAGCAGCATCAATAGTTCTTCTTGTGGTAGGATTTACTCCATTATAGAATGTTTGCATTAACAATTCTCTTGGCAAGTTATGGTGTGGACACATCCTTTGCAATTCTTTGAATCTTTCCCAAGCCTCATATAATAATTCATTTTCATTTTGCACAAATGTAGTAATATCCTTTATGATTTTTGCGGTTTTGGCCAAGGGAAAATATTTTGATAAAAATGCTTGGGCCAATTGGTCCCAAGTAGTTATAGATCCTCTTATTAGGGAATTCAACCAAGCTTTTGCTTTATCCTTCAAAGTGAATGGAAAAAGCCTAAGTTTGATTGCATCATTTGAAACCCCATTTATCTTAAAGGTATCACAAATCTCAAGAAAGTTTGCCAAATGAGCATTTGGATCCTCATTTGCCAAACCATAAAATTGTATACTATTTTGAATCATTTGTAACAATGAAGGCTTAATCTCAAATTGATTGGCATTTACCGTTGGTCTTACCACTCCTTGTTGAGCACCACTCAAAGCAGGTGTGGCAAAGTCCATCAATCTTGGTGGATTTTGTTCTTCAGCCATGACAATTGATCTCCTATTTTTGTTCTTCTTTTTATTTGATTTCCGATTACTCAATAAAAACCTCTAAATTTCAGGATTTAAAGGCTCAAGCTCTTCTAAAGAACTCCTTGTACTAGGCATGAACTTCTAAAATCCTGTAAAAACAAAACACAAAATTAATTTAAACAAATAAACAAATTAAAACAAAACAAAATATTGTAATCCAAAATCATAAATCAATTTTTATAATGGCAAACAACCGTTCCCCGGCAACGGCGCCAAAAACTTGTTGTGCATTTTTCTAATGATGCAACATACCGCAAGTATACGGTGTACTGCAATAGTACTTTAGATATCGATCCCACAGGGAACGTGATTACACACTATTACTAATTGATTTTAATCTTGTTTACAATGATAAATTGATGGAAAAGTGATTCTAAATTAATCTAACTTGTAAACTAACTAAGCCAAGTTTATGTGAATCCAAGAAGATAAAAAAGATTAATGATGCTAGATTTAAAGATGGAACTTGAATTAATTGTTCTTAATGATTTTAGCATTCTTTTCTTGTAAGCCAAGTTGAATAAATTTCCTATTTACTTTCTCAATATAAATAGGACTGCCCAAAACATACACATACAAGTCTAATTCCAAACTTTCATTTAAGAACTAGATTATTATACATGCAAATCTTAGGAATAAAACACAACCTATAGCAACCATTTCAATATTATGATTTCTCAAACAATATCTTAACGATGAATTTCCAATTAGATGTAAGAATAAATTTATTTCTCAATTAAACTCAAACTTATAATGATCATAAATAATGTACTAATGAGAAATTCTACAATTAAGAACACTTGAATTAATATAAACAATAAAATATTTAATATAAACATTCAAGTTCAGAATTTACATCATAAAAATTACAAAGAAGAATTAAAAGATAAGAATTGAAGAAGGAGATTTCTCAACCCTTTTCAAGTCACTAATTGTAGTCCTCTTCCTTGTATAATATCTTCTCTTCAACACATAAACTCTACTTAAGAAAAACTAAAGAAAATTATTCTAACTTGCAGAAAAATATTCAAATGTTTAATTCTAAGTCTAACATCTGTAAATTACAGCTGAGAATAGTATTTAAAATATCAGCTCATGCCCCTTCAGATGCCCTTCTACAAAGGTTATAATTGTTGGAGGAAAGTTGCAACTTTTCAAGTTCAAATTTGAACTTTAGTGTCTAACGGATCCTTCTGTCGCGATCGCGACAGCCGTCGCGCTCGCGACAGAACACGCCTGCTCTTTCGCTCGCCCTTTCCTCACGTGTGCCTTCTCCGCGCCTTGTCGCGACCTCGCGACGCCTTCCCTTGGTCGCGACAGCTCATCTTCTCTTCTCTTTCTCTTCTTTCTCTCTTCTTCCCTTAGCTCGCTCTGTCGCGCTCGCGCCGCCTATCGCGATCGCGACAGGAGCTTTTCTACCTTGGCTAAATTCTTCTTCTTTTCTCCATTTCCTCCACATTTTCTCCATTTGTCTCCTACATGCAAAACTTAACAAAACACATAAAACACACCTAATTCCAACAACTAAAAACACATAAAACATTATTTATAACCACAAAATATAGTTTAATTATGAGTTATTTAAACTCATATCAATCAGGTTTCAATACTGGAGATCGCTAGGCAGCCGTGGGTTTCATGTTGCCATGATAGGCGAGGAAGAGCAGAAGGAAAAAAGCCCCCAGGTGCTAAATATGATGAAGAGGATGTCATTCCTCCCTGGCGCAGGACTGGGTAAGAATTCTCAGGGGATGCCAATAGCCATTACTACCAAGGGCTAAAAGAACAGAAGGGGTCTAGGATACACAGGTGTTGTAGAGAGGGGTGAGAAGCCAGAAATGGAAATTCCTCACATCTGGAAGACTTTTGTGCCAGCAACCACAGCATGTGCCTATACAGGGGCAGTTGAACCGCAGTGGCTGGATGGAAGAATTGTACCAGGGTTTGAGGTCTTCAATGATGTCTATGACTGGGACATTGGATTGATCAAGCCAGCGGAGGGCTTTTGGGATGAGGAAATCATGACCAGTTGGACAGTTTAGGACCGTGAGATGCCTAAAGAAGTGATCACTGAGAAGATGGTAGCCACCCAGCTGAAGGGGAAAGCAAAGGTAGAGGAAGCCATACAGGAGTTGACTGAGGAGCCTCCAAAGAGCCAAAGTGACCCAGGACCGTCAACCGCGGCAGATGCACCAGCAGAGGAGGAAGAGGAAAATAGTTTAGATTTTATTTTTGCTCCAGAACTTTTCAATAATGTTAATGACAATTTCAATCTTATTAATAAATTGAATGATTTTGCTTACTTGTGTGATATTTCCGATGATTTCACTATGCATGATCATGATCATCATCCATCCATATTTGATATTGATTCAACTGATGCTACTCCATTTAATCTTGGAACCACAGAAAACCCAAAAGAAATTTTGATAGCATCAAATATAACTCTTGAAGAGCAAGAAAAATTTGAGAGAATCTTAAAAAAATATGAAAAAGTCTTTGCCTGGACCTACGAAGATATGCCAGGAATCGATCGGGAAGTCATAGAGCACGCTATTCCTACATATCCAGACCATAAACCCGTTAAACAAAAACTGAGAAGGCTTAGGCCAGAATGGGCAGATAAAGTGAAGGAGGAGATTCACCAGCAAATCAAAGCTGGATTTCTAGTTGAGGTGCAATATCCAACTTGGATGGCCATTGTTGTCCCCGTAGCTAAAAAGAATGGCAAGGTAAGGGTATGCGTAGATTATCGGGACATGAATAAGGCCTGTCCAAAAGATGACTTTCCATTGCCCCATATAGATGTGCTGATAGACAGCGCCACTGCTTGCGAGATGTATAGCTTTGGAGATGGTTATGCGGGCTACAATCAAATTCTCAATAAAATAATTGACCGAATTAAGACGGCTTTCATCACGGAATGGGGGACCTATGCTTATCGAGTAATGCCTTTTGGCCTAAAAAATGCAGGAGCCACTTATCAAAGGATGGCAACAAAAATCTTGAATGACTTGATCCATAAAGAAGTGGAGGTATACATGGATGACATGATGATCAAGTCAGCCACTAGAGAAGGTTATTTTGAAGCCCTGGAAAAGTTCTTCCATAGGATAAACAAGTACAATCTGCGGTTAAATCCTAAGAAGTGTATCTTTGGTGTTACCTTAGGGAAGCTCCTAAGACACGTAGTTAGTCAGAGGGGAATTGAAATTGACCCAGATAAGGTTAGGGCCATCAGAGATATGCCAATACCGCAGAAGGAAAAGGATGTGAGAAGCTTTTTGGGTAGGTTGCAATACGTCAGTAGGTTTATTGCTAAGCTTACTTCGATCTGCGAACAGATCTTCAAACTACTCAGAAAAGACCAACCAATAGTATGGAACTAAAGTTGTCAGAAGGCTTTCGATACTGTCAGAGAGTATCTGCTGAATCCACCGGTGTTGAGACCGCTGCAGCCAAGCAAGCCATTGATTTTGTATTTAGCTATAGAAGAAAGTTCTGTAGGCGCCGTGATGGCCCAGGAGGACGAATTTAGAGTGGAATTTGCTGTTTACTACCTTAGCAAGAAGTTCCTGGCTTATGAGGTTAAGTATACAGAAGTAGAAAAGATTTGCCTTGCGGTAATCTGGGCTTCTAAGAAATTGCGGCATTACTTTCATGCCTACAGGGTATAGGCAGTAGCAAAGCAGAATCCTTTAAGGTACTTACAGGAAGCTCCATCTTTACTTGGGAAAATGGGTAGGTGGTATTATGACATTATGAACTACTTAAAAAATGCGACCTTTCTAGAGGAAGCTACTGAAAAAGATCAGAGAATGATTCGCAAGTTATCTGCTCAATTCATCTGCATAGATGGGGTGTTGTACAAATGATAGGCTGATGGTATCCAGTTGAGGTGTTTGGATGAGAAAGATGGCAAGAGGGTGATGGAAGAAACACACACCGGAGTATGTGGAGCCCATATGAACGGGCTGACATTGGCCAAAAAGATTATGAGACAGGGATTTTTCTGGCTTACCATGGATAATGATTACTCGAAGTATGTAAAGCGGTGTCACTTATGCCAACAGTATGCAGATTTAAGGCATTTGCTCATTTCAGAATTACATAATTTGACATCACCTTGGCCGCTCGCAGCTTGGGGGATTGATATTATTGGAGAGATACGCCCCATGGCCTCAAATGGGCATAGATACATCATTATCGCCATCGACTACTTTACCAAGTGTGTAGAAGCTGAGTCCTTCAAGAAAGTTGATGCTCGGGATATGGCAAAATTCATTGAGAAAAACTTGATATGTAGGTATGGCATTCCACACCATGTGGTATCTGACAACGGGGTCCAGTTCATGGCCGAAATGAAGAAGTTACTCCAGAAGTATGGTATTGAGCACCACAAGTCTTCTCCGTATCGTTCTCAAGCCAATGGGGCAATCGAAGCTGCCAATAAGAATGTCAAGAGGATCCTGGCTAAGATGGTCCAGAGCTATAAAGATTGGGCAAAAAAGTTGCCTTTTGCACTCTGGGGTTACAGAACAACCATCAGAACTTCACCAGGAGCCACTCCATATTCCTTGGTATATAGGACGGAGGCAGTATTACCGGTCGAGGTCGAACTTAAGTCACTAAGGGTGATAATGGAAGCAGCGATTCCGGAGGCTGAATGGGCGCAACAACGGCTGCAACGCTTGAACATGTTGGATGAGAACAGGTTAAAAGCCTACTATCACAACCAAATCTACCAAAAGAGGCTCGCTAGGTCCTTTGGAAAGAAAGTCAAGAAACATCCATTGAAGGAGGGGGATTTGGTATTTAAACAGATGAGACCAGGTGCACCGGATATTAGAGGAAAGTTCAGGCCAACGTGGGAAGGATAGTTCATCCTCAAGAAGCTATTGTCAAAAGGAGCCGCGATTCTTTCGAATAGCGATGGCAATGAATTCAAAGAACCGATCAATATTGATAGACTCAAAAGGTTCCATGGCTAAAGGTTACAAAATCAAAGGAAGAGAATGAAACCCCCGCGGGTCGAAAACCGAAAAAAGGCGGCCTTGCTAAAATCGGGCGCCTCGTTAAGGTGAAAACGGGAAAAGGCATCCTGGGCAAAATTTAGAGGCTTGAGAGAAAATATCCAATCATGAAAACCCGAGAGGGCTGATTGGTAACAGGAGTTGATGCTATCAAGATTTGGTTCCACGAATGAATGTAGTCTTGCATAATTGAATTATTGCCAAAAATGATCATGTATGCTGAAATCGTACCGAAATGTACATAATGCTGTGAAATAAAATAAGATTTGACTTATTCATTTACATCGTTGTTCCAGTTCTGCTTTAAAAAGAAACATATTGCTAAAAACGCATGCAAAGCTAAACTATGCCCTGCTACTACTCTCGCCAGCCAAATGCCTCAGTCGCCATGTTCGGTTATCAGATGCTGGGCTAAGTATCCACCTCTTGTACGCGCTGGTAGAGGTAACAGAATGGTTCCCGAAGGGAGGTATGATAGTCTTCAATGGAAGTTGGCTCCAGAGCTCATGAAAGCGGGAGGCAAAAGCCGCAGAAAAGATTCCACGTCGAAAGGATAAAGGGAGTCTCACCACATCTTGAGTCATTCCGAGTTGACAAGAGCAGCGGACCGTGATGTAGAAGGTGGCCTCACGAAGCCTGCATAGGGGAATGCATCCTGAAGATCCATCAATAACTGCACTGGATAATGGAAGCCAAGAGTGCATAAAGGTAATATCCTCATCTGATATTTCACTGAATCTGGTAATGCCTTCGTCAGGGGTCCCAAATAGGCACAGATGCTGGCGAGGAAGAAAATGCTTCACAGAGTACTGACTAATGACCCTAGGAGGTGTCTCTGACAGCAGCTTCAATTTCTCTTACAACCAGATTTGAAAGAGGAAACAAGGAAAAATAAAAGCTAAAGAAAATAAGATAAAAGGCAAAGAATAGCCGCTGGAGTAAGTTTGATTTACTTCAGGCAAAACTTAGGCATAAGGTTGTGTGAAAATCCGAAAGGACGCACTTCCCGCTAAGAAAAGCTAGTGTGAAAATCCACAAGGGACGCACTACCTTTTAAAATAATGACATACCTAGAGTAATAAGGGGCTCCTAAAGAATGAAGTGGTCGGCCCTGCAAGGATAGAGTGCAAACCCAAGATAGTCTTAGCCAGAATAAATGGGAAAGGGGTCAGCCCATGGTGAAAATCATCCAAAATTCCAAACAGACGAGGGTCTCCGAGTAGCTCCTCTGAAGTCACAATCAGATACTTCATCAGGCAAAAAAGAAAGATGACACTTACGCTGTATGAAGGAAGGTTGGAGAATTCATCCAGTGCTTCAATAAGAGGTTCTAAGGCAAATACAGGGCCCTGAGGAACTAGACGAGCAGTGTCAGAAGGAGATATGCTTAAAGACAGAGCAATATCCCGAGTTTGAACCAAACCACAGCGAGGAACGCAGGGCAAAGCACTAGGAGGATACCAACTCCCGACAATAGCAGCAAGTTCCTCAGGCAGGGGGCATATTTCCTGGTAAGTGAACCTGAAAACATGAAAGCGAGGGTCCCAGAAGTGGGTCGCAACTAAAATAAGGTTGTAGTCTATTTTGACTCTTCGTAAAAATCTTAGCCCAGAAAGGGGGGCAAGGGTGTTATTTTCCCAAGTTTGAGCATCATCTAAGATACGGTACATTTTGGGAAGAAAAGGAGAATTCATTTCTCAATGGCTAAAGTCGAAGTCACTAAAGGAAATAAAGGAGGAAAAGAGGAAAAACTGGAGGAAAGAACCTGCTATAAAGCTAAAATGAGAGAAAAGGCACGGAATCCAAGAAAATGGTGAATTTTATAGGATTGATATACCGATGGCTAGACCGTCTCTAACTCAGACGGTTATCTCATCTGTAATTGTCCATCTGGCAGATCTTTGCATCGTGCATATCACGAGCATTAATTAGGTAATTAATGAGGGTTAAAAAGAGGAATCCGGAAAGCCAGACGGCATTCCCATCACTAGCTCTAGAGACAGAAAGCCCGTCGGTTACTAAATTCTATATAAAGCTGCTGGCACCGACGGACTGTCACTTTCTTTTCTCTTTCTTTTTCATCACACCGACGCTCTCTCCTTCTTTTTCAGTTGCAATTTTTCTGTTTTTTCTTTCAGTTAGTCTCCTTTGCACCAGTGTCTTGAAGTTTTTATTCTTCATTGAGTCTCAACTTCCAGGTTAGTAAAATTCTTCCACTTTTTTATTTTTATGAATAATGTAATTTTCATTTTCTGGATTAGTGTAATTAGGAACCTTGCTAATTGATTTTAGTTGCTGCTGTTTAATTTGAAACGCCATTATTTAGTTAATATCTTGTTTCTTTTAATGCTTTAAGTGCATGAATTAACACATAGAGTAAATAATATGCAGTTTTTCGTTTGATATAAAATGCATGGATATATGCTGTTTTGAGAACAATTAATGATAAATGCATATTTATTTTTCCGAGTTTTTTCAGTTAGATGTACAGGCATGGCCTTAGGAATGCATGCACATTGGAACCAATATTAAGGGTTAGAAAATAATGCTTGGGGCCTGAGGCCTGTCCCTCGTTGTCACTTTTTATGCAAGAAATTGGGCACACCCTTGCCGGGGTGCTATTAAAATTTGTTTTAATCAAAGTTGTACTGTACTGTTGCTTGGGGCCTAAGGCCTGTCCTTTGTGATCTTTCTTATGCAGGAGGTTGGGCACACCCTTGCCGGGGTGCTGCCCAAATTTTTTTGGTTTAGGAACATTCCTGCCGGAATGCTGTCCAAATTTTTATTAGGTCCGTTTATGACTACGATGCTAAACTAATTGTTTACTTTCTTTCCAGGATGCCACCACGACGATATGCTCCGCGTGATCAGCTTGAGCCTCAGGCCCCGGCTTGGATGAGTGCTGATGCCAGGCAGAGGTATGCAGCACTGGCTCTGGTGCAGTTCCGAGCTAGCCGCTTCATCTCTAGGCCATTCCTTGAGGCTCTAGGGATGGCGGAAGAGGTCGATGCTCTGATAGCGAGTGCGGGATGGACTGAGTTTCTGACACCGGCTTTCCAGACTCATCCGGAGATAGTTCGGCAGTTCCTTACTACATTACAGTACTGGGGGTACCAGAGATCCGACACAGAGGAGGGTGTCATCCAGTTTTGGATCGAGGGCCACCAGTATAGCATTACCCATCATCGATTTGTATAGGCTATGGGGCTTCCATTTGGGCAAGATGTTATAGTGCCCCAGAGAGCAGTTAGACGCCACCACTGGGCGGTCATTGCCTTTCCGGGAGTGCCGTATGACCACGATACGGCAAAGAGTACGGTACTCTCGTCACAGGCCCTTTGCTATGTTCATAGGGTTCTATCCAGCTCCTATCTGGGATGAGCTGGTAACCCGGGGTCTCTCAACACCACGGAGATTTAGTTTTTGGGCCATGGTGGCAGGCCAGCGGCTCAACATTAGCCATGAGATTTTGGTTAACCTGGTGAGAGTATCTAGGAGGACAGCCCCTGTAGTGTATGCTGGTGGAGTCATTACTAGACTGCTTTTGAGTTTGGGTTTCCGTCCAGATATCCTTGGGCATGCTTTAGATGAGAGCATTTATGTAGACGCTCCGGCAGCTATTACGATGGATATAATATTACCGATACAGGGTCAGGCCGAGGCATACAGACTTTGCACTATTCATGAGACCAGACGTGCATTTGGCCTGCCCTCACTAGAGCCAGTAGAGAAGCAGCCTCAGGATCAGCCTCGGATGGAGCAGCAGCCTCCCCGACATCCAGAGCACCAAGAGCCTCCATAGCCGCAGCACAAGGAGGAGCATCCTTGTACACCTTCCGACATGGGGATTGAGTTCACCATGGATGACTTATTTGGTACTCCCCCGGTGTAGAGAGTACAGAGTCCTACTCCTCCTCTGCCATCGAGAGTATAGCGGACATGTAACACCCCCACCGCCGCCCCCGTTGGAAGGGCACCGGCGGGCGCGCTACGGCACGACACTCACTCACGACGCGACAAAGCATACAGCGGAAGCATACATGCGCTAAGCGGAAGTATTCAATAACCATATAATAAAATCTTAGAAAATATAAAAGGAAACATACTTCATTACATAAATAATTAATTACGAGTCATATACAATGGCCCAAAAGATTACAAAAAAAAAACTTTACAAAAAGAGTTACAGGAGAAACAAAAATAAACTAAAACTCAACTCCAATGTGGCCTGCCTGCAGATGCACAACTCGAGCATTCCCAAAAATCCTTCACGATACCTACACGGGATAAAAGCCCGTGCTAAGCGATAACGCTTAGTGGGGAGAAACAAACACAACAGAGCACTAACAAGAAACATGCACTAACATATATAATTCAATAAGAATTCGAGCTCAGAGATATAAACAAATATATCCAGAATAAATAACACAATGCACTAAACCGTTACACTATTCATAAGTCACACTATGATCAGAACACTCACTGAATCAGTACAAGACCATTCACACAATAGCCTGAAATCAATGGTGGAGGATACGGGAACACGGCACGGGAGACCGAAGCCTCAAAAACACTTTAATACCCGAAGGTAGCGCGGGAGACCGAAGTCTCAAAACATTTTATCACTACACGATTGATGACCATCTCGGAGGTCGACCGCTTCGCCCAAACGGGGCGGACAGAACAGCTGAACACTAACCCTTCTTAAGCATGCTTAATCATCCTATACCTTGACACTACAGGCTTGACAACACAAAGACTCTCAAGACAGTACAAAGACAAAAACAATATTCAAAATAAAACTCATCTATAATATAAATCCATATCAAGGACACTAATACAATAATACCATGAGTCAAAGGCACACACACATTCCATGCAATAGTGAGAAACCGTGCAAAGTGGAACGAGAGAAACACATTCAGAAGACAAGGCAAGCAGAAAGGGCCTCTGTCGCGATCGCGACAAGTGTCGCGCTCGCGACAGAGCACGGAGTGCTTCCTCGCGAGGTCGCGCCAAAAGGCCTCCTCGCGACGAGGTACTCGCGGCATAACTCGCGGGGCCGAGCTCTGTCGCGCTCGCGACAAGCGTCGCGATCGCGACAGAGACCAGTTCTTCCTCCTCGCGCGCACGCCCGCGCGGAGGTTTCCGCGACCAAGCTCTCTGTCGCGCTCGCGGCAATGTCGCGATCGCGACAGAGGGCTCTTCAAGAACAAGGGCCAAATCCGCCTTCTGTCGCGCTCGCGATAGACGTCGCGATCGCGACAGAACCCAGATTCGCCCAATCTGCACTTTTCCCTTCACATTTCACACACAACTTTTCATACAATCTCACAACATGCTCAAACACTTACCTCACGCCTCCAGCACATCACCGCATCACTTTCAAGCCACATAAACACATTCAAACAATAACTCCACATCAATGTATCATAAATTCACTCACATGGCATAACCATGATCACATCACATAACAATTTCACTATAACACAGTCACTTCACTAAAAATCACTACTTGATTTAAAACATGCATTCAAGAAACCCTCGGGACTTCAAATAACATGCAAACACAAGTTAGAGTTGATCCAAGGAGGAAAATTAGGGAAAAACCACTAAATCCACAACATAACTCTCAATCACTTACATGCATTAAAACCCATTTCCAAACAACACTTAAGAACACAGCTCCCATACATCATCAAATAAACTCCCAAACCTAGAAATCGCAGCTTTAAATCGAGCTCCTCACGAGTCCACTTTGTCCTTGCCCTTGCGCTTCCTCCTCTCTTCCGATTCTTGCACAATCCAATCAAAACAGTTAAATCAAACCCAAACACAAACCAAGACCAAAATCCCAAGAACACAATTAAATAAAGGAACCTCAATCCGAATTCAAGCACTTACCTTCAACTCCTTCCGCTCAAACCTTCAAAAATCTCTCCTAAGACTCAAAGAAACACAAGAGAAAAGAGGTGAGAGTAGGAGAATGAAAGCAAGAGAGAGGGGAGAACGGGAAAAAAAATGAGGAAGAGAGGGGAAATGAAGATGGCTTCCACGGGAAGCCTCACCAAAAGCTGCCCCTCCCTTCTCTCTCTCTTACTTTCATTAATTACTCACCAACCTCATGCCACTTGTCACAATCTTAGAGCATCCATCAATCCAACTTAACAAATTCACTTAAGGCACCATACACTAACCACACCAAAGCCTTTCTAATACAAATATCTTCCAAGTACCAAACACTCACTCACACCATATTATTTCTTATAATCCTCTTTACATCCTAGGTACCATGCACCACAAACTACACAATAAAAACCTTAAGTCCATTAACACCCTACAACTATACACTATAAACACACACTAATATTCTCTTCACTTCACTTAACACTTAATTAATTAATTCCTTTAACACAAATATCTTAAATATCCAAAATTCTTCTTACCCAAAATACGAAAATACCCTCACTAAACCGACTTATCGCACAAATTCCGACCAGGCCCTATTTGGGTTGTTACAAATCACTCCCCCTTAAGAAATTTCGTCCTCGAAATTTCCCCGCTAATCACTTAAATCCAGACAACCCAAACACAAACCGCAACTTAACCGAAAACTAATAACATAACTTACCAGAAGGTCCCGCTCGATCTGCTATATCCCCTAGTTGCATCGCATAAACTCTTGGACGCGAAGGCACTTCTTCTGCAGATGGTTTCTGTACTGACTCTGACGGCGTTTGCGAAGGACGTCCACTAGCTCTTCCACTCTGATTCCCCCTCGCTCGCTGACCACTGGCTCTACTCGCGGGTCTATCCTGAAGCTCTCTTCGATCCGGACAATTCGCCACCATGTGCTCTTGGCTGCCACATCTGAAGCACGCTCCAGAAATCCTTCTACACTCGCCCCAGTGGCGCTTATAACAATGCTCACACTAAGGAATCGTACTTCCCTTGCTAGAGGGTGGCGCTACACTCTCGACTTCCGAACGAACCGGAATCGAACTCTTCCCACTTAGGCCACTCGGAACTCCTCTCGACTTCTTGCCACTTCCAAACCCATCACTCGGTGTTCTCCTCTTGCTCTCGATCCTTTGCTTGATCACCTCAGACTCTTCTAACTTCATCGCTGCTGCCACAAGCTGATAATACCCCACGGGTTGCAAAACTGAAAATGCCGACAACTGACCTCTATACACCTCCCGAAGTCCCTCTAGGAAATGCCGATTTCTGAACTCATCCGTCAACAAAGTCTCAGGCACATACTTACTCAACCGGCTGAATTCCTTATCATACTCGCTCACTGTCATACCTCGCTGCCTCAGACTAATAAACTCTCTCCACTTAGCCTCTTGATACGCCTTCGTCACATACTTCTTCTCAAATTCTTGCTTAAAGAACTCCCAAGTCAACTCGGCTGGTCGCTGAGGATTTCGCATCACCAATTCCCACCAGTCATATGCAGGCCCCTGAAGCAAGGACACTGCACAAAGCACTCTCTGTTCTGCAGGACATCTAATCTCTTGCAAAATCCGATCTACTCTCTTAAGCCAAAACTCAGCCACATCAGATTGGTCCAAAGCAGTACCATGAAAATCCTCGGCTCCTCTCTTCCTTAACAACTCAGTCGGAGCCTTAGGAGCAGTCAGCCTCTCTACCAACTGAAGCAAACCTTGCAATAAAACCGGATTCTCTTGACCAAAACCCACACCAGGAATCTCCTCTCGCTGACGCTGCGGAGCAGGCTGCTCACCTCTCACTACACTTGCGCTACCAACCGTCTCACCCACATGCTCACTTGGATCAGACTCCATCTAAACTCTACACAAGACAAGACACATCTGCATTAGGCCACGACACAAAACCGACTCACATACAAAGACTCAACACATAACAAACAGAGGCAACCAGAACCGCCTAAACCGGTGCTCTGATACCACTAAATTGTAACACCCCCACCGCCGCCCCCGTTGGAAGGGCACCGGCGGGCGCGCTACGGCACGACACTCACTCACGACGCGACAAAGCATACAGCGGAAGCATACATGCGCTAAGCGGAAGTATTCAATAACCATATAATAAAATCTTAGAAAATATAAAAGGAAACATACTTCATTACATAAATAATTAATTACGAGTCATATACAATGGCCCAAAAGATTACAAAAAAAAAAACTTTACAAAAAGAGTTACAGGAGAAACAAAAATAAACTAAAACTCGACTCCAATGTGGCCTGCCTGCAGATGCACAACTCGAGCATTCCCAAAAATCCTTCACGATACCTACACGGGATAAAAGCCCGTGCTAAGCGATAACGCTTAGTGGGGAGAAACAAACACAACAGAGCACTAACAAGAAACATGCACTAACATATATAATTCAATAAGAATTCGAGCTCAGAGATATAAACAAATATATCCAGAATAAATAACACAATACACTAAACCGTTACACTATTCATAAGTCACACTATGATCAGAACACTCACTGAATCAGTACAAGACCATTCACACAATAGCCTGAAATCAATGGTGGAGGATACGGGAACACGGCACGGGAGACCGAAGCCTCAAAAACACTTTAATACCCGAAGGTAGCGCGGGAGACCGAAGTCTCAAAACATTTTATCACTACACGATTGATGACCATCTCGGAGGTCGACCGCTTCGCCCAAACGGGGCGGACAGAACAGCTGAACACTAACCCTTCTTAAGCATGCTTAATCATCCTATACCTTGACACTACAGGCTTGACAACACAAAGACTCTCAAGACAGTACAAAGACAAAAACAATATTCAAAATAAAACTCATCTATAATATAAATCCATATCAAGGACACTAATACAATAATACCATGAGTCAAAGGCACACACACATTCCATGCAATAGTGAGAAACCGTGCAAAGTGGAACGAGAGAAACACATTCAGAAGACAAGGCAAGCAGAAAGGGCCTCTGTCGCGATCGCGACAAGTGTCGCGCTCGCGACAGAGCACGGAGTGCTTCCTCGCGAGGTCGCGCCAAAAGGCCTCCTCGCGACGAGGTACTCGCGGCATAACTCGCGGGGCCGAGCTCTGTCGCGCTCGCGACAAGCATCGCGATCGCGACAGAGACCAGTTCTTCCTCCTCGCGCGCACGCTCGGCAGCACGCCCGCGCGGAGGTTTCCGCGACCAAGCTCTCTGTCGCGCTCGCGGCAATGTTGCGATCGCGACAGAGGGCTCTTCAAGAACAAGGGCCAAATCCGCCTTCTGTCGCGCTCGCGACAGACGTCGCGATCGCGACAGAACCCAGATTCGCCCAATCTGCACTTTTCCCTTCACATTTCACACACAACTTTTCATACAATCTCACAACATGCTCAAACACTTACCTCACGCCTCCAGCACATCACCGCATCACTTTCAAGCCACATAAACACATTCAAACAATAATTCCACATCAATGTATCATAAATTCACTCACATGGCATAACCATGATCACATCACATAACAATTTCACTATAACACAGTCACTTCACTAAAAATCACTACTTGATTTAAAACATGCATTCAAGAAACCCTCGGGACTTCAAATAACATGCAAACACAAGTTAGAGTTGATCCAAGGAGGAAAATTAGGGAAAAACCACTAAATCCACAACATAACTCTCAATCACTTACATGCATTGAAACCCATTTCCAAACAACACTTAAGAACACAGCTCCCATACATCATCAAATAAACTCCCAAACCTGGAAATCGCAGCTTTAAATCGAGCTCCTCACGAGTCCACTTTGTCCTTGCCCTTGCGCTTCCTCCTCTCTTCCGATTCTTGCACAATCCAATCAAAACACTTAAATCAAACCCAAACACAAACCAAGACCAAAATCCCAAGAACACAATTAAATAAAGGAACCTCAATCCGAATTCAAGCACTTACCTTCAACTCCTTCCGCTCAAACCTTCAAAAATCTCTCCTAAGACTCAAAGAAACACAAGAGAAAAGAGGTGAGAGTAGGAGAATGAAAGCAAGAGAGAGGGGAGAACGGGAAAAAAAATGAGGAAGAGAGGGGAAATGAAGATGGCTTCCACGGGAAGCCTCACCAAAAGCTGCCCCTCCCTTCTCTCTCTCTTACTTTCATTAATTACTCACCAACCTCATGCCACTTGTCACAATCTTAGAGCATCCATCAATCCAACTTAACAAATTCACTTAAGGCACCATACACTAACCACACCAAAGCCTTTCTAATACAAATATCTTCCAAGTACCAAACACTCACTCACACCATATTATTTCTTATAATCCTCTTTACATCCTAGGTACCATGCACCACAAACTACACAATAAAAACCTTAAGTCCATTAACACCCTACAACTATACACTATAAACACACACTAATATTCTCTTCACTTCACTTAACACTTAATTAATTAATTCCTTTAACACAAAATTCTTAAATGTCCAAAATTCTTCTTACCCAAAATACGAAAATACCCTCACTAAACCGACTTATCGCACAAATTCCGACCAGGCCCTATTTGGGTTGTTACAGGACAGTTCCCCGAGCACCTGAGAGATTCAGTCCATATGCTAGAGTAGGGGACTCGGGGGCATCTACTTCTACAGCTCCACCTCCAGAGCGGGCACCAGAGTCAGCTCCCCCTCTATCCACATCATTGACTCACCCTGCACAGCCAGATTTTACTGCAATTTTGTCTTCTATGTTCACATCCTTCGAGCACAGATAGGAGGAGAGAGACAGGACAACTTGTGGAGCGAGATAGGGTGGTGTTAGAGTGGATGGATCAACAGTAGGGTATAGCGAGATAGGGTGATGTTAGAGTGGATGGATCAGCAGTAGGGTATCATACAGGAGCAGGGGAGGCTCATCGATTATTTGAGATAGGACCAGGTGAGACTCGCGGGCCAGTTGAGGCAGGAGATGAGGGCCTCCCAGGATGAGGCGATCTAGAGGACAGACGCATCTTTACAGATGGTGGATGAGTCGGTCAAGGCCCTCAGGTTTAGGATCCAGGTTCTGGATGGTGCCATACTCCCCATCGCCCAGTCTATTCGGGAGTTTAGAGAGCAGACAGAGGATAGGCTGAGGCGTATGGGGACCACCTCCACAGATTAGACCCTTCGGCTGGGCGAGGCTTTCAGAGAGCTAGGGGGTCGTTACCGATACACTGCAGTTCATGATGGTATGTGCACAACCCTTCCTCGATGGGTATGCTTAGGTCCAATTCCAGCAGCAGGACCCAGCGAGAGTGAAGCCGTTGTCTATACCGGTGGTTGTACCTCCCAGATACCAGCAGCAGGCCAGAGTCTCAGCTGCTCAGTAGCTCGGACCATCAGCCCCTCCTAGTCAATCATTTGCTTCAGGCACGGGACCCTCTACTTCTTCATCAAGAGGCCAGCCAGTTCATCTATCAGATGACGATGATTATCCAGAGGAGGAGCCCTCAGATTATTCACCATTATAGACTGTTCAGGGAATTCTTTTGGCTCTGTATTTATTCTCATTATTGTAATCAGATCTGTATATTGTACAAAATTTATCCTTTTAGTGGAAAACATTTATGGTTAACCTGTTAAATTTAAATGTTATTTCTTTATGTTTATCACTTTATTACTTGACCTTCTCTTAAAGAGACAATTGATCATATGGTGAAAAGGATGATAAATAATAAAGGGCAACATAAAAACATTCATAAATCTCCCAATCAAGTTAATTTGCGCAAGAATTAACAATAATCTCTTACAATACAGGAACATGGTTTTACACCAATCCAAAAATGACCAGCAGTCAAAAGGAAGGATAAACAGATCAAACATTATGTCCTTCAAGATTACATTCAACCAATTCAATATTACAGATTGGATGAGGATCAACAGATCATAATTATACCTTACATATTGGATGGGGATCAATAGATCAGAATCATTGTAACACCCCCTACCCATACGTAGGCGATCCCATCCGATAAGGAGTGAGATGCCGAATGAGTAAAGGTGCCACCAAACAGATACAAAGCAAAACATACATTCATTCATACCATACATACTGAAATACGGAATAATTAAAAACTTTAAAGGAAAAGAAAGCAATAGCTGATCATACATTAATATAATAAAACCATCACAATAATGTTCTGATCAACTAGCTGATACAACAGATATTACATAACCAAAATATAAGTACATAAGCGGAAGCTATAACAAAACTGATACAAGAGAGTTCTATACAAAAGAATCATCAAGATTACCAAAAGCTAAGCCCTACACTAGAGCCTTCTGTGTTGGCTGGATAGCGGCGACTCTCTCAAAGCAAAACTCCTTCCGCACCTGCACGGGTAAAACACCGTGCTAAGCGATAAACGCTTAGTGGGGAAACACACATAAAATATGGACGGCTATTCACAATGGTCGTCAAGGCATAACACATTCACAATGGCAAAATGCAATAGCTTTAACATAATCCATATAAACATGCTCACACTATAAAGCCAAACATTCCGCATCTCAAATTCATTTTCATGCTAAATAATCCAAAATTCATCTCATCGTTATACTCATTCGGATATCACATTTATATAACCAAAACAGAGCAGAGCAAACCAATTGAACACTTAATGAACACCTGCTGACTCGAGGTAGTGGATAACGAGTGTACTGAAGGTACCTTACGGGTACGAATCGAATACTGAGGGTACCTCACAGGTACAAATCAAAAGTCATTTCATTTTTATCAAAAACACAATATTTTTACTGAGGGGATCTTAAATAAGATCCTAGTACTGAGGGGTTCGCGAGGAACTTAACGGGGGACCTGATCGGGGTCCAAACTGAACTAAGGGCTGCAGCTAAAAGACTCTATTAGGCATGCCTAACTATCCACTTACTTGACTCTAGCAGGTTAAGCGTCATTCAAATCATCTTTCATAATACAGCATATAATTCATCTGAAGAATCATGGTATCACTTATATCAAAGAATATAAAAGTATGACATGCATCATACAGCAGTGTAAGTCCATTCGGAAGAAATACGATATTCATTTTTGAGTTAAAACCGGGAAATTTCATAAAATAGGCCAAACGGGGGTGACCAATAAGGTTGGCCTGTCACGAGTCGTGACTGGCATCACAACTCGTGACTGGCTGGTCACGAGTCATGACTGGGAGTCACGCCTCGTGACTGGCTTCTTCCTTTGCTGGTCTCGGCATGACCAGTCCCTTACCTCTCGCTGGTCACGAGTCGTGACTGGGAGTCACGCCTCGTGATATGCTTCTTTCTTTTGGCTGGTCACGGGTCGTGACTAGCAGTCACCACCCGCGACTGCCTTCTCTGGCCGGTCACGAGTCGTGACTGGGAGTCACGCCTCGTGACTGGGTTCCTCTTGGCTGGTCACGCGACAAACACAATCTGGAAACGGGAAATTCAACAGTAACACGATTTTCCAGTTCCAGAATTCCCAGAACTCAAAAATCAATTCCAAAATTGAATCAAAACCATACAAATCTATTCTTACCTTCGAGCAGACATCCCATACAATTTAAACAACATAAATACAGCTCAATTCAGAGATTAAAACAACCAAATCAAGCATAAATGCATTCAAGTTTCTCAAGAACATAAACCCTAAAAATTACAGTAAGTTCAAATTCAAACAATTATCTCAAGCAAAATCCCAGACCTGAAATTCAAAGCTTCAATCACTTAGCTCCGCTAGTCCCAACAATATCCTTGCCCTTAGGATCGCGAGGAGCCTCAGCTAAGCGCAACACATCAAAGAACACCCAAAAATACAAACCTAAGTTAAATCTAAACCCATAAATAAAAAGAGAAGAACAAAAAGGGAAAACAAGATGAGTAATGCAATAACTTACCTAAAGAATGCAAGGGAGATAATTGATTTCCACTAACAGTAGCTTGATTCAAGCTATGGTTTCCAAACAAGAGCAAAGGAAGAAGATGAGCTAAAGAAGAAGAAGAAGAATCGGGAAAAAGAATTGAGTCCCTGCCTTCTCACTTTTCCTTCTCTACTAACTCATCTTTTTCCCTAACCCTACACTTGTCACTTTCCTATTGGTGGAAACCAATCACTCACACCCAACAAACAAACACTACTCACACACAATACACTCCCAACTAATGCACACCCTACAATGGTATGAACACACATACAATGCACTCCCATCTTAAAACACCTTAATATGATATGCTTAAGTGCACACAACCATATCCCAATTAATTCACACACTAATATCATACATATAACCATATGCTAATAAACCCCAAAAACATGCATTTTACTAAAATACCCTTATGATAAGCCGAACACATGTAAATGCATGCTCACACAGACCGGCTCATACTACTAAGGGGCAAACGGGGTGAGACAACTCTCCCCAACTAATAAGAATTTCGTCCTCAAAATTGTCACCTGAACTGAACAACTGCGAATACTGAGCTCTCATCGACTCTTTTGGTTCCCAAGTCGCTTCCTCGACTCCATGATGGTTCCATAACACTTTTACTAATGGAATCTGCTTACTTCTCAGTTGCCTCACCTCTCGAGCTAGAATGGCTCGTGGTTCCTCATCAAAGGAAAAATCTGGCTGAACCTAAATATCCTGAACTGAAAGAACATGCGAAGGATCTGATCTGTACCGACGAAGCATCGAAACATGGAACACATTGTGCAACTTTGCTAACTCCATCGGTAACGCCAATCTATAGGCTACCGGTCCCACCTTACCCAGAATCTCATAAGGACCTATGAAACGAGGACTAAGCTTACCTTTCTTCCCAAATCGAAGCACTTTCCTCCAAGGTGAAACTTTAAGGAAAACCTTGTCCCCGATCTCAAATTGAACGTCTTTCCTCTTCAAGTTGGCATAAGACTTTTGTCGATCCTTGGCCGCCTTCAAATTTCGCTGCACCACTCTAATCTTATCTTCGGTATCTCTAACCAACTCTGGCCCAATAACTGATCTCTCGGATAGCTCGGTCCAACAAACCGGAGTCCTACACTGTCGACCATACAAAGCCTCATATGGTGCCATGCCAATGCTCGACTGAAAACTGTTGTTGTAGGCAAACTCCATAAGCGATACATATCTGTCCCAACAACCCAAAAAATCCAAAGCACAAGCCCTCATCATATCCTCCAGAATCTGAATGACCCGCTCTGACTGACCATCTGTCTGAGGATGAAACGCTGTACTGAAGTTCAACTTAGTGCCCAAAGCTCTCTGCAACTCTTTCCAAAACTTGGAAGTAAACCTCGGATCCCGATCTGACACTATGGACAATGGCACACCATGCAACCGAACTATCTCATCGACATAAATACTGGCCAATCTATCCATCGAGTAGTCCACTCTAACTGTTAGAAAGTGAGCTGACTTCGTAAGCCGATCCACTATCACCCAAACTGAGTCATGTTTCCTCTGAGTCAAAGGCAAACCAGATACAAAGTCCATGGCGATATCATCCCACTTCCACTCAGGAACGGATAAAGGCGTAAGCAATCCCGAAGGAACCTGATGCTCGGCCTTTACCTGCTGACAAGTCAAGCACTTGGACACAAAATCCTCGATGTCTCTCTTCATACCGGACCACCAATAAAACTGTTTCATGTCCCGATACATCTTCTCACTGCCATGATGCATAGTAAAAACTGTACTATGCACTTCACTCATAAGCTGTCTCCTCAAATCCTCAGACTCTGGCACACACAAGCGATCCCTGAACATAAGCACCTCATCCTGAACTGAGAACTCTGACTACTTACCCGATCTAACCTCTTGCACAAACCGCTGAAGCCTCTGGTCATCCCTCTGAGCATCCACAATCCTCTGTCTCAAGGTAGGCCTCACACGCAACTGAGCAATCAAAGCCCCATCTGAACCAAATCTCCATCTAAACCGTCTCAGGAATAAGGCTGAAACTGACTTCCAACTCAAAGCATCAGTGACTACATTGGCCTTACCAGGATGGTAATCCACAATGGAGTCGTAGTCCTTAAACAACTCAAGCCAACGGCACTGTCTCATGTTCAACTCTTTCTGTGTGAGAAAGTACTTCAAGCTCTTATGGTCTGAAAAGATACTACACTTTTTCCCATACAGATAATGACGCCAAATCTTCAAAGCAAAGATCACAGCCGCCAACTCTAGATCATGCGTCTAATAGTTCTTCTCATGTGGCTTTAACTGACGACAAGCATAAGCCACGACCTTACCTTCTTGCATCAAAACACATCCAAGACCAACACCCGAAGCATCACTATAAATGACAAACTCTTTACCCGAGATGGGTTGAGTAAGTATAGGAGCCTCAACTAGCGACTGCTTTAACCGATCAAAATAAGCCTGGCATCTATCTGACCACTCAAATCTGACCCCTTTCCTCAACAATCTCGTCATCGGAGCGGCAATCACAGAAAAACCCTTAACAAACCGACGGTAGTAACCTGCCAAACCAAGGAAACTCCTCACTTCCTGAACATTCCTAGGCACTTTCCAATCAACTATTGCCTCAATCTTGGCTGGATCCACCTGAATACCCCTAGCTGAAATAATGTGACCCAAAAATGACACTTCCCGAAGCCAAAAATCACACTTGCTAAGCTTGGCGAACAAACGATGCTCTCTCAACATCTGCAAAACCAATCTGAGATGCTCCTCATGCTCTCTCTCATCCTTGGAATACACCAAGATGTCATCAATGAACACTACTACAAATCGATCTAGATATGGCCTAAACACACGATTCATCAAATCCATAAAAGCCGCTGGAGCATTAGTCAAACCAAACGGCATCACAAGGAACTCATAGTGGCCATACCTAGTCCGAAATGCAGTCTTAACCACATCCGTATCCTGAACTCGAAGCTGATAGTACCCTGACCGAAGATCTATCTTGGAGAAGACACCTGCACCTTGAAGCTGATCAAACAAATCCTCGATCCTAGGTAAAGGATACTTATTCTTCACTGTAACCTTATTGATCTGCCTATAGTCAATACACATCCACAGAGATCCATCTTTTTTCTTAACAAACAGAACTGGAGCTTCCCAAGGAGATATGCTAGGTCGAATAAACCACTTATCCAATAGCTCTTGTAGCTGCGTCTTAAGTTCCCTCAACTCTACAGGAGCCATCCGATAAGGCGCTTTCGATATAGGTGTGGTACCCAGCATAATCTCAATGGACAACTCGACCTCTCTCTCAGGAGGCAAACCAGGCAACTCGCTCTGGAACACATCACTAAACTCCTGCACTATAGGAATATCCTCAATCTGAACTTGATCTCTCTTGGAATCCAACACAACTGTTAGAAAAGCCTCACAACCTTTCCTGATAAACCTCTTGGCTTGCATCGCAGAAATCACATTATTCAAAAAACTAGCACCCAAACCTTTCATAAACACAGGAGACTGACCTCTATCCCGAAGCACAACTGTCTTCCTATGGCAATCAACTACAGCGCGATGCTTACCCAACCAGTCCATACCCAGAATCAGATCAAACTCTCTGAAAGGCAACTCAATCAAATCTGCTGGAAGCACAACTCCCTCAACCATCAGAGGACAACTCCTAAAGACTCTACTCACACTGACAGTATGCCCTAATGGACTGGTCACACATATCTCATAATCTAACTGATCAACCACATGCAACTTATCAACAATTTTATCTGTGCGCAAGTATGAGTGTGTGGAACCAGGGTCAATTAGAGCATACAATTCAGTGTCATGGAGTAGAAACTTACCAGCAATAACATCAGGTGCATCCTGCTCCTATCTGGCTCTCACAGCATAAGCTCTAGCTGCGACTGGCGACTGACGCTCCATTGTCTCTGATGCAGCACCCTCTCTAGGTCGACCACCTCGACCTCTACCACGGCCTCTACTATGGGTAGCCTGAGAAGCATTCGAACCAACCCTGCTAGCCTCTCTCTGGGAACTTGAATCCTCATGCAATCTCGGACAGCTAGCCAAAAGATGCTCAGTGCTCCCACACCTGAAGCACGCACCGGAGAGCCACCTACACTCACCCCGATGAGTCTTACTGCAATGAGGACAAACTGATGTAGTCTCAGATCTACCACCTCTACCTGAACCTGACACCGCTGCAGAACCTTGTCTTTTACCTCTAGAAGCCGGGCCAGATGATGACTCATCCTGTGGGTTCCTCGATCTCTTACCCGAGGATGAAGAAGATCCTCCACAAGAAGGGTTCCTCCTCTGAGCCCTCTCTCGCAACACAGTCTCTGATCTCTCATCCCTCATAGTAGCTTCCACTATCTGATAATAACTTACCCCAGGCATACACATCAAAGAAATCAAAGCAATCTTCAAAGACTCATTCAACCCCGCTTCAAAATGCTTGCATCTGAAATCATCTGTCATAAGCCCACGCGGAGCACAGCGCGACAACCGGTTAAACTCTTTCTCATAGTCTGAAACTGACATGGTCCTCTGCCTCAATCTCAAAAACTGCGCCCATCTAGCATCTCTATAAGTATGAATAACATACTTCTTCGTGAACTCACCCTCAAAGAACTCCCAAGTGATCGGATCTGGTAGCTGAGGATGCCTGCAAACCAATTCCCACCATTCAAAAGTGGACCCTTGCAGTAAAACTAGCGCACACTCTGCCTGCTGGTCGGGAGGATATCGAATTTCTCTCAAAGCACGCTTCACTTTATCTAACCATTTCTCAGCCAACTCAAACTCATCCAAACCTATGCCATAGAAGTCTTCGACACCTGCCCTTCTCAATTTCTCCATAGGTGCTCTAGGAGCATTCACTCTCTCCAAAACCCTAGCCATGTCCTGATGCAATCTAAACATAGCCTCAAAAGGCATGGCTGCGGCCTCGGGCTGGACCCTAGCATGCTGAGCCGACACAGAAATTGATGGATCTACTGCTTGAGGGTTCACACTCTCAGCAGACTCCTCAAGTGATTCACGAGCAGAGTTAGAAGCCATCTAAAAAAATAAGAAACAACCGCATCAGCTAACATAGATCTAGACACATACACATCTAAGCAACTCAACATAACATCAACAACACCCAGAAACGCCTAAACCAGAGCTCTGATACCAAAAACTATAACACCCCCTACCTATACGTAGGCAATCCCATCCGATAAGGAGTGAGATGCCGTATGAGTAAAGGTGCCACCAAACAGATACAAAGCAAAATATACATTCATTCATACCATACATACTGAAATACGGAATAATTAAAAACTTTAAAGGAAAAGAAAGCAATAGCTGATCATACATTAATATAATAAAACCATCACAATAATGTTCTGATCAACTAGCTAATACAACATATATTACATAACAATAATATAAGTACATAAGCGGAAGCTATAAAAAAACTGATACAAGAGAGTTCTATACAAAAGAATCATCAAGATTACCAAAAGCTAAGCCCTACACTAGAACCTTCTGTGTTGGCTGGACGGCGGCGACTCTCTCAAAGCAAAACTCCTTCCGCACCTGCACGGGTAAAACACCGTGCTAAGCGATAAACGCTTAGTGGGGAAACACACATAAAATATGGACGGCCATTCACAATGGTCGTCAAGGCATAACACATTCACAATGGCAAAATGCAATAGCTTTAACATAATCCATATAAACATGCTCACACTATAAAGCCATACATTCCGCATCTCAAATTCATTTTCATGCCAAATAATCCAAAATCCATCTCATCGTTATACTCATTCGGATATCACATTTATATAACCAAAACAGAGCAGAGCAAACCAATCGAACACTTAATGAACACCTGCTGACTCGAGGTAGTGGATAACGAGTGTACTGAAGGTACCTTACGGGTATGAATCGAATACTGAGGGTACCTCACAGGTACAAATCAAAGTCATTTCATTTTTATCAAAAACACAATATTTTTACTGAGGGGATCTTAAATAAGATCCTAGTACTGAGGGGTTCGCGAGGAACTTAACGGGGGACCTGATCGGGGTCCAAACTGAACTAAGGGCTGCAGCTAAAAGACTCTATTAGGCATGCCTAACTATCCACTTACTTGACTCTAGCAGGTTAAGCATCATTCAAATCATATTTCATAATACAGCATATAATTCATCTGAAGAATCATGGTATCACTTATATCAAAGCATATAAAAGTATGACATGCATCATACAGCAGTATAAGTCCATTCGGAAGAAATACGACATTCATTTTTGAGTTAAAACCGGGAAATTTCAGAAAATAGGCCAAACGGGGGTGACCAACAAGGTTGGCCGGTCACGAGTCGTGACTGGCATCACAACTCGTGACTGGCCTCCTTCACTGGCTGGTCATGAGTCGTGACTGGGAGTCACGCCTCGTGACTGGCTTCTTCCTTTACTGGTCTCGGCGTGACCAGCCCCTTACCTCTCGCTGGTCACGAGTCGTGACTGGGAGTCACGCCTCGTGACTGGCTTCTTTCTTTTGGCTGGTCACGGGTCGTGACTGGCAGTCACCACCCATGACTGCCTTCTCTGGCCGGTCTCGAGTCGTGACTGGGAGTCACGCCTCATGACTGGGTTCCTCTTGGGCTGTCACGCGACAAACACAATCTGAAAATGGGAAATTCAACAGTAACGCGATTTTCCATTTCCAGAATTCCCAGAACTCAAAAATCAATTCCAAAATTGAATCAAAACCATACAAATCTGTTCTTACCTTCCAGAAGACATCCCGGACAATTTAAACAACATAAATACAGCTCAATTCAGAGATTAAAACAACCAAATCAAGCATAAATGCATTCAAGCTTCTCAAGAACATAAACCCTAAAAATTACAGTAAGTTCAAATTCAAACAATTATCTCAAGCAAAATCCCAGACCTGAAATTCAAAGTTTCAATCACTTAGCTCCGCTAGTCCCAGCAATATCCTTGCCCTTAGGATCGCGAGGAGCCTCAGCTAAGCGCAACACATCAAAGAACACCCAAAAATACAAACACTAAGTTAAATCTAAACCCATAAATAAAAAGAGAAGAACAAAAAGGGAAAACAAGATGAGTAATGCAATAACTTACCAAAAGAATGCAAGGGAGATAATTGATTTCCACTAATAGTAGCTTGATTCAAGCTATGGTTTCCAAACAAGAGCAAAGGAAGAAGATGAGCTAAAGAAGAAGAAGAAGAATCGGGAAAAAGAATTGAGTCCTTGCCTTCTCACTTTTCCTTCTCTACTAACTCATCTTTTTCCCTAACCCTACACTTGTCACTTTCCTATTGGTGGAAACCAATCACTCACACCCAACAAACAAACACTACTCACACACAATACACTCCCAACTAATGCACACCCTACAATGGTATGAACACACACACAATGCACTCCCATCTTAAAACACCTTAATATTATTTGCTCAAGTGCACACAACCATATCCCAATTAATTCACACAGTAATATCATGCATATAACCATATGGTAATAAACCCCAAAAACATGCATTTTACTAAAATACCCTTATGATAAGCCGAACACATGTAAATGCATGCTCACACAGACAGGCTCATACTACTAGGGGGCAAACGGGCTGTGACAATCATACCTTGCAGATCGAATGGGGGTTAGCAAGGAAAGTCCGCAAGCCTAAACGGGACTAGCGGTATGAATCAGGCTCCACGCAGACTGAAATAAGGATAGCGGGGCATCAGTAATAGAACAAATCACAACCAGGATGTAGTTAAAGAACACTACATCTCACAGATATAGACATTGCGCAAGCCGGGATGAGGCCAGCATACCACATGTGATAGAACAAATCGCAACAAAGTTTGCAGTTAGAAAACACTGCATCTTACAACGGGATTGTAGTTAGAGAACACTACATTTCACAAACATCGTGCAGGCCGAGACGAGGCCAGCAGGACAGATCATCCACCGTGCAGACCAAGACGAGGTTAGCGGGGCACCAGCGATAGAACAAATTGCAACTGGGATTGCAGTTAGAGAACATTGCATCTCTCAACGGGGTTGTAGTTAGAGAACACTACATCTCACGGACACTGTGCAGGCCGGGACGAGGCTAGCGAATCATCGGTGATAGAACAGATCACAGCAGAGGTTGTAGTTAGAGAGCACTACATCTCAAAAATACCGTGCAAGCTGAGACAAGGCCAGCGGGACATATTAGCCACCGTGTAGACAAAAATAAGGTTAGCGGGGCACCAGCGATAGAACAAATCGCAACAAAGGATGGAGTTAGAGACACTGCACCTCACACCGTGCGAGCCGAGATGAGGCCAGCGAGACAGATCAGCTATCGTGCAGACCGAGACGAGGTTAACGAAGCGCCCGTGATAGAATAGATCACAAATGGGATTGTGGTTAGAGAACACCGCAACTTGCAAATGTCGTGCAAGCCGACCGGAGGCGAGTCGCAACATTCCATACGGTAAAAGGGAAGGGTTGCCTCAGGTATGCATCTCTCTCCTTTCTTCTCTGAATTTTAGCTCGTCTAAGTGCTAGTGCACTAGTTTCTCCAAAATTGGGGGCAATTGTAGACACCGGGTCTTGAGGCAGTCCAGGTCAGAGTTACCCGATGAAGAGATCAACATCGATTTTCGGATAAATGGATGGAATTTGGAGGTTTTTGTCTCTCGGTTTCATAAGGATTAAAATCTTTTTCTTTATAACGTCAGGTTTTGAAAGAGTTTGGGAAATTTAGCTTGAAAATTGAGACTTTGCTCCTCAGACGGGATGACCGTCGGAGTTGGGACGCCCGTCTCTATTTGGTGTTCCCTGTCTCTATGCGTTGTAGGGACGGCCCGTCTGTAGTATAAGTGGCGGACACGTGTCTGCCTAGAGACGTCCGTCCCTAGTCCCGTGCCTCGGCCCGTCTGTTGTCTAGATTTCCACGCGTACCCTTCTTAGGGACGCCCCGTCGGTAGTTCGAGGGACGGCCGTCGATAGTGGATCTGATCAGATAATGCCGGATTTGGTAAAATTTAATTTGATAAGCTTGATATCTTTCAAATTTGGATGAGATTTGGGGCAGATATTTGGTTAAAAATTGAATTTTAAAATCCTTTTAAAATTCAAACTTTAAATTGATGTTTATCCTAATTATCTCCTAAAAACTCTATAAATAGTGGATTAAATTTCATTATTAGTGGTTAGAAAAATTAACAAATTTTTGGGGAGAAAAATTAGCAAATTTTGAGAGAGTGGCAAATTTTTAAAAGGAAAGATCTTTTGTGAGCAACTTACTAAAATCTAAAAAATCTCTATTATTTTCAGAATTTTTATTTAATAAAAATTCTTTCAATTAATTGACTTTTTTTCAAATTCTGCTTGTGAATTAAGCCAATTTGAGGTAACGAAATTCATTCGTTTCCATCAATCCAGCTAATTCTAATAATTGAATCACTGTCAAATTTCCAAGAAAGAAAAACATACATTTTCTTTCCTTGATCCATTTTTATACGATCCTTGTGAAGCGTGCGGGGACCAAAATCATTCGACATTCACCCAAAAAGGTAAAATCCGAGGGTAAACATTCTGGATTAATATTTGTGTAATTTAATTGACTTATATTAATTGTTTTTTTATTTTTAATAATATTTTTTTAACAAAGAATTTCAATTGAAATTTTGAAGGTCTTTTAACTTTTTCTGCAACCAGGGATGACCGACGGGCAGAGTGGTTACCGATGCCCGTCCCTATTCCGAGAGACGGGACGTAGGTGACGCACCACTCCGTCTGCCAGTCACACTAAGGACGCCCGTCGGTATTGTGTAGAAGGCCGTCCCTAGGCAAATTCTCATGTTTTTAATTTATGTCTTTTACCCCTTTTTTATTTCTTTTATCTTTTAACTCATTTCTTTTAAAGTTTCTTGTTATTTTACTTTTCTTTACTTTATTCACGATTTTGACACTGACATGTTTATTTCTATGAGTTATTTTCTGACCCTTTTGGAATTTGAGTTGTTAATGATGGTGGTCGCGCCAATCTGAGGATTTCCATCCGGGTTCTTTCTTTACCCTTGTCTTTATTCATTTTATTATGAAGATTATTTTAATATCGTTAAAGTAAAAAGGGCCAAATATTTTATAGTAATTAATTTGGGATTTTTTCGAAAGCCGGAGACCAAATTCCTGTTTTTAGCCAATAAAACCGACATTTCTCAAAAATCAGCTTGTAATAAATATGCATGGCAGGACCAATGTCCTCACTCCAATGAATATCCCGATTTCTGTATGAATTATATATTGTTTTTATAATGGGGGTTGTATTCCGCCCCTAGTGTTATTGTAATTTATTTTGCGTCTTTTATTTCATGTCAATTTGCTTCTTTATCTACATGAATGGATTGCGCTTTAATTAGCTGCATTGTATGGAAAGTTGATGAAACAATGAATTCAAAACTTAATTATAATATTAATCAAGGTACAAATAAATGAGAAGTCCCGAACTCACTCTGGTCTTGGGCTCAATGAGGTTAGAGGTCTAAAACCTCCAAAATATCTCTTATTCCCCTCTAAAACGCCTAATTTACATAATCCTAGGCTCCAGAGAGGATCATCCTAATGTTCTATTAGGTTGAGACCTCCAAGATCTCTCTGGTTTGCCCAAGATGGATATTTACGCGTTGTGTAATCCTAGGTTCCACGAGGTTAGAGGGTCATCCTAATGTCCTATAGGGCTGGCACCTCCAAAACCCTCTTGGCTTACCCAAAATGGATATATATGTGCCGTCTTAGGCTCGCTGAGGCTAGACAACCCTTCCCAATGTTCTATTGGGTGGCGACTCCAATAAACCTCCTTGTTGCCCAAAATAGACGCACTTGTAAATACCTTACAAGTTTTTTATGAACCTCACTCGAAAGCCCTAAGCAGGCCTTCGGGGCATCCTATAGGGTTCGGCGCGCGTCACAGGATGTTAACTTTCATAAGGAATAAATTTCAGGTCACTTGAATACCTAAATAATCCGTTATGATCAACACAACCTATATTGCTCCCTTGAAACTAGCCAGAGAAGATATGCCTTCTTCTATACCACTTTTGGGACACTTAGGGCTAAAATTAGCTGAAGACTAGTTATTAGACATTTGTAGGTGTATGTCTTTGCTTTCTAATGGCATAAGATTCATACAATTTGGAGTTCTGAAACTCTAGTTACAGTCTAATAACCAAAGTGTGGTCAAGTGTATTCTAACATAGTTTTTCACCAAATCCTATTCACATGCACATTTTTCAGAAATTCAAGCCAACACTCACTACTATCATCATATATCAACAAAAACACATTCAAGTAAACTCATATAACACATTAATACTGTATACATCAGGTCCTGAGATAGCCTAAATCAGGATTACCCAATAATAAAATTAACGCCTGTTCACAGGCAAAAAGGTTGGAAGTGATGATTTCCTTGTTAAGATTCGCTTTTTAGAGACAAAAAATAAAAAAAAATTAAAATTAAAATAAAAAGGGAGGTTGAAAATTATAGTGTTTTAGTGAAAATTACCATAAAAAAATAAAAAACAAATTCGAAAATTTTCGGCCGCTGGCGCACGAGGTCAGTCCTCCCTCCCACGCGCAGGGCGCTCCACGCGAGCGTCGCTTGCCCGTACATGCTTCACTCACGCGCTGCACGCAGCGAGTGCGCCCGTGGCTCGCCTGCGGTGCGCAGCGCACGCCCCTGTCCGCCCAAATCTACCGATATCGGCCCAATTTGATTATTTTCGGGTTTTTTTCCCAAAATTTGATTTTTTATCTCATTCTTTTGGGATTTTCGTGGTTTTTTCAATTTTTAAAATTAAGATAACAGAATCTGATTTAAAATTTAATTTTCTTTCCTAATCAATTAGGATTTTTTTTAATTAAAACATATAAATATAAAATTATAGAAAGAGAAAGGGAGGTAGAAAATTATAGAAAGAGAAATGGGAGAGCGAATTCTTTTAGGTTAAAAAATTATTTTCTCTTATTCTCTTCTTCAATTGAATTCTCTCTATATCGTTTTGGGGTTTTATGCTCCAAATAAAAATTTCTTAAGGTTAAAGAAAAATAATTTTTTTTCTAAAAATTTGTATTTATTTTTTTAATCAATTATTTTTCTTGAGACAAAGAAAATAATTTTTTATTCTTTAAAATTTTTATTTTTCTTTCATTATTTTTTATATTTTCTTCAAATAACTTTCTTAATTTTCAAAAATCATTTTTTTATCAATAATTATTCTTTAGACAAAGAAATTAATTTTTTGTTCTTAAAAATTTTTATTTTCTTTCATCATTTCTTTTTAAGCAAATTTCTTTCTTGGAATAAAATTTTAATTTTTATTATTTTCAATTCTAATTTTTCAAAATAAAGCAAGAAAATCAATAATATTTTTCCCTCCATCAAATCCAAATTCTGAGGGTAAATATTTTTGACTCAATCTCTTATTTTTTTATTTTCTTTTATTTAATTTTTTCATATTTAATTAGTAATAATGTACATCTTTATATTTATTGTTTATTTATGTATTTTATATTATCTTAGATATAGATTTAACATTTTTTATATTTTCTTTATTCTTTTTTATTTATTTGGTTATTCATTCTTCTTTTATTTGTCATTGTTATTTATTATCATTATTTTTCATTATTATTGTTATTTATTTATTTATTTATTTATTTATTTATTTATTATTATTATTATTATTATTATTATTATTATTATTATTATTATTCTTGTTTTTATGTATTAATCATTAATATGCTGATTTATTTGTTTCAATCATGTCATTTAATTTATTCGTCATTCATAATGCCTTTTTTATTTATTCTAATTTATTATTTATTATTTTACGTGTTCAATTAATTTTCTTGATTTAATTATTAACGTTAATTTTATTGTGTTTGTTTTTTTATTTCAACACTTATTTTCATTGATTGGGCATTATTGCAAGCAAATGGGGAGAGATAGGAGATGCGTTTGGCTCTAACCTATTATTTTATTATTTGTATTATTTTCTTTATTTTGGCCTTTTATATATTTTGTTAATGTAATTTGTAACAAAATTATTTATTTTATGCGCATTAAAAAGAAAAAGCACAAACATTTATATTAATTAATTTGAATTTTTTCCAATAAAAATGGGACCAATGTCCTAGTTTTACCATCCAAATAAATGTCCCCTCTAACACTTTTTTCCTTAAGTATGCATGCGAGGACCAAGGTCCTCATCCTTAATAAATACCCTATTTTTATGCATGATGTGCATTTACTTTATATTGGGAGTTGTATTTCGCACCTAGTTTTATTGTAATTTATTGTATTTATATTTACCTTATTTTCATCGTGCTTTTATTTATCGCTTTTATTACGTGATCGATAAGCACTCTAATTACTGCATTTAATCGAATGAGAAAAGGAATGAAAGTTTAAATTCAAAACTCAATTATAATTTAATCGAGATATGAAGAAATGGAAAGTCCCGAACCATCTCTGGTCTTAGGCTCAACAAGGTTATATGAACCTTTTCAATGTTCTATTAGAAAGAAAATTCCAAAATATCTCTTGTTGCCCAAAATAGGCCCAAGTTGCATTATCTTAGGCTCTAAGAGGTTAGACGAACCATCCTAATGTTTTATTGCGATGGGGACTCCAAATTATCTCTGTCTTGCGCAGAATAGAAGTATATGTATCATCTTAGGCTTCAAGAGATTAGATGAATCTTTCCAATGTTCTATTGGAAGAAGGATTACAAAATATCTCTGATTGCCCAAAATAGACACACATGCGCTGTTTTAGGCTCATTGAGGCTAGACAACCTTTCCCAATATTTTATTAGGTGGCGACTCCAAAATACCTCCTTGTTGCCCAAAATAGATGCCCTTGTAATCTTTACAAGTTCTATGAACCTATAACACCCCAATACCCCTTCGGAGGATATCGAAGCGCCACGCAGTCAAATACAAATATGCATATACAACTGAAGCGAAAGCAATAAATTGAATATAAGCAATCAGAATCAATCATGTGATATATATATATGATTAATCAAGATTACAAAAGCATTCTTTGGAACATATAAACTTACATATACCAAAATATCATATACAATATCTTAATCATAATATCTCTTACATAAACGTATACAAAACTATACAATATGTAATAGCCTAATATAAAAAGGACTACAACTGTAACTCCTAATGGCCGACCTGCAGATGCCCAACTTCGATAACGAAACTGCCACCTATGCGGGAAAACACCCGTGCTAAGCAATAAAGCTTAGTGGGGAGGAACAAATACAAGAAATATATATATAACCATATGCATGATTATGCTACAATGATAAGAGCCTACAATTTACATATGAACTATTCATGTGGCGCTACACATGAATTAACATGCAATAACATTAACTCTAACACACACACCTAATGAAACCAACCTGTAATAACATCTATAGTTCCCCAACATATGTATATGCATAAGCATATAGTAAACAAATATCAGTGCATAATCAAAACATCAATACATTAAATCTTGCCAATACTCAACTCTAGAGACTTATAACATATTAGCATACCAAACACATATGATAGCCTGAGTTTTTAATAAATAGTGGATACGGGTACTAATGATACTAATAGGACACAGTATCCAACATATAGAGACATGAGTCTCGAAACGTATATACCCGAAGGTAGAAGGGGAGACCTAAGTCTCATCTCATATAGACCCTAACGGGGCCGTCTTATAGACCCAAACGGGGTCAACATATAGCAGGTACACTCACACTCTAACCCTTAATAAGCATGCTTATCTATCCACTACAGTGACCATTCAGGCTTACGCAACACACTCTATCAAACACTCAAGACTTTACAATATTGAAGGATTACATCATTTAACATACTTAAATATCGATATAAGCATGTAAATAGTATAAATATTAGCTCCTAATGATAATAATCATAAAATAAACATGAGTGAGAAACCATGCAAAGAATAATAAAATAAAACATTTTTGATAGATAGGGGAGGGTAGCGCTCCCGACGTCCCATCGCACCCGCGACAGAGGCAAAACTCGCAATAAGTCGTGCCAATGACAAGCACTATGCTCGCGAGAGGCAGCTGGCAAGTCTCTATCGCACCTGCGATCGAAGTCGCATACGCAATAGAGGGCTATAGGTCGCCCTCAAGTTCGCACGTGAAGGAGCCCGGCCTGGCAGAAGCTCGGCTACCGAGCTCTCTGTTGTCCTCGCGACAGAGAGCACTTTAGCTCAATCTTGGCAATCACACCCTCTGTCGCGCTTGCAATAGAGTCATGAATTCATGCCCAGAAATCACTCCAACACTGCTCCTCTCAAACCCAACTCAACCAAAACCAAGCAATCAAGCATACAATTCAAACCATTCACCTCTTACACTCATAACATACTTATAATCATGCCATCGACATCAAATAATCATAATAAGCAATTAATTTAACACATAAGTAAACTAATCATCTAATTTTAATTGCACTCAAATATCAAACCTAGAATTCTATACTAACTCATACAAATTTACTTCACATCATAAATATGCCAATATAACTTTATATTTCAGATATTTATCAAGATTTAACTCAAAACAAGCATGTACTCATCCTAAACAACTCTATTTTTCAGAAATTTCAAGGAAGAAACAAGACACACAAAGACATAAAAGCTCCCATACCTCTTAATAAGCTCAAAATCAACTCATCTTCAAGCTCAACCTTTCTCTTTTCCTTTGTCCTTTCTTTTTTCTGGACCTTATTGCAAGAACATACAAATCCAACAAATCTCTTAATCCAAACCCACAATCCAAAACGAGAAGAAGAAGAAGAATACTTGAAACCAAAACCAATCACTTACCTTTTTAAATAACACCAAGCTACTCAAAATCCAACTCAAACTCCGAAAGCCCACCCAAGAAGAAAAAATGAATAAACGAAAGAGGGAACTACGCAGGAAGAGAAGAGAATGAGAAACCAAGAGCAAAAGCATATTTTTGCTTTCCCTCCCTCCTCCTTTCTTTTCCTCATTCAATTCTCCCACCAACCCTTGATTAGGTGGCAAAACCTCATTGGTCAAACCTTTTAAATCCTTGTCTTATTACTCTTAAGTCCTTGACCAATTACCTTTAAACTACTAAATAATTCTTTCACTCTTTAACTTTATTTACTCTATCAATTTAGTCCTCAATTAATCCAATCTTATACTTGTCTAATTATAATAATACCCTTAATTACGCAATTAATCATGCAAATCCTACTAGGGACCTTTTTGGGTTTTTATAATTAACCATTTTTGTCATCTTATTACACATTTTTAGTTACCAAAATAATTATTTTGATGCCATTTAAGGCATAACGATATAATTGTCCAATTTATCAAAACTTTTGAATTAACAAAGGTTGTGTCCTTTCTAACACTTCTATCGCTAAATCAAATACATTCGGTTTTCACTTCACCCTACACATCCCTTATACGGTTAGGGTGTATTTTGGGGTGTTACAGTTGAACTATATCACAACTCTCTAATTCTTAACCATTCATCATGCATCTTGTAACGACCCGATTTATACCCTAGTAGGATTGGTGGTGTCCTGATATGTATAAGGATGTGTATTAATAAGAGAGGATAGATTGGAATGAGTGCTTGGCTTAGCGAAGAATTTGTGTGGAGGTTCAGACAAGTCATAGAATTAGTGGTCCAAGTGAGGGGACTATTGCGAGCGCGACATCATCGCGAGCACAACAGAACACTCTAGCAAAAATCTGATAAAAGTTAGATTTAAGGTGCAATTGAGGACCCAATTGAATAAATAAAATAAGTTTAAGTGACTAATTAGTAAATGTGCATGATTAAAGTTAATGGAGGTTAATTAGTGATTAATCAAATATAGATTTTAATAATGAGGATTATAGAAGAGCTAGTGGAATCCAAGTGTCTTCCCTTGGCTTTGTCACTTCAGCATTGGCGTGCATTGGAGGGGAAAGAGGTGGATTGACATGCATTGGGGAGAAGAGATAGTGGAATCCAAGTGGCATGAGCTGCCATGCAATATAAGCTTTGAAGGATAGAGAAAACCTCATTCTTTGTATGTGATCTTCAGCTGTGTCCATTCAAAATTTATTTCCTTCTTCTTCCTCTTTCTTATGTGATCCTTCTCCTTTAACTTCTAATTGCATAATTTCTGTTGGGTGATCAAGTAAGCGATTAGTAGAGTGAAGTTTTTGAGTTAGCAAGGTAAGTGTTTAATTGGGTTATTCTTCATCCTCTTCTACTCCTTCTTCATTTATGTTTTGAGATGGGAATTAATCCCCTTATTTCCAATTCTGGAATTTGGCTATACATGTGATGGTGGCTATGAGAAAGGAAAGGGAAAGAAGAGGATTGATGATCAAGGTGCCATGTGAGCTTAAGTGGAGCTAAGGAAATTGAGGTTTGGGAACTAAATGTGTTTTGTATGTGTAAATTAATTGACTATGTGTTAAGACTATTTGTGTTATGCTATGAGATGTTTGAATTGAAGAAAAGAATGCATTGAAGTATGATGATTTCTATGAGTTTTTTGTACCCTAAGAGTGTAAATTGTGCTTTGTGGTGCGTTGAATTGAGGAAATGAACATATTGAGTGATAATGAATATCATGAGTTTGATTGACCTAAGATTGAACCCTAATTTCGAATGAACTATGAATTGCTGTGTTTATTCTAATGAGTGAACTTTGCTAAGGAAGTGTATGTGTTGTATTATGCATAATTAAGTTAGGGAAGTGTATTATGAGTATGATGATAAAATGATACTAAATAGGTTAGTTTGTCTTTAATGAGCTGGAAGTGTAAAATTGGGTTGAGGTTTATTTAGCCTACCTTAATTGTAAGTGTTATAACTTGAGATGTATGACTATAAAAATGAATGGAGATGATAGGATTAGGTTCCTATGATGTGTGTCTATAATGGTCTTAGAAATGATCATGCTAAATTAAGGGCTTAAAAGTCTGTAAAAGTGAATTAAAGCGTAGCTAATTCTGTAGGAGGGCCTTTTGGAGCATGTTATGTTCCTTGGGCCATAACTCCTTGTGTTTTAATCAAATTGAGATGAGAATTGTTCCATATGTAAGTTACAATATATATAATTAAATTATTAGTGGAGTATGTTAGTTAAAAATGTCATTAAAGTTAGTTTTAAAAGTGATGTGTATGAAATGCAAAAAATTTACCTGTTGGGTAAGTTTCTGTGTAGGTTTCTCTTTACCTTTGGTGAATATTTTGCCCATATATCGAGTTAAAGTGCTCTAAATCGGTTTCTTCAAAATGGAACTGAAACCTAAGATCCACACCTAAAAATTATCTAAGAATATGGTTGAGCTAATTCTGGCTCTAAGTGGCCAAAACATAGGTATTCCTATTCTGGCAGGTTCATCAGAATAGTATAGATTGTTTAGATCACATATGATGTTTTAGATGTCCAAATTACCTAAAACTAGTGCCATTGGAAACTTAACATCCTAGGCAACAATTGTTAAGAAGGACATTTTGCCTAAAAATGAGGTGTAGACGTTGGTTTAGGCGATGAAAGTTTAGGGTGGAAAGTAGTCTCGTAGAACACTTGATGGTAGCTACTGTCATGAGCACGATAGAAAAAGTCATTTGAAGGATTTTCTACTCATTTTAGAGCCCATGGTTAGCATGAATAAATTCCCCACCTTTACCCTCAACTAATTTGTACATTTTTATGTGTTTTTCTTTCCGAATTAAACTTGTATTACACCGAAACATTCCGGGATTTATTCAATGTGTGTTGAGGATTATTAAATGATTATAAGAATAATTGTCACTGGAAAAATACACAAGAATATAACTAAGATTGGTAGTAACCTAATGAGGTAATAATGTATACTATATCAAATAGAATTTAGTTAAGTTGAATGATATTTGAGAATTGTAATACCTTAATCTATATGAGCATGTATAATATAAACAAGTATACATAATTATGGTTTAAGGTTAAGTTCTACACATATGAAGGATATTAAAAAAAATGAGTTTGCTTAATGTGAATATGAATTATATGTATGTGTGTAATGAGGTTATATTGTATATGGGGAAAATGTGAACATGATTGAAATGAATGAGATGTGTAGGAGTATGACTATATGTTTGTAGTGAATATGTAAAAATATGATATGTTAGCTGGCATGTAAATTAGGTTGTTAGGAATTTGGTTTAAGAAGTCGTTGACAGGCACAATCGAATTGGTGAGTAAATAGGCAAAACTGAATTGTAAAATCATAACATTGCAATTAGTATAAGATCGACCTTTGGCAAATAATGCTTAATTAGTTATCTAATGAAAATGAATTATTGGCATCTTTATTGAATAGTTTATGAATGTATCAATATGCTAAAAATAAATGACTGATTTGAGAATATGCCTAGGAAGACTTAAAGGGCATGATTGAATAGATAACTAAGACGACAAATTGAATTTTAGGTTGATGCATAATTGGAATGAAGATGATTGAAATTTGAAATATTAAATAGTAATGATTAGAGAATGTGTATAGGGGAGATTTCTAAAATTGGTATCATTGAATTCATAACAAATGCATAAATAAATTGTTAATAGATCATATTGGATAAAAATGGGACTAGAACAGGCCATGAGAGTTACATGCAAAATGGGTGAAAATGAGATGTGAGAAGTGAGGGTTGAAGTGCTTGGAATCAGAAATTCCAGTTCTGTCGCGAGTGCGACACCTCTATATGATTGAAATGTTTTCTTATTTTCTTCAAGTTTTGCTAAAGCATATTTATGAATGATAATTAAGCATGAATGTGATTTCAATCTTATGATTAAAATGTGATTATGTAAACATCTAAATGTATATATGAGATGTATCTTAAGTATGTGTATATATATATATATATATATATATATATATATATATATATATATATATATATATATATATATATATGTATGTATATGCGATCTTATAGAATTGCCATGGCAAAGTAATTGTGATGTGAACTACAATGTATGTGAACAATGGGATGAGGTATAACTAAATGATATTATAATGCTATATTTGCTATGACAATGAGAATAATTTGATTAATAATTTAGCTTGTGAGTCAAGTAGTGGATAGATAGGCATGCCTATAGGGTCTAAGTGCTGCAGCCCAATGCATCCGATTCCTCTGGAATCACAATGCGATTTGAATCCTTATCGGATTACTCAATGCGAAATTATTGATAATGTTGATATTTCTGTACCTTAGGGTACCAAGGCGAATGTGAGGTATCCACGGATACCGATGTGATTACTGTACCCTTGGGATACTAATGCGATACCCGTTATCCGCGTCTTTGAGTTGCTAGCAAGGTTAAAATAAATATGTGAACTAATGGAGTGATTTGAAATTATGCGACAACTATTGTGTGCGATTGTAATGAGTATGTGAAAGCCAAGAGATGGTGTAACAGAAAGCTAATTGTCATACTATGATATGTACTTGAATCATCTATATACATGTGCATTTATTGATTCTAAAATATGGAAATTTTATGATTTTATTATTATTGCGATGAAATATCTTTATGTTTATAATTAAGAAATTATAATCTTATGTATATACATATCGATAAGAATACGTTGTTCATGTGAAGAATAAGTAATTATGTGAATTCTAATGTGATCATCCAACGTGTGGGCCTATAAATAGTCAGTACAAAGCATGATAGATATCATAAACCTTGTTGTGCTTATAGCATGCTTTATGAGTATACATGAAGGTTATGTTATTGTTGATTGTATTTTGTTCCCCACTAAGTGTTATCGCTTAGCATGGAAGTTTAATCCATGTAGGTATCTGAAGATAGTATGTTTGGAAGACAATCCTGCATTGCCAACGGCCAACATATTAGGAACCGCTGTATATGTAGAATATTTGTAATATTATAAGATGTGTAACTATGGTTAGTAATGTGTAAGGGGACTAAGTTTTTTTATTAAGAAAGTTATATTTTGTAAAGTGAATAATAAATAAAGACTATAAGTGTTTTGTATTGTAACGCATGGATTTTCAGAATAATTTTGAGTATCATTTTAAAGAAAAATTTATTAATCCTGATTTTTATGTGAATGTTAATTCGTGTTCTCATGTTGTTGTGTATGACACTCCATAGCCATCGTAATAAAGCTCTACGGGTGGTTAGGGGGTATTACAATTAGTGGTATCAGAGCATAGGTTTAGTCATTTCTGGGCTAGAGGAGAATAAAAATGCATATAGTTTTGTGTTGGCCTGATGCGGATGTCTTCGATTTCTTTAGAATGTCGAAGGATTCTTCTCCTGAAGCGATGAAAGAGATTTTTGGAAGTGATAGTCCTAAAGATTCATGTGTTAAAGTGTGTATTGAATATCTTAATGGTGATGCATATATGATTGGTCCTTCGGGACATAGTGTGAATGTGTATAATGCGTATGAGAACTGTTTTTAAGTGATTCAAAGTAAAGAGTTACCTATTAATCTGACTAAAGTGCTATCCCATGAATTTGAATAAGTTCTGGGTATGGATGATTATGAAATTAAGAAGGATGTGGAATGCAAAGGAAAGTGGTAACACTTTGTACGCCTATCAGCTATCTCGTTGAAATCATTTGAACATGTGCATATTGAAACATGGGGATGGGAAAAGTGCATTAACATTGCATAAACTGTATTTTTGCATCACTTCACATACATATATCATCATAAATACATTTGCATCCCTTGATCATATGTTCAAAACATATGTGTATGTGTCTCATTTGAATAGAAAGCTGACAGGATGTACATATAGTGTTTGGTGTTATAAAAAGGACTATTGAGGAGAAGCGAAGTGCTTGCTAATGAAGTATAAAGTATGAGTAATCAAAGTAAAAAGAGGAAGCTATTTACGAAAATTATATAAGAGAATGTGAATAAGATTGTGAGTGAAGAATGAATAGTATTAGTGAAAGAAGCAACAAGTGTATTCAGTGGAATTTATATGTCAAGGATTGTGCAATAAGAGAATAAAAAGTAGAAGTAACTGTATACGAAGTGTAGGTGTTTGGGGTTTGACTAGAGATAAAGTTTTTCTAGAAGTGCTTCAATAGAGGAAAAGTTTAGTATCCTCCATTGTTGGATCGGGTTTGAATTTCGAGGACGAAATTTCTTAAGAAGGGAAGAGTTGTAACAGCCCGATTTATACCCTAGTAGGATTGGTAGTGTCCTGATAAGTATAAGGATGTGTATTAATAAGAGAGGATAGATTAGAATGAGTGCTTAGCTTAGCGAAGAATTTGTGTGGAGGTTCGGACAAGTCATGGAATTAGTGGTCCGAGTGAGGGGACAGTTATGAGCGCGACAGAACACTCTAACAAAAATCTAATAAAAGTTGGATTTAGGGTGCAATTGAGGACCCAATTGAATAAATAAAATAAGTTTAAGTGACTAATTGGTAAATGTGCATGATTAAAGTTAACGGAGGTTAATTAGTGATTAATCAAATACAGATTTTAATAATAAGGATTAGGAAAGAGATAGTGGAATCCAAGTGTCTTCCCTAGGCTTTGCCAATTCAGCATTGGCATGCATTGGAGGAGAAAGAGGTGGATTAGCATGCATTGGAGGAGAAAGAAGTGGATTGGCATGCATTGGGGAGAAGAGATAGTGGAATCCATGTGGCATGAGCTGCCTTATTCCCTACATGCAATATAAGCTTTGAAGGAGAGAGAAAACCTCATTCTTTGCATGTAATCTTCAGCTGTGTCCATTCAAATTTCTGTCCTTCTTCTTCCTCTTCCTAACGTGATCCTTCTCCTTCAACTTCTAATTGCATAATTTCTGTTGGGTGATCAAGTGAGTGATTCGTAGAGTGACGTTTTTGAGTTTGCAAGGTAAGTCTTTAATTCGGTTATTCTTCATCCTCTTATACTCCTTCTTTATTTATGTTTTGATATGGGAATTAATCCCCTTGTTTCCAATTCTGGAATTTGGCTATGCATGTGATGGTGCCTATAAGAAAGGAAAGGGAAAGAAGAGGATTGATGATCAAGGTGCCATGTGAGCTTAAGTGGAGCTAAGAAAATTGAGGTTTGGGAACTAAATGTGTTTTGTATGTGTAAATTAATTGACTATGTGTTAAGACTATTTGTGTTATACTATGAGATGTTTGAATTGAAGAAAAGAATACATTGAAGTATGATGATTTCTATGAGTCTTTTATACCCTAAGAGGGTAAATTGTGTTTTGTGGTGTGTTGAATTGAGGAAATGAACATGTTGAGTGATAATGAATATCATGAGTTTGATTGACCTAAGATTGAACCCTAATTTCGAATGAACTATGAATTGCTATGTTTATTCTAATGAGTGAACTTTGCTAACGAATTATATGTGTTGTATTGTGCATAATTAAGTTAGGGGAGTGTATTATAAGTATGATGATAAAATGATACTAAATAGGTTATGTGACGCGCGCCGAACCCCGGGATGGCCCCGAAGACCCGCCTTTAGGGCCTTCGGGAATGAGGTTCATGAAAACTTGCAAGTGAACTTGCAAGGGCGTCTATTTTGGGCAACAAGGAGGTTTCATGGAGTCGCCACCCAATAGAACATTGGAAAAGTTCGTCTAGCCTCAGTGAGTCTAAAACAGTGCAGCTGAGCCTAAGACAACACAACTATGTCTATCATAGGCAAGCCGGAGGTGTCTTGGAGGCCCCACCCTAACATTAGGATGGTCTCCTCGGCCTCGCGCTTGGGCAAACTAGAGGTGTCTTGGAGGCCCCACCCTAATAGAACATTAGGATGGCCCTCTCACCTCGTGGCACCTAGGACTATGCAAATTAAGCCTTTTTACGGGACACAAGAGGTGTCTTGGAGGCCCCATCCCAAAAGAATATTGAGATCGCCCTCTCGCCTCGTTGAGCCCAAAGACCAGAGATGGTTCGGGACTTCTCATTTATTCATACCTTGATTAAGTTAAAATTGAGTTTTGAATTTAAATTTTCATCCCTTTTCTCACACGCTTTGATGTAATAATTAGAGCGCAAGTTGGTCATCCAAGGAAAGCGGTAAATGAAAGCATAATTAAAATAAAGTACATAAAAATAAATTACAACAATACTAGGGGCGAAATACAACCCCCATAGTAAAATAAATGTAAATCATGCATAAAACGGGATATTTATTAAGGATGAGGACATTAGATCTCGCTTGCATAGTTAAAGAAAATAATTTTAAAGTGACAATTTATTTGGATGAAAAAATTAGGACATTGGTCCCATTTTATTAGAAAAATTCAATTTATTTATAAAAATATTTTTTTGTGATTTTTAATTAAGCGTGCATAAAATAAATGATTTTATTAATAATTACATGACAAACAAATTAAAATAAAAAATAAAGGGAAGTACTAAAAATAATAAAAATAACTAATCTCCGGATCTCATCCTTCGCTTGGATGGATGCTCAATCAAGGAAAAAAAATGATTAAAGCAAAAAAACACAAAATAAATTAATGTTAGTAATCAAATAAAGAAAATTAATTAAACGAATAAAATAATAAATGATAAATTAGAATAAATAAAATATGCATTACGAATGACAAATAAATTAAATGACATATTAAAATAAATAGATGATTAACATGCTAATAAATTAACACAAATAATAATAATAATAATAATAATAATAATAATAATAATAATAATAATAATAATAATAATAATAATAATAGAAATGAAGAATATACAATTAAATAAAAAAAGTAAAAAGAATATTAAAAATGTCAAATATATATACAAAATCAAATAAAACAAATAAAAACACAATAAATCTACATTATTAATAATTAAATATGAAAAAAAAATAAATAAGAGAAAAATAAAATTATGAGATCAAGCGTAGAATGTTTACCCTCAGATTTCGGATTCAATGGATGAAGAACATGATTGATTTCCTTTCTTTTATTCACAAAATAGAAATAAAAATTGGTAAATATTGGAATTTTATTCCAAAAAAAAACTGTTTAAGAAAAATAATAGAAGAAAATAAATTAATTCTCAAGAACAAAGAATAGATTTCTTTGTCTCAAGTATGTTTATTGATTAAAATTGTAAAAAAAATGGAAGAAAAGAAATTTAATTTCCAAAGAATAAAGAATTATTTTCTTTGTTTTAAGAAATTAAAATTGATAAAAAAAAACAAATCTCAAGAAGAAAGAATGGTTTTTCTTTGTCTCAAGAAAAATTCTTGATTAAAAACTAAATTTGTAACCTTAATAATTTTTATTTGTAGAAGAAAAAAAATGAAAAAAGTGTAGAGAGAATTCTTTGAGAAGAAGAAGAAGAAAAAAAATAATTTTTGATGTAAAAATGAATTCCTCCCAATTCCCTTTCAAATTTTCAACTTAAATGAATAAAAACTGAAAAAATAATTAATTAGGGAATAAAATAGGATTTTTTATCTAATTTCCTTTAATTTGGGTGTAAAAAAAGGAAAAAAAAATCATTAAAAACCCGAAATAATGGTAAAAAAAAGTCAAAAAATGAATAAAAAATGGATTTAGGGCGACAATATGCGTTTACGGCGGAAATGGGCCGATCGACGCCCGACGGGCGTCGATCGTGCGCAGGCATCACTCTGCTCATCGCTTGCGTGCGAGCGCCGCAAGTTGCGCACCCGCAGGTGCTCCGCGCGGGGTGCTGCGTGCAGCGCCTGCGCGCTACAGCGGCCGACACTCTCGAAAAAAATTTTAAAAAAATTAACTAAAAAAACTACAATTTCTAAACTCCATTTTTCAAAATTAATTTTTAAAATATTTTTGTTATTTTTTATTCTAAAATGCAAATTTGACAAGGAAATCATCACTTTCAAACTTTATCATCATTGGATAACTCCAATCTAGGCTGACTCAGGACCCGGTGTCTACAGTTGCCCCCAGTTTAGGGAAAACTAGTACACTAGTGTATAAGTGAGACTAAACTCAAAGAAATGAAGGAAAGAGACGTGTACCTGAGGCAGCTATCTTTCCGAACTGGGCGATGCGATTGTGGTGGTCGTCGCCATGTTGTCGCGTGTTATCCTGTGTTAAAGCTGTAGTACCGTGATCGTGCTAACCCTCCGTAGAGTGGTAGTGTCGTTATCATGCTAACCCTTCTGAAGTGGTAGTGCCGTGGTCGTGCTAACCTTCCGTAAAATGGTAGTGCCGCCATCGTGCCAACCCTTCTGGGTTGTGAAGCGGTAGTACCGTGATCGTGCTAACCCTCCGTGGAGTGGTAGTGCCGTCATCATGCTAACCATTCTGAAGTGGTAGTGCCGTGGTCATGCAAACCTTCCGTAGAATGGTAGTGCCGCCATCATGCTAACCCTTTTGAGTTGTTAAGCAGTAGTGCCGTGATCGTGCTAACCCTCCGTGGAGTGGTAGTACCGTCATCGTGCTAACCCTTCTGAAGTGGTAGTGCCGTGGTCGTGCTAACCTTCCGTAGAATGGTAGTGCCGCCATCATGCTAACCCTTCTGAGTTGTGAAGCGGTAGTGCCATGATCATACTAACCCTCCGTGGAGTGGTAGTGCAGTCATCGTGCTAACCCTTCTGAAGTGGTAGTGTTGTTGTCGTGCTAACCTTCCGCAGAGTGGCAGTGCCGCCATCGTGCTAACCCTTCTGAGTTGTGAAGCGGTAGTATCGTGATCGTGCTAACCCTCTGTGGAGTGGTAGTGCCGTCATCATGCTAACCCTTCTGAAGTGGTAGTGTCGTGGTCGTGCTAACCTTCCGTAGAATGGTAGTGCTGCCATCGTGCTAACCCTTCTGAGTTGTGAAGCTGTAGTACCGTGATCGTGCTAAACCTTTTGAGTTGTGAAGCGGTAGTACCGTGATCGTGCAAACCCTCCGTGGAGTGGTAGTGCCGTCATCATGCTAACCCTTCTGAAGTGGTAGTGCCGTGGTCATGTAAACCTTCCATAGAATGGTAGCGCCGCCATCATGCTAACCCTTCTAAGTTGTGAAGCAGTAGTGCCGTGATCGTGCTAACCCTCCGTGGAGTGATAGTGCCGTCATCGTGCTAACCCTTCCGAAGTGGTAGTGCCGTGGTCGTGCTAACCCTCCGTAGAATGGTAGTGCCGCCATCGTGCTAACGCTTCTGAGTTATGAAGCAGTAGTGCCGTGATCATGCTAACCCTCCGTGGAGTGGTAGTGCAGTCATCGTGCTAACCCTTCTGAAGTGGTAGTGCCGTGGTCGTGCTAACCTTAAGTAGAATGGCAATGCCGCCATCGTGCTAACCCTTCTGAGTTGTGAAGCGGTAGTACCGTGATCGTGCTAACCATCCGTGGAGTAGTAGTGCCGTCATTGTGCTAACCCTTATGAAGTGGTAGTGCCATGGTTGTGCTAACCTTCCGTAGAATGGTAGTGCCGCAATCGTGCTAACCCCTCTATGTTGTGAAACGGTAGTGCCGTGATCGTGCTAACCCTCCGTGGTGTGGTAGTGCCATCATCGTGCTACCCCTTCTGAAGTGGTAGTGTCGTGATCGTGCTAACCCTCTATGGAGTGTTAGCATTGTCATTGTGCTAGCCCTTCTGAAGTGGTAGTGCTATGGTCGTGCTAACCTTCTGTAGAATGGTAGTACCGCCATCGTGCTAACCCTTCTGAGTTGTAAAGCGGTAGTGTCGTGATCGTGCTTGTCACACCCCGTCTGCCCCCTAGTAGAATGAGCCATGTTTGTGCATGTGCATCGTATGAGTTTTGACATGTATAAAGGGCATTTTGGGTAGAAATGTAGGTTTTAAGTGTTTTGTTAGCATGTGGATGCATGTATGGTGTTAGAGTGTGCTTTTGGGGCTATGCTTGTGTGTGTGTGTGCTCACACACTTGTAGGGTGTTATTAGTTGGGAGAGTTTTTGGTGTATGTGATGCATGGATGTAGGGTATGAGTGAGTGTGATTGCATGTGCATAAGTATATCATAGTAGAGTATGTCTAAGTGGGAGAGCTTTGTGTGTGTGTGTGAGGTATTCATGTAGTGTGTGAGTGGTTAATTTCCACCACTAGAGAGATGTCATGTGTCTAGGGTTGAGTAAGAGTAAGTAAAAGGAGGAAAGGAAAAAGGAAATCAGATTTTTCCTATCTCTTTCCCGTTCCTTTCCTCCCTCTACTGCTCTTCTTCCTCTTCTTCACTCTTTAGTTTGCCCTAGCTAAAATTTAAGCTCTTGGTAGTGGGAATTGATCACATCTTGCATTTAATTAGTAAGTTTTCTATATTTTCCATCTTGTTCTTCCTCTTCTTCATCTTTTCTTCTTCTAGCTGGTTTGGGTTTTTAATTTAGGGTTGTGTTTTGTGTGTTCTTATGGTTTGATGCTTAGTTGAGCCTCCTCGTGAGCCAAAGGGCAAAAAGAAGGTTGGATCTAGTGGATCTAAGCATTAGGAGCTAAGGAGATTCAGGTTTGGGAATTTGTGATTTATGAATTTTTGGTGATTTATTCTTTGAATGAATTTCTGGAAAATTTTGGTTTTCTTGATGTTTTTACTGGTTATTATGTTATGGGTTTTGATTCTTCTTGTTCATAAAATATTGATTGTCAGTTATTGAACCAAATGTGAGTTTGATTGAGTTGTGGTATGAATAGTGATGAGGTTGAATGTGTAACTTTATGTTGTTTTGAGAATTCATGAGTAGGATCTTATATTGGTATGATTTGATGATGTTAGATGGTTTATTAATGTAGTTTGAGTGAGGAAAAATTGGTGGGAATGAGAAGTTTTGGTTGTGACCGTGAGGTGTCCAGACTTTTGCTTCTGTTTGGTCTCTTTGGTATGTCACGGTGAGAACCATTTTAGTTGTGACCGTGAGGTACCCAGACTTGCATTCTGCCGAGAGTTTTGGTATGTCACGGTGGCAACCAATCTGGTTGTGACCGTGACCTACCCTGTTTTTGCAATAAAATCTTATTTGTTCAGGGTGTTTTAGGGATGTTAAATTATTGATTTCAACACACACAATGACACTTAATAAGAGCTTTATACTAGTAAGATGGATGATGTTTACATGTACTGATTAATAAAAGTGTGTTAATTCTTTGCTTGTTATAATTGAACTATGGACGTTAATTGTATAATTTTAACATGCGAATCAACTAAGTGGATAGTTAGGCATGCCTAATAGAGTCTTATAGCTGTAGCCTCAGTTCAGTTAGACCCCGATCAGGTTCCCATTTAGTTTCTCGCGAACCCTTTAATGTGTTTGGATCTTGTTTAAGGTCCCTTATCAAAACGTTTTGCAAATGATAAAGTAAAATGGTTTTCGATTCGTACCCGTAAGGTACTATCAGTAATCAGTTCGTACCCGTAAAGTACTGTCCGTTCACTCGTTATCCACTACATTGAGTCAGCAGGTGCTTAATTGCTTTGAATTATTTTGATAATTATGAGAATGTATTATCCGAATATGTATATTAATGAGTTAATATGAAGGCAGTTATGTAATATCAAATGTATGACTCTATATGTTCATTTGTTCATATTTATATCATATGTATATTTCTGATTATGCCATCGGTATGCGTTATGCTTGATGACCATTGTGAATGGCCGTTCATTTTCATATGTGTGTTTTCCCACTAAGCGTTTATCGCTTAGCACGGTGTGTTTACCCGTGCAGGTGTGGAAGGAGTTTGCTTTGGTAGAGTCATAGCAGCCAAGCCAACACAGCTGGGTTATAGTGTAGGGCTTAATTTTGTAGCTTGGTGATTCTTTTTATATAGAACTCTCTTATGTCAGTTTTGTAATAGCTTCCGCATGAGTATAAGTATATTTTTGGTTATGTAATCATCTTTTGTACCTGTAGGTTGATCAAACAGTAATGTAATGGTTTCCGTTATATTAATGCATGATCAGCTTCTTTCATGAATGGTTTTGTAAAGTTTTAATTTCCCTGTATTTAGGTATGTATGTTTGTGTATGAATGTATGTATATTCTGTATCTGCGTGGTGGCACCTTTACCCATACGGCTTCTCACTCCTTATCGGATGGGATCGCCTACGTATGAGTAGGGGGTGTTACAAGTTGTGGTATCAGAGCCCGGTTTAGGCATTTCTGGGTGTTGTTCATGTGATACTGTGTATGAGTGCGTATATGTCTAGGGCCGCTGATGCGGTTCTCTTTGTTTGCTTAGATGGCTTCTAATTCTTCTCGTGGATCACTTGAGGAGTCCGCTGAAAGTGTGAACCCTCAAGCTAGGGATCCTTCTGTTATAGTGTCAGCTCAAACTGTTAGGGTCCAGCCCGAGGCCGCTGCCATGCCTTTTGAAGCCATGTTCAGGCTGTCATAGGACATAGCGAGGGTTTGGAGAGAGTGGTTGCCCCCAGGCCTCCCATGGAGAACTTATGAAAAGCTAGGGCCGAAGACTTTTATGGAACAGGGTTGGATGAATCAGAGTTAGCAGAGAGGTGGCTAGGTAAGGTGAAGAGGGCTTTGAGAGAAGTTAGGTGTCCTCCGGAGCTGCAAGCAGAATGTGCTGTGGCCTTACTTCAAGGGTCGGCGTATGAATGGTGGGAGTTGGTGTGCAGACAACCTCAGATGCCCGATCCAGTTACATGGGAGTTCTTTGTTGAGGAATTCACGAAGAAGTACGTAACTCAAACTTACAAAGATGCGAGATGGGCACAGTTTCTGAGTTTGAAGCAAAGGGCTATGTCGATTTCGGATTATGAAAAAGAGTCGGTTATCCCGATATGCTCCGCGAGGGGTCATGAGAGATAATTTTCGATGCAAGCATTTTGAGGTTGGGTTAAATGAGTCCTTAAGGGTAGCTTTGATCTCCTTGATGAGCACGCCAGGGGTGAGCTACTATCAGATTACAGATGTTGCCTTGAGGGCTAAAAGGACAGAGTCCGTGCTGAGAGAGAGAGCTCTGAGAAGGAATCCATCTCGGGGTGGTTCTTCTTCTTCGTCTTCGGGTAAGAGAGCAAGGGATCCGCAAGATCAGTCATCATTCGGTTCAGCCACGAGGGGTAGAAGGCAGGGTTCGGCAGCTATGTCTGGTTCTGGCAGGGGTGATAGATCTGATACTATACCTGTTTGTTCGCACTGCAGTAAGACTCACCGGGGTGAGTATAGGTGGCTCACTGGTGGGTGTTTTAGATGTGGAAGCACCGAGCACCGTCTGGCTAGTTGTCCATAGTTGAGTGAGGATTCAGGTCCACAGAGAGGGGCTAGCGGAGTTGGATCAAATGCTACACAGGCTGCCCGTGGTAGGGGCTGAGGTAGAGGTCGAGGCGGTCGACCTAGAGATGGAGCTATTTCGGAGACAGTTGAGCATCGTCCACTAGTCGTAGCCAGAGCTTATGCTGTGAGAGCTAGAGGGGAGCAGATGCCCCTGATGTGATTGCTGGTAAGTTCCTACTCCATGACACTGAATTGTATGCTCTAATAGACCCTGGTTCCACACACTCATATTTGTGCATGGATAAGATTATTAATAAGTTGCATATGGTAGATCAGTTAGACTATGAGATATGTGTGACCAATCCATTAGGGCATAGTGTCAATGTGAGTAGAGTTTATAGGAGTTGTCCCCTGTTGGTTGAGGGAGTTGAGTTTCCTACGGACTTGATAGAATTTCCTTTCAAAGAGTTTGATCTGATTTTAGGTATGGACTGGTTGGGTAAGCATCGGGCTATGGTTGACTGCCATAGGAAGACCTTTGTGCGTCGAGATAGGAATAGATTTCTAGTGTTTGTAAGAGGTTTGGGTGCTAGTTCTGTGAATAATATGATCTCAGTAATGCAAGCCAAGAGGTTTATTAGGAAAGGTTGTGAGGCTTTCCTAGCTTTGGTTTTCGATTCCAAGAGGGATCAAGTGAGGATTGAGGATATCCCTATAGTACAGGAGTTTAGTGATGTTTTCCCGAGTGATTTGCCCGGGTTGCCTCCAGAGAGAGAAGTTGAGTTAGCCATAGAGATTATGTCGGGTACCACACCTATATCGAAAGCACCTTATCGGATGGCTCCTGTACAGTTGAGAGAACTTAAAACTGAACTACAAGAGCTATTGGATAAGGGGTTTATTCGACCCAGCATATCTCCATGGGGAGCTTCGATTTTGTTTGTTAAGAAAAAAGATGGATCCTTGAGGATGTGTATCGACTACAGGCAGATCAATAAGGTTACAGTGAAGAATAAGTATCCGCTGCCTAGAGTCGAGGATTTGTTTGATCAGCTTCGGGGTGCAGGTGTGTTTTCCAAGATAGATCTTCGGTCGGGGTATTATCAGCTTCGGGTTCAGGATAAGGATGTGGTTAAGACTGCATTTCAGACTTTGTATGGCCACTATGAGTTCCTTGTCATGCCGTTTGGTTTGACCAATGCTCCAGCGGCATTCATGGATTTGATGAACAGAGTGTTCAGGCCATACTTAGACCGGTTTGTGGTGGTGTTTATAGATGATATCTTGGTGTATTCCAAGGACAAGAATGAGCATGAGGAGTATCTTCGGTTAGTTTTGCAAGTTTTGAGAGAGCACCGGCTGTTTGCTAAGCTTAGCAAGTGTGATTTTTGGCTTCGAGAAGTTTCGTTTTTGGGCCATATAGTTTCAGCTAAGGGTATCCAAGTGGATCCAGCCAAGATTGAGGCGATAGTTGATTGGAAAGCGCCTAGGAACGTTCAGGAGGTGAGGAGTTTCCTTGGTTTGGCGGGTTATTACCGCCGGTTTGTTAAGGGTTTCTCAGTGATGGCCGCTCCGATGACCAGGTTGTTGAGAAAAGGAGTTAGGTTTGAGTGGTCAGACAGATGTCAGGCTTGTTTTGAGCAGTTGAAAAAGTTGCTAGTTGAAACTCCTATACTGACTCAACCCATCTCGGGTAAGGAGTTTGTCCTGTATAGTGATGCTTCGGGTGTTAGTCTTGGATGTGTTTTGATGCAAGAAGGTAAGGTGGTAGCTTATGCTTCTCGATAGTTGAAGCCGCATGAGAGGAATTATCTGACGCATGATTTAGAGTTGGCGGCGGTGATCTTTGCTTTGAAGATTTGGCGCCATTATCTGTATGGGAAGAGATGTAGGATATTTACGGATCACAAGAGTTTAAAGTATCTCCTCACATAGAAGGAGTTGAATATGAGACAACATCGTTGGCTTGAGTTGTTTAAGGACTACGACTGCATTGTGGATTACCATCCGGGTAAGGCCAATATAGTCGCGGACGCTTTGAGTCGAAAGTCGATTTCTGCTTTATTTCTGAGGCAGTTTAGATGGAGATTTGGTTCAGATGGGGCTTTGATGGCTCAGTTGAGAGTGAAGCCTAACTTGAGACAGAGGATAGTTGATGCTCAGAGGGATGATGAAAGGCTACATCGGATTGTACAAGAAGTTAGTTTGGGCAAGCAGTCAGAGTTCTCAGTTCAAGATGGGGTTCTTTTGTATAGAAACCATTTGTGTGTACCGGGGAATGAGGAGTTAAGAAGACAGCTGTTGAATGAGGCGCAGAGTACGGTTTTTACTATACATCCTGGTAGTGAGAAGATGTACAGGGACATGAAACAGTTTTATTGGTGGTCCGGTATGAAAAGAGACATAGTGGATTTTGTGTCCAAGTGCCTAACAGGTCAGCAGGTAAAGGCTGAGCACCAAGTTCCCTCGAGATTGCTCACACCTTTATCCGTCCCCGAATGGAAATGGGATGACATTGCCATGGATTTTATTTCCGGGTTGCCTTTGACTCAGAAGAAGCATGACTCAGTATGGGTGACAGTGGATCGGCTTACGAAGTCAGCTCACTTCTTGCCAGTGAGAGTGGATTATTCGATGGACAGGTTGGCCAGTATCTATGTGGATGAGATAGTTCGGTTGCATGGAGTGCCATTGTCCATAGTTTCAGATCGGGACCCAAGGTTCACATCTATGTTTTGGAAGGTTTTGCAAAGGGCTTTGGATACCAAGTTGAACTTCAGTACAGCATTCCATCCTCAGACAGATGGTCAGTCCGAGCGAGTTATACAGATTTTGGAAGATATGTTGAGGGCTTGTGCCTTGGATTTTCAGGGTAGTTGGGACCGATATGTATCGCTTATGGAGTTTGCCTACAATAATAGTTATCAATCGAGCGTCGGTATGGCACCATATGAAGCTTTATCTGGTCGGCAGTGTAGGACTCCGATTTGTTGGACCGAGTTGTCCGAGCGATCAGTGATTGGGCCAGAATTAGTTAGGGATACAGAGAAAAAGATCAGAGTTGTGCAGCGGAATTTGAAGGCAGCTAAGGAACGACAAAAGTCTTATGCCTATCTGAAGAGAAAAGATGTGCGATTTGAAGTTGGGGACAAAGTCTTCCTTAAAGTGTCGCCTTGGAGAAAGGTGCTTCGGTTTGGAAAGAAGGGGAAGCTTAGTCCTCGCTTCATTGGTCCGTATGAGGTTTTGGCCAGAGTTGGTCCGGTGGCCTATAGATTGGCTTTACCGATGGAGTTGTCAAGATTGCACGATGTGTTCCATGTTTCGATGCTTCGTCGATACAGATCAGACCCGTCGCATGTTTTGTCAGGGCAAGAGGTGCAAGTTCAGCCTGATTTTTCGTATGATGAAGAACCAAGAGCTATTCTAGCCCGGGAAGTGACACAGCTGAGAAGCAAGCACATTCCTTTAGTTAAAGTGTTATGGAGTCACCATGGGGTTGAGGAAGCAACTTGGGAGCCAAAAGAGTCGATGAGAGTTCAGTATCCGCATTTGTTCAGCTCAGGCAAGAATTTCGAGGATGAAATTCTTATTAGTAGAGGAGAGTTGTCACACCCCGTCTGCCCCCTAGTAGAATGAGCCATATTTGTGCATGTGCATTGTATGAGTTTTGACATCTATAAAGGGCATTTTGGGTAGAAATGTAGGTTTTAAGAGTTTTGTTAGCATGTGGATGCATGTATGGTGTTAGAGTGTGCTTTTGGGGCTGTGCTTGTGTGTCTGTGTGCTCACACACTTGTAGGGTGTTATTAGTTGGGAGAGTTTTGGGTGTATGTGATTCATGGTTGTAGGGTGTGAGTGAGTTGGGTGTGATTGCATGTGCATAGTATATCATAGTAGAGTATGTCTAAGTGGGAGAGCTTTGTGTGTGTGTGAGGTATTCATGTAGTGTGTGAGTGGTTAATTTCCACCACTAGAGAGATGCCATGTGTCTAGGGTTGAGTAAGAGTAAGTAAAAGGAGGAAAGGAAAAAGGAAATTAGATTTTTCCTATCTCTTTCCTGTTCCTCTCCTCCCTCTACTGCTCTTCTTCACTCTTTAGTTTGCCCTAGCTAGGATTCAAGCTCTTGGTAGTGGGAATTGATCACATCTTGCATTTAATTAGTAAGTTTTCTGCATTTTCCATCTTGTTCTTCCTCTTCTTCATCTTTTATTCTTCTAGCTGGTTTGGGTTTTTAATTTAGGGTTGTGTTTTGTGTGTTCTTGTGGTTTGATGCTTAGTTGAGCCTCCTCGTGAGCCAAAGGGCAAAGAGAAGGTTGGATCTAGTGGATCTAAGCATTAGGAGCTAAAGAGATTCAGGTTTGGGAATTTGTGATTTATGCATTTTTGGTGATTTATTCTTTGAATGAATTTCTGGAAAATTTTGGTTTTCTTGATGTTTTTACTGGTTATTATGTTATGGGTTTTGATTCTTCTTGTTCCTAAAACCTTGATTGTGAGTTATTGAACCAAATGTGAGTTTGATTGAGTTGTGGTATGAATAGTGATGAGGTTGAATGTGTAACTTGATGTAGTTTTGAGAATTCATTAGTAGGATCTTATATTAGTATGATTTGATGATGTTAGATGGTTTATTAATTTAGTTTGAGTGAGGAAAAATTGGTGGGAATGAGAAGTTTTGGTTGTGACCGTAAGGTGTCCAGATTTTGCTTCTATTATGGGTTCTTGACATGTCATGGTGGCAACCATATTGGTTGTGACCGTGAGGTGTCCAAACTTTTGCTTCTGTTTGGTCTCTTTGGTATGTCACGGTGACAACCATTTTGGTTGTGACCGTGAGGTACCCCAGACTTGCATTCTGCCGAGAGTTTTGGTATGTCACGGTGGCAACCAATCTGGTTGTGACCATGACCCACCCTATTTTTGCAATAAAATCTTATTTGTTCAGGGTGTTTTAGGGATGTTAAATTATTGATTTCAACACACACAATGAAACTTAATAAGAGCTTTATACTAGTAAGATGGATGATGTTTACATGTACTGATTAATCAAAGTATGTTAATTCTTTGCTTGTTATAATTGAACTATGGACGTTAACTGTATAATTTTAACCTGCGAATCAACTAAGTGGATAGTTAGGCATGCCTAGTAGAGTCTTATAGCTACAGCCTCAGTTCAGTTGGACCCCGATCAGGTCCCCGTTTGGTTCCGCGCGAACCCTTTAATGTGTTTGGATCTTATTTAAGGTCCCTTATCAAAACGTTTTGCAAATGACAAAGTAAAATGATTTTCGATTCGTACCCGTAAGGTACTATCAGTAATCAGTTCGTACCCGTAAAGTACTGCCCATTCACTCGTTATCCACTACATTGAGTCAGCAGGTGCTTAATTGCTTTGAATTGTTTTGATAATTATGAGATTGTATTATCCGAATATGTATATTAATGAGTTAATATGAAGGCAGTTATGTAATATCAAATGTATGACTCTATATGTTCGCTTGTTCATATTTATATCATATGTATATTTCTGATTATGCCATCAGTATGCGTTATGCTTGACGACCATTGTGAATGGCCGTCCATTTTCATATGTGTGTTTCCCCACTAAGCGTTTATTGCTTAGCACGGTGTGTTTACCCTTGCAGGTGTGGAAGGAGTTTGCCTTGGGAGAGTCGTCGCAGCCAAGCCAACACAGCTGGGTTATAGTGTAGGGCTTAATTTTGTAGCTTGATGATTCTTTTTGTATATAACTCTCTTATGTCAGTTTTGTAATAGCTTTCGCATGTGTATAAGTATATTTTTGGTTATGTAATCATCTTTTGTACCTGTAGGTTGATCAAATAGTAATGTAATGGTTTCCGTTATATTAATGCATGATCAGCTTCTTTCATGAATGGTTTTGTAAAGTTTTAATTTCCCTGTATTTAGGTATATATGCTTGTGTATGAATGTATGTATATTATGCATCTGCGTGGTGGCACCTTTACCCATATGGCATCTCACTCATTATCGGATGGGATCGCCTGTGTATGAGTAGGGGATGTTACAGTGCTAACCCTCCGTGGAGTGTTAGTGCCGTTATCGTGCTAACCCTTTTGAAGTGGTAATGTCGTGGTCGTGCTAACCTTCTGTAGAATGGTAGTACCGCCATCATGCTAACCCTTCTTAGTTGTTAAGCGGTAGTGCCAACCCTCCGTGGAGTGGTAGTGCCGTCATCGTACTAACCCTTCTGAAGTGGTAGTGTCGTGGTCATGCTAACCTTCTGTAGAATGGTAGTGCGGCCATCGTCCTAACCCTTCTGAATTTTGAAGCAGTAGTGCCGTGATCGTGCTAACACTCCGTGGAGTGGTAGTGCCATCATCGTGCTAACCATTCTGAAGTGGTAGTGCTGTGGTCATGCTAACCTTCTGTAGAATGGTAGTGCCACCATCGTGCTAACCCTTTTGAGTTGTGAAGCGGTAGTGCCGTGATCGTGCTAACCCTCCGTGGAGTGGTAGTGGTGCTAACCCTTCTGAAGTGGTAGTGCCGTGGTCGTGCTAACCTTCTGTAGAATGGTAGTGCCGTGGTCGTGCTAACCTTCCATAGAATGGTAGTGCCGCCATCATAGTAACCCTTCTGAGTTGTGAAGTGGTAGTGTCGTGATCGTGCTAGCTCTCCGTGGAATGGTAGTGTTGTCATCGTGCTAACCCTTCTGAAGCAGTAGTGTCGTGGTCGTGCTAACCTTCCGTAAAATGGTAGTGCTTCCATCGTGCTAACCCTTCTGAGTTTATGAAGTGGTGCTATCTATGAGCCCTTTGGTTGATTGCCCCCTGGGAGTTCTTTGGTTGATTGTTTGAATTTGATGTTAGAAAGATGCTTGGACTTGATTTTGTTTTGGCTAGTTGCTCCCAGAGATTTCTTTGGTTGGTGCTTGGATTGGTGTTTTGATTGATGTCGTCACTCTCCTTTTGTCGGTGTCCGCATCGAATCTCTCTTGCTGCAAAACTGGAAAACCGAATATGCAGGAAAAATAGTGAGCATGCACGTGAAATGCATGGGTCATGCAGAAATGCAGGATAAGAATTCATCTTAGTGGACTTATAGGTGATAGCCAGGCTGGCTGCAATTTGCAATAGGATTGATCCCTTTTGAAGCTACTTTTAAATTTCATGCCTTTGTGATTGCGAGGTTCTCATCTGATACCTGTAGTCATTTTTTTAAAGGTAGTGCATCCCTTGTGGATTTTCACACTAGCTTTTCTTAGTGGGAAATTCATCCTTTATGGATTTTTATATAACCCTGTGCCTTATTTTTTGCCTAGAATGAACCCAACCCAATCCAGCGGCTTTTGTTCATTTCATTTTTTTTAGGACAGACTGCCTGTTTTAAGGTTTTCACCCTGCCCTTTTGCCTAAATTTTGCTTAGAGCGCCAATTACGGTTTTCATCTCTAACGGCTTTTTTTTGGCATGGCTATAAGAAAAAACTGAAGCTACTATCAGAGCCTCCTTCTATAGTAATTGGCAATTATTCGCTGAGACATCTTCCCCTAAACACGGATCCCCTTGCTCCCTATAACGAAGGTGGTGCTTGATTGGGTGAGGTGACGAACAAGGGTCAACTCCCTGTGCCCCTGGCTCTCCTTTCTGTTCTCTTGTGTGGATTTCCCGATACCACTTTTGATATCATGGCCTGTTGCATTTGACAGTTCGGGGGGATTCAACATGTCATGAGGCATCCTCCATCTTTCCGAGGCAGCATCTTATCTTTGGCCTTCACCCCTGAGTACCATAGCCCTTTGACACAGCTGCTTATAAAAAATCGCCGAACCGCAGGTCAAAGACTACACCCTCGCCTCCATAAGTGCATATAAGAGAAGGGTACTTAGCCCCGCTGTAGATAATGGGACCCATCGGCTTAGGCATCTGGTCGTTGAGAGCAGAAGTAGAATATAGCCATTTAGATTTCACACATTCTACAATGAATGATATTTCTCTTTTATAAAAGAAATAGGAAATGATGAGTTAAACTGCTTTTGTCTTATATTTTTTCAAAAAATTATGTACATTTCAGTACGATTTATCCATACATGATCACCATTTAATATATATTCAGAATGGAAAATTACATCTAATCTCGGAGTGGATCTTATACGCATCAGACTCCTATTTCCAATCAGCCCTCTCGGGTTTTTTTGATTGGACATTTTCTCTCAAGCCTCTAATTTTTGCCCGGAGTGCCTTTTTTTTGGTTTTCACCCTGAGGAGGCGCCCAATTTTAGCAAATCCGCCTTTTTTCAATTTTCAGCCCGTGGGACATTTATTCTCTTCTTTTGATTTTTAGTATTTAGCCATGGACCTTGTTGATGCTGACTGGTTCTTCGAACTTGCTTCCCTTACTGTCTGTTGAAATGCTGCTCCCTCGGATAATAACTTTTCAAGAATAAATGGGTCTTCATACGTTGTCCTGAATTTACCTCGTCCGTTTGGAACACTCAGACCTATTTTCTTGAAGACCAAATCTCACTCTTTCAGTGGGTGCTTTCTGACTTTCTTCCCAAACGATCAAATAAGGTGTTTTCTGATAGATCTGATTGCGATAGTAGTCCCATAACCTGTCTCCGTTTAACGTGTTTAGCTGCTGTAGCTGTTGCTTCTATGACTGGCCCTAAAGATTTGACGTATTCTGACAGGCGGTATTACTTTCGCCCAATGCATCGAGGAATAAAGCGTGACTCTTGTAGACTGCAGACCCCAGCATGGGTCTCCTCCATAACCTTCTTGGCTTTCTTCTCGTCTAAACACCTCAACTGTATGTCATCAGCTCACCTCTATACTGATGAACTGGGTGGATAGCTTATGAATCAGTCTTTAGGTCCTTTTCAGTAGCCAAGAAGAACGACAAAATACCGCAACGGGATTTGAACAAAGCTTGCCCCCAGATAACTGTCCATTACCCTATATCAATAACAAATTTTTCTTCTCTCTTTTTTTTGTTTTGTTTTTTTTTTGGCTTTGTTTTTTTGTTTTTTTATTTTTTTTTTGTACATTTTTTGCTCCCCAATAAGCTTTGTCCAAATCCTGATAGTTTACGCATACGCGCACTTCTCTTCTTAACCATTGGGGATGTTGTTGATCCACCTAGTTGAGCATTGCACTTCAGTAAAAAATTTAGCCCTGGTTCTGCTTGTGGATTCCCCCTTTTAACCTTTCCTTTCCCTCCTGGCTTGAATCTTATGAGCTTCTGCTTGGCTGGTTCATGATCGGGATACACTGGCATAGCGTGTTCGGTGGCTTTATAATTATCTCCTGGTATGTCTTCATAGGTCCAGGCAAAGACTTTTTATTTCATTTTTTTTATTCTCTCAAATTTTAATCTCTCTTCAAGAGTTATAACAGATGCTATCAAGATTTTCTTTGGGTTCACCAAAGTTCTGAGATTAAATGGAATGGCATTAGTTGAATCAATGTCAAGTATAAATGTGCCACGATTATGCATAGTGAAATCACAAGAAACATCACACAAATAAATAAAAACATTCATTCCACTTCATAAAAATTAGAATTAAAACATTGTCATTAAGTAGTTCAAAAATAAAAGAAAGCATCTAAATAGCTAACATCCTCCTTTCTTGCCAACACGGATGCCGCAGTTGACGGTCTATTATCATATTCGGGAACCATTCTCTTGTCCCCTCAGTTCCTCATCAATAAGGCCTTGAATAAATTTTCTTAGAGTTCGGCACCCATCAGTCTCATGCCCAGTATGCTGATGGTAGGCACAATATAAATCTGCTGGGTGACTGGGATGCCCTTGGCTCCTGGCGAGTTTTGTAGGCTTTGGCTGTAGCGTCCCCTTATCGATAAAATGAAGGAGGTGCTTAGATAAAAGCTTATCCCAGATGGTATAGCAATCTTGAGTAGTTTCAATGTTTGGAAACTTGGTGGCTCCAACATCTCTCACACTGTTATCGCCGAGACTCGAGCTTTCCTAATTATCTCCCCCAATAACGTTGCCCCCTCCTTCAAAGGCCACTAGCTATTTGCTATTAATAGGATCCTGCACTTGACCTTTCGAGGTTTGGTAATCATCCCTCAGATATCTAGCATGCCGATGACACCTCATATGCCCTCATTTTCTGGCTGGGTTAGCTAACCATGAATGCAGGTCCCCCTCCCGTGCTTGAGGCAAAGATCCGTCTATGCTGAAATAACACTTCTAGGCTATTCAATCCATTGATATTTCTCTTATCACTCGAGTGCCGGCACAGCTGTCACAACTATACAGTCGACCTCTCTTCTCTAAGTTCTCAGAGGCTTTCTCGTGAGTAGCTAGGGTAATTGCAAATTTAGACTTTGAAATCTCTTCTTCGAGGATATCCATCCTTCTCTTCAGGCCCCGTGTCACCGCCAGAAGCCCATTCTCTAAAACATGCCCTTTGCCCTTTCGCTCAGGTGACAGAGCAATAGGCGACTCTCCTCCAGGTCCAGTTGGTTGTATGTGTACTTCTTTAATCGGATCATGCTCTTTTCGTAACATGGTAGGAGCAGTAAGCTGTTGTCCGGCAGGTGGCACTATTGCGGTGACTAAATTCTTTATAGTAGTCATTGTCCGAGCTTCAAACTTTCCAACCCTACCCTTTATCTCCTTTACTGCGTTATCCTCTCCCTTGGGGACTTTATTCATCACAGTCCGAGGAATTACCTGCTCATCCTTTTCCTCTGCCATGAGATCATCTTTCGGGTCAAGAATTCTTTTTTGCTCAATAGGTGCCGCTGCTCTAGGCTCAATGTCTGGTTATCGTATGGTAGCGACTGCTATAGGAGCCTCCTCCATAATAGGCAATTCAACTTGTTCAATAGCAGGGGCCACAGGCAGTTGCCTGGCATTTGGCACCATTTGAGCAGCGATATTTTCCATCATGGCCAACATCCTCCTTTCAAAATCCCCAAGCCTCTTATCTAGGTCTTGTACCGTCAAAGCACTAGTCTCCTGTGGTAGTTCTGCCATCAAAGATGATTCACTAGTTGTCGAGAGTGACTCAAAATCCAAAATAGGCACTAATTTTAGCAATCCAAAGGGCGAGTCTATCCTCACTAGTCGATCGTCAAGTCCACTTGGATGAATCTATGATGGCTGAAAAAATTTTACTTGTTAGAATGATGCATGAATGACATATGCAATGCATGATAGTGTGTTATGCAACATTTACAACCACATACAAGCAAGTAGATCCTTCCAACCTTATTACTCCCACACGTGAGGTAATGCGGTCTCTTTCCTAGGTGGGCTTGATCCATGGGTTAATAGGGAACCCAATGGATGCGTATGGTGCACGGTGGAAAACCGGCAGCATAACATCTCTTATCTAATGTGCATACATATGAATTTTGGCCTATATGTATTTAAATATTTCAACTAAATTAAGATGGGCTCACCAAGGCATGAAAGCCTTTGATAAAAGACCATTCAATTTAGTTGATTATGTTCAATATATAATGGCCCACATAGCAAGCATCGTGGTAAGGTACATTTCACCTAGGGGAAGTATCTATTGCCATTATATGAGCTTTAGTCAAGGATGATGATACTTTGGGGCTACCCAAGCATGGTCCCTGCCAACGGGTTTAGCTCATCACAAACATAACGACCAATCGGGTCTCCATTTGATATACCATGATGGTACGAGGCTTAGGGTGGTGATTATCCTTAACACTTCCCTACATTGAGTGAATGTAGGGTCATGCTTCGGGAATGCACCGGGGTAAGAATAGGGACCAAACTAGCATAGTTCTAAGACTCTAATAAAATGTAATGCAATTTTGAAATGGGATAAAATTTTTAAATTAAAAAGCAATTATAATTTTTAACCAAGGTACTTTCTAATTGAAGTCTCTTATGTCCCCAGTGGAGTCACCACTGTGACGCGCGTCGAACCCGGGATTGCCTCGAAGACCCGCCTTTAGGGCTTTCGGAAATGAGGTTCATGGAAACTTGCAAGTAAAATTGGAAGGGCGTCTATTTTGGGCAACAAAGAGGTTTCATGGAGTCGCCACCCAATAGAACATTGGGAAGGTTCGTCTAGCCTCAGTGAGCCTAAGACAGCGCAGCTATATCCATCATAGGCAAGCTGGAGGTGTCTTGGAGGCCCCACCCTAACATTAGGATGGCCCTCTTAGCCTCGCGCTTGGTCAAACCAGAGGTGTCTTGGAGGCCTCACCCTAATAGAATATTAGGATGGCCCTCTTGCCTCGTGGCACCTAGGACTATGCAAATTAAGCCTTTTTACAGGAAACAAGAGGTGTCTTGGAGTCCCCATCCCAATAGAATATTGAGATGGCCCTGTCGCCTCGTTGAGCCCAAAGACCAGAAATGGTTCGGGACTTCTCATTTATTCATACCTTGATTAAGTTAAAATTGTGTTTTGAATTTAAGTTTTCATCCCTTTTCTCATACGTTTTGATGCAATAATTAGAGCTTAAGTTTTCATCCCTTTTCTCATCCTTCGCTTGCATGAATGCTCAATCAAGGAAAAAAAAGGATTAAAGCAAAAAAACACAAAAAAAATTAATGTTAGTATTCAAATTAAGAAAATTAATTAAACAAATAAAACAATAAATGATAAATTAGAATAAATAAAATATGCATTACGGATGACAAATAAATTAAATGGCATATTAAAATAAATAGATGATTAACATGCTAATAAATTAACACAAATAATAATAATAATAATAATAATAATAATTATAATTATAATAATTGCAATAATAATAACAATAATAATAGAAATGAAGAAGAAACAATTAAATAAAATAAAGTCAAAAGAATATTAAAAATGTTAAATCTATATACAAAATCACATAAAACAAATAAAAACACAATAAATCTACATTATTAATAATTAAATAGGAACAAAAAATAAATAAGAGAAAAATAAAATTATGAGATCAAGCGCAGAATGTTTACACTCAGATTTCGGATTCAATGGATGAAGAATATGATTGATTTCCTTTCTTTTATTCACAAAATAGAAATAAAAATTGGTAAAAATTGGAACTTTATTCCAAAAGAAAACTGTTTAAGAAAAACAATAGAAGAAAATAAATTAATTCTCAACAACAAAGAATATATTTCTTTGTCTCAAGTATGTTTATTGATTAAAATTGTAAAAAAAAATGGAAGAAAAGAAATTTAATTTTCAAAGAACAAAGAATTATTTTCTTTGTTTTAAGAAATTAAAATTGATAATAAAAAACAAATCTCAAGAACAAAGAGTGGTTTTTCCTTGTCTCAAGAAAAATTATTGATTAAAAACTAAATTTTTAACCTTAAGAATTTTTATTTGGAGAAGAAAAAAAATGAAAAAAGTGTAGAGAGAATTCTTTGAGAAGAAGAAGAAGAAAAAACATGATTTTTGATGTAGAAATGAATTCCTCCCATTCCCTTTCAAATTTTCAACTTAAATGAATAAAAACTGAAAAAATAATTAATTAGGGAAGAAAATAGGATTTCTAGCTAATTTCCCTTAATTTTTGTGTAAAAACAGGAAAAGATCATTAAAAACCCGGAATAATGGTAAAAAAAAGTCAAAAAAATTAATAAAAAACGGATTTAGGGCGAAAATAGGTGTTTGCGGGGGAACTGGGCCGACCGACACCCAACGGGGGTCGGTAGCCCGCGGGCGACGCTCTGCGCGTCGTTCGCGTGCGAGCGCCGCTCTGCAGCGGCCGACACTCTCGAAAAAAAAATAGATAATTTTTTTTAAAAAAAATTAACAAAAAAAACTACAATTTCTAAACCCCATTTTCAAAATTAATTTTTAAAATATTTTTATTATTTTTATTCTAAAATACAAATTTGACAAGGAAATCATCACTTTCAAACTCTTTGCCAGTGAAAAGACAATTTATCATCACTGGGTAACTCCGATCTAGGCTGACTCAGGAGCCGGTATCTACAGGTTAGTTTGTGGTTAATTAGCTGGAAATGTAAAATTGGGTTGAGGTTTATTTGGCCTACCTTAATTGTAAGTGTTATAACTTGAGATGTATGACTATGAAAATGAATGGGGATGATGGGATTAGGTTCCTATGATGTGTGTCTATAATAGTCTTAGAAATGATCATGCTAAATTAAGGGCTTAAAAGTCTCTAAAAGTGAATTAAAGTGTAGCTAATTCTGTAGGAGGGCCTTTTGGAGCATGTTATGTTCCTTAGGCCATAACTCATTGTGTTTTAATCAAATTGAGATGAGAATTGTTCCATATGTAAGTTACAACATATATGAATAAATTATTAGTGGAGTGTGTTGGTTAAAAATGTCATTAAAGTTGGTTTTAGAAGTCATGTGTATTAAATGCGAAAAATGTACCTGTAGGGTAAGTTTCTGTGTAGGTTTCTCTTGACCTTTGGTGACTCTTTTGCCCATATATAGAGTTATAGTGCTCTAAATTGGTTTCTTCAAAATGGAACTGAAACCCAAGATCCACACCTAAAAATGTCTAAGAATATAGTTGAGCTAATTCTGGCTTTAAGTGTCCCAAAAAGTTGCCAAAACATAGGTATTCCTATTCTAGCGGGTTCATCAAACTAGTATAGATTGTTTAGATCACATCTGATGTTTTAGATGTTCAAATTACCTGAAACTTGTCCCATTGGAAACTTAACATCCTAGGGAACAATTGTTAAGAAGGACATTTTGCCTAAAAATGAGGTTTAGATGTTGGTTTAGGCGATGCAAGTGTAGGGTGGAAAGTAGTCTCGTAAAACACCTGATGGTAGCTACTGCCGCGAGCACGATAGAACAAGTCATATGAAGGATTTTCTTCTCATTTTAGAGCCCATGGTTAGCATGAATCAATTCCCCACCTTTACCCTCAACTAATTTGTATATTTTTATGTGTTTTCTTCCTGAATTGAACTTGTATTACACCGAAACATTCTGGGATTTATCCAATGTGTGTTGAGCATTATTAAATGATTAGAAGAATAATTATCACAAGAAAAATACACAAGAATATAACTAAGATTAGTAGTAACCTAATGAGGTAATAATGTATACTATATCAAATAGAATTTAGTTAAGTTGAATGATATTTGGGAATTGTAATGCCTTAATATATATGAGCATGTATAACATAAACAAGTATACATAATTATGGGTTGAGGTTAAGTTCTACACATATGAAGGATATTAAATGAAATGAGTTTGCTTAATGTGAATATGAATCATATGTATGTGTGTAATGAGGTTGTATTGTTTATGGGGAAAATATGAACATGATTGAAATGAATGAGATGTGTAAGAGTATGACTATATGTTTGTAGTGAATATGTATAAATATGATATGTTAGCTGGCATGTAAATTGGATTGTTAGGAATTTGGTTTAAGAAGTCGTTGACAGGCACAATCGAATTGGTGAGTAAATAGGCAAAACTGAATTGTAAAATCATAGCATTGCAAGTAGTATAAGATTGACCTTTGGCAAACAATGCTTAATTAGTTATCTAATGAAAATGAATTATTGGCATCTTTATTGAATAGTTTATGAATGCATCAATATGCTAAAAATAAATGACTGATTTGAGAATGTGCCTAGGAAGACTTAAAGGGCATGATTGAATAGATAACTAATACGGCAAACTGAGTTTTAGGTTGATGCATAATTGGAATTAATTAAGATGATTGAAATTTGAAATATTAAATATTAATGCATGGAAAATGTGTATAGGGGAGATGTCTAAAATTGGTATCATTGAATTCATAACAAATGCATAAATAAGTTGTTAATAGATCATATTGGATAAAAATTGTACTAGAACAAGCCATGAGAGTTACATGCAAAATGGGTGAAAAATGGGATGTGAGAAGTGAGGGTTGAATCAGAAATTCCAGTTCTGTCGCGAGCGCGACACCTCTATATGATTGAAATGTTTTCTTATTTGCTTCAAGTTTTGCTAAAGCATATTTATAAATGATAATTAAGCATGAATGTGATTTCAATCTTATGATTAACATGTGATCATGTAAGCATGTAAATGTATATATGAGATGTATCTTAAGTATGTGTGTGTATGTATATATGTATATATATATATATATGTGTGTGTGTGTGTGTGTGTGTGTGTGTATATACGATCTTATGCAATTGCCATGGCAAAGTAATTGTGATGTGAACTACAATGTATGTGAACAGTGGGATGAGGTATAACTGAATGATATTATAATGCTATATTTGCTATGACAATGAGAATAATTGGATTAATAATTTAGCCTGTGAGTTAAGTAGTGGATAGATAGGCATGCCTATAAGGTCTAAGTGCTGCAGCCCAATGCATCCGATTCCTCTAGAATCACAATGCGATTTGAATCCTTACCGGATTCCTCAATGCGAAATTATTGATAATGTTGATATTTTTGTACCTTAAGGTACCAAGGCGAATGTGAGGTATCCACGGATACCAATGTGATTATTGTACCCTTGGGGTACCAATATGATACCCGTTATCCGCGTCTTTGAGTTGCAGGCAAGGTTAAAATAAATATGTGAACTAATGGAGTGATTTGAAATTATGCGACAACTATTGTGTGCGATTGTAATGAGCATGTGAAAGCCAAGAGATGGTGTAACAGAAAGCTAATTGTCATACTATGATATGTACTTGAATCATCTATATATATGTGCATTTGTTGATTCTAAAATATGGAAATTTTTTGATTCTATTATTAATGCGATGAAATATCTTTATGTTAATAATTAAGAAATTATAATCTTATGTATATACATATGGATAAGAATGCGATGTTCATGTGAATAATAATTTATTATGTGAATTCTAATGTGATTATCCAACGTGTGGACCTATAAATAGTGAGTACGAAGCATGATAGATATCATAAACCTTGTTGTGCTTATAGCATGCTTTATGAGTATACATGAAGATTATGTTATTGTTTATTGTATTCTGTTCCCCACTAAGCATTATCGCTTAGCATGGATATTTAATCCATGCAGGTATCTGAAGATAGTATGTTTGGAAGACAATCCTGCATCGCCAACGACCAACACATTAGGAACCGCTGTATATGTAGAATATTTGTAATATTATAAGATGTGTAACTATAGTTAGTAATGTGTAAGGGGACTAAGTTTTTGTATTAAGAAACTTATATTTTGTAAAGTGAATAATAAATAAAGACTATAAGTGTTTTGTATTATAACGCATGGATTTTAAGAATAATTTTGGGTGTTGTTTTGAAAGAAAAATTTATTAATCCTGATTTTTATGTGAATGTTAATTCGTGTTCTCGTGTTGTTGTTTATGACACTCCATAGCCGTCGTAGTAAAGCTCTACAGGTGGTTAGGGGGTTGTGACGCGCGCCGAACCTATCAAAGGCCCTCTTTGAACTCGATTTTTGATCATGAGACATTTTGGACACCTCCCTTCCAATAGAACATTGGAACATATCATCTAACCTCACAACGCCTTTAGGCACCTTTGAGGTATTTTGGAGTCGCCACCCAATTTACAAGAAATTGGGAAAAGTCATCTAACCTCTATTGGTGTAAACCAGAGAAGGTGTTCGGAACTTCACTCTTATTAATGCCTTAACTTAACTTTATAAATGAGTTTTTAAGAAATTAAAATTCCATCACTCATCTCACACGATTATGCATTGAATTTAAAGCGCATTGCAAGCATATTAGAAAGCATTAAATAAAACGATAAAGAAATAAATAAATTACATGTAAAAATTAGGACAGAACAATCCCCCAAAATAAGAAAGCATAAAAATAAAGTTTTCCCGAAAATTAAATACAAGGGCCCAAAATGGATAAATGAACGCATAAAAAATAATTAAAGTGCATCATATATAAATAGGGAGATTTATTGAATGTTAGGAACATTGGTTCCATTTTTATTAACTTAGAGAGATTGGAGAACTATTTTTGGATATTGATTGAGTAAAGAGGGATGAGTGATCCCATTTTATGAAAATTAGTTCTCCATTTGAAAGTGAGATTTTAATGGTTAAAATAGGACATTGGTCCATTTTATTAAGAAAAATTCCAAGTTATTAATTATTGTAAAAAGGCATGATTTTCTGCAATACAAACGAATATAAAATACATTTTACATACAACATAAAATAATATAATAAAGAAAATATAACAAAAAATACAAACCCTAAATTCGAAGGTCTTTAATCACCCGATCCTCCATCTCGTGCACAAATGTAACTCGCATAAATAAATAAATTTTGAGGCAACAAAACAAAAAAATAAAATGAAATGTTAGTAAAGTAATTAAGTAGATAATTTATGTTAGTAAAGTAATTAAGTAGATAATATATAAGAAATAGTCAAATAAAGACTAATAAATAAACAAAACAAATAAGTCAATAAAAATAATCAAACGGTGACAAATGATTTGATGATAACATTAATAATTATTAACAGAGATAAATTGAATAAAAGCTAAATGTTAATAAAATGAATTAAGATAGAAATTAACAATGAAAAATAGAGCAAATTATATTACATCACATGCATTTTTAACTTCCTACATTCGGGCACTTGGAAAAATGTACATATAATGTGCTACGAAGAGGTAGCATAACGGTCCTACTAGCCGGTTAGCTGGCGGGGTTAAGGGGCAGCGCCCCGTGAAAATTTTTTAATTTTGTCAAATTTTATTAACAATTTTTTGCCCAAAAACCCTATTCTTTGTACGTTCAGGTAAAATAGGAGAGAAGACGCTCGGGTAAGGAAGAGTTGAAGGAAAGGCTGGAAAAGGGGGTGAGGACAAACGTGCATGACTCGTGCACACTTGCACGAGTCGTGCAAGAGGAGTACGACTCGTGCAAGTGACGCAAGAGTCGTGTAGGTCCTTTACGACTCCTGCAAGTGACGCACGAGTCGTGAAGTCTTCTGACTAGGGGGCAAGAGTCGTACAAAAATGCACGACCCGACTGGGAAAAAGGACTCAGATACAGAGTTTAATCTGATCGAGAAACACGGCTCGGATAAAAGCAAACGCTAATTCTATCGGGCAAGACAGAAAAAAAAGGAGGCACGACTCTCGGATGATGAACACGACAAGGACATAAAATCATGACTCGTGCAAAAAGATAAAAACTCAGACAAACAAGAAATAGAGATGAACAGAGCAACATTAACAGACAAACAAGTATGATAATAGGCCATCAAAACACGCATAATAGAATGACAAACATGCCGATAAGTCAAGGTAAATATTTAGGATCCATGTCTAATAACAAACAGCAACAAATATACAAAATATAAATTAATAGAATTAAACGATGAATATATACAGTATGTACATCATAGGAAACTTAGTAAAGAAAAATATGAAATGAAAAAAAGTATGAAAGAAGAGGAGGTTTACCCAGTATTTACCCTCAGAATGACTTTATATTGCAAGTGAAGAAGTGTTGGTTTCCTTCGTTGGTTTGTTTGAAAAGAAAGTAAAAACAGAGACTACGGAAAATTTTAAATTAGAGTTACGTTGAAGGAAAAAATGCAAGATGATTGAATCTCAAATGCCAGGAATTAATTTCCTGGGTTCAAGAACAATCTCAGAATACTTTGAGAACCAAAAATTGTTTTCTTGACTCTCAAATCTCCTCTGTCTTTTTTCTTGCTAGGTTTTTCGGCGCTTTCAAAAACAACCCCCCCCCCCCCCCCCCCCCCCCCCCCCCCTCTTTCAGTTTCAACTTTTTCTCTTTATAAGTCCTCAGGAATTAGGGTATCCCTAGTGAGGTTGTATCTCACGTTAGTGAGATAGGCCTCACTAATGTGAGGCTAGGCCTCATTACACAAGCCCCAAATCTTTGTTTTTTTAAACGAAAAATAATTTTTTTGAGGAAATCATCACTTCTATTTTTCTTTCGCCTGTGAACAGGCATCATTATCATCATCGGGTAACTTTGGTCTGGGATGCCTTAGGTCCCGGTGTCTATAGGGGTGTTACACATCTAGCAAGAAATCAAGTATAATCACAACTCAACAACATGCATCTATCAAAATTACACACGATCCCGACCACAAAATGCAGGTTGAACCACCATCTCTTTTTCAGCTCAAATCTTTTCCTTGCCTTTGTCTTTTCTCTTATCAACAGCTTCTTGCACAAAATCATCCAAAACAGACACTTAATCCAACACTCAAACTACTTTAAATCAAAAACAAAAATGGAAGAAAAAGGAGAATACTTGATACACGAAACTCCAACCGCACTTACCTTACAAATCTCTTACAAGACCTCTAATCTTTTTTAACTCTTCAAACCAATCCAAGTTCACAGCTCAAGGTAGGCAAACGGGAAAGAAGAAGAAATAAAAGGGAGAGATGAAGGGATAAAGCCGGCCAACTAACCAATTAAGGCCGCCAACTCTCATTAAATATATTTAAAGCATGAAAGTGCTGAGGTGTCACTCCCTCAAGATGCCACATGTCCAGCTTTTATTGAATTTCCCATTAAATCCTTAGCCAAATACTAATTAATCCCTTTGTCAAAATTTTGTCCTTAATAACTTATATTCTCTTTTCAATTATATCCCTACTAACTCACAATTTATATATGCATAATTACTTTTGTACCCTTCACTATACAATTAACACTGCAATTCTTCTAGGGTATAACTTGGGTCCTTACACATAGAACTTGTAAGGATTACAAGGGCATCTATTTTTGGCAACATGTGGTGTTTTGGAGTTGCCATCCAATAAAACATTGGAAAAGTTCATATAGAACATTAAAAAGGTCCATTTAACCTCATGAAACCTAAGACCAAAGAGAGTTCGGGACTTTACTTTTATTTATACCTTAGTCAAAGTTATAAGTGAGTTTTTGAAATTAAAATTCAATTCCTTTTCTCTTACAGTTTAATGCAATTATTAAAGCGCAATCCAAACATATAATGAAAGCTGTAAATAACGCAAAATTAGAATAAAGTAAATAAGAGTACATTAAATTACAATAAAACTAGGGGCGAAATACAACCCCCAAGAAAAGGAAATATAAATCATGCATAAATATGGGCATTTATTTGAGGTGAGGACATTAGTCCTCACATGCATGCTTAAAATAATGATTTTAAAGTGACAATTTTATTTGGAGGGAAAACTAGAAATTGATCCTTTTTTATTAAAGAAAACCTTATTCATTCGTAGAAATATTTTGACGCTTTTTATGTTAATGAGCACTAAAATAACATTTATGATAATGAATAAGAATTGGAAAGATAAACTACTAAGAGAGACAGAGTGAAAAAGAATGAACCAAATCGATGTCTTTGAATCATCCTAATTAGTCCCCTTTTTTAGCATCCAATGTTCAACAAAATAAAATCTAAAAAAAAATGAAATAACATGTTAGCAAAATAAAATATCAGAAGCAAAGTAAATGATTAAAACAGTAGAAAATATTGAGATGAATTACCTAAAATTAGTAGGAAAAAAATGCATAAAAAAGGAATTAAAACAATCAAAAAAATTAAAAGAAGAGACCTAGGGACGGTCAAGAAGGGGCGAGGAACGGCCGTCCCTGGGATGACCAACGAGAAGAAGAGGCGCCCCGCAATGACCCATCGCTCATTTGAGGGACGGCCATCGGTAGGGCCTTCAGCCCATCGGTCATTGCTAGATCTCAAAAAAAGGAAAATTGGTTAAAATCTAGGCTCTCACATTTTTAAACCAATTTTCATACAATAAATTACCAATTAAGCAAATAAAGCGATAAAATGAATTAATTAAAATGAATTAATTTACGTTTTGAAATTTGTTCATATGTCTCATGTCAAGGTATTGAAATTATTGCAAGAATGGTTAATCCAGAACGTTTACCCTCGGAATATTGATTTTCGAAAGGCAAAAGTTGTGCAAATCTCCCTTGAATTCTACAAGGATCATTTGACTAGTGAAAACAATTGAAAATAATTTTCTTTATAGAAATCATTCTTTTTAAATTAATCAAAAATTCCAGAAAATTAAATCAAAAAAAGAGAATTGATTTTCCTTTCTCAAACTCACTTCTATTTTTTAGAAGATCTAAAATTTTAAGGAGGTAAATCGAAAGAAAAGAATTGATTTCCTTTTTTTCAAATTTCCTTTTTTATGGATTTCAAAAGAAAACTATGTATAAAGTGAAGACTTTTGTTTATGAAAATTGATATCTTTCTTTTGCAAAGGTTTTTCAAAAAACCAGCATCCCCTTTTCTTCTTCATTAACCTTATATTTATAGGTTAATGCTGATTTAAGGATAAAGATAGGAATTAGATATTTATTTTCAAAAATAAATATTTGAATTTTAAATATCCTTAGAGATAAACATTAAATTTGAAATCAAATATTTCTATTTATCCTTTAAGATAAATATTAAATATTTGATTTATCCATAGAGATAAAGTGATTCCAAACGTTTGATTTGTCTTTATGGATAAACGATATCAAAATATCTTTTTGAAATCAAATATCCTTATTTATCCTTAAAGATAAATATCAAATATTTGATTTATTCACTTTCTAGTGATCCTTAGATGTGAAATCAAACTTCTAGTTTATCCATGAGGATAAACATTTAAAATATTGCATTTGTCCATAAATCTACCAGCAAATCGCCGTCAAAGCTCCGACCATCAGGCATCCCGTGGTCGAGGGACAGGCATCAGTCAAAAGGCTAGTATTGCCTTTCGAGCGGTGGGCACCCACTCATGCGAGGGACGAGCTTCCCTCCAACGCAAGTAGTGGGCACCTGCTCGCGTGAGGGACGGGTATCCCTCAAGCGCAAGTGACGGGCACCGCGTTGACCGATGGGCATCAGTCAACCAAAAGATAACCTCTTAAACGAAAAGGCTTCTTTCGAAGCAAAAGACATATAAAAAGGATTTTTGGTCACCAATATCCTTAAAATTTGTGAATTTCAAGGGCAAAAGCCTACAACCTCACTCCTTTACCTGTGAAACACGTACCGGTATCTTCATCGAGTAACTCTGATCTGGGCTGCCTCAGGGCCCGGTGTCTATACGGTTCCTCATGGGCCATTTGGTGAGGGACACCCATCCCTAAGGTGTGGAATGCCCATCCCTCAGGTGTGGGATGCCTGTCCCTCATATGTGGCCGTCTCTCACCCCCTATTTTGACTATATGGTCCATTTTTCATCCCAAATCGAATCCAAACATCACCGAAACTTTTCATAACTTATCCGACACATTTTTATGTTTAATAAATAAGTTTATGAGTGATTATCCTTTGCAAACATTAGTAAATAGGTTATGTACATGAATAATTAGCGAGATATTTAATGGTATAATTAATAAAAAAAATATTACTGAATAAGGTTAAAAATGACTCAGTATGCGATATTAGTTATTTATGAGCAACGCAACTAAGTTAAAATTGCTTATTGAAATGTTAAGCGTGTGTATGTTATTTTTGATGTTATGTTATATGAATTTAATGATGATTACTTGGCTTATTAAATAGAGTATACATATATGGAATTATTTTGTGAAATAAATTATGTAAATGCTAAAAATTACCATTCTTTGTTAAATGATTTGCTTGCCCTATTTAAATATTATGCAATGTGAAATATGAATTTAATGATGATTATTTGGCTTATTAAATGGATTATACATGTGCGGAATTAATTTGTAAAATAATTAATGCGATTATTGTAACGCCCATTCCCGATCACTAGATTAGCTCAGCTAATGCAATCAGGAACAGCCGCAACGAACAAACACAATCACATTTCACCATCCTAAAATCTCATACATATAATCTGAATAATAAAATTTTTATCATCAAGCATACATTCACATGCATTAAATGATATAAGTTCCCACGCCATCTGTCATACTCACATACTTACATATGTACAGACATTCAATAAGTTTACTACACTTAGTTATAACAGCTTTACATATTTTCTATTGCCAAAATAATATCTTACATAGCTTGTACAAACACATAGTTAAACCCCAAAACCCACACTAAAGGTGTAGCCCTAGTATTGACCGTTACTAACATGGATTTGTCCTTCCGAAATCACCTTGCGTCCGAACCTACATGGATTAGAAAGAACCCGTGCTAAGCGATAACGCTTAGTGGGGAACACATATATAACATACAAGCACAATCATAGCATGAATATTACACATGCATTATACTAGAATCATGCTTAGGCCTACAAGTCTAGAACATTTATGTATCATTACATTCAAAGCATTGTCACTAGTTCACATTTTAATAGATCGTGCATTTGCTTGGTGTATACATAATACTTAATCACATGACTGAATAGATTACATGGGTTTTGCATAGATTCATCAAATACAAAGCATTCACACATCAACTTAACCATTAAGATTATCTTAATCTTTTACATTTAGGTTGTCTGCAATTCAATGACGCGGAAAACGGGTAACACATTGGTACCCCTGAGCTACTATAATTTCATTGTATCCATGGATACACATATACACATTTGTACCCTAAGGTACAGTAACTTAATAAGATCAGTATTCCACATTAAAGAATCCAGTAAGGATTTATTTCGCATTGTGATTCCAGAGGAATCAGACGCATTGGGCTGTAACACTTGACCCTATAGGCATGCCTATCTATCCACTACTTGACTCGCAAGCGAAAGTTGGTTAATTTCATTATTGATTTCATAGTTGTTAATTCCAATAGCACATACATAAACCACATCAAATTCTTCACTTTGCATATTTACAAAACATTAATAATCCACATTATTCTTTTACACATCTTCCAACTCTTGGATAACTTGTAATTAGGTCATTAACCAACAAGTATTTGCATTCTTTAATCATCATATTTATATGTATATTTACTTCATATAACCTTGATATCAAGCTCAAATAAAATGGCCACAAGCTTGGTTAAAAGCCACATAATTAACAAACCAAAATAAATAAGGGTTATTTGCCAAAATAAGGTACCTCACGGTCACAACCAATTTGGTTGTCACCGTAACATACTGAGGTCTTCAAAAAACAAAGCAAGCCAAGGTACCTCACGGTCACAACCAGTTTGGTTGCCACCATGACATACCAAGCACTCCCAAAATAGAATGCAAAATGAGGTATCTCACGGTCACAACCAATTTGGTTGCCACCGTGACATACCAAACATTCCGAAAACAGAATGCAAAATGAGGTATCTCGCCGTCAAAACCAATTTGGTTGCCACCGTGACATACCAAACACTTGCAAATAGAATGCAAACTTTGGCACCTCACGGTCACAACCAATTTGGTTGTCACCGTTACATGCCAAACCCAGGCAAAATGGAGTTCCTACATACCTCACGGTGGCAATCTCTTTGGTTATCACCGTGACCTATGCAAAAACACTATAACACAGCTGTGCTCTCGGTCTCAATTCTCATATCACTTTTAAGACCTCAAAACTCATTTCCTTTTTGTCATTCAAACCAACTCATTTTACAACAACAGCAATCTACACATACCTGATTTCCATTAAGCCATTCTTACTCAATTAAACACAAATCTCATGGCACACTTACATAACTCAATACCTAACATTCCACTAAAATCGTCATGAACACAACAATAGTTTCATAACCTATTAAACCTAATCAACTTATTCATTCACGTCTTTAAGGATTCCTACTACAAATTTAGTTCATGCTTAGTCAAAATATACATGCAAATACAAAACATGCCAATACACTTATAGGGTTAGTTCCCAAACCTCGTCGCGTATTATCCTAACGTTCACTGAGTACTTGTTTCTCCGATTTTTGCCTTTCCTTTGTTTTTCTTTACTCCTTCCTCTACAAATACCATTCCAATTTCTAGAATTGGACACAATTCATTAATTCTAAGCTTTCTCAATCCATTGTGCAAGAAAGAGTAGAAGATGAAAAGAAATCAATTACTAAACCACTTACCTTCCAATACTATTAATTAAATCCTTGGATCACAAAGCCAACAATCATAGAATCAATTTAATACTTCCTAAGGAATCACACGAGAAAGAAGATGAAAGAGTTGAATTGCAGAAAATGGAAATGGCTGGAACAAGCACTCATGGTCCTTTCTCTCTCCTCAAATCAATATATATGTATGTACTAGTGTAGGTGGCATCCCTATCAAATGCCACCTAGATTCCACTTCAATTTTTGTCCCTTAATTAGTTTAATTAATCCCCTTTAAATATTAGTTAATCCTCAATTAGCTTAATGATGCAAACTTACAACTTGGCCACTTAACTTTCCTTTAGTTTTTCAATTAGGTCCTTCTTTTATTATAATTAAGTCCACATTACACCCTTAGTTAATCCAATTATACCAATTGCAAATAGGGTACATTTTCGGCCATTACAATTATTATTTAGCATGATAATGTTAATTAAACTTATTTAATGAACTATGTGTTTGGAATTATTCTGTGAGGTAATTTATATTAATATTGTTTAATATAACAATGTGAATAATTGGATTAATAAATTAATTAGCCTATAACGTCGGGTCATGGATAGATAGGCAAGCCTACAGGGTCCTTTGTTGCTGCAGCCCTTTGTTTGTAATTCCAGTTGTGGATTCCCCTTTGTTTGGAATTTCAGTTGTGGATTCCCCTTTGTTTGGATTCAAATTGTGGATCCATATGTGCTTTGTTAGATCGCTAGTGGGATCACTCTATATAAAAGTAGCCTCAGATACCTATGCGTTTTAACCCGTTATCTACCTCTTTAAAAAGCCAGACTCTACATGATTAAAAAACTATATATGAATTTAGAAAAAACCATAATGATTCATATGAAATATTTGATTAAGTAAACATGATTTAAAGTGAAGGATTTTAATGAATACCATGTAATGATTATTTGTTATGTTTTTTTATATATGATGTTATTCTATTATAAGTATGCTTCATGTGGATGTGATATGTATAGATGACCACTGTGAGTGGCCATCCATCTCATGCTTTCCCCACTAAGCATTTTATGTTTAGCACGGGTGTTTCATCCATGTAGGTTTCTGATATAGAGGTGTCGAAAAGGACAATCCGCATCAGTTGAGGCCAACAAGTCTTTGGGAGTTCCTTAAATAGATTTTATGTTAGTTAATTGTATGTAGATAGAATCAGTTTCAGTAATATTAATTTGTTTGTAATATGATTAATGTGTAGGGAAACTTACAAGAAAAATATGTACAAAGTAAAATTGTGAACTTTGTAATTGTAATATGTGAAATGTTTAGTAATTATGAAAATTTATCATTCGGTTTTTCATTAGTTGTTTTCGTTCCTCCCGTGTATAGTTGTGTAACATCCTTCACCAGTCGTGGTAACTCACCCTTTTACGGTGTAGTCGGCTACGTATAGGTAAGGGGTGTTACAGTTTTGTTCTGGTACTTTTGCATCCCCTCTTCAAAGAGCATCTCAAACACTTCAGCAGTTAATGTGATGGTTAAACCAGTTGTTAGTGATGCAATAAAGGGTAGCCGAGGTGACTGTTGCCCCATGGGTAATAGGCAAAGAACCTAGTTGACACCATTGATATCATTAGTCAAGGTGGGGGGGACGAGAGGTAGGCGCTGGTAGCAATGCCTGGGTTGCTATGGCCGATAAAGTTGTAAGGAAAGCTTGGGCCATTTGTGGGTGAAATCAAGTATGGATAAGACAGATGGTATGGTGGGGCTGCAAAATGGAGTGGTTTCCAAGGGAAAAAGTGGTTAGATAGGCGGAGGTAAGGAGGGGTTCGTCTCAAGCTGCTCCACTGGCAAACCAAGTGGGATGTTCAAATCAAGAAAACCAAATGATAATAGCTCGATATCTGGACTGCTAATTAGGAAGTACCTTAAACCAAACTATCCAGTATACGGAGGTTGCCTAAATACAAAGAGAATCCGGTGAAGAACACTCCGATAGTCAAGTTAAAGAGTATTTAAAGAAAATTGAATGAAATATAAAGTGTATGGGAAAATTATACCTAAGTTTGTGAGTTGTTGAGCTATTTATACTATTGTTGTCATAAATGCTCATTAAAGTTAGGATAGTTAAGGAAAGGTAATTGTAGACACCAGGTCTCGAGACAGCCTAGATCAGGGTTACCCAATAATAAAATTAATTGTGCCTGTTTATAGGCAAAGAGAAAGTTGGAAGTGATGGTTTCCTTGTCAAAATTGATTTATTAAAAATAAATTTTTTGTATTTTAAAAAAAGGGGAGTTTTGAAATTATAGTATTTTTTTTAAAATTATTTTAAAAAAAATATTCGGCCATCGGAACGCATCGGCAGCACCCGGGGTGTGCGGGCGTCCCTCGCAGCGCGCGCAGCGACATATGTCGCACGCGCCGACGGGCGTCGCTCGCCCCTGTTGCGCGCCCGATGCCCCCAACAGCCCCCCGTATGCGTTTTTTGACCCAAATTTATGTTTTTCTTCCATTTTTTTGTAGAATTTTCTTTTTAGAACCATTTGCCTTCTAATCTTTCAAATTCTTCATTTTTTTGTGATTATGGGAATTAAATTGATTTAATTTTTTCAACAAATACATCTGATTTTTGGGAGGTATAAATTGATTTTTGGAGAGAGACTTGGGGGGGATTTTTCTTAAGAAAATTTTTCTTCTTCTTCTTCTTTATCTTCTTCAAGAAAAAATTCTCCAAATATTCTAATTTAATTTTCTAAGTTAATTCTTGAGACAAAGAGAACAATTCTTTGTTCTTAGGAATTTTTTTCTTCTTTTTTTAACAATTTTTACTTGAGACAAAGAAATTAATTCTTTGTTCTTGAGATAAAAAATTTTCTTCTATATTTTATATTTCTAATCTTATTTTTTGCAAAATCAAGATAAGAAAATTGATCATCTACTTTCATTCATCAAATCAAATTTTGAGGCTAAGTATTCTAGGTTCAATTTTTAATTTAATTTTTTGTTATAATTTTTTGTAATTAATTAGCAACCATGTAGATTTTTTTGATCTATTATTTTATTTTCTTTGTGTTCATGTGATTTAAATATAGATTTAATATTTTTAGCATATTTTATTTTATTCTTATTTATTTATTTGATTGTTCATCTTTTGTGATTATTATTATTATTATTATTATTATTATTATTATTATTATTATTATTATTATTATTATTATCTTTGTTGTTAATATTATTAGTATTATTATTATTATCATTACTTTTGTTGTTGTTGTTGTTGTTGTTGTTATTATTATTATTATTATTATTATTATTATTATTATTATTATTATTATTATTATCATTTATGTTTTTATGTATGTTGAATTGTTAATATGTTAAATTACTTTCTTAGTATATCATTTAATTAGTTTGTCACTCATAATGCATTTTATTTTATTTATTTTAATTCATTTTCATGTGTTATATGTTTAAAATTCATTTTTATTACTAACATCACTTTTTATTGGTGTTTTTTTTATTTCAATACTTATTTTTTATGTGTGAGCTTTTCCAATGGCAAGTGGGAGCCAATGAAGATTTGAAAACACCATTTTGATTTAATTTGTCATTTTTAGTATTTTTATTATTTTTCATTATTTTTCATTATTTGTTTTTATTATTTAATTTGTAATAAATTTATTTATTTTTATGTATGTTAATTAAAAAAAATCAAATAAAAGTTTATATTAACAAATTGGGATTTTTTTCATAATAAAATGGGACTAATGTCCTAATTTCAGCCAAAAATTCACTTTTAAAAAGAAGAGTTAAATTTTCTCAAAATGAGATCACTCATCCCGATTTTTCTACGTATACCAAAAATAACTTTTCAATTTTTCAAAATGAACATGAAGGAACCAATGTTCCTATTTTAAATAATATCCCGATTTATAAATGTTTATTTGAGTTTGTTATTTATTTATGTTTTGTTTGATTTTATTTAGGGGATTTTATTTTTTGTCCCAAATTTTAATACCTTTTATTTTGGGGGATTGTATTTTGTCTGACTTTTTATCTTTTTTAGTTTGCCTTATTATTTTATTATTTTCTTTACTGCCTTCTTTATTGCTTGATTTGCGCTTTATTTTTTATGCATACCTGCGTGAGAAGAGAGATGAAATTTTTAGAATTAAAAATTCATTTATAATTAACCAATGCATTAATAAGAGTAAGGTTCCAAATCTTTCTCTGGTTTAGACCCCGAGATTAAACGAACTTTCCCAATTTCTTGTAAATTGGGTGGCGACTCCAAAATACCTCAAAAGTGCAAAAGGTTTCATGGGATTAGATAATCTTTTCAGTTTTCTATTAAAAGGAGGTGTCCAAAATATCTTATGTTGCCTACGATCAAAAGATGCAAACCCTCCCGGGCCCCCTAAAAGCGGGCTTCTGGGAACGGGTCGGCTCCGGCGTGTGTGACAGTGGTGACTCCATTTGGAACTTTGAAACTTTGCTCCGAAAACTGTCTTAGTTAATAATATAATTGGATTTTTTATAAATTAAAATTCTATCTCTTTTCGAAAAATTGCATTGCATCCATGATGGAGGCTTAGAATTATGCTAGTTTGGTCCCTTTCTTGACCCCGGTGTGTTCCCAAAGCACGACCCTACGTTCACTCAATATAGGGAAGTGTTAGGGATAATCACCAGCCCAAGCCTCATACCTTATAATATATCAAATAGAGACCTAATCGGTTGTTAAGCACATGATGAGCTAGACCCGTTGGCAGGGACCATGCTTAGGTAGCCCTAAAATATCACCACCTTTAACCAAAGCCCATGTAATGGCATAGATACTTCCACTAGGGGCATACACCATAATACGTTGCTTGTGAAGTGTGTTTTTGTGTATTAAACTAATCTAAATAAATTTAGATGTTCGTTCATTAAAGGTTTTCATGTCCTGAGTGGCGCGTTTTTGTTTATTTAGACTATTTAAATACACGATGGCCAAAAACTCATCTGCGCTTTTTAGTAGTGAGAGATTGTGTTGCTGGCTTTCTGCAGCACACTATACGTGTCCATTGGGTTCTCCGTTAGCCCATGGATCAATCCCACCTAGGAAAGAGACAGCACGACCACCTGTGTGGTAGAGATACAGTTGGGAGGAGTTTCTCTTGTATGTATATTCGTACTGCTCGAGCATTTTTTCATGTAGGGAATATTTAATTAATTTTGAAATAACAATAGTAAATAAAGCATATGCGTATTGTCCTATGTATAATTCTTTCCGTACAATAATTAAACATGTGTATTTTATATGTAAAATTTCTTGTATCATAATATGTGAATATAAATGTAACATGTACTTATCATGCATGCACATAGCGATGTGTGTTAGAACATATACATACCAACATATATCATGACATCCATAACATTAGTCGTGCACCATAATTAGTACATATAGCATATATCACGAAAGGTACACATTGACATACATCATGCAATGCATAGACAAACCTCTGCCATAACATGTAAAAAAGAAAAACTTTCATCATGTGTCATAGCATGTACATATCGACATATATCCTAGTACACTCACATTGCATATGTACATAAACATCGTGTGCTAGAGCATATACATATCGCTGTATATCATAGTGTGTACATATTAGAATGCATCATTAGGTCGGGTGTTGTACACATCGTGCACGGCAGACACGTTGCACCTTTCACATTGTAGGCCATATCATGCATGAGTTATGCCATGGATCCCGCATCATATATGTTAGTCATTATATATACCATGCCACGTTTTGTATATTCATACCATGTGATACCTTGTATACGTTATTCGTTTCTTGCAACCACTTTCATACCATGTCTTATGTCGCACACATATGCCACTCACTGTACACACTCTTTCTTATACTGTGTCCCATGTCATGTGCATTACTTGTATATATTTTGCACTTCTATGTATGTGAGTTTTTCCATACCTCATAACTCACTACAAGAAAAATGCCCTTTAATGAAGGGAAATCCGGTCGTTAAAAGTTAAAATTCGGTCGTTAAAAACCTATAATGACCGAAAAATCCGATTGGTAAAAGCCCCTTCGTTAAAGGTATAGACGACCGGATTTTGAAACCGGTCGTTAATGCCTTTCACGACCGGAACGTTTTCGGTCGTTGAATGCTGATTTTTAATGACCGAATTTTCCCTTCGTTAATTGTATTTACTTTCAATGAAGGGAATTTCGGTCATTGAAAATACCTTTTAGCGATCGCATTTTCCCTTCGTTGATTGTGTGTACTTTCAACGAAGGGAATTTCAGTCGTTAAAAATTCCTTTTAGCGACCGGATTTTTCCTTCGCTGATTGTGTGCACTTTCAACGAAGAGAATTTCGGTCGTTAAATATTCCTTTTAGCAACCAGATTTTCCCTTCGCTGATTGTGTGCACTTTTAACGAAGAAAATTTTGGTCGTTAAAAATTTCTTTTAGCAATCGGATTTTTCCTTCGCTAAAAATGTTCACAGCTAACAATCACCAATATACTATGCCCTCTGATTTATTATATTACACCAGATATGAATACCGAAAAGGTATTTTAAAATATAAACTATTTTATAATATTACATGTAGGTACATATCATTCACATATATTTTATACAAAAATACAATAAATTCTTTTCATATATTAAAAAAGAAAAATTACAAAGTATAGTCAAATTTACAAATTAAATAGCATTCTATTTGTCACAACTCCAAATAAAATAAAAACTATCAATGACATGTAAGTTCAAGAAAATAACTCCTCTCTATACTAATTTCTATTCAAAAAATTTTTAAGAAAACTATGAACAATAAACCTCCTAACTTCGCTGTCCAAAATTTTGTAGACCTGCAAAATGTATAACAAAAGCGAAAATTAATATTCAGAAGCACAAACAAAAATATCAGATAAAAATATAAATAATAAAAAGTATGGGCAAATAATGACCTCCTAGGTGCCATAGTGACCATAAAGTTGACAAGTGATAATAAGTATGTTAAAAGATGCAATACAGATAATAATAATAATAATAATAATAATAATAATAATAATAATAATAATAATAATAATAATAATAATAATAATAATAATAATAATAATAATAATAATAATAATGAAAAGAACTGTGGCAAATACCATGTGCATGTGCACTGTGCCGGGTGTGATACCAAAGGAAAAGAGGTGCTACAGGTAGGAGCAAACTAAGTACAACAAAATAAAACAACATCCCATTAACACTTCATTTATCAATAAAATACTGCACTATTTGTGGAAAATGGAACATAAGCAAACACACTGAATGGAAGCATTCAATCTGATAAAGAAGAATATCTGATGAAATTTACAATGTGAATTGCAGAACCCTTGAGCTGATTCAGCTATGTAGCATCTTAAGTAACTGTCTTCTGTGCACTGTACAGAACATTCCTTCCAAAATGCTATTGATCAAGTTGATATCTTAACTCCCCAAGTTGACTCTGCATATTTAAAAAGAATCATGACAATTACCCGCCTTAAACTCGTTACTCTTATTCACCTAGAAAATAAACAATTCATTCCAGTCACAATTATATGTTCTTAACATAAATTCAATCACCAATGTGAATATATAGCACAGATTGAACCGCTGCACTAAAAATAGTTCTTTCTCAAGAATAAGCTTCTATAGTATACATAAAATTCTTCAATTATGTCCAACCCTTTTCTCTATGAAGATCACATATTAAGCCCAATAGAGCGAAATTCCATTAAAAAGTATTTAACTAAACTAAAGCTCTAAGCTTTGCATTCAATGACTGAAGCAGAAAGAAAGCATGACACTATTAAAAGGGTTCAACGCCAGATCTTCCAATGAAGGTTACCATCCTATAGCACCACCACATTCCCCACATATTATCTTGTTCTCTATAAAAGACTAGACTGCGACAGAGCATATCCTTTAATGATAACAGTGACAATTAGTTTATCCAGAAACTATGGCTAATCTAAAGACAGACAGCCGCATTACTTATGCCTCCAGATTCATTAGTTTACAAACTCTAAACGCAATTAAATACATTACAAAACCAGAACATCATTTATTTTATATCAAAGTATTTTAAAGAGTGGATGAGAAGTACCATCAAACATGATTCCAGTAAGGTTAAGTTGCTAAAGTACCAAAAACAACATGGGAAAAAAATTTGGAATCTAATTTAAAATTAAATAAAATAAAAAGGCTACTTTTTCTAAAAACCACAAGAAGTCAGATTTTTTTTAATAATCCATTCCCACTACTCAACATTATCTACCAAATATTTCATTCTTAAATTTGTAACGGGAACAAAATGTTTAACAAGCAAAAGGAATGATGCATTGATATCCTCCAAATGAGAAATCAGTGGATCCAGAAACATCTCAAGCTTGAAAGAGTTGTTATAAAGGCTTAGTTGCCCAATCATCTAAGTGCATGTGTAAGATATGAATTTTAATTAGAAAGCAAGCTTACCTTTACATTAAGGAATTCACCAAGTTGAAAATCCATGATCTGGAGACAGGGGAGTAATGATATGAAAATACATGAAATTACAGGCAACAAAGCAATATAAAATGAGTATCTAACAATCACAATATAATAATACAGCACACTCTATGCATAATCCTAAATCCAAGTTTGTTACTGGACTCTTTAACTTCTTTCTGGGCAACCATATAACACCATAAGTTTTGAAGAACATATTATAGAAAATCAAGAGAAATAAAAAAAATCCAGTTCACTAAATCCTTCTACTCTGAGATGCCACCAACTTGCTTTAGTTTTAATGTTGGTAACTCATTAGTCAGTCCCTAACTTACATCCTTTAGCTTAGAGATCTAGTGCATCAAACATTCTATTTGCATTTTCATATTTTCATCTCAATAGACAAGTCCCACGAAGAAATATTCCAGAAAGCATACAGAGAGAAAAAGAGAGGGAAAATGGAGTGGAAAGAGGTATTGATAGAAAAGTCTATTTAACCAAACTAGACATTCATACCATCAATAATTTATAATTAAATTTTCTAAAACATAATATATATAAATAAACCAAGTTAGACGTATCAAAGGACACAGTGAGGCATTTTCACTAGATTAACAATAACTTTTCATTTAAATTTACCAACGAATAACAAAGAATTTCATAGTTAAGAGACTTAAAGATGATTTCAAGATTCAGAAAATTGAAAATTATGATGATGGTGATGAATATATGCTAAAGAAATTCACGAGAAGAACAATATTACCTTATAACAGGATCTCTGCAAGCTTTCTTGTAACGCCAAATAGTGGAGTAGTACATAAAAAACTTTTCCATTCTACTAATTTAATAGGAGCAGCAAATGTTAATTTAAATACAAATCAGATAGAACTATACTTTGAAAAAGTAGATTTATTACCTATTTAGAAGTCTTTCATGATCTAAGGTTGCTTCATCTATAGAAGGTATTTCACCATTAATTCGAGGAACATGCTTTACAGAAAGGATAACTTTAGGCAGATAATAAGCAAAAAGTCAGATGCAACAGACTTAACATGCTCAATATAATTCATATAAGCACACACATGCACTTTGATTTGTATCTAAAAATAAATAAAATAATATAGTTTAGAATAATTGGCTGATAAGACTTAGAAAGAGTCAGTAACTACAAGAAATAGAGTTGAAATCACTAATTACTAGAATAAACATCAACATAAAACTGTGTCAATTGAATGCCCGTTTTGAGAATGATGAATGGGAATTTGAAGACTGTTGTTATAGGAAAAATTCTCAATATTGCTCACTTAACTAACAACGCCTTGTCCTTGGTCAACAATTATGCCTCCCTGCACATTCGAAAATAGAATAAGTTAATGTATATGCATATTTATATATTTGCAGCAAATATTTATCTAAACCGAGTTCATGACTAGGAATCAAACCGAGTTCATGACTCATGAATATATACATTTAAAAGTGTTAGCATAAGTGTGTATATCAGCTAGGTTGTGATTGGTATGAAATGAACTTGTATTGTTTTAGCGGTGCATTTCGATTGCATATATATTTTGATGGGCAATTTGCAAGTGAGTCCAAGCGACGAATGTGTTAAGATGCATGAAGCTAAATAAAGGACAAAATCAGTTAGCGTTTTAATTAATTAAATAAACAAAATGATGAAAAGGAACAGAAAAGTGTTGTTATGGTCCACATAACAGGGAAATTAAGTATCTTTTCTAGTGCCAACTGAAATAATTAAAATACCGAATATCACAAAGAGCTTGCCAAATGCGATTTCCCAAATGATAGAGGTGCAGGAGTAAAGTAACCTTCTCCAACTTCTTTAAGCATACTTGATGGAATATTTAAATAATAGTTAAGAGGCAAATTCCAAATTTGGGAATCAAATCTATAATACAAGTTGAGCAATGAAAAAAGTGCATTATATATATATATATATATATACATATTTCTCTAAAAGTCGATAATTCTCGCAGAGTGTACCCAGACGCTTCAGCAACAACTAACAGTGAAAATTCTTCTTGCAGTGTATGGGCAATAATCTCATCACTATCCACATGACTACAATCCGATATATGCAAATGATCTCTAATATTAATAGGAGCAACAAATATTAATTTAAACACAAATCAGCAAATAAGAATAGAATGAGATCTTCACAATTTTAACTTCGTATAAACTTAAGAAAATCGAAACTGAAAAATTGACCCAAACTCTAAATTAAAAGCAGAGATGTGGATTCAAGAGAAATACAAGATTTTAAAGCTAAATGAGACAATAATTTCTATTTATTTACCTGATTTGAAGAACACTTTGCGATTTTCTATTTAGACTTGACAGTGAGGTCGAGAGAAAGGATTAGAAGTCGGCGCTAGATAGAGGTGAAAGTCGGCAGTGGGTGGGGGACACAGAGGTGAACACTAACAGGTGCGAGAGAGAGTGGAGTCACCGATGAGCAAGAGACGAGGGGCGAGCGGCGAGAGCGGCCAGAGGCAACTTGCGACGGGCGAAGGCAGTGAGCGAGATAGCGACAGCTGCGAGATCGGATTTGCGACATTGGAGCTGTGGCAAGCTGTGGCAGGGTGGGGGGCGACATCAGATCTGGCGCTTGGTGGCTCGCGAGGGAGGGGACTCGTGATGGAGTGGGCGACACGAGGGAGGTATGGAGAGTTGAAGACTTGAAGTTAGGAAAATACATTTTGTGATTTTAGGTTTTTTTTTTTGGAGGTAAATGTTTTATTTTGTTTTAGATCAATAACGACCGGATTTTGAGACTTTTAACGACTGAAATATACCCTTGTTAAATAACAATAAAATTTGAGTTTTAACGACCAGATTAAATTACCTTCGTTACTTTTATCTTTTTACGATCGAATTTTGAGACTTTTAACGACCGAAAATATACCCCTCGTTAAATAATACTAAAATTTGAGTTTTAACGACCGGATTAAATTCCCTTCGTTGCTTTTATCTTTTTACGACCGGATTTTTATCCATTCGCTAAATTTTGGTTGTTAAAACTCAATTTTCTTGTAGTGACTCATTAATGCACATTATCGTGCTGAATCTTATTCATCTTACATCACATACGTATTCCTATCATGTCTAAGTCATGCCATGTGTGCACCATGTATCATGAACATTCATTCTTATATTGGGCCATATTTTGTACTTATGCCTTCATTATACGTTGCTTGCATGTACACTGCCAATTTATGTTTATACATCATTTGTCATGCAGTGATTACACACCTGCTCATAATTTCTTATATGTGTTTCACACACACACATCATTGAACATACTTCATATATGCATTTCTATACAATATGCTTTCACACATGTTTCACATACATAATTCCTTACACGCCTTACTAATATACATGACACTATTGCATGCATCTTTCCCTGTACATGATTCTTAACACATAGTTTGAACATATTTTACAAATAATTCTTTCTATGCCTACATGAGTCTTGTGTATATAAATTTTGATAGCTCAAAATTTTTGTGTCAAGCTGTACCAAAAAATGTTGAAATGATAGCACCTTATTAAGGAACATTTGATTCAAAATTTGACTCTGCCTAAGTAGTTCTCAACTATGAATGGCTTTGATCTCAAAACTAAGCATTCTGCCTTCTCTGGGCATTGGTCACGGTGGTAATCATTTTGGTTGCCACCGTGACATACCCAAAAATAGCAAAACAGAAGCAAAAAGTCAGGTCTGCTTTCCACTTCCAACTTTAACCGCTTAAACCGACCTCTAAACCTCATTTTTCGGCAAAACGTCCTTCTTAACAAATGACCCTTAGGATGTTGGCTTTCATATAGAACAAAATGCAGGTCGTTAGGACACATAAATCTCCAGATATGATCAAAACACCCTATACTGATCCCCTAAACCCGGCTAGAGAAGATAGCTCTACTTCATGACCACTTTTAGGACACTTAGAGCTAAACTTAGCTCAAACTTATTTCTAACACATTTGCAGGATTATATCTTAGCTTTCCAACGGTACTAGTTTCATAGCATTTGGAGTTCTACAACTCCAAATACAGCCTAATAACCGAAGAAAGGTCAAGTGCATTCTAACCCAGTTTTTCACCCAAAATCCTATTCACATGCACAAATGAACAATTTAAACCAACACTCACTAACATCATCATATATCATCAACAACATATTCAAGAAACGTATATCACACATGAATATACTAAAATTCATATACATATAATAGAGAGTTTCCCAAACCTCTATGAAGCACAACCCACTATCCTCTTCAAGCTTTAATCCTCAATCTTTTCCTTTGTCCTTCTTTCTTACTTCAATCACTTGCAAACAATCAAAACAATAACTCTATTAACCCAAGCAAAACACCCATCAAACCCGTGAGAAGGACACTACAAGAATTTTGTGAAATAGCAACGGAATTTTTTTCGTTGCTAATTCTTGTTCCGTTGCTATTTAGCAACGGAAAAATTATTCCGTTGCTATTTAGCAATGGAAATTTAATTCCGTTGCTATAAATGTGTAAGTATAAAAATTGGGCCTAAAATAGCAACGGAAAAATAATTCCGTTGCTATATAGCAACGGAATACATAATTCCGTTGCTATTTAGCAACGGAAATGATTTTTCGTTGCTATTTACCTAATTCTTTATTATTATTTTCATTTTAATTGGGATCTCAAATAGCAACGGAATTTAGATTCCGTTGCTGTAAATGTGGAAGGATAAAAATTGGGCCTAAACTAGCAACGAAAAAATAATTCCGTTGCTATTAAGCAACGGAAAATTATTTCCGTTGCTAACGGAAATAATTTTTCCATTGCTATTTACCTAATTCTTTATTATTATTTTCATTTAAATTTCATTTTAATTGGGACCTCAAATAGCAACAAAATTATAATTCCGTTGCTAAATAGCAAGCAACGGAATTATAATTCCGTTGCTATAAATGTGTAAGGATAAAAAATTGGGTATAAAATAGCAATGGAAAAATAATTCCGTTGCTATTTAGCAACGGAATATATTTTCCGTTGCTATTTACCTAATTTTTTATTATTATTTTCATTTTAATTGGGATCTCAAATAGCAACGGAAAATTGATTCGGTTGCTAAGTAGCAACGGAATTTTCTAGAATTAGTGGGAATTGTATGAAATAGAGAAACAAAATAATAGAAGATAAAATAAATAATTAAAAGAGAGAGAGGGAGTCACGAAGAGGGGAGATCGGGAACGAGAGAGAGACCAAGAGAGAGAGGGAGCTGCGGGAGGTAGAGCCGGCGACCACCGAAGCCGATCAGGGGTGGTGATCAGACCACCGCAACCTGCAGCGTCGTCCCCGCAGCGCCGTTCCGCCATACGCAGCGTCACCGTCTCAGGAGAACGGAGGAAGACCCGCAACCTTCTTCAGCATTTTTCGGCCAACCCCGACTGCATGGAACGACACAAAGGGCACCGTGGGACTCACGGCAGAGAGGCGAATCTTCCGGTGGCCGTGGATCCTCCTCACTCGCCGGGGATGGACAGATCGGAGGAGAAGAAGACCGAAGCATCCGACGGCGATTCCGGCTAAACGGCGCTGTGGATGGGCGCGTGACCACCGGAACAGCAATCCTGACGCAACCAGCTTCCTTCCGGTGATCTCAGTTCCTCCGGTGATACTCCCTGGGATAGAGGTCAGAAATTATGTTTTTAGTTTGTTCAATCATATGATGCCTTTGGTATTTGGAATTTGAGTGTGATAATCAGAACTAAGAATTAGGTGTCTAGAACTAGATTATGGTAGTTTTCACTTGCACAACAGCGAGCAGCAAAAAAATACTTCTTTCATATTCTTAAATTGAACAGAGCCTACTAACACAAGATTCTTAAAGAGGTTCCTGAATAGAGTGGAATTCAAGCGTCCTGCTGTTGTTTTTCATCTTCTAGCTATAGACATTTTGTGTATCTGGTGACTTTGTTTGTGGTTGATGGTGTGTATATGGTGTACTGGAGACTGAGCTATTGTTTAAAATGTCATGTTAATATGTTGAGAAAATTCTGATAATTGTTATTAGGATTAAGATTAACCATGAAGATTTTTTTTTCTATTTTTTTTTTGATTGCTAAGCTTCATTTGTATTTCCATGAACATCTCATAGAATGCTAAGAGAGGCCATTTTTACTTGTATTGCTCAAGCCATTCTTGACTCTACGAGTGTTGGTTTTATGTATGTTCGGGACTTTATGACAACTTTTTTTGTATTTTGATTTTGGTGTCTAATTCTTATTTTGTCAATTTGATAATTAAAATCATAGCATTCAAACTACAAAGAAGCTTCTGATCTCCTAAAATATAACCCACCATAAAAAATACACAATGTTCTAATAAAACTTTTGGCCTAAATTATGTGTCTAGTTTCGTGAAAGATAAGTTTTTGCATGTATTAAATTGTGTTGTCATTATGGTGATTTATATAATCTTAAAATGATCGCCTTAAAAGAATTAAAATAAAATCCACATCTTGATTTATCCAGCATTTATTAAAGGTGCATAAAGTTAGCATTATAATTAAATTAACTAGGTTTGGACATAAACAAAAATAAAGTTAGCATTATATTTCCCTTTAAACAGTCCCATGGTGCTGCTGTTGCCACAAAGGTTGCTTATATGCTACCTAGCATGAGAGCTGGTGCTGAGAGGACTAGTGGATCGACATAAGGCGCAGAAATGATGAGAATTCAATTTGTGTCACCCATATGTTTGAGAATAGTAGAGAGCTGAACTTGCTTGAATTATTCCGTATGTTTGGTCTTGTGAGTCGTGTATACGTTGCTATTGATCAGAAAACTGGCATCAGGTCGTGTATATATTGCTATTGATTAGAAAATTGGCATCAGCAGGGGTTTTGGTTTTGTAAACTTTGTAAACAAATCCATTATTTGTACAATTTAATATATTTTTTAATTAATAGTATTTATAATATTGCATTATTATTATTTATATAGATTATATTTTTTGATGTAATAATAATAATAATAATAATAATAATAATAATAATAATAATAATAATAAATTCTATTAAAAGTTAATTTTTGCGACGGAATAGTGACAGAAGTTTTTGTCGCTATTATATTTACAAATATAATTCTTATACTGTTGAAAATAGCAACGGAAAAGAATTTTCGTTGCTAAAAATAGCAACGGAATTTCCGTTGCTACGTGAATTATAATTATTTAAATGAAATACGGAAAATAGCAGTGGAATATACATTCCGTTGTTAAAAATAGCAACGGAATATATATTCCGTTGCTATTTTTAGCAACGGAAACTGAATTCTGTTGCTAAAAATAGCAACGGAAACAGTATTCCGTTGCTATTTTCAGCAACGGAAAAGAATTTCCGTTGCTATTTTTAGCAACGGAAGTCATTTCCGTTGCTAAATTTAGCGTCGGCCGAAATAGCAACGGAATTTTCCGTTGCTAATTTTTATTAGCAACGGAAAATTAGCAAATTCCGTTGCTATTTTCCGTTGCTATTTCCTAATTTTCTTGTAGTGGGAGAAGAGGAAGAAACCCAAACAAACTTACCTCTTTATAGGAACTCAAATCTCAACCCTAGCTCTTAGATTGAAGAATAGCACAAGCAAATGAAGATGGCAGAAAATGGAGATAAGAAAGAGAGGAGAGAACGTGAGAGAGAGAGAGAGAGAGAGAGAGAGTAAGGAAGAGGGCAAATCTGATGGCTTCTACAAGAAGTCAAAAATTTTGTCTTTTCTCTCCCCAATCCCCTTCCAAAACCCATTAATACACTGACCCACCAAATCCACTTGGCAACCATGCATTGGACCCAACAAACCCACATTGACTTTATGCACTAATACACCATACAACACATGCACCATAGTGGCTCCCTCAAATCAATGACTTAAATTCCATGGCACCAAACCCCACTCACACCTAATAATCCCTTATAAAAACTTAACATCCTGAGTACCATACTCACAAACCACTAGATCAAACCACAATAAATACCCTATATCTATACACCACATGCACACCAAATAATTTCCCTCACTGAACTTATTTAATTAATTACTTTGCAATTAAATCCCCATCATCAAATTCACTCATGCATAAATTACCGAAATACCCTTCACTTATCCGACTTAGCTTGCCGATTCCGACTAGGCCCGATTTGGGGTGTGATAACTCTTCCCTCCTAACAGAATTTCGTCCTCGAAATTCACTTACACCGGAAAGAATTCCCAACATTACATTCCATGTCACCAACAAACTAATACACTTCACTCTCAAACTACTCACTCGCTTACACTTATCGCCATCATTGTATTCTTAAATCACTTTCTTATATTCGAATCAAACACATTCATCAGAATGATCATTACTTAACTGCCCGTCAGAAATCAAAGCCCAAACACTTTACACATAAACCAATTAACTTTCACCGATTGCTACATAAATCCTTCAATACTTAAAAGATGTCCGTCAAATCTATATTTCTCCTTACCAATAACACTCCTGTCAAACTCCAAAATCCTTTTTACCTTCACTTGTATAAGATCCCGAAATACTCTTTTTGCTCAATCTTTAACCAAACGCAGAACACTTTCCTTAACAATTGCTGAGCTCGTCATTCTTACCCTTAATCTTAATATCGAATAGTACATATACACCCTGTTAGCTTTCTTTCAATTAAAACATATATGCAAATGCTTATCATGTATGATGATGCAATGAAAGTGTGTTGGCTCATGTATGCAGAACGATGCTGAAGAAATGCAATTAATGATATGATGATGCACTTTGTCCCATCCCCATGATTCAATATGCTTTCATTCAAACACTTTTCTGGAGATAGCTGATAGGTATATAGAGTACTACCAAAGCCTTACAAGATCCAAATACTCATCCACTTCAGAATACTAAAAGAAAATCAAACTTACTGGAAGACTCTGCAGGCGCTGTCACATCAATACAGTGTGCAACAAATCCTGATGGTACACGGGCGGCTCGAAGCAATTCCTCTACGTCCTTTCTAGCTTACCGAGCTAGATTTTCACTCATCTTCTTAGGACACTCAGCAATCTGGTGTCCCAAGCTGCCATATCTGAAATAAGCTCCAGTCATCATTCGACACAAACCCCGGTGTCATTTCTGACAATGCGAACATACCGGTGGTATCCAATTCTTCTTATATTTCTTACACTTGTCCCAATGTTGCTTCTGACATTGTTGACACATCGGAGGTCCTCGAATTCTCTTTCCCACTAACACCTCTTTACTCAACACCTTTCTTTTCTGTGGTACCTTTTGAACAAGGCCTTGAGAAACCCGAGGTGAAGTTAGCCTATCCAAAATCCGAATCAATCCTTGCACTAATGTCCTGTCATTAGAAACGGGGCCGGAATCTCCAAACAAAAGATGTTCGAAAACACTCTGATTAGCACAACTGGGTTCACACTTGCTGTTGTCTCACCCACATTCTCACTAGAATCAGACTCCATCTAGACACAACATCAGACAAGACACATCTGCATTCGGCCACGACACAAAACCGACTCGTATGCAAAGACACGACACATATCCGACTAGCATGCAAAGACTCGACACTTAACAAGCAAGACAACCAGAACCGCCAAACCGGTGCTCTGATACCACTAAATGTAACACCCCTTACTCGTACGTAGGCGAACCCATCCGCAAGGAAGTAGGCAGCCGTACGAGCAGGTGTGCTACCGGACAGAAGCGATACAAAGCATATATATAAGTACGAAAGAATTTAAAACTTTAAGGAGCAAAGACTGAACATACATAATTCATAAATGCGCATACATTAAGCGAAAGCATACACCTATACAAACTTACAACCATACAACAAAAGCCTTAGATGAAAGATAGGACAGAGGAAATACTTATAACGTAATTATAAAAATATTTGTGCAGTCCAAATTATTACAGCAGTATCTTTACTTATTATTACATATACATATTATACAGAAATACAAAATCCTAATTACAGAGGCTGGACAAAGTACAAAATTTCTAGCTCCTATGTGGCCGACCCTTACAGATGCGCAACTCGTACCGAACCAAACCTGCCACCTGCACGGGAAAAGAACCCGTGCTAAGCGATAACGCTTAGTGGGGAAACACACAAGAAATATGGGCAGCCATTAACAATGGTCGCCAAGGCATAACACATGCAAATGGAATATGCGGACATTCATAACACATATGATATTATACTTGCATATAAAAGCCGTGCGTTTAGAGGATCATAACCACATTCATGTATAATCATTCAATAGTCAATGTCGCATTTTCACGCAAACTAGTTCACATGCTAATCCATAATAGTTAACAGTATAAAATCACATTCGTATACATACTAATTCACATGCTTATAACCACAATCGATTATATTCAAACGCAGTCACAATACGATATATATGAATAATCGCACACAATAGGCATGTTTGAGTCACATTTAACCCAATCAGAGATTCATAATCACATTCGAATTCGTAACTAATTCACATGACTGAAATCTTACACATTCGGATATCATATTCTCATATTCATATCAGACAAAGCAAACAAAATACCTGCTGACTCAAAATAGTGGATAACGAGTATACGGACATCACCTTACGGGTGCGAATCGAGTACTGACATCACCTTACGGGTGTGAATCGAATACTGACATCACCTTACAGGTGCGAATCGAACATCAATTTCATTTTCACATTCGAAAACATTTTCATTAGGGACCTTAAACAAGATCCAAACGCATTAAAGGGTTCGCGAGGAACCAAACGGGGGACCTGATCAGGGTCCAAACGTCCAAAGGGCTGCAGCTAAAAGACTCTATTAGGCATGCCTAACTATCCACTAGACTGACTCTCGCAGGTCGTGCAACATTCAAATCATGTGTCAAATCAGACAGTATATAAATGTCATCATACTTAATCCAGAGTATAGTAGACATATAAAGAAATTCATACTATTAGCCATGCATCATACTATTCGTATTACAAAGCATACAATATAATTCCATCAACATGCTTTAGCACTATTCAATATTCTAAAATTTAGAGTCAAATATGGAAACATTATCAGGCCAATTAGTAATTTAACCTTCAAACTTTACTTTTAACAACTAACCACTCTTTACAAAAATAGGGTAGGTCACGGTCACAACTAGATTGGTTGTCACCGTGACATACCAAAACTCTCGGCAGAATGCATACTTGGGGTACCTCATGGTGGTAACCCATAAGGTTGTCACCGTGACATACCCACACCCCAAAATAGAATGCATGTAACACCCCCATCGTCACCCCTGTTGGAAGGGCGCCGACGGGCACGCTACCCGACGCTCACTCACATACATGCACACATACACTATGTGAAAGCATACATTCTTACAAAAACACGGGTAAATAAAAAAACTTACCATGCAGGCACAAACTGATCATGCAATAACTCACGCACATGCACGCACTAAGTGGAAGCAAAAAGCGAATAATAATACAAAGGAATAACTAATAAATATACTAACGTTTACATATCCCAATATAAAATCCAGATCATTACATAACTAATTACATATACAATAATACAGAAATACAAATGCTGAAATACAGAAGCTAAACAAAAATGCAAAACTTCTAACTCCTATGTGGCCGACCTTGCAGATGCGCGACTAGAACAGAACCAAACCTGCCACCTGCACGGGAAGAGAACCCGTGCTAAGCGATAAATGCCTAGTGGGGAAAACACACAAGCAATATGGACGACCATTCACAATGGTCGTCAAGGCATAACACATTCACAAAGGCAAAAACGGACATTCATAACACACATGCAGTCAGGCTTGCATAGAAAGGCATTCCGTCACAAACTCACATTCATATTCATATACTTGTGTCGAAAATAAGCCAAAGCAGACAAAACACCATACACGATACAAGTATCATCATGCCGAACTACATACAATTTCACATGCATATACTTACCAGGGTATCGGACATCAGCACCTTACCATTCATAGTGGCATGACATTTAAACGTGCAATTATCATGCCCAAATACTCATACATTATCTAAAAACCCATTCAAATGTTATAAGATTACCATGCTATACTGTACACAATTATTATACCAAGAACACGAGCTAATTAAACCTACTTTCTGTCATGTCATACTACCCACACTAGCCGAACCCAAGGAAATACGTCAAAACACCACACTTCCATTGCAAGACTCTTTCACATATAATATCATGCCACACTCATAGACACATGACAACACGCCGAAGATACTGCAACAGTAGAGACCAAAGGAACATATAGCAAAATATTACATTCAGAGCATACACAAGCTCAAGATCAGATTCTTAAACACTTTAACTTGCCTCATCATCATCCATTAATGCACATATACTTACCGAAGCCGATCCACATACATTGTACCCCAGATAATACATATGTAATCATTCAATAGTCTAGATTGCCTTATCATGCATACTAATTCACATGCTACCATAATAATTAACAGTACAGAATCACACTCATATACATACTAATTAACCATATCAACCAGTAATTTAAGTTCACATTCGTATACATATTATTTCGTATGCTTATAGCCTAACTAGTCGGATTCACGTTCTAATAATAATAACATGATAACATATACTCATGGCATTTGAAAGATTATGGTCACAGTTATGCACGTTTTAATTCCAGTACTTATATCTATAACTGATAGCATACAAATACATTCACCATAGGATATACATATATGTATATAGATAAATATGCTCAATTCACCTGTTTAAGTCACATTCAACCCATTCAGAGTTTCATAATCACATTTGATTACATAACTGATTCACATGTCCAGAATTATGCTCATTCGAATATTACAATCTCCTGTTCATATCAGACAAAATAATAGAATACCTGCTGACTCAAAATAGTGGATAACGAGTATACAGACAGTACTTTACGGGTACGAGCCGATACGGACAGTACTTTGCGGGTACGAGCCGAGAAAACCAATTTTTACTTTTTCCTTTTTAACTTTCACAAAAAATTTACAAATGGGATCTTAAACAAGATCCTATCACATAAGGGTTCGCGAGGAACCAAACAGGGACATGATCGGGGTCCAAACATTCAAAGGGCGTTGCAGCTAAGAGACTCTATTAGGCATGCCTAACTATCCACTAGACTGACTTTCGCAGGTCATACATAAGCGACAGCACGTTTCAAGTCACATGTCAAAGTTCATCATGCACAATACCGAGTATCATAGGCATCTAAACAAGGTCACACTATCCACGTTCATCATCCAAGTCATGTGTCGATTAATAAAATGTATATATATATATATATATATATATATATACACACACACACAAGTATATTATCATGCATAATCCGGAGTCAAAAAGACAAACAAATATGTTCATAATATCAATCACACCTCATACAATACATATTATGAAGCATGCAATATAATTCAATCAACACACTTTAGCACTATTCAATATCCTAAAACATATCAGCATTAATTGCGGGACCATATTATGCCAATACTTCACGATGCATAATCTTAATCATGGAGTGATACAAAATACACTTCATTTGAAGAGATCGAGGTATTACTCATATAACGGCATATAAAAGCATGGCATGAATCATACAGTAGTGTAAGTCCATTCGGAAGAAATACGAAATTCATTTTTGAGTTAAAATCGGGAAATTTCAGAAAAATAGGCCGAACGGTGTGACCAACGAGGTTGGCCGGTCACGAGTCGTGACTGGCATCACAACTCATGACTGGCCTCCTCCACAAGGCTGGTCACGAGACGTGACTGGGAGTCACGCCTCGTGACTGGCTTCTGGTCACTTGCTGGTCACGAGTCGTGACTGGATGTCACGTCTCGTGACTGGCTTCTTTCTTTAGCTGGTCACGGGTCGTGACTTGCCCTCTCTTCCTGGCTGGTCACGAGACGTGACTGGGAGTCACGCCTCGTGACTGCCTTCTTCTTTTTGGCTGGTCACGGGTCGTGACTTGGAGTCATCACCCGTGACTGCCTTCTCTGGCCGGTCACGAGTCGTGACTGAGAGTCACGCCTCGTGACTGGCCTCCGCTTGGCCGGTCACGAGTTGTGACTGGCAGTCACCACTCGTGACTGGCCTCTCTGGCTGGTCACGAGTCGTGAATGGGAGTCACACCTCGTGACTGGCCTCTCTCTTGGCTAGTCATGCGACAAACACAATCTGAAAATGGGAAATTCAACAGTAACGCGATTTTCCATTTCCAGAATTTCCCAGAACACAGAAATCAATTCCAAAATTGAATCAAATCCATACCAATCTATTCTTACCTTCCAGAAGATGTCACATACAGTATAAACAACATAAATGCAACTCAATTCAGAAATTAAACAACCAAATCAAGGATAAATGCATTTAAGTTTCTCAAGAACATAAACCCTAAATTACAGTAAACTCAAATCAAGCACAATCCACAAACAAAAATCCCAAACCTGAAATCTTTAGCTTCAAACCCACACTTCAAACTTCAATCCTCCATCATCTCCTTGCCCTTAAGCTTCCTCTTGTAATCCAAAGCTTGCATAAACCAAAACCCCCAAATTACTCTTCCAAAAACCCTAACTCAAAATAGCAAAACCAGGAGAAGAGGAAGAAGAAAAACATGTAGGAAACCCTAACCCAACTTACCTCTTCAAGAAATCTTCAAGCTCTACCAAGACACCAATTCACACACAGTCAAGGAAGGTAGAACAAGAAACGGGAAACGGGAAACGAAAAGAAAGAAGAGCAAGGAAGAGGAGAGGAGAGAGCAGAACGTGATCTGCTCCTCCCTCTCATTCTTTTTCTTTTTCTTCTTTTCCCACTAATTGCCCACCTGCCAAGACACATGGCAGCCTCCTATTGGCTCCAACCAAAATATCTTGCTTTATTACTCTTTAATCCTTTGACAAATTTGCACTTACTCACTTGCATAATTATTTCTTCACAAACTTTAATTATCTTTTCAATTAGGTCCTTATCATCCAAATTCCACATGCACAAATTACTGAAATATCAATCACTTATTCGACTTAACTTGCCAAATCCGACTAGGCCCGATTTGGGGTGTGACAATGCACTTTTGGGGTACCTCACGGTGGTAACCCATTAGGTTGTCACCATGACATACCCAGTGCCCAAAACAGAATGCTATTCCTCACACTTTATCATATCATTCATACCAACTATTTGTACATTTATATAAATACTTACTTACCCGGTCTGCCACATTATGGGTCTCTATTAAAAAGAGGAATTCATAAGCTAAAAGCATTAAATCACATTTACCATTATCATATTATATAATCACTCAAATATCCACATGAACCATAATAGCATCATAGATATCTTGCATACTAATACATTCTAATAACATTTATTATCAATGCATGCATCATATGATATTGTTAGGCAATTACTTCAATCACACATTCACTGCTCATATCCCATATATATATATATATTTCATTAATCAAACTCATTTCATTTGATGTCTTTCATGTGTATATAACTTAAATCTCAATTCATAATTATGTACACATTGCTCATATTATACAGGCTCATATAGATTAAGGTATTATAATCCTCAATAATGACACTAAACTTGACTTGATTCTATTACATACAACTACACATCATTACTTCATTAGTTTACTACTAATCTTAATTCTATTCATATTTATTTTCCAAGTGATAACTATTCTTATACTCATTTAATAGTCTAAAACATGCATCGGATAGTTCCTAAAAAGTTTCGGTGCAATACGGGTTCAATTCGAGAAGAAAAACACATAAAATGGTCAAAACAGAAGGGTTCACGGTGGTAATGAGTTTGTTGTGACCGTGAGGTCCAAAACTAAGCATTCTGCCTTCTCTGGGCATTGGTAACGGTGGTAACCATTTTGGTTGCCACCGTGGCATACCCTAAAATAGCAAAACAGAAGCAAAAGGTCAGGTCTGTTTTCCACTTCCAACTTTAACCACTTAAACCAACCTCTAAACCTCATTTTTAGGCAAAATGTCCTCTTGACAAATGACCCTTAGGATGTTGGCTTTCATATAGAACAAAATTCAGGTCGTTAGGACACATAAATCTCCAGATATAATCAAACACCCTATACTGCTCCCCTGAACCCGGCTAGAGAAGATAGCTCTACTTCATGACCACTTTTGGGACACTTAGACTTAAATTTAGCTCATACTTATTTCTAACACATTTGTAGGATTATATCTTAGCTTTCCAACAGTACTAGCCTCATAGCATTTGGAGTTCTACAACTCCCAATACAGCTTAATAACCGAAGAAAGGTCAAGTGCATTCTAACCCAGTTTTTCACCCAAAATCCTATTCACATGCACAAATGAACAATTTAAACCAACACTCACTAACATCATCATATATCATCAACAACATATTCAAGAAACTTATATCACACATGAATATACTAAAATTCATATACATATAATAGAGAGTTTCCCAAACCTCTATGAAGCACAACCCACTATCCTCTTCAAGCTTTAATCCTCAATCTTTTCCTTTGTCCTTCTTTCTTACTTCAATCACTTGCAAACAATCAAAACAATAACTCTATTAACCCAAGCAAAACACCCACAAAACCCATCAAACCCGTGAGAAGGAGAAGAGGACGAAACCCAAACAAACTCACCTCTTTATAGCAACTCAAATCTCAACCCTAGCTCTTAGATTGAAGAATAGCACATGCAAATGAAGATGGCAGAAAATGGAGATAAGAAAGAGAGGAGAGAACGTGAGAGAGAGAGAGAGAGTAAGGAAGAGGGCAAATCTGATGGCTTCTACAAGAAGTCAAAAATTTTGTCTTTTCTCTCCCCAATCTCCTTCCAAAACCCATTAATACACTGACCCACCAAATCCACTTGGCAACCATGCATTGGACCCAACAAACCCACATTGACATTATGCACTAATACACCATACAACACATGCACCATAGTGGCTCTCTCAAATCAATGACTTAAATTTCATGGCACCTAACTCACACCTAATAATCCCTTTTATTCTTCAGTTTTTTGGTTTTATTGAAATTAAGTCAATTTAATTTTTCAATTAAAAATCTAAATCTTTGGGAAAAAATAAAAGGGGAATTTTGGAAAGAATTTTGGGGGGATTTTTTTTAGAAAATATTTTCTTCTTCTTTTTTCTCTCAAACCAAATTCTCTCAACTTTTCTAAAGAATTTTTCCAAGTGAATTCTTGAGACAAAAAAGAATAATTTTTGTTCTTGGGAATTTTTCTTCTTCTCATCAAACAATTTTTACTTTGAGACAAATAAATCAATTATTTGTTTTTGAGTAAAAATCATTTTCAATATTTTATTTTTGTAATATATTCTTACAATCAAGACAAGGAATTGGATCATCTACCTTCATTTCCTCAAGATAAATTTTGAGAGTAAACATTCTTGGCTCAATTTCTTAATTTAATTTTTAATTTCATTTTTTGTTACTAATTAATTAGTTAACATGTAAATTCTTCTAGTTCTATCATTTTCTTCTTATTTTCTTATTCTTTTGTTTTTATTTAATTGATTGTCATATAAATTCTTTTAGATCATATTTTTACTTCTTATTTCTTTCTTCTCATTTAATTGTTCATGTTCATATTATTGTCATCATTTTTTGTTCATAAATAGTATTAGTATTATCATTTAACATGTTTTAGCATAATTGGCTTATCTTATTTTCATTTTATTCCTCTATATTTAATTGGATTGTTCATCTTCTTTGATGTTGTTATTGTTATTATTGTTATTATTATTATTATTATTATTATTATTATTATTATTATTATTATTATTATTATTATTATATTTGATTGTTCATATTATTTGTTATTATTGTGTTATTATTATTATTATTGTAGTTATTACCTTCGTTAGTATTATTATTATTATCCTTATTCTTGTTTAATTTTATTATTACTATTATTATTTATGTTTTATGCATGCTGATTTTTATTATTACTTTTGCTTTTTATGCATGATTGGATGTTATTGTTGTTATTTTGTATTTTTATGCATGTTAAATTCTATCATCATTATTTTATGCTTGTTTATGCATGTTGAATTTTATTATTGTTATGTTATCTTTTATGCATGCTAAATTGTTAATTAATTATATTGCATATTTTTATTATGTCATTTTAATTGGCTTGTCATATATGATGCAATTTCGATTGCCTTAATTTAATTGTTTTCATGTTATATGTTTAATTAATTTTTTACTAGCTTCGCTTTTGTTTGTTTTTTTATTTTATTTTCAATACTTATTTTTTATGTTTGAGTCTTTTCCATACCAAGTGGGAGTTCAGGAAGATTTGGAGATCCAATTGGGAGTTGATTGGTTATTTCTTTATTATTTTTATTACTTTGCTTTCATTATTTTATTTCATATGTAATTTGTAATAAACAATTTTTTATGCACATTAATTTAAAAAAAAACACAAAAATATTTCTATTTAATTAACTTGAATTTTTCTAAATAAAATGGGACCAATGTCCTAACTTTTTTCATCCAAAATAAATTGTCACTTTAAAATTATTTTCTTTAATTATGCATGAGAGGACCAATGTCCTCATTTTTAATAAATAGCCCGATTTATGTATGAATTGTATTTTATTTACAAATGGGGGTTGTATTCCGCCCCTAGTTTTGTTGTAATTTATTTTCATCCGCTTTTATTTACTTTATTTACCACTTTCTTTATATGACTGACATGAGTTTTAATTAAATTGCATTAAAATTGAATGAGAAAAGGTATGAAACGCTAAATTCAAAACTTGATTATAAACTTAGCCAAGTTATGAATAAACGGGGAGTCCCGAACCATCTCTGGTCTTTGGCCTCAACGAGGCGAGAGAACCATTTCAATGTTCCATTGGAATGGAACTTCCAAGATACCTCTTGTGTCCCATAAAAAGGCTTTAACTTGCATAGTCCTAGGCTCCACGAGGCGAGAGGGCCCTCCTAATGTTCTATTAGGATGGAATCTCCAAGACCCCTCTGGCTTACCCAAAATGGACATAGCAGCGCTGTCTTAAGCTCACTGAGTCTAGACGAACTTTCCCAATATTTTATTTAGTGGTAACTCTATGAAACCTCCTTGTTACCCAAAATAGACGCCCTTGTAATTTCTTACAAGTTTTATGAACCTCTCTCGATCGCCCTAAAAGCGAGCTTTCGGGGGCCACGGGGTTCGGCGCGCGTCACAGTGGCGACTCCACTGGGGTCCTCAGAGACTTCCCTTCGAAAGTACCTTGGCTAAAATTTACAATTGAGTTTTAATTTAGAAATTTCATCCCTTTTTGAAATTGCATAGCACATCATTAGAGCCTTAAATTATGTTAGTTTGGTCCCTATCTTAACCCCGGTGCGTTCTCGAAGCACGACCCTACGTTCACTCAATGTGGAGAAGTGTTAAAGATAATCACCAGCCCAAGCCTCGTACCTTATGGTATTTTAAATGGTGACCCAATCGGTCGTTATGCTCGTGATGAGCTAGACCCGTTGGCAGGGACCATGCTTGGGTAACCTAAAGTATCACTACCTTTGACCAAAGCTCATATAATAGCAATAGATACTTCCACTAGGTGAAATGTACCGTAATACCGTGCTTGCTACCTGGGCCATCATATATTGAACAAAATCAGTTAAATTAAATGGTCTCCATCAAAGGCTTTCATGCCCCGATGGGCCCATCTTAATTTAGTTGAATTGTTTAAATACATAACGGCCAAACGACCATACGTATGTACATTAGATAAGAGATGTTATGCTGCCGATTTTTCACTGTGCACCATACGCGTCCAATGGGTTCCCTGGTAACCCTTTGATAAAGCCCACCTAGGAAAGAGACTATACTACCTCATGTGAGGGAGAGATAAGGTTGGAAGGATCTATATGCTTGCATGTGTTTGTCTATGCTACATCAGTACGACCATGCATTGCATTTCAATCATACATCATCCTAACGAGATGTATTTTTTTCAGCCATCATAGATTCGCCTGGGTGTTTTAGGGGTCTCGACGGTCGGTTGAGAAGGATTTGACTCTTGGGGTTACCAGAACTAGTATCATAACAGAGTTTCAATTCTCTTTCAGAGGATAGTGAGACTTTTTCTTCAAAATTATTAGCTGATACAAGTATGTCTAATCCATCCAGTGGGTCTGATGTAACCAGGGGAATGATTATCGAGGAAGTAGGAAGAAGAATGGAGGAGTTTGAGGCCAGAATGATGTCCATGATGGGCAACCTTGCCACTACCTTAGCTCCACTTGCGGGGCAGTAAGATGCTGCTCCTATTAGGGGACCAGATGAACAAGGGGCTTTTAGAGAGGATCCCCCTGCTATAGTTGAACCACCTGTGGTTGAGCAAAGTGCACCAGCGCCTGTTGAGCATAGAGAAGGCCCTAAGTCTGAGGTTGACCTCTGGGAAGATGAGCAAAAAGAACAGATGGTAGCAAAGGGAAAGTCGCCTAAGCTAGAAGAGGCAATGTGGAGGAAGATGGATGAGAAGTTCGAAGCTATGACAAGGATAATGACGGTAGGAAGGGGAATGAACCCCGAGGATCTTGAGCTGGATAGGGATGATCTGATCCCCTAGAACTTTAAGATGCCTGATATCCCAAAATTTGACGGCACCTCTGACCCTGCTGCACACATCAAGCAGTATTCACTAGTCATGAAGGGGATAAATTTAACAAGGAAGCAGAAGATAGAGTACATTTGTCACACCCCGTTTGCCCCCTAGTAGAATGAGCCATACATGTGAGTATGTATTTGTATGTGTTTGGCATATCATAAGTGCATTTTGAGAATATTGCATGTTTTGTGGTTTTATTCCGGTGTGGGTGTGCATATAGAAATAAGGTGTGCATAAGTGGAGTTGTGATTATATGCATGTGAGCATATTATAGTGTGTGTATTAGATGAGAGTGCATTGTGTGTGTTGCTCATACATGAGTAGGGTGCATTATTAGAGTGTTTCATTGTGTGTGAGTGACATGTGCATCTAGTGTGTGAGTGAGTGATTTCCACCACCAAGATTTTGACAAGTGTAAAGGGGGAGGAAAGAAAGGAAAGAGAAAGAGGAAAAAGGGAAATCAAAATTTCTAAACCCATTTTCCCGTTCTCCCTTCTCCTTCCCTCTTCTTCTTCCTCTTTGCTCTCCCCTAAGTGATTGGCTTGGATTCAAGTTGGTGTGGTGGGAATTAATTACTCCTCGTGTTTGATTGGTAAGCTTTATTCTTTTAGTTTTGCTTGTGTTCAAGTTCTTCTTCTTCCCTTGCATTTTTCTGGTTTTGTGTTTAAAGTTAGGTTTTGAGTTTGTGTATTTTTGTGGTTTGTTGTTTAGCTGAGCCTCCAAGAGATCCTAAAGGCAAGGAATTTGCTGGATCTAGTGGAACCAAGTGATAGAGCTTCTAATTTTGAGGTTTGGGAATTTGTGTTATGTTTTGATAGCATGTGTTATTTGAATGGAATTCTGGAAATTTGATGTTCTTGATGCCTTTACTAGTTCTTATGTTATGGGTTTTGGTTCTCTTTGTCTCTTAAACCTTGATTGTGAATTTTGGAACCATTTATGAGATTGATGGTTATGTGATGTGAATAGTGATGCAATTGATTGTGTAAATTGATGTTGTTCCCTGAATTCATGAGTAGGATTCGTTTATGGCATGATTTAATGATGTTTATTTGGCTTAATGTTGTTATTGGAGTGTGGGTTTGTGGTTTGAAATGAAATTGAGGGATTTTGGCTTGAAAAATATGGGTTTTGGCTCGACAGTGTGGAATCTGGGCATGGGTCACAATGACAACCAATTTGGTTGTGACCGTGAGGTGCCCAGATTTTACTTCTGTTCTTGGTTTTGGGTACGTCACGGTGATAACCATTTTGGTTGTGACCGTGAGGTACCCAAACTTTTGCTTCTGTTTGGCTTCTTTGCTACGTCACAGTGACAACCATTTTGGTTGTGACCGTGAGGTACCCCTTTTCAGCATTCTGCTGAGAGCGCTTTGGTATGTCACGGTGACATCCAATTTGGTTGTGACCGTGACCTACCAGTCACGGTGACAACCAATTTGGTTGTGACCGTGACCTAGCCTATTTTCGCAATAAAATTTTGTTTTCTTCACACGTTTTAGAAATGTTATACTATTGATTTTAGCATTCAATATCACTTATTATGAGCCATATTTGTATATGTAATGATCTATTTAAAGTATATGGATTCTTTATTTGTTATAATTAAAATGTGGATGTTAACTGTATAATTTTAGCCTACAAGAGTCAGTCTAGTGGATAGTTAGGCATGCCTAATAGAGTCTCTTAGCTGCAGCCCTTTGTTAAGTTTGGACACCGATCAGGCACCCGTTTGGTTCCTCGCGAACCCTTTATGTGTATGGATCTTGTTTAAGGTCCCCTTTGAAAATGTTCTGTGGAAATTAAAAGTAAAAAAAAAATTGATTTCTCGATTCGTACCCATAAGGTACTATTTGTGATCGGCTCGTACCCGTAAAGTACTGTTTGTTCACTCGTTATCCACTACTTTGAGTTAGCAGGCACTTTATTGTTTTGAATTTACTTTGCTAAGTATGAGATTGTGTGATCCGAATATGTTATTAATGAGATATTATGAAGGCAGTGGTACTTTATCGAAGGTATGACTATATATGTTTGCATGTTTATATATTCATACTCTTGTTTAATGCGTATTTCTGATTATTGCTATCTGTGTGTATTGGCTTTGACGACCGTTGTGAATGGTTGTCCTTATACTATATGTGTGTTTCCCCACTAAGCGTTTATCGCTTAGCACGGTGTGTTTACCCGTGCAGGTGCGGAAGGAGTTCGCTTGGGTGAGTCGCAGCTATCGAAGTCAACACAGCCGGGTCTTTAGTGTAGGGCCTAATTTTGTACCTCGATGATCCTTTTTGTATAAGAACTCTTTTACATCAGTTTTTTAATAGCTTTCGCATATGTATATGTATAATTTTGGAGATGTAATTATCTTTGTACCTTTGGGTTGATCAAACAGTAATGTAATGTTTTCCGTTATATTAATGTATGATCAGCTTATTTCATGAACGATTTTGTAAAGTTTTAAATTACTCGGTATTTCGGTATGTATGTTTATGTATGAATGTATGTATATTCTGTATCTGTGTGGTGGCACCTCTACTCATATGGTATCTCACTCCTTATCGGATGGGATAGCCTAAGTACGGGTAAGGGGTGTTACAACTTTTGCTTGAGTCTTACAAGGGCTGCCATTGACTGGTACCATGGGCTGGACAGGAGGTCCAAAAAAGATTGGGACTTGTTGACTGAAGAGTTCCTAAGGCAATACGATTGCAGTACCCGGATGGAGGTCACATTGAAGGATCTAGAGCTGCTGCAGCAGAAGGCTGGGGAGTCTTTCTATGAATATCTCACTCGGTGGAGGAACCAGGTTATGGAGATGAATCGCAAGCCCGACACTCCTGATCAGATCCGATTATTCATTCGGAATGCTAGCCCATATCTGAGAGATGGACTGAAAATGAAGGGGCTGAAAGATTGGGAGTCCTTAAAAGACATTGCTATAGAGGCAGAAGGAGAACATATGGCTAGAAGGGCAAGCAGTGAGGCTTATGCCAAAAAGGGCTACAACAATCAAGGTGCAACCAAGTCAGCTAGTTCCAGCAGTGGTAACAGAAGTGGGAAGACAGCTGAGGTGTCGGCAACAGGAGTGAATCAGAGGTACTTCCAGAATTTGGCTAGACCTTTGTCATGGGTATTGAAGAGGTTGATGAAGGAGGGGAAGTTACAACCCCTGCCACCTAGGCTAGCTAGGACCCAAGGGGAACCGGGGCATAAAGAGAATGAATATTGTGCCTTTCACCAACATACTGGGCATTTGACAGACAATTGCTTCAGGCTGAGGCACCAGATTCAGGATCTGATCAATAGTAAGCAGATCACCGATCCTGAAAAGAGGGAAAGCAAGAAGAAGTCCAATTTCAATATTGTGCTACCGCCTGTCTTTATGATTAGGTTGAGCCTACCTGAATGGTATGTATTGCAAGATTTGTATGGCAATGAATACGTCGCTATCACTCGCCCTAAGGCAAGTGAAGAAGGGATTCCCGTGGCGGCGATAGACTGTTGGTCCAGTAGTGAGAGTGGAAACGAAGATAAAGAGGAGAAAGATGGAGAGTTCACGAATCCATGGGATTGAAGGAGGAGGAGAGAGTTGGGGCTATAACAAGAAGTGGGAGAGTGGTCCCCGAAGTTGAGAAGCAGTAGGACTCAGTGCAAGCACCTGTGGAGAAGGAGCCGGAAGAAAATCCCATAGCAAAGCAGCTAAAAAAGACCACGACTCAGATATCTATTTGGGACCTTATAAGGCAGTCCCCTTCTCATAGATAGAAGTTAGTTGAGGCATTGAGTGAGTCCACCGTAACCACCACAATTTCTCCATCCGAGCTACTAGATCTCGTCAAGGGGGGATCGGGGGAGAGATTGGTGTTTTCTGACGCAGATTTGCTAGCTGAAGGCCGCAATCACAACCGACCACTATACATCAAAGCACAAATTAACAGCAAGCACACCGCTTGTGTTATGGTTGATGATGGGTATCCATAAATGTCTGCCATTTAGTGGCACTTCGGGCTAGACGAGAGTATGTTGAGTAAGTCTGATCTGACCATCATAGCCTACGACAATTCTCGGAGACAGGCATCGGGAACATTCAGAGCTCTAGTTAGGACTGGGCCCATTAAGATAGAAGCAAAATTTGTGGTCTTGCCTATCCCAGCAAATTTCTCAGCTCTACTAGGGAGGCCCTGGTTCCATAATTTGGGAGGAGTGCCATCCACCCTACACCAAATGGTAAAGATACCTCATGAAGGGGAGGTGGTGACCATAAAAGCAGCGAGAGAGAACCAAGTGTTTTCCTTGGGGATCTTTAGTCAGCCATTTAGTGGCTTTTACGTATCAGCGATTGGTGAGGAGCAGGGTTTGACAGATAGCCCTCAGGTGATGAACATGCTGAAGAACATGCACTTCCTTCCAAGTGCTGGTTTGGGAAAAAACTCACAAGGGCTGCAGTCTGCTATCACAACACAAGGCCAGAAAGATCGGAAGGGTCTGGGCTACAAAGGAGAGCATGGCAGGAAGAAAGTGCCAAAGAAGATCCCCCATATTTCAGAGAGTTTGTTCCCTCATCTTCGGTCTATGCTTACACTAGAGATGAAGAGACTCAGTGGATAAATGGAAAGATCATTCTGGGGTTTGAAATCTTCAATGATGTCTTCGACTAGGATGTTGGAGTTATCAAGTCTGCAGAGAACTTCTGGAATGAGGAGATCATGACTCAGTGCAGTGTCTGGGACAGGGATGGGCCTGAGGAGATTGTCACTGATAAGCTGTTAGCTACCAGGTTGAAGGGAAAGGAAAAGATGGTAGAGCCAGAGTTGAAGTTTGAAGATTTGAAGATTTCACCGGAGGTAGTTGAAAAGCCTCCACCAAGACAAGAAGTCAAAGCCCAGTCGGCTGCAACGTCGTCATCGACAGGAGATAAAGGCAGTAATTATTTAGATACTATTTTTATGCCAGAACTTTTTAATGACAATGTTAATGTTGCTGATTACATCAATGAGATGAATAACTTTTCTTACTTGTGTGATGTTTCTGATGATTTCATTTCTCATGATCATAAACATGATGCATTCATCTTTGACATTAACTCAACTAGCACGACTGCATTTAATCTCAGAACTTTGGATAATCCAAAGGAAATTTTGATAGCATGTGACATAACTCCTGAGGAGAGGCTAAAATTTGAGAGAATATTAAAAAAATATGAAAAAGTCTTTGCCTGGACCTACGAGGACATGCCGAGAATTGATTGAGATGTAGCTGAACATGCCATTCCAACTTATCCAGAGAGTAAACCGGTCAAGCAAAAGCTCAGAAGACTTAGGCCAGAATGGGCTCAGAAGGTGAAAGAGGAAATCCATAAGCAGATTGAGGCTAAGTTTCTACTGGAGGTTAAATACCCGACGTGGCTGGCTAATGTAGTTCCTATGGCTAAAAAGGATGGAAAGGTTCGGGTGTGTGTGGACTATCGGGACATGAATAAAGCCTGCCCGAAAGATGATTTTCCTCTGCCTCATATTGATATGCTGGTAGATAGTGCCGCTGCTTGCATGATGTACAGCTTTGTAGATGGGTACGCAGGGTACAATCAAATCCTTAACAAGATAGTGGATCGAATAAAGATAGCTTTCATAACTGAATGGGGTACATTTGCTTACCGGGTCATGCCTTTCGGACTAAAGAATGCAGGAGCGACCTATCAGAGGATGGCCACTAGAGTTCTCAATGATTTGATCCACAAGGAAGTGGAGGTGTATGTTGACGACATGATGATCAAGTCAGCTACTAGAGAAGGTCACTTCGAGGCTTTGGAAAAGTTCTTTCAAAGGATCAATAAGTATGATCTGCGCCTCAATCCCAAGAAGTGCATTTTTGGGGTTACTTCGGGTAAGCTGTTAGGCCATGTGGTAAGCCAGAGAGGAATTAAAGTGGATCCTGATAAGGTTAGGGCCATCAGAGAGATGCCAGTACCTCAAAAAGAGAAAGAGGTTAGAAGTTTCCTGTGAAAGCTTCAGTACATCAACCGATTTATTGCCAAGCTGGCTTCAGTTTGTGAGCCCATCTTCAAACTTCTTAGGAAGAATTAGCTTGTGGTGTGGAATAATGATTGTCAATTGGCCTTTGATACCATTAAGGATTATCTTTTGAATCCACTAGTTTTAAGACCACCACATCGTGCCAAGCCACTAATCCTGTATCTGGCGATAGAAGATAATTCAGTGGGTGCCATGATGGCCCAGGAGGATGACTTTGGGGTGGAGTTTGCTGTTTACTATCTTAGCAAGAAATTCCTGACATATGAAGCCAAATATGTTGAAGTAGAAAAGATTTGCTTGGCAGTGATTTGGGCTTCTAAGAAGTTACGGCACTACTTTCATTCCTTCAGTGTGCAAGCGGTTGCCAAGCATAACCCGCTCAGGTATCTTCAGGAAGTGCCCTCTCTACTAGGAAAAATGGGAAGATGGTTATTACTGTTGCAGGAGTTCGATATCGAATACATCACCAGGAAAACCATTAAGGGAAGAGCTGTAGTGAAGTTCTTGGTTGAGCATCCTATTGAGGGAGACCAATTCGAATACAAATTTTCAGATGAAGATGTCATGGCCATAGCAGTACAAGGGTGGCAGATGTTTTTCGATGGGGTAGTTAACAGTAAAGGGGCAAGAGCAGGGATTATTCTTACAACCCCGGATGGTGAGAAGCTGCCATTAGCCAAAAAGTTGAGGTACAAGGCAACCAATAATGAAGCGAAATATGAGGCTTGCATCTTCGGATTGGAAACACTGCTTTCTCTGGGGGCAAAGATCGCAGAAGTCTTCGGAGACTCTTCCTTAGTAATTCATCAGATCAGAGGGGAATGGTCAATTAAGGAAGAAAGGTTGTTACCTTATGTGAAGCATTTGAGAATGTTGAGTAGCTAGTTTGAGACTTGCACTTTTCACTTCACCCACAGGGATGAAAATTAATCGGCTGATGCTCTAGCGACATTGGTGTCCATGTGGGATAATCCAACAGGGGTTGCCATGAAACCCGTGTTGGGGCTGCTGATGGAAACCCTTGGTACTACGACATTCAGAATTACTTGGAACGATCAGTTTTTTCCAGAAGAATCCACTGAGAAAGAACAAAGGATGATTCGGAAGTTATCCACTCAATTCATCAGTGTAGAGGGCACTTTGTATAAAAGGCAAGCTGATGGTATCCAGTTAAGATGTTTGGCAGAGAAAGAAGCTGAAAAGGTTATGGAAGAGGTTCATGCCGAAGTCTCACATGAATGGCTTAGTCTTAGCAAAGAAGATCATGTGCCAAGGATTTTATTAGCTCACAATGGATACGGATTGTTCAAAATATGTGAAGCAATGCCAGTTATGCCAGCAATACACAAATTTAAGGCATGTCCCAGTTTCAAAGCTACATAATTTGACATATCCATGGCCATTTCCAGCTTGGGGAATAGATATCATAGGCGAGATATGCCCTACAGCTTCTAACAAGCACAGGTTCATTATAGTCGCCATTGATTATTTCACTAAGTGCGTCGAAGCTTAATCTTTCAAGAAGATTGATGCTAGGGATATGGCTAAGTTCATCGAGCGGAATTTGATATGCAAATATGGCCTCCCACACCATATTGTATCTGATAATGGGGTACAATTCTTAGCAGAAACTAAACAGATGCTTCAGAAGTATGGAATACAGCATCACAAGTCTTCTCCTTACCGTCCTCAAGCTAATGGTGCGGTTGAAGCGGCGAACAAGAATGTGAAAAGAATATTGGCCAAGATGGTTCAGAGCTATAAAGATTGGGCGGAAAAGCTACCTTTTGCACTCTGGGGTTATAAAACCACGATCAGAACCTCTACGGGAGCAACACCGTTCTCCCTGGTATACAGAACTGAAGCAGTTCTGCCAGTTGAAATTGAACTGAAATCTTTAAGGGTAGTCATGGAAGCCGAGATTCAAGAGATAGAATGGGCACAACAGCGATTGTTGCAGTTGAATTTGTTGGATGGAGATAGGTTGAGAGCCTATTATCACAATCAAGTTTATCAGAAGAGACTAGCTCGGTCCTTTGGCAAGAAGGTACGAAAGCACCCATTGAAAGAAGGGGATTTGGCCTTTAAGATGATGAGGCCAGGAGTGCCAGACATAAGAGGAAAATTCAGGCCAACCTGGGAAGGCCCGTTCATTTTGAAAAGTTGCTAACAAAGGGAGCAGCAATCTTAGCAGATAGCGATAGGAATGAGTTTAAAGACCCGATCAATGTCGATAGACTAAAAAGGTTCTATGGCTAAAGACCAAATAATAAAAAGAAGAGAATAAATGCCCCGCAGGTCGAAAACCAAAAAAGGCGGCCTTACTAAAATTGGGCGCCCTGTTAGGGTGAAAACCGAAAAAAGGCATCCTGGGCAAAAATTAAGGGCCAAGAGAAAATGTACAATCGAGAAAACCCGAGGGCCGATTGATAACAGGAGTTTGATGCTTACAAGATCTATTCCGAGATTAGGTGTAGTCTTGCGCTTTTGAATTCTTATTAAATAAGGATCATGTATGATGAAATCATATAGAAATGTACTCAGTTTTGCAATGAATAAAAGAATACAGTTTTCATTTTCATTGTTCTCTTAGTTCTTCCTTAAAAAGAAATATATCACTTATTCATCTAATGACTATTGTCTAATCATTTTGTTGGAAGGTGCCTAAGCAGATATGTGCTATTCACTCTTAGTGGTGGTTCTGATAATAGCCTTCTCTTGTAGTTCCTTAAAAAAAAATCTTGAAAAAAAAGGCCGTTAGAGATGAAAACAGTAACTGGCTCTCTAAGCCAAAATTAGGCCAAAGGGCAGGGTGAAAACCTGGAAACAGGCAGTCTGCCCTATAAAAATTGAATGAAATAAATAAAAGCCGCTGGATTGGGTTGGGTCCATTCCAGGCAAAAGTTAGGCACAGGGTTATGTAAAAATCCCCGAAGGGACGCATTTCCCACAAAGAAAAGCTAATGTGAAAATCCACAAGGGACGCACTACCTTTAAAGTAATGACATTTGATGCCTGGAGCGATAAGGCGGCATTACTTCGGATGATCATACTTCAGTCAGATAATGCATGAGTCAGAATCCTGGGCCTATGATCATTGGCCGGGGGGCAAAGATGCACACTTGATGTCTCTCAGAAAATGTTTTGGGGTCAGAGTCCCTAAAGCCAAGATGTCACTGTTTCAGATCCTTGGAAGCGCGATGCAGCAGCCAAGCTATATCCTCAGCAGACCCTTAACCACCTAGGATAGGGTCAATCTATTTTTACAAACATTTACATCTCATATCATATACACTTAAATTTTTGTGTATATTTCTGTGCACATATTTTTGCAAGAAATATCTAAATGAAGGTCCTCTTTTTGCACTTTTAGTAGTCTGTAGCAGATTCGGTGCAGTCCTCCTTTTGCATTTTTTGTAGCCTGTAGCAGGCTCAGCGCATCGCCATTTGCGGATGGCAACTGCACTTTTTGTAGTCTGTAGTAGACTCGGTGTAGTCCTCCTTTGCACTTTTTGTAGTCTGTAGCAGACTCGGTGCAATCCTCCTTTTGCATTTTTTGTAGCCTGTAGCAGGCTCGGCGCATCGCTATCTGCGGATAACACCTGCACTTTTAGTAGTCTGTAGCAGACTCGGTGCATTCCTCCTTTGCACTTTTTATAGTCTGTAGCAGACTCGGTGCAATCTTCCTTTTGCATTTTTTATATCCTGTAGCAGGCTCGGCGCATTGCTATCTGCGGATAGCACCTGCACTTTTAGTAGTCTGTAGCAGACTCGGTGCAGTCCTCTTTTTGCACTTTTTTGTAGTCTGTAGCAGACTCGGTGCAATCCTCCTTTTGCATTTTTTGTAGCCTGTAGCAGGCTCGGCGCATTGCCATTTGCGGATGGCAGCTGCACTTTTTGTAGTCTGTAGTTGACTCGGTGCAGTCCTCCTTTGCACTTTTTGTAGTATGTAGCAGACTCGGTGTAATCCTCCTTTTGCGTTTTTTGTAGCCTGTAGCAGGCTCGGTGCATCACTATCTGTAGATAGCACCTACACTTTTAGTAGTCTGTAGCAGACTCGGTGCAGTCCTCTGAAGAGGATATTTCTCGCGTTTTGTAAATCTGTAGCAGACCCGGCGCATCACCGTTTTAGGATGGTTCCCGGCACTTTGTGGTCTTGTCAGCGACTCAGTGCAATCCCAGAGGATACTCACGGTTTAAATCACAGCACTGTTCCCGATGGAGCAGCTGGAAGGTTGTCGCCTCAGGTACGCGCTTCTTTCCCTTTCGTAAATTTTGGCTTACCTAGGCACCCACACACTAGCCTCCCCAAAATTGGGGGCAACTGTAGACATCGGGTCCCGAGTAGCCTTGATCAGGATTACCCAATGATAAAACTAATTATGCCGATTTGTAGGCAAAAACAATGAAAGTTGGAAGTGATAATTTCCTTGTCGTTTTCATTTGTTAGGAATGAATAAAAATGTATTTTAAAAATTATTTTGGGATAAAAATTTAGTTTTTAAATTATTGTGTTATATAGAAATTTTTAAAAAAAAAATCGCGCGAATGTCTGGCTGCGGCAGCGCTAGGCGCGCGCCGCAGCGCCCCGGCGCCCAGGCGGAGCGCGTGCGATGGGCGACGCGCGCTGCATGAGAGCTCCGTGCAGGCGCGCACCCGTGCGCGCTAGCGACGGCTTGCCCATCGCGCGCGTCCTGCGCGCGGGGACGCCTGTCGGAGCGCCCCTAGCCCTTGTCGCCCATTTTCCGATTTTTGGCCATTTTGGCCCCAAAAATTCATTTTTCTTCAATTTTTTTGTATAATTCAATCGTAAAACTTTTAAAATTCCAAACCTTTGATTTTCTTCAATTTTCTGGTTTTATTGAAATTAAGTCAATTTAATTCTTCAATTAAAAATCTGAATCTTTGGGGAAAAATAAAAGGGGAATTTTGGAAAGAATTTTGGGGGAATTTTCTTTAGAAAATATTTTCTTCTTCTTCTTTCTTCTCTCAAACCAAATTCTCTCAACTTTTCTAAAGAATTTTTCCAAGTGAATTCTTGAGACAAAAAAGAATAATTTTTGTTCTTGGGAATTTTTCTTCTTCTCATCAATCAATTTTTACTTTGAGACAAATAAATCAATTATTTATTCTTGAGTAAAAATCATTTTCAATATTTTATTTTTCTAATATATTCTCACAATCAAGACAAGGAATTGGATCATCTACCTTCATTTCTTCAAGATAGATTTTAAGGGTAAACATTCTTGACTCAATTTCTTAATTTAATTTTTAATTTCATTTTTTGTTTCCAATTAATTAGTTAACATGTAAATTCTTCTAGTTCTATCATTTTCTTCTTATTTTCTTATTCTTTTGTTTTTATTTAATTAATTATCGTGTAAATTCTTTTAGATCATATTTTTACTTCTTATTTCTTTCTTCTCATTTAATTGTTCATGTTCATATTATTGTCATCGTTTTTTGTTCATAAATAGTATTAGTATTATCATTTAACATGTTTTAGCATAATTGGCTTATTTTATTTTCATTTTATTCCTCCATATTTACTTGGATTGTTCATCTTCTTTGATATTTTTATTATTATTATTATTATTATTATTATTATTATTATTATTATTATTATTATTATTATTATTATATTTGATTGTTCATATTCTTTGTTATTATTGTGTTATTATTATTATTGTAGTTATTACCTTCATTAGTATTATTATTATTATCCTTATTCTTGTTTAATTTTATTATTACTATTATTATTTATGTTTTATGCATGCTGATTTTTATTATTACTTTTGCTTTTTATGCATGATTGAATGTTATTGTTGTTATTTTATATTTTTATGCATGTTAAATTCTATCATCATTATTTTATACTTGTTTATGCATGTTGAATTTTATTATTGTTATGTTATCTTTTATTCATGCTAAATTGTTAATTAATTAGATTGCATATTTTTATTATGTCATTTTAATTGGCTTGTCATATATGATGCAATTTCGATTGCCTTAATTTAATTGTTTTCATGTTATATGTTTAATTAATTTTTTACTAATTTCGCTTTTGTTTGTTTTTTTTTTTATTTTATTTTCAATACTTATTTTTTATGTGTGAGTCTTTTCCATACCAAGTGGGAGCCTAGGAAGATTTGGAGATCCATTTGTTGATTGGTTATTTCTTTATTATTTTCATTACTTTGCTTTTATTATTTTATTTAGTATGTAATTTGTAATAAACTATTTTTTTATGCACGTTAATTTAAAAAAAAAAACGCAAAAATATTTCAATTTAATTAACTTGAATTTTTCTAAATAAAATGAGACCAATGTCCTAACTTTTTTCATCCAAAATAAATTATTACTTTAAAATTATTTTCTTTAATTATGGATGAGAGGACCAATGTCCTCATTTTTAATAAATAGCCCGATTTATGCATGAATTGTATTTTATTTACAAATGGGGGTTGTATTCCGCCTCTAGTTTTATTGTAATTTATTTTCATGCGCTTTTATTTACTTTATTTACTGCTTTATTTATATGACTGACATGAGTTTTAATTAAAGTGCATTAAAATTGAATGAGAAAAGGCATAAAATGCTAAATTTAAAACTTGATTATAAACTTAGCCAATGTATGAATAAATGGGGAGTCCCGAACCATCTCTGGTCTTTGGGCTTAATGAGGCGAGAGGACCATTCCAATGTTCCATTGGAATGGGACTTTCAAGATACCTCTTGTGTCCCATAAAAAGGCTTTAACTTGCATAGTCCTAGGCTCCAAAAGGCGAGAGGGCCCTCCTAATGTTCTATTAGGATGGAATCTCAAGGACCCCTCTGGCTTGCCTAAAATCGACATAGCAGTACTTTCTTAGGCTCACTGAGGCTAGACGAACTTTCCCAATATTTTATTGGGTGGTGACTCCATGAAACCTCCTTGTTACCCAAAATAGACGCCCTTGTAATTTCTTACAAGTTTTATGAACCTCTCTCGATCGCCCTAAAAGCGGGCTTTCGGGGACCATGGGGTTCGACGCGAATCACAGAACATCAATTGTTCATTTTTAGAAATCCTCAACAAAATGGGGTTGAGGAAAGGAGAAGTAAAACTCTTCTATATATGGTTAGATCTATGATGGCAGAGGCAAATTTGCCTATCTCCTATTGGGGAGATGTTTTATTGACTGCTACATATGTTCTGAACTGTATACCCTCTAAATCTGTCATTATTATAACTTATGAGTTGTGAACTGGTCGACAAGTTGACCTAATCCATTTACAACTTTTGGGTTGTAATGCTTGCATCCATGATACCTCAATTTGATAAATTTGAGACCAAGAGGTGAAAAGAGTGTCTATATGAGATATTCTTAAGTATCAAGAGGATACATTTTTGTGGGTAAATAAGAAAATGGCATAATGACATAATTTGAATCACTATATGTCATATTCTGAAAAGGATGAATTTTCAAAGTTGGGCGAAGCAAATTGAGATCTCACTTTCAATTAATCTCGGGAAGAGAATATCAGGATCACTCCATCCGAGTGGGAGGGATTCAGAGGAAGAAGGTTAAGACCCTCATCCTCTAAACGATTCGGATGTTCGAGACCTGATTCGAGTAGGAGTATTTTTTACTCCAGTGGGAGAAAAGAATATAGTATTCCTGACTCCAGTGGGAGTATGGAAATGATCCCAGTGGGAGCATTGTGAATCACGATAAATATATGAGATATGTTTATCAAGATTCAGAACTGCAAAAAATCTAAAAGGATAAGTGTTCCATGCTGACGATTTAAAATCGAAGGCTGAAATGAAGCCCTTTTAGTTATCCCATAAGACAAGAAAAAGCATAAAAATATTCAAAAACTTTTTCATGCCCATCTAAGGAAAAATGGATTAAAGCAATGGAAGAAAATATGGCATCCATGAGATCAAAAACCATGTTTGAGAACTGGTTTATCAACTGGAAGGACACAAATTGAGAATAAATGTATTCTCAAAGTAAAGCAAAAGGCTGATAAAGGTATTAAAAGATATAAGGCTCAGCTAGTCGCTATGGGGTTCATACAATAGGAAGAGATTGACTATGAGTAGAATTTCTCATCTGTTGTAAAATTTACGTCCATAAGGTTCATTCTAGCCATAATGGCGAGTTTGAACGTAGAGTTTCATCAAAAGGATGAAAAGACTGCTTTTCTCAATAGAGAAATTGATGGAACAACCTTTAGGTTTCATCAGAAAAGGCAGCAAGCATAAGGTTTGTTGATTGATGAGTTCAATTTATAGCCTTAAACAGTCTTCAACATAATGGTACTTAGATTTCATCATATAATCATGTCGAATGTGTTCAACATGATTGATGAAGATCATTATTTTTATAGTAAAAGCTCTGAAAATGAATTTATTATTTTGGCATTGTATGTAGACGACATACTTAAAGCTAAAAATGATAAATGGTACGTAAATGAAATCAAAGATTGGTTATTGTCCAACTTTGAGACAAATGAAATGGGTCATGCATATTACATTCTTGAAGTTAAGATTTTAAAAGATCATTTGAGAAGATTGTTGTCTGTTTCTTGAGAGAAATATATCAACAAAGACCTTGAGCGATTTAATATGTAAAACTCCAAACTCATACATTACCCCATTGCCAAGAATCAATTTCTTAGCAAAGATCTGTGTCCTAAGAAACTAGAATAAATGAACGTATAAGGAACGTTCGATATGCGAGTGTCGTGGGTAGTCTTATGTATGCAGTGTTGTATACAAGACATGATATATGCTATGCAGTGGGCATGGTAAATAGATATCAATATAACCCAGGCAAAGCACATTGGAAGCAATTGAAAGGATACTTATATAACTTAAAGGTACTGCAAACTATTCTCTCTATTTTCAAGAAAGGTATCTGCAAATGAGAGAATAAAGAAACATTGATTAGGCAGGAGAAGTGGATGAGAGATAATCCACCTCAGGTTTTATATTTTTGTTTGGCAAGAGTGCCATCTCGTGGAGTAACAAGAATTAAACTTGTGTAGCCCCATCAATAGTGGAAGTTGAATTTGTCACTTCCTCAATTGCAGTACAGGAGACAATTTGGCTGAAATGGTTTGTGAGCCATTTAAGAGTAATTGTCTCAAAGGTATCAGTGACAGTCAGTCATTGATGGCTTATAGTAGAGCTAAGCATATCGGTATTAAGTATCAATATAAGAGAGATATTATTACACGGAGAGATATGAACTTGCAGTACGTTTCTATGCATGCAGATCCATTGAGTAAACCTATAACGAGAGATGTGTTTCGAGAGACACATTAGATCTCGAGGTTTGCGTAGAATTTAATTGGTACTGTTATATTTTATATTATCCCTTAACGTTATTATTTGCGAATAATAACTAAAGTTCATTATTGGCAATACATGAGTGTGAATGTTTATGTGTAAATATTTACTGTTATTGATATGAGATTGAGCATGTCGAATAGAGAAGTAGCCCACTCACAAGGGTGTTTACCTTAGTTTTGTCAATGAGTTGGCAAAGACTAAGATGAGGCAATTTTTGAACATATGAGAATGCTCGAGAGCCTGTTCAAAATAAAAGTGCCGTCTTGCAGAAATTACAAGATGAGTCTTGTTAAGATACGAGATAAAGACATACATAAAGTTGTATGCTTTGGATTGAGATCCAAAATAAGAATTGTATGAAATCCGATAGTCAGTTATATGTAACTACCATGTTCTGCCTAAAAAGCCAGAAGTAGTCCTTAAGTAAGCGGACTAAAGTTGGGTGCTTCGGTGCATCGCAACCTTACGCTTCTGTATGGTGTTTGATATACACATTATTGAAATGTGAGACATGTGCTCCTTTAAGGGAATGAAAGAACACCATAACACATGGTTTATACCGTGTGTGCTTATATGACCACAGGGATGGGAATTTAATTATATTAATGATCTCAACTTTTTCTATTGTGAGACCCTATTTATATTTCGACACTTAGAACCCTTAACTTATCCCTGAAGTATGGTTCAATGTGGCTAGCTTAGTTAGTTTCCAAGAGGTCTGAAAAAAGTTTAGGCCTGGTGGATCTAACTAGAAAAGCGAGTTGAATCATGATGGATGGCATACAGTAAGAGGGGAAGATAGCCTTTGGATCACTTTCATAATGTTTCGTGGTTCACCGGCATGCCTATTATAGTTTCTATGAGTAGAGACATAATAGTAAACACAAAAATTGTTTTATGAGATCATGAGTTAAACAATGAATGTGAGAAGGCAATCTAGGGTTAGGCATACGTGAAAAGGAGGATCTTGTTTTTTGAGACGCTATATATCCCTAACAGGTAGATAGCACTAGTGCTCTCGAGGTATGCTGGTCACACAATCTATCTACCAGTATAACTGAAGATTAAGACTGGAATGCGTTCTATCATGTGCGAGTGGGAGATGATAGAGTTGGGATTCGCCCATGACTCTATAATGGATTGAGTTCCAATCCAGATTAAATTGAGTTATTTAATCCGATTAAAATTACCAAATCCTATCTCAGAAAGAGTCTGAGTTAAACTAGAGTTAGGTCTCTAGCTTTTAGGATCTCTATAAATAGAGGTGAGGTCCTCATTATTTGGTAACGAGAAAACATACATGCCGCAAGGCTGCTCATTTCCACTCACAAGTTTTCTGTCTTAATTTTCAAGGGCATTTAGATTGTGATCTAGCTGCTCTTACCCCGAGTGGGTAAAAACCAGACCAGTGACCAAAAACAAACGGGATCTTGGTAGACTCTTCCGCAACGAGTTTCTGTGCTACAAGAGGTAGGTACCATTACTTAATGTTACCTCCGTATAAATTATATTTGTTATAATTTTTCCCATATCCATCAGTAATAAACATATATGAAAAATAAATAAATAAAAGTTGGGGAAGTGTTTTTGCCGTTTCATTATATACTTAACATCTTTTGTACTTGAGGATAGAATGGTGCAAACAGGTGGCTCCAACATATTTTTTGTTAAAAGAATTTGTCAAAAACTGGCACACTTTGGTGTCAGTTGTTGTCAAAATTCTGACAGAATTCGGCACCAAAGTGTGCCGGTTTTTGACAGTCAACTGATTTTTTTGTGCGGGCCTATTTTGATAGAAATTGACACTATTTTTTGCCCATTTTTGACACTACAAAACTCTAATTTCTTTTACTGTTGTGACGCGTGCCGGACCCCACAGATTGTCCCTCTGACCACCCGCTTGAGGGCGATCGGGCAATTGAAGGTCCGTTGACAGCTTGCAACAAATTGCAAATGCGTCTATTTTGTGCAACAAAGAAGTTTCATGGAGTCGCCACCAATAAAACATTGGGAAAGTTTCTCTCGCCTCGGAGAGCCTACGACAGCGCATGTATCCATTTTGGACAAACCAAAAGGGGTCTTGGAGGATAAACCTCCCTCCCTTGGAGCCTAGGATTTTTAATTAGGTCGTTTGGCGGGACACAAGAGGTGTCTTGGAGATCTTATTCCAATGAGTGATCGGATAGACCTCTCGCCTCGTTGAGCCCAAAGACCAGAGTTGGATTCGGGACTTCTCATCTATTTCTACCTCGATTTATTTTACAATTAATTTTTGAGTTTATTAGTTCGCCCTCTCTCCACACGATGCAATTTGATTAAAGGCGCAATTATTCAGATCAAAAGCGTAAAAATAAATAAAGCAAAAATGAACATTCCAAAATAAATTACAATAATACTAGGAGCGAAATACAACTCCCATTTATAAAAGTGCGATGTATACATAAAACGAGGAATTCATTTATTTCGAGGACTTTGGTCCTCGCATGCACTTATTATGAAAACAATTTTTTTATGTGACATTTTTCATTGGCTAAAATAGGACTTTGGTCCTTTATTTGCAAAAATCACCAAATTAATTAATACAAAACATTTATCCATTTTATTTAACACGAAATAAGACAATTTAAAAGCATAAAGATAAATAAATAAATAAATAAATGGCAAAAAGGAAGGGGGGAAGGACTAAACCAACTGGAGTCTTCCACATTTGCGCATGGTGACCTCCTCTCAAGCTCAAATCATCTCAATGACCAAAAATTAGAATCTCACAAAATAATCAACAATATTAGTATTTAACAAACAAGCTAGAATAAATGTAAAAGAAGATTAAAAATCAAAAATAAATAAATAAGAACTATTAACATTCTACTTTTTACAGAAAAGAAAAGATTTTGAAAACTAAATAATAAAAGAGGAAAAATAATGAAAAGGAGTACATTGCAAAGGAAATAAAATAACTTAAAAAAATGGGAACAGGACACAGGGATGGCCACAAAAAACTCTACCGACGGGCGTCCGTTGGGGTGACCGGCGGGTAATAAGGTACGCCGTTACGCGCCGTCGCTCGACAGAGAGACAGACGTCGGTGACCTTGTTGCCCGTCGGTCACCTCTTTTCCTCAAAATAACAGCAAAAACGCAACCAAACAATTTTCCTCAAAACAAGAACCGAAAATAAATGAAAATAATTAAAATAAACCAAACAAAACGTGTGTCCAGGATATTTACCCTCGGATTTTACCTTTTAGGATGGATTTTCGGATGGTTCGAGTCCCGCACGTTTCATGAGAAATAAGCAAAAATCAAGAAAAGAAACCTGGATTTATCTTTCTTGATAATCAAAAAATATTCAGATGTTGGAATTTATGAATATTGACGGGAAACCAATTGATTTTAGCTCCCTTCAATTAATTAAATTCTTCCAAATCCAAAAAAAATGAGAATGAAAATAAAACAATTTTAATGAGTTGAAAATGGTTGGAATCAAATAATCAGAAAGGGGTTTTAGGGATATCTCCTAGCCAAAATCGTCCAACCAGCCAACCAACCCCAAAAACGGGTGAAAATAGCTTTATATAGATTTTGAATCACCGACGGCCGTCTGAGCCATATCGACGGGCATCGGTTGAATCCTGTTTCCTATTGGAATCAGGATTCAACCGACGGACGTCTGAAGCCACAGACGGGCGTCGGTTAAATCCAAATCCCAATAGGAAATCGAATTTTAATCGGCGGGCGTCGGAGTACTACAGACGAGCGTCGGGGTTCTCCATCGAGAGACGATCATTCCGTGACCGACGGGCTGGCCGCCTGTGGAGGTAAACTTCCTTTTTTACCCTAAAACTCCCAATTCTTTTTGTCGGGAATGAAGAAAACATATCTCTCGTGAATCTAGAGGACCAAAGTCTCCGAACCTCATCCACTTATTCGGAAACAAACATCGATCTCTTCATCGTGTAATCTTCGATCTGGACTGTTTCGGGACACGGTGCTTACAACTGTAGCACTAAAATTCGAAATTTTTTAAAAAATTACACCAATTTCAAAAAAATTCTCCAAAATATCTTATGTTGTCTAAAATCAAAAGACGCGAACCCCTCCGGATACCTTAAAAATGAGCTTCTAGAAATGGATCGGATCCGGCGCGCGTCACAGTAATTGATTGTCTAAACTGTTATTAGAGTACAAAGGTTGTATTGTTACGGAAGTAATGAAAGTATAAAAGTTGTAACATTCCATTTCAATTTCAAACTCTATTACTTGAGTCCAAACTCTTGTCATTTAACCCGTTGAACCTGACAATTTCTGAAGTCTGATCATCACAATATATATATATATATATATATATATATATATATATATATATATATATATATTAAAAACATGCCAAAAAAAAGTAAGTCGTTGTTTAAGCAGCATCTATTGGTATGTATCAGCTAGCATCTAAATATACCTTTATTTTAAATACACCTTTATTAAATATAAAATTGAAAGATAAAAAAATAAAAAAATATATAGTGTGTATGTACTTCCTATCCCGTGCATATATGTATCGAATATATATTGAGTATGAGTATGCCGTCCAAATAAGAATAACCGTACTTCATGGATATTATTGTATTGATGTGAGGTCTGTAAATTAGAGAGCATGCTTTATTTTTGACTAATTTAAGTCATTCAATTTAGCAAGCACGATTCTTGTAACCAAAACTTTAGCTACAATCTGAAAATATTACTTATTCTTTCTTTTTTTTCCTCGAAATGATAATTTTTGATGGATTTGGAAATTATAACAAATATAATTTAATTGGAGTTAATATTAACTAATGGTACCTACCTCTTGTAGTGCAGAAACTCGTTGCGAAAACGTTTACAAGGATCCCGTTTATTTTTTGTTACTGGCCTGACTTTTACCCACATGCGGGATAACAACAGCTATTCCATAATCTAAAAACCCCTAAAAGATTAAGAAAAAAACAAGCGTGAGTGGGAACGAGTAGCCTTGCGGCGTATACGTTTTCTCGTTACCAAATATTAAGATCTCCGATCTATTTATAGAGATCCTAAAAGCTAGAGACCTAACTTTAGTTTAACTCAAACTCTTTCTGAGATAGGATTTGGTAATTTTAATCAGATTGAATTACTTAATTCTATATGAATTGGACTTTTATCCAAATTAGAGTTATGGGCGTACCCAAACTCTATCATCTCCCACTTGCACATGACGGAACGCATTCCAGTCTTAATCTTCAGTTATACTGGCAGATAGATTGTGTGACCAGAATACCTCGATAGCACTAGTACTATACACCTGTTGGGGATATATAGCGTCTCGAAAAATAAGATCCTCTTTTTCACGTATGCCTAACCCTAGATTATCTTCTCACATTCATTGTTTTAACTCATGATCTAACAAAACAATTTTCGTGTTCATTATTATGTCTCTACTCATAAAAACTATAATAGGCATGCTGGTGAACCACAAAACATTATGAAAGTGATCAAAAGACTATCTTCCCCTCTTACTGTATGCCATCCATCATGATTCAACTCGCTTTTCTAGTTAGATCCTCCAAGCCTAAATTTTTCCCGGACCTCTTGGAAACTAACTAAGCTAGCTACATTGAATTATATTTCAGGGATAAGTTAAGGATTCTAAGGGTCAAAATATAAATAGGGTCTCATAATAAGGAAAGTTGAGATCATTAATATAATTAAATTCCCATCCCTTTGGTCACATAAGCACACACGATATCACTATAAGAAAATTGCAATTTAGCAACGGAAAATAGCAACGAAAATTTGACATTTTCCGTTGTTAATCAAAAATAGCAACAAAAATTAGCAACAGGACTTTTGGTTGCTAAACCGGCAGTTGCTAATTTTTAGCAACGGAAATGAAATTTCGTTGCTACATTTAGCAACGGAAAGGGATTCCATTGCTAAATTCAACCAAGTAAAGTTTTGGTGAATTCGTCATTTTTAGCAACGGAATATTTTCGTTGCTAATTTTGGCAATGGAATTATTTTTCCGTTGCTAATTTAGCAACGGAATTCCATTGCCAAGTTTAGCAACGGAAGTAGTGTCCGATGCTAAATTTCACAACGGAGATGCAAATTTTGTTGCTAATTTAGTAACGAAAATTTTTTTCCATTGCTAGTTTAGCAACGGAAGTATAGTTTCCGTTGCTAAATTTGGCAACGGAGATGTAAATTCCGTTGCTAATTTAGCAACGAAAAAATTTTGCGAAAAAATTATTTCGTTGCTAAATTCAAAAAATTAAATTTTTAGTGAATCGGTCAATTGTAGCAACGAAAAGTTTCCGTTGCTAAAATTAGCAACGAAAATTGCAACTAAAAATTATTCCGTTGCTAAATTCAACATATTAAATTTTTGGTGAATCGGTCAATTGTAGCAACGGAAAGTTTCCGTTGCTAAAATTAGCAACAAAAATTGCACCTCCGTTGCTAAATTTAGCAATGGAAACATAGATTCCACTGCAAATTTTAGCAACCCTACTAGCAACTGTACATAAATTACCATCAATAATTATCGTTGCTAAATTTAGCCATAGAAATTATCCGATTTTATTGGTAGCATAAAATTTTAATTTTATTGATCATAAAATAAATATAATCCAAATTCATAATGCAATTTACTTGTAATAGTATAAATGTGCGAGAATAAAAATTCTTAATACATATTCTACTATAAAGTAAGAATCCATAGAAACTAATAAAAACACAACATGAAATCGGTATCAATACCTAAATATAACAAATATAAACTATGTAGTTGGTGAAGGAGGACGATCTGGCTGCTCTGGTGCTGATAGGTGTTGCCCTTGCTTCTCATCTCTTTCATCTCATTCTTTAGTTGGATTACAGTATCGAGCAACATGCTAACAGTATTCTCTAACTGAATGACTCTCTCAGAAGGTTCAGAACGCCTACTACAAGCAGCTGTAGATGATGCAGAGGAATGCGAATGGAATGTATTTGCAATAGATCCTAAGCCAAAAATCCTTCCCCGATTATTCTTACCACCAACTGCTTGAAGAAATATCTGACTCTCATCCACATTTTCAGAGTTCTGCCGTTGTTAAGTGAGAGTCTCTTGTAATTGCTCCTATAATTGCAATAGTTACAATAAATTAACTACATTATCATAAAATAATTAATATTCATATATAAAATTTACGTACATTGAGTTGTCTGCAACGCGTATTAACAAATGTCTGACCATCATGCTTTTTTGTATGGGTGTACATAAATACTTCAAGATATGTAGGCCTCTTACCCATGAACTTTTCCTGCATAACCAATTAAACTCAAGTTTATAAAAAATTTAGTAGAATTTCCTTTTGAAATAAAAAAATTATCTCCTGTGAAATAAAAAAATTATCTCAAAAATGCACCCATCCAACGGAAACAGACATATATTAAACCATTATTATCCAACCAGTTCAAGATTCACAGTACAGAAGAAAAACTAGCAATTGGACAAAAGCAAAATACAGGGGCAGAACAACCAGTCCAAGATTTATAGTATCTACCTGAAGAAAAACTAGCCAATAGATAAAAGCAAGATACAGTTCTCTCATTTTATCAGAGATTATAATGCAGAATATTTTCAATATCAAGCCTTGGATAGAGGGTATGAAGACAGAGAATCCACATAGCCAACCTCAACCTAGATATAGGATAAGGGTTAGTTTTTGTTGTACTTCACACCCAGTAACCTCCTTTTAACTTTAATCTACCAAATACTTCACATTAGTTTTTATTCCATTCCATTCTATTGTTAAGGCAATATAATCTAATGTATTTTTTTTCCCTGAACAACTAATATAAAGTATGCTTGGGAACTATGAATAGATGGGGATTTGACAATTTTTTTCAAAATTGGAAAAAAATGATAACAATAAAAAAATCGATGTCATTATTACCAGTTTATACTCATGCTCGTGATGGCTCAAAGATCCTCCAGTGTGCACGGCTAAACTCTCTCCATCTGAGCCTCCCCATCTGTTTGAAGAATTTCTCTCTGAAATGGCAATTGCTTCGGGTGATGCCCATTATTCCTGCCAACGATCCCATATTTCTTCAGAAATAAAAGAAGGTCGAACACTTTTCTTGTGTAATTTAGCAACAAATTCTTTATATCAAAGACGAGCACGCTTTTCCCAAACTTGATAAATGATCCCATTAAATTTTGAATCCCAAAAAAATTCTTTCTGAAAAAAAAACATAATTTAATTACTGTAAAATACAATAGATATCTCATTAATGTATGAAATTAGCTATTTCATAACAAATAGCTGTAATTTGTTTTTTGTACCTCAAACTCTTGATAGGAAAAAATCCCTTGATACAACATTGACACAAACAAAATGCAAGGCTGAGTGATTAATGCAATACAAACAGATATACAACTTGGCAGAATGTATATGAAAATGCATTGGCTACCTATCAAATGAGGTTTGGTTGAAAATTGCAAGTTCCACACACAATAGTCCTAACATAATTAATCAAAAATTTAATGCTACCTACTTGCAATAGTTCTCAAATCAAGCAACAGCAGTCATTATAGGATCTATGATCTATAATACTATAATAGCTTAACTACACTTGTAAATTATCATATTCAATATTCAAACATCAATGCATTAAGTATACATAACATGTTAATAGTCATTAAAATATTAAATATATAAACAGCAAAATTTACCTAAACATATAAACAGCAAAATGTACATAAACAGCAAAATATTAAATGTATAAACAGCAAAATGAACATAAATAACAAAATTTACTAAAAATTTATTGCAAGTAGACAACACATGCATGTTAAATTACAGAAAATATTTCTAGTATCATATGGAATGAAAATAAAAAGTAAGTACATACCTCTCACCAAATAGTTTCACTTTAACTTATGGGGATTTGAATTTGCTTACTGAGATGAGCTTTCTACAATTTTTCAGCCCTTTTCCCTAATCTAATAGCAGCAGTAGCTGCTGCTCCTGATGAAATATTGAAATTATTGAAGAATTAAGTAATTAATAATAAGTTATAAAAAATCTTGAAACTGAAACTATCATTTTTCTTCTCATCCTTTCTCTCCTTATAAATCACGTTGTGACGCACGCCGAACCAGCAAGACCCTCATTGAGCCCGCCTTTTGGGGCTCGAGGGATTGGTTCACGTCTTTTGATCTTGGGCATCATGAGTCATTTTGGATGCCTCCTTTCTAATAGAACATTGGAAATGATCATCTAGACTCACAACGCCTTTAGGCACCTTTGAGGTATTTTAGAGTCGCCACCCAATTTACGAGAAATTGGAAAAGGTCTCTAACCTTTATTGGTCTAAACCAGAGAAGGTGTTCGGAACTTCACTCTTATTAATGACTTAAGTCTATAAATGAGTTTTTAAGAAATCAAAATTCCATCTCTCATCTAACGTGATTGTGCATTGAATTTAAAGCGCACTTACAAGCATATTAAAGCGGTAAATAAAGTAGTAAATAAATAAACAATAAAGCAATAAGTAAATAAATTGCAAAATAAAAAAATGGGACAGAACACATAAAAAATACATTTTTACAGACAACACATACAAAATAATAATAAAAGGAAATACACAAATTAAAAATTGCAAACCCTAAATTGAAGATCTTTGGTCTCCCGATCCTCCAACCCGTGCGCAAATATGACTCACAAAGATAAACAATTTTGAGACAACAAAACAAAAATAAAATAAATGTTAGTAGAGTAATTAAATGAATAATATAAGAGCAAACAATCAAATAGGAAAACTAATAGATAAACAACTCAAATAATTAAGCAAAAATCATTAAATTTTGATGAATAATACATAGCATTAATAATTAAGACAGAAATGGACTAAAAAAATAGATTAAAATCATGCATTTACACTGGTCGGAAAAGATAGGAAAGATGAAGGGGGAAGAACAAAAGAAGAAGAGCCGAAGAGGGAGTCACGATTGGTGAATGCATTTCACGAGTCGTGAAATGTATTCACTAGTGAATACATTTCACTAGTCGTGAAATGCATTCACGACTAGTGAAATGCATTCACTAGTCGTGAATACAGAATGCATTTCACTAGAGTGAAATGCATTCACCCGGTGTGAGATATCACATTGTTCGAGGAACCCCATATGCTGTCGGAGTAAAGGATCGTCAATAAGGGCGTTCTAATGCGTTGTACTAGTGAATGCATTTCACTAGTCATGAAATGCATTCACAACTCGTGAATGCATTTCACGAGTCATGAAATGCATGCACGATTCGTGTAATCCGATCGGGGAACTGGCGATTTTCTGACGTGTCCGACCGGGAGAAAGGTTTCAATGGCTCAATCCGATCGGGAAACATAAAATTCGACCGGAGAAACACGATTCAAGAAAAAATAAAGGCAAAATCCGATCGGCAACCAAAAACAAATCAAAACAAAACTCACGACTCAACCACACAGAAAAATAGGGGTAAACAGAGCATGTTTAACAGATTGAATAAACATGGCATCATGCGATCCAAACGTGCAAAATATCATGCAAACATTTTTAATGAATCATAATGACAATAAACATGATGAACAAATTAATAAAATCAAGCAACAACCAAGAAAAAGTATATACAATGAGGAAAAGTAACAGGTACTGCAAAATAAAGAAAAGAAAGAAGTAAGAAAGAAAGAAGAAGAAAAGAAGAAGGTTTCCCAGTATTTACCCTCAGATATTGATGTTAGATTTGCAGATGAAGAAGCTCTAGATTTCCTCTTTGGTTTGCTTTGAGAAGAAAAATTCAGAATGCCTTAAAAACCAAAATTGTTTTCTGCTCTCAAAACTTTCTTCTCTCTGTGCTTTCTCCCTTTTTCGTTTTCTCTCAATCTTCCTCTCAATAATTTTTTCTCCTAATAATTTTCCTCTCAGACGTGCCTTAGGTGATTTCTCACCAAACCACACGTCAACCCATGCTTTCAAAACCAACTCCCGCTAAAAAACCGGAAGAGGGACCTGCTGGAGGGAAAAGGCAGGTGAGACTTTCATCTCACATGTGGATGGGCCTCACTAACATGAGGCTTCATCTCACTAAGTGATATGCCATCTCACTTAGTGAGATGGGCCTTACTACCCAAGCCCCCCAGGAAATGGCCCACCAAAAAATATCTTTTTTTTTAAATAAAAGCAAAAAACATATTTTTCGAGGAAACCATCACTTCCATCTGTCTTTTGCCTGCGAACAGGCATCATTTTCATCATCGGGTAACTTCGGTCTACGCTGCTTCAGTACCTGGTGTATACACACGTATGTTGACTCATCCACAAACATTTTTCTAATAGACAGCTAAAAATTCATAAAGAATGCCCAATTTAAAAGTATAATAGGCCTTTTTTCAATAGACCCACGGGTTGGCCTAACTGAGTGTGCAAGGTGCTTTCATTGATTTATTTATCAGGCATATATAAATGGCATAATGAGCCTAGAATAATCGTCTTTGTCGGTTCCATTACAATTAGTCTATCATTTAATTTTCTTTTTTTAATTAATTAATTGATAGAAATCTGAAAAGCAAACTGCCACAAATATAATGCTTCTATATGCAAGCAATACTGGTAATCAATTAGCTATTTAGCATGTGGAGCACTCTTCAAAGCGAAGAAATCTCCAAGCCATTAATAAAGCATGCATTATTAACAGTTAAATCCTACATTACAAATCATAAAGAATTACAAACTCATCCACATAGGAAATACAAAAAGAACTCATCCACAAGGCATTTAATACTTTGAGCATCCAATTATCAACTTTCATAATGAAAATGTTGATGTCGATGTGCCACATGTCACAAAATTTTGTTCATCTCTCAACAGCCTATCTAAAGACCATCTAAATAACTTATTCTAGTTATGTCATCTTATTGATAAAATGACCTTTCATTTTAAACACTCAAAAAGAAGTTCTTGTGCAATCGTTTTGCTCCCAACATCCCTCTCTTCAGTTAATTAGTTTTTAATTCAATTGGCTTTTTAAGTCTATTTAATCAAACTTGACCGACATATATTATACATTTGTTACACTAGCACCTCCCCTTCCACTTGCAGGCTCCAAAACTAAAAGCAGACAAAAAGGGAAATACGATATTGCAATCCAAAGATTAAAGATTCTATGAATTAAGTAATCAAACACCATCTAAAGATGAGCAATAAAGTTGGCAAAACTAAGGATATTTCTGCCGTAAATGAATAACTGTTGTTAGTATAGAAAAGAGAGGATAATTCATTTCTTGACCGATCAATTATTACCAAGATAGAATACTAACTGATTCAGACAAAAAGAATTGAAATTAAGAAAGGGTATGTCATTGAGGGCAATAGCTGATTGTGCCTAAATGCAATCAAGAGGGTTAAAGTAAGCAAAGATGAATAGCCTTTGAGCAATAACATTTGTATACTATGTAAAATAAAGTTAATACCATAATACAATATTCCTAGTACTACCTCCATTCCATATTAAGCGTCCATTTAGTAAAAAAAAAATTACTCCAAAATAGGTGCCCTTCTAAAAAAATAAGGTAATTTTGTCCACTTTATTCCAATATTTGTAACGACCCCAATAATACCCTAGGAGAATTTATGTCTAATTACACGATTTGTGTATGTCTTGTGCTAAGATTAAAAATCTGGAATTTTTATGTCATGTTAAAAAGGGACTTAATTGCATAAATAAACTGTTTGAGTGATTATAGTGTTTGGGCTTTAGAGACTGGATTAAAATTTAAGAGAGAGTTGTGGGCTAGGGTTGTAATGTTGAGCTAATAGGCCAAGGTCAGAAATTAGAAAGATTCAAGCCTTAGATGTGAGCCCATGAGCAGAAAATCTGTACTTGCCACCTAGGATCATGCATGGAGGAGTGAGAAAGAGGGTGGTTGGCTGCATGTAGTGGCAGCCATACTCTCTTGTCCCCTCATTTATTTCAGCTTACTCCTCACTCTCTCTTCCTCACATTTCTCTCTCTCCCATTTTCTCTCAAAATTCTGTATTTTTCCTCTCCTTGTTTTATATTCTTCTTTCACATTTTCATCAAGTAGAGTTGTTGCATTTGAGGATTCAAGGGTGTGCATGAGTATAGTTTCACTTTAGAAGGGGTAAGTGCTTTGGTTAATGTAAGTTTCTTCCTCTTTTCATCCTTAAGGGTTTCTGTTTTAGGGTTTTGATTTCCTTATTTTCTGTGGTGGATTTGGGTCTTGGATGTAGTAGTAGATCCTAAGAAAGACAAAGGAAAAGCAAAAGTTGGGGAGCCTAGCACAAGGTGAAAATTCGGCTAGGAGCAAAGGCGAAAAAGGTTTGAGAACATGTTGTATTTTGTGTATATAACTATTAAGCATGTGTGTATGATTGAGGTAGTAAAATAATACATTTCTTGTCTTGGGGCTATGTTGCATGTTATGAAATTGTAGTAGTAAATCTTGCTTAAATGATCATAATGTTGAAAACAAGTAAACTTAAAACATACATGTTGGATGATAAGGTTTGTTGGATTAAGTATAAGAATAGAAAAGGAGAACTTCTTTTATATGTTGATAAAATTGGAAAAGAGATGCTTGAAAATTGTTGACACTTTTGTTTAATGCTAATTTTATTTAAAGATTTATGTGTTAGATTGATAAATAGTAGAAATGATGTTCATATATGTATTAAATTGAGGATTTTGCATGTTCAAAAGGGAGTTGGGTTTGATTTCTAAGTGAGGAATTGAGTTTAAAGTCCTAAAAATGAAGTGAGAATTTAAAGGGGAAATACAGCTGTGCTTTGGTTAAACACAGCTGTGTTATAGAAATTTTGCATAGGTCACGGTGACATTTAAATTGGTTATGACCGTGAGGTATGCATAGTCCTATTCTGCCTAAGTGAATTTGGTATGTCACGGTGACAACCAAGATGGTTGTGACCGTGAGATACCCAAGTTTACATTCTGTTTGCAAGTTGGAGGTATGTCACGGTGACAACCAAAATGGTTGTGACCATGAGGTACCCCAATATTGCATTCTGTCCGTGAAATTGTGATATGTCACGGTGGCAACCAAGTTGGTTGTGATTGTGACCTACCACAGATTTACATTCTGTTTTGGGACTTCAATATGTCACGGTGACAACCAGATTGGTTGTGACCGTGACCCTCCTGTCTCACAATACAACCTTTATTTGTTTGCACTTGTAAGTGATGAGGCTTATAACCAATATGGATGGTAAATTATATGAGCATTATACTAAGGTTAAATGAAGTTTATATGTTTATAATTGAGATGATTATTGAATCCAATCAATTGTTTAAGGGATGATTAAACATAAAAGAGTTATGTGATCAACCAAGAGTAATTGAGTGATGTGAATTGTTTGATTTTTGTGAATGTGTACAATGAGGAATGTGATGATGATTGATGTAATTGCTACTATAATTGACAAGTATGAAATCAATAAAGAAATTAATATACTTAGCCTCCAAGTCAAGTAGTGGATAGATAGGCATAGCCAAATACGTCTGATTCCTATGGAATCATAATGCGATAAGAATCCTTGCTAGGTTCTTCAATGTGAATAGTATGTAAATATTGAATGTTATGTGCCCTCGGGTACCAAAGCGTTAATGTGAATAAGTTGAATTGGATGATCGTACTCTCGAGTACAAATGCGATACCCGCTTATCCACGTCTTTGATAGGCAGGCAAGGCTTAAACAACTGAAACAAATTATTCCAAGGATGTGAAATTTACATGATTATGATGTGTTAGTATGTATGTATGAATATATGTTTATGAGATGATGCAATAACATATTCTTAATACCTTTAGTTTTTATTCATACATAAATAATACAAGCATGATAATATTGCTTTGTGTTAAAACTTTCAGTTCTGGGTATTATCTAAATGAGACAAGTATGTGTTATATGTATTTATAAAAGAGCATGATGTAATGTACTTTATGATTGAATATAGTCCCTAGTGTCTTATATATATGTAAATGTATATATATATAATTACGTGCCTGCTTGGATATTATATGATATTATGTTTTGTTCTCCACTAAGCAATTTTGCTTAGCACGGTTTGTACCCGTGCAGGTCCGTTGGAGCAGTAAAAGCGGAAGGATGTCCCCGGATTTTGGAATGATCAACACTTAAGGACTATTTTACTAGCATAGGATTTTGGAAAAATTTTATTAAGACATGTAAATAATGATATTTATGATGGCATGTAATAACTATTGTATAACGTAGATTTGGATGTACGTAATCGAACTGTATGGTCTTATGTATGCGTTATTAGAACCTTGCATGGCGTTGATTGTTGTGGCAACTGCACCCAATCGCTATAGCTTAGCTATATAGGTTGTTGGGAGTGGGGTGTTACAATATTAGTCCCATTTTAATGAAGGAAAAAATAGAGTAATTAATGAAGTCCATCTTTTTCAAAGGACATATTAATAAAGTGTAAGAGTAATTAATAGTTTACTTACTTCTAGTGAAATACTCAAAATGAACATTTAATATGGAATGGTGGGAGTAGTTAATTTTCTTTATGGAAAAACCTCTTTTCAACTTTTGGACCTTGCAACTTATGGTGATGAATTAAGGCAAATTGAATGGAAATACATAGAAACAGACTGTAGACCACATTTTGAATCTTTTATGAATGTCATTATTTTCCTATTTCCTCTCAGAACAAACTAATTAAGTAAAATATTGTTATCCTAAGAGGAGATCAAAGGTAAGATGCAAAAGTTTATTTCAACAAATTGCATAAATTTGGTTCTGCAATTAGAAGTTATAAGAAAAGCAAGAATTGAAAGAGTAGGGCATAAAATAGAGAAGAAAGAAACATAGGAAGATTTACCAATTCAAAAGAACATGATTGAACTACAAAATCAAATCAGTAGAAGTTCTGCATAGAGCACTCACTTGATATTCCACATTCCTTTTCATTACTTCTTATTTTTATGTCAAAATTAGTTCAATATACATGCAAAATATCAAGTTCCATGTCATAATTCGGCCTTCAACACATCTCCATTTAAATTGCTTTTTATATTGCTTCCACTTATGTCTATTACATTCTTAAATTATTTACTACTCAAGTATGCCATTAGTTCATTTAAAACATATATATATATATATATATATATATAAATTGTTCACATGCAAATATTTTTCTTACATACACACACACACACATGCAGCTAGGTTGTCTGAATTATTAAAAGTAATATAGTGAAAATATCAACTTCATGCAGCCAGCTTGCATACAAGTTACAATGAGCAAAGATTCATATTGCAAAAGGCTAGGTCAAGGTTTGCAGCATTACAATGACATGCAGTTGTGTAAAACATCAATAGGTAAAAACAGTTAAAAGGAAAACCAAGCAATAAGATTCTCACTGGAACAGTGACTAGTTTGATGACAGTCAGAGGTTAGACCAAATAACTCACAAATACTGAAGTTATTCCCAAGTTAGTTATATGTTCTCATAGTTGGTTAAGAGAGAAATTATACATAATGAACAGATAGCTGTTAACAAAAAGTGTCGCACAGGTATTTAAATATTTCACATCCACTAGATATGTAGTTTAATGTTCCATATGGAAATGTTGAGACCTTCTATGGTAAATTATATGCTGCTTATCACATAACTATAAAGGCTCCATGTACAACAATTCAAGAAATGCTAGAAAGCAGAAGTTAAAGGTCTCTTTCATACGCAAACATAAAAGTTCATTAATATGTTTACCTTCTTTTGTAACAAGGGCAATGATAGTTTTCGATAAATTTTGCAGAACACTGCAAGAAATAACACCAGCGACTATCAGAACTGACAATTATAAACCAATAACAAGAGTAGTACAAGCAATTACTCCAGATGAACTATCATTTTTTGAAACAAAACCACAGTACAGAACAGAAGAAGAAGCTAAGCTAGAAAGAAACACAAATTCAAAAGCGGTACCCATTTAAAAGAGCAAAGCCTAAAACATAACAAAAAAATAGAGTCTAGTGGCTTGTGTGGCATAAAAGGGAAGAAAAATGTGGAATCAATAAACCAAATATATCAGTACCTTGAAATGTAATTCCGTTGAAATGAAGAATTGAAATAAAAAAAATTAAGAATCAGAAGAAGAAGATTCACAACTCAGAAGCATAGACTTAAAGAAAATAATAATAATAGGTAAAAGAAAATTGAAATCAATGAAATGAAGATTTGAAGATGATAAATCAGAACCTTTCACCAATTGAAGTCGCAACCGTACAGTCTACCGAGAGCTCCGATGTAACATCTCCAACTCCCACACGTAGCATATCACAGGACGGAGAGCTATGGTGAGCGAAGGGATGCTACTAGACAAAGACACACATGGCAAAACATAAATCAAAATGATAAAAAATTTTCAAAACAACCCTCGAGACATGTACATCCTAGATCTATGACATTCACACACTAATATGCGCACTATAAGATATTACAACTTATTACAAAAACAAATACCCCCAACTCCCACACATAGCATATCATAGGACGGAGAGCTACGGTGAGCAAAGGGATGCTACCAGACAAAGACACACATGACAAAATAGAAATCAGAATGATAAAAATTTTTCAAAATAACCCTCGAGACATGCACATCCTAGATCTATGACATCCACACACTAATATGCGCACTATAAGATATTACAACTTATTACAAAAATAAATAAACTAAAACTTAATTACAATCCGAATTCTAAATAACACTTTCTAGAATTCTACCGACTTGTTGGCCAACTCAGCGGATCGCTGTGCTACTCTAATCTCCTAACCTGCATGGACAAACAACCGTGCTAAGTGATAACGCTTAGTTGGGCTAAATAAATAATTGGGCAGCCACCCACAGTGGTTGCCGAGGCAAACACAAGCACATCAACATATATATATATATATATATATATATATATATATATATATATATATATATATATATATATATATACATAAAGGAATGCAGATGAAAGTTACTACAAACGAATATCATTGTTTGTTTGGGAAACTCAAGCAATTACCCTTACCCTAGCGTCTTATAGAACATAAACAGCAACACTTATTTACTTTTTAATCAAAATATATTTAAACAAAAACTTATTATATACTTTAAATCACTTAATAGCTCTATAAATAGTTATACTTCATCATTTTCCAAAATACATTTTAAGGCTTAAAATATAAGGTCCAGAAACTCCCATTATCACAAATATTCCAAAAATCATAAAAATTACATTATCAATACTTAAATCAAACATTTCATTTTATTCAACCCATTACTTATTCAAAACTAACAAAACATTTAGATTTTCAGGTTTGGTTCGAGCTTGAAACAGTTATTCCAAGCTTCCTATGTATCCCTATGGTTGGGAAATCGGAACCACGTAGTTCTACAGAAAACTTTACATACATACATGTCCCAGGATTTATCCTAACCCACTTCCTAAGTCCAGTTATTTATCATGCATACCACCTTATTTCCCTTTAACTATTAATCAATATACAATTTATGTGTTCATCGAGAACCAACAAATAATGCACCAAAATTCCTTACCGATATACTTACATTGGTCATCCAAGCTAAGGTTCAGAAGACAAGCAAATACATAACATACCTGTGTTCTCAATTCAAACATGTAAACGAATATATGTATACATAGAATTCATTCATTGATTATTCAACTATAGAAAACATGCATATCACTTATCTCAATTATTCTTTACAAAGACTTCATACAGATAAGCATACTCTTAACTCTTGAAGAGGTTAATAACATGCATTATCCCCATATGATCTCTTATGCAATTAGGACTTATGCATACACGCTTATCAGAACAAACAGTACTTGTTACTTCTCTTCTCATTTAACAAATATTGCCTTATTACACAAAACACATAGGTACACGAAGGTACCACTCTTTCCACATAAGTGTCCATAAAGGACCCAGAATAGAGGGGTGTATAAAGTACCAGTCAAAAGGCATTTATTACAAATGCATCAAATGTTTGTTCACATAATCATTTTGCAAATCATCACAAAACTTATCACTTTAATTCACATTAATTTTACTTTTTTAATTGCCTACTAAGTCATAGGGGTGGATAAGCGAGTGAACATATGGCGTACCTTACGGGTACGAATCGAACGCATGGCGGTACCTTACGGGTACGAATCGAAAAGCAACATCGCATTTTCTCATTCAAAAATATTTTTACAGAGGGGATCTTAAACAAGATCCATACATATTGAGGTTCGCGAGGAACCAAACGGGGACCTAATCAGGGTCCAAACAGAATAGAGGGCTGCAGCTAACAGAACTCTATAGGTATACCTATCTATCCACGATTCGACTAACGCAGGCTAAATCCCCATATCAGTATTAAATTCTTTCTCATTTTACACATACATACACATGTGTTCATTAAATAATTGTAACCTTCCTTTATAATCACCTAAGCACATGCATTCTTATACTGGCATATCATTTGCACTAATTATACTTAACATATTAACATAGCCATATTATTGGGCATTATGCATTCCTTAAGACTTAACAATCAAATCACATTTCACCTCTTACCATGTGTAAGAACATTTGAATAAATCGTATTTTACTGATATCATTTACGATATTCTTCTTTATAATATGCATCATTAAATTTAATCGTACACCCATGTACTCAATAGCCAAGCCCACTTATCATGATTATCACATTCACAACAAAAAGTACCAAACATATACCTTTTTATAATTCTATGTTGTCATATGAACATATCAGAATCTTCATAGCATTCAATATCTTGTTCATATTAAAACTTACCAAACAGTTCACTTTCCTTCATATATATATATTCATACATAAAATAGCCATAGCAATTTAATTTCTTAATTCAAGTATTAATCCTATAGCAAAACATATTATACACTATGTTAAAGTTGTATATGCGTATTACACGAAACAATCCATAAATGGAATTACAATTTGATGCTTAACTAAGGAAGACAAGAGAAGAAGAATCCAAGAGTTTAAAAATCAATGACAGAAGGCTGTTACACGGCGGTATGGTAAACCCTTACCGCCATGTAAGAAGTTCCACACGGTGGTATGGAAGGCTTCGTCGTCGCACAACAAAGCAGAGTTCAACCATGCACATCAGTAAGCATTTACACGGCAGTATGGAAATTCCTTACTGCCGTGTAGATGTTACACAACGGTATGGTAAACCCTTACCGCTGTGCAAGAAGTTCCACACGGTGGTATGGAAGGCTTCGTCGTCGCACAGCAAAGCAGAGTTCTACCATGCACATCAGTAAGCATTTACACGGCAGTATGGAAATTCCTTACTGCCGTGTAGATGTTACACGGCGGTATGGAGTTTGCTTACCGCCATGTGGCCCGACAAACAGGCAAACCAGAATGCGATCACACGGCGGTATGAACTATCCTTACCGCCTTGTGAATCGACGAAAACCCAGATTTCCCAGAAAAATAAAGGTTTCTCTCCACAAATTAATCCCCAAAATTCCATACACACAATCAATACAAATTTTATATGCTTTAAAACTCGTCTAATCAAACCAACTTTACACATTCATCAACTCAAACATCAATTTAATCAAAAACTCACAATTTAAAATAAAACACAAATTTACACAAACTACCAAACCTCAATTCCTTTGCTCGTAAAAGCTTATTGGCTGATCTTTCTTGTTCCAAAGGCCATCCATAGATCTTTCTCCTCCCAAAATCCTCTTTAAACCTAGCTCAAACCTCAACCAAAACACCCATAACCTTGCAACAACTCTAGCCAAAAGAATTAATGAGGCAAGGTAGGAAAATTGAAGAAGAAAGAGGAGGGGAAGTTGAGAGAGAGGAAGAGAAACGGGAAGCAGAATTTTTCCCTGTTTTCTCTCTCTTTTCCCTTTTTTTTTTCTTTCCGTTTAATTCCCTCACCAACTCCTTGCCACATGTCAAGCCCCTATTGGTCCCAATTAAAATATCTTGTCTTATTTCACTTTAATCCTTGGCAAAACTCTTCTTAGTCCTTGACAATTACCACTTGGTCACTGAATAAAATTATTTCCTTTTTCCAACTTTAATTATCTTTCAATTAGTCCCCAATCAAATCTCAATTTTATACCCCACAATTTACCATTAGACATACTTATCGAAACCTTTACATTAACTCTTAAATTGTCCAATTGGCATAACAAACACTTCAACGTGCACAACCTTAGTCACTACTCATACTCGATACGCCCAATCCTTCTAGGGTACATTTCGGGGTGTGACATCAGATCTTCAAATTGCCCATAAAAATTCAAAATCAAAATCAAAATCGAAATCAAGCTTCAAATCTCGATCTCGAAAATGGTAAAAAATAATAAAATAAAATAATCAATGGCTGACGAACACACAGATCATATAGAATAAGTAAAAAAGCAAAATCTATAGCCAATGTCAGTCAATATCATACATTATCAAACACATACCTGGTTGATGGCACAAAACCGAGTGAGGGAGAGTGAGATCAAAGAAACCCTCAAGAGTAAGAATAGGACGGCGAGAGAGCGAGATCGAGATAGGGATAGTGAGAGTGAGAGTGAGATTAGGACAGCGACAGAGCGAGAGCGAGATTAGGACAGCGAGAGAGCGAGATTGAGACGACGAGCGATATCGACACAAAGAGAGGGAGATCAAAAGGATGAAGAGGCTGTGTGACGAGGGAGAAGAGAAGAAAGCAGGACAGGTCCAACAAAAAGAATAATTTATACCTAGGGCAAATTATAAACTACCAACCAAAATAGCAACGGAATCCTATAACTCCGTTGCTACTTTAGCAACGGAATTTATTTTCCATTGCTAATTTAGCAACAGAAATAGAATTCCATTGCTATTCTGGCAACTGAATTATTTTAAGGTGCGTTATTTAGCAATAAAATTACAATTTCATTGCTAAATAACGCACCTTAAAATAATTCAGTTGTCAGAATAGCAACAGAATTTGATTTCCGTTGCTAAAGTAGCAACGAAAATGAAATCTGTTGCTAAAGTAGCAATGGAAATTAATTCCATTGCTAAATTAGCAACGGAATTTGTTAATAATTTTTTGTAGCTAAATTTTGTTCCAAAAATTTTCCCCCAGCTGCTGGCGCCATATTTAGCAACGGTATCGGTCTTCCGTTGCTAATTTTCGTTATTATTTTTTGGTGCTAAAATTTTTTGCTTTATTTATCAATGGAATTTCACCATTTTTGATTCCGTTGCTAAATTAAAATTTTTTTTACCAATTTTAGCAACGAAATTTTTTTTCATTGCTAAATTAGCAACAAAAATTATTTCGTTGCTCATTTCCTGTTGCTATTTGCATAATTTCTTGTAGTGAAAACATGTGTTATGGTGTTTTTTCCTTCCCTTAAAGGAGCGCATGTCTCATATTTCAATAATGTGTATATCAAACACCATACAGAAGCGTAAGGTTGCGATGCACTGAAGCACCCAACTTTAGTCCGCTTACTTAAGGACTGCTTCTGGCTTTTTAGACAGAACATGGTAGTTACATATAACTGACCATCGGATTGCAAACAATCCTTATTTTGGATCTCAATCCAAAGCATACAACTTTATGTATGTCTTTATCTCGCACCTTAACAAGACTCATCTTATAATTTCTGTAAGACGGTACTTTTATTTTGAACAGGCTCTCGAGCATTCTCATTTGTTCAAAAATTGCCTCATCTTAGTTTTTGCCAACTCATTGACAAAACTAAGGTAAACACCCTTATGAGTGAGCTACTTCTCTGTTTGACATGGTCAATCTCATATTAATAACATTAAATATTTACACATAAACAATCACACTCATGTATTGCCAACAATGAACTTTGGTTATTATTCACAAATAATAACGATAAGGGATTATGTAAAATATAACAGCACTAATTAACTTCTACGCAAACCTCGAGATCTAATGTGTCTCTGAAAACATATCTCTTGTTATAGGTTTACTCCATGGATCTACATGCGTAGAAATGTACTGTAAGTTCACTTCTCCTCGTGCAACAATATCTCCCGTATATAGATATTTAATGTTGATATGCTTAGCTCGACTATAAGCTATCAACAACTGACTGTTACTATAGACTGTCACTGATACTTTTGAGACAGTTACTCTTAAATGGCTCACAAACTATTTAAGCCAAATTGTCTCCCTTACTGCAATTGACAAAGTGACAAATTCAACTTTCATTATTGATAGGGCTACACAGGTTTAATTCTTGTTACTTCACAAGATGGCACTCTTGTCGAACAAGAATATGAAACCTGAAATGGATTTTCTCTCATCCACATCTCCTGCCCAATCAACGTTTCTGTATTCTCTCAATGCAGATCATTTTCTTAATAATAGAGAGAATATTCTACAGTACATTTAAGGTATATAAGTATCCTTTCAATTACTTCCAATGTGCTTTGCCCGGGTTATATTGATATCTATTTACCATGCCCACTACATAGCATATATCATATCTTGTATACAACACTGTATACATAAGACTACCCACGACATTGGCATATTGAACGTTCCTCATACGTTCATTTCTTCTGGCTTATTAGGACACATACCTTTGCTAAGAAACTGATTCTTGGCAATGGGGTAATCTATGAGTTTGCAGTTTTCATATTAAATCGCTCAAGGTTTTTGTTGATATATTTCTCTCAAGAAACAGACAACAATATTCTCGAATGATCTCTTGAAATCTTAACTTCAAGAATGTAATATGCATGACTTATATCCTTTGTCTCAAAGTTGGACAATAACCAATGTTTGATTTCATTTACGTACCATTTATCATTTTCAGCTTTAAGTATATCGTCTACATACAATGCCAAAATGACAAATTCACTTTCAGAACTTTTACTATGAACACAATGACCTTCATCAATCATATTGAACACATTCGTTATGATTGTATGATGAAGTCTCAAGTACCATTGTGCTGAAGAATTTTTAAGGCCATAGATTGAACTCATCAATCAGCAAACCTTATGTTTACTGTCTTTTTTGATGAAACATTTAGTTTGTTCCATCCAATTCTCCATTGAGAAAAGCAGTCTTTCCATCCATTTGATGAAGGTCTAGGTCCAAACTCGCCATTATGGCCAGAATCAACCTTATGGACGTAAATCTTACAACAGATGAGAATGTCTACTCATAGTCAATCTCTTCCTGTTGTGTAAACCCCTTAGCGACTAGTCAAGTCCTTTATCTTTTGATACTTTTCTCAGCCTTTCGCCTCACTTTGAGAATACATTTATTCTCAATTTATGTCCATCCAGTAGATCAATTAGTTTTCAAATATAATTTGATCTCATAGATGCCATTTCTTCTTCCATTGCTTTAATCCATTTTTTTTCTTAAATGGGCATGAAAAAGCTTTTTGAATATTTTATGCTCTTTCTTTGTCTTGTGGGATAACCAAAAGGGCTTCATTTAAGCCTTCGATTTTAAATCGTCGGTATGGAACACTTATCCTTTTAGATTTTTACAGTTCTGAATCTTGATAAACATGTCTCATATATTCATCGTAATTCATAATGCTCCCACTGGGATCATGTTCCATACTCCCACTAGAGTTAGGAATACCATATTCTTTCCTCCCACTGGGGTCAAGAATGCTCCCACCTGAATCAATTCTCGAACATCCAAATCATTTGGAGGATGAGGGTCTTAACCTTCTTCCTCTAAATTCCTCCCACTCGAATGGAGTGATCTTGATGGTTCTTCTTCCTAAGATTAATAGAAAGTGAAATCTTAATTCACTTCGCCCAATATTGGAAATTTATTCTCTAAGAATATAATGACTTGTGATCTGAATTCTATCACAGTGCCATTTTCTTGCTCACCCACGAAAATGTATCCTTTTGATACTTTAGAATATCTCACATGGATACTCTTTTTACCTCTTAGTCTAAAATTTACCAAATTGAGGTATCATGGACGTAAGCATTATAACCCAAAGGTTGTAAATGTCTTAGGTCAGCTTGTCGACCAGTAAGCAACTCATAAGTTGTAGAAGTGACAGATTTAGAGGGCATACTGTGACGCGCGCCGGAACCAGCAAGGCCCTCTTCGGGAATCCGCTTTTAGGATTCGAGGGATAGGTTCGCGTCTTTTCCGATCTTAGGTGTTATGAGATATTTTCGGCACCTCCTTTCACAATAGAACATTGAAAAGGACCATTCATCGCCATAACACCTTTAGGCACTTTTGAGGTATTTCGGAGTCGCCACCCAATTTACAAGAAATTGAGAAAGTTTAACCTCTTATCGATCTAAACCAGAGATGGTGTTCGGAACTTCACACTTATTGGTGCCTTGGTTAATTATAAATGAGTTTTTAAATTATAAAATTTCATTTTTCATCTCACACAATTAATGCAATTTATTAAAGCGCATACCAATCACATATAAAACGATAAATAAATATAAAAATAAAGATAAAAATAAATTACAATAAAACTAGGGGCGGAATACAACCCCCATTGTAAATGAAATATAGATCATACATAAAACGGGATATTTATTAATGTTGAGGACATTGGTCCTCTCATGCATAATTAAAAATTCATTTTGAAGTGGTAATTTATTTTGGATGGACAACTAGGACATTGGTCCCATTTTATTAGAAAATCCAATTTTATTTATAGAAATATTTTTTGTGTGATTTTTGATTAAACGTGCATAAAATAAATGGTTTAATTAATTATTACATGCGAAATAACTTAATAAAACAAATAAAGGAAAAAATAACAATTATAACAACTCCTTGGATCTCCTCCTTCATTCGTACGGGTGCTCAAATAGGGGAACACAAGTATTTAACACCGACAATAAACGCAAATAAACTTAATGTTAGTAATCGAAACAAGAAAATCAATTAGACATTTATAACAATGCATAAATTAAATGAAACATGCATATCATGTGATAAATACATTAAATGACATATTAAAATAAATTAACAAATTAATAGATAACTATCTAAAACATAAAGTAATAATAATAACAATAACAACAACAACAAAAATAATAATGATAATGATAATAATAACGATAAACGATGATAGTAACAATAAATAACACTAATAACAATATACTAACGACATATATAATGATGATAATAACAAAAAATAAGTAAATAGGTAAATAATAATAATAATAATAATAATAATAATAATAATAATAATAATAATAATAATAATAAGGATGAACAATTAAAAGAAAATGGGAACAAATAACAACATTAAAAGTTAGATCTACATCTAAGAACAATATTAAAGGTTAGATCTACATCTAAAATAAATCAACAACAAATATATAGATCTACATGTTTACTAATTTAAATGTCAGCAAAAATGTTGAAAACAAAATTAAATCAAGAGATCGAGTCTAGAATGTTTACCCTCAGATTTGACTGACTTTAGGCCGGATGTTCGAATGCTTCGGCCCCACACGCTTCACGAGAAGGCAAAATATAAAAAACGCAAATTTTTAATATTTTGCTCTTGAAAAGATGAAAAAAGGAATTTTTAGAAGAAAAATCGGATCTTTTTTAGAGAGAGCTCTTTTTTTTCTTTTCCCCCCTAAGATTTTTCAATCCCAAATCTTTTTGCCCTTTTCCCTTTTCAAATGAAATGAAATCCTATTTATAGGGACGATCGACCGACGGGCTGCCCGCTCGTCGAGCCACCGACGGGCTGCCCACCCGTCGAGCCACCGACGGGCTGCCCACCCGTCGAAAGTCATCGATGGGCTGCCCATCGCTCGAGTCACCGACGGGCTGGCCGTCTGTGGAGCAAACATCCAAATTTTAAGTTAAAAACTCCCCCAAAAATTTTATTTTATTTTATTTTATTATATATATATATATTTAAAAATTATTAAAAAAAAATAAAAAAAAAATGCGAATGAAAATCCTTGCTTCTCGTGAGCGTGAAGGGCCAAAATTCCCGAACTCTATCCGTTCTTTTAGAAATGGGCATCGTTTTCGTCATCGGGTAATCTCTGATCTAGGCCGACTCAGGACCCGGTGTCTACACATACAGTTCAGAACAAAAGTGCTAGTCAATAAAGCATCTCCCCAATAGGAGATAGGCAAATTTGCCTCTGCCATCATAGATCTAACCATATATAGGAGAGTCTTATTTTTCCTTCCTCAACACCATTTTGTTGTGGATTTCTAGGAATGAATAACTGATGTTCAATCCTTTTTCATCACATAAAGTTTTAAATTTATCTGTAAGATATTACCGACCTTTGTCAGTTCTTAAAGCTTCGATCTTTTTATCTAATTTATTCTCGACTAAACTCATAAAAGTCTTGAAGCAACACAATGCTTCTGACTTGTGAGAAATCAAATAGACATGACCATACCTAGTACAATCATATATAAATTTGATGAAATTGTAGGTCCCATGCCTTACCCTCACATTCATTTGACCACATTCGCCAGAATGGACTAACTGTAATGGAAATTTGGCTTTAGTCCTTATTCGAATAATTTTCTAACTAGTTTTTCCTTTTAGGCAATACTTTCATGTAGGTAACTCAACCTTATTTAAATCGCCTACTAAACCTTCTTTGACTAACCGACTCATTCGGTTTTGTCCAATATGGTTTATTGTAGCATGCCATAATTTCACATTATTCTCATAATAATGTGAAAATAATAAATTAAAGGAAAATAGTCATGGTCCACATCTATAACCAGAACCATAATAGAAATCATTCAGGCATAAGCATATACTGTCATCCTTAATTTCATAACAAAGGTATCTCTATCCCTTATTACATAGTCCATTGTTCTAAATCTATCACCCACAAATGATAAATTTCAGAACTAGATACATAAATTTTACTCACTCTTGAGTCAAAATAGTATTTTTTATAGGCACAATGCAGTCTCTTTGCATAGTGTCCTTTTAGGCAATTGAAACATTTCACTCTTGAATTGCTTACCTCATTTTTGCCTTAGGACCTTTTGTCATTATATTCCTTTTAGTTTTTAGGCTCTCGAGCCTTTTCCTTATCCCTACTTTTGAAGCTTCTTTTGTTGTTCTAATTAGAACTCATTCTACCAGAATGGGACTGTGCCATATGCACTATGACATTGACCTTAATCATTGCCAGACGGTCCCTTTTAAGCTTCAGATGACAAGTGACATCCTCAAATATCTTTGTACTTATCCATGTGAGTTAGTTGCATCTTCACATTCTACCAATTCTCTTGGGTAAGGATTTGATAACAGTTTGGACCTACTACTCGTCAGTCAACTTATGACTAAGTTTACTAAGCTTACTTATTCTTTTCCATCTCTCTTAGATATTTTCGCATCGAATAATCAGACTTTTTCTGATATGTATCAAATTTGATCGTCAATGATCGAAACTTATTCAGAGTCATATCTCTGAACTTCTCCTGCAAAGCAATCCACAGATCTATTGCATTTTGATACTTGCAGAATTGCTTATTGATGTGATGCGATATTGGCATCTCGGTCCCGCCTATACTGGGCTATAGTGTCATCCTCAGGTTCAGTCATAACCGAACTTGAGGATTTAAGAGCCTCTTGCTCTTCAAGCACATACTGGATCTTTGTATTCCAGATTTCATAATTATCACCATTTAGCTTTATATCTTTGCTAAGGGTGACAATTGACTTGGAAGCAGCATCTATTAAGATCCTCTGATCTTAAATGGAACAATATTGCACATATTTAAGGGAGATAAGGCAACACGTGCAATTTGTTATGCACATGAAATAATAACCTAGTAAAATTTTCTATTAGACTCAAATTCGAAAATATTACTTATAGTATCCAATTACCCTCTAAGTCCAAATGTCCGACCTTACAGGTTAAAATTTCATACATAATAAATTTGAATTATTAGATTATTCAGTTGTCAAACTTATGAGGGAATTTTATTAAGCCTCTACTTAATAAACATGCAATCATTTTACTTATAAAATATTGCAAGGCAATTAACAATTAAGATAAACACATTTATTACAAAGTAAAATGCCATCATAATAAATAAACACATTTATTTAACCAATAAATAAAATTCAATAATCCCAAAAATAAGACACTCATGTCAAGTAACAATAGGAAACATAAATCCTATTTTAATAACAACAAACGCCAACTCAAATTGACACTTATGTCAACTATTATTGAAGTCCAGATTTCATAAAATCTTTTTAGTTATTAGGATTATATCTTTGAACGATTTTATCAATTCATCAAGCGACTCATAAGTCAATTGATTAAGCCATGGACAATGTAAGCTCCATCCATTTCTCAACACCATCACAGAGTTTTAGTGTTGCTTGTCAACACTTGCCTTTTTGGCAACTTTGACAAAAATTTTATTTCCATACTTAGACCACCAATCCAAATGCACTCTTGCATTTGTTCTCACACATGTATTTTATGATGAACTATTGCATCAATGTCATCAGCTCAAATCTTCCTTCGCATTCTCATGTTACTTAGTGATTGTACTCTTGTATGTCTTAAAGCAACCTATGCGCAATTTAAGGAAGACATACTGTCCTTAGTCAATATTTCTGTAACATATTACAGAAAAATTTATACACTCATGTATAAATATACATAATTGAAATACATTTCAATCAATAAATAAAGGCAGAACCTCAAAAATTTTTCAAAATATTTTAAAAAATAATCGAATGAAGAAAACACTTTTTTCTACAATTTTTAATATTTTATTTTGAAATTAAACACATGTAAATATCAAAAAAATACACAATTTATTTTCTGTTCAATAAAAAATTTTGAAAAATTAACCAAACAATCAGAAATAATTTGAAAAATCAATTTGCAAAAAATTGGAACTAATTTGGTGGTCGGAGAACGCCGCACGCGCCATCACGCGCGAACGAGGGGGAGGAAGATACGCTCATGCGCGTCCTCCCTCGGATCTGCCATATGGCAACACCGTAAGAGCCACGTGTCCAAATCTAGTCACGCCACGTGTCTGAATGCTATTGGTCCACTTGGTGCCCACCTGGCACAGTCACCGCCACGTGGCGGTGTCTCATTGGTCCACGTGTCACACGTGACACGTTAGCACCGACACGTGGCATGCCTCAGTCCTCCACGTGTCCCAATCTGATTGGGACACGTGGCACCTGCGTGCCACTTGCGACATGTCAGAGCCACGTGGCATGACCATGGTCTGCCACGTGGCTCATGGGCCACGTGTCACCCTCTGGTTTGTCCACGTGTTCACCCCATCGTATGCCACGTGGCATGGCCTCTACCGTCCACGTGTCGATCAGCCATTGGGCCACGTGTCAGCGTGGCACAGCGCGTGTGAGCCACCGCCCACGCGCCGCCTTCCTGACGGATTCTGGCTCTCCGGTTCCGGTCGGTGGGAGATTTTCGGGGTCTGTGAATCCAATGTAGAGGTCAAAAATTAAAAATCGCGACTTGTAGTTAGCCGTTTTGAACACTCATGTTCATCACCTCGGGTTTTGGTGTATACATAAACGAAATTGAGCCAAAATATACACGCATATATATTTTTCACACAAAAATTACATTTTTATTGTGTTCATTGCATCCCAGATCTAATAATTTCACACATAAAATTTTATATTTGTTTAACCATATGCCAGAATGTAAAAACAACGGCTCTGATACCAATGATGGATTTGAAAATTATAACAAATATAATTTAATTGGAGGTAACATTAAATAATGGTACCTATTTCTTGTAGCGCAGAAACTCGTTGCTAAATCGTCTACAAGGATCCCGTTTGTTTTTTGTCACTGGCTTGTCTTTTACCCACATGCGGGATAACAGCAGTTATTGCACAATCTAAAAACTCCTGAAAAATTAAGACAAAAACAAGCGTGAGTGGGAACGAGCAGCCTTCCGGTATATACGTTTTTTCGTTACCAAATTATAAAATCTCTCATCTATTTATAGAGAGTCTAAAAGGTAGAGACCTAACTCTAGTTTAATTCAGACTTTTTTTTAGATAGAATTTGGTAATTTTAATCAGATTGAATTACTAAATTCAATCTGAATTTGACTTTTATCCAAATTAGAGTTATGGGCGTACCCAAACTCTATCAATTTTGTATAATTTAAATTAATAAAGGTTTCTAGTAAAATTTAGTGAGGAATTTTTATGATTAATATAATTGTACAAGTATTTATATATCCTCAAGCAGTTATTATCTAATCCACCGGTACATTTATATATTGAGTCCCGAAATATTTGAATTACACAATTATGCATTTGTTTTCCTGTTTGTTTTGTAATTCACGAATATAATTATTAAACCACTTATAAAATAAATGCTCTTTGAAAGACATATATATGATAGGTTGCTAAAAAAAAGACATATATTTGAAAGATATAAAATGAAGATAAAATAGACAAAACACATCATGAACTCCTTGAATTATTTCATTTTTTTTGCCATTGGTTTTCTAAATTTTTATTTGTTCACATTATATCCTTAAACAATTATTTGAATATATATTAAGTTCTTTTTTAATTTTAATAACATAGATGTGCTAGACTTTAATTACCCAACATACTGAATTATTTAAATATTTTATAATGTCATCTAATATGGTAATTATGGATTTGGACTTTGTATTTAAAATTCAACCATTAAAAGTTTCACACAAATTATTATCACCTATATCACATTTACTAATGGAAACATGTTTAAATAATTCAGCATGTTGAGTCGTTAAAACCACTTAGCAGATTTCTGTTATTAGAGTTAAAAAAGGATTTAATGTGTGTTTAAATAATTGTTTAAGGATATAATATAAACGAATAAAAGTTTAAAAATACAATAAAAATAATTCAGTAACCTCTAAAGTCAAAATGCATTTTGCCAAAAAAATATGAATACTTTTTTTTTTTTGGTTTCAATTTCTCTTTATTGTTTGACCAAAAAGAAAATATTCTTTTTTTATCGTATGTACATTTTTTTTAAAATATTACTTTCATTGTTAATCTTTTTATGTTTAATTCATTCAACAGTACTAATTTACTTAATTTGTAAAATATAAATTTGGACGTTGATGGAAGAAATGTGGCAATGTAAAGATAGAAGTCAAAAAAGTTTTCAAGCTCCAATGGATATATTTTTATAATTTAGTGGATCAATTTGTAAAGTATATTTGGTTCGTTGGCTTAGCCAAATGCAAGTCAAGAGGCATTCCATTCAAACTGAGAAAATTATTTTTTTTCAGTTGGTATATTTTAGCAGCTTAATTTGAATAATTTGGCAGGACTTTTATGAAAAATTGCTATAATTTCTACTAGCTATGCAATAAATAAATAAAAATACCAGTAGGCAGCAGCATGCGTCAGGAGTGTCAATGTTTTACTTGTTTTGATCATAGTCTCGTCATCGACTACAATACAAAGAATCAACATAAAAGCCTAACGTACAAAGAAAAGAAGAAAAATACAAAAATAGACTATAGCAAGTTAAAAAAAAAACAAATTCCATAAAAAAAGAAAATTAAATTAAAAAATTTTATCCAGGCATATCGATTTTTAATGTGCAACTTTGGCTAATTTGAACATCTCAAGCACGCTAGAACAGCTCATCAGCTCCCTCTTTTATCAATTTCCACGCGGCAACCACGTGCCGTTCCTCTGTAAGTGTGGCTCCCACTGCAAATCTCAACACATATAAACCACCGACTCTCGTATGGGTCATATAGATCCGACCCGTCGAGTTCACCCAATCCAGCAATTTTCTGTTCAAATTCTCATTTTGACCCGACCCAATCAATCGGAAGCAAACCAATGAAAACCTTTTTGGCACCACAATTTCAAATCTCCTATCGGATCTCACAAATCCCTCAAATATTTTTGCCATCCGAAAATCAGATCGGATGTGACTCTGCAGATTGGAGATGCCATAACTACGTAGGATTAACCATAAACGGAGCGACTTGAATCTCCGGCCCGTACCCACTTGCCAGTCTTTGAAATCCACTACTGAGTCTGACTCGCTTTGCTTATTCTTTAAGTACTCAGGGTTGGTGCTCAATGCCTGAACTAATGAACTCGGATTTTTAACCCATAAACAACAACAATCCAAATAACTCAGTAGCCATTTATGTGGACTCAGACTCAATGAGTCAACTCGTTCGATTCCATTCAGATAATCTCTGAACTCTGGACAAATGCATGCACACCCACCATATGCAGCATCTACATGCATCCACATACCGTATTCATTTGCCACGTCAGCGAGATGCTCGATGGGATCAACGGCTGTGGTTGAAGTTGTCCCCACAGTTGCACAAAGGTAAAGTGGGACCAGACCAGATGCCAAGTCGGCTTCTAAAGCAGCTTGGAGAATTACGGGAGAGAGACGGAATTCATTATCAAGTGAAGTTGGTAATAGTCTTACGTTAGAGGGATTAATGCCAGCTATTTTGCATGCTTTGAAGAAAGTTGAGTGAGTCTGGTCTGAGCCATAAACCACAAGATTAGAAAGATTATGAACCCCACGATTTGCCACAACTCTGTCTCTTGCTGCTATTAGTGTTACAAGAATTGCTTCACTTGTTGTGTTTTGTATCACGCCTCCTCCTGAACCTGAAATAAATCAATTTTTAATTTTTTTCTTCTTTTAATTATAGCATTATAGAATTACTTTTATTGTTGTGTTTTTAATTTATAAAATTAAAGAATCATTGTTCGTTCAAATGGTAACTAAACGGCTCAAAATTTCAATTGATCATAATACGATTTTTATCAGTCCTACTCCAAATACAAAAGGATAAAAAAAAAAAGAAAAGAAAAGAAAAGAAAATTAAATTATGATATACATGTGACAAAAAAAATTAGAAAGCCAAATTATATTAAAAAAATAAAAAATAAAAGAACTTTTTATATATTTGTAAGGAACAAAAAAAAATTGGGAGTTTAGACCACTTACTCTTGCCTTGAGTCTACAAAATGTAATTATATATTTAAAAAAATACAGGATTACCAATGAAATTGAACTCCCAACACGATAATTTTGCATTATATTTTTTTTTTCTTTGTTTTAGAATTCGAATTTATAAGTTTGTAAATCCCAAGCAAGATCCTAGCACTAAATTATAGCCTATTGGTAGTTTTTGGTAATTTTGAATTGCATATAATGGGTAATTATTTAAGCAATTAGCATTTTGTTTCATATTTATTTGATGAGTTTTGTGAAGTAACAAAATGTGAAACCAAAAATTCAATCCTTTCATCTCTTGACAATATTTGATTTGTTTTAATGTATCTAAGAAATGATGTGAACAACATATGGTTCTCAAATAAATTTGAACCATCATACTTACATTATAAACTCTCATAATTAGCAGATAATTGAAATAATTAGCATCAAAATTATACCTGAGAACATGAAGGTTTTTGGGAGCTTAAGCATATTTGCAAGCCAATCCAAAACAACCATTTCTAGTTCAGTTGAAGCCGGTGAAGCAAGCCAATTGAAGCCAACAGAATTAAAGCAAGTGCACAACATTTCTCCAAGAAAAGCAGCATTACTTACTGTGGCAGGAAAGAATGCGAAGAAGTTAGGGCTTAGCCAATGAGTAATGCCAGGGAGTATCACTACAAGAAATTTTACTTTTTGTGACAAATTTTTTTATAACGCATAAAATTTCGTCACTAATTATAACTTACAACGACGAATTTTTTAAAATGTCACCATATTATTTATTATTGTGACAAAATTATTTTACGTCATTTTATGTTTTAATTTTCGTCACTAATAGATTAATTTTGTGATGAAAAATATATTTCGTCATGATTTTTTTAGGAAAGATAATTTTCCACCTTTTTTTTTGGAAGGAAAAAATTTAATGACAAAATAATAGCTTATTGCAACGTATAAAAGCGTCACAAAATATTTATTTTTTGTAACGAATTATTTTTGTCATAATTGAATAAATTAGTGATAATAAAATCATTTCGTCACAAATAACGTATCGATATAAAAAAAAATTCTAATGAATTATATTTTTTAGAAAATTTTAGTTTAAAGAATAATTTTATTTATGACAAATAATTGTATCACAAAAAGTAAATATATTGTAACGAGATACAATTTCGTCACCTTTGATATGGAGGAAAAATTTCCAACCATTTTCTTTTGGAGTGAAAAAATATAACGAAAAAATGACTATTACTATATATAAATTCGTCATGAAATATTTATTTTTTATGACATGAATTATTTTTGTCACAATTTAATGAATTAGTGACGGTAAAATTATTTCGTCACAATAAAGTTATTTATGATAAATAAATATGTTACAAAAAAGGAATATATTATGACGAAATACAATTTCGTCACCAATACAATCAATTTATGACAATAATAATTTTCCGTCGCAGTTAGTTGTAATGTTAATATATGACAAAGAAATTACATCATAAAAATAATTGAATTTGATGTGGAATAGATTTCGGAATATTTTTTGGACCGGTTCAACCGGCTGAAAAATCGAAAACTTTGAGAGATCGTAATTTTTGACTCGGGTTGAGTTATGGGAGTCATTACATGTTAAAATGAAGTGATTTGTGCGATTTACAGTCATTATAGGGTGAAACCCGTAACCGCTTATAGCGGACCTAAATTAAATCATTTTCTGCTGTTTCGGACCGTTTAAATTTTTTTGTTCAAGATTGATCGTAATTTTCGGTTTATTTTACTTTTAATTACCAAAATTACTTTGTCTTCTATATTTTGACAAAAATAACTAAATTATATATAAAAGTTAATTAATTAATAATATAATAATAATTTAGAATAAAATAAATTACTTATTAAAATAATATTTTAATGTAAATTATATAAATAAATGACAGTCACTAAAAGTTAAAATCACCCCTCCCCTTTTTCCAATTTGCGTACAAAATACATTTTGTCTCTCACAGTGGACGGTGGCCCCTTGTGCCTGGATCGCCGCACCGCCTCGCAGCAGTCGTGGGTCACGTCTGCATCGCGTCTGCCTCACCTAATCGCTGCCGCCTCGCCTCGTGTCACGTCGGCCTTGCCTCACTGCCGAGCTGCCTCCCCTTGCCCTGTTGCGCGTCGTGTCTGCCTATCCTAGCCACCGCTGCATCGCCTCGCATCGCGTCACCCTTGCCTTGCCTTGCCGCTGCATCGCCTTGCGTCGCGTTGATAGTTACCTCGGGCTATCTGATTATAAGGTACATTGCCTTTGTTACCTAAAGGTCCTACATTTTGAATTGCCTTTAGTTGATAACCTTTCGTCAGAAGAAGGAAGGAACTGATTTCACTCAAATATAACCTGTATAGGTGCTTGCCGACACAATTGATTTGCCATGTCGAGTTGCAAGAGGCTGTAAATATTGTAAAAGGGATGATGCATCCTCGTGTCTTGTTTGATTGGGCTTGACAGGTATTTTTTTTCCTCTTGTTCCTACAACTTTCATGTCTTCAGGTGTGAAACAAATAAATTTACACTTGAGCATACTTCAATTTTAATTGTTTTCCTTGTTCACTTCTGATCATTAACAATCTGAAGACATTGAATGGATCAAGTTATCTTGGGATTCAATAGCTAATTACATGTAGCAACATGTGAATTTAATACCTGTAGAATGGTTGAACATTTGACTTACAGAACATGACATTGAACTTGTCATTTGAGCAGGATAAATTCATTTCAAGTATGTCTTCTAGGTAAGGGCACTACAATTAAAAACTTGATGTTTGTTTTGCACCTTGCTGAGGGTTGAACAAATTTAATATGCTAATATATGCTAGTTTCCAATGTATGGGTTCTCTTTTATGCTTAGGTTTTCCTCAGTTTGAATTGCCTTTAGTTGATTAAGCATTTTCTGGTTATCACGATAAATTTTAAATATTTGTAAACTATACTACATTTTTTTAGAGTAGCATTGTCCAAATAGCATCTCACAAATTGTAATTTCTCTCTTTTTTAGGGAGTATCTAGTGGACTTGGTAGGGAACCCAGGTTGTTTATGCGAACTTGACTCCTTGCTCAATGGTCCTTCTTCAATCTCAATTTCTTCACCATTGTGCGTTCCCTGTATGAAATTAACTGAACCTACCATTGATTTCAGGTCTTTGGCCAAACAGTACTTCTCAGACTGTCAATCACTCAATCTGGTATTTGATGATGCTTCAGCAGGTAAGGCTTAATAATTCATGTGCATAAACATTGCAAATTTTATTGCTCTGACTTATCTCTATATAATATTATATTTACCTTTAGATACAACCTTTGTTTTATGAGATGCTTTGTATCAGCAACTGCTCATTTTATCTATTTTTGTGGAGAAGTTTGAATTAACTGTCCAAATTGATTAGTTGTGTGGGTATTCTTTGGTTGGAGTCTGGTAAGTCAAACATGGTTTCACCTCATACTTTCTCGCAAGGATTTGTTTGTCATTCATTACTTTTAAAGATATCTCAGAATATTCGGTTGCTTCAAGTCAAGGAGTAAAAGTTCATGACTTCACTAAACAAAGACATAGTATAACACATTGAACTAGCTAAGGGATTTCAATGTATGTACTCTCTTGCATGTAATTATATGATGGCTTAATAAGATTATATCAGATTTGTTGCAGAGTGCGAGTTACCTTTTTATTTACATGATTTGGAGTATCTTTTTTGGTTACATACGGTTCTCTATCCTCTTGCAGAAGCTTTTATTGATACTATTATATCAAATGGAAATAAGAGGGCTATCTGATTATTTGGTGATAAATAGTAACCAATTATTTGGTAGTGTTCAAGATGATAGGGAAATGCTTAGCTGTCACTTTTTTGGCCTTAATAATTTGATTATTTACTGAATGATATCTGTCGAATTTATTAGATCTGTGTTTAGATTTGGCTGAATTGATTATTTATTGAATGATATCTGTAAGTTAATCTCTTCTTAATAAAACTAATGCATACCCAGTAAATACATGTCTTGCTTTAAATTTATGTACTAAAGAATTTACTTTAATGCAAGTTTAATGTGCATACTGATTTTTAATGTTATCCGCTTACTGATGTCGATTTAATGTTATTCGCTTACTGATATCGATAACAGTTGTGCCCAATACAATAAGTAATAGTTGTAAGGTAAATGCAAAACATATATTAAAAACTCAATTGACAAAGGCATGTGTTTTCTTTTCTAGTTTCTTTGTGATCTTGATGATGAAAAGTATGTTACTGTTGTTTATGATGAAATGAATAATGCCAAGCTTGTTTTAACAAGTGTTTTTTAAATTATGTTTACCATCATCAGGAAATTTTTTGACAAAGTATCCTGCAGAAAAGATTCTCTGTATGTCTAATTTCTTCACATTCCCATGCTTTACTCCACATGTTCCTTTCTGTTTGTTGCGTTTGAAATGCAGTTTCTATTATGAACTGAATGGGTGTTAATCCATGATAGGTAACTGGGCACAGTGTGGTAGTCCAGTTGAACATCATTCGTTGCATGGTTTTAGTAAATGCCCAGCTCCGGGATTAGCTTCAGTCCAAAGGTGCAAATTTGTCCTTAATATTTGAAAAAAAAGTGTAGTTTTACTCATAATATTTAAATTAGTGCAAATTTGCCCTTAATATTTATTATTATCTTAAATTATTTATAGCTGATAGTTTTGATGTATTAATATTATACTTTTGTATTTTGTATAATTGAATTGAGTATTAAAAGTGGATGATATAAGTATATTTTAATATATGGTGTGTGTGAGATTGGACCTAAATTGGAGGATGGGCAAACTTGTGTTGGAGTTTGAATTGAAGCGGGGTGAATGAATATATGATTATTTGAAGTGTAAAGATTTTATTGTTTACAGGGGGATAGGCAATATTATAGAGGAAATTCTATCAAAATTTCGGTAGAATTAAATGACATATTTGTATTTTGATTGAATGAATAGTAAAACTAAATAGTTATAGGGCAGATGGGTATAGTGAAAGGATAAAAAAAAAATTGCCCGGATTTCGCAACAATTTTAAGACTAATTTAAGACAATCAAGTAATCGTGCAGTATCGTTAGAACCGTAGTGTATGTATAGACTAAGCGTGTTACATGATTGAGTTTTTTTTATCTAATATATGATATTTTTTTTGTAGGAACAGGATGCAAATTTTGAAGTTTCAACTGAATTTATTTTTGGATTAGCATTAGATAGTATGTTTTTATTTAATTAACCTTTTATTTTAATAAATACATTATATTAGATTTTCTTTAGAAATTTAATTGATTGTATAACATTAAATTTAAAATGTGTTATTTTTAATACAACGCATATATGACAAGTATATTTGTCATAATTTGTCGACTTTTTAGTTCATAAATGACGATATAATGTTATAATTACGATATTAATATTGTAATAAAAAAAAATATAATTTAATGACAATAAAAAATTATTACTAAAATTATTTTTTGTGACAATTATTTTTGTCTATATTTATGTCACTAATTTGTAAAATAATATGACGATTTATATTCATCATTAATATACATTAATTTAATGACTAAATTATTTTTCGTCACTTAAAGTATTAGATTTAATGACGACATTAAATATTTTATAAAGAAAATTATATTTATTTGTAACGATAATTACGTAACCAATACTTAATGGTTTTAACTAGAAGCAGAGTTTAGTCATTAAAAATGTTTAATTTGGTGACGAATTTTAAATTTATCATAAAAAATGCCAATCTTTTGTGACGATAAACAATATAATGTGACGAAATATAATTTTATTTGTGACATAATTTTTGTCATTAAAAGTAAGAAATAAAGATGACGATAATTATTTTCGTCACAAAAAATATACTTACGGTGACAAATAACTTAATTGTCACGCAAACTTTTATATTACGCGCCTATCGTTACGTTCTCCGTGACGATAAAAATTCGTCACCTTATTTTTTCAGCGACGAAAAATGAATTTTTTATGACAAATTTTTGCGTCATAAAAGATATAATTTTTTGTAGTGTATGTCTTTTTCAATATCTTTGAGAATGGAATCGAATGACTCGGGAAGATACGGTGCCGTTTCAGGAAGCTGCGTATGGAGACAACCAGGCTGAACTTGGGATAGAACTGGGTAAGATTCAATATTTTGATAATAGTCTGCAATAAAATCTACCATTCTATGGGCTTGTATTCGAAATTCTTCATGGTCTAGGGGTTTGAATTGGATTGTTTCTGCAGAGAAGTTGGATTCAAGGCTACCCATTTGATTGAATTTTAAGGACGGTGATGGTGTGAAGTGATGATCCGCATTGGGAATGGCGAAGGCATTTATAGACGTGGGATTTAGTGGTTTGGAGGTTCTGTAAGTAAAGTTTTTTCTTTTTCTAACATTGAATGACTTTCGTCCTCTTGGAGATGGTGGCGGTTGTGAGGTTGGTAATGAATTATAAAATACACTTTTTTCCCCCGAATTTGAACCATTTTTTACGTTAGATTAGATTATTTTTGTATTTTTAAAAATTGATATTATTTTCCTAGTCACTCACATTATATCTAATTTTAATTAAATTGACGAAATTAAAATACAATTTTTTTTGTATGAAGTCAATTTCAAATAACTATGGACCGATCAAGACATAAAAATTATATAAAAAAAAATTCATCACCATTTGCATGTTTGAAATAATTATTTATATTTTCAATTTTTTTATATTTTGGTGAGTTTTACAATTATTTTAAATTAATTTCAAGCAAGATTAACCAACAATTTATTTTAATTCTATCAGTTCTGTCTAAATTGGATATAATGTTACTAATATGAAAAGTACATGAATCTAATGTCAATTTTTGAAAGTACAGAATCTAATATAGGAAAATATTAAAATTCAGAAACTCTAAAATGAAACTTCAACCATATTAAGTATTTTTCTCTTGACGAGAATTTTAGGATGACTATTTAACTTTGTTTTTGTACTGAAAATAGTTGTGGCAAAGTCGATGTGCTTCTTCCATTCAGATGTACTTATGAGTCCAGGACATTATTAGTTTGGTGAAGTCATTAGGTGGATTTTTGCTCATGGAGTCACTAAGATCTTGGCACTTGTTATTTTGACCTAGGCTATTGATAGCCACCTCTAAATTGAGGTTCTAATTGTCCGTGGCGTTGAAATTAAGCTGCTCTACGAAAGCGTGCAAGTGCTTGGTATCCTCCTATTTCACCTTATGTAGATCAATGGAAATTTTGACAGGACGAATTGCAGCTACAAACTTTACAATGAAAATGTTATTAAACTGTTTCAATTTTTCTTCATCGTTTGACCAAAAAGAAAATATTCTCCTTATCATATGTACATTTATATTTTAAATATTACTTCCAATGTTAACCTTTTCAGATTCAATTCATTCATCAGTACTAATTTTCTTAATTTGTAAAATATAAATTTGGACGTTGATGGAAGAAATGTGGCAATGTAGAAGTCAAAAAAGTCATCAAGTTCCAATGGATAAAATTATAAATTTAGTGGATCAATTTGTAAAGTATATTTGGTTCGTTGGCTTAGCCAAATGCAAGTCAAGAGGCATTCTATTCAAACTGAGAAAATTATTTCTTTTCAGTTGGTATATTTTAGCAGCTTAATTTGAATAATTTGGCAGGACTTTTATGAAAAATTGCTATAATTTCTACTAGCTATGCAATAAATAACTAAAAATACCAGTAGGCAGCAGCATGCGTCAGGAGTGTCAATGTTTTACTTGTTTTGATCATAGTCTCGTCATCGACTACAATACAAAGACTCAACATAAAAGCCTAACGTACAAAGAAACGAAGAAAAATACAAAAATACAAAAATAGACGATAGCAAGTTAAAAAAGAAAAAACAAATTCCATAAAAAAAGAAAATTAAATTAAAAAATTTTATCCAGGCATATCGATTTTTAATGTGCAACTTTAACTAATTTGAACATCTCAAGCACGCTAGAACAGCTCATCAGCTCCCTCTTTTATCAATTTCCACGCGGCAACCACGTGCCGTTCCTCTGTAAGTGTGGCTCCCACTGCAAATCTCAACACATATAAACCACCGACTCTCGTATGGGTCATATAGATCCGACCCGTCGAGTTCACCCAATCCAGCAATTTTCTGTTCAAATTCTCATTTTGACCCGACCCAATCAATCGGAAGCAAACCAATGAAAACCTTTTTGGCACCACAATTTCAAATCTCCTATCGGATCTCACAAATCCCTCAAATATTTTTGCCATCCGAAAATCAGATCGGATGTGACTCTGCAGATTGGAGATGCCATAACTACGTAGGATTAACCATAAACGGAGCGACTTGAATCTCCGGCCCGTACCCACTTGCCAGTCTTTGAAATCCACTACTGAGTCTGACTCGCTTTGCTTATTCTTTAAGTACTCAGGGTTGGTGCTCAATGCCTGAACTAATGAACTCGGATTTTTAACCCATAAACAACAACAATCCAAATAACTCAGTAGCCATTTATGTGGACTCAGACTCAATGAGTCAACTCGTTCGATTCCATTCAGATAATCTCTGAACTCTGGACAAATGCATGCACACCCACCATATGCAGCATCTACATGCATCCACATACCGTATTCATTTGCCACGTCAGCGAGATGCTCGATGGGATCAACGGCTGTGGTTGAAGTTGTCCCCACAGTTGCACAAAGGTAAAGTGGGACCAGACCAGATGCCAAGTCGGCTTCTAAAGCAGCTTGGAGAATTACGGGAGAGAGACGGAATTCATTATCAAGTGAAGTTGGTAATAGTCTTACGTTAGAGGGATTAATGCCAGCTATTTTGCATGCTTTGAAGAAAGTTGAGTGAGTCTGGTCTGAGCCATAAACCACAAGATTAGAAAGATTATGAACCCCACGATTTGCCACAACTCTGTCTCTTGCTGCTATTAGTGTTACAAGAATTGCTTCACTTGTTGTGTTTTGTATCACGCCTCCTCCTGAACCTGAAATAAATCAATTTTTAATTTTTTTCTTCTTTTAATTATAGCATTATAGAATTACTTTTATTGTTGTGTTTTTAATTTATAAAATTAAAGAATCATTGTTCGTTCAAATGGTAACTAAACGGCTCAAAATTTCAATTTATCATAATACGATTTTTATCAGTCCTACTCCAAATACAAAAGGATAAAAAAAAAAAAAGAAAAGAAAAGAAAAGAAAATTAAATTATGATATACATGTGACAAAAAAAATTAGAAAGCCAAATTATATTAAAAAAATAAAAAATAAAAGAACTTTTTATATATTTGTAAGGAACAAAAAAAAATTGGGAGTTTAGACCACTTACTCTTGCCTTGAGTCTACAAAATGTAATTATATATTTAAAAAAATACAGGATTACCAATGAAATTGAACTCCCAACACGATAATTTTGCATTATATTTTTTTTTTCTTTGTTTTAGAATTCGAATTTATAAGTTTGTAAATCCCAAGCAAGATCCTAGCACTAAATTATAGCCTATTGGTAGTTTTTGGTAATTTTGAATTGCATATAATGGGTAATTATTTAAGCAATTAGCATTTTGTTTCATATTTATTTGATGAGTTTTGTGAAGTAACAAAATGTGAAACCAAAAATTCAATCCTTTCATCTCTTGACAATATTTGATTTGTTTTAATGTATCTAAGAAATGATGTGAACAACATATGGTTCTCAAATAAATTTGAACCATCATACTTACATTATAAACTCTCATAATTAGCAGATAATTGAAATAATTAGCATCAAAATTATACCTGAGAACATGAAGGTTTTTGGGAGCTTAAGCATATTTGCAAGCCAATCCAAAACAACCATTTCTAGTTCAGTTGAAGCCGGTGAAGCAAGCCAATTGAAGCCAACAGAATTAAAGCAAGTGCACAACATTTCTCCAAGAAAAGCAGCATTACTTACTGTGGCAGGAAAGAATGCGAAGAAGTTAGGGCTTAGCCAATGAGTAATGCCAGGGAGTATGTCTTTTTCAATATCTTTGAGAATGGAATCGAATGACTCGGGAAGATACGGTGCCGTTTCAGGAAGCTGCGTATGGAGACAACCAGGCTGAACTTGGGATAGAACTGGGTAAGATTCAATATTTTGATAATAGTCTGCAATAAAATCTACCATTCTATGGGCTTGTATTCGAAATTCTTCATGGTCTAGGGGTTTGAATTGGATTGTTTCTGCAGAGAAGTTGGATTCAAGGCTACCCATTTGATTGAATTTTAAGGACGGTGATGGTGTGAAGTGATGATCCGCATTGGGAATGGCGAAGGCATTTATAGACGTGGGATTTAGTGGTTTGGAGGTTCTGTAAGTAAAGTTTTTTCTTTTTCTAACATTGAATGACTTTCGTCCTCTTGGAGATGGTGGCGGTTGTGAGGTTGGTAATGAATTATAAAATACACTTTTTTCCCCCGAATTTGAACCATTTTTTACGTTAGATTAGATTATTTTTGTATTTTTAAAAATTGATATTATTTTCCTAGTCACTCACATTATATCTAATTTTAATTAAATTGACGAAATTAAAATACAATTTTTTTTGTATGAAGTCAATTTCAAATAACTATGGACCGATCAAGACATAAAAATTATATAAAAAAAAATTCATCACCATTTGCATGTTTGAAATAATTATTTATATTTTCAATTTTTTTATATTTTGGTGAGTTTTACAATTATTTTAAATTAATTTCAAGCAAGATTAACCAACAATTTATTTTAATTCTATCAGTTCTGTCTAAATTGGATATAATGTTACTAATATGAAAAGTACATGAATCTAATGTCAATTTTTGAAAGTACAGAATCTAATATAGGAAAATATTAAAATTCAGAAACTCTAAAATGAAACTTCAACCATATTAAGTATTTTTCTCTTGACGAGAATTTTAGGATGACTATTTAACTTTGTTTTTGTACTGAAAATAGTTGTGGCAAAGTCGATGTGCTTCTTCCATTCAGATGTACTTATGAGTCCAGGACATTATTAGTTTAGTGAAGTCATTAGGTGGATTTTTGCTCATGGAGTCACTAAGATCTTGGCACTTGTTATTTTGACCTAGGCTATTGATAGCCACCTCTAAATTGAGGTTCTAATTGTCCGTGGCGTTGAAATTAAGCTGCTCTACGAAAGCGTGCAAGTGCTTGGTATCCTCCTATTTCACCTTATGTAGATCAATGGAAATTTTGACAGGACGAATTGCAGCTACAAACTTTACAATGAAAATGTTATTAAACTGTTTCAATTTTTCTTCATCGTTTGACCAAAAAGAAAATATTCTCCTTATCATATGTACATTTATATTTTAAATATTACTTCCAATGTTAACCTTTTCAGATTCAATTCATTCATCAGTACTAATTTTCTTAATTTGTAAAATATAAATTTGGACGTTGATGGAAGAAATGTGGCAATGTAGAAGTCAAAAAAGTCATCAAGTTCCAATGGATAAAATTATAAATTTAGTGGATCAATTTGTAAAGTATATTTGGTTCGTTGGCTTAGCCAAATGCAAGTCAAGAGGCATTCTATTCAAACTGAGAAAATTATTTCTTTTCAGTTGGTATATTTTAGCAGCTTAATTTGAATAATTTGGCAGGACTTTTATGAAAAATTGCTATAATTTCTACTAGCTATGCAATAAATAACTAAAAATACCAGTAGGCAGCAGCATGCGTCAGGAGTGTCAATGTTTTACTTGTTTTGATCATAGTCTCGTCATCGACTACAATACAAAGACTCAACATAAAAGCCTAACGTACAAAGAAACGAAGAAAAATACAAAAATACAAAAATAGACGATAGCAAGTTAAAAAAGAAAAAACAAATTCCATAAAAAAAGAAAATTAAATTAAAAAATTTTATCCAGGCATATCGATTTTTAATGTGCAACTTTAACTAATTTGAACATCTCAAGCACGCTAGAACAGCTCATCAGCTCCCTCTTTTATCAATTTCCACGCGGCAACCACGTGCCGTTCCTCTGTAAGTGTGGCTCCCACTGCAAATCTCAACACATATAAACCACCGACTCTCGTATGGGTCATATAGATCCGACCCGTCGAGTTCACCCAATCCAGCAATTTTCTGTTCAAATTCTCATTTTGACCCGACCCAATCAATCGGAAGCAAACCAATGAAAACCTTTTTGGCACCACAATTTCAAATCTCCTATCGGATCTCACAAATCCCTCAAATATTTTTGCCATCCGAAAATCAGATCGGATGTGACTCTGCAGATTGGAGATGCCATAACTACGTAGGATTAACCATAAACGGAGCGACTTGAATCTCCGGCCCGTACCCACTTGCCAGTCTTTGAAATCCACTACTGAGTCTGACTCGCTTTGCTTATTCTTTAAGTACTCAGGGTTGGTGCTCAATGCCTGAACTAATGAACTCGGATTTTTAACCCATAAACAACAACAATCCAAATAACTCAGTAGCCATTTATGTGGACTCAGACTCAATGAGTCAACTCGTTCGATTCCATTCAGATAATCTCTGAACTCTGGACAAATGCATGCACACCCACCATATGCAGCATCTACATGCATCCACATACCGTATTCATTTGCCACGTCAGCGAGATGCTCGATGGGATCAACGGCTGTGGTTGAAGTTGTCCCCACAGTTGCACAAAGGTAAAGTGGGACCAGACCAGATGCCAAGTCGGCTTCTAAAGCAGCTTGGAGAATTACGGGAGAGAGACGGAATTCATTATCAAGTGAAGTTGGTAATAGTCTTACGTTAGAGGGATTAATGCCAGCTATTTTGCATGCTTTGAAGAAAGTTGAGTGAGTCTGGTCTGAGCCATAAACCACAAGATTAGAAAGATTATGAACCCCACGATTTGCCACAACTCTGTCTCTTGCTGCTATTAGTGTTACAAGAATTGCTTCACTTGTTGTGTTTTGTATCACGCCTCCTCCTGAACCTGAAATAAATCAATTTTTAATTTTTTTCTTCTTTTAATTATAGCATTATAGAATTACTTTTATTGTTGTGTTTTTAATTTATAAAATTAAAGAATCATTGTTCGTTCAAATGGTAACTAAACGGCTCAAAATTTCAATTTATCATAATACGATTTTTATCAGTCCTACTCCAAATACAAAAGGATAAAAAAAAAAAAAGAAAAGAAAAGAAAAGAAAATTAAATTATGATATACATGTGACAAAAAAAATTAGAAAGCCAAATTATATTAAAAAAATAAAAAATAAAAGAACTTTTTATATATTTGTAAGGAACAAAAAAAAATTGGGAGTTTAGACCACTTACTCTTGCCTTGAGTCTACAAAATGTAATTATATATTTAAAAAAATACAGGATTACCAATGAAATTGAACTCCCAACACGATAATTTTGCATTATATTTTTTTTTTCTTTGTTTTAGAATTCGAATTTATAAGTTTGTAAATCCCAAGCAAGATCCTAGCACTAAATTATAGCCTATTGGTAGTTTTTGGTAATTTTGAATTGCATATAATGGGTAATTATTTAAGCAATTAGCATTTTGTTTCATATTTATTTGATGAGTTTTGTGAAGTAACAAAATGTGAAACCAAAAATTCAATCCTTTCATCTCTTGACAATATTTGATTTGTTTTAATGTATCTAAGAAATGATGTGAACAACATATGGTTCTCAAATAAATTTGAACCATCATACTTACATTATAAACTCTCATAATTAGCAGATAATTGAAATAATTAGCATCAAAATTATACCTGAGAACATGAAGGTTTTTGGGAGCTTAAGCATATTTGCAAGCCAATCCAAAACAACCATTTCTAGTTCAGTTGAAGCCGGTGAAGCAAGCCAATTGAAGCCAACAGAATTAAAGCAAGTGCACAACATTTCTCCAAGAAAAGCAGCATTACTTACTGTGGCAGGAAAGAATGCGAAGAAGTTAGGGCTTAGCCAATGAGTAATGCCAGGGAGTATGTCTTTTTCAATATCTTTGAGAATGGAATCGAATGACTCGGGAAGATACGGTGCCGTTTCAGGAAGCTGCGTATGGAGACAACCAGGCTGAACTTGGGATAGAACTGGGTAAGATTCAATATTTTGATAATAGTCTGCAATAAAATCTACCATTCTATGGGCTTGTATTCGAAATTCTTCATGGTCTAGGGGTTTGAATTGGATTGTTTCTGCAGAGAAGTTGGATTCAAGGCTACCCATTTGATTGAATTTTAAGGACGGTGATGGTGTGAAGTGATGATCCGCATTGGGAATGGCGAAGGCATTTATAGACGTGGGATTTAGTGGTTTGGAGGTTCTGTAAGTAAAGTTTTTTCTTTTTCTAACATTGAATGACTTTCGTCCTCTTGGAGATGGTGGCGGTTGTGAGGTTGGTAATGAATTATAAAATACACTTTTTTCCCCCGAATTTGAACCATTTTTTACGTTAGATTAGATTATTTTTGTATTTTTAAAAATTGATATTATTTTCCTAGTCACTCACATTATATCTAATTTTAATTAAATTGACGAAATTAAAATACAATTTTTTTTGTATGAAGTCAATTTCAAATAACTATGGACCGATCAAGACATAAAAATTATATAAAAAAAAATTCATCACCATTTGCATGTTTGAAATAATTATTTATATTTTCAATTTTTTTATATTTTGGTGAGTTTTACAATTATTTTAAATTAATTTCAAGCAAGATTAACCAACAATTTATTTTAATTCTATCAGTTCTGTCTAAATTGGATATAATGTTACTAATATGAAAAGTATATGAATCTAATGTCAATTTTTGAAAGTACAGAATCTAATATAGGAAAATATTAAAATTCAGAAACTCTAAAATGAAACTTCAACCATATTAAGTATTTTTCTCTTGACGAGAATTTTAGGATGACTATTTAACTTTGTTTTTGTACTGAAAATAGTTGTGGCAAAGTCGATGTGCTTCTTCCATTCAGATGTACTTATGAGTCCAGGACATTATTACTTTAGTGAAGTCATTAGGTGGATTTTTGCTCATGGAGTCACTAAGATCTTGGCACTTGTTATTTTGACCTAGACTATTGATAGCCACCTCTAAATTGAGGTTCTAATTGTCCGTGGCGTTGAAATTAAGCTGCTCTACGAAAGCTTGCAAGTGCTTGGTATCCTCCTATTTCACCTTATGTAGATCAATGGAAATTTTGACAGGACGAATTGCAGCTACAAACTTTACAATGAAAATGTTATTAAACTGTTTCAATTTTTCTTCATCGTTTGACCAAAAAGAAAATATTCTCCTTATCATATGTACATTTATATTTTAAATATTACTTCCAATGTTAACCTTTTCAGATTCAATTCATTCATCAGTACTAATTTTCTTAATTTGTAAAATATAAATTTGGACGTTGATGGAAGAAATGTGGCAATGTAGAAGTCAAAAAAGTCATCAAGTTCAAATGGATAAAATTATAAATTTAGTGGATCAATTTGTAAAGTATATTTGGTTCGTTGGCTTAGCCAAATGCAAGTCAAGAGGCATTCTATTCAAACTGAGAAAATTATTTCTTTTCAGTTGGTATATTTTAGCAGCTTAATTTGAATAATTTGGCAGGACTTTTATGAAAAATTGCTATAATTTCTACTAGCTATGCAATAAATAACTAAAAATACCAGTAGGCAGCAGCATGCGTCAGGAGTGTCAATGTTTTACTTGTTTTGATCATAGTCTCGTCATCGACTAATACAAAGACTCAACATAAAAGCCTAACGTACAAAGAAACGAAGAAAAATACAAAAATACAAAAATAGACGATAGCAAGTTAAAAAAGAAAAAACAAATTCCATAAAAAAAGAAAATTAAATTAAAAAATTTTATCCAGGCATATCGATTTTTAATGTGCAACTTTAACTAATTTGAACATCTCAAGCACGCTAGAACAGCTCATCAGCTCCCTCTTTTATCAATTTCCACGCGGCAACCACGTGCCGTTCCTCTGTAAGTGTGGCTCCCACTGCAAATCTCAACACATATAAACCACCGACTCTCGTATGGGTCATATAGATCCGACCCGTCGAGTTCACCCAATCCAGCAATTTTCTGTTCAAATTCTCATTTTGACCCGACCCAATCAATCGGAAGCAAACCAATGAAAACCTTTTTGGCACCACAATTTCAAATCTCCTATCGGATCTCACAAATCCCTCAAATATTTTTGCCATCCGAAAATCAGATCGGATGTGACTCTGCAGATTGGAGATGCCATAACTACGTAGGATTAACCATAAACGGAGCGACTTGAATCTCCGGCCCGTACCCACTTGCCAGTCTTTGAAATCCACTACTGAGTCTGACTCGCTTTGCTTATTCTTTAAGTACTCAGGGTTGGTGCTCAATGCCTGAACTAATGAACTCGGATTTTTAACCCATAAACAACAACAATCCAAATAACTCAGTAGCCATTTATGTGGACTCAGACTCAATGAGTCAACTCGTTCGATTCCATTCAGATAATCTCTGAACTCTGGACAAATGCATGCACACCCACCATATGCAGCATCTACATGCATCCACATACCGTATTCATTTGCCACGTCAGCGAGATGCTCGATGGGATCAACGGCTGTGGTTGAAGTTGTCCCCACAGTTGCACAAAGGTAAAGTGGGACCAGACCAGATGCCAAGTCGGCTTCTAAAGCAGCTTGGAGAATTACGGGAGAGAGACGGAATTCATTATCAAGTGAAGTTGGTAATAGTCTTACGTTAGAGGGATTAATGCCAGCTATTTTGCATGCTTTGAAGAAAGTTGAGTGAGTCTGGTCTGAGCCATAAACCACAAGATTAGAAAGATTATGAACCCCACGATTTGCCACAACTCTGTCTCTTGCTGCTATTAGTGTTACAAGAATTGCTTCACTTGTTGTGTTTTGTATCACGCCTCCTCCTGAACCTGAAATAAATCAATTTTTAATTTTTTTCTTCTTTTAATTATAGCATTATAGAATTACTTTTATTGTTGTGTTTTTAATTTATAAAATTAAAGAATCATTGTTCGTTCAAATGGTAACTAAACGGCTCAAAATTTCAATTTATCATAATACGATTTTTATCAGTCCTACTCCAAATACAAAAGGATATAAAAAAAAAAAAGAAAAGAAAAGAAAAGAAAATTAAATTATGATATACATGTGACAAAAAAAATTAGAAAGCCAAATTATATTAAAAAAATAAAAAATAAAAGAACTTTTTATATATTTGTAAGGAACAAAAAAAAATTGGGAGTTTAGACCACTTACTCTTGCCTTGAGTCTACAAAATGTAATTATATATTAAAAAAAATACAGGATTACCAATGAAATTGAACTCCCAACACGATAATTTTGCATTATATTTTTTTTTTCTTTGTTTTAGAATTCGAATTTATAAGTTTGTAAATCCCAAGCAAGATCCTAGCACTAAATTATAGCCTATTGGTAGTTTTTGGTAATTTTGAATTGCATATAATGGGTAATTATTTAAGCAATTAGCATTTTGTTTCATATTTATTTGATGAGTTTTGTGAAGTAACAAAATGTGAAACCAAAAATTCAATCCTTTCATCTCTTGACAATATTTGATTTGTTTTAATGTATCTAAGAAATGATGTGAACAACATATGGTTCTCAAATAAATTTGAACCATCATACTTACATTATAAACTCTCATAATTAGCAGATAATTGAAATAATTAGCATCAAAATTATACCTGAGAACATGAAGGTTTTTGGGAGCTTAAGCATATTTGCAAGCCAATCCAAAACAACCATTTCTAGTTCAGTTGAAGCCGGTGAAGCAAGCCAATTGAAGCCAACAGAATTAAAGCAAGTGCACAACATTTCTCCAAGAAAAGCAGCATTACTTACTGTGGCAGGAAAGAATGCGAAGAAGTTAGGGCTTAGCCAATGAGTAATGCCAGGGAGTATGTCTTTTTCAATATCTTTGAGAATGGAATCGAATGACTCGGGAAGATACGGTGCCGTTTCAGGAAGCTGCGTATGGAGACAACCAGGCTGAACTTGGGATAGAACTGGGTAAGATTCAATATTTTGATAATAGTCTGCAATAAAATCTACCATTCTATGGGCTTGTATTCGAAATTCTTCATGGTCTAGGGGTTTGAATTGGATTGTTTCTGCAGAGAAGTTGGATTCAAGGCTACCCATTTGATTGAATTTTAAGGACGGTGATGGTGTGAAGTGATGATCCGCATTGGGAATGGCGAAGGCATTTATAGACGTGGGATTTAGTGGTTTGGAGGTTCTGTAAGTAAAGTTTTTTCTTTTTCTAACATTGAATGACTTTCGTCCTCTTGGAGATGGTGGCGGTTGTGAGGTTGGTAATGAATTATAAAATACACTTTTTTTCCCCGAATTTGAACCATTTTTTACGTTAGATTAGATTATTTTTGTATTTTTAAAAATTGATATTATTTTCCTAGTCACTCACATTATATCTAATTTTAATTAAATTGACGAAATTAAAATACAATTTTTTTTGTATGAAGTCAATTTCAAATAACTATGGACCGATCAAGACATAAAAATTATATAAAAAAAAATTCATCACCATTTGCATGTTTGAAATAATTATTTATATTTTCAATTTTTTTATATTTTGGTGAGTTTTACAATTATTTTAAATTAATTTCAAGCAAGATTAACCAACAATTTATTTTAATTCTATCAGTTCTGTCTAAATTGGATATAATGTTACTAATATGAAAAGTACATGAATCTAATGTCAATTTTTGAAAGTACAGAATCTAATATAGGAAAATATTAAAATTCAGAAACTCTAAAATGAAACTTCAACCATATTAAGTATTTTTCTCTTGACGAGAATTTTAGGGTGACTATTTAACTTTGTTTTTGTACTGACAATAATTGTGGCAAAGTCGATGTGCTTCTTCCATTCAGATGTACTTATGAGTCCAGGACATTATTAGTTTAGTGAAGTCATTAGGTGGATTTTTGCTCATGGAGTCACTAAGATCTTGGCACTTGTTATTTTGACCTAGACTATTGATAGCCACCTCTAAATTGAGGTTCTAATTGTCCGTGGCGTTGAAATTAAGCTGCTCTACGAAAGCGTGCAAGTGCTTGGTATCCTCCTATTGCACCTTATGTAGATCAATGGAAATTTTGACAGGACGAATTGCAGCTACAAACTTTACAATGAAAATGTTATTAAACTGTTTCAATTTTTCTTCATCGTTTGACCAAAAAGAAAATATTCTCCTTATCATATGTACATTTATATTTTAAATATTACTTCCAATGTTAACCTTTTCAGATTCAATTCATTCATTAGTACTAATTTTCTTAATTTGTAAAATATAAATTTGGACGTTGATGGAAGAAATGTGGCAATGTAGAAGTCAAAAAAGTCATCAAGTTCCAATGGATAAAATTATAAATTTAGTGGATCAATTTGTAAAGTATATTTGGTTTGTTGGCTTACCCAAATGCAAGTCAAGAGGCATTCTATTCAAACTCAGAAAATAAGTTTTTTCATTTGGGATATTTTAGCAGCTTAATTTGTGTAAGTTAGCAGGACTTTTTTATGAAAAAATGCTATAATTTCTACTAGCTATGCAATAAATAAATAAAAAATACCAGTAGGACTAGGCAGCAGCATGTCTCAGAAGTGTCAATGTTTTACTTGCATGTTTTGATAATAGTCTCGTCATCGACTACAATACAAAGAATAAACAAAAAAGCCTAACATACAAACAAACGAAGAAAAAAAGAAAAATACAAAAATAGACGATATTAAGTAAAAAAAGAAAAAAAATAAATTAAAAAATGTTGTCCAGGCAGATTGATTTTCAATGTGCAACTTTGACTAATAGAAAATTTTCTCAAGCACGCTTGAGCAACTCATCAACTCGGACTTTTATCAATTTCCACGCGGCAACCACGTGCCGTTCCTCTGTAAGTGTGGCCCCCACTGCAAATCTCAACACGTATAAACCGCCAACTCTAGTATGGGTCATATAGATCCGACCCGTCGAGTTCACCCTCCAGCAATTTCCGTTTCAAATTCTCATTTTGACTCGATCCAATCAACCGAAAGCAAACCAATGAAAACCTTTTTGGCACCACAATTTCGAATTTTTTATCGGATCTCACAAATCCCTAAAATATTTTTGCCATGCGAAAATAGATCAGATGTTACTTTGCAAATTTGAGACGCCATAACTACAGAGGATCTGTAACATTCCAAACGCATACGTAGGCGAATCCATCCATGAGGGAGTAGGAAGCCGTACCAGTAGGTGTGTTACCGAACAGAGGCGATACAAAGCGTATAAAAATACGGAAGAATTTAAAACTTGAGGAGTAAAACTGAACATACATACATACTTCACAACGCACGTACACCAAGCAGAAACATTCAGATGTGTAAGTTTACCATCATACAACCGAAGTTACGGACAGAAGATAAAATAGAGGAAGTTCTCAATAACAAATATTTACATGGTCCAGAATATTACATAAGTATCTTTACATGTTATTACATACACATATTATACAGAATTACAAAATCCAAAATATATATTTAAAACATCAGCACATGAGCAAAAGCAAAATAATATATCACATGATCAAAATAAATCAGCAGCACAAAGATAACACAATCATTCTTCTCCCCTCCCATTATCATGTATAAATTTGTAGCTACTTTTCTCCCTTCATAAGTACAAGCGCTCCTCTTGATATCTTCAAAATCCCTTTCTCACCATTGAACTTGCACCCCAAATCATCCAATTGTCCTAAAGACAATAGGTTTTTCTTTAGGCCCTCCACATGTCGTACATCTTGAATAGTAGAAATTGTACCATCATACATCTTTAGCTTAATAGTTCCAATGCCAACAATCTTCAAGTCATGATCATTGCAGCTCTACACAGATCCTCCAGAGATAGGTTCATATTGATGGAACCATTCTCTTCACGAAGTCATGTGAAATATAGCTCCTAAGTCAAGAACCCATACTTCAGCAAATCTTTTTCTGCCTTCATAAGTCGTTGCTGCTTCACAGTATAGAGCATCTCCGCTATTGGAATAGCTTGCCACATTTCCTTGAGAATCAGAACTTTTCTTTAAACTCCAACAATCCTTCTTCAACCCTTCTTGCCACAGTTATAGCATTTAACATTCCTGTTACTTCTTGATTTTGATCTACTATGATTGTGGATCCCACTTGAGCCGCATTCTATTGATCTCCCTCTCATAACTGTCAGGGCTTCCACATGCTGTGAACTTGCCTGCCTGTCTTCCTTATTCTTGCACCGATTTTCATCCTCTAAAATAGCGGCTGCAACATTATCAAAGACTAGAATATCCGTAAGAATATTATTTGTTAAGTTAATGAGGAGTTGATCATACGAATCTGATAAACTTTGAAGTAGAAGCTTAGCATGTTCTACTGTCTCTATTTTATAACCCAAAGAAGTAAGTTGAGAAAATAAAGTATTCAAAGTATTGATGTGCTCCGTCACTGAAGTAGAGTATAGAGTTTTCTTTTAAGAAAAATTTTGTTGTTGAGGGATTTGGCCTCGTACAACTTAGTGAGATAATCCCAGATCTCCTTTGCTGTCTTCTTCTCTTCTATGCTTGACAACACCCCATCTGCTAGTGCCAGATGAAGATTTGTCATAGCATTTTCATCTATCTCGTTCCACTTATTATCATATGTGAAATCAGCTGGCCTTTAACTTATAGCCGCTAGGCAATTATCTTTTCTCAAGATAGCCTTTATCTTTAATTTTCACAGTGAGAAATTACTCCCATTGAATTTCTCGATCTCATATTTTGCTGCCATTGCTTCTATCACGAACTTCTTTGCTAAAAAATCAGCTCACACTATTTAACATGAATAGTAACTGTACACGTGAATAGTAACCGTATAGATGAACAGTACCCGTATACGTGAATAGTATCATATACGTGAACAGCATCCAAGGAAAAGTCTTTTCTGATGTGGAAGATCAATCTATGCTGCAACCACAGAGCATACTAAGACAAAACCTCGTCTCTGATACTACTTGTTATAAAAATAAGGACTGGATTAAAGCAAAAATCGCAGCTAAAATAAAGATAATAAGGAACAAAATATTTTAACGAGTTTCGGCCAATATTGCCTACGTTCTCGGAGACTAAAATTATTTCATTATAACTGAAAAGTAAAACAATATAAGAGAGAAGAAATCAAGTTTGGGATGATTTAAAATTAAAGATAATGGGCTATATTTATAGTTACCAAAACCCCTTCACTTTTGCTAGTTTCCCAATGTGAAATTCCATTTTTTTTTTTCCTACAAAAGTTGACTTCAACAGATGGTGGCAATGAGTGCAAAAGCAACCCTCACATGCGACCAAGCGGAAACAGTCATGCGTTGATTATTTGACAAAAATATTAGTACTTTTTCCATCTTCAGAATGTTGCGATGGCGTAAGAACTGTCAACAATGCTGCTGTTACCACTGCTGATCGCCAACGAACTTGCTCCTGCTTGAAATCTTCTGCTAACAATTTGAACAATCTTATACCTGCAAACCTCGCGTCTCTCCCGTCTCTCCCTACTCAATGCGGCATTGTCATTCCTTACCAGATCAACCTATCCATCGATTGTGCTAGGTTATTTGACTTGACAATTTTTTAGAGTTTTTTCTTTAATCAATTTCACGATTTTCAAATTTTAAAAAGTATTAATTAAATATTTTTATATTTTGCATTTATATAAACAGTAAAAAGGTATTTAATAGATTGACAACTATAATTTAAAAAAAATTAATAAAAATATTATAGTAAAATAGAATGCAAATTTTATAGAATCAATGCTAATTAATAATATTTTTTTTTTGGTCTATATAAGAAGTTGTCAAATTGAATGAAATTTTTATTTTATAAGCAATATGGAGTCTTACAGATGCTTATAAGGGCATAGCATTCTAATTTGGTTTTTTAGAGTATACATACATGATGTAATGTGCGTGACTCCTCCAATAAAAAAGCTCATATATATATATATATATATATATATATATATATATATATATATATATATATATATATATATATATATATATATATTGCATTTTAATTATAAAATTACTTTAGGAGGTTGGTTTCCATATATATATATTGTATTTTAATTAATTAAACTCCATTATTGTTTAGAAGGTTTTTAATTGATATATGCCGGTATTGAATTGCAGCATCGTCTGAAGTGGATACAACTACAAAAGAATAAAAATGGATGCACGTATATGTGCGATGAGTCTTCTTCTTGTGTTTAGCTGGCGTGTCTCAAGCTCGATCTTTTACCTTGTTTTTATTTTCATTGTTTGTATGATTGTATGGTCTTCTTGACCCATAACAATATATATATATATATATATATATATATATATATATATATATATATATATATATATATATATATATATATAAAAGATGTAACAAACTCGAAAATTCTCTCTTAAATTTAATTTAGCGTACCACTAAAACGTGTTTTCAGATAAAATGTGCTTGTTTGAAACTGCCTATCTATTTCATTACAAGAGATTGTACCATTCTACTTATTGACCATTTGAACCAATTGAAGGAAAGCAAGCGAGGAAACGTTTATGTTAAATAAAATAAGGTAAGTAGCATATATGCTAATTGAACTTTGGATACTGTTAGTTACTTTTGCTAGATTTGATAATTTTAGGGACAAAATTAAAAATCATAATGATGTGCCATCTGTATGAATGGTAACCACTACTTAACTTTTTTTTTTTTTTCAATTATTATCTTATGCAGTTAGTTTTAGTAATAATTTTGCTTTTGCTAGATTTGATAATTTTAGGGACAAAAATAAAAATCATAATGATGTGCCATCTGTATGAATGGTAACCACTACTTAACTTTTTTTTTTTTCAATTATTATCTTATGCAGTTAGTTTTAGTAATAATTTTGTGTGCATATGTTATGCATAAGTATCTGGTTAGATCATAAATCCCAGATCATACGGTTCAAATGCATACTCACGTTATCATATGTTTTTTTATTGGATTGATTCATAAAATTTTCATGAATACATTTTTTTCTATAATTTTTTTTTATAATATACTAGTAATAATTTTGTGTGCATATCTTATGCATAAGTATCTGATTAGATCATAAATTTCATATCATACGGTTCAAATGCATGCTCACATTATCATATGTTTTTTATTGGATTGATTTATAAAATTTTCATGAATACATTTTTTTCTATAATTTTTTTTTTATAATATACTTTTTGGGACAGAAAAATGTGGGATTCAAATTTTAATCAAACAAAAAAAATCAAACTTTTAACCGTTTGAAACATAAATAATTTCATTTTTTCCGGTAGTTTTTCACATGGATAGTTTCTATTATTATATTTGTCTTCCCAAATTTAATATAACTGGTCCTATGGCCTTGCTGAGTGCTAATTTATTTCCAGTTAAATCATATTGTTTTAAATTTTAGATAACTTCATTAATCATATTTAGTAAATTTTATAATTATAAACTTTATTTTGCTCAATTCTATGTATATATATATATATATATATATATATATATATATATATATATATATATATATTATGATGATTTTAGTTAAATTATATCTGTTTATTTTTATGAATATTTTAAATTTTGACTCAGTTTAAATATTTAACACTAAATAAGAAATCGTAATTGAACAAAGTGTTACATTGGAATTCAACTTTTAGTACTACAAGATTATTCCATCATTATTAAAAATATATGTATTTTAATTAAAAGTTAGCTCAATAATTTAAAATTACGTGAAAAATGGTTATTGATTTGACTTGAATATCCACGGGTCAATTTCACTTATGGTCATTCAACTTATCACTTATCGCACAAAAGTAACTGACTTTTTTTTCTGGCTTAAATGTCACTGAACTTCTAATATTTTTGCAAAAAAGTCATGTAAACCAGAATCCGGCGAGAACCCTTGCCGGGTTGATGACATGGCATATGACACGTGGCGACGAATAGTAAATACATGACTTTTTTGCAAAAATGTTAGAAGTTCAGTAACATTTAAGTTGGAAAAAATAAAATTGGTTATTTTTGCGCAATAAATGATGAGTTTAGTGACCGTGAGTGAAATTAATTTAGATGTAGCATTTGTTGGAAATATTGTTAAACGACATGTAGTTTCTGATATGGCATGCCATGTCATCAACCCGGCGAGTGTTCTTGCCGGATTCCGGTCAATATGACTTTTTTGCAAAAATGTTAAAAGTTCAGTGACATTTAAGTTAGAAAAAAAAGTCGGTTACTTTTGCTCGATAAGTGATAAATTGAGTGATCGTGGATGAAATCAACCCGAATATCCACCTGAATCGATTAGAGATTTGAAGTGACCCCGATTGCAATAGACTCAAAGTTAATGACCCCAAAATGACTTAAATCAAAATAATCCAATATGAAATTGACCAAACCATAATTCGCTCAGTCTGATGCATTTAATGTTTAATAATGTATTAATTTGACATTATACAGGGATAAAAGCTAAATTTGCCATTAAAGTATGAAAAATTGTGCATATTTACTAATTAACTATGTTTCGGACAAAATTTATTTTTAAAGTATTGAAAATGATATATATTTTTCCCTTTAGTATGTTTGTTGGCCAAAATTATCCTTATTATTACGTAATTAGCTAAATTTTGCTTTTAAAACTAACGTGATTTCAAGTAAGCAAATAAAAATACACATGTTAAGATTGATTGAAGTGACCTTATAAACTTACCACATGTGATTGTAAATTAATACCCTATTTTAACTATAAAAAAAAGGTTAAAATTTCTTGGTATTAGAAAATTTCTGTTTACTTACCCGGAGTCCAATTATTTTAACAAACTTAATATCATAAAATTTAACTATTTTTTCGAGAGTTAATAAAATGAAGTCGATTTCTAGTGTATATGTGGCATGCTTATATTGTTGGCCTAAGGTAACACTCTGATTTTGATGATTATCAAACCTTAAATAAACTCTATTAAGAATTCTTTTCTAAACAAATTTCTGTAGGAAACTTTCTATGAGTTTGTCTGAGGATCACATTTCTGAAGAACAAGTTTTATCAGCATGGACTTTAGTTGTAATTTTATTAATTGTCTTAGTTTGCTGAGAAATTAGGTTATTAAAATGTAAGATCAAATTGAGGCAAAATATTCTCACTCATGCATACACATTTTAGTTTTAAAATTGCACAAAAATGTTTTTAAGTTAAAAAATGAACTTTTGATCAAAACTGGTTTTTCGTCAAGAAATGGTTCTTTAGAAAATGAATTTCTGTGTATCAATTTTCTAAAAGAATTTCTAAATGAATTTCTATCCACCAATTTCTAACTGAATTTCTGCTCGTATCAGAATTCTGGATAAAACTCAGAATCACACTAAAAGACAAAATAACGGTTATAAAATGGCTAGTTTGATTCTGTCTCTTCTGTTTGGCTCTCTAACGTCCAAAAATGGCTAGTTTTTGATTTAAGCATCCAAAACTGATTTTTTAAGTATAAATACATGATGTTTTACTCATTAGAAGTTTAGAGAAAGTTTGGAAAGAATTTCTACCTCTTAAGAGAAAAGCTTAATTTTTTAAATCTCACTTTCCACATCTTTGCACTTCATTCTTTATATATTCTCCTCAATTTGGTTATAACTTTTGTTGTAATCTTAGTGTGAGGAAATTCTATTGAAAAAGATTGTGAAATAGGTTGGCTAGAAACCTAGAAGAGAAAATTCTAGTAAGTGTTTTAATCTTTTACTTTGGGAAAAAGATTGTGGGTAGATATACATATTTAAGATTGTATATTAGCTTTGACTCTTGCCCTTAAAAGAGTTAAGAGTGGAGAGAAAAGCTCAAGAACTATATCTTAGGGAGTGGAGTAGGCAAGGTTAGCCGAACCACTATAAATTCTGAGTGTCATCTTTTCTACTCTCTTTTCTGACTCTCTATATTTCTACAACTCTGTTTTTGAAATTCTGTCAAACGAGATTTCAAAGTTATTTCTTATAAAACATTCTAAAATTGTCACAACAATTTTTGCATACACATTTCTGAAGTTATCACTTGAGTTTTCAATTGTAAAAGCATTTACAAAAATCTGATCCTTGCTTAATCTGCATCTTTATCCTTAAAGTCAGAATTCTGTATTTTTCATCAAATCTGTTCCATTAGAAAATCAGCCAGAAAATTTTGAGACACCCAATTCACCCCCCCCCCCTCTTGTGTGTCTTTGGTACCAACATTTGGTATCAGAGCGGTTCTCAATTCCCCTAAGGCTTAACACCCTAGAGTGATCCTACAAATGGATGACACTCCAGTTGCAACTCCATTCAAGGAAGGGCACTCTGTTCATCGTCCGCCTATGTTCAGTGGTGAAAATTATCCGTTCTGGAAAGTTGTAATGAGACACTTCATACAATCACAAGATATGGATTGCTGGGACATTATTGAAGACGAATATGAGCCTCCAAGGAAACCAGCAACTGAAGCAGGAGCTTCTGGTGCCACTACTGTGTTAAAAACGAGAAAATAGTTTACAGAAGCTGAGAAGAAATTAGTGTAGCTAAACTCCAAGGCAATGAGTATTCTGTTTTGCTCATTACACACAAATGAGTTTAACAGAGTCTCTGGGTGCGACACAGCTAAGGAGATATGGGATAAACTTGAAGCTACATACGAAGGTACTAATCAGGTAAAGGATTCCAGGCTTTATGTACTTATGGTTGACTATGAAAGCTTTAAGATAAAACCTGAGGAATCCATATCTGAGGTAATCAATAGGTACATGAAATTAACAAATGATATTAAAGCTTTAGGTAAAAAATTAGATGAACATGATAAAATAGCAAAACTTGTTAGAGGTCTCACTCCTCGGTGGGAATCAAAAGCTTCAATTTTATTGGATAAAGATCTTAGTACATTAAATTTTGATAATGTATGTGGATCCCTTATTTCGCATGAGCTTTACATTAAATCTCAAGATGCAGAGAAGGAGAAAGACAGGAAATTAAAAGCTATTGCTCTTAAGGCAGAATTCGAAAGTGACTATTCTACAGGTGATGATGAGATGGCATTGATCACCAAGAAATTTAGGAAGCTGTACAGAAAAGGGAAGAAATCCTACAGGAAACAGCACCAAAAATTTCCACATCACAAGGGAAAAAATTCCTCCAAATCTGCGGGTGAAGTTATATGCTATGAGTGCAATAAACCAGGACATATCAAATCCAAATGTCCAAACTTGAAAAGAAAGGAGAAAAGATTAAAGAAGAAGGCTATGAAGGCTACGTGGAGTGACAGTGAAGAATCAAGCACAAGTGAAGCAGAATCTAAAAATTCTGATGAAATTGGTCTGATGGCAATTTCTGATCATGAAGAGCAGAATCTATCTTCTGATGAAGAGCAGAGACCTTCAGCTGATGATTCAGAGAAATCTGAAGTAAGTGATTCTGACTCTGATTCTGATGGTAATGAGTATGAAAAAATGCTTGATTGTTTTGTAAAACTGCATCATAAATATTGTTTGCTTAAGAAGACGCATGTTGAGATGAAAAAAGATTTTGATGCATTAAAATGTTAGTAAATCAAAAACTAAATTGAGAAATGATTATTCTGATTTGGAAAGAAAATATGCATCTTTACATGAGAAATCCAAAAGAAAACAGATTTGTGTGTGCAATAATAATGCTGTTGAAAGTGCTATATCTGTTCATGCAAGTTCATCAAAGAATTTTTATAAGAGAAGTTACACCAAGAAAAAGGATGGCAAAGCTGTATCTTATGGTAAATTAGCAACTAATTCTTCTGCTATATGCTTTTATTGCTGTAAAAAGGGGCATATTTCAAAATTCTATTTTTACAAGAAGAATGCTAATTTTGTTGAACAAAAGTGGGTGACTAAAAATTCTGGAACGGTTACTACTAACCCTGTAGGACCCAAGAAGAATTGGGTACCTAAAACTGTTTGAAATTATTGCAGGTATGCCTAAGGAGCACCAAGACTGAAAAATGGTATATGGATAGTGGCTGCTCCAGGCATATGATGTGGGATAGAACCAAGTTTTCAAAATTGGTGAAGTCTACTGGTGGTTCTGTTAGTTTTGGTGACAATCGGAAAGGAAAAATAATTGGAACTGGATCAATTGGTACTAATCCTGTTATTGAAGATGTTTCTCTTATTGAAGGACTGAAGTATAATTTATTGAGTATTAGTCAATTGTGTGACAAAAAGAGAAGAGTAATTTTTGAAGTAGATCATTGCAGAGTTGAAGATGTTGAAACAGGAAAATCTATTTTAAAGGGTCAGAGATCAGGAAATATATATCTAGTAAGCCTAGAAGATATCAAGAAGAGTGAAGCAAAATGTTTGATCTCAAAAGAAGACTTAAGTATTTTATGGCATAGAAAATTGGGGCATGTAAGTTTTCACGTGATTGAGAAACTGATGAGAAAAGACTTAGTGAGAGGTATGCCTAAGATGAAAATTGATAAGGATCATTTGTGCAAAGCATGTCAGCTTGGAAAGAAAACCAGGAATTCTCACAAATCCAAGTCTGGCGTGTCTACTGAGAAGGCTTTAGAGCTGCTCCACATGGATTTATTTGGTCCAATTAATCCCTCAAGTATTGGTGGAAAGTCTTATGTTTTGAATGTGGTGGATGATTAGACAAGATACACGTGGGTGTTATTTCTTGCTAACAAGGATGATGCTTTTGAAGCATTTAAAAAGTTAAGCAAGAAGATTCAAAATGAAAAAGGATATAAGATCACAAGTATCAGAAGTGATCATGGTGGAGAATTTGAGAACAAGAAGTTTGAAGAATTTTGCAATAATTATGGTATTAATCACACCTTTTCTGCTCCAAGAACACCTCAGTAGAATGGTGTAGTAGAAAGGAAGAATCAAACTCTTCAAGAGATGGCCAGAACTATGCTGAATGAGAACAACCTACCGAAGTATTTCTGGGCTGAGGCAATTAATATGGCTTGCTATATTTTGAATAGAATTATGATCAGGTCTGTACTGGAAAAGACTCCATATGAGCTATGGAAAGGAAGAAAGCCCAACATCAGTTACTTTCAACCTTTTGGCTGTAAGTGTTTCATTTTTAATGATAAAATTAATCTAGCTAAATTTTATGCAAAGTCTGATGAAGGTATATTTTTAGGATATTCTTTAAATTCAAAAGCTTATAGAGTTTTTAATAAAAGAACACGTAAAGTAGAAGAATCAATAAATGTTAAATTTGATTTTACTAATGTAAATGTTGGAGAAAGGAGTTTGTCTGATGATGAAACAAGTTTTGAGAAAGAAAAAGTCAAAGAAATTCGAAGTGCTGAAACAGAGAAATCACAAGATCAACAGGAAGAACCAGATGATGGCTATATGAATCAACTTGAGGAAGCTGAAGATAATTCTGAAGTTCATGAGGAAAATGAACAAGAAACCCAGACAGAACAACAGCCTGAGCAATCAACTGAACTACCAAAAGATTGGAGATTTCACAAATGTCACTCAAAAGATAATCTGTTGAGTGATCCCTCTCAGAAAATGATGACAAGAAGAGCCTTGCGAGAATACTGTGGTAATGTTGCCTTTGTTTCTCAACTTGAACCTAAAAATTATACTGATGCTCAAAATGATGAGAATTGGATCATTGCTATGCAAGAAGAGCTAAGTCAGTTTGAAAGGAATAGAGTCTGGAATTTAGTTCCAAGACCCTCAAATTGTTCTGTTATTGGAACAAAATGGGTGTTTAAAAATAAGTTGAATGAGCAAGGTAACGTGGTTAGAAACAAAGCCAGATTGGTGGCCCAAGGCTACAACCAAAAGGAAGGTATAGATTTTGATGAAACCTTTGCACTTGTTGCTAGATTAGAAGCAATTAGAATTTTGTGTGCATTTGCATGTTTCAAAAATTTCAGATTATATCAAATGGATGTTAAAAGCGCTTTTCTAAACGGTTTACTAAATGAGGAAGTTTACGTTGAACAACCTCCAGGTTTTGAAAACTCTGAACATCCAGATTTTGTTTATAAACTTAAAAAGGCTTTATATGGTTTAAAGCAAGCTCCTAGAGCTTGGTATGAAAGGTTAAGTTGTTTTTTGCTTGCTCATGGTTTTAACAGAGGTAAAGTAGATACTACTCTTTTTATAAAACATAAATCATCTCATATTTTAATTGTTCAAATTTATGTTGATGATATAGTTTTTGGTTCTACTAACGTTTTTTTGTGCAAAGAGTTTGAAGCAATTATGAAAAAGGAATTTGAGATGAGCATGATGGGTGAGTTAACTTTCTTTCTGGGACTCCAAATCAAGCAATGTGCTGATGGTATTTTCATAAGTCAATCAAAGTATACTAAAGAGTTGCTGAAGAAATTCAAGATGTCTGATGCAAAAATTGCCAGTACCCCTATGAGCTCAACAATAAAAATTGATAAGGATGAGAAAGGGAAAAATGTGGAAGAAAAGTTGTATCGGGGTATGATTGGATATCTGCTATATTTAACAGCAAGTAGACCAGCATTCACTTTAGTGTCTGTCTCTGTGCAAGATTTCAATCAGCTCCAAAGGAATCACATTTATCGGCAGTCAAAAGAATTTTGAGATATCTTTGTGGAACAAAGGAATTAGGACTTTGGTATCCAAAGAACACTTCTTTTAATCTCATTGGGTATTCAGATGCTGATTATGCCGGTTGCAGGATTGATAGAAAAAGTACTTCGGGTGCTTGCCACTTTTTGGGAAATTCACTAATCACTTGGTCAAGTAGAAAGTAGAATTCTGTAGCATTATCTACAGCAGAGGCTGAGTACATCGCAGCTGGTGGATGTGTAGCTCAAATTCTGTGGATTAGACAGCAACTGAAAGATTATGGGATAGAATTTGACAACATTCCAATATTCTGTGACAACACAAGTGCTATAAATTTGACAAAGAATCCTATCTTGCACTCTAGAACGAAGCACATTGAAATAAGGCACCACTTTATACATAATCATGTGCAAAGAGGAGATATCTTGCTGGAATTTGTTTCTACAGAAAATCAGATAGCTGATATCTTTACTAAGCCTCTCAAGGAAGACAGATTTTGTCAACTAAGAAGGAAGTTAGGAATGGGTACATCAGAAATTTAGTTTTCTGTTGAGGTACGTTTTCTAACGAAATTCTGATAAGAAATCTGTTGATTAATTTTGAAATCAGTGTGGAAATGCGTGATACAATTTTTTTTGTTATTCTACTGGTTTTAATATTAAAATATGTTAAATGTGACTTTCTCTTTCGTGTTCAATTATAAAAAGCTCATATTTTTATTAAAGAAAAAATAGTCATTTTATTCTTTAATATATATTTAAATTAGTTTGATCTTCTTCCTGGAAACAAAAATTCAATTCTTTGAATTTAATTAGTGTGCTTATGAAAAGAATGAAGTCAATTTATTTTTTTGAGTTTAAAGTCAATGGTTATCTTGTTGGAAAATGGAATTTGCTTTTTGACTTTTATTTTTTCCAAAGTCTTTTCAAGTTACTTTTCATTTAATGCCAAACTTGTTTCATACTCCTCCATTTTAATACTTTATTTGAAAGTGGGATTATTTCTTCATCTTCATCCTCCCGTCACTTTCATTTCCATTTTGTAAAACTTATTCATTTCTTACCCATTTGCCCAAATTCAAGACAAAAGTATAGCAATTTTGACCCAAATAAACCAATTTCTCACCCAAATCCAAGAAATGCAATCCGTGAAAATCTCAATCAAACCTAAATCAAAACCAACACCCAAAATTATATCTTTCATATTTCCTCCGAAATCATCGCTTGAGCTGCTCAATTGCGAAATCAATTTTATGGATGGAATTCGAAGGAAGAAAATCGTTGTCGGCATTTCAGGTAACGTAATTTTACCCAAATTTGGTAAAATCATTTTTTTTAGGTTTTTGGGCAGTATCATGGAAATTATCTTCATCGTTCAAAATTGGGAAAAGAAAATATTTTTGTTGAAAAATATTTCAGTGACTTGAAAAATAATTTTGTTGTTGAGTTGGCCTTGAAAATATTTTTGATTATATATTATTATGATAAATTGGTTGTTTTCCTCTTCTATTTTGCTGATGACAAACAGGGGAAGAAAAAGGTTGAATTTGTTGATTGAATTGGTTGTGTTGATTTGTCGATCTGTTGATTGATTTTTGTTAAAAATCAAATTGTTGATCAAAAATTGGAAAATTGGAATAAAATTGTTGATTCTTGTTTGCTTATTGGTTAAATATACATGATATATATGTTGAGCTGATATATGTGGATTGAATTTTATTGAAGAAAATTTGAGATACATTGAGTTGGTATTTTGATTGAAAAATGAGTTTATACATTGAATTGAATTTTATTGGAGAAAAATTACAATATTGAAAATATGAGATATGTGATATGTTAGGAATACTTGATGTGTTTTTATGCAGAAATGATAGTGAAATTTTATTGGATATTGATTGGATCTCTGTGATTATTTTTGGGATTTCTGTGAACTGCTTATTGCATGTGGACTGTTTTTGTTTATGGTGCAGGCTCTCTCTTTTTGATTGATGACAAAAAGGGGGAGAAATAGGTTAATCTGCTTATTGGATATGTTGGATATATTTTGTTGAGAAACTTTTATGGATGAATTATTGGTTTGAATGGTTATAATCTTGATCTGTTAAAATTGTTGTTTATAGCTTGGTTATAAGCTTGAACTGTTAATATATTTATATTTTTGAACAGGGGATATATAAGTTTTTATATTTACCCCCATGCACATATTCAGGGGGAGCATATTTTTACTAACCAAGATAGACTTCTAATTGAAGTTTATTAAGGTTTTGTCATAATCAAAAAGGGGGAGATTGTTGGCCTAAGGTCACACTCTGATTTTGATGATTATCAAACCTTAAATAAACTCTATTAAGAATTCTTTTCTAAACAAATTTCTACAGGAAACTTTCTATGAGTTTGTCTGAGGATCACATTTCTGAAGAACAAGTTTTATCAGCATGGACTTTAGTTGTAATTTTATTAATTGTCTTAGTTTGCTGAGAAATTAGGTTATTAAAATGTAAGATCAAATTGAGGCAAAATATTCTCACTCATGCATACACATTTTAGTTTTAAAATTGCACAAAAATATTTTTAAGTTAAAAAATGAACTTTTGATCAAAACTGGTTTTTCGTCAAGAAATGGTTCTTTAGAAAATAAATTTATGTGTATCAATTTTCTAAAAGAATTTTTAAATGAATTTCTATCCACCAATTTCTAACTGAATTTCTGCTCGTATCAGAATTCTGGATAAAACTCAGAATCGCACTAAAAGACAAAATAACGGTCATAAAACGGCTAGTTTGATTCTGTCTCTTCTGTTTGGCTCTCTAACGTCCAAAAACGGCTAGTTCTTGATTTAAGCATCCAAAACTGATTTTTTAAGTATAAATACATGATGTTTTACTCATTAGAAGTTTAGAGAAAGTTTGGAAAGAATTTCTACCTCTTAAGAGAAACGCTTAATTTTTTAAATCTCACTTTCCACATCTTTGCACTTCATTCTTTATATATTGTCCTCAATTTGGTTATAACTTTTATTGTAATCTTAGTGTGAGGAAATTCTATTGAAAAAGATTGTGAAATAGGTTGGCTAGAAACCTAGAAGAGAAAATTCTAGTAAGTGTTTTAATCTTTTATTTTGGGAAAAAGATTGTGGGTAGATATACATATTTAAGATTGTATATTGGCTTTGACTCTTGCCCTTAAAAGAGTTAAGAGTGGAGAGAAAAGCTCAAGAACTATATCTTGGGGAGTGGAGTAGGCAAGGTTGGCCGAACCACTATAAATTCTGAGTGTCATCTTTTCTACTCTCTTTTCTGACTCTCTATATTTCTATAACTCTGTTTTTGAAATTCTGTCAAACTAGATTTCAAAGTTATTTCTTATAAAACATTCTGAAATTGTCACAACAATTTTTGCATACACGTTTCTGAAGTTATCACTTGAGTTTTTAATTGTAAAAGCATTTACAAAAATCTGATCCTTGCTTAATTTGCATCTTTATCCTTAAAGTCAGAATTCTGTATTTTTCATCAAATCTGTTCCATTAGAAAATCAGCCAGAAAATTTTGAGACACCCAATTCACCCCCCCTCTTGTGTGTCTTTGGGACCAACATATATGCCTTCAATCAGTATGTTTACTTGGAATTCTTTTATTGTTAATGGCAAATTTGAGTTAGAAACATAATAGCAGGGACAGTTTTAGTCCAAAAAATAATTAAGGGATAAATATGTACCATTTTCAATATTTAAAAAAAAAATGGCTCAAAACATACTTAAAGGACAAATATGCACTGTTTTTAATATTTTAAGGTTCAATTTGGTCATTTTTCCATTATATATACATTTTCAATTTAGTGAGCTTTTTCAAGAACTTTGAATGAAGACGGATTTATTTCATTTATGGTTATTTAATTTTCGGTCATATAATTCTATAGTCTTTTATTTAATATTACGAGGAGCCCTTGTGATCGAAATCAAAATCAAATTTCTTCTTTCTCTGTTTTTGGTACTTCATTCAAGCCCTCGATAAAGTAATTACAGAGCTTGTTAACTTGATTCCAACTTTTCAAGCCATTCATGAAATTCATCTTTGTACCATAAATATCTCAATTTCCTTCTAGCATAGAACATATCTGTAAGAATATATACACCCATGATGTGTTATATATTAATTATATTATAATTATTATTATGAATTGATGACAACTCAAAATTCCTGAGCTAACTACTTGAAACGGTCAATTGAAAACAAAGAATTCCGGTGAGTTTCCAATCAAGGATACTCCGATGATCAAGTCAGGAAGATTGACAATAATAATGGTATTGTAATTGGAAATGAATAAAAAACAAAAATATACCTGGATTCCCCCTTTTATGGAGTTAGGAATCAGTGTTAGAGAATGAATTCTTTTTCGCGTGGGACAAGTATTCCCAATAGAGCTGGAGCTAGGAGTCCTAATTGGAGCAGAACTCGGACTCTAAACAGATAAGAACATTTCCTGATTAGATAAGGGTAATTTTTGTTTGGATAAGGTTGAATTACTGATTAGATAAGGTTGATCACGAAGATAACGCATTGCAAGGTAGTGGGAGTCCTTGAAGGATTCCAACAATCCTAATGATCCTAGGAGACAAGCTCTTCCCGAGCTACTGGATAATACCGAGCTATTATTGAGAGATTTCAGATCAGGTCGGCTGTCCGAGCTCAAAAGCAAGACGAAATCGAACTTCTTGAAGGGTGATAAGATGAAACCGAACTCCTTGAATGGTGTCCGGTTATCATACATCCCCCCCATAAGTACATGACATTTATGTCCTTTAGGCGGCAAACTAAAAATTCAAAAAAGTAACTGTCCGCACTTCACTTAATGATCCCTAACATAACAGCACAACACTTGCCACTTGTCATATAATCACTGGCTTACCTGCCTATATATTTCATTTCATTTTAGGGATTTTGCTTTTCTTTCACGCTTTTGATTCCCAGTTTACTGTTCATCTCTCTGGCTTTTTCCCTCTTTTCTATCTCACCATTCCAGATTTACGTATTCTTTTTCCTATTTCCCAGATTTGCTGCTCTTGCAAGCAATTGTCTCCAGGCGTCTCCTGATTCAGCTACGTACAGACTTACTTCGAGGCCCTTTTTGAAATTTTTAAGTTTGTACTGTTTCTTTCTTCATCTTCTTTTACCATGAGTGCTTTTGAGAGTTCTGCTGAAAGAGTGAGGGTAGAGGAAGGGCTTACTGCTCAAAGTCCCCTGATTCTCCCAACACCAGCCAATGAAGACAGGAAAGGAGAAAAGAACCAATGAGGCTTCTGAGGGTAGGGAGCATAAGCTCCGTTTTGAAATCCAGCGATATGAATGTGCTGAGGGAGAAACTTGGTATTCCCTACGAGTATAGGATATGTGCTGCTGGCGCTTCTCTAACGGCCAATGCCAAGAACCAAGGGAAAAAAACACTCATCGTATATGAGGCAGACTTCGAAGCTGTGGTGAACCTTCCGCTGATTGCCTTTGAGCTCAAATTTCTGAAGTTCTATGATATGACCATTGGGCAGATTCATCCCAATGCTTGGCACACCCTCTCAGCGCTACAATCTGGGCCACTGAACACGATATAGACTTCACTGTTTGACTCTTCCGAGCTACCCACAATGTTAGACTCCGGGCTAATGGGAAAGATCATAACTAAATTCAATCCCATCCTGGATATGGGCTATTTGTTGGGAACTCTGAGTCTCTGAAGAACTAAAAGAACTGGTTCTTTGTTATAGAAAGCGAACCGGACTTCCCCTTCCGAACTCACTAGGGTCGGTTTGTAAACAGGAATGACAATCCCCTATTGCTCAATGTTGAGGAGGATAGCACCTTAGCCCGGTGGAGGGAGCTGGCCAAAGAGAATATGTATATAAACTTGCAACTCCAGTGCGACGTATCTCCACCACCTCCATAACCGAGCTCAACGAAAAAGGGTACACTTCTTAATTTCTCTTCCTTGCGTTCTAATCCATTTCTTATTGTTTGCTTTTTTGCAGCCATGAAGAGAAAATCCAATCCGAGCATAGCCGAACTGATAAGGGCCAAGAGGCAAAAACTTGGAGGAAGCCCTTCTGCTGCTACGGAAGGCCACCTGGCACCACCGAACCCAAGCTCTCCCATAAACTTGCCGAGCTCAAGTGTTCCCGCTCAAAGTCACATGCTCCTGACCCAAAGTCATTGGCTGAGAGCTGAAGACTCTGTCGGACGGCATGCACAGATTCTTGCAACGACAAGGGAATTCCTGGAAGAAGGAGAACCTGGACTTTAACACCTTTGTTCATCAGACGGCGTGCGTTCCCTCATAAGCCACGCTAATAGTGCAAATGAGTGCTGAGCAACTGAGTAATGCCATGAAGAAGCATGAAATGGAGGTAAGCCACAAAGCTCGGTAATTCTAGTATGCCAGGCAATTAGAGTTGTTGATACAATAACTGTTCATTCAGGCATGCATGCTGGCAGGAGCGACCATCAAAAAAATGATCAAACTTATCCTCGGCTAGAAAAAGGACGAAAAAGAAGTGACCCGGCTCTGACGCCAACTTGGTGAGGCGAGGGCCAAGCTGGAAGTAGCGGAGAAGCGAGCTCTGGAGGCCGAGAAGAAAATGCTCACCCAGGGGAGCGAAGTAGCTAAGGCCAAGTAACGAGCCATTACAGTCGAAGCCCGCCTAGTCCAAGAGAAGGAGAGGAGCCGGGCTGCTGAATCGAGGCTAGAGGAAGCACAGCGAGGATAAGAATCCGCGAACAAATAAAAAGCCGAGCTGGAATAGAGGTGTTCGGAGATCAAGTACTAGGCAGTAGACCTAGCGGCGGACAAATGTGTTTCGTTCGGCAGTAAACTGATTCAATCAGTGAAGGACCGACACCCGAACATGGATTGGTCCTGGATGGATGAAGTTTACCCCTATGAATGAAAGCCGAACTACCAATTTTTGATTTATAACTTTCTGAATTGTAACTCTTATTCAATATATATATAATGAGTTTTTCTTTCGAATTGAATAATCATAGAGTTATTGCATATGTAACAACCTGAAATGTACCCTAGATGGATTTGTTCATGTCTAGGAATATTAGTGATCGAAACTGTATAATTTGATGGTCGGAGTGATTAAGTAGGAAAAAAGATATGATCGGGATTATGGAAGAGGGAGGCAAGGGTAATTTGGTCATTTTGCATACATGGATTTAATAGAATGGAATAATTAATCATGAGGGACAATTTATGAGAATGGATTAGTGTTATGCCAAATGTTTGTAAGTTGTGGTGTCAGGTGTGCTGAAAGGAGGAATTTGGTATTAATATAAAAGTTTCGGCAAGTGCCAATTGTAAATTTGTAAGGTATGAATTTATGACTTATTTGAAGGAGTAAGGATTTATTTGTGGGCCGATATATGAATTAGATTTATGTATTATGCTATTGTATAATTAAAGGAGAAGATGTGGACTAAAAGTGATAATTTGCATAAAAATATAAAATGGACCTATAAGAAAGTGACACTTGGCATTGGGGATTAGATTGAATTTAAGAAGGTAGAAATAGAGGGGAGACCAGCCACTTTTGGCTGGGATTTTGGCAGCGACATTCTTCCTCTCTCTTCTCTATTCTTCTTTGTTTATTTGGTTTGACAAGGGATTTGATGAGTCAAGTAAAGTTTTAGGCATGATTAAGGTAAGGTTGGTGTTATTTTACCTCTCTTCTTTTATTCTTTTCCTTTGGGCTTGAAGTTTTAATCTTAGTGATGGTGAGTAATGTGAGTTTTGGTGTGGTTTATTTGAGGATTTTAACAAGTGGAGTATGGGAGTTGTGGAGAATCAAGCTGAAATAAAAAGAAGATGAGGATTAGGGAATATATGCTTTCACTACAAGAAAATTAGGAAATAGCAACGAAATTTGCTAATTTTCCGTTGCTAATTTAGTGAAAATTAGGAAATAGCAACGGAAAATAGCAACGGAATTTGCTAATTTTTCGTTGCTAATCAAAATTAGCAACGGAAAAATCCGTTGCAATTTTGGCCGACGCTAAATTTAGCAACGGAATTGACTTCCGTTGCTAAATTTAGCAACGGAAAGATTTAGCAACGGAAAATCTTTCCGTTGCTAAAAATAGCAACGAATCTGTTTTCCGTTGCTAAAAAATAGCAATGAAAAACAGATTATGTTGCTATTTTTAGCAACGGAATAAGTATTTCGTTGCTATTTTTCGTATTTTATTAAAATAATTATAATTCACACAGCAACGGAAAGCAGTCCCGTTGCTAATAATAGCAACGGAAAAGAAATTCCGTTGCTATTTTTAGCAACGAAAAAGAAATTCCGTTGCTATTTTAAACAGTATAAGATTTATATTTTTAAATAAATATAATACAATTAGCAACGAAATAATAATTCTATTGCTAAAAATAGCAACGGAATTAATATTCCGTTGCTATTTTGAGCAACGGAAAGCATAGTTCCGTTGCTATTTACAACAGTGAAATATTTTTTTTTTAAATTAATATAATTCAAATCCTGTATATATTAATAATGTATGCTTATCGATAATATAATCTCATATAAAAATTGTAATACACAATAATTAAAATCCTGAAAATATATTATAATATTATAAAATAAAAATCCGAAAAAACATCACAAAAGTGAATTTAGTATAACATCACTGTAAAGTAAAAACTAGTGAAACTGTCACAAACACAATAAAAATTCAATACAAATAACGACATATTACAAATGCTAAAGGGGTCAGTTCTTCGTTCACTCGCATACCAAACTCATTACCTACAAGGACATCATCGTTAAAACCGTTCTTCTTAACCATCTGCAAGAGCAAAACGTTATGAAATTAACTACATGATTAAAAAGCAGGCATAGAAATTTAACATCAGAATTATTAACATTATGAAAATTAACTACATGATTAAAAAGAAGGCACAGAAACTTAACATCATATTTATTAAAAAAGAACATATAAAGATGTAAAAGACAGGGCAACACCTGTTTGATGCTTCGTTCCCGTTCATGAGGGCGCTGACAGGTTGCCTTTAGCGGGGCAGTTACTTGTCTCTCATTCAGTTTTTTTGAATACCTCTGACCTTCAGTAATCTTACAACGCTGTAAAAGAATGCCATATAGAAGCATAATTAACAACAGCTACTTTACAATTAACAAAGAAACCAGTGGCAATGTTGGCCTCAGAAATAGCATGTTCTACAATTATTAAACTTTACTATTCATATAGTCGAATGCCAAAATATACTACTTAAATTCTACCAAAATTTCGACAGAATCTCCTCTATAATATTGCCTATCCCCCTGTAAACAGATAGTCTTTACACTTCTAATAATCATATACATATTCATCCATCCTACTCCAATTCCAACTGCAACACAAATTTGCCCATCCTCTAATTTGAATCCATTCACACACTCATATAATATTTTACAATATCATCCACTCACTATTTACATCAATTATACAAAATATAAGGACATAATATAATACATCAAAGCTATCAGAGCTTCTACACTGTTTTATACCAATATTATTATGACATTAAATCAAATAAAATCTTTAATTACTAATTACACATATCAGGTCAAAATACACTATCTATTCCTAAAATTTTATTTCTAATTTCCTCGTCAGTTAATCCTTATGTACCATATAGTTAATCAAATTATGCTCTTACTTTTTAATTTCATGCATAACATACTGGTATATTATTACCTACTATTTTTAAATCACTTTTATTTCTTTTACTTAAATTTGTTATGTATATTAAATTCTAGCTTCATTACTTTTCCCTTATTCTCCTATTTGTGGGTTTTCATAAAAATCTTATTAAATAAATAATATATAAAAAAATTATCTAACAGATTTAAATAAAATTATTTTATTGGCTACAATTTCTATAATTATCAAATTAAAAAATTAAATTGTCGATATAGATAACTAATATATTAATTATAATACTATTTTCCCATTGTTTACTAATTAAAACTATAATTTACATGTTAAGAATAACATAAGATCACATGCAAAACACGCATCACATGGCTAGTTATCCTGTAAATGCAACTGACAGTTCCTATTATTATCAAGCACTCCTATCAGTGATCCATTTTACCTTAATGAACCTAATGATCTGCAAGATACAGGTAGCTAAAAAGCAAAGTTAAAGATTTATGACTAAGACAGGAACTAAGACAAATGAAGATTATCTTAGGTCTGAACTTTAAACATGACAAGTATCAATAATGCAACAAAATAAACCATTAGCTTGATAGAAATAGTTGAAGCATCAAATACAGATTAAGATGGCAGTGCTATGAATCGGTAGCAACAAGCAAAAGCAGGTCTTAAATTGTTAGATCATGTGATTAAGAGATTAAAATCATGACATACAGATACTTAAGCATATATGCTTATGACCAATAAACAACTAACAATTGGACCCATTACATGATTAGTGATTCTATCAAAGAGTTTAACAAACGAAAGCGGCTAAAACCAGGAAGAAAAATAATTGCACCCCAGAAGAAGACAACATCAGCACTCAAGCAACAATATTCATGAAAACCTCTGCACCAGCCCAAGACAGATTAAATAGAAGAAATAAATTGAAAACCAGTTTATGTTATCACACTGCCAAAATAAGTAATTGTACTCAATTATATCAACAAACTAAAAAAAGTTCCACAAAAAAATAAGTACAAATATTTAGGAAAAGGATTTTAACAAGGATTTACCTTAAACAAATTTATGAACTATTTAAGCCTTAATGATAGGCCGGAGTCTCGCCGGAGCTCCACCGGAGGCATTGAACCCACCGGATGGAAGCTCGAAGCCTCGGGGTTTCTTTTCCGGTGGTCACGCGCCGTGAAGGCCGTTCGTTTCGCCGGAATCGATGCAGGAAGCTTCGGTTCTCTTCTCCTCCGATCTGCTCGATGCCGGCGATTGAGGGGAATCCACGGCCACCGAAAGATTCGTCTGCTCACCAGGAGTCCAGCCGTGCTGCTCGTGTCACCGATCGTCGTCGGAGCTGGCCAAAAAATGCTGAAGAAGCTCACGGTTCTTCTCTCGCTTTCCTGGAATAGCGACACCGTGACAGGGGGAAGAAGACACCGTGATCGGCGATGACGATGACCCCTCGTTGCTCGTCGCCTCACCTCGCTGCCCCCGCCGTGCTCCGCCTTCACCCTTACCCTCTCTGTTCGGTTTCTTCCCCCCCCCCCCCCCCCCCCCCGTTCTCCTCACTGTGTTCTGCCTCTCCCCTTTTTATTTTCTTTTCCCACTTCTCAAGTTTCCCTCTAATTCTATTATGAAAAATATAGGAACGGGATTATTTTTCCGTTGCTATTTTAGAACCCAATTTTTTCTCTTTACACATTAATAGTAACGGAGTCAAAATTCCGTTGCTAAATAGTAACAGAAAATGTATTCCGTTGCTAAATAGTAACAGAATTATTTTTTTGTTGCTATTTTAGGACCCAATTTTCTCTTTACACATTGATAACAACGGAGTTACAATTCCGTTGCTATTTGGGGCCCAATTTTTTAGCAACGGAATTATTTTTCCGTTGCTATTTTATGATCCAATTTTCTTTTTACACATTGATAGCAACGGAGTCATAATTTCGTTGCTAAATAGCAACAGAAATATTTTTTCGTTGCTATTTGAGGGCCCAATTTTTTAGCAACGGAATTATTTTTCGGTTGCTATTTAGGACCCGATTTTTTTCGCCCTTATTATTTAGAAATTTATAGCAACGGAACCAAATTCTGTTGCTAAATTAGCAACGGAACCATATTTCCGTTGCTAAATTAGCAACGGAAACATATTTTCGTTGCTATTTTTTGCTCTAAATATCTCCCGCATTTTGTTCGCGCGATATTTAGCAACGATATTTACATCCGTTGCTAATAACCGTTGCTAAATTTACGCGCCAAACTTTCCCTCATCTTTTAGCGACCGAAAATATAAAAAAAAATTTCCGTTGTTATATGTGTGAAACGTAACCGAAAATAGCAACGGAATTAATTTTCCGTTGCTTTGGAATTCTGTTGCTATTTTTTCGTTGCTATTTCACAAAATTCTTGTAGTGTTTGATGTGTATATATATGTGTGTGTGTGCGCGCGCGTGTGTGTGTTCATGAGTTGCTATTTTAATATATATTTGTTAAATTGGATTGCTTGTGTTAATTTGGTTGTGTGGGTTTGCTTGAGTTTCTAGGGGAAACTCTGCCTAGATATGACAAGACATCTGGTGATTGTTTTAGCTATAGGTTGAGTTTTAGATGTCCAAATAGTATGTAACTAGTATCATTGGAAAGATAAGACACATATCTACAAATATCATATGAAAAGCCTTGAGTTAATTTTAGCTCTAGGGGCTCCAAAATTGGCCAAACTATAGGCATCTCTACTTTGGCCGGTTCATTGGGGCATTTGAGGTTGTTTTGATCATATATGATGATTTAGGTGTCCAATTGATCTAAATTTTGTTCCATATGAAAGCTAACATCATAGGGATCTTTTTTTAAGAAGGAAGTTATGGATAAAATAAGGTTTACATGTTGGTTTAGGTGGTTCAATTTTGAAGTGAAAACCAGTCCTGTCATCCTGCTTTTCGTAGGACACTTGAGGGAGGCTTCTATAGCTAGCTCAACCATGGTCATGAGCACAACAAAACAAGCTAAAAGAGGCCTTTTCTTATTATTTGGAACCCTATGGTTGGCATGAATCATTGCCCACCTTTACCCTCTTCTAGTTTGTGTATTTTAGTATGTTTTTCCTTTCGAAATACACCCGAACTTCACTGGAATTTTCTATGACTTATCCATCACATGTTTAGAGTTTGTAAAAGAGTAAATAAGTGGATATCATTTAGAAATACAAGTGACTAAGGTTATAAATAAGAATAATGGCTAATATACTTAAAAGTTTAATGAGTCAAACACCTTCAAATACGTCCAGAAGTGGCATGACATGATATGTTAGGGGATTTTAAGTGAAAATACTATAATTTTGTATATTGGACCAGTAGAACTATAGGGTTCTAATTTCCAATCCTTGGAATATGTAGGAAGTTTGGAATACCATTCCAAGTCCGAACCAAATCTTAAAAACTTATTTATGCATAAAAGATGATGTATTGACTGAAACTCTAATATCACCTATGTGATTATAAAAATTAATGACGGATTTAAATGTATGTAATAATTGTCTATTCCTAGTGAATAATTGTCGAAGTAATGTTTACGAAATGGATATACACATTATAAGAACAAGTATGCATATATCTATAGTTGTATTAATGGAGAATAAGTATAAACCCACGTATAATTGTGATAATTAAGGATTTATTGATTGGAAAGCATGTTTGATTGCATTAAGAGAGTTGTGTTTAACCGTGATAAAATGTGACACTTGGCTCTGTCGTGAGCGTGACTTTAGTCGTGAGCGCGATAGAGGCCATATAACTCTTAGTCGTGAGCGCGACTAAGGTTGCGAGCGTGACCCTTCTTTGCACTATGAATATACATTATTGAGATACTTTGCATGGTTTCTCACTTATGATTTATATATGATGCAAGGTATAAATTATAATATGTTGTATTATGTAAGCTATAAATGGAATGAGTTTTTAAGTATATGTTAACACTAAGATATAATTGTAATATAAGAGTGTGTAATAAGTAATATATTGTCACATCCCAAATGTGGCCTAGTAGAAATTGCATGTGTAAGTGGATTATTAAAAAGGGGTATTTTGGTAATTGGCAAATGGGGTTGATTTCACACGTGGTCACTCAACTTATCACTTATCGCGCAAAAGTAACCGACTTTTTTTTTCTTACTTAAATGTCACTGAACTTTTAACATTATTACACAAAAGTCATGTTGACCGGAATCCGGCGACGACTCTTGCCGGATCGATAAGTTCAACAAATGCTACATTTAAATTAATTTCACTCACGGTCACTAGACTTATCATTTATCTCGCAAAAGTAATTAGCCTTTTTTTTTCAACTTAAATGTTACTGAACTTTTAACATTTTTGCAAAAAAGTCATCAATCCGGCAAGGGTCGTCGCCGGATTCCGGTCAACATGACTTTTGTGCAATAATGTTAAAAGTTCAGTGACATTTAAGTAAGAAAAAAAAAGTAGGTTACTTTTGCGCGATAAGTGATAAGTTGAGTGACCATGAGTGAAATTGACCCTTGGCAAATGAAGTGGGTTGTATGTTAGGAATTATGATAGTTAGTAGAGGGTATTATGGTATTTGAGTAAGTGGCTAAAAGACAAAAGAGAAAGAAAGTCAAAGAAGAGAAAATGAGGTCCAATAGTATTGTGAGATGTGGATGGTTGGTGAGTGCATTAATGGGGATTTGAAAGGAAGAAGAGAGAGGGAGAGCAGGAAGTGGTTACTTCCCGTGGAAGCCAACCTCTTTGGCTCACTCTCATGTTTTCTCTCTCTCCCACTTCCTCACTTCTCCATTTTTGCTCTCAAGTTTTGCATGTGGGTGTTCCTCAAGAGTTGAGCTAGGGTTTATGATCAAGAGTTGTCCAAGAGGTAAGTGGCTGTTGTTTAGTGGCTTGATTCTCCATCTTCTTCTCCATTTGGGTCTTCTGGTTATATGGTTTGTTCTTGGTTTAAAAGTTTGAATTGCATGGGTTAATTGGGTTTTGTTTTGATTGGATTTATGCAAGAATCTGAAGAAAGGAGGAACGATAAAGGAAAAGGAAAGGTTGTAGCTTGAAGACAGTGGATTTTTGAATCTCCATACCAGGTTTGGGAGTTGTTTGAGAGTGTTCTATCCATTCTCGTTTTGGATCCTGTTTTGAGTTCAAATGTTTCTATTATTTGTGTGTTTTAGTATATGAAAATGCATGAGTATCATTGATTTGTGTACATGATTTGTGATGAGATAGTTACAGTGGTTTGCATATTGATTTAGAGTTTATATACATGAATGTGAGATAAATTTATGGGTTTTTGGAATCTCTGTAAATGTTGTTTTGATGTGTGATAATATTGTGTAATTTGTGTTATTATGATTGTGAACGTGATTTGGAGGCCAAAAAGGTAAGCTTTTACATGAAATTGCATGACATATGGGTTTGGGTGAAGTTGGGTTTTGATTTCCTTCAAATTCTGTTTCTGCGTTTTAGGAGATCGAGGAGAATCGATCCTGTCGCGAGCGCGACGTTCATCTCGAGCACGACAGAACCGGCTCTTCTCCTTCCCGCGGTGGATTTTCGCTCTGCAGTCGTGAAGATGGCTTTGTGGTGGGAAGGTCACGAGTCATGAGCGAGGATCACGACTCGTGCCCTCTTTCCCTTGGCAGTCACGAGTCGTGAGTGAGGATCACGACTCGTGACCGTCCCTTTCCTGCGAGGCAGGAGGCGCTAGCATCACGAGTCACAACGACATGTGCGACTCGTGACTGGCCTCTCTTCCTCTCACTATCGCGAGCGTGACAGTGAGCCTTTCCAGCCCTATTTTGAAAATGAATTTCACAAGCTTATTTTACATGGGTTTTTACTACATGACACATGATTTGTCTTACATGGCCTATTATTTGATAAATTATAAGTTCTTAATTAGATTTGTACATGATTTATATGTCTTCATCTTAATTAAATACACATGTATTCATAAAATAACATGATTATGTTTGATTTATCCTCTATTATATGATAATTACTTTAGATCATGATTGAGTTGTTATTTGAACCTGATAGTCATAGTTAGTGGATGGATAAGCGCTTATCAAGGGTCAGGGTGTGAGTGCAGCTGCTATATGTTATTTGTTACATGCGGACCCTGTTTGGGTCATATAAGATGTTTGAGGCCTCGGTCTTTGGTATACTTTTGGGTATACATGATTATAAAAATATTTTGAGACCCATGTCTCTATATGCTTGAGATATTGTGTCCTATCAGTATCATTAGTACCCGTATCCACTAGTTAGCGAGTAATCAGGCTATTACTTGAGGTTATTATACGAGTTTGATATATGAAGCTGTAATGTATATGAAATGGATATATGTTACATGTGTATGCATTTGTGATGTGACAAGATGAAATGTAATACTTGTATTCGAATATGAATGGTTATATGATTATATTCCTGTTGATTCATACATATTGACTACTTGGATATGAATGGTTACTTTCTGATTTACGTGTATGATGAATACTTGTTTTAAGCACGAGTAGTATATGATTATACGCTTTTGTTATTATTAAGCTTATATATATGTTTATTACAATTATATGTACATGCGTGTGCTATTGCTTCCCACTAAGCGTTATCGCTTAGCACGGGCTCTTTTCCCGTGTAGGTGGCAGGTTCATTTTGGAGTCGGACATCTACAGGTCGGCCACTAGAAGTCTTTATTGGAGTTTATTTTGTCTTCCGCTGTATTTTTGTTTATGGAGTTTGATTTTGGAAATGTAATTTTTTGTAAAGAATCATTTTGTATATGTATATGTTTATCATTTACAAATCCTTTTTGTAAAAACTATATGATTATATATATGGATTTGTTATCTTTTGATTATATGTATTTGTTTTCTTAACTTATTTAAGTATATGTATATGTATTTGAGTATGTATTTGAGTTTGTGTGCGTGGCGCCCCGGTATCCTTCCAATGGGGGTATCGGGGTGTGACATATATGTTATAAGATAAGTATACAATTAAAAGTACGTATGTGTGTATTGTAAAGGGGTTGTTTATTGTAAATGCTTATATTAGTAAGTATGCTGGAAAGACTTTGACTACCCAAGGATATATATATATATATGTAAGAATGATATAAACATCATTAATAGGAACAAATATGTGTATAGCCCGCGTCAGTCGATTGTGGATAGATAGGCATGCCGATAGAGTTCTGTTAACTGCAGCGCCAATGCATTCTGGACCCTTATTAGGTCCCCATTTGGATCCTCGTGATCCCTAATGTGTTTGGATCTTGTTTAAGATCCCGTGTAAAAATATTTTGAAATGAAAAGAAAAGAAAAGAAAAGAAATTATTTTTGTACCTACGGGTACCATGCGTTCACTCGTTATCCACCTCTTTGATTTAGCACGCAATAAATAAGCAAAAGAACGTGAATGGAATAATAAGTTATGAATTGATAAATGTGCATGATGACTTGTAAAAAAAGTATGAGATTAAGCTTTTGATATGAATGTGAACATATTGTATATTGTGACTTATATGTTGTCTGAGCTAGTACTTCATGCACCTATGTGTTCTTGGATCCTGTATGGATCCCTATGCGAAAATGTGATAGCACCCTTGAGTGCCTATTAGTTTCAGTTTTGTTATTTCCTTTGGGGATATAAACATGAGTAAATGACATGAGAGTAATGCATTAATTTGAAGTAAATGATTAAATGAATATGACTATATGTGTGACATGCATTAATATGCTATGATAAGAATTTACACTTTTAACTTCTTATTCATTTTTTTTTTAATGTGTGAGCAATTATTGTAATGTGAGAATTGATTATTAGTTGAATATAATTATATGTGAGGTATGAGAAATATGAGTAGTGAGTCATGAAAAGCATGTATTAATTAAATTGTCGCTCTATTTGACTAGGTTGATGAATACGATAAATATGATTCATTTATGATAAATTTTATGCAATAATCGAATAAAATCATTAAGTGTGCTTAGAACATGTATTTATATACACATGAATTTATATTGGATATTTTATTATTGGGTGTATTGACTGACGATTGCTGTGAGTGGTCGTCCATATTACGTGTTTTCCCTACTAAGCCTTTGCGCTTAACACGGGTGTTTATCCATGCAGGTTTGGAGTTAGCTGCATTGCCAAGGACAATCCGTAGCAGTTTGGCCAATGAATCTATAGTAGTTTGTTACTTGGAGTCTATAATTAATATTTGTAACGTAATTCATTATTATTTTTGTAATAAGTGATTGGTATGCAATAAGATTATAATGAAAAGGATGATGTGAGTTTTTATGTGATGGTATTTCGTATTATGTGAGTGTTTTGAGTTAAAGAAATTTATAGTCCTGCTTGTCTATTTTTGTTTTTAGGTTAAATATGTTCAGTTTTGTATTTTCCGTGTAACATCCTTCACCGGTCGTGGTGGTTGACTACGTACTGGTAAGCAGTGTTACAACATAAGCCTACATAAATAATTACGTATGCTCGGATAACGATATAGTACTACAGGTGTAGCTTTTGAAAATTCGACAAAGTATTAGAAGAACTGTAAATTGAAAGAATGCTCGTGGAGATATTGTCGAACTGAGTTTTTCATTAATAATAAGACATGCTCAGATAGTGACTTAGCTATACCGAGCTTACAATAATTAAAAGTGCTCGCGGTGAACCTGCCAAGATGAGCTTATAATAAAATAAAAAGAATGCTCTTGGTGAACCTGCCGAAATGAGCTTACAAATAATAAAGAAAAAGAATGTTCGTGATGAACCTGCCGAAATGAGCTTAAAAAAATAAAGGGATCATGGCAAACCTACCGAACTGAGTTTACTACTGAAAATATAAGTTCAGGTTGGAAATATTCCAAGAATGAAGGAGTAACTTCCTCGAGAGATCTTTCAACCTGTAAGTGCCACCTTTGACCTCATGCACCATATAAGGACCTTCCAAATTTGGGCTTAGTTTTTTGACCCTAGAAGCCGTATGAGCCGCAATGACTTTCTTCAGAATGAGATGTCCAACTTGAAAGGACCAAAATTTAAGGTTCCGATCATGATATGATGACATTCGCTGCTTATATATTGTTGATTCCAGCTGGGCGGACTCTCTGATTCCCTCCAGCCGATCTAAGAGATGTAAGAGATTTACCTCATTTTCCTTAGCATCAAATGATGAAGTTCGGACACTTGGGATGCCAATCTCACATGGAATGGTAGCTTTTGCCCCATATGTCAAATTAAAAGGAGTAAGGCCCGTCGCTACTCTTAGGGAAGTTCACTATGCTTAGAGAACATTATTGAGCTCGTCAACCCAGAGACCCTTTGCATCATCCAACCTCTTCTTTAGCCTAGCTAATATAGTTTGGTTTGTTACCTCGGTCATACCGGTTGATTGCGAGTGGTATACCGAGGTGAAACACAGTTGGATATTTAGATCCATACAATAACTCTTAAAGGAAGAGCAATTGAACTGCTTCCTGTTATCAGAAATGATTGTGTACGGGATTCTAAACCTTGTAATTATAGCCTTTTGCACAAATTTTATGATGTTTGCTGGAGTAATTATAGCCAAAGGCTCTGCCTCTACCCATTTTGTAAAATGATCAACTGCCATTACCAAAAACTTCCTCTGTCCGGTGGTTAAAGGAAAAGGGTCGAGGATATCAATTCCTCACTGAGCAAATGGCCAAAGACTGTGAATGGGCACTTGCGGGGTAGATTTCTGGTGCAATATGCTGCCGAACCGTTGTCATTTATCACACTTCTGAATGAGCTCTTTAGCATCTTTCTCCATCGTGGGCCAATAGTACCCCTATAACAAAGCTTTTCGAGCTATTGCTTGTGCGCCTTCATGCGTGCCACAAATGCCTTCATGAATCTCCTAGAATACATAATCACCATCTTCGATGCTCAAACATAAAGTCCAGGGATGCGCGCATGATCGCCTATACAACTTACCATCCAAGATTGCATACCGGCTTAACCGCCGAACTATTTTTGGAACCTCAACCTGATCATCTGGGAGAACTCCCGAACTAAGATACTGATATATAGGCAGATGCTAGCCATCCATCGGCTCATTCAACTGAACTTTGTACGTTTCATATATTAGTGCCGTTATGACCGACCACACTATGTCCACCGAGGATATTCTGTCCTGACTAGAGGCTTATTTGGCTAAGGCATATGCTCCCTGATTTTTTGTTCAAGGTATCTGCTAAATCGACCATGCACATCCCATTTTCTCCAACTAGAACAGTAACAGGGCAATGAGCTCCTTATACTGAACAATTGTATTCTCCTTAGCCTCAAATTTGCCAAGCAACTGGCTTACGACCAATTGTGAGTCGAGAAAAATAGCCAACGAATCAGGCTTTACCTCAATAGTGAGCTACAATCCAAAATAGATATCCTCGTATTCTGATGTGAGTTTAATTGAGGTATAATTTAGTATTTATTTTGTATGAGTTTATGTAATTAATCATGCAATTGTGTGTAAAATTTGATGTGATATGTTAGTTTATGTTTATTTGTATTAGTTAAGTGTTTATTGTGTTTATTGGTGTTTTTAGGTGAAAAATGAAGCGAAGAAGCTAATGGAAAGAGAGGATCACGAGAGAGGAGCAGGTCACGTCTCACACAAGCGGTCACGCGATGTGAGTTGAAGTAACGTGACATGACTGGAGAAGAAGAACAAAGAGGAAGGAGGAAAAGAAGAGAAGGAGCTGCGAGAGAAGGGTCACGAGTCGTGAGCGGAGGTGGCGACTCGTGAAGACACAGAGAAGCAAGGAAAGAAAGGGAAAGAGAAAGAAGAGAAGAGAAAGAGAGGAGGAGGGGAGACATGAGCGCCAGTCACGCCACACACGAAGAGTCACGCCACGTGATGGGGAGTAGCATCTCGTGACTGGTCAGAGAAGGAAGAGAAAACCGAGAGAAAGAAAGAAAGAAGAAAATGCACCAGCGTTTTCTATCGCGAGCGCGACAACGTTGCGAGCGCGATAGAGAGTACCGTTGGACAGTTTTTGAGCCAAAAGTCATTTGAAAAGCCACCTTCTTTCACCAAAAGTTGCAACTATTCTCAAGGGACATCTCCAAAGGACACATCTCTCAAATCAACATCTATAAATATGTAATTAACTGTAGTTTTTCAGATGAGACAATATAGGATAGATATATGGAATTTTAGTTAATTAATTTTCTGTATTTCTGTAGACAGTTTTCTTTAGTTTTATCTTCTTATTTAGTTTAATGTTTTGAAGAAGAAGATCAAGGAGGGGAAAACTTGTTTCAAGAGATTGAGAAAAGGGTTGAAAGGCTTCTATCTTATTCTCTTATTTTTAATTCTTCTCCAATATTTCTATGAATATCATTTCAATGAATTTGCATGTTATTATTCTTTCTATTTCATCTACTTTCATAGTCTTTCAATGTAGATTCTCTATTAGTATATTTTGCATGATCTTTACAAGTTAAAGTAATTCGAGAGTTTGCTTTATCTGACATCTAATAGAGTTTCATTATCAAGGTATATTTTGAGAAATCGGTATATTGAGATAATTGCTATAGGTTGGTGATTATTCTTAGAATATGTAATTAGAAACCTCTAATTCATTAATGAAAGTTGTGAGTTAGAATTTTAGTTGCATGTTTTAGGCATTTTAATTTATGTCGAGAGAGTAAATTAAGAACTTTAGTTCAACTTGGCTTGCATGAAAGATGAATAAATGTTAATCAAAATGATGGATCAAATTCATTATTTTTAGTTCTTCATTCATATATTCTTTATTTTCTTCTGATAAACATAAATTAGGTTTAATTAATTATTATAATAAAGTAGTTCAAATTTAACCATCGAATTTATTACCATTGTAAACAAGATTAAAATTTATTATTAATAGTGTGTAAACACGTTCCTAGTGGGATCGACATTTTAAGTACTGTTACGGTACACCGTATACTTGCGGTCAATAAGCATATATAAAAAATGCTCAACATATTCTGCTGCATTATTGTAGGTCTGGAGTGCTATGTGAGCCATTCCTCTAATGTTTATCGTCTCTAGTCCAATAAGGACTACACCGATACCAGCCCCTTCAGATGAGCAAGCTCTGTCTATAAACAACTTCCAAGAACGGGTGCCTGGCTCAGGAGGTAGAGCATGCAACTCGGCCATAAAATCAGCCAAAACTTGAGCCTTCATCAACTGTCGGGCTTCATACCGAACATCTAATTCTCCTAGATGAGCTGCCCATTCTGTGAGCCTTCCGAATTCTTCTGGCCTCAAGAGCACTTTTCTGAGATTAGAATTTGTCCAGACTATCACAATATGTGCCTAAAATAGGGCCGAAACTTGATAGATGATATAACCAGTGACAAGGCTAACTGCTCCAGAATGAGATAATTGAGTTTGGCACCCCTCAGCACCTTGCTCGTATAATAAATTAGGAACTATTGACTACCTTCCTCTCTGATCAAAATCGAACCAACAGCCACGAAAGAAACTGCAAGATATAGATACAAAACTTCGCCCACCTGAGGCCTACTGAGCAATGGCGGTGTGCTAAGAAATTGCTTAAGCTCCTCAAAAGCTTGCTGGCATTCTGGGGTCCATTCAAACTTCTTCAGGTTTTTTAGTGCCCTGTAAAATGGAAGGCAGCATTTAGCCGAATAAGAGATAAACCTGCCAGGGTTGTTACCTTGCCATTAAGTTTCTGCACTTCTCCAATGGACTTCGGGGGTTCCATCTCCAGAATGGCTTGAATCTTAGCCGGATCAGCCTCTATACCCCTCTTCGAAATCATGAACCCCGAGAACTTCCCGGACTATACCTCAAAAGCACACTTCTCTGGGTTGAGCTTCAAATCGAACTTCTTGAGAGTTGAGAAAGTTTCTGTGTGCTCGATAGGCAGGTCACTAGACGCCTTGCTCTTGACTATCATGTCATCCACATGCACCTCCAAATTCCTTTCGAGCTGATTAGCAAATAGCTTGTTAATTAATCTCTGATATGTGGCCCTTGCATTTTTCAGCCCAAATGGCATAACTCAATAGCAGTAAGTAGCTTGATGAGTAATGAATGCCATTTTTTCCTCATCTTTTGGGTTCATTAGAATCTGGTGGTAACCAGATGAGGCATCCAGAAAAGCATATTCTTCAAACCCCACTGTTGAATTACCTAGGAGATCGATGTTTGACACGGATAGCTATCTTTGGGGCAAGCCTTATTTAGATCCATGAAATCCACACACATTCTCCACTTTTATTAGCTTTTTTTACCAGAACAATATTGGACAACCAATCCGGATATAAGACCTCATGGATAAATCCATTCTCAAGCAGGGTATCTGTTTCTTTTGACATTGCTATCTGCCTTTCTGGAGCAAGATTCCACTTTTCCTATTTGACAAGCTTAAAGTTCGGTTTGATATTTAGTGAGTGGTATATGACATCAGTAGATATCCCCTTAATATCCGAAGGCTGCCAAGCAAACACATCGGCAAATTTTTTCAAAACTATAATAAGTGCTGACACTTCTTCCACTTTTTTGCTCGCCCCAATTTTTATTGTCTTGCCTGGTGCTATGTCAACCTCCAGTAATGAATCTAATGGCTCCGTTTTCAAAGTATCATTGGTGAAAACATCCAAGGAATCCAACGGGAGAGCTTGGTTTGCCTCTTTCAGCATCGTAATATATGTTTCCCGAGCCACCTTCTGATTTCCTCGAAGCACCGTAATGCCTCAAGAAGTAGGAACCTTAAGTAACAACTTTCACATAGAGATGTATGCAGCCACCCCAGCTAGTAATGGCCTTCCGAAAATGGCATTATAAGCCAATGGAATATCCATGACCATGAAACAACTAGTACAAGTTCGGGCCACTTCATCATCCCTGAGCTATATAGACAATTTTATCGACCCTTCTACCTTAACCGGCTGACCAGATATCCCGATGAGTGGGGCAAACAGTAGTTCTAAGATGTTATTCGACATTTCAGCGTCTTATACGCCTGCAAAGTGATGAGGTTAACCGCACTACCCGTATCTACCAGAGTCCGCTAGACTAAGTAATCCTGAATTAAGGCCACAACCAAAGAGTCTGTGTGCAGTTGTCTGACATGCTCACCATCCACATCTGAGAACCTTAATTCATAATTCGTTATAAGGGGACTAGACTCCAAGGAGAACACCTCCTTTGCTTTCTTCTTTCGGGAATCATCAAAGACATCGTAATGTTTGCCCCCCGTAATAACATGTATGACACTAGCTGGAGCCTTCTTACTTATAATGGCTCTATTGTCCTATCTCCTAGGTGAGCGAGATCGATCTCTACTTTTTTCATTTTTAACAAACTTGGTGAGCTTACCCTTCCGAACTAAAAATTTGATCTCCCTCTTAAGCTAATTATAATCGTTAGTCTCATGACGTTTGTCCTTGTGAAAAGCATAGTAGAGGCTCTGATCTCTATTAAAGCTTTCCCTCATGGGTCTTGGCTAGTTCACCTAGTCATTCTCTTTTATCCACTTCAAAATTTATGCCCTTGAGGCATTCAAGGGTGTCCACTTCTCATCGTTCTGATCCCCAGACCAATTTCTCGACTTGGTTCTCCCACTGCCCCTCTTTTATCCTGACCTATACAAATCCCTGCCCGTATCTTCATACAGAGTGCTACTACGTAGGCATCATACCTCATCCATCCTTATATACTTATGAGCTCAGGACATAAGATTGGTAAAATCACTAGGTGGTTTCTTGCTCATCAAGTCACTAAAATCCTGACATTGGGTGTTACGTATCAGGGCATTGTTGACCACCTCTAAATTCAGGTTTTGAATGTCCATTGCTACGATATTAAACCTTTCCATATAGGATCGTAATGTCTCCCTTTATCTTGCCGAACTAGGTTGAGGTTAGCTGAGACTTTCGTAGGTCGAATAGCTGCCATAAACATTGCAATAAACATATCGCCGAACTATTCAAAACTAGGAATAGAGTGCTCTAGCAAAATTTAAAACCAAATCTGAGCAGACTCAGTGAGTGTTTGAGGGAATATTTTACACATAGTAGCATCATTCGAGGTGTGGACAAGCATAGTGTGGTGGAATTAATCCAAATGAGCCCAAGGATCTGTACTACCATTGTACTTAGGCAGGTTCGGTAGTCTGTTCTTTAGGAACAGGGTAGCTAAAATGTCCCTGGCTAGTGGCGATTGAAAATTGCTTTGGTACTGCAAAGTATTTTGGTTCTAGTACTTCTGTATTCGTTCCTCAAAGAGCCTTTCAAACTGATCCGAGTTAAGGGTTATGGTAGAACCCAGGTCCAATAAGGGTAGAAAAATTGGTGGGACAGGTGTGAAAGCCTATGGAGCTGGCGAGAAAAATTGTGTGGGAGCTGGAGGGAGAGGTGTTTAGGTAGGTGGTTGAGGGGTAGGTGCTTGAGCCACCATTGCGGTTAGAGTAGCCAGAAAAGCTTGAGTTATTTGTGGGGTAAGACTAGGGATGGCTGGAGTGGGGGCAGGTTGATTAAAAGCTGGATTCCGTGCATAATGAAAGGGTTGTGGAGTTGGTAACAGTGGGACTGGCTCATACGGAATTGGTAGAGGTTGTCTTGTTTGTCCAAATAATTGGATGGGAGGTGGCTGGATTAGTTTGGGTTGAATTTGTAGAGGCTAATTTGGGGAGGTTGAATTTGGGGAGGCTAAATTTGCAGGGGTTAGTTGGCCAGAGGAGCACCAATAGCTGCTAAATCAGGAAAGAGATCCATTAAAAAATCTAGAAGGTTCCACACTCACCGCACCAAATGATGATAGTCCAAAATTTTTGAGTTGGCAGCTTGAAACGGTCACCTAAAAATGAAGAATTCCGGTGGGTTTCCGATCAATGATACTCTGACGATCAAGTCAGGAAAATTAACGATAATAATGGTATTGTAATTGGAAAAGAATCAAGAAGAAAAACATACCTGGATTCCCCCTTTTATAGAGTTAGGAATCAGTGTTGGAGAAGGAATCCTTTTTCGCGTGGGACAGGTATTCCCAATAGAGCTGGAGCTGGGAGTCCTAATTGAAGCAGAACTCGGACTCTAAATAGATAAGAATATTTTTTGATCAAATAAGGATAATTCCCATTTGGATAAGATTGAATTACTGATTAGATAAGGTTGATCATGAAGAAAACGCGTTACAAGGTAGTGGGAGTCCTTGAAGGATTCCAATAATCCTGATGATCCTAAAGACAAGCTCTTCCAGAGCTATTGGATAATATCGAGCTGTTATTTAGAGATTACAGATCAGCTCGGCTATTCGGGCTCAAGAGCAAGACGAAATTGAACTTCTTAAAGGGTGATAAGATGAAACCGAACTCCTTGAAGGGTGTCCAGTTATCATAAATATAATTTTATGATTGGTTTAATTAATAGAGGATGGTTAAATAACTATCTCTATTACATATAAATGGGGATGTGTAAGAATACAACTCTTAAAAAAAAGAAAAGAAAAATAAAAAAGGAGTATTTTTCGTAGAGAAATAATTTTTAAAGTATTTTTTGGAGAATTGACCAAAAAGAGAATTCTAAGTGAAACAATGCCTAAAGGTACACATATATGTTGTAATTCAATGGAAATAGTTTTTTATGTGTTGAAGTGATTATTTTCTTGATTATTGTTAATAAATTAAAAATATTGGAAAATTGATTTTATATAATTTAGTGTTCAATAAATTCTAAAATTGGTAATTTAGTGATCAATGATGGTATCACAGCATGGTTTAGACATATATGTGTTAATCTATGTTAATATGCCATGAAAATTGAATGTAATTTGAATTTATGGATCAATTTTTTTTTTATTTTCTGCGTTTTTGGAAGTATGTTCGGCATGTTTGCTTTAACCTTATTTTTTTTGTCAATAAATATTTTTTTAATGTGTTCGGCACCATTAGAAATTCGCCATCATAATCTTTAAAATGGCATATTATATGCATGATTTGAACCTATAATGAGTGAGTTATAGGGTTTCAAAATATGAAGAAAATCATGTGCGAATATGATATTTTGTGGGTGTCTAGAGGTTGAAGATGATAAAAATAAGGAGTCATTTTGATGATTTTGTTTAGTGAGTAGAATGTAGTTTTTGTGAAACTACAAGTTGTTTGGCCTAATTTTTATTTTTGGAAAACTACATGTTGATTGCCTTTGTGTTTTTTGAAACTAGATGTCATGTGTGAAAGGACATGTCGTTTGGCCTTAGTTTTTTTTTTTATGAAAGTATATATCGTTTTGTGAAACCAATGTCATTTGGCCTTTTTTTTTTGTGAAAGCAAATATCTTTTTATGAATATACATGTTGTTTTGAAAAATTACATACCTTTTGGCCCTTAATTTTTTTTAAAAAAAATTGAAAAGTCTGTATTAATCATAGATTAAACTCATGATCTATAGGCTACAAAGGGACATTAGTTAAATGACAAATATAATCTAATATTAAATGTCATTTCTTGTTACTTTGCATGGAATATTCCATTGCAATCAATACATTCTGATATATGTGGCCCAATGAGTGTTTGGGCACGGCTTAGAGGTGTATATTTCATCACATTTATTAATGACTACACATGATTTGGTCATGTCTGTTTGATTTTTCGTAAGTCTGAAGTTTTAGAGTGCTTCAGAAAATACATGAATTTAGTGAAAAATCAATTAGAAAAGAAAGTCAAAACCTTAAGGACTGACCATGGTCGTGAGTATTTATCAGAACAATTTAAGAAATTATATGATGAAAAGAATGTAGATAGACAATTAACCATTTCTAGCATACCACTACAAAATTGGTGTTGTCGAAAGAAGAAATAGAACTTTATTGGAAATGGTAAGGTCTATGATAATTGCAACAAATTTACCTGTCAACTTTTGGGCTGATGTCTCATTAACAGCCACTTATGTATTGAATTTAATACCCTCCAATCAATTTCCTCTACTCCTAAAGTAAAAATAGATTGGCAGAAAACCTAATCTTAGTAATTTGAGACCTTAGGGTTGTGCTGCATATGTTCACAATTCTTCACATAAGCATCAAAAATTAGGCCCAAGAGGTAAAAAAAGTATATTTACAAGATACTCTGAATACTCAAAAGGATATATTTTCATTGGTGAACAAGACAGTGAGAGTGTAACTGAATTGGAATATCAGAATGCCACTTTTATGGAAAATAAATTTTCAAGCAGGGATTTAAAAGGTTAAGAAAATACATCTTTTTATGGGTTAGTAGATCATAATACTTTGATAAATCAAGATAGCTTGATACAAACCCCTAATGATAAATCAAAGATATTTGATCTAAGTGGGAGAAATGAAAGAAATGGTGAATCTATTTCACAAACACCACAAATAAATATCAACTCTGTTTCACAATCACCTCAATTAAGACGAAATAGTTGAAAAAATATTCCAAGACATCTTTTTGATATTGAAGAAGGTGAAAGCTTCTTGATTGCACCACAAGATGAAAAAGTGCATTGAATAGTTCATAAAATTCTTGTCCTACTAAAGATAAGTCAAATGGGAATCTTAAAGTTTTCATTACTTTAAGATATTGCATAATGAATTAATTTAAGTGATAATTAGACGTATGATATATATATGATGATTGGGAACTTAATAAACTTTCGAATCTATATCAAATGAATAATTATTATTTATTTAATTTTATTGCGACAGTAAGATAATATGACATACATGATATTAATAGTGTGCTTATATGTCTCGAGTAGAGTCTATTATTGGAAGGATGTTTCTATCATCTAAGAATATAGTGGTTGAGTTAAATAAGGAAGAAAAAAATATATCATATTTAAAGCATCTACATTTTGATATACTTAGTGTATACTATAAAAGGTATGTCGAACAAAAGATTGGCCTTCTCACATAAGCAATCACTTCTATGGCTTTCGTCATCATAGATATGTGATAGTTTTTAAACTTGTAAAGAGAGATCAAGTTCAAAAATGAAATCATCTTGATAGTGAATCAAGATGAGATTACAAATATGATAAGTGTAGTGATTTAAAAATGAATATTACCCAAAATTCATTTTTGTTTTTGTCTTTATATGCCAAGAGGAGTATTGTTGATTAAGTTATTCAAAAAATAGAGTTGAAGACTCAAGTTAAACTACTTAGTGTATTTTGAACTATTACTTGTACGGTATTTTTTATAATCAAGAAGACATACGCTTCAAGTGAATTGTTTTGTCTTTATATGCCAAGTAGAGTCTTGCCAATTAAGTAATTCAATAAATAGAGATGAAAACTCAAGTTAAAATATTGAGTATATTTTGAATTATCACATGTACGATATTTTTTTATAAGAAATAAGACATACGCTGCAAGTGAAAAGGTGAAGAATATTGTAGCATGTTTTTCATACCTCATGTTCGAATTACAACTGATGAGGGTTATAAAGTTAATGATCTCAACTTTGATATTATATGAGACCCTAAAGATTATAAGTAATCTTATTTAGTGCCCTTAAGACTTTTTGTCCGATTTTAAAACTTGAATTTAATGATTGCTATCATAAAATGTTGCTGGAAGGTCAAGTATGATTCAACTTAAAAGGAACATTTCTAGAAAAGCAAATTAAATAAAAGTCGAGAAAGTCGAGAAAAAAGGAAGATCATTGGTTTTGAATTATCACATAGAAATATATATATTCATAGGTCAACCAATTATATTTTATCTAAGTGATATAATCTAATTATGAATATATATAAATGATTAAACAAATGAGATCAAAGAGAAATAAGCGTGTGATAAATGATCCAGGATACTGCATCCTAAAAATACTCTAAAAGGTTTCACTGTTCGAAAAGTTGTAACTTCTAACAGATTATAACTGAAGATCTCTCGGAGTATGTACTGGTCACACAACATATATGTGAAGTATGAATTATTTGCAGAATAAAAATCAATCTCATATCATGTGTGAGTGGGAGATGTAAGAATATATACATCCATGATGGATTATATATTAATTATATTATTATTATATTTAATTATAATATAATAATAATAAATAAGATTTTATAATTGGTCTAATTAATAGAGGGTAGTTAAATAACTTAATCTATTGCATATAAATAGGGTTGTGTAATAACACAACTCATAAAAAAAAAAAGAAAAGAAAAAAATCAAAGTGTTTTTCTTGCTGAAATAATTATCAAAGTGTCTTTTTGAGAATTGACCAAAAAGAAAATTATAAGTGAAACAATACGAAAAGGTATACATATATGTTGTGATTCAATGGAAATAATTTTTTATGTGTTGAAATAATTATTTTCTTGATTAGTGTTAATAAATTAGGAATATTGAGAAATTGATTTTATAGAATTTAGTATTCAATAAATTCTAGCAATATCTTTCTTTTTGCACCTACTCAATTTCTAGGCAGAAATGAATCCCATATTAAGTGATGCTATAATTTCTCAAAAAGAGAAAAATAAATGATGCTATAATAGTAAAACCTTCCAAAATTACACTGTGCCTATTTTAATATATAATATAGTTGCTCAACTTCATCATAAATGATATTCATAATAAAAAGGAAAAAGGTATAAATTTATCCGTAATATTTTACAAAAAATGTAATTTTATTTCTAATATTTCAATCGGATGTAATTCAAAATTAGAAAGAATTTGTCTTTCTTTTGCCCTGGTGTTCTATATGTCTGTTTATTCAAGTATCATGTGCTAAGATACTATTAAATGAGTGACAATTTTTTTTTTATTTTAAAATATTAAGATTAAGATTGTACTATCTTCAATATTAAGAATAAAATTTTTTTATTGTCTGGGAGCAAAATTACATAGTAAAAAATAAGTAAACGAGATGTGATCATAATTTTTATATGGGAGTAATTTTTAAAGGGAAAAAAAATTGTTCTGGCATTATCACTTTTTAAAACAACAAATAATAAATTTAGTTCCTATTAAAAGATTTGATAGACTTTTTGTCACAACAGAAAATAGGGTGAGAAAAAAAACCTGGTTAACTGAAAACCGATTCGAAACTGAATCGATTTTAGGTTAATTAAATTACAAATTTAGGATTATGTTTTTTACTTTTAAAAACTGATGGTTAACAATTGATTAACGGTTAATCAATCTATATATATTTTATATATTATATTTTAATTTTTACACCTAAATTTTTTAATATTTTTATACTTTATAAATATTTTGATATATGACTTTCTAAAATATTATTATAATACATATTTTTAGGTAAATAAACATTGAAATTATCCTTTTATTACAATTATTTATTCATTATATGTACATAATTAGAATTCTATTGTTAGTTTCATATTAAATATATTCAATTCTTATAATTAATTATGAAAATTTTATTTTTTTATTTTTTAATGGATATTATATTTGATTTGTATTTTTCATTTTTAAAGCATTTTTAACTATTAAAAACAATATTACAAATTGCATAATTTATTAAATTTATATGTTAAATTTTTTTAATAGTTAACCGGCCCCGATCTAAAAAATTAGTTAAAAATAGAAACCAATATAATGATTAACTGAAATTAATCTATTGGTTAATAAAATTATTAATCATGCTCACCCCTACTAGAAAATTATGTAGTTACTACATTTTTTTTAATAAGACAGCAGCTAAACAAAATGTAACACCTCAATACCTTTTGGAAGGATATCGGAGCGCTACGCACACAAATACACGTAAACGCAAACAACTGAGGCGAAAGCATGTAGCCAAATAAGGGATAAAAAATAATCAAAATATAATTAACCAAATATTACAAAAGCCTTCTTATAATCCATTACATATTCATGTACTGAAGTATACCTTTACAAAAAGTTACAATAATTAACATAATATTTCTTACATAAACGTATACAAAATAATATGGCGAAAGACAAAAAGAATCTATAACTGGGATTCCTAGTGGCCGACCTGCAGATGCTCCAACTTCGAAACTGAACCCGCCACCTACATGGGAAAACACCTGTGTTAAGCGATAACGCTTAGTGGAGAGGAACACACAAACAAGGCATATATATGTAACCATATAAACAAACAAAATAACCATATGCCTCAATATTAACAGCATATACATAAGAGCACAGTCATGCAACAATATAATTATACATCCTAACATCTGAATGTACTTATAAATATAATTTTACATATTCCTCATACGCATACTACGGGTATAAAGCAACTAAACATAAATACTTTACATCTTGTCATTTCTCAATTACATAAACATGTAGCATATACTCATTTTCATATCATTAAAACATATATTAGCCCGAGTTCACAATATATAGTAGATACGGGTACTAATGATACTGATAGGACACAATATCGGATGCATCTAGAGACATAAGTCTCGGAACATGTATACCCGAAGGTAGAAGGGGAGACCGAAGTCTCAAATCATATAGACCCAAACAGGGCTGACATATAAGACCCAAACGGGGCCAACATGTAGCAGCTGCACTCACTCTCTAACCCTTAATAAGTATGCTTATCTATCCACTACTATGACCATTCAGTCTTATAAACAACTCTATAATTATCATTTAAGCCTTACTTAAATACACCAATATAAATAAAGCCATCATAATTAAATTGTTATAAGCCAAACAATTGACCAAGCATAAAGTTCATATATTCCTTTAAATTATCTTGAAATGATTTAACGATGCATGCTGAATGATAATTCATGTGTGAGAAACCATGCAAAGGATCTAAAAAAGATAACATTTAGAAAAACAGGGGCTTACACGGCGGTATGAAAATCATGACCGCCGTGTCAGACATGGCACACGGTGGTCAACAAAACCTAACCGCCGTGTAACATGTCGAGCCAAAAACTATGGAAAAACATACACTATAAGAAAATAGAAGAATATAATGAAAAAATAGCAATGGATCGATTTTCGTCGCTAAATAGTGGCGGAATGTTACTTTCGCCGCTATTTAGCGACGGAAAATTACTTCCGTCGCTAAATGCCGATGGTTACATTTAGCCGCCGCGAATTAGCAATGAAAATTTAAATCCGTCACTAAATATGGCGCCAATTATTCCCACCAAATTCTGTGACAGTTTTTAGCGACGGAAAACTAAACCGTCGCTAAAAATAGCGACGGTTTTATTAAACCGTCGTAAAATTAGCGACGGTTATAATATACCGTCGCTAAAAATAGCGACAGTTACTATTTACCGTTGCTAAAGAGAAAATAAAATCTTTAAGTTTTATTTAGTGACGAGGAAGTATATTCCGTCGCTAAAATTAGCGACGGATTATATAAACCGTCGGTAATATTAGCGATGGAGTAAAATCCTCCGTCGCTAAAATTAAAATTTCAGAATTAAATTACCTTCTCCCCCCCCCCCACCCGATCCCCTCTCTCTCTCTCCTCCCTCTCCCCTCCCTCTCCCCTCCAGTCTCTGCCCCCCTGCCCTTATGCCGCCGGCCACTGCGCCCCTGCAGGCGGTCCGCCCCTCCCCTCCGATCGCCGGTCCCCTAGCTCCCCTCCTCCTCCTTTCTCCCCTTCCTTCCCTCTTCCCGCTCCGATCTTCCCCTTCTTTCCCTCCCTCCGCGTGCCGCCGGCGTCCTCCGCTCCGATCAGCCTCTCCTCCTCCGCCTCCTCCTCCTCCCTCCACTCCTCCTCCTCCTCTCCTCCGGCATCAGGTACCCGATCTGCTCCCTTTTTTTTAGTTAATATTATTATTATTATTATTATTATTATTATTATTATTAAATTCAGATAATAATAATAAACTTAATAATTTTATTATTCTTAATAATATTAATTATTATTATTAATATTAATTATTATTAATATTATTATTACTAATAATATTATTATTATTGTTGAGTTGATTATATTATTATTATTGTTAATATGATTTTTAGTATTATTAATTTATTTATGTTAGTTAGGTATTGTTGAATAAATATATATTATTTTTAATTGCACCAAAAATTTATTGAATTTATGTTCTAATTGTTAAAAAGTGTAAAAAAAATTAAAATAAAAAACTATCCGAATTCTGTAATATTTACTTAAAAAATCATTTTAGTTGAAAAATACTTACTAAAAATCAAACATAGCAGGCTATATATATAAAAGTTTCAGACTTTTGAATGGAACACGTAATAATACAAATTAACAAATATACATGTAATGCAGTTCACATGGTAAGAAAATATTTTCATTATTGGTTTTTAGATTTCATTTTCATAATTAAATAATATATAGATTGTCCATTTGAGGATTATCTAGGTAGACTAGGTGAATACCTATTAAATTAGACTGCTATGTATCATATTCTGGAAAATAACTTAAGTGGCATATGTTATATTGGATTTTTAATAGAATTTGACTTATTTCTGAATCAAAATCACTTCACGGAAAAAAAATTATATAGTTCATGTATTTTTTTATTATAGAAAATTTGTTTCACTCTTTCGTTTCTATAGCATGATTCAATGAGTTGGAATGCTTAATTTTTTAATTTTTATTTTTTTTACAAAGGCCCCCAAACATCAATGCTTGTAGAATTAAAATCTACATATAACCAAATGGTAAATAGTAAGTGATAGGTATAAACATGACCAACTGATGACATATCATGATCTTTTTGTGATGAAAATGTTAAACGAACGTAACTCATTAATGGTATTTTCAATAATAATAATAATAATAATAATAATAATTTCCCTTTTTTGGTCGAATTGTGGATTCTGAAATATAATTAAAATAATAAATTGATTTATACTCATTTTTATTCTGTGAACCAAACTCATTTTAATTTGATATAATTAAAAAATTAATGTTATTATTACTTTTATCATTATTATAATATAGGTTGTTGAGTATAATATTCTTGTAAAGTTATTTTTTTAATTAGTATTATTATCTAGGTTATTGACTGTAATATGATAATTTGTATTTTTTTTTGTTAATAGCATAATAATCCGTATAATTATTGTTTAAATGACTAGCAATTGTCGCAATTAATCATGTCATTTTCGTAAAAGTAGTTATATTTTGAGTTTGTAGCATTATTTTTTTTTTTGGAATTAGAATTTTATAATTTTAATTTAAATGCCTCCTTGTTCATGTAATAGTTTTGGAGTTAATTATGAGTAACGTAGATAGATCTTGGATGTATAGACGAAAAACAAGGGATGGTTACATTAATCCCGAATATGTGGAAGGGGTTCAGTCATTTATTGCATACGCTAGTTCTCAACCTGTACATATGGACGGGGCTAAAATAAGATGTCCATGCAAAAAGTGCCAACACCTTAGTTATCTTCCAGTTGATGAAGTGTATTTTCACCTGTTAAGAAAGGGATTTGTTCAAAATTATTTTGAGTGGACACGACACGGAGAACCATCAATTTGCAGTACCTCGATGGGAAACGTGGGTAACATGTCAACAACTGAGGGTGAATTTGAAAGAGGTGGGGAATTTGGTGCCGATGATGTAGGGGTGAATGATAATCCATATGTCCAAATAGTTTACGATGCAGCGGGCCATGATTTTAGGGAAAGTACACCAATGATGGAAGAACCGAACGAAAATGCAACAAAATTTTACGATTTGCTAAATTCAGCAGATCAGGAGTTATGGCCAGGCTGTAACAACATGACTCAGTTATCTTCTGTAGCTCGGATATTGAATATAAAATTCAAAGGCAATATTTTGGATCGAAGTTTTGACCAAATTCTTGCTTGGTACAATGAATCATTGCCTCCTGAGCATAAAATGGTTGATAATCTGTACAATGTGAAGAAACTAATCAGTGGTTTAGGTTTGCCTGTTGAGAAAATCGAATGTTGCCGGTTGGGATGTATGTTATTTTGGAGGGATGACGTCAATTTACAAGAGTGCAAATTTTGTGGTCAACCTAGGTACAAATCTAAAAGTGGCTGTAATCAGCAGAAATTGGTACCTTGGAAACGTATGTATTTTTTTTCATTGACTCCCAGGCTTCAAAGAATATATGCATCCGAAGTTACTGCACCTCATATGAGATGGCATGATGAGCACGAAAGTACAGGTGGAATAATGAGCCATCCATCAGATGCAGTTGCATGGAAACATTTTAATAACACCCATCCTGATTTTACTGCTGAATCTCGAAATGTTCGGCTGTGTTTGAGCACTGACGGGTTTTAACCTTTTGGTCAATCAGGGCAACAATATTCGTCATGGCCAATCATAATTACTCCTTATAATTTGCCTCCGTGGATGTGTATGAATGAGGCATATATGTTTTTGACAGTTATTATTCCAGGACCTAGAAATCCGAAGCACAAAATTGATGTATACTTGCAGCCATTGATTTATGAGTTACAACAGCTTTGGGATGTCGATATTGAAACATATGATGCATCACTTAAATAGAATTTCATGATGAAAGCAGCTTTAATGTGGACGGTCAGTGACTTTCCCGCTTATGCTATGTTGTCGGGTTGGAGCATGACTGGAAAACTAGCATGTCCTTATTGTGGCAATGATTCAAATGCGTTTTATCTTCAACATGGGTGCAAAAATTCTTGGTTTGATAACCACAGGAAATTCCTCCCACCTGACCACCCGTTCCGACAGAACAAGAACAAATTTATTAAGAATAGAGTTGTACTTGCTAGTCCTCCGGTTATGAGAAGCAGTGAGCAAATTTTACAAGACATTGATGAGTTAGGTTTACTGAAGGCAACAGAACTTGATGCTGATGAAGTTAATGGAAGAATCAACAAAAATTTTGGCTGGAGGAAAAGAAACATTTTTTGGGATTTGCCGTATTGGAAGACTAATTTATTACGGCATAATCTGGATGTGATGCACATAGAAAAAAATATTTTTGATAATGTGTTCAACACCATTATGAATATAGAAGGGAAAACCAAGGACAATGCTAAATCACGAGCCGATTTAAAGTTGTTATGTAGAAGGCCTGAGTTAGATAAAGATTACTTAACCGGAAAATATCCCAAAGCATGCTACACTTTGGACAAAAAACAAAAGGAAGTCTTGTGTGATTGGTTAAAAGGACTAAAGTTTCCAGATGGTTACGTCTCCAATTTGGCAAGGTGCGTCGACATGAGAAAGTACAAATTATTCGGTATGAAAAGTCATGATTGTCACGTTTTTATGCATAGGCTACTCCTAATAGCATTTTGAGAGTTATTGCCGACAAAAGTGTGGGAAGCTATAATAGAGCTAAGTATGTTCTTCAGAGCATTAAAGTCATGCGAGATAAATGCAGCAGATATAGCAAGATTGGAAATAGAAATTCCAGTAATCCTGTGCAAACTTGAAGCAATTTTTCCTCCAAGTTTTTTCGACTGTATGGAGCATCTCCCCGTGTATTTAGCACATGAGGCAAAACTCGCTGGTCCGGCAATATCGTTGGATGTATCCATTTGAGCGGTAACTATCTATGACCTTCAATTGCAATTATATTATACCTTTATGTGCTAATTAATGGCATTAAAATATATCATGTAGGTATTTGTTTCACTTGAAGAAAAACGTAAAAAATAAAGCTAGAGTTGAAGGTTCAATATGTAATGCTTATTTGGTCGAAAAAGCAAGTACTTTTTGTTCGCATTATTTTGAGCCTCATATACACACGAGACAGCAGAAAGTACCACGTAATGATGATGGCGGGGAATCAAGTAATCAGGACGGAAACTTATCCATTTTTACATATCCTGGGCGTTTACATGGCCGTTCAATAAGGAAAATGCTAGTAGAGGATGAATTAATAACGACCCATAGTTATATTTTATTGAATTGTGAGGAAGTTCGTCCTTATGTGAGGTAAGTTTAATATATACGCTAAAGTGTTCATTTGTTTTACTATGTCAAGAGTGTAATATATAAATTTATTTTGGCATTTTAGATTATTTGAGGAATGGATACGGGAGCTAATGCCTGAAAAAAATGAAAATGAGGTGAATAAGGAAGTCGAAAAGCACTTTCATCATTGGTTCAAGACATATGTAAGTTGTGATTTTCACCATATATTTCCATACATACAATATATATGAAATATATAATTTAAATGATGTTAGCTTATTGGAATATGTAGGCATCAACAAATGCAATTGACAACAAGTACATCATTGATCTTGCAAAAGGACCTTTGCGATATGTTAAATCATTTCCGGTGTATTTTGTAAATGGATATAAATTTCATACACAGAGTCATGGTCATAACAAAGAAACGGTAAATAGTGGGGTTTGTATTTAACGAGAGTTGATGGATTATTATGGGCAAATTGTTGATATAATTGAAGTCGAGTATCCCGCGTTGCCAGTAAAACGTTGTTTATTATTCAAGTGCGAATGGTATGATCCAACTATTAACGTGGGAACAAAAATACATACCAGATACAATTTAGTTAAAGTCAACCAGTGTAGAAGATTGAGGAACTTTGAACCATTTGTGTTGGCAATGCAAGTGGGCCAGGTATATTATGTCTCTTATCCAAGCGTAAAGCAAGACAGATCGGAATGGTTTGCAGTATGCAAAGTAAAACCAAGAGGCATTTATGAAAGGAAAGGCGCCGGATAAAGTGAACGTTCTGAAAATAATGATGCATTTTAGGAGGAAGAACCGGAAGTTCATGAAATCAATAACTCTTTGAATTTTGAAGATAACGAACTATTGAACTATGTGGACAATGAATTTGTTGACATTGATGGTGAGGATGGTGAGGAAACTTTGGTTGGCGATGGATCTGATGACGAGCCAAAATTTTCCTCTTATACATCGAAAAATGAGGATGATTTGAATTACGATTTACAGCTGAGTGACGATAGTGAATAATTTGTTTACCTACTTGCTTATCATGTGAGAACAATTAATATTACACTGACTTGGATATTAATTTAATATGCTTATTACAATGTAATTATTTTCTATTATCTGACAATATGCATTTTCCTTATAATGTCAGGTTGAAAAATGTTTAAGCGAAAGAAGAGAACAGGGATTCCCCCATGTCTCAGGTTGCATGATGGCGATGACAGTACTGGTGATGGAGGATCCCCATCGCATGGGCTCAATGCCAGCACTGAGGCTGCCGCATCACCGACCATCCCAACTGTTGCACCATCTACCATTCCTTCCACTGATTCCACTCCTATGGCACACCCTGAATCTATGCCACCTCAGGGGTCAGGAACAGAACAAGCGGAAGAGCCTACGCCTGGCTCAATTGGAGTTGATGGAAGAATGTACATCAATATCATAGCTGAGGAGTAAGTGATTAATATTTCACTTCATTATGATTTCAATGACAGTTATTACTTGTACTAACATTATTCACATTGTTGTATCTTAGATTGAATCCTTCAGGAAAGTGCTCACGTATAATGACAGCTTCTTTCAAAAACAGAATTGAATACGATGGGTTTGTTTGGAAGAATTTGTCAGAGGAAACAAAAAAATTTTATTTCGAAGAATTCAAGGTAAAAAATTTATGATATATTTTGTTACATAACGAATTATATTTTACTCTTGCTTACAATTTGTTTTTTGTTCTGTCTGTCTTATAAGAAAAAATGTTATTGGAACCCGGCGTTTGACGAGATCATGTATTTTGTGTGGGAGACTCGTGCGCGGGCACGTTACAGAGATTTAGTCTGCTTGTTAAAGGATGGTGGTGTCCGACCTCGCTACATGACCGAAGATTTATGGGCACATTGGAGACAGTATTGGGCGACCCTTGAAGCCATTTCCATTTCAGAGCAGAATTCTAGTAACAGACGGGGAGGACCTGACGGACTCAGTTCATGCTCGCACACTGGAGGGTGGATGTCACATCGGGAACATGCAGATAGACTTGTAAGTATTACAAAATATTACTGTTACCACTGTAATTAATGGTTAGAATGTCTAAAATTTATCTCATTACCATAGAGGAGGATGGGAATGTTACTTATGTGAGGAGTTTGCATTGTTGTGGAATGTTGGATGGTAGCTGAATCTCGAAATTTGATGTGTTTTTCTGTCTTTGTATATAGGAGGTATGCTCCAAATATAGGGGAAACTCTATCGAAATTTTAGTAAAAACTTGTATGAATAGTCAATAAATTATAGTTCGCCTTTAATTCTTTTTATGTTTGCAGGGAGCATCGATGGGTCGACCAGCTACCTACGCTGAGGTATTCTTACACACCCACACCAACAAGCATGATGGTCAAACGTTCGTCAATTCTCGCTCAAGGATTTTACATGTATGTCCAAATTACTATATTTTACAAATTTTAAAGATTAGTTATTATTAACCGTTACTTATTGTAAAACATTTGTCCTATAACGGGAATAAGTTGAAGATGCAATTCAGCAACGCTCACATACTTCTGATCATGTTGATGCGAATCAGATCTATTATGAAGTGGCTGGTGGTAGAGACCAGCGAGGACGGGTATTTGGCTTAGGTTCTTTGGCCAAATCCTGTTACTCGCATTCCTCAAGTTCAAGTACTGCCGCATCTAATAGATGGTCATCTAGAGAACTTCAGAATACTGTAAGTGAGCTGAGATCAGAATTGCAACAGTCACAGACTCGATGGCAAGACTCAGAGGTTCGATTGCAACAATCTCTCGACTACATATCTGAGTTACGCAATGAGATGGCAAATTTATCTGAGCTACGCACTGAGATGGCAAATTTGAAGGGTATGTTTGCCTCGTCATTGCATCAGTCTGATCGTACTTCTCAGCCGCCGCCGCCGCCACCATCAGTTTAGTTATCATTTTGTATTAGACATATATGGATATTATGTTGTTAAATAATTACTAACTTTATAATTAGCACAATTATTAAATTCGACTATTATTGGATATTAAAATTTAGATATTATCATCATTTTTTTCATTATTTTGCAATTAATTTTACAGGTTATATCTACATAAAAACAAAATAAAAAAATTAATTTTTAAATTTTCTTTAAAATTATCGACAGAAAACAAATTTCCGTTGGCAATTTATCGATGGAAAAGAAATTTTCGTCCGTAAATTTTACCGACGGAAAATGTATTTTCGTCGGTAATTTCCCGATGGACAGCGTAATTCCGTCGGGAAATTACCGACAGAAGGTAATTTCCCGACGAAAATATTATTCCGTCGGAAAATTTTACCGACGGAAATTTGTTTTCCGTCGGTAAATTACCGACGAAAATTTGTTTTCCGTCGGTTTTTTTTTCGACGAAAATTTTTTCGTCGGGATATTTCCCTATGGGTAATATGTCGACGGAATCATTTTCTGTCGGCATTCTCATTTCCCGACAGAAATTACACATTTTTCGTCGGTAATTTCCGTCGGGAAATGTGTGTTTTCTTGTAGTGATAATGCATTTACACGACAGTATGAAAATTCTGACCGCCGTGTCAAAATGCACAAAACCACACTTGAAAACAGAAAGCATATACACGGCGGTATGGAATCTCTTAACTGCCATGTAAAGTGAATTACAAGGTGGTTAGGATCTTGCTTACCGCCGTAAGACCCGATGAACAAGCAAAAACTCATTACTAGGAAGCGATCACACGGCGGCATGAAATTCCTTACCGCCGTGTAAATCAACTAAAACCCAGATTTTTGGTAGAAAACTCACTTGCTTAAAACCAATCTCATCTTATCATGCATATAACTTCAACCCACTTAACATATACATTCAACTCATGCTTACAATCATATTAATAACAATAACGCTTTATAAAAGCAATAATTTAGCAAGAACGCTCAATACAAATCTCAAACTCAGAAGTTACTCTAAATCATACAAATTCACTTTTCAATTTCCATTTACCAAGATTACATCTAACATATCATACATATATACAATCTCAATATAATACATACATACATAACACATTTAACAACACAAATTTCCAGAATGTAAACAAAAAATCATAAAGTACATCCAAGAACACATAAACTCCCAAACCTTAAAATTGAAGCTCTAGGCCACTCTTCTTCAAGAACTCACTTTCTCCTTTCCCCTGTTCTTTCTTTTATCTTCAGATTCTTGTAATCAAACCAGCCAAAATGCTCTTAAACAATATCACAATAGCCCAACACACCCAAAGCGTAAAGAAGAAGGAGAAGAAGATAATCAAACCAAACTCTACTTACCTCTTCAAACCAGTTCTTAAACTCATAAACACCAAACTCCAAGCCTTGAAGATCAACTAAGGAGAGAAGGAGAGGAAGAACTGAAATGAAGAAGAGGAAAGCAAGGCTCGCGCAGGAAGAGAGAGCAATGGGAAAACAAGCAAAATCTGCTTTCCCTCTCTCTTCCCTCCTTTTCCTCATTTAATTCTCCCCAACCTCTCTTGCCATGTGTCAATCTCCAATTGGTCCAATATAAAAAAATCTTTATCTTATTTCATTTTAAACCTTGGCATATATCTAATTGGTCACGTAAGTAAATTTTTCTCTTAAAACTTTAACTTTTCATTCAATTTAGTCCTAAATTATTCCAACTCTCACTTGTACAATTATAATAATACCCTTTTTAATCCAATAAATTCTGCAAATTTTACTAGGGTCCAAATTGGGGTGTTACACAAAAGACCGAGAATGTTTCCACTTTCTAATTTTATTAAATGCATATTATTTTTTGAAAGGAAGTAACAAGAATGCAGTTCAATCTCTAAATAATAAAAATAAACTTGGTCCAAAATAATTTAGGGATGAAACAAACTTCATTTACTGCATATCGGCATTAAATTAATAAGAAAGAAAAAATACATTTTCCAAGTTGCAAAATTTTACTTTCAAAAGATGTTGATGTGGCTATCTAATTATATTGTACTTAACTAATTCAATAATCTTTTTTCATCCAAATTATCACTTTTAAAAGTTAAAAATAGTAATTTTATGTTTCATCAAATTATACCATACTTATTTAGTTCAACAATTTTTCATGTTTAAATTATCAATTATAAAAATTCAAAGTAGTGAATTTACATTTCATCACATTTATGTAATTAATAAATAGATGTAGAATTTATCCCTTATTATATTCCTTTTCTTTTTCTTTTTCGTTAGTTCTTTTGAAACTTTTTCCCATGGATATTGTAGACATCGGATGCCGAAACAGCCTAAATCAGGATTACTCAGTGATAAAATTATTGTCTATTCAAAAGTGAAAAGGTGAGAAGTGATATTTTCTTGTCAAATTCTTTTTGAAAAAAAAAGATACTGACGTGGCAGGCCGCCCCTCCCATGCGCTCCAAGGCCGCCCCTCGCATTCACGTGTGCACTCCATGAGGCTGCCCCTCGTGCTCATCGTCTTCCTCGTGTTTCTGGGATTTTTGTCCCTAAAATTTTGGAATTTAATTCCAACATTTTTCAGGAATTTTGAGAGTCAAATCCATTTTTTTCTATTTCAAAATTATAGATTTGAATTTAATTGAATTTATTTCTTCCTAAAATTGGGATTTTTGGGAAGAAGAATATAAATTCCTTAGAGAGAGAAAATAGAAAAAAGGGAAAAATTCTAAAATTTGATATTCTTAAGAAAAAAAACAATGATTCTTCTTTACTTTAGTTGAGAATTTGAATTTTGATCGAAGAAAAACGTGCTTGAGACAGGGAAATCGATTCTCTTTTCTTGAAGTAGAGAAATTTCTTTTGTGTTTTTTGAATAACTTTGGCTTGAAGTTTTGTGAGAAAGAATTCAACTCTCGAAATTTTCTACTTCATTTTGTGGATCTTTACAAGGAAATAAATTCACAATTCATCTTTCTGACAAATAATCCTTCTGAGGGTAAATTGCTGGGCTTAATTACACTGTTTCATTGTTGTGTTTATTTATGTTGTTCATCTTTACTATTATTACATATTATTGTTATTCTATGTGATAATTCATTTATTTGTTGTTTTTGTCTTACGTTCCAATTTGTTTTAAGTGTTTTTCGCATCAATAGGGCATAAAATTAGATAAAATCACATAAAATTACAAGTTTGCATTGGTTTTTTTGAAGAAAATTGAAGTTTATTGTCTCTATCTCCTTGCTTCCCTTAAGGGGCGGGAAGGAGATAAGGGTCAGCCTGCCCTCCCCTCAAGCATTATTTTGTCTTATAGTGCATTTTGCTCTATTTTGTCCCGTCCTTGATACTTTTCGATCCGTTTTCGCTTGGTATGCGTTATTTTGCATGATTTTAATATTGTTTTGCCAATGTTTATTTATTTTTATTATTTTATGTGATAAGATTTATTTTTATTATTTTATTTAATTTAATTGATTTTTAGATTTATTTGCTAACGATAATTTTATTTTGTTTTATTTTACCTACAAATCTTATTTTTTCTTGCGTGAGCGTTTTCACTAGCAAATGGGTGATCCATGGAGATTCAGAGGCATATTTTGGTTTGATTTGTCCTTTTTATTATTTTTGTTATTTTTCATTATTTTGTCTTTTATTCTATTATTTAGTTTAATATGTAATAAATTTCAAAAATATTTTTTCTAATAAAATGGGACCAATTTCCTAATTTTAGCAAATAAAAATTCACTTTTAAAAGAAGAGTAAATTTTCTCAAATTGGGATCACTCATCCCGGTTTTCTCAATATTCACCTAAAAATAACTCCTCAATTTTTAAAAGTGAACATGAAGGAACCAGTGTTCCTATTCCAAAAGAATGCCCCATTTTATGCATGTAATTTATTTATTTATTTAATTTCATAATTTGGGGGATTGTATTTTTGTCCCAATTCATTCATTTATTTGTTTATTTTAATTTGGGTACTGTATTTTTATCCCAATTTCATTTTTGTAATTTGTTTTGTATGTTATTTATTTTATCGCTTTCTTTACTGCTTTTCTCGTTGCTTGAATTTGCGCTTTATTTTAAACGCATGACCGTATAAGATGAGGGATGGAAAAATAATTATTAAAAACTCATTTATAATTAACCAAGGCATTAATAAGAGTGAAGCTCCGAATCTTTATTTGGTTTAGACTCCAGAGGTTAGACGAACTTTCCTAATTTTAAAATTGGGTGGCGACTCCAAAATAACTCAAAGGTGCCTAAAAGTTTCATGGAATTAGATGACATTCCCTAATGTTCTAATGGGTGAGCATTCCAAAATATCTCATGTTACCCAAGATTTAAAGACGCGAACCCTCTCGAACCCTAAAAGCGGGCTTTCGAGACTAGTCGGGTTCGGCCCACGTCACAGTGGCGACTCCACTAGGGACATTGAGACTTTGTTTTGAAAGTATCTTGGTTAATAAATATAATTGAGTTGTTGTACTAAATCCACAAGCGCTCGATTTACCGATTATAGTACTTAAAATATTGTTCCCACGAGAAACGTATGTTGATAAATACTCACTATTACTACTTGATTTTATCTTGTTTACAATGTTCAATATTTTGTAAGTTTAATTCTATACTACTCGTGTAATGCAAATTAATTAAACCTAATTAATGATAATCAAAGAAGATAATTTAGATGATGAAGAAATAATGATTGTGAAACTTGACTCCATCTTTAAAATATAAATATAATCTTATAAGCAAGCCAAATTGGAAGAAAGTTTTAATCCACTCTCTCGACATGAATTAGAATACCTAAAACATGCAATTACAATGCTAATCCCCAATTTCATTGATGAACTAGTTAATTCCAATTACATATTCTAAGATTAATTACCAATTTATAGCAACTATCTTAACATACTGATCTCTCAAGCAATGTTTTGATAATGAAATTCTATTAGTTGTAAGATAAAGTGAATCTCTTAACTTTACTTTAACTTATAATGATCATACAATAATACCAATAGAAAATTCTGCATTAAAAGACTATTAACATTGACGGACATAGAAAATAACATTAATATCATTCAAGTCTCCTAAAGATAATACAATTAATTACAAAGAAGAAATAAAAGATTAGAAATAAGAAGAAGGAGATCTCTCAACCCTTTTTCCTTTCACAAAGTATGATCTTCTCTCTTGCAATTGTCTTCTCTTCAAATTATAAAAACTAACTTAAGAATTTCAACTATGGAAATTGTTCTCCAAACTTACAGAAAAATACTTGGTTAAAATTCCATCCTCCAAAATTTACAACTGAAATTAATATATATAATATTCCATAATTCATAACCCTTGAAATGCCTCTTCAAAAGGTTGCAAAACTTGGTGGGAAGACTTAACTTTTCAAGTGACTCTTCAAAATAACTACCCCAACGGATCTCTCTGTCGCGCTCGCGACAGGACACAAACTCCTCTTCATTTGATTTTTCTCAGCTGCATTGACTGCTTTGTTCTCCCTTGCTTTGTCGTGCTCGCGACTCCTTCATGCCCGTGACAGCACGTGACATTCCTCATCTACTCTTCTATTTTACTCTCTTCTTAGGCGTCCTCTGTCGTGCTTGCGACTCCCTCAGGCTCGTGATAGTAGCATCCTTTGCTTGCTCAATTCTGCTCCTTTCTCCATATTTTTCTCCCTTTTCTCCTACAAACATAAAACCTAACACAAAAACATAAAATACACCTTATTCTAACATAATTAACTCTAACAAAACATAACTTTTATCATAAAACATCAACTAAATATGAGCTATTTAGGCTCATATCAAATCCCCACACTTGAACATTTTCTTCTCCTAAAAAAAAACTTAAAATGCAAAAACACACAAAACACGTAACACATTCACACAATTTTGGAGCTTACATTCATACTTGACAAATATTTGAAAATAACATGAATAAACCTTCATCTTTTAATACATGAGCTTAAATATTCAAATTCTCAAATAATATGATTGTCCATTAAACTTCAACAACCATGTACATTTGGAAAATCATGAAGTTGTAAAACACAAGAATGTTCATCCTCAAGAAATTGAATATCTTAGCACATGTATAGATTATTTCGTACAAAACATTGCCTAAAGTAACTCTCACTCAAACAATTTATCTTTTCTTCACTCAATTTTGTTTATGGTAGTGTTTCACTCTTTCATTAAATCTGCCATTGCATACCATAAGCTTGTAATAAGTAAACATCTCCACTACTAGCACAAGTTAATACATAAAATCAAAGGGTCTTATTTAAGGTAGTAGCTTGGCTTAGGTAAAGGTAGTAAAACTTTGGTTAAGTAGCTCATAATGCGTAAAGAAAAAGTAATCACTATATCATAAGAGATTTAAAAACTAATCATAGCATTATCTCATGAAGTTCTAACTTGCCATTGTAATTCCCTTATTAATGTCCATTTTCCACCAGTTCTTTTTTTTTTCACAGCTTTTCGTTTTTTTTTTATTTTTTCTTTTTCTCTTTGTTATTTCTTTTTTTCTTTTCTTTTTTTTTTCACAAATTTGTTCTCAATATTTTTCTTTACTTTTTATAGGAACTAGCTTTTTCTAGTATTGGACTTTTGAGACAAAGGAAATTCAAGTAACATTATGCTTAACTTTAACAAAAATTATCTCCAATGACATAGCAATCATAATTCTTTACACAAAAGGGTAACAAAAGAAATAGTCTATTGTTCAAGAAGGATTAAGGCTAATTAAATGCTTTTAGAATAAAAAATTTGGTTAAAGGCAAAATTGGCTACTTAAAGTAAAAAAGGTAAGTTATTTAAGCAAGCTAAAATTGGTTATTCTAAATGCCCTTATTCATGCACAACTCATACTAAATGTAATATTGAAATTTACCTAAAATAAGTTCTAGAGGATATGGCATATCAAGGCTCTCATACAAAGAAAAATTTCAATGTAAAGGCTTTAAAAGCTCACTTTAGCTATAGGTAAAATTACCGTAAACAATGATTTACCAAAATAATCATTTTTTACATGTGAAAAGATAAACAACTTAAAAAGAACCTATACTAAAGTGCTTTGTCAAGTCATAACCCTCACTATACACATAAAGTTGTCAAAATAAAATAAACCAATGATATTCCTTAAGAATTCAAGTAATTAGACCAATTATTTAAAAACCCAAGCTCATCATGTACATGCTTCCAAATATGCATCAAATACAAAAGCTCCAAAACTCGGCAAACTCAAAAACAACCTAAACATATAAACCTACAACACAAATACACTAACAATATATATATATATATATATATATAACATAAATAAATACCTAATACTAACATATCATGCATATCCATAAGTTACACTAAATACAAACAAATCATATATACATAAAATGCATTCCTCACACTTAAAGGACACAATGTCCTCATTGTGTAAGAAAAACAATCACAAACTAACACAAACTAGAAAATAATCAAAACACAAAACACAAAATAACGAAAATAAACCTAGAAAATACAAGGAGTAAAGGAACTACCCTCAAATCCCACTAGGGGAACCCGGTGGAAATGGTGTAAACTCCACATTCTGTTTGCACAAAAAGAAAAGCAATTTACAACTGAGTCTCTTGTGACTCTTGTGCATCTCTTGTACTGATTCTTCCATGGAATCCATTCTTGCAGCTAAGCTTTGATTGGCAGCCTCCATCCCATCTAGGCGATTTAAAACTTATCTCCACCTTGCTACATTACTACCCTCCTCATGCTTAGAATCTGGCTCCCCCGCTTCACCAGCTTCTTCATCATCAGATTCCTCTTCATTTACAGCAGCTGTAGAGGTTGAAGGACCTTTGCCCTTGTCAAAACCAGTGCCTTTAACCTGCACATGACAATTAATAAACTTAGGTGGCCAACCGCCTCTTGTCAACGCATTAGAATTTCGCAAATATTTGGAATCCATCATGGCAACATGCTCATGCTCATCCATTATAAAACTATTCAAATCCCCCAAACAACCTAACATAATTCCAGTCACCATATAGCCCATACATACAGTTTTAGTCCTGGCTATCAAAGCATGATATAAACAATCAAAAATAAAATCGATTGAACAAGGTGTTTTCTTGGATTGCACTAGGTGTAAAACAAATAAATCCTTGACCTGCACTTTATTACTCTCCACACGACCAAACAAAGCATGGCATATAAACTTATGAAAGAGCCATAAAACATCATCTTTAAATTGCCTATTTGTGGAATTTTTGGGATTAAAATGATCTAACCCTGTCAATTTTTTCCAAACATTAGAGGGATTAACCCTTGTACTAATGTTGGCTCACCCTGAACAGCACCCTCACTCAACGTCCTGCAAACTTGCACGGAAACAAAACATTCATACTAAGCGATAACGCTTAGTGGGGATGAACAAAGGCAAAGGACTTCTAATGAAGTCGCAAATAAAACAATATACAAAACATGCGTAACTCATAGGTGCTAGTATCAAAATATAATAGAAGCTTATCACATAAATGACATAAGCATGACAATGACTAGCTCAAAGTGTAAATAGATACAGAAGCAACAACAATTGCTAACATTCAGAAATAATACAACATATAACTGATACCGATTCATTTATTTCTCACAATATACAATACAAATACAATCATAGCCTGAGATCATGACGATGGTGGATATGGGTAATAGACTACTTGCGAGCAGTATCAGAAGACTGAAGTCTAGGTTTTTAGAAGATCGAAGTCTAAAAAAAATCTTTAATACAGAAGACCGAAGTCTAAATACTGAACCCATATGGGTCGACACGAACAACTGCAAAACTCTAGCCCTTAATAAGCATGCTTATCTATCCACTACCATGACTAATTGGGCTGAGCAAATCAATTATACATAATAATACACATGAACTCAACATCTAAATATCCATCCACTTTTACATATCAAAACATTTAGAAATAACTGAATAACCTCTAAGCAAATAATTCATATAAACATATCCTACACATATAACCTTCAATAAATATGTACAAATATATGCCCATGCAATGACATACACCAATGAGCACAAAAGACTTAAGCTTACAAAACTATACAGTGTCGCGCTCATGATAGAACAGAACTCTCACAGCTGTCGTGCCCGCGGACCTCATCGCTCTCACGACAGAATTGCCCAAGTGGCTTCTGTCGTGCTTGCGACCAAGCTCAGCATCGCTCGGCCATGCGTGAGAGAGCTCGGCAGGCAGACCTCGCAAAAATGTATTCTGTCGCACTCGCGATAGAATAGAACTATATGTTCCAAAACTCACAAATCACATACTTTCACATGCATACTCACTCTTCAACTATAATCACTCACAAGCATACTTCAAAACTTGCCAAAAATATACCAATAACACTTCAAGGCTCTAAATCAATAATTAACATAAATCTTACACTAAAACTAAGCAAGAAACAAGATCAACAAATCATGAACACATGCCTCTCAAATACACAATTAAGCATACTTATAACCAACTTACTCTAAAATAGGGTCAAAGTACACAATATTCAAACTAACAACACATGCATATACTTAATTTTAACTCTAATCACAACATGCATCAAATACTCTTAAACTATAAACACATGCAGAAATCACAAAGCACATGATCCCAACCTCTTGGAGCAGTAGAAACACCTCCCAAAATCAGGCCTTATGCTTGCCCTTTTCCCTTCTTTTAGCCTCAGCTTCTTGCAATCACCAAATCAAGAACACAATCTTAACCAAAATTCCACTAACCAAACTCAAAGAAAGGGGGTAGAAGCAGAAGCACAAATCCAAATGCACTTACCTCTTAACTTTAATCCTCATTAATACTCTTTAATTAATCCAATTAAAATAGCAAAAATTTAAACCACAAGCCAAACAATCAAAGAGAGAAGAAATGAAGGGCAGAAAACCGTGAGGAAGAGGGAAAGAGAGAAGAAATCTACATGCAAAACCATAAAGGACAGAAAATCCCACTCACAAGCCTTATATTGCATGTCCAAGTCCATGTGGCATCACCAGAACTAACCACTTGTCACACATGGGCCAAATGTCCACTAACATGCAAAGTTTCTCTTAAGTCCACAACAAATGTTCTCTTAAGTCCCTTAATTCCTTCCTCCAACAATTAACTTAAAATTTCCATTCAATTAAGTCCTTAATTCCACTTATTCTCATACAAATTCAGAAATTAACACCACTAATTTTACTAGGGTGCAAATCGAGTTGTTACAATTCTCTCTTCCTTAAAAAATTTTGTCCTCGAAATTTCACCTGATACCAAACAGATAACACTACACTTGCTATAACATAACTCATATTAATCAGACTCTAAACAAATGGAAACTTACCAGAAGGACTCGCTTGCTCAACTTCCTTGTCTCTAATCATGGCGTAGCACCGAGCTAGAACACCTGAGGGTATCGGTTTCTCAACCTTTTCTGATGGTAGTTATACTATCTGTCCTCTATACCTTTCTCCTCTAGCAGATCCAGTCACTTGTATGCTACCCTTGCTTTTCGGCTGAACTGAACCTTCCTTCAAATCCGAGCAATTGGCCAGCATGTGCTCCATGTTGCGACATCTAAAACACGCTTTAGTGAGCTTCATGCAAGTACCCCAGTGAAACCTTTCATAGTGCTCACACTTGGGCACTGTACTTCCTTTACTCGATGATGCTCAAACACTACTCTTTGATGTCGGCTCATAACCTGATCCTCGGGTAACCTGCCCACTAGTAGCCTCTCATGACTTCTTAACACTCGGCACACTACTATCATTCACTTTTCTCTTAAGTTCCTTATGCTGATTAATTGCCTCAGGCTCTTTTAATTTTATTGCGGCAAAAACTAATTGGTAGTAACCTACCGAATACATGAGAGCCAAAGTTGAAAGAGGACCTCTGATGCTCTCTCTTAACCCGTCTTCAAACTGGCGACACTTGAATTCCTTGGTAAGCAATAAATCTGGCACATATTTACTTAACCTACTAAATTCCTTCTCATATTCACTTGCTGATAAACCCTTCTGCCTCAAACTTATGAATTCATTCCATATAGCCTCTCGGTATGCCTTAGTCACATACCTCTTCTCAAACTCTTGCACAAAATAATCCCATGTCATCTCTATAGGTCGCTGGGGGTTCCTCAACACTAGCTTCCACCAGTCATAAGCCGGTCCTTGCAGTAAAGATACTGCACAATTAACCCTCTGATCCAATGGACTATTAATCTCTTGTAGAATTCTACCTATTTTCTCCAACCAATATTCAGCTGAATTCGACTGATCCAAAGTCGTACCAATAAATTCCTCTGCCCCTCTCCTTCTAATCAAATCAGTTGGGGCTTTAGGGGTAGTCAGTCTCTCAATTAAATGCACAAACCCTTGTACTAATGTTAGCTCACCCTGAACAGCACCCAACCCTTCAGCTCTAGGTCTCTTAGGTGCAGGCCGATTAACCCTCATAGGATTAACACTACCCATCATCTCACCTATCTCTTCACTCGAATCGGACTCCATCTACATTTTCTACACAAAATAACATCTACATTAGGCCATGATTCTAGACAGACTCACACACATCTAAACATGTTATAGACCAGGACCATCTAACCGGGCTCTGATACCACAACTTGTAACACCCCACATCCCTCGGAAGGAATATCGTGATGTCACACAAGCAAAACACAAACACTCATGCAAAACAACAAAAAAAATTGTAGCATCTAAAATGAATATACGATAATGGAAGCGTCTCAAAATAAAATATAAGCTTAAATTGCTCAACTTAATGTATACATATACAAGTTCATATAACAGAATTACATGCCTTAACATATACAAAAGTTCTATACAAAAACATATCCATACAAAAAATTCCTATACTAATACAAAAAAAAGACTGCAACTCCTAGATGGAGACCCTCACTCAATGTCCTGCAAACCTACACAGAAACAAAACATCCGTGCTAAGCGATAACTCTTAGTGGCGATGAACAGAAGCAAGCAAAGGACTTTTAATGAATTTGCAAACAAAATCATATACAAAACATGCATAATTCATAGGTGCTAGTATCAAAATATAAAAGAAGCTTATCACATAAATGGCATAAGCATGACAATAACTAGCTCAAAGTTTAAACAGATATAGAAACAATAACAATTGCTAACATTCGAAAGCAACAGAACATATAACTGATACCGATTCACTTATTTCTCACAATATACAATAAAAATACAATTATAGCCTAAGATCATGACGATCATGGATACGGGTAATAGCATACTGGCGAGCAGTATCAGAAGACTGAAGTCTAGGTTTTCAAAAGATCGAAGTCTAAAAAAAAACTTTAATACAAAAGACCGAAGTCTATATACACGGGTCGACACGAGCAGCTGCAAAAACTGTAGCCCTTAATAAGCATGCTTATCTATCCACTACCTTGACCAATCAGGTTGAACAACACAACTATACATAACAATACACATGAACTCAACATCCAAATATCCATCAACTTTTACATATCAAAACATTTAGAAATAACTGAATAACCTCTAAGCATATAATTCATAAAAACATATCTTGCAATATAACCTTCATTAAATATGTACAAACATATGCCCATGCAATGACATACACCAATGAGCACAAAAAACTTAAGCTTACAAAACTACATAGTGTTGCGTTCACGATAGAACAGGACTCTAGCAGCTGTTGCGCCTGCGAACCTTGTCTCTCTCGTGATAGAATTGCCAAAGTAGCATCTGTCGTGCTCGCGACCAAGCTCGACATCGCTCGGTCATGCGCAAAAGAGATCGATAGGGTTGGCAACACTCAACAGGCAGACCTCACCAAAATGCATTCTGTCGCACTTGCGACCCTTCTCGCACTCATGATAGAACAGATCTATGTGTTCCAAAACTCATAAACATGCATACTCACTCTTCAACCATAATCACTCACAAGCATACTTCAAAACTTGCCAAAAATATACCAATAACACTTCAAGGCTCTAAATCAATAATTAACATAAATCTTACAATAAAACTAAGCAAGAAACATGATCAACAAATCATGAACACAAGCCTCTCAAATACACAATTAAGCATACTTATAACCAACTTACTCTAAAATAGGGTTAAAGCACACAATATTCAAACTAACAACACATGCATATACTTAATTTTAACTCTAATCACAACATGCATCAAATACTCTTAAACTATAAACACATGCAGAAATCACAAAGCACATGATCCCAACCTCTTGGAGCAGCAGAAACACCTCCCAAAATCAGGCCTTATGCTTGCCCTTTTCCCTTCTTTTAGCCTCAGCTTCTTGCAATCACCAAATCAAGAACACAATCTTAACCAAAATTCCACTAACCAAACTCAAAGAAAGGGGGTAGAAGCAGAAACACAAATCCAAATGAACTTACCTCTTAACTCTAATCCTTATCAATACTCTTCAATTAATCCAATTGAAATACAAAATATTTAAACCACAAGCCAAACAATCAAAGAGAGAAGAAATGAAGGGCAGAAAACTGTGAGGAAGAGGGAAAGAGAGAAGAAATCTACATGCAAAACCATTAAGGACAGAAAATCCCACTCACAAGCCTTAAATTGCATGTCCAAGTCCATTTGGCATCACCAGAACTAACCACTTGTCACACATGGGCCAAATGTCTACTAACATGCAAAGTTTCTCTTAAGTCCACAACAAATGTTCTCTTAAGTCCCTCAATTCCTTCCTCCAACAAATAACTTATAATTTCCATTCAATGAAGTCCTTAATTCCATTTATTATCATACAAATTCAGAAATTAACACCACTAATTTTACTAGGGTGCAGATCGAGATGTTATAATTCTCTCCTCCTTAAGAAATTTTGTCCTCGAAATTTCACCCGATACCAAATAGATAACACTACACTTGCTATAACATAACTCATATTAATCAGACTTTAAACAAATGGAAACTTACCAGAAGGACTCGCTTGCTCATCTTCCTTGTCTCTAATCATGGAGTAGCACCGAGCTGGAACACTTGAGGGTATCGGTTTCTCAACCTTTTTTGATGGTAGTTATACTATCTGTCCTCTATGCCTTCCTCCTTTAGCAGATCTAGTCACTCGTATGCTACCCTTGCTTTCCGGCTGAACTGAACCTTCCTTCAAATCCGGCCAATTGGCCAACATATGCTCCATGCTGCGACATCTAAAACACGCTCCAGTGAGCTTCATGCAAGTACCCCAGTGAAACCTCTCATAGTGCTCACACTTGGGCACTGTACTTCTTTTACTCGATGGTGCTCAAAAACTACTCTTTGATGTCGACTCATGACCCGATCCTCGGGTAACCTGCCCACTAATAGCCTCTCATGACTTCTTAACACTCGGCACACCACTATCATTCACTTTTCTCTTAAGTTCCTTATGCTACTTAATTGCCTAAGGCTCTTCCAATTTTATTGCTACCAAAACTAATTGGTAGTAACCTACCGAATACATGACAGCTGAAGCTAAAAGAGGACCTCTGATGCTCTCTTTTAACCCTTCTTCAAACTGGCGACACTTGAATTCCTCAGTAAGCAACAAATCTGGCACATATTTACTTAACCTACAGAATTCCTTCTCATATTCACTTACTGATAAACCCTTCTACCTCAAACTTATGAATTCATTCCACTTAGCCTCTCGGTATGCCTTAGTCACATACCTCTTCTCAAACTCTTGCACAAAATAATCCCATGTCATCTCTATAGGTCGCTAGGGATTCCTTAACACTAGCTTCCACCAGTCATAAGCCGGTCTTTGCAGTAAAGATACTGCACAATTAACCTTCTGATCCAATGGACTATTAATCTCTTGTAGAATTCTACTTATTTTCACTAACCAATATTCAGCTGAATTCAACTAATCCAAAGTCGTACCATTAAATTCCTCTGCCCCTCTCCTTCTAATCAAATCAGTTGGGGCTTTAAGGGCAGTCAGTCTCTCAATCAAATGCATAAACCCTTGTACTAATGTTGGCTCACCCTGAACAACACCCAACCCTTCAGCTCTAGGTCTCTTAGGTGCAGGCCGATTAACCCTCATAGGATTAACACTACCCATCATCTCACCTATCTCTTTACTCGAATCGGACTCTATCGACACTCTCTACACAAAACAACATCTACATTAGGCCACGATTCTAGACAGACTCACACACATCTAAACATCTTATATACCAGGACCATCTAACCGGGCTCTAATACCATAACTTATAACACCCCAACATCCCTCGGAAGGAATATCGGGATGTCATACAAGCAAAACATAAACACTCATGCAAAACAACAAAACAAAATGGTAGTATCTAAAACGAATATACGATAATGGAAGCATCTTAAAATAAAACATAAACTTAAATTGCTGAACTTAATGTATACATATACAAGTTCATATAACAGAATTACATGCCTTAACATACTTATACAAAAGTTCTATATAAAAACATATCCATACGAAAAATTCCTTTACTAATACAAATAAAAGACTGCAACTCCTAGTGGCTAGCAGATGGAGACCCTCACTCAATGTCCTGCAAACCTACATAGAAATAAAACATACGTGCTAAGCAATAACTCTTAGTGGCGATGAACAGAAGCAAGCAAAGGACTTCCAATGAAGTTGCAAACAAAATGATATACAAAACATGCATAATTCATAGGTGCTAGTATCAAAATATAAAAGAAGCTTATCACATAAATGGCATAAGCATGACAATAACTAGCTCAAAGTTTAAACAGATGTAGAAGCAATAACAATTACTAACATTCAAAAATAACAAAACATATAACTGATACCGATTTATTTAGAAATGACTGAATAACCTCTAAGCATATAATTCATAAAAACATATCTTACACATATAACCTTCATTAAATATGTAAAAACATATGCCCATGCAATGACATACACCAATGAGCCCAAAAGACTTAAAATTACAAAACTACACTGTGTCGCGCTCACGATAGAACGGGACTCTCGTAGCTATAGCGCCCGCGAACCTTGTCCCTCTCTTGACAGAATTGCCAAAGTGGCATCTGTCATGCTCGCGACCAAGCTCGACATCGCTCGGCCATGCGCAAGAGAGCTCGATAGGGTTGGCAACACTTAACAGGCAGACCTCACCAAAATGCATTTTGTCGCACTCGCGACCCTTATCGCACTCGTGATAGAACAGATCTATGTGTTCCAAAACTCACAAATCATATACTTTCACATGCATACTCACTCTTTAACCACAATCACTCACAAACATACTTAAAAACTTGCCAAACAATATACCAAAAACACTTCAAGGCTCTAAATCAATAATTAACATAAATCTTATAATAAAAGCAAGCAAGAAACATGCTCAACAAATCATAAACACATGCCTCTCAAATACATAATTAAGCATACTTATAACTAACTTACTCAAAAATAGGGTCAAAGCTCACAATATTCAAACTAACAACACATGCATATTGATATGAGCCTAAATAACTCATATTTAGCTTACATTTTGTGGTTAAAATTATGTTTAGTTATGATTTAATGTGTTAGAATTAGGTGTGTTTGATGTTTTGTGTTAAGTGTTGTTAATGTAGGAGAAAAAGGGAGAAGATGTGAAGAAAGAGATGAAATGAGCAAGAAAAGAGTTATCCGTCGCAAGCGTGACATACGCCACGAGCGCGACAGAGGATGCCCAAGAGAAGAGAAGGAAAGAGAAGAAAAGAAGAGCCAAGGAGGGAAGCCACGCGCTGTCATGAGCGCGACAGGCATCGCGAGCGCAGCGAGATGCGGAGGAAGAGGGAGATCAAGCAACTGAAGAGATTGGAATGCCATGCTCTGTTGCGAGCGCGATAGAGAGAGACGTTAGAATAGTTTTGCTTGAAAGGTTATCTCAAATATTGGGACTTTTCACCAAGCTTTACAACTATTTGAAGAAAGGACATGACTTTTGGAAAACTATAAATGTTAATCTCAATTGTAATTTTGAAATGATGATTTTTCTTTAACTAATTTATTTTTCTGTAAGTTTGAAGGATAGTTTTATAGTTAAAGTTCTAAGTTTAGATTTTATGTTTTAAAGAAGAAGACCAAGGAGGAGAAAAATTTATTGCAAGGGTTTAAGTAAAGGTTTGAGAGATTTCTTTCTTCTAACTCTTATATTTTATTTTATTCTCTGTATTTAAATAAATGTTATATAATGAACTTGAATTATATTAATTTCTTCTATTTCCATCTATGTTAGTAAACTTTGAATGCAAAATTTTCTATTAGTATATTATTGCATAATCATTATAAGTTAAGGTAGAATTGAAAGGCTCATTTTAACTTACATCTAATAGGAATTCATTATTTGAACATAACTAGAGAGATCAGTATGTTGAGATAATTGCTATAGGTTGGTGAATAATCTTAGAATAAGTAATTGAAATTAACTAGTTCATTAATGAGAGTTAGGGATTAGTATTTCAATTGCATATTTTAGGCATTTTAATTCATGCTCGAGAGAGTGAATTAGAACAACATTCCAACTTGGCTTGCTTATAAGACTAAAATTATAATTAAATGACAGAATCAAGTTTCATAATTATTAAATCTTCATTATATACTTTGTCTTCTTTAATTATCATTAACTAGGCTTAATTAAGTTGCATGATAATAATAGTTTAGAGTTAACTTTCAAACTAAGGAATATTGTAAGCAAGATTAAAATTGAGTAGTAATAGTGTGTAATGTTAATCTACATTCCTCGTGGGATCGACATCTTTTGTACTATAATCGATACACCATATACTTGCGGAATTAGCGTGTAGAAATACGCCTAACAAGTTTTTTTTGGCGTCGCTACCGGCGAATGTTTTGATTAAATTTATTACCATTATGAATCTTGATTTATGATTTTGGATTACAAGACTTAATTAGTGTTGTTTGTTTGTGTTATTTTACAGGATTGGATAGTTTAAGTCTATGCCTAATACAAGAAGTTCACAAGAAGAACTTGAACCATTAAATCCAAAAATAGAAAGATTTACTTCAAGTTACCAAAAATCTAACAAGAAGAAGAATAAAACTAGGAGTCGAATTATGGCTAAAGAAGAGAATCCACCAAGGCTAATGGATTTTGCTATGCCAGCATTGAGCGGGGCTCAACAAGGGGTGGTAAGGCCAACGGTAAATGCTAATCAATTGGAAATTAGGCCATCTCTTTTATAAATGATTCAAAATAGTATTCAATTTTATGGTTTGGCAAATGAGGATCCAAATGCTCATTTGGCAAATTTCTTAGAAATTTGTGATACCTTTAAAATTAATGGAGTTTCGGCGGATGCAATTAAGCTTAGGCTTTTCCCTTTTACTTTGAAAGATAAGGCAAAGGCTTGGTTGAATTCACTAACTAGAGGTTCTATAACAACTTGGGACCAATTGGCCCAAACATTTTTATCTAAATATTTTTCTCTAGCCAAAACTGCAAAAATTATAAAGGATATCACTACTTTGATTCAACATGATAATGAATCTTTGTATGAAGCTTGGGAAAGGTTTAAGGAATTGCAGAGAAGTTGCCCACATCATAACCTTCCAAGGAAATTGTTAATGCAAATATTTTACAATGGAGTGAATTCCATCACTAGAGGTACAATAGATGCTGTAGCCAGTTGTTCCCTTATGAGAAAAATGACGGAGGCTGCGTTTGAGTTACTAGAGGTGATGTCTATGAACAATTGCATATGGCCAACCAAAAGAGTAAGGGAATCAAATTCTTCTAATGCTAGGGGGGTACATTCACTAGATTTTGTAGTAGCATTGCAAGCTCAAATTGAGGCTTTAACACATAAGATTAATAGCCTAGATATGGGAGAAAGTCCATAAAATGCACGTACTATTTATGGTCAAAAGGGTTATATTAGTGAAGTGTGTAATTTGGGGATAGCTAGCACGGATGAACAAGTGAGCTTTATCCAAGGACAAGGACATGGAAATCCATATTCAAATACCTATAACCTTGGTTGGAGAAGCCATCCAAATTTTTCATGGGGAAATAGTAGCAATCAAAATAGGGGAGTAGGATTTCAATAACCTCAAGATAGATTTGGAGCTTTAGAGGTCAAGATGGATAGGTTCTTAGAAGGGATTAATTTGAAGTTTAGTTCGCAAGAAGAGAACCAAAAGAGGCTAAAGACAAAGTTTGATCAAATCACTAAAAATAATGCCTCATCAATCCATAACTTGGAGGTGCAAATAGGTCAAATTGCTAAGGCTTTACCTTCACTATTACAAGGGAATTTACCAAGTAATATAGAGGAAAATCCAAGGGAACATTTGAAGGCAATTAACTTGAGGTCAGGTAAATCCTATACTAGTGAATTTATTTCTACTAACAAGGATGATGATGTGCAGAAAAAGAATTTTCAGAAGGATGAGTCTTCTGTCGCGAGGGTGACACCTGCCACGAGCAGGACAGGGGAGAGATCAGCCAACATCGAGAGTGTGATACCCTTCGCGAGTGTGCAAAAGGATAATCCGCCTTCTGTTGTGAGCGCGACACCTGCCGTGAGCATGACAGAGGGGGCTACCAAGGCAAGTTCGTTAAAAATTTTCCAACCTCGTCCACCATTTTCGCAACATCTTAAGTAGGAAAATCAAGATAAGCAATTCCTAACTTTTATTGATAAATTAAAGCATTTACATATCAATTTAAATTTTATTGAGGCTATAACTCAAATTCAAAACTATGCAAAGTTTCTTAAAGACTTAATTTCTAAGAAAAGAAGTTGGGAAGACATATCTACTGTTGAGTTGACTGAGGCATTTGCCTACTAAACTTAAGGATAATGGGAGTTTTATTATTTGTTGTACTTTGGGGGATGTTGAGTTTCCTAAGTGTTTATGTGATCTAGGGGCAAGCATTAATCTTATACCATTGTCTATCTTTAAAAAGTTAGGTTTGAATTATGTTAAATCTACCTCAATGGTCTTGCAATTGGCTGACCAATCTATTAAGACACTATATGGCATAGTGGAAGATCTACTTGTTAAAGTGGATAAATTTATTTTGCCTGCTGACTTTGTTATTCTAGACTTTACTTATGACATTAAATGCCTCTTGATATTGGGAAGACCTTTCATGAGAACTGGTAGGGCTTTAATTAAAGTTTATGAAGGCACTTTGATTTTAAGAGTGGGGGAAGATAGTATAGAATATCACATGGATAAGGCACTCAAATACCTTATGGATGAGAATGTATGCATGAAAATTGATGTCATTGATGCTTGTGTTTTGAAAGTATTGGATAATGCAGGTCAAGGGGAGGTAAATATTGAGGGAGAAGTTCATGAAGAGGTGGAGCAAGATAGCTCAAAGTCAGAACTTTTATATAGAAGTGAAGCACCTTTGCCACCTTCTATTGTAAGTCCTCCTAATGTGGAATTGAAAGAGCTACCTTAGTCATTTAAGGTATGCATTTCTTGGTTTAAGTAATACTTTACCTATAATTGTTTCTAATAAGATAACTAGTAAGCAAGAGTCTTCATTATTAGAGGTTGTTAGAAAAAGAATCAAGAGTATAGGTTGGCAAATTTCTGATTTAAAAGGAATTAATCCAAACATTGTCATGCATAAAATTAATATGGTAGATGAGTGTCAACCTAAGGCTGATAGATAAAGGAGGCTTAATCCCAATATGAAGGAAGTAGTTAAAAAAGAAGTAATTAAGCTGTTAGATATTGGGATTATCTATCCGATTTCGGATAGTGCATGGGTGAGTCCAATTCATTATGTACCTAAGAAAGGGGGAATGACTGTAATTAAAAATGAGAATGGAGATTTGATTCCTACTAAAACTACCACGAGTTAGAGGGTTTGCATTGACTATAGGAAATTGAATTCAGCTACTAGGAAGGATCACTTTCCTTTACCATTCATTGATCAAATGTTAGAAAGTATCGCTGGACATTCTCATTATTGTTTTCTAGAAGGTTATTCGGGTTATTTTCAAATATTAATATACCCTAGTGATCAAGAAAATACAACCTTTACTTGTCCATATGGGACTTTTGCTTATATAAGGATGCCTTTTGGGCTATGTAATGCACCAACAACTTTTCAAAGGTGTATGACTTCTATTTTTGGGGATATGATAGAAGATATTATGGAATTTTTTATGGATGATTTTTCTGTTTATGGTGATTCATTTGAGATGTGTTTGAGTAATTTGGATAAAGTGTTGGCTAGATATGAGGAGACCAACTTGGTACTCAATTGGGAAAAATGCCATTTTATGGTTGAAGAGGGGATAGTTCTAGGCTATAAGATTTCAAGTAGAGGTATAGAGGTAGATAGAGCTAAAACTGAATTGATAGAAAAGTTACCTCCCCTTACTACACTTAAAGGTGTAAGATCTTTTTTAGGACATGTTGGTTTCTATAGAAGGTTTATAAAGGACTTTTCATTAATTGCTAAGCCTTTAACTAGCTTATTGGTAAAAGATGTGCCTTTTGAAGTTTCTGTTGCATGTATGCAAGCTTTTAACACATTAAAAACCGCTCTTGTAAGTGCACCCATAATAACTTCACCAAATTGGACTTTACCTTTTGAAATAATGTGTGATGCAAGTGACCTTGTTGTTGGATGTGTGTTAGGTCAAAGACAAGGTAAAAATATGCATGTCATTTACTATGCTATCCATACATTGTCACCACCTCAAGTGGATTACACAACAACTAAAAAAGAGATATTAGCTGTTGTGTATGCATGTGATAAGTTTAGGTGTTACTTGTTAGGATCTAAAGTCATAATCTACACGGACCATGCAGCACTTAGATATTTAGTTGCTAAAAAAGATGCTAAACCTAGGTTAATTCGTTGGGTTCTTTTGTTACAAGAATTTGACCTTGAGATTCAAGATAAGAAAGGTTCTGAAAACTTAGTGGCTAATCACTTATCAAGGTTAGAAAATGATGAAGGAACTATAGGGGATAGCAATGAAATTAATGAATCCTTTCCGGATGAATCCCTAATGTCAATTAACAAAGTGTATGTTCCGTGGTATGCGGATTTTGCTAACTTTCTTGCTGCAAGGATTATACCTCATGAGTTGACATGGCAGCAAAAGAAAAAGTTCTTTAGTGATGTCAAAAATTACCTTTGGGAGGAGCCCTATTTGTTTAAGATAAGTGGGGATGGCATAATTCGTAGGTGTGTAAGTGAGGAAGATGTATTGAACATTTTGACACATTGCCATTCATCTTTGTATTCAGGTCATAATGGAAGTACAAAAACTGCCTCTCGTGTGCTTGAATGTGGTTTTTATTGGCCTACCCTATTTCATGATGCTAGGACTTTTGTAGCTCAATACGATAGGTGTCAAAGGGTTGGTAACATTGGAAAGAGAGATGAGATGCCTTTGAATAGTATTGTAGAAGTTGAGATATTTGATGTGTGGGGGATAGACTTTATAGATCCTTTTCCTTCATCTTTTAGGCAAAACTATACATTGGTTGGGGTTGACTATATCTCCAAGTGGGTTGAAGCTAAAGCCACACCAACCAATGATTTAAAGGTGGTGATTAAGTTTTTGAAGAAGCTCTTTTCAAGGTTTGGAGTGCCAAGAGCTATCATAAGTGATGGAGGTACGCATTTCATTAATCGTTCTTTTGCTTCATTAATGCTTAAGTATGGTGTGCATCATAGGGTAGCTACTCCTTACCATCCACAAACTAGTTGTCAAGTAGAGGTTTCTAATAGAGAACTCAAGTGGATATTAGAAAAAATAATTTCTAAATCTAGGAAAGATTGGGCACATAAACTTGATGATGCACTATGGGCGTATCGTACCGCATTCAAAACACCTATTGGAATGTCACCATATAGGTTAGTGTATGGGAAAGCATGCTATTTGCCTGTTAAGTTAGAGCATAAAGCATATTGGGCCATTAGGACTTTGAATTATGACATTAAGGAAGCTAGTGTAAAAAGATGTTTGCAATGAAATGAGCTTGATGAATTACGCCTTAAATCTTATGAAAATGCAAAAATATATAAAGAAAGATCAAAGAAGTGGCATGATGCTCACATTCGATATAAAAACTTTAAAGTTGGGGTTAAAGTTCTTTATTTAATTCTAGGTTAAAATTATTTCCTGGAAAATTGAGGTCAAGGTGGAGTGGACACTTTGAAGTAACACAAGTTTTTGGCTCTGATTATTTAGAGCTTAAAATGATAAAGGGGAAGTGTTTAAAGCTAATGGTCAAAGATGCAAGGTTTGTTTAGATGAACTTTTCAAGGACGAGAGGTCACGAGGATCCCCTTAAAATTAGATTGAAGGTTGTTTGTACATTCTTTTTATTTTTCTTTATGTATTGCATTGTTTTTATGTTGATTTTGTATACTAATATAGTTTATTTTTGGTTCTACAGGTTACCATTATTAGTAAGTTCTTAGAGTGATAAAAAATTTTAGTTTTATTGACAAAACAAAATTTTTCATTGAGATTTTGCTCACTGTCGTGAGCGCGATGTATGCCACGAGCGCGACAGTGTAAGGAGGTCATTTTTGCATGTTTCTGTCACGAGCACAACATTTGTCACGCGTGCGACAAAAAGGGGAGAAACTTTTTTGTCGTGAGAGGGCTTGGTGTCGCAAGCGTTTAAAAACCAAATTTCGTTTTTGTCGCGAGCTCACGACCTCTTGAGGGATTTTAAAAATTTGAGAATTCTAACCGTTGGCAGCTGCATTTCTTTCCCCCTATAAATATCTTTTATGCCCTAATTCTTCATTTTCCCTTTGATTTTCAGTTTTCTCTTCTAAATTAAGTTAGTTTTCTCTCAAAGTTCTTCTTCTCCTTTAATTTTCTTTTGTTTTACCTTAGTTTTTTGCACTTTAGTTTACATTTTTTCTACAAATTTACAATGGTGCATACAAAAACTATGGCTAACAAGGGAAAAGGCAAGAAGGCTTCTGGAGAGTCTAGTGCTATTGCTAAAAAATCTGATTTGTTAGCTCTACGATTCAAGTACGATTGCCCATTTCCCATCTATACTGAAGAAGAAGGTGAGAAATTTGTATTTTTTTCTAAGAAAACTTACGTAGGTATGTGGCATGTGCACTTCCCTTTGTTAGATGATCTTGGTTTAACTGAACAATTTGAGAAATATTTGAGATATATGCATTGGGGTCAGTTTGTGCATTTAAAGTTGCCTATTAGAAAGGATTGGGCTATTGAATTTTTTGTTACTCTTGAATATGTGGATAAGAGGAAAATTAATTTCAAGTTTAGGCACCAAGGTCAAGAATATATTTTTGGTTTTGATGAGATGCATGATTGGTTTGATTTTCCTTTAAATGGCAAACATTTTGATCCTCATCTTTTTAATCCTACAACCATTTGGAAAAAATTGACTGGTTTAGATACTAGTGTGGACAAAGGCAAAGGCAAAGCCCCTGAATCATCTACTGCTGCTGCTGAAGAGGAGGAATCCGAAGATGATGGGTCTGATGAAGATGGTAGTGGAGTGCCTGCTGCTAGTGGGGAGGCTTCTGTTGGTTGGCAGCAGGTTTTGACACGCTTGGATGGTGTCGAAGCTGTCAACCAAAGTATGGCAGCTAGATTGGATTCCATGGAGGCCACCATGAAGGACATGCATAAGAGCCAAAAGATCAAGGGTCGCAAACTTCTTTCTTTCTTCCGCAAGAAGAACATCGAATTTACACCTTCTCCACCAAGTTCCTCTAGTGAGAATTAAGATCAGTTTTTCTCCTATTCTTTTACTTTTTATTGTTATTGTTATTTTTCTTTAATTTGTGCTTTGTATTTTGCTTGTTTTTTTTGTATGTTTTGTTTGTGTTTGATTTTCTTACACAATGAGGACGTTGTGTCTTTGAGTGTGGGGGCATGCATGTTATGTTCATTTGTATATGATTGTTTATTTAGCGTAGCCTGTGTTTATGCATGCGTTGCTAGTTTTAGGTTTTTATATATGCATAGGTTGTTAGTATTAGGTGTGTTGAGTTTGATTTGTACATATGTGTATGTGCTTTATGTATGATTGTTAATAGGTTTATATGCTAGGTTGTTTTGTGAGTTTGATTTTGGAACTTATATATTTGGAGCATATTTGGGAATATATGCATGCTTTAGCTTGAATATCTTTTAATTTAGTCTAGTTAGGCAAATTCTTGAGGAATGTCATTTTTTAATATACTTTAACAATTTAATGTATATAGTGAAGGTCATGACTTGGCATAGCACTTTAGTGTAGGTTCTTTTTAAGTTGTTTATCTTTTCACATGTATAAAAGGATTGTTTTGCCAATGCATTGCTTAGGGTAGTTTGACCTTTAGCTAAAGTGAGCTTTTGAGCCTTGTACATTGAATTTTTCTTGTATGAGAGCCTTAATATGTCATATCCTCTAGAACTTATTTTTGGTAAATTTTGAGCCTACATTTAGTATGAGATGTGCATGAAAAGTGATAAGGGCATTTAGAATAAACCATTTTGGCTTGCTTAACTAACTTATCCTTTTTTACTTTAGGTAGCCAATTTTGAGCTTTTAACCTATTTTTTTGTTGTGAACCATATAATTAGCCAAATTCCTTTGCTACACAATAAACTATTTCTTTTTGTTAACCTTTTTGTGAAGAGAATTAGGATTGCTATATCAATGGAGATACATTTTGTAAAGAGTAAGCATGATATTATTTATGAGTTTAATTCCCTTATTTTAAAAGTTCAATATTAGAAAAATGCTAGTCTATATAAAAAAAAAGAGAATAAAGTGGGATGGAGCATAAAATGCACCCACAAAATAAAAAGAAATAAAAAGAAAAAGAACTAGTAGAAATTATGGACATTAAGAAGGGAGGTAGAATAGAAAGATGAGATCATGCTATACTTAGATTTTTAAAATTCTCTTATGATACGGTGATACTTTTTCTCTACACATTATGAGCTACTTAAACCAAATTTTCCTACCTTAACCTAAGCCAAGCTATAACCTTTATTAAGACCCTTTTGATTTCATGTACTACTTTATACTAGTAGTGGAGAGGTTTACTTATTACAAGCTTATGGTATGCAATGGCATATTTAAGGAAAGAGAGAAACACTAACCCATAAACACATTGAAAGATTTAAGAATATAGTGTTTGAGTGAGAATTACTTTAGGCAATATTTTGTGTGAAATAATCTTTACATGTGTTAAGATATTCAAATTCTTGAGTTCAAACATTTTTGTGTTTTGCAACTTCATGATTTTCCAAATGTGCATGGTTGTTAAAGTTTAGTGGATAATGATTTTGTTTGAGAATTTGCATATTTAGACTAATGAGTTAAGAGATGAAAGTTTAGGGATGTTATTTCCAAATGTTTGCCAAATATAGATGTGAGCTCCAAAATTTTGTGCATGTTATTTTGTGTTATGTGTTTGTTTGTTTGCTTGTTTGTTATGTTTTGCTTAGGAACAAGCAAATGTTTAAGTGTGGGGGCTTGATATGAGCCTAAATAACTCATATTTAGCTTACATTTTGTGGTTAAAATTATTTTTAGTTATGATTTAATGTGTTAGAATTAGGTGTGTTTGATGTTTTGTGTTAAGTGTTGTTAATGTAGGAGAAAAAGGGACAAGATGTGAAGAAAGAGCAAAAATGAGCAAGAAAAGAGTTCTCTATCACGAGCACAACATACACCGCGAGCGCGACAGAGGATCCCAAGAGAAGAGAAGGAAAGAGAAGAAAAGAAGAGCCAAGGAGGGAAGTCGCGCGTTGTCGCGAGCGCGGTTGGTGTGGAGGAAGAGAAAGATCAAGCAACTAAAGAGATTGGAATGCTGTGCTCTGTCGCGAGCACGACAGAGAGAGACATTAGAACAGTTTTGCTTGAAAAGTCATCTGAAATATTGGGACTTTCCAACAAGCTTTGCAACTATTTGAAGAAAGGACATGACTTTTGGAAAACTATAAATGTTAATCTCAATTGTAATTTTAGAATGATGATTTTTCTTTAACTAATTATTTTCTGTAAGTTTGAAGAATTGTTTTATAGTTAAAGTTCAAAGTTTAGATTTTATGTTTTGAAGAAGAAGACCAAGGAGGAGAAAAATTTATTACAAGGGTTTAAGTAAAGGGTTGAGAGATTTTTTTCTTCTAACTCTTATCTTTTATTTTCTTCTCTGTATTTAAATGAATGTTATGTAATGAACTTGAATTATATTAATTTCTTCTATTTCCATCTATGTTAGTAATCTTTGAATGCAGAATTTTCTATTAGTATATTATTGCATGATCATTATAAGTTAAGGTAGAATTGAGAGGTTCATTTTAACTGACATCTAATAGGAATTCATTATTTGAACATAACTAGAGAGATCAGTATGTTGAGATAATTGCTATAGGTTGGTGAATAATCTTAGAAAAAGTAATTGAAATTAACTAGTTCATTAATGAGAGTTAGGGATTAGTATTTCAATTAAATATTTTAGGCATTCTAATTCATGGTCAAGAGAGTGAATTAGAACAACATTCCAACTTGGCTTGCTTATAAGACTAAAATTATAATTAAATGATGGAATCAAGTTTCATAATTATTAAATCTTCATTATATACTTTGTCTTCTTTGATTATCATTAGCTAGGCTTAATTAAGTTTCATGGTAATAATAGTTTAGAGTTAACTTTCAAATTAATGAATATTGTAAACAAGATTAAAATTGAGTAGTAATAGTGTGTAATGTTAATCAACATTCCTCGTGGGATTGACATCTTTTGTACTAAAATTGGTACACCGTATACTTGTGGAATTAGCGTATAGAAATATGCCTAACACATATACTTAATTTTAACTCTAATCACAATATGCATCAAATACTCTTAAAATATAAACACATGCATAAATCATAAAGCATACGATCCCAACCTCTTGGAGCAGCCGAAACACCTCCTAAAATCAGGCCTTGTCCTTGCCCTCTTCCCTTCTTTTAGCCTCAGCTTCTTTCAATTACCAAATCAAAAACACAATCTTAACCAAAATTCCACCAACCAAACTCAAAGAATGGGGGTAGAAGCAGAAACACAAATCCAAATACACTTACCTCTTAACTTTAATCCTTATCAATACTCTTCAATTAATCCAATTGAAATAGCAAAAATTTAAACCACAAGCCAAACAATCAAAGAGAGAAGAAATGTAGAGCAGAAAACCGTGAGGAAGAGGGAAAGAGAGAAAGAATCTGCATGCAAAACCATTAAGGACAGAAAATCCCACTAACAAGCCTTATATTATATGTCTAAGTCCATGTGGCATGACCAGAACTAGCCACTTGTCAAACATGGGCCAAATGTCCACTAACATGCAAAGTTTCTCTTAAGCCCATAGAAAATGTTCTCTTAAGTCCCTCTATTCCTTTCTCCAACAATTAACTTATAATTTCCATTCAATTAAGTCCTTAATTCCACTTATTCTCATACAAATTCAGAAATTAACACCACTAATTTTACTAGGTTGCAAATCGGGATGTTACAATTCTCTCCTCCTTAAGAAATTTCATCCTCAAAATTTCACCCAATACCAAACAAATAACATTACACTTACTATAACAGAACTCATATTAATCAGACTTTAAACAAATGGAAACTTACCAGAAGGACCCGCTTGCTCATCTTCCTTGTCTCTAATCATGGCATAGCACGGAGCTGGAACACCTGAAGGTATCGGTTTCTCAACCGTTTTTGATGGTGCTTGCACTGTCTGTCCTCTATGCCTTCCTCCTCTAGCAAATCCAGTCACTCATATGTTACCATTACTTTCTGGCTGAACTGAACCTTCCTTCAAATCCGGGCAATTGGCAAGCATATGCTTTATGCTGCCACATCTAAAACACGCTCCAGTGAGCTTCCAGCAAGTGCCCCAGTGAAACCTCTCATAGTGCTCATGCTTGGGCACTGTACTTCCTTTACTCGATGATGCCAAAACACTACCCTTTGATGCTGGCTCGCGACCCGATCCTCAGGTAACCTGCCCACTAGCAGCCTCTCATGACTTCTTAACACTCGGGACACCACTATCATTCGGTTTTCTCTTAACTTCCATACGCTGTTTAATCGCCTTAGACTCTTCCAATTTTATCGCTGCGGAAACCAATTGGTAGTAACCTACCGAATGCATGATAGCCAAAGCTGAAAGAGGACCTCTGATGCTATCTCTTAACTCGCCTTCAAACTGGCGATACTTGAATTCCTCGGTAAGCAACAAATCTGTCACATACTTACTTAACCTACTGAATTCCTTCTCATATTCACTTACTGACAAACCCTTCTGCCTCAAATTTATGAATTCTTTCCACTTAGCCTCTTGGTATGCCTTAGTCACATACCTCTTCTCAAACTCTTGCACAAAATAATCCCATGTCATCTCTATAGGTCGTTGGGGGTTCCTTAACACTAGCTTCCACCAGTCATAAGCCGGTCCTTGCAGTAAAGATACTGCACAATTACCCGTCTGATCCAATGGACTATTAATCTCCTGTAGAATTTTACCTATTTTCTCCAACCAATATTCAGATGAATTCGACTGATCCAAAGTTATACCATTAAATTCCTCTGCCCCTCTCCTTCTAATCAAATCAGTTGGGGCTGTAGGGGCAGTCAGTCTCTCAATCAAATGCACTAACCCTTGTACTAATGTTGGCTCACCCTGAACAGCACCCAACCCTTCAGCTCTAGGTCTCTCCGGTGTAGGCCGATTAACACCACCCATCATCTCACCTATTTCTTCACTCGAATTAGACTCCATATACACTCTCTACACAAAATAACATCTGCATTAGGCCACGATTCTAGATAGACTCATACACATCTAAACATCTTATAGACCAGGACCATCTAACCAGGCTCCGATACATAACTTGTAACACCCCAACATCCCTCAAAATGAATATCGAGATGTCACACCTGCGAAACACAAACGCTCATGCAAAATAACAAGAAAAAAAATGGAAGCATCTAAAATGAACATACGATAGCGGAAGCATCACAAAACAAAACATAAACTTATATTGCTAAACTTAATGTATACATATGTAAGATCATATTATAGAATTACATGCCTTAACATACTTATACAAAGTTCTATACAAAAACATATCCATACGAAAAATTCCTATATTAATACAAAAAAAGACTGCAACTCCTAGTGGCCAGTAGATGGAGACCCTCACTCAATGTCCTACAAACCTACATAGAAACAAAACATCCGTGCTAAGTGATAACATTTAGTCGGGATGAATAGAAGCAAAGGACTTCCAATGAAGTCACAAACAAAACAATATACAAAACATGCATAACTCATAGGTGCTAGTATCAAAATATAACAGAAGCTTATCACATAAATGGCATAAGCATGACAATAACTAGCTCAAAGTCTATACAGATACAGAAGCAATAATAATTGCTAACATTTAGAAATAACAGAACATATAACTGATACCGATTCACTTATTTCTCACAATATACAATACAAATACAATTATAGCCTGAGATCATGACGATGGTTGATACGGGGTAATAGAATACTAGCGAGCAGTATCAGAAGACCGAAGTCTAGGTTTTTAGAAGACCGAAGTCTAAAAAAACTTTAATATAGAAGACCGAAGTCTAAATACTGAACCCATATGGGTTGACACGAGTAGCTGCAAAACTCTAGCCCTTAATAAGCATGCTTATCTATCCACTAACTTGACCAATCAGGCAGAACAAAACAACTATACATAACAATACACATGAACTCAACATCCAAATTTCCATGCACTTTTACATATCAAAACATTTAGAAATAACTGAGTAACCTCTAAGCATATAATTCATATAAACATAATCTACACATATAACCTTCATTAAATATGTACAAACATATGCCCATGCAATGACATACACCAATGAGCACAAAAGACTTAAGCTTACGAAACTACACAGTGTCGCGCTTGCGACATAATTGGACTCTCGCAGCTGTTGTGCCCGCGAACCTCATCGCTCTCGCGACAGAATTGCCAAAGTGGCTTATGTCGTGCTCACGACCAAGTTCGGCATGATTCGGCCATGCGCGAGAGAGCTCAGTAGGGCTGGCAACGCTCGGCAGGCAAACATTGCCAAAATGCATTCTATCGCGCTCACGACAGACTAGAACTATGTGTTCCAAAACTCACAAATCACATACTTTCACATGCATACTCACTCTTCAACCACAATCACTCATAAGCATACTTCAAAACTTGCTAAACAATATACCAATAACACTTCAAGGCTCTAAATCAATAATTAACATAAATCTTATACTAAAACAATGTAAGAAACATGATCAACAAATCATGAACACATGCCTCTCAAATACACAATTAAGCATACTTATAACCAACTTACTCTAAAATAGGGTCAAAGCTCGCAATATTCAAACTAACAACATATGCATATACTTAATTTTAACTCTAATCACAACATTCATCAAATACTCTTAAACTATAAACACATGCAGAAATCATAAAGCACACGATCCCAACCTCTTGGAGCAGCCAAAATCATAAAGCACACGAGTAGCTTGCTCTTTTCCCTTCTTTTAGCCTCAGCTTCTTGCAATTACCAAATCAAGAACACAATCTTAACCCAAATTCCACCAACCAAACTCAAAGAATGGGGGTAGAAGCAGAAACACAAATCCAAATGCACTTACCTCTTAACTTTAATCCTTATCAATACTCTTCAATTAATCAAACTGAAATAGCAAAAATTTAAACCACAAGCCAAACAATCAAAGAGAGAAGAAATGAAGGGCAGAAAACCGTGAGAGAGAGGGAAAGAGAGAAGAAATCTCCACGCAAAACCATTAAGGACGGAAAATCCCACTAACAAGCCTTATATTGCATGTCCAAGTCCATGTGGTATCACTAGAACTAGCCACTTGTCACACATGGGCCAAATGTCCACTAACATGCAAAGTTTCTCTTAAGTCCACTGCAAATGTTCTTTTAACTCCCTCAATTCCTTTCTCCAACAATTAACTTATAATTTCCATTCAATTATCCTTAATTCCACTTATTCTCATACAAATGCAGAAATTAACACCACTAATTCTACTAGGATGCAAATCGGGATGTTACAGTATGAGGTTCAAATCTTTTGCCATTTAAACCAGTCATGCATTTTCTCAAACCCAAAGATATATTCTTTACCTTGATGTCTAAATTTAAAATTGATTTTGCACTTATCAACATATTCTAAAGTCACAAAAAATTCAAGAGCCCAATCTTTTCTAACAGGCAAATTCATATGCACAAATTTCCCCCATTTCATAAATTTTAAATACTTCTCAAATTCTTGTGTAAGACCCAAATCATTCAACAAAGAAAAATCTATATGCCACATCCCTAAATACGTTTTCTTAGCAAAATATAAGAATTTCTCACCTTTGTCATCGGAATAAAGTGGAAAAAGGCAATCATACTCGAATTGTAGAGAGTGCGAATCGGGGACTTGAGAACTAGATTTGCCAGTTGCTTTCTTTCCTTTGTTGGCTAATGATTTGGTACGAACCATCTTGCAAATATTAGCAAAACTACAAAAGCAGAGAGACAAGGAACAAAAACAAAAACAACAAGAAAAACCCTAGAAAAATGAATGAAAAATCAAAGAGAAAGAAAAATATAGAGAGAAAACGTGAAGGAAATTCAAGAGAAAATTGAAAATAAGAGTTGAAAGGGGGAGTTAGGGTTAAAAATATATTTATAGGGGATGGAAAATGGGGTTCCAATGGTTATAATTTACCTAGAAATTCAAATCCCACGTTCTGTCGTGCCCATGAGAACCGTTAAGCTCGCGATAGAACAAAAATCCGCACTATTTCGCGCTCGCGATAGAATGCCCTATCAATCAATACTCGTCTTCTATTGTGCTCACGATAGAAAGCAAAATGTTGCCATCGAGCGTGCTCGCGAAACTAACGAACTTTCTTCCTCTGTCGCACTCGCGACAGAAAGGAAAGACAAAAGAAAAAAATTTCCTTTGAAGAAAATACTCAGCATTTCAACAATACTACTAAACTTACTTTCTAATATAACCTGTAGAATAAAAATAAACTATGTTATGATACAAAAACAACTTAAAAATAATACAATAAATACAAAAATAAAAAGAAAGTGTAAATAACCTTCAACCTAATTTTAGAGAGATACTTAAGACATTTTTACCATGAAAAGTTCCATCTAAATATATCTTACAGATTTGACCATTGGCTTTAAATAATTCTCCTTTATCATTTTTAAGTTCCAAATAACTATGGTCAAAAACTTGTGTCACCTCAAAAGGTCCACTCCACCTAGACCTCAATTTTTCAGGAAACAATTTTAATCTAAAGTTAAATAAAAGAACTTTGTCTCTTACCTTGAAACTTTTATATCTTTTGTGAGCATCATGCCATTTCTTTGATCTTTCCTTATATATTCTTACATTTTCATAAGACATAAGGCATAATTCATCAAGTTCATTCAATTGTAAACATCATTTCACACTAGCATTCGTAATGTCATAATTCAATGCCCTAATGGCCCAATAAGCTTTATGCTCTAACTCAACAGGCAAATGACATGCTTTGCCATATACTAACCTATATGGTGACATTCTAATAGGTGTTTTAAAAGCAGTACGATATGCCTAAAGTGCATCATCCAATTTATGTGCCCAATCTTTCCTAAAGCTAGAAACTATTTTTTTAAGTATCCATTTAAGCTCTCTATTAGAAACCTCTACTTGACCACTAGTTTGTGGGTGATATGGAGTAGAAACCCTATGATGAACACCACATTTGTGCAATAAGGAAGCAAAAGATTGGTTAATGAAATGTATACCTCCATCACTTATGATAGCCAGTGGCACTCCAAACCTTGAAAAGAGCTTCTTTAAGAACTTGACCACTACCTTTGAGTCATTGGTTGGTGTAGCTTTAGCTTCAACCCATGTTGATACATAATCCACCCCAACCAAGATATAACTTTGTTCAAAAGATGTAGTATCCCCCATACATCGAATATTTCAACCTCTAAAATGCTATTCAAATGCATCTCATCTATTTTCCCTATATCACCAACCCTTTGACATCTATCACATTGAACTACAAAATTCCTAGCATCATAAAATAATATAGGCCAATAGAAACCACACTCAAGCACACGAGATGCAGTTTTTATACTATCATTATGACCGGAATATAAAGATGAATGTCAATGTTGCAAGATGTTCACATACGCATCTTCACTAACACATCTACAAATCATACTATCCCTCCTATCTTAAACAATTAGGTCTCCTCCCAAAAGTAATTCTTTACATCACTAAAGAACTTTTTCCTTTGTTGCCATGTTTAACCATGAGGCACAATTCCTGAAGCAAGATAGTTAGCAAAATCTGCATACCATGGCACATGCACTTGTTCAATAGACATTAAAAACTCATCTAAAAAAGATTCATTTTTTTGATTGCTATCCCCTAAAGGTCTTTCATCATTTTCTAATCTTGATAAATAGTCAGCCATTAAATTTTTGGAACCTTTCCTATCTCTAATCTCAATGTCAAATTCTTGTAACAAAAGAATCCAACATATAAGACGTGGCTTAGCATCTTTCTTAGCAAATAAATACCTAAGGGCTGCATGATCAATATAGATTATGACTTTAGATCCCAATAAGTAAGATCTAAATTTATCACATGTAAAGACAACAACCAAAATTTCTTTTTTAGTTGTGGTGTAATTTAATTGAGGTGCTGATAGTGTATGTCTAGTGACGCGATCTCAGCAAGTGTACTGAATCGGCAAGTAATATAGTGGAATATAATTAAGACCACAAGTTATCGAACCCAAGGGACTGTGTTGTGCAAGTGTTTGACAATTAATTATATGCTAAAGAATTCCCAATTATTTTGATGTGGTGATTGTTTAACACAGAAAAATTAATAATCTAACTGATGATATTAATGTCTAAGAATATTAAGGATTTAATAATACATCAATTTGATAAAATAACTAAGAGATCTTGCTAAGGAATACCCATTCTCCCCAATAATATCATGTAAATACTTAATTCAACAATTTCATTTACAATCAGTGATTAACCTAGCCTATACCATAGCTTGCCTTTCGGATCCAGCTTCTCTAAAACATGCACTTACCAATACGGATTCGGCACATAAATTAGCATTATTATAGATCTTAAAGTTCTAAGTTAAATAATCCTACCATTCCGGATTCAGATATCAAACTCATTTATCTTCCACCATTCTGAACCTATTGAAATAAACATTCACAGATTTTAACTACCAATTCAGATTCATCAAATCAATGAAAGTTGATTAAGATAGAACAGAACATGTGTATGTATTTATGGGCTGATTGCAATCAAAGTTTATCTTGGTAGATCTCCCCTTAACTTGCATTCAAACCAGCAACAACAGATAATTTCAGAGAAGATAAAACTGAAGTATATTTGTATGTATTTATGAACTGATCATAGTTAAAGTTTATCTTGGTAGATCTCCCCTTAACTTGTACTATATTCAGCAACAACAAATAAAATCAGAGAAAATACAACTGAGTATATGCATACTACAATCCATACAAAATATTCACATGATTTACTGGGGATTTAAGGTATCCCTTAACAAGAAATAAAACTACTCACTCATACTTGAATTAAAGACTGAATTAAATAGAGAGAAGTTGATATTACCCATTTGAGATTTGAAAATGAAATTCTTACAACAATAAAATTGATGTTCTTCCCGTTCAATCTGTTCTCAAAACTTCAAAAATAAATAATAACCTTCGACTATCTCTGATTATTCCTCCCAGATTTAAATAACAACAGCTTAAATTCAATCCAAAACTATATGAAAAATCCTAACTTAAGTTGCAGAGAAAATAAATTTACTTTTGTTCCCAGAAAAAATCGAACCCCCTTTTCTGTCTAACTTCAGTCCCTAAATAACCGTTCAAAGTTCAAATTCAAAGGGTGGCATTCAAAGTCTTTGATTTTGTACAGATTTGGTTCACAAATAGGTTACACGGCGGTATGAGAGTCTCTCACCGCCGTGTAACTTGCCTCTGGTCAACAATCTTGACATTTTGCTCCCCTTGTCCAGTGCCGTAAATGTTGGCAAATCACGCTTTACATGGCGGTATGATGTTTCCTCACCGCCGTGTAACCTGTTACGTAAGTGATGATCTCCGTTGTACACGGCGGTATGGACATTCCTCACCGCCGTGTAACCTATTACGTAAGTGATGATCTCCATTGTACACGGCGGTATGGACATTCCTCACCGCCGTGTAATCCCCTTCTGCTGCACTCAGTTATTTTTATTTCACACGGCGGTGAGTAAAAACCTTACCGCCGTGTAATCTACCTAAAAACGCCAAAAACAACATAAAATCTTACTTTAGTATACCAGACAATATTTAATAAAATTTTAACAAAAATATACTGAAATAGGAACTTCTAAACTCAAAACTAAGCTGGAAATTCATATAAAAACAACATACATTTTGAACTTATCAAAATACCCCACACTTAGCTTTTGCTCGTCCTCGAGTAAAATACCTCTTCAATTCCAACTTTCTCAATTTTCAAGCAAGAAAACAGAAATTCAAAACACCAAGAAAACACTTAGTAAATTCCACTTTAGAGTAATTCTTACTCAAACAAGTTTCAAAGGAAGAAAATACAATCGAATTCCGATATGTGTGTGCAAAGGCCAAAACCAATGTTTTAATATTTTTCAAAACTTAAAACTTCTAGCATCAATCAATTAAGAGCAGATTAAATCAGTACATAAATGCACTTCTGGTTTCTCACTTGAAACTCTAGAAATACCATAGGCCTCTCCTTTAATACCGGAACCCGAAGGTCATCTCCACTGAACAAATTAAAACATAAACATGATCATTAGGTCTTAAGCAGGTTGTAATGTACGGTTCAATCGGTGATGGCTAACAAGAAAAGTTTAGGAAATCAAATGAAGATTCAGCCACTCTACCAACTAACACTGCTACCCAATAAAAATTTTTTCCATCACCTACTTCCAATTTAACAATAATTGCCAAGACTTAAATATGAAAAATTTTAATCACAAGAGAAATAATAAGATACAATTTCTTTCTCAAGCCCTATTAAACCCCAATATTGTCTTCTAATAGAGGATACCCCACACTTGAATTTTGCTATACTCAGAATTAAATATTATATATATATATATGTATATACATATATATTTTTATTTTATTTTTATTTTTTCTTTTAATTTTTTTTTATTTTTTTTTTAGAGAATTGTACTTAGTGGGATACTTATATCCTCTATTTTCTTGCAACTTACTTGTCAAGCAATATCCCAAAATTCTTTAATTTTTCTTACCCACTTATTTAATACTAAACACCCTATTTCAACTTTCAATGTCTTCCCAACCCAATCCTAGAGTGGCCAATTCTTAGAAGGGATAGGCAAAAGCATTTAAGTTAAATGGCATATTAAGTGTGTAACAAGAAAAATTTCAGAGTACGCTTTTAGCATACCAATTCAGCTCAATGGGGCTAGCAATGGAAAATTACTTCAATAGGTAGGAAAGTTTATTTAAGATAGCTTAAACAAAAATAATGCCTAAATCATGTCAAAATTCATGCCTTAATTGCTATATCGTTTCGAAGGGCAATGAGGAAGGTTCTAGTGTTCTAAAAATTTTCTGATCAAAAGATTTCATGCTGGTTTTTCTTTACTTGTAAAAGCTGGCCTAAGTGCACAATTCATGGAAATTGCAATTGTATATTTCTACTTTGAAAATTGTTAAGAAAAATAACTTTAAGACAGAATCTTACTCTCTTGCAGACTAAGTGCTCTGAATGACCTTTTCAAGATTAACAATTGAGCTGGAATAACAACTTAAAAATTTGTTAAGCTAAGCATGAGTCAAATTGATGAGCTCAAATCACAAAATACAACTTAAACAACTAACTAAAGAAACCATTATCAAAAAGCAGAAAATATAACTTCTAAAATATAAAGGCAAAAGAAATAATAAAATTAAGCTTACTAAAGTACTGTAGGGTTAGTCACATCCAAGTTACACAAACTAGCTACCCCACACTTAAAAGCTTGCTGTCCCCAGCAAGTAGTTCAATCAACCAAAAAAAAAATGAAAGCAGCAAAATAAAAGATCAGAGAACTCCCAGAAAATCAGTCCTGTGGAGGTGGTGGTGGAGGGAAACGATCCCTCATAGTCTGATAAAACTGCTCCTGCTCCTGCTGAGAGAGGTATATGGAATGCTCCAGTCTTGACAGACTCTGTGCTTGCAAGGCTAACTGCTGCTCATGCATATCTAAGCGTCCCATAAGCTGAACATGTTCAGCATGGGTATCCTCCAAGAAGCTCTCCCACTGGTCTAAGCGAGAATTTATCTGAGCCTGTCCAGTCTGCAAAGCCTCGAAATGGGCAGTAAACTGAGAGAAGTCATAGGCTGGCATGGCTGGAGCGGGTCCTGCAGCCTCTTCTGGCTGCTCATCCTCATCTTCAGCCCCTTCCACTGGCAACTGTACTCGACCCCTTTCAATGAGGCGCAAGTATTCTTCCCTTGTGGACAATCTGACTTGTTCATGAAACTGATGATCATCCACAATGATCCTCAAATTCTTCAGCATCTTGTAGTCTATGAAATTACTATCTCCTAAATCTGGTCCCAGTGAGCTAAGGCCTACTCTCTTGGCCAAAACTATGACCACCCATCCGATCGCGATCTTCTTTACTTTCCTGGGATTACCCTGCAAGTCTTCAAATTTCTTCCATAAAAAATAGGCGCCATTTAATGGGATCTGATGGACCATGCAATGTAAAAATAACGCCTCAGCCTAGTTTACCACGCCAGCAGCTTCAATGTGTCCATAAAAAGAGAGTGCAAAGAATCTATGTAAGATCCTTAAAGCATGGTCCCTCAGATGGTGTGCCTTGGACTGTCCAGTGACATATTGCGTGGCTGTGAGTGGATCGCGGATTGTGGCTCATACTGTCTGTTTATTCAAGTCAGGTAGATGTCGAGCGCCATCTAATGGAAAACCCAAGGCCTCTGCGAATTCATTGAAGGTCAGTGTGTGTTTTCTCTTGTTTAACCAAAATGTTACCTCCCCGGGGTTTTCCTCATCGTCATTGTCAATCTTGCAATCTACGGTTGCAAGAAAATCCCTTGTCAACTTTGGGTGAACTCGCTCCCTTTTCTGAAAGAAGTCTGTCCATCCTATCCCCTCAACCAACTCATTGATTTCGTCACGTATGCCCAAGCTCTGTAGTGAATCAAAATCAAGAAATGTAGATGGTAGGAAGGTTGCCTCTGTTAGACATTGGTATGCGGTGTGGCACCTGGTTGGGACCCACGAGGGTATTGAGCTATCATGTGAAGACGATGCCTGGTCTGTTCTAGATCTTTTTGGAGCCACTGCATCAATAAAGCAACACAATTAGTGGGAGGAGAATAACAACTTAAATTTGCAACAAAATAGTAAGCAAGCCGTAAGTGAGCTCAAAACAAATTGCAGAACAATAAGACATCAATGCTACAATGATAAACTTTAACAATGGCAAAGGCTAGCAATTATGATAACACCCCCTAGTTCCCTTAGCAGCAAATGCACAAAAGAAATAGAATGTGAAAAATTACAGCATTCGCAATGAATTGTCATACTGCCATAATGTTTACATGCTTAAATGCCCACTCAAACTTTAATTACAACTCGAGACAAACATATTTCAGAGTATATGAAAGCCTAAAAGAAAACCATGGTTGACAGCAACTATATGACAGAGAAGGGTTAAAGAATACTCATTTAGGCATTTTGACAAACACTTGGTGGGCACAAACTTTTGTGTACCAATCCAGCATTTCTCATTCACTTATTACCCACCTTCATTTCAAAAATCATCAACCAATCCATCTATTTAACAACGTACATTGATTCAAAGGAATAAAACACAAATTAAATCACCAAGTTAGGGCAAAGTACACAAATCAAACGAATGCAACATACATCCAGCCCCCAATTTCGGAATAAAACGAAAATTCAAGGAATACAACACCAAACCAGCCCCCAATGAAATGTAAAACACAAAATCCAGCCATTAATTAAAAATTAACACATGGAATCTACTTATTTCTTAAAGAAAGAGAGAATTAAGAGAAAAGAATTGAAAAATACCTAAACCCTATAACAATAGAGAAACAGAATTAAAAGAAAAGAGAGAAAGAAAACTCACTTGATTTGAAGAATGCAGACTTGATGCGCAGAAGCTAGGCTTAGAAATGATTTTAACCAGTTGAAAATTTGGTTTGCAGAACTTGGGTTAGAGAGATATGAGAGAGGGAAATTTTGTTTTAAAAAGAATTGCAAGAGAAACTGACGACAGGGTTTTTTTTTTAAAAACAGGGTTTAACGTGTTACATGGCGGTATGACAATTCCATACCGCCGTGTACAACGTGACTGCTTACGGGGATTTTCAATTCGACTTATTACACGGCGGTATGAGAATGCCATACCGCCATGTAAAACACCACTGGAACCACGTAATCTTAAATCCCGATATACACGGCGGTATGAGGATTCCTCACCGCCGTGTAAAATTCCACTGAAACAGTTATGAAAATGCACGTTTCACACGGCGGTATGATGGTTCCTTACCGCCGTGTAAAACGAGTTTTCGAGACAAACTAACCCTTTAAATAAGCAACAGTTACACCAAGTACTCCAAAATGTTTTACATTATGTTCAAAAATCAACAGACCAATAAAAATACAAATGACTTACAAACTAAAAATAATCAGTCTTAATAAATTAAAACAAAAGAGAATAAGAATAGAAATTATTTTAGTTCTGATTTTTAGTCTCAGCTAGACTTTGAACTCACCTTATTCGTCGTCCAATAAAATAGCCACTGCTGCACCTTCAGCGTGGTTTTCAAAATAAGGTTTTAGACGATGACCATTTACCTTAAATTCCGTGCTCCCAGGTTGCTTTCGAATGGTAACAGCTTCGAACTTTTCGACCGCCACGACTTCAAAAGGACCCGTCCACTTTGATTTTAATTTTCCAGGGAACAATCTCAACCTGCTGTCATATAACAAAACTTTCATTCCTGGAACAAATTCTTTTCTTACTATCCTTCGATCATGCCACTTTTTTGTGTTGCTCTTGTACTTCTCAGCATGATTATATGCCCAAAATCTAAACTCCTCCAATTCATTCAGCTGTAGGGACCTGCATTTTCCTGCACCTTCAAGATAAAAGTTCAAAAATTTTGTAGCCCAATATGCCTTATGTTCTAACTCGACCGGAAGATGACATGACTTTCCAAACATCAGCCTAAATGGGGACATTCCAATGGGTGTCTTAAAAGCTGTTCTATAAGCCCAAAGAGCGTCATCTAGCTTAAGGGACCAATCCTTCCTAGATACACTGACTGTTTTCTCTAAAATGGCTTTCAACTCTCTATTGGACACCTCAACTTGTCCATTGGCCTGAGCATGATAAGGGGTTGTAACCTTATGTCTAACACCAAACTTTTTCAATAAAGCTTTAAATTGATGGTTCACAAAATGTTTACCACCGTCACTAATGATTGCTCTCGGGGTTCCATATCGAGTAAATATATTCTTCCTCAAAAATTTAAGCACAACTTTGGCATCGCAGGTTCTAGTGGCCACAGCCTCTACCCACTTACTTACGTAATCAACGGCCACTAAAATATATTCACAACCATAAGAAACCGGAAAGGGTCCCATAAAGTCAATTCCCCATACATCAAAAAGCTATACCTCAAGCATATTGGTCAAAGGCATCTCATCTCTCTTTGATATATTCCCTACTCTCTGGCATCTATCACAAGCTTTCACATAAGATTGAACGTCTTTAGACATTGTAGGCCAATAGAACCCAGAAGATAAAATTTTCATTACCGTTCTGTTTGGTCCATGATGTCCACCAGCTTCTCCACTATGACAGGCTGTGATAATCTCACCCTTCTCCTCATCTGGAATACATCTTCTCAGCACTTGATCTGCACACTTGTCTATTGTATCCACAAAGTAAGCAGATTCTTCTATATCACCTGATGGATACCTTTGAGTTTTGTTCATATCAATGACTAATTTTTCATCATTGAATCTCAGGGTGACGGTTTGCCCATGCACATCAATCAAAGCTTTTGCTGTGTTTAAAAATGGTCTCCCCACAATAAGTGGTACTTTCTTATCCTCTTCCATTTCCATCAACACAAAGTCTACTGGAAAAATAAACTTCCCCACTTTCACTATCAGGTCCTCTATCACTCCCTTGGGTCGCCTTACCGACCTATCCGCAAGTTGGAGTCTCATTCCCGTCTCCTTAAGATCACCAAGATTCAGCTTCCTGCATATAGAATAAGGCATTAGATTTATGCTTGCACCTAAATCACACAAAGCATTTCCATAAAAATTTTCACCAATAGCACAAGGTACAATGAAGCTACTGTTAGTGGTTATGCCCTAGGCCAAACATTTGGACCTTGATGTAATCAATACATTTTCATTTATATAATGGTTTTCTTCACATTGATATTATTGGCATGTTACATTATTGTAATGTTTATGAATAACAATGTTATTCATGTTGTCCCTAGTCATTTATCAATAAAGGGCATAAAGATAAATTAAGACTAGTATAGATTTGCATTGATAATCATGGGATGATTATATATGTTGATATAAATCAAATCTATAGGTACTTGCTAGAGAACAAAGTATTGGATAGACCCACTATAAGATCAATTCATGGGATAGTGTCATAAGTGATCTTATAATAGATATGTTATTGAATCCTTTGACCTGAGGTTATCATAGTTTCCTACATAAGGATCATTATGTTTTGACATAATCAAACGTTATCTTTAATCGGATAATTATAAAGTTTATGATCGGACATAATGAGAATTATGCGGAGGAAAGTGAATAATCAAGATGGAATTTGTCCCTCTCTAATGAGAGAGATATCTATTGGGCCCCTCGATAAGTAGGACTGTAAAATGCATGGCCGTGCTCGAATGAATTGATAGTGTCATCAATATCATTTGAATTTATCAGTTTACTTAGTGATCGGGAAATTAAATGTTTGAACAATATAAGTTTGACATGTACCATGACTTATGTTCAAATAAGGTATCGTGTGATAAAAGGATAATAACATGTTCTATTGACAGGTTAAAATCGGACTAATGATATTTATATTATTTGGGTAGTCATAATGTCTTGCTAGAGACCAATTATGACTTGTGGGCTTATTATGGGATAAGGCCCACTGCCAACATAATATAAACCTATTGGGTCACACACCAAGATCAAAATGAACAATATGGATTTTATTGGGCTATTAGGCTATTATCTCTTGTTATTAACTCTTATCAAAACTCAATTTCCGTTTTTCAAAAGAAATGAGAGTTTTAAGGTGGTTAAAAACATTGGATACCAACATTGGATACCAACATAGGATACCAACATTGGATACCCTAGCTAGCATAACTTATTATTGAGAATAAGAAAGATTGACTCTAGCTAATTTTTCTGATGAGAAAGAAGAAAAATACAGCTACCACTGTTCTTCTTTGAGAAAGAAGAAAATCATAAAAATCCATTCGTATCTAAAGGGAGCTAGCACTCCTGCAACTTTGGTTCATTTTGATCGTGCGTGTGGATACCAGTAGAGGACGTTCGTGTTAAAGGCAACGTCTTCAGTTCGATTTAAAGGTGTTTAATTCAGCTTCCCACACAGAAAAGGTTAGTAAATCTTATCACTTCCATTTGAATCAATCGAAATACATGGATCCTATTTTTCGGGTTTAATTTTTCCGCTGCGTTTATTTTGCATTATTCTGCTCAAACCCAACAGCTACCTGGATCTTCCAATTTCTCAGGGATCTTATTCATGATTATAGCACTGCAATTTTCTGTTAGTTGAAAAGTTCCATGCCCTTCTAATTTCTTTTTATTAGAACATAGTTCTTTCATAAATTTAGCATAGTTGGGCATATGAGCTAAAGCTTCAGCAAATGGTAAATTAATGTGTAATTTTTTAAACATTTCTATAAACCTAGCTTTTTGCTCATTTTTCTTTTCTTGTCTAGCAACAGCAGGAAATGGCAGTCTATTTATATCGAGATCCTCTACCCTTGGATTCACTATACTTTTACCTTTATCCTTTTTAGGAGCATTTTCATTCATTTCTAAATTAGAGTTAGAATTACTTACCGTCCGTGTTGGCTCCTCCTTTTCTGATGAAGAATTTTTACCTTGATCTTCTCTTTGTGCAACGTCCTTTCCACTTCGCAGCGGGGCAACCGTGCTACCTCTTCGTACCCCTTATATGTCATTAATAATTATCACTCGGTAATTTTAATATATCATTTTATGAAATAAGGTATATTATGTTTATGTATGATGTCTTTGCATGGTGCATAGCATGGCCAATTGAACCTTTTTATGGATGAATTTTATTTTATCTAGTTAAGGGTTTGTAATTTTAAATACGACCTGCATGTCGTTTATTCAGTTGTAATCTTTATTTTATTCAATAGTTGTAGTAGAATATCTTTGTATTTATTATTGTAATGAAGACAAAGAGCAACAATGGAGATCAATTCAAGTCCATGGCGATGGAGGTGCAAGATGGAAGATTTTGATCAAGTCCATTCTCACACCTAGGATTGACCTTTGATCTTCATATTGTCTTATGGGGATCAATGTAGATTTGGCCATGCTATGACACGGTTTTATATATATTATGCATATATTCTTAGTATGTGATGCGATGAATGTTTATATATGTGTATGAGATGGCATGTATTAATTGATGCATGATGTATATAAATAATTAGACATCATAAGTTAAAATTAAATCCCTCACCATAATTTTAAGTCATATGCCACCCATTATTAAAACACTTGTCAAGACTAAGATCACCAAAATGTGGGTTCTGCCAAAGCGAAGTACATTAGGTTATCCTAGTAAGGCAAGATGAGTAATGGTGCTACTCATATATTTAAAATGGTTAGACTTACTTAGGCTACCAAAACGGTTTTGGGCCTAAGGGCATAAGATGGGATTATAACATGCCGGGACATATGATGTCAAAATCCCATAAATGATCTAAGAGTTATATAAGATATAATTGGTAAACGAGCTACCTACCTAAATAACTTAACGATAAGCGTCATGCCAAAGCTGACTTAGAGTTAAGTGAAATATGGATCTTAGCCCACTAAAATTATTATAATTATTGTAATTATTATTGAGGGTTATTATTTTAGTGGGAGTTTATAAGAAAACCTAAAATGAAATTGGTACTAATATAATTTATCTTGCATGTTTGTAGATTAATGGCATCAAATAACACTTCTGCTATATCACTGCGATCGGTCCTTGAGAAGGACAAACTTAAAGAAACTGGCACAAACTTCCTTGACTGGTTCAGAAACTTGAGGATTGTCCTTAAGCAAGAAAGGAAATTGTATGTGCTGGATGAGCCTATTCCCAATGAGCCATCTGCTGATGCCACAAGGGCAGTCAAAGAGAAATTCAAGAAACATGTTGATGATTCTGTGGATGTTGGCTGTCTAATGTTAGCTACCATGGCTCCAGAGCTTCAGAAGCATCTGGAAAACATGGAAGCTTATGAGTTGAGTACTCATCTGAAGCAAACATTTCAACAGCAGGCTTGGCAAGAAAGGTATGAGACTACCAAAGCTTTGCATTCTTGCAAAATGGCTGAAGGTGCTTCAGTTAGCTCTCATGTTTTGAAAATGAAGGGCTACATTGATCACCTTGAGAGGCTTGGATTTCCTCTCAGTTTGGAACTGGCAACGGATTTGATCCTTAATTCATTGCCTGATAGTCAGACCATTTTGTCATGAACTACAACATGAATAATATGGAGAAATCAATAGCTGAGCTGCATGCCATGCTCAAAACAGCTGAGCAAAGCATAAGCAAAAAGCCTGGCCATGTTCTGATGGTCAACAAAGGGAAAGGCATGAAAGTCAAGGGTAAGGCTAAGGCTAAGGCAAAAGTTGGTGGTAAGCCTAAGCCCAAACCCAAGCCCAAGGCTAAACCTCCAAAGGAAGGAGTTTGCTTCCACTGCAATGAACCTGGTCATTGGAAGAGGAACTGCAAGCTTTACCTGGAAGAATTGAAGAAGAAGAAGAGTGGTGAGACTACTCCTTCAGGTATTTATGTTATAGAGATTAACTTATCTACTTCTAATTCCTGGGTATTAGATACTGGATGCGGATCTCACATTTGTACTAATGTGCAGGGACTCAAAAGGAGTAGGCAGCTGAAAAGGGGTGAAGTGGACCTACGAGTTGGTAATGGAGCAAAAGTTGCTGCTCTAGCTGTAGGATCTTATGAGTTGACTTTGCCCAATGGGCTTTTGTTAGTTTTGAACAATTGCTATTATGTTCCTAGTTTGAATAGGAATATTATTTCATTTTCAAGTTTGGATGATGAAGGTTTTTATTTTCTTATTAAGAATAAGAAATGTTCTATTTATTATGATGATATGCTTTATGGTATTGCTAATTCATATTGTGGGCTTTATGTCCTAAACCTAGAAACATCCAATAATCATGATATTTATAACACAACTACAAAGAAATCCAAACCAAATGATTTAAATTCAACATATTTATGGCATTGTCGCCTTGGTCATATAAATGAGAAACGCATAGCTAAACTCCATTCAGATGGACTTTTACAATCATTTGATTTTGAATCATTTGAAAATTGTGAATCTTGTTTATTGGGCAAGATGACAAAGGATCCTTTTACTGGACATAGTGAAAGGGCCACTGACTTATTAGGCCTTGTACATTCTGATGTATGTGGCCCATTAAGCATAAATGCCAGAGGAGGATTTCATTACTTCATTACATTCACAGATGATTTCAGTAGATATGGCTATGTCTATCTAATGAAACATAAACATGAATCATTTGAAATGTTTAGAACCTTTCAAAATGAAGTACAAAATCAACTTGGTAAAACTATTAAAGCACTTCGATCTGATCGAGGTGGTGAATATTTGAGCCAAGAGTTTGATGATCATCTAAGAGATTGTGGAATTGTCTCACAATTAACTCCACCAGGAACACCACAATGGAATGGTGTATCTGAAAGGAGGAATCGAACTTTATTAGATATGGTTCAATCTATGATGAGTCAAACAGATCTTCCATCATCCTTTTGGGGATATGCATTAGAAACAGGCGCATTCACTTTGAATCGAGTTCCATCTAAAGCGGTTGAAAAGACACCATATGAGATATGGACTGGGAAAATTCCTAATTTGTCTTTTCTAAAGATTTGGGGCTGTGAGGCTTACGTCAAACGACAAGTCTCAGATAAATTAGCACCAAAATCTGATAAATGTCTTTTTGTGGGATATCCTAAGGAAACTAAAGGATATTACTTTTATAATCCTTCTGAGAACAAAGTGTTTGTTGCTCGAAATGGTGTCTTTCTAGAAAAAGAATTCATTTCTAAAAGAACCAGTGGGAGTAAAGTACAACTTGAAGAAATTCAAGAACCACAAGAAAACATTGAACCATTGGTGGAAACTCAACAAGTTTCACAACCTGTTGTGGAACCTGTACCTGTTACACAAGTACCACGTAGATCTGATAGGATACGACTTCAACCCGAGAGATATGGATTTCTCGTGACAGATAGTCATGAAGTGATGCTCATGGATCAAGATGAGCCTACTACCTATCAAGATGCCGTGTCAGGTCCGGAATCTCAGAAATGGCTAGAAGCCATGAAGTCTGAGATGCAATCCATGTATGATAATCAAGTTTGGAACTTAATTGATCCACCTGAAGGAATTAAAACCATTGGGTGCAAATGGGTTTTCAAAAAGAAAACTGACATGGATGGCAAAGTAAATACCTTTAAAGCAAGACTTGTTGCAAAAGGATTCAAACAAACTCATGGTATTGACTATGATGAAACCTTTTCACCAGTCGCAATGCTTAAGTCTATAAGAATTCTTATTGCCATTGCTGCATATTATGACTATGAGATATGGCAAATGGATGTCAAAACAGCGTTTCTTAATGGAAACTTATTTGAGGATGTGTACATGACACAACCTGATGGTTTTGTCCAACCTAAGAATTCTAAGAAGGTATGTAAGCTGCAAAGATCCATTTATGGATTGAAGCAAGCTTCTCGGAGCTGGAATCTTCGTTTTGATGAAACAGTCAAAGAGTTTGGGTTTATCAAAAATGAGGATGAACCTTGTGTATACAAGAAGGTTAGTGGGAGCGTTGTGATGTTTCTTGTGTTATATGTCGATGACATATTACTCATTGGAAATGACATCCCTATCATGCAAAAGACAAAAGAATGGTTAGGAAAATCTTTTTCAATGAAAGATTTGGGCGAAGCTGCTTATATCCTTGGGATTAAGATCTACAGGGATAGATCTAAAAGGATAATTGGTCTGAGTCAAAGCACTTATATAGATAAGGTGCTAAATAGATTCAGTATGCAAAATTCCAAGAGAGGATTTTTGCCAATGTCTCATGGCATTACTCTTAGCAAGACTCAATGTCCAATGAAATCTGATGAGCGAGATCGCATGAGTATGATTCCTTATGCTTCGGCTATAGGATCAATCATGTATGCCATGTTATGCACTCGACCAGACATTTCGTATGCTTTGAGCATGACGAGCAGATACCAGTCAGATCCCGGTGAAAGTCACTGGACAGCTGTTAAGAATATTCTTAAGTACTTAAGAAGAACTAAGGATGCATTCTTAATATATGGAGGATTGGAAGATGAGCTAGTAATAAATGGTTATACAGATGCAAGCTTCCAATCTGACAAAGATGACTTTAGATCGCAGTCAGGATATGTGTTTGTGTTAAATGGAGGTGCTGTAAGCTGGAAAAGTTCTAAACAAAGCGCTGTCGCTGATTCTACAACAGAAGCTGAGTATATAGCAGCATCAGATGCAGCTAAAGAAGCAGTATGGATCAAGAAATTCATTGCTGAATTGGGAGTAGTATCTAGTATCAGCAACCCAGTGGATCTTTATTGTGACAACAATGGTGCTATTGCACAGGCTAAGGAGCCTAGATCTCACCAGAGATCAAAACATATACTCAGGCGTTTTCATCTCATTCGAGAAATAATTGAGAGAGGAGACGTCAAGATATGCAGAGTACCTACTGATGATAACATCGCTGATCCACTTACCAAAGCTCTCCCACAAGCCAAACATGATGGACATACTAGGTCAATGGGTATTAGATATATGTATGATTGGGCCTAGTGCAAGTGGGAGATTGTTAGTGGTTATGCCCTAGGCCAAACATTTGGACCTTGATGTAATCAATACATTTTCATTTATATAATGGTTTTCTTCACATTGATATTATTGGCATGTTACATTATTGTAATGTTTATGAATAACAATGTTATTCATGTTGTCCCTAGTCATTTATCAATAAAGGGCATAAAGATAAATTAAGACTAGTATAGATTTGCATTGATAATCATGGGATGATTATATATGTTGATATAAATCAAATCTATAGGTACTTGCTAGAGAACAAAGTATTGGATAGACCCACTATAAGATCAATTCATGGGATAGTGTCATAAGTGATCTTATAATAGATATGTTATTGAATCCTTTGACCTGAGGTTATCATAGTTTCCTACATAAGGATCATTATGTTTTGACATAATCAAACGTTATCTTTAATCGGATAATTATAAAGTTTATGATCGGACATAATGAGAATTATGCGGAGGAAAGTGAATAATCAAGATGGAATTTGTCCCTCTCTAATGAGAGAGATATCTATTGGGCCCCTCGATAAGTAGGACTGTAAAATGCATGGCCGTGCTCGAATGAATTGATAGTGTCATCAATATCATTTGAATTTATCAGTCTACTTAGTGATCGGGAAATTAAATGTTTGAATAATATAAGTTTGACATGTACCATGACTTATGTTCAAATAAGGTATCGTGTGATAAAAGGATAATAACATGTTCTATTGACAGGTTAAAATCGGACTAATGATATTTATATTATTTGGGTAGTCATAATGTCTTGCTAGAGACCAATTATGACTTGTGGGCTTATTATGGGATAAGGCCCACTGCCAACATAATATAAACCTATTGGGTCATAAACCAAGATCAAAATGAACAATATGGATTTTATTGGGCTATTGGGCTATTATCTCTTGTTATTAACTCTTATCAAAACTCAATTTCCGTTTTTCAAAAGAAATGAGAGTTTTAAGGTGGTTAAAAACATTGGATACCAACATTGGATACCAATATTGGATACCCTAGCTAGCATAACTTATTATTGAGAATAAGAAAGATTGACTCTAGCTAATTTTTCTGATGAGAAAGAAGAAAAATACAGCTACCATTGTTCTTCTTTGAGAAAGAAGAAAATCATAAAAATCCATTCGTATCTAAAGGGAGCTAGCACTCCTGCAACTTTGGTTCATTTTGATCGTGCGTGTGGATACCAGTAGAGGACGTTCGTGTTAAAGGCAACGTCTTCAGTTCAATTTAAAGGTGTTTAATTCAGCTTCCCACACAGAAAAGGTTAGTAAATCTTATCACTTCCATTTGAATCAATCGAAAAACATGGATCCTGTTTTTCGGGTTTAATTTTTCCGCTGCGTTTAATTTGCATTATTCTGCTCAAACCCAACAGCTACCTGGATCTTCCAATTTCTCAGGTATCTTATTCATGATTATAGCACTGCAATTTTCTGTTAGTTGAACAGTTCCAAGCCCTTCTAATTTCTTTTTATTAGATCATAGTTCTTTCATAAATTTAGCATAGTTGGGCATATGAGCTAAAGCTTCAGCAAATGGTAAATTAATGTGTAATTTTTTAAACATTTCTATAAACCTAGCTTTTTGCTCATTTTTCTTTTCTTGTCTAGCAACAGCAGGAAATGGCAGTCTATTTATATCGAGATCCTCTACCCTTGGATTCACTATACTTTTACCTTTATCCTTTTTAGGAGCATTTTCATTCATTTCTAAATTAGAGTTAGAATTACTTACCGTCAGTGTTAGCTCCTCCTTTTCTGATGAAGAATTTTTACCTTGATCTTCTCTTTGTGCAACGTCCTTTCCACTTTGCAGTGTAATTGCTTTTGCTTCCTCTTTTGGATTCCGATCCACATTTGAGGGAAATGTTCCTGGTTGCCTTTGGGACACAGAATTTGTAAGCTGACCCAACTGAGTTTCCAGATTTCTCATAGAAGCATCTTGGTTTCGATTCCACTGCTCTTGAGATTTCCACCTAGATTCTTGATTTGTCATGAATTGCTGCTGACTGCTTACAAATTACTGCTGACTGTTTATGAAGCTAGCCACCATATCCTCAAGGTTTGGCTTCTTCTCTTGCATAGGTGGCCTAGGTGGGTATCCCGGTGGATGGTATGATTGAGCTTGTGGTTGATTGAAGTTTTGTCCATGGTTGTGATGGGGTGGATATGGCATTTGGTATTGGTTGGATGTTTGGGGTTGGTATGAATGTCCTTGATTGTGTTGAGTACTTTGGTTGAAAGGGGGTCTTGCTGGTGGGTGAGAGGATGAAGCATTCTGATTTCCATCTTTCCAAGAAAAATTTGGGTGATTTCTCCAGCCCGGGTTGTATGAGTTACTATAGGGGTCACTCCTCCGATAATCCCCTACAGCATTAACATTTCCCATTGCTGCACTCTCTTGAGCATATTGCCCACTTTCATACCACTCATCTTCTTGAGAAACAGAGGCTACATTTTTCACCCTTAAGTTTTTAATCTCGTTCTGCATTGACTCCACCTGTGACCTCAGCATTGACACTTCATCTACACTATGTATTCCTTGTCTCTTTGAGACTGTTCTAGGATTAGCCCACTGAGCGTCATTTGCTGCCATTTCATCCAGCAGCTGGAATGCTTCTTCTGGTATTCTATTCATAAAAGAACCTCCTGATGATGCATCCAACAAAGATTTTATTTGTGGTGAAATACCAGAATAAAATTGTTGCATCAGATGGTAGATTGGTATTTCATGATGCGGACAACTTCTTAACAATCTTCTGAATCTTTCCCAAGCCTCATAAAAAGGCTCATCACTCAATTGGCTAAATTGAAAAATGCTGTTGCGAATATTTGCTGTTTTTGTAGGTGGGAAAAATCTCATCAGAAACCTTTCTTGCAATTGATCCTAATATGTAATTGACTGTCTTGGTAACATTTGCAACCACTCTCTTGCCTTTCCAATCAAGGTGAAAGGAAATAGTTTCAGTCTTATAGCATCAGGTGTCACTCCTGGAATCTGCACTGTGTCACTAATCTCCAAAAATAAGTCCAGGTGTTGTGCAGGATCTTCCACTTCTGATCCAGAAAATTGATTTTTTTGCACCATGTTGATAGTTGCTGGTTTCAGTTCAAATTGTACTCCTCTTGGCAGCACAATTGTCCTATGGTCTTCAGTCCATCTTGGCACAGCATAGTCTCTTATCGTTCGCTGCCTAGGGACTTCTCCTTCATAATTTCTTGGTACCTCTTCTTGTGCCCTTGGCACTTGTTCATTCTCGAGAGGAAATTCACCAACATTCGGGTTGTTCTCCATGACGGTTTCTCTATTGGCTCTCCTGCGTTGATGCAATGTCCTCTCAATTTCAGGATCGTAGGGTGCTAATGGTCCTTGTCTAACTCTGCTCATACACCACAACTACCCGAAAAAAAAAAATAATAAAATCAGAAAAATGAAAACACATACAAATAAAATCAAAACTTACTGACAACGCCGATCCCCGGCAATGGCGCCAAAAACTTGACGCGATCTCAGCAAGTGTACTGAATCGGCAAGTAATATAGTGGAATATAATTAAGACCACAAGTTATCGAACCCAAGGGACTGTGTTGTGCAAGTGTTTGACAATTAATTATATGCTAAAGAATTCCCAATTATTTTGATGTGGTGATTGTTTAACACAGAAAAATTAATAATCTAACTGATGATATTAATGTCTAAGAATATTAACGATTTAATAATACAACAATTTGATAAAATAACTAAGAGATCTTGCTAAGGAATACCCATTCTCCCCAATAATATCATGTGAATACTTAATTCAACAATTTCATATACAATCAGTGAATAACCTAGCCTATACCATAGCTTGCCTTTCGGATCCAGCTTCTCTAAAACATGCACTTACCAATACGGATTCGGCACATAAATTAGCATTATTACAGATCTTAAAGTTCTAAGTTAAATAATCCTACCATTCCGGATTCAGATATCAAACTCATTTATCTTCCACCATTCTGAACCTATTGAAATAAACATTCACAGATTTTAACTACCAATTCGGATTCATCAAATCAATGAAAGTTGATTAAGATAGAACAGAACATGTGTATGTATTTATGGGCTGATTGCAATCAAAGTTTATCTTGGTAGATCTCCCCTTAACTTGCATTCAAACCAGCAACAACAGATAATTTCAGAGAAGATAAAACTGAAGTATATTTGTATGTATTTATGAACTGATCATAGTTAAAGTTTATCTTGGTAGATCTCCCCTTAACTTGTACTATATTCAGCAACAACAAATAAAATCAGAGAAAATGCAACTGAGTATATGCATACTACAATCCATACAAAATATTCACATGATTTACTGGGGATTTAAGGTATCCCTTAACAAGAAATAAAACTACTCACTCATACTTGAATTAAAGACTGAATTAAATAGAGAGAAGTTGATATTACCCATTTGAGATTTGAAAATGAAATTCTTACAACAATAAAATTGATGTTCTTCCCGTTCAATCTGTTCTCAAAACTTCAAAAATAAATAATAACCTTCGACTATCTCTGATTATCCTCCCAGATTTAAATAATAACAGCTTAAATTCAATCCAAAACTATATGAAAAATCCTAACTTAAGTTGCAGAGAAAATAAATTTACTTTTGTTCCCAGAAAAAATCGAACCCCCTTTTCTGTCTAACTTCAGTTCCTAAATAACCGTTCAAAGTTCAAAGTCAAAGGGTGGCCTTCAAAGTCTTTGATTTTGTACAGATTTGGTTCACAAATAGGTTACACGGCGGTATGAGAGTCTCTCACCGCCGTGTAACTTGCCTCTGGTCAACAATCTTGACATTTTGCTCCCCTTGTCCAGTGCCGTAAATGTTGGCAAATCACGCTTTACACGGCGGTATGATGTTTCCTCACCGCTGTGTAACCTGTTACGTAAGTGATGATCTCCGTTGTACAAGGCGGTATGGACATTCCTCACCACCGTGTAACCTGTTACGTAGGTGATGATCTCCGTTGTACACGGCGGTATGGACATTCCTCACCGCCGTGTAATCCCCTTCTGCTGCACTAAGTTATTTTTATTTCACACGGCGGTGAGTAAAAACCTTACCGCCGTGTAATCTACCTAAAAACGCCAAAAACAACATAAAATCTTACTTTAGTATACCAGACAATATCTAATAAAATTTTAACAAAAATATACTGAAATAGGAACTTCTAAACTCAAAACTAAGCTGGAAATTCATATAAAAACAACATACATTTTGAACTTATCATTTAGCATAATAAATGACATGCAAATTCTTACCTTGTCGTTGACCTAGCACACGTCATACTGCAAGGTCACTTGCATCATACATGATTTCAAAAGGTAAATTCCAATTAGGTGATGTGATTATAGGTGCACTTACAAGAGCTTTCTTTAATTGCTCAAAAGTAACCATGCATGCATTAGAAAAATCAAAAGGCACAATTTTAATTAACAAGTTAGTTAAAGGCTTAGCAATCAAAGAAAAATCCTTTATAAACCTTCTATAGAATCCCACATGACCTAAAAATGATCAACACCCTTAAGTGTAGCAGGTGGAGGCAACTTCTCAATTAATTCAACTTTAACTTTATTAACCTCAATACCTTTACTTGAAATTTTGTGGCCTAAAACTATCCCTTCTTCAACCATAAAATGGCACTTTTCCCAATTAAGTACTAAGTTGGTTTCCTCACATCTAGCTAAGATCCTATCTAGGTTATTCAAGCACAACTCAAAAGAGTCACCATAAACTGAAAAATCATCCATGAATACTTCCATTATCTCTTCTATTAGATCCCCAAAAATCGAAGTCATGCACCTTTGAAAAGTGGCTGGTGCATTAAATAGCCCAAAAGGAATTCTCCTATAGGAAAAAGTCCCATAGGGACAAGTAAATGTGGTATTCTCTTGGCCACTAAGGTATATAAATATTTGAAAATATCCCGAAAACCCATCTAAGAAACAATAATGAGAATAGCCAGCTATCCTTTCTAGCTTTTAATATATGAGTGGCAAAGGAAAGTGATCTTTCCTAGTAGCTGAAGTTAATTTCCTATTAGTCAATACAAACCCTCCAACCTATGGTGGTTCGTATAGGAATCAAATCTCCAATGTCATTTCTAACTACAGTTATTCCCCCTTTCTTAGGTACACAATGTATAGGACTCACTCATGCACTATCCGAAATTGGATAGATAATCCCAGCATCTAACAACTTAATAACTTCTTTTTTAACTACCTCCTTCATATTGGGATTAAGTCTTCTTTATCTATCAGCCTTAGGTTGACACTCATCTTCCATGTTAATCCTATGCATCACTACATTAGGACTAATTCCCTTTAAATCAGAAATTTGCCAACCTATACTTTTGATCCTCTTTCTAACCACTTCCAATAATAAAGACCTTGCTTATTAGTTAGTTTATTAGAGACAATGATAGGTAAAGTACTATTGTTACCAAGAAATGCATACCTCAAATGGCTTGGTAGTTCTTTCAATTCAACATTAGGAGGACTTACAATGGATGGTGGCAAAGGTGCTTCATTTCTATACAAAAGTTCTGGCTTTGAACTCTCTTGCTCCTTCTCCTCATGAACTTCTTCATCAAGAATAGCCTCCTTGTGACCTGCATCATCCAACACTTCCAAGACACAAGCATCAATAACATCTATTTTCATGCACATATTTTCATCCATGGGGTATTTAAGTGTTTTGTCCATGTGATACTCTACTTTATCCTCTCCTACTCTTAAAACCAAAGTTCCCTCATAGACATCAACTAAAGCCCTACCAGTTCTCATGAAAGGTCATCCTAAAATCAATGGACATTTAATATCATAAGCAAAGTCCAAAATCACAAAATCAACGGGCAAAATGAATTTATCCACTTTAACTAGCACATCCTCTACTATGCCATATGGTCTTTTAATTGATTTGTCAGCCAATTGTAATACCATTGAGAGAGATTTAACATCTTTCAATCCTAACTTTTTAAAGATTGATAATGACATAAGGTCAATACTAGCTTCCAAATCACACAAACGCTTAGGAAATTCAATATCCCCCAAACTACAAAGAATAGTGAAACTCCCATTATCTTTAAGCTTAGTAGGCACATTATTAGTGATTACTGAACTACATGCTTCAGTCAATTCAATAGTTGATAAATCTTCCCAACTCTTTTTCTTAGAAATTAAATCCTTTAGAAACTTAGCATAGTTAGGAAGTTGAGTTATAGCCTCAATAAAATTTAAATTAATATGTAAATGCTTCAACTTATCAAGAAAAGTTTGAAATTTCTTATTGTGGTGTTGCTGCTTAAGATGTTGCGAAAATGGTGCATGAGGTTGGAACACTTTTGGAAGATTTGCCTTGGATGCCCCTTCTGTCGCGCCCACAATAGGTGTCGCGCTCGCGACAGAAGACTCTTTCTCCATTAGCGCGCTCATGATAATTCCATGTTTCCCCTCTATTGCGCTCGCGACAGGAGACTCTTCTTTCTTCTTCATCTCCTTTTTCTTCAAAACCTCATTTTTATTAGAAGAAACAAATTCATGGGTGTAATATTTATCTGATCTTAATTTGATTGCTTTCAAGTGCTCTCTAGGACTATTTTCCATATTACTTGGAAGGCATCCTTGTAATCTTGATGGTAATGCATTTGCAATTTGCCCTAATTGAACCTTAAGGTTGTGAATAGATGAAGCTTGACTCTTAGCTATTTGATCAAACTTAGATTCCAGCCTCTTATGATTCTCCTCTTGTGAATTAAACTTCAAATTTATTCCCTCCAAGAATCTATCCATTTTAACCTCTAAAGCTCCAAAGCTATCTTGTGGTGGTTGAAATCCTACATTTCCTCTATTACGATTATTGTTGTTGTTCCCCCATGAAAAATTTGGATGGTTCCTCCATTCAGGGTTATAAGTACTAGAATAGGGATTCCTATGCCCTTGTCCTTGAATAAAACTAACTTGCTCCTCCGTGCTTGCCATACGCAAATTACAACCTTCACTTGCATGACCTTGTTGTCCACAAATTGTACATGCATTTAATGAAGTTCCTCCCATGTTCAAGTTGTCTATCTTATGTGTCAAAGCTGCTACTTGTGCTTTCATGGTAATAACCGAGTCAATTGAATGTAAACCTTTAATAGGGGAAGAATTTGATACCTTAGCCCTTTTCGTTGACCACATGTAATTATTTATTAACATTTCCTCAAGTAACTCAAATGCAGCATTTGTTGTCCTTCTCATAAGCGAACTTCCCGTAGCTGCATCAATAGTTCCTCTTGTGGTAGGATTGACTCCATTATAGAACATTTGCATGAGCAATTCCCTTGGAAGATTGTGATGGGGACAACTTTTTTGCAATTCCTTAAATCTTTCCCATGCCTCATACAAAGATTCATTTTCACTTTGCACAAAGGTAGTGATATCCTTAATAATCTTTGCAGTTTTGGCTAGAGGAAAATACATAGACAAAAATGGTTGAGCCAATTGGTCCCAAGTCGTAATAGATCCTCTAGCAAGTGAATTCAACCAAGCTTTTGCTTTGTCCTTTAATGTGAAAAGAAATAGTCTAAGTTTGATTGCATCCACTGAAACTCCATTGATTTTAAAGGTATCACAAATTTCTAAGAAATTTGCCAAATGAGCATTTGGATCCTCATTTGCCAAACCATAAAATTGAATACTATTTTGAATCATTTGTAAAAGAGATGGTTTAATTTCAAATTGATTTGCATTTACCAAAGGCCTTACCACTCCTTGTTGAGCCCCGGTCAATGCTGGCATAGCAAAATCCATCAATCTAGGTGGATTATCATCATCAGCCATAATTAATCTCCTATTTTTATTTTTCTTTTTATTGGATTTACGATTACTCAATAGAAATATTTCTATCTCCGGATTTAATTGTTCAAATTCTTCTTGAGAACTCCTTGTATTAGGCATAAACTTGAACTATCCAATCCTGTAAAACAAAAACAAACACCAAAATAAATTAAATATTGTAATCCAAAATCATAAATCGATGTTTATAATGGCAATTATATCAAACATAATGTTCCCCATCAACGGCACCAAAAACTTATTGTGCTAAATTTGCAATCGCACGGTTTACAGATTATAGTACTTAAGATATCGTTCCCATGACGAACGCATGTTGATAAATACTCACTATTACTACTTGATTTTATCTTATTTACATTGTTCAATATTTTATAAGTTTAATTCTATACTACTCGTGTAATGCAAATTAATTAAACCTAATTAATGACAATCAAAGAAGACAATCTAGATGATGAAGAAATAATGATTGCGAAACTTGATTCCATCTTTAAAATATAAATTTAATCTTACAAGCAAGCCAAATTGGAAGAAAGTTCTAATCCACTCTCTCGACATGAATTAGAATGCCTAAAACATGTAATTACAATACTAATCCCTAATTCTCATTGATGAACTAGTTAATTCCAATTACATATTGTAAGATTAATTACCAATTTATAACAACTATCTTAACATACTATTAGCGTTTTTCTACATGCTAATTCCGCAAGTATATGGTGTATCGATTATAGTACAAAAGATGCCGATCCTACAAGGAATGTGATAAATATTACACACTATTACTACTCAAATTTTAATCGGTTTTACAATTATCATTAAATTGTAAGTTAAATCTAAACTACTCTATCATATAAATTAATTAAACCTAGTTCATGTTAATCAAAGAAAACAAAATATATAATGAAGAATTAACAATTATGAAACTTGATTCCATCAATATAATAAAAATTTAATCTCTTAAGCAAGCCAAGTTGGAATATAGTTCTAATCCACTCTCTCGACCATGAATTAGAATGCCTAAAACATGCAGTTAAAATTCTAACTCACAATTCTCATTAATGATTTAGAGGGTTCCAATTACATATTCTAAGAATAATCACCAACCTATAGCAACTATCTCAATATACGATCTCTCAAACTATGCCTTGATAATTAATTTCTATTAGATTTCAGTTAAAGCGGTCTCTCGAATCTTACTTTAACTTATAAAGATCATGCAAAAGTTCTAATAGAAGATTTTGCATTAAAAGACTACTAAAATAGATGGTAATAGAAAAGAACAATAGTATGATTCAAGTTTCTAAGTAACATTCATTTAATAATTACAAAGAAAAGGTAGAGAGTAGAAATGGAATAAGGGGATCTCTCAACCCTTTTTCCCTTCACCAGTTGTAGTTTTCTTCCTTGCAATTGCCTTCTTCTTCAAAACATAAAATCTAATCTTAGAACTCTAACTCAAGAACTTTGTTCTCCAAACTTACAGAAAAATAATTGAGTAAAAATTCCATAGATTAATCATAAAAAATCCTCTAATAATCATCCTCTAAAATTACAGTTGAGTTACATATTTATAGGGTTTATAGAGTTCCAAAAGTTCTGTCTCTTTCGTCAAATAATTGCAAAGGTTGGTGAAGAGATATGTCCTTTCTAGTGACTTTTCAAGGAAAACTATCCCAACGGATACTTCTATCGCGCTCGCGATAGAACACAGAATGCCATGCTCTTCTTCTTCTTTTCCTCCCTTTTCTTTCTGCTTTGTCTCTGTACCTGGACGACTCGTGCTCTCCTTCATGAGTCATGCTCCTCTTGTCCTATTCGTGCTTGACTTCATGTCTCAGTCTTTTCTTCCTTTTCTTTTTCTCTTTTCTTTTTTTTTCCTTCTGTTTGCACACCTTCACGAGTCGTGTCCTTCTTTCACGAGTCGTTCCCCTCTGCTTTCCTTCATGCTGTTCAACTTGTGCACATATATTTCTTCCTTCACGAGTCAGGCTATCATTCACGAGTCGTGCATCATCTTCACGACTCGTGCTCGGCTAGCTTCTCTTCACTTCTTCACGATTCATGCCTCTTTTCACCTTTAACACTCAATTCACCCTACAAAGCATATAAATTCATAAAATAGACAAATAATCATGAAAGATACATATATTTACATACTTAACTACTTAAACTCACAAAAAATATACACTAAATATTGCATCAATTAGACACCTATCACATACTGATCTCTCAAGCAATGTTTTGATAATGAAATTCTATTAGTTGTAAGATAAAGTGAATCTCTCAACTCTACTTTAACTTATAATGATCATATAATAATACCAATAGAAACTTCTGCATTAAAAGACTATTAACCTTGATGGACATAGAAAATAACATTAATATCATTCAAGTCTACTAAAGATAATTCATTTACTTACAAAGAAGAAATAAAAGATTAGAAATAAGAAGACGGAGATCTCTCAACCCTTTTTCCTTTCACAAAGTATGATCTTCTTCCTTGCAATTATCTTCTCTTCAAAGCATAAAAACTAAAGAATTTCAACTATAGAAATTGTTCTCCAAACTTACAAAAAAATACTTGGTTAAAATTCCATCCCCCTAAATTTACAATTGAAATTAATATAAATAATATTCCAAAATTTATAACCCATGAAATGCCTCTTCAAAAGGTTGCAAAAGTTGGTGGGAAGACTTGACTTTTCAAGTGACTCTTCAGAATAACTTCCATAACAGATCTCTCTATCGCACTCGCGACAAGACACAGACTCCTTTTCATTTGATTTTCCTCAGTTACGTTGATTGCTTTATTCTCCCTTGCTTTATCGCGTTCGTGACTCCTTCGCGCCCGTGACAACATGCGGCATTCCTCATATGCTCTTCTCTTCTTCTCTCTTCTTAGGCGTCCTCTGTCGCTCTTACGACTCCCTCGCATTGGCGATAGTAGCCTCCTTTCCTTGCTCAATTCTTCTCCTTTCTCCACATTTTTCTCCCTTTTCTCCTACAAACATAAAACCTAACACAAAAACATAAAGCACACCTAATTCTAACACAATTAACTATAACTAAACATAACTTTTATCACAAAACATCAACTAAATATGAGCTATTTAGGCTCATATCATGAGCTTTTAAAACTAAAATTCTATCTCTTTTCGAAAAATTGCATTGCATACCTGCTAGAGCCTTTGATCTATGCTAGATAGTCCCTATTCTTACCCTGGTGTGTTCTAGAAGCATGACCCTATTATCACTTAATGTAGGGAAGTGTTAAGGATGCTCACCAACTGAAGCCTAGTACCTTTTGGTATATTAAATAGAGACCCGACTGGTCATTATGCTCGTGATGAGCTAGACCCGTTAGCAGGGACCATGCTTGGGTAGCCTTAAAGTATCATCACCTTTAACTAAAGCTCATATAATGGCAATAGATACTTCCCCTAGTTGAAATGTACCGTAATACCATGCTTGATACGTGGGTCATTATGTATTGAATAAAAATCAGCTAAATTAAATGGTCTTTCATCAAAGGCTTTCATGCCCCGGTGGGCCCATCTTAATTTAATTGAAGTGTTTAAATACATGATGGCCAAAATCCATATGTATGTGCATTAGACGAAAGGTGTTATGCTGTTGATTTTTTGTCATGCACCTTTACATGTTCTATGGGTTCCCCGTTAACCCTTGGATAAAACCCCCCTAGGAAAGAGACTGCACTACCTCGTGTGTGGAAGAGAAAAGGTTGGAAGGATCTATGTACTTGCATGTGTTTGTCTATGTTGTATCAGCACGGCCATGCATTGCATTTCGTTCATGCATTATCCTAATAAGATGTATTATGCAGCCATCATAGATTCATCCAAGTGGTTTAAAGGTCCTGACGGTCGGTTAAGAAGGACTCCATTCTTCAGACTACCGGAATAAGTGCCAAATCGGGGTTCAGATTTGCTTTCAGACGGTAGTGAAACATTTTCTTCAGAATCATAAGCAGAAATAAGTATGGCTAACCCATCAGGAAAATTTGATGCAACCAGTGCAATAATTGCTGAATAAGTGGCTAGAAGAATGGAAGAATTTAAGGCTAGAATGATGGCAATGATGGGGAATTTTACTGCCACCCTAGCGCCAACTGTTAGGCAATAACCCGCTGCTCTAGTTGGGGGGCAAGATGAATAAGGGCTTGTTAGAGAGGATTCCCCTGCAACAGTTGACCCACCTATAATAAGGCCTAGGGTGACTACACCTGCTAAGTGTAGAGAAGCCCCCAGACCTGAAAATGAAGAGGAACAAGAGGAGTCGATGATAAAGAAAAGGAAAGTTGCTCAAGCTGGAGGAGGCAATGTGGAGAAAATGGAGGAGAAGTTTGAGGCAATGATATGGATAATTACTGTGGGAAGTAGAATAAACCCAAAAGATCGAGAGTTGGATGGTGACTATCTAATCCCTTAGAACTTCAAGATGCCTAACATTCCTAAGTTTGATGGCACTTCTAATCTTACGATGCACATCAAGTAGTATTCATTAGTGATGAAGCGAACTAACTAGGATGCAAAAGATAAAGTAATTCTGCCTGAGTCTTATAGGGGCAGCAATTGATTAGTACCATGGTTTGGACAGGAAGTCCAAATAGGATTAGGACTTATTAATTGAGAAGTTCCTTAGGCAGTATGACTGTAGTACCAGGATGGAGATCACACTGAAGGGTCCAAAGTTGTTGCAATAGAAGACAAGGGAACCTTTTCACGAATATCTCACTCGATGGAGAAATCGGGTTATGGAGATCACTATAAGAAAAATGGCCTTTAACGAAGGAAAATCCAGTCGTTAAAAGTCAAAATTCGATCGCTAAAGACCAATAACAAATGAAAAATTCGGTCGGTAAAAGCCCCTTCGTTAAAGGTATAGACGACAGAATTTTGAATCCGGTCGCTAATGTCTTTAACGACCAGAATATTTTCGGTCATTATATACTGATTTTTAACGACCGAATTTTTCCTTCGTTGATTGTTTTTACTTTCAATGAAGGGAATTTCGGTCATTGAAAATACTTTTTAGCAACTTGATTTTCTTTCTCTAATTGTGTTCACTTTCAACTAATATATAATGCCTTATGATTTATCATAAAACACAAGACATATATAGCAGAACGGTAATTTAAAATATAAACCATTTTATAATATTACATGTACGGTACATATCATTCACATATATTTTATACAAAAATATAATAAACTCTTTTCATATATTGAAAAAAAAGTTCCAAAGTATAATCATATTTACAAAGTATAAAAACTATCAATGACAAGTTCAAGAAAACAACTCCTCTCTATACTAATTTATATTCAAATGATTTTTGAGAAAAATGTGAAAAATAAACCTCCTAACTTCGCTGTTCGTTGTCCAAAATTTTAAAGACCTGCAAAATGTAAAACAAAAGATAAAATTAATATTCACTGGCACAAACAAAAATATTAATAATAGAAAGTATGGGTAGTCATACAAGCATTACTGAAATGTCTTCTTAAAATCTACCAAAATTTGATTGAATACACAACATGGTTATTAAACTAAGAATCTCATTAAAGAAAGCTTACCATAAGCTGCTGTGGCATAGTCTATCAGGTGCAATGACTAAAATTTTCAGAATGATTAAGACCAAGCATATAAGATGCAATACAGTATATAGGTATGCACATATGAATGCACACAAACAAACAGGAAACAACAATTCATCAGCAATCAAAGCTTATGTTTCAGGAAAAATTACATGCAGCTATTTCAGGAAAAATATAAATGTGTAAATATGATGTGGCCCTTATAACTTCAGAACCATCTAAGAATAAAATATTGCCACTAAAAATTAGCACAATAGAGGAACCTAGAGTCTTTTATATGGAAAAGGCTCAAATGAAAATAGAGGTAGCTTAATAGCCTTTTCATTTTACTTGAAAATTTTGGTTGCTCTAGATATTTTGCAGAAAGATGAAAGTTCCCAAGTCTTGAGCTGTCTGTTATGCATTAGAGAATTCACAAATAAGATTATTTCTTTCATAATTTCTCAAAACACTAGTTTTTTCTCTGATATGCAGCAATTAAAGAAAACCAATAATGCGTACCACCCAAAGTTATAGGGAATAAAAGAGATACTCGAGTATGAAAGTAAAGCTAAATTGAAGCTATTAATAGATGATGTTAAATTCCACAAAAGATTTTTTGTCTGTATTTTGAAATCCTTTAATTCTGGATTCCATTTAACCAGCACAACTCCAATGACTAACTCATTGAGATAAATATATATCTTGCTTGACTCAATCTTAACCATTACAAGTGCATATCAGTAATCGAGACAACATATATGATATAACGTTAAATCATTAGATTAACCATTTGTTCTACATAACAATTTATAGATATACAAATTGAGAATGAATTGTTGTTGTTGGACCAGATAATAACATGCATACGCAGAATGAGTGGCTCAGACTATGGAATATGGCTTTGGCTTACTCAATAAAAGAACTCTTACCTCAAATGCAAGATCTCTTACTTCCATTCTAAATGCAGTTTCATTGGAACAATCAACATCATCTGGCAATGTAATACACTCCCACCACCTACAAGTTTTAAGACAGTGCTCTTATATTCTCTTTTATTTGCTTAAAATAATAAAAAGTCTCCTGATTTTGTATACACTAGGCATTGAGAGCTAAATGCCAATGACGAAACACTAAATTAAGTATAAAACTTTTAAGTTAGTTAGTGAAGGAAACAAAGAAATTCAATTTCCATGTTGGTCAAAATTCACCATAGATTGTAAATAATGTCCATAAAACATAAAATGCAACTTATACCTTCAAAACTAGAAACTAATACAGAAAAAAAATAAAAAATAAAATAAAAGGAAATAGGAATTGAGTAGGTCATATGGCCAAGAGTAAGACTGTAACAAAAATCTTACCATTCAATTAGTTTGGCAAAGGTAAGCTCAAAGAGTGTAATCATAGAATAGAGAACCCAATAAGTCAGCCATTGCTGATCGTCAATGGGAGACTTGGTCTCAATTGCTCTAATCGAGGCATATCTGCGAAAATAAAATGGACATATATAGACCAAAAAGTAAAGTTAAGATTTTAATCTAAGCTTACACCAAAAATAAACTACCCAAAAATAGACGCAAAAAGAGGATTAGAGACCACTTACAGAGGATAAACTAGACTAACAACAGGCCTGGAAATTCAATAAATAATCAAATAAGAAATTGATAAAGAAAGCACCATAATGTCCAGATTATTTTTAACAACAAATAAGACAAAATAAAAGTAACATTTTTGGAAAAGAATTAAGGGTTAGACTGATCTTAACAACTAATTATTTTTACTCCCCTTAGCACCTTCTTTTTCAGAAAAGAAATAAATAATATATAAGAATTAGAGAAACAAAAAGATCATACCTTTAGTAAAAATCAATAGTTTGCTTGCTGTTAAGTAATCGAATTGCGGAGAATAAGTACAATTAAAAGAAAGAAGAAGAAGAAGAGAAACTGACCCAGCAAGAACATCAAAGTTCTTAAGAAGAACCTTGAGGAAGCTTCCAACTCCAGATGCGATGTGACGGCGGCGCGGCGAGGGCAAGCGAGGCGGCGATCCAGGCTGAAGGGGCACCGTCCTCTGTGATACCTAATATCTTTCGTATGCAGATGGGAAATGAATGTGATAACAAGGGAACTATTTTTGGAGGTAAATAGAATGGGTGTCTTGCTACTTTCTTCTAAGGTAATAACGACCATATTTTGAATTTTTTAACGATCGGAATGAAGCCCCTCGTTAAATAATAATAAAATTTGAATTTTAACGGCCGTATTAAATTTCCTTTGTTATTTGTATCTTTTTACGATAGGATTTTTATCCCTTCGTTAAATTTTGGTCATTAAAACTCATTTTTCTTATAGTGGATGAAGCATAAACCTGATACTCCTGATCAGATTTGGTTGTTCATTAAGAATGCCAGCCCATACTTGAGGGAAGGGTTGAAGATGAAGGGACTCAAGTATTAGGAGTCTTTGAAAGATATCACCATAGAAGCTGAAGCAAATATCTAGCAAAGAAGGCAAGTGGTCAAGCTTTTGCCAAAAAGGGCTATAATAACTAGGGGGCAAATAAGGTAGCAAGCTCCAGTAGTGGTAGTAGGACTGGGAAGACGACTGAGGTTTTGAATACAAGGGTGAACCAGAGGTACTTCTCAAATTTGGGTCGACCTTTGTCATGGGTATTGAAAAGACTGGTAAAGAAAGGGAAGCTGCAACCTTTGCCTTCCACCAGCATACTGGGCACATGATAGACCATTGCACTAGGCGGAGACACCAGATTTAGGATCTAATCAACAGTAACCAGATCACTGATCATAAATAAAGTAGAGCAAGAAGAATTCTGGTTATAATGTCATGCTACCACCTGTCTTTATGATTGGGTCAAGTCTACTCGAGTGGTATGTCTTGCGAGACTTTTATGGTAATGAGTACGTCATTATCAGTCGTCCTGAGGCAAGTGAAGAAGGGATTCCTGTGGGGACGATAGATTGTTGGTCCACTAATGAGAGTGGAGAAGAAGATGAAGAAGAGAAAAAAGGCGAAGAATTTGTGGATCTATGGGATTCAGAATAAGAGAAAAAGAGAGTCGGGGCTATAACAAGAAGTGGATAAGTGGTTCCAAAAGTCAAGAAATCGTAGGACCCAGTGCAAGCACCTGTGGAAAAGGAGCCAAAAGAGAATCCCATAATAAAGCAGCTGAAAAAGACAGCAACTCAGATATCCATTTGGGACCTTTTGAGATAGTCCCTATCACACAGGAAGAAGTTAGTTGAGGCCTTGTGTGCATCTACTATGGCCACCACAATTTTGCCATTCGAGTTGCTAGACCTTGTGAAGGGGGGTTCAGGAGAGAATCTGGTATACTCTGATGCTAACTTACCAGTTAAAGACCGCAATCACAATCGGCCACTGTATATCAAGGCATATATTAATGACAAGCACACTGCTTGTGTTATGGTTAATGATGGCTCGTCCATAAACGTCTGCCCTTTAGGGCCACTTCAAGCTTTCGGGTTAGATAAAAGTATGCTGAGCATGTCTGATCTGACCATTACAACCTATGATAACTCTCGGAGATAAGCATTAAGAACTTTCAGAGTGCTAGTCAAGACTAGGCCTATTAAAATAGAGGCAAAATTTGTGGTCTTGCCCATCGCAGCAAACTTTTTAGCTCTACTTAGAAGGCCATGGTTACACAAGTTGGGAGGAGTGCCGTCTACCCTGCACCAAATGATCAACATGACACATGAAGGGGAGGTGGTAACTGTTAAAGCTGCAAGAGAAAACCAAGTGACTACCTCGGGGATCTCTAACGAACCGTTTAGTGGCTTTCATATATCTGTGATCAAAGAAGAGGGAGTTCAACTGATAGCCCCCAAATAGTGAATATGATGAAGAAGATGCACTTCCTTCCAGGAGCTAGTTTGGGCACGAATTTACAAGGGCTGCAGTCAGCTGTCACTACAAAGGGACAAAAGGATCGGAAGGGTTTGGGCTATGAAGGTCAGACTGGCAAGGGTAAAAAGAAGATCTCAGACAAGATCCCTCACATTTCAGAGAATTTTGTTCCCGCATCCTCTATTTGTGCTTATATTAGAGAAGTAGAGCCTCAATGGGTAGGTGGAAAGATTATACCTGGGTTCAAAATCTTCAATGATGTCTTCACCTGGGACGTTGGAGTTATAAAATCCATAGAGGGTTTAAGGGATGAAGAGATCATGACCCAATGTAGTATCTGGGACAGGGATGGGCCAAAAGAGATTGTTATTGACAAGCTGCTAGCCACTAGGTTGAAGGGGAAAGAGAAGATAGCGGTTGAAGCACCAGAGCCAAATTTAAAGATCTAAGATTTAAGGATTTCATCGAAGGTAGTTAAAAAACCCCCGCAAAGCTAAGAAGCCAATGAATATTCAGCTACGACATCTGCATCGATGAAAGATAATAGTTATTTAGATAGTCTTTTTATTCCATAACTTTTTAATGAGAATGTTAATGATTCTAATTATATCAATGAGATGAATAACTTTGCTTACTCGTGTGATGTTTCTGATGATTTTATTTCACATGATTATAAACATGATGCATTCATTTTTGACATTAACTCAACTAGTACAACTACATTTAATCTTGAAATTTCGGAGAACCCAAAGGAAATTTTGATAACATCAAACATAACTCTTGAAAAGAGGTTAAAATTTGAGAGAATCTTGAAAAAATATGAGAAAGACTTTGCCTGTACCTATGAAGACATGCCGGGAATTGACTGAGAAATTGCTGAACATACCATTCAAAATTGCACAAAGTGTAAACCAATCAAGCAAAAGCTCAGAAAACTTAGGCCATAATGGGCTCAAAAGGTGAAAGATGAGAATCATAAGCAGATTAAGGCTAAATTCCTAATAGAGGTCCAATACTCGACCTGTTTGGCTAATGTAGTTCCTATAGCTAAAAAGGATGGAAGGGTTCGAGTGTGTGTGGACTATCAAGATCTGAACAAAGCTTGCCCAAAAGATGATTTCCCTCTGCCTCATATTGATGTGCTAGTGGATAGTGCACCTACTTGCATGATGTACAATTTTGTAAATGGGTATGCAAGGTACAACCAAATCCTCAACAAGATCGTAGATCGAATTAATACAGCTTTCATCACAGAGTGGGGTACACTTGCCTACAGGGTCATTCCTTTTGGGTTAAAGAACGCATGAGTAACATATTAAAGAATGGCCATTAAGATTCTCAATGACTTGATCCACAAGGAAGTGGAGATGTATATAGACGACATGATGATCAAGTCGACTACCAGGGACAGTCACTTCGAGGCTTTGGAATAGTTCTTTCAAAGGATTAATAAGTAAAATCAACATCTCAATCCTAAGAAATGCATTTTCGGAGTTACCTCGGGTAAGCCGTTAGGTCATGTAGTAAGGCAAAGAGGAATTGAAGTGGATTGTCACACCCCGTTTGCCCCCTAGTAGAATGAGCCATGTGTGTGTGCATGCATATGTGTATTTAGCATGTGTTTTAAGGGTATTTTGGTAAAAATACATGTTTTTAGGGTTTTATTAGCATGTGGATATATGTGTGGCATTAGTGTGTGAATTAATTAGGAAATGATTGTGTGCATTTGAGCATATCATATTAGGGTGTTTTAAGTTGGGAGTGCATTATGTGCGATTGATCATACCATAGTAGGATATGCACTAGTGGGTTTTTGTGGTGTGTAGGCATTCATACATTTGTAGGGTGTATCCTTGAGGGAGCATTGTGTGTATTGTTCATACATGTGTAGGGTGCATTATTAGGGTGTTTCATTGTGTGCATGTGATACATTTAGTTAGGGTGTCAGTGAGCAAGTTCCACCACTAGAAGATTGACATGTGTATTAGGTTAGAGAAAAAGAATGAAGAAAAGAAGGAGGAGAGAAGGGAAAAATCAGATTCACGTTATCCCCTTCTACCTCCATCTTCTTCTTCCTTTTTCCCTATCCTAATTAATACTAGCTGGAGATCAAGCTTTGGTAGTGGAAATTGGTCACTCTTGCTTCTAAATTGGTAAGGATGTGTCTTTGTCTTGCTTTGATTCATGTTCTTCATCTTTTTCTTTGTAATTTCTGGGTTAGGGTTAACTAGGGTTTGTTCTTTGTTGTTCTTGTTGGTTTTAATTGTTAGTTGATCCTCCTCGCGATCCTAAGGGCAAGGATATTGCTGGGACTAGCGGAGCTAAGTGAATTGAAGCTTAGAATTTCAGGTTTGAGATTTGTTTTAGAAATTTTGTTTGAGAATTTAAGTTACTGTAATTTTTAGGGTTTGTGTTCTTGAGACTTGCATATGTTTATGCATGATTTGTTGGTGTTATTTTGATGTTATAATTATGGGTTTTGATTTATAATGGTTTGTAATGCATGATAATTGTGTTTGAAGTAAGATTTGAGGATGGATTGCTGTGTTTTTGGATTTCTGGGTTTTAAAATTAACTGACAGTAGGTGTTCTTCGTGAAAATCGTGTTTTTCTATTCTTCCTGGTGGTCGTCCGACTCTTGCTCCTCAGTACGAGTTGTGCTGCTGCAAGCTCCCATCCGTGCCGTGCTGTGGAGCACGACTGAAGAAGAGGAACATCATGGACACGAGTCGTGTCCCTCAGCATGACCCGTGCTCATGTAGTTCCTCCTCTGCATGTCGTGTTGGAGATCACGAGTAGGATGCCATAGACACGAGTCATGTCCCTCAGCACGACTCGTGTCCGTGGCTTTGTGAAACCAGTTTTCTCTAAATGTGTTTTTAAGGTATTTTTCATGGTTTTTCCGTACTGTATGTTATACGAACTTGTGTGTACGACTGTTATTGTATCTATTACGTATGATAAATTGTGTAATGTAATTTGAAACAGAATTTGGGTTATGCATGTTTCATTTATGATTCATTGATATGAATGTGAGTATTATTATGAGATTACACTTGAAAACATGATTTGAATGATGTATAACCTGCTAGAGTCAAGTAAGTGGATAGTTAGGCATGCCTAATAAAGTCTTTTAGCTGCAGCCCTCAGTTCAGTTCGGACCCCGATCAGGTCCCCGTTAGGTTCCTCGTGAACCCCTCAGTATTTGGATCTTGTTTAAGATCCCCTCAGTAAAAATATTGTGTTATTGATAAAAATGAAATGACTTTTGATTTGTACCTGTGAGGTACCCTTAGTAATCGATTTGTACCCATAAGGTACCCTCAGTTCACTCGTTATCCACTACCTCGAGTCAGCAGGTGTTCGATTGGTTTGCTCAGCTCTGATTTGGCTATATAAATGTGATATCCGAATGAGTATAATGATGAGATGTATGTTTGATTATTTTGGAATGGACATGATTTTGAGATGCAGAATGTATGGCTTTAAATTGTGAGCATGTTTATATGGATTATGTTATAAACTATTGCATTTGCCATTGTGAATGTGTTATGCCTTGACGACCATTGTGAATGGCCGTCCATATTTTATATGTGTTTCCCCACTAAGCGTTTATCACTTACCACGGTGTTTTTACCCGTGCAGGTGCGGAGGAAGTTTTGCTTTGAGAGAGTCGCTGCCGTCAAGCCAACACAGGAGGTTTTAGTGTAGTGCTTAGCTTTTGTAATCGTTGATGATTCTTTTTGTATAGAACTCTCTTGTATCAGTTTTTGGTTATAGCTTCTGCTTTTATACTTATATTTTTGTTATGTAATATCTTTTGTATCAGCTAGTTGATCAGAACATTATTGTAATGATTTATTATATTAATGTATGATCAGCTATTGCTTTCCTTTCCCCTAAAGTTTTTAATTATCCCGTATTTCTGTATGTATGTTATGTATGAAAGTATAATTTGCTTTGTATCTGTTTGGTGGCACCTTGACTCATACGGCATCTCACTCCTTATCGGATGGGATCACCTACGTATGGGTAGGGGGTGTTACATGGATACTAATAAGGTCAGGGCAATTAAAGAGATATGCTGGTGCCTTAGAAAGAGAAGAAAGTTAGAAGTTTCATGGGAAAGCTTCAGTATATCATTCAATTTATTGCCAAACTGGCTTCAGTATGTGAGCCAATCTTCAAGCTTCTAGAGAAGAATCAACCGGTTGTGTGGAATAGTGATTATCAAGTGGCCTTGGATACTATTAGGGATTATCTCCTAAATTTGCTAGTCTTAAGACCTCTGCGTCCAGCCAAGCCCTTAATCTTGTATCTAGCAATAGAAGACAGTTCAATTGGTGCCATGATGGCTTAGGAAGATGAATTCGGAGTGGAGTTTGCCGTTTATTATCTTAGCAAGAAATTCCTGTTGCATGAAGCTAAATATGCTGAAGTAGAAAAGATTTGTTTGGTAGTAATCTGGGCCTCTAAAAAGTTGCGACACTACTTTCATTCCTTCAGCATACAGGCAGTCGCTAGACATAACCCACTCAGGTATATTCAGGAAGCGCCCTCTTTATTAGGAAAAATGGGAAGATAGTTATTACTGTTGCAAGAGTTCGATGTAGAATACATTACCAGGAAAAGCATCAAGGGAAGGGCTGTAGCCGAGTTTTTAGCTGAACATTGCATTGAAGGAGACCAGTTCGAATACAATTTTCTAGATGAAGATGTCATGGCCATAGCAGTAAAAAGGTGGCAAGTATTTTTTGATAAGGCAGTTAACAGTAAAGGTGCAGGAGCAAGGATTATTCTTATGACCTCAGATGGTGAGAAGCTACCATTAGCAAAAAAGTTGAGGTATAAGGCTACCAATAATGAAGCTAAATATGAAGCTTACATTTCTGGGTTAGAAGCACTGCTAGCTCTAAGGGCAAAGACCATAGAAGTCTTCAGAGATTAATCCTTAGTTATCTATTAGATCATAGGGGAGTGGTCAGTTAAAAAAGAGAGACTATTGCCCTATGTGAAGTACTTGAGAATGTTGAGTAGCCAGTTTGAGACTTACACGTTTCACTTTGTCCCTAGGGATGAGAACCAACTGGCTGATGCTCTTGCGACTTTAGTGTCCATGTGGTATAATCCGACAGGGGGTGTTATGAGACCCGTTCTGATCTGTAGTTCGGAAAAGCCTTATTTTTAAACTGAGAAGGTGATGGATGTTGAGGTTACCCTAGGTAGCTCAATGAAGTGAGTCCTAGGTAGGGCTCACGAACGGTTGAGCTATGCCTTGTTCATTCTCCTTGGTACCACGATATTCAGAACTATTTAAAAAGATCAATTTTTCCAGAAGAAGCCATGGAGAAGGACCAAAGAATGATCCAAAATTTATCCACCCAATTCATCACTGTAGATGATACATTGTATAAGAGGCAAGTTGATGGTATCCAATTGAGATGTTTGGCTAAGAAGGAAGCTGAAAGGGTTATAGAGGAGGTACATGATGGAGTCTGTGGAGCTCACATTAATGGATTAACTTTAGGAAAGAAGATCATATGCTAAGGATTCTATTGGCTCACAATGGATACAGATTATTCAAAGTATGTGAAATAGTGCCAGTTATGCCAGCAATATGCGAATTTGAGACATGTGATGATTTTATAGCTACATAACTTGACATCTCCATGGTTATTTATAGCTTGGGGAATAGATATCATAGGCGAGATACGTCCTACCCTTCTAATGGGCACAGGTTCATCATAGTCGCCATTGATTACTTCACTAAATGGGTCAAAGCTGAATCTCTTAAGAAGATCGATGCTAGAGACATAGCTAGGTTCATCGAGCGAAATTTGATATGTAGATATGGCCTCTCGCACCACATTGTATCTGATAATAGGGTCTAATTCTTGACTGAAACTAAATAGATGCTTCAGAAATATTGAATCCAGCACCACAAGTCTTCCCCTTACTGACCTCAGACTAATGGCGCGGTGGAAGCAGCAAATAAGAATGTCAAGATAGTGCAGAGCTATAAAGACTGGGCAGAAAAACTACATTTTGCACTCTGGGTCATAGAACCACCATCAAAACCTCTACGGGAGGAACGCCATTTTCTCTGGTATATGGGAGTGAAGTAGTGTTACCAGTTGAGATTGAACTGAGATCTTTGAGAGTGGTCATAAAAGCCAAGATTCCAGAGCCAGAAAAGGCACAATAGCAATTATTGCAGTTGAATTGATTGGATGAGGATAGGTTACGAGCTTATTATCACAATCAAGTCTATCAGAAAAGATTAGCTTAGTTGTTTGGTAAGAACATAAGGAAGCACCCATTGAAAGAAGGGGATCTGGTCTTCATGCAAATGAGGCCATGGGTGCCAGACATCCGAGGAAAATTTAGGCCAACCTGAGAAGGTCCGTTCATGCTGAAAAAGTTTTTAACAAAGGGAGCAGCGATTTTGACAGATAGCGATGGGAATGAGTTTAAAGACCTGGTTAATGTCGAAAGACTAAAAAGATTCCATGGCTAAAGACCAAGAAAAATCAAAAGAAGAGAATAAATCACCCGCGGGTTGAAAACTGAAAAAAAAGTGGCCTTGCTAAAATTGGGCGCCCTGTTAGGGTGAAAACCAAAAAAGGCGCCCTGGACAAAAACTAAGGGCCAAGAGAAAATATCCAATCGAGAAAACCCGAGAGGGCTGATTGATAACAAGAGTTTGATGCTTACGAGATCTATCATGAGATTAAGTGTAGTCTTATACTTTTGAATTTTGTCAATTGAGGATCATGTATGATGAAATCATATGGACATGTACATAATTCTGCAATGAATAAAAGAACTCAGTTTGCATTCTCATTAATTTTTAAATTTGCCGTAAAAAAAGGTGTATCATTCATTTATCTAATGACTATTCTCTAATTGTCTTCGTCAGCCAGGTATCTAAGCTAATGGAACGTGTTGTCCATAGCAGGGCTAAGTACACATCTTTAGTACTCAGCCGAGGTGGCGAAGTCTCAATCCTCTATTCTTGGGATGATGGTCTTTCCGAGTAGCCACACCTAAAAAAAAATGAGCCGTTAGAGATGAAAATCACAACTGGCTCTCTAAGCAAAAGTCAAGCCAAATGGTAGGGTGAAAACCTGAAACAGGCAGTCTGTCCTACAAAAAAACAAAAAAAAAAGAAAAAAGGAAAATGTCGCTGGAATGGGTTGGGTCCGCTCCAGGCAAAAATTAGGCACAGGGTTATGCGAAAATTCAAAAAATAACGTATTTCCCAACAAGAAGAGCTAGTGTGAAAACTCATAAAGGGTTACCTAGAGCAATAAAGGACTTCTAGTCATGAAAGCGGCAGGATCGACGCAGAGAGCATTCAGGCCAAGAATGGTCTCCACCTAAATCACCAGGAATGGGGTTAGTCCGCTATGACACGTGCCGAACCACGGGGGCCCCGAAAACTCGCTTTTAGGGCATTCGAGAGAGGTTCATAGAACTTGTAAGAGATTTACAAGGGCGTCTATTTTGGGCAACACGGAGGTGTTTTGGAGTCGCCACCCAATAGAATATTGGGAAAGGTCGTCTAGCCTCACTGAGCTTAAGACAGTGCATATGTGTTTATTTTGGGCAATCAGAGATATTTTGGACACCTCCTTCCAATAGAACATTGGGAGGATAATCTAATCTCTTGAAGCCTAAGACAATTCATATACGTCTATTTTGGGCAAGCCAGAGATGTTTTGGACACCTCTGTCCAATAAAACACTGGAAAGATCATCTAATGTCGTGGAGGCTAAGACAACGCAAATTGGGCCTATTTTGGGCAACAAGAGATATTTTGGAGACCCCACCCCAATAGAACATTGAGATGGTCCTCTAACCTCGTTGAGCCTAAGATTAGAGATGGTTCGGGACTTCCCATTTATTCATACCTTGGTTAAATTATAATTGAGTTTTGAATTTAGTATTTCTTTCCTTTTCTCATACAATTTAATGCATTAATTAAAGCGTAGATCATTCACGTAATAAAAGCGATAAATGAAAGCAGTAAATAGAAGCAAGATTAAAATAAAATAAATGAAAATCCAATAAATTACAAAAAAACTAGGGGCGAAATACAACCCCCATTGTAAATGACATGTGATCATACAAAAAACGGGATATTTATTAGGGATAAGGACATTGGTCCTCGCATGCATATTCACAAAAATAATTTTAAAGTGTGAATTTTATTTTGATATAAATTAGGACATTGGTCCCGTTTTATTAGAAAAGCTCCAACTTAATTAGTATAAATATTTAGCCATTTTTCATATTAGCGGAGTAAAATAATATTTAAAAATAAATGGTACATGGAAATTGAAATAAAGAGAAGTAGGGTAAAAGAATAAACCCAAATAATGTCCTCGAATCATCGCGGTGTCCTCCATTTTTTAATACCCCAAATCCCATAAAAAGCAATTAAACTCACAAAAGCAAAAATCATGTTAGTACAACAATTAAAATAAAATAAACATGAAAAATAAATAAAGAAAAAGAATCTATGAAAATTTATCATGAAAATAAAGAAAAGAAGGAAAAAAGTGACAAAAAAAAGAAAATGAAGGAAATGGAGGAGAAAGGCCCAAGGACGGCCCATATCGCTCCAGTGATGGACGTCCTTGGGCCGACCGATGGGTGGAGGCAGGAACCCTCAACGGCCCATCGCATGGCTGAGCGACGGCCATCGGTGGAGCCTTTGCCCGTCGGTCATCCCTGACCTGGAAAAATAAAGAAAATTTAATGAAAAACTGTTTTATTTTGAATAAAATGGAATTTTATGCATGAAATCAATATAAAAGGGGTTAAATGCAGAAGGGATGATCCAGAATGTTTACCCTCAAAATATTACCTTAGAAGGTGAATGTCGCGTGATTTCTGTCTGTTGAATTCTACAAGAATTGATCCGTGATGTATAATTTCTGGAGATTTTTAAATGCAAAATCGAACTTTTGGAAAACAAATCAAGAAAAGAAAATTATATTTTTCCTTCTTGATGTTTTGGTGGTACTATGGATGCTAAAAGTGGCTGGATTGGACAAAAACGAACTAACCTCATTCCCTCCGATTCGCCTTGATTTGAAGAATATTTGACGAAGAATTTGATGAAAAATTAAAAGCAAGAACTTTTTGTAAGAAAATTCTTTGTTTCCTAAAAGTTGCTAACCCTGAATAATGAGCCTCAAATTCCTATTTATATGTTAAGGAAAATCATTCAAATAAATTCAAATTTGGAATTTAAATTTGAAAAAGATTTCTGAAATCAGAATAAAATCCGAATAATTTGCAAAATATTCTCAAAATCAAATAAGAGATTTAGAAAGATTTGAAAAGATTTGAAAAATATTGGAAAATCTTTGAAAATCGTTGGAAATATATTTGAAGAGATATGAAAAATTTGAAAAATCCCGTCATATCTTATATCAGATCAACGACCGACGGGCGTTGGTCATGGGGGCACTCTCGGTCTTTTGAGGGGCAGACCACTCCATGAGAGGCAGGTGCCGAGGGACAGCCGTCGCTCGTGAGAGGTAGGCATCTCTCGCATTAACGACGGGCGTCTCTCAGTGTGAGAGACAGTTTATCGTAGGTGAGCGACAGCCGTCTCTCATGGCAAGAGACGGGTTGTCGCACCATCGCTCGCCACAAGAGACAGGCCCTTCACGCGAGCAACGGGCATTGCTTCCGAGAGAGATGGGCCCATCCTGCTCGAACGACAGGCGTTGCTCGCGTGAGGGAGACCGTCCTTCAGAATGACCGACGGGCATCCCTCCTACTGATGGGTATCCCGTTGGTGACCTAAAATCAAGATTTTCCCATGGCAATTCGAAGAGTGAAAGCTCACAACTTTCATCCGTTTGCCAAAAAATGGGCACTAAAGTCTTCATCGGGTAACTGTGATCTGGGCTGCATCAGGACCCGGTCTACAGTTGCCCCCAATTTTGGGGAAACTAGTACACTAGTATCTAAATGAGCCAAAATTCAAAGAAGAAGGAACGAGATGCGTACCTGAGGCAGTCCCTTACCTTTCGAGGTGTGTTTAAGCTTGTGACCCTTCGCTGCCGAGCTGTGGTGTATTTTACCGCAACCCTTTGATAATTCATTTTGCCACCTTCATTTTACTGGTCTCCTCTCGGCCTGCACGATATCTGACTGTCGTGAGATGTAGTGTTATCCAACTGCAACCCAATTGCGATATGTTCTATCACATGTGCCCCACTGGCCTCGTCTTGAGTTGCACGGTGTCTGAATGTCGTAAGAAGTAGTATTCTCTAACTATAACCCAATTGCAATTTGTTCTATCGCGTGTGTCCCGCTAGCCTCGTCTCGGCTTGCACGTTATCTGATTGTTGTGAGAGGTAGTGTTCTCTAACTACAACCCAATTGCGATTTGTTCTATCGTATGTGTCCCGCTAACCTCATCTCTACTTGCATGCTGTCTGAGTGATGTGAGAAACAGTGTTTTCTAACGACAACCCAATTGCAATTTGTTCTATCGCATGTGTCCCGCTGGCCTCGTCTCGGCTTGCACGGTGTCTGGGTGATGTGAGAATTAGTGTTTTCTAACAACAATCCAATTGCAATTTGTTCTATTACATATGTCCTGCTGGCCTCATCTCGGCCTGCACGGTGTCCTTACTAACCCCCATCTGATCTGCAAGGCGTGTGATTGAGTATTCTGTCTTGCTGGCCACTTCCGGGCCTGTACAGCATGATCTTGCCAACCCCCATCCGGTTCCCATCCAAGAAAGGCTGAGCGCAAACCTCAATGAACTCCAACGTGTCTCTGACCACACTGCCCAGCTCCATAAAGGCTCTTGACAGTCTCATGGTCTGGTCTCTGGCTGCGTCCCTGATGTCGGTAAGCCCGGTCTTTGTCTGCTCCCTAAACTCCCCGATGGATGCAGATATGGGCGTTATGACACCCTCCAACCTCTTTACTCGGAATCTAAGGATAGTGACAGACTCGTCAATCACCTGGATCGCTCCACCCTCTGTACCGCCGCATCGTGGGTGGCACCCAAACTGCGCCTCAAGTCCTCAATCAGCCTCCCCTGCTCCTCTGTAAGCCTCTCCTACTGGGCCAGACGCTCAAGCATAACCCGGTCCCTCTCTCATACAGGTCGAGATGGTCATGGAGGGCCCGATCTCTCTCCTCCTGTCGACACTCTATGGCAGTGAGAAGTGTAGTCATAGTAACAATGACATCAGGATGGGCCAGCTGTGGAGGTGGCAATGGAGTGGGCCGTGCTAGCTCTGCACTGTGCTCTAAGGGAGGTGCTGTGGAGGTGGATGCCCCTGGGTGTCCTGACCTACTATATGGGTGGTACCTCCCGGTCTCTCGGAGAATGGACTGCTAGATTAGTGATGGTGGAGGTGGAGTAGGGCTCTGAACTCTTTGTACCAACGGGGTGACTATCAGCTCGTTAATACAGAACTCGATACCCATATCGAACGGAGTCTGAGGCTGCTGTGGGGGCATCTGAGTGGGGTTCAGCTCCTGATACTCAGGCTACTGGGGAGGCTACTCCTCCATCTAGGGCTCATCCTCTACTGGCTAGAGTGGAGGGAGACCGAATATACGCCTGGTCTCTGGTATGGAGAGCAATCAATACTCCTCAGGCTGACCAGTCACCTGTGCGATCATACCCATAGTCAGTGCTGCTGACGCATCCACATAAACACTCTCATCCAATGGGGGCCCATAGCTATCAGGATCAACCCCCAAGTGTAACAGTAACCTGGTAACTACTCCTCCGGCCCATACTATTGGGGCTGCCACCCGTGAAACTCTAACTAAGTTAGCCACTATCTCATGGCTAATGTTGAGGCACCAGCCAGCTACCATCGCCCATAAGCTCCAGATCTCGACTTCGTTCACAGATCTCGAATTACTTGCCCGGACCAAATAAGAGCTGCAGAGCACTCTGTGTATATATCTGAGGGACTGGGATGATAGCACTGTACTCTTCCCTATTTCGTGGTCGTTCGGCACTCCCGGCATAACAATAGTCTCCCAATGCTGCCTTCTAACCGCTCTATGTGGGATCATCACATCATCCCTATAAGGAAGCCCCATGGCCTCTGTGAATGTCTAGCACGTGATGCTATGATATCGACCTCTGACCCAAAACTAAATAACACCCTCCTCGCTGTTTGACCTCTAGAATCCCCCGTAGTGGAGAGTGGCCAAGAACTCCCTAACAATCTCGAGATGAATCTAGAATGAGGGCCATAGGAACTCTGTCCATCCTGCTGCTGCTGCTAAGGTGTCAACCTCCTTGAGCATCCCCATGCTCTGTAGGAACGGTCTGGAGATGAAATGACTAGTTCTAAACTGCACATGTGATAAGTCTCGAAATCTTGTCCTGGCGTCGTCGCTCATCCATATGGGAGCCTGAGGCTCAGCCTGGTCGTGAGGGACATTGCGTCGCAGAGGCATCCTAAAAATAAGGAAAGTCAAATTTGCATTTTTGTCGTAGGTAAGCTAATCAAAAGGTTAAAAATTTTGCAAATTTCGGCAGTATTTCGATTGAAATATGCCTACTAAAAAAATTCAGCAGCATCCCAGCAAGGATATGCCTACCCAGAAAATTCTAAAAAATTGGGTAGCATCCCGGCAAGGATGCGCCAAACTCTCTGCATAAAATATTGGGACAGGCCTCAGGCCCCAAGTAACAATTTCATTATTAGATACTATTTACGCGTTCATTTAGTCCAATTTGGTTCCAAAATTCGGTTAGATGGAGACAAGTTCACAAGTCCATTTTCTTTTTACCATTATTTGTTCATACATATTCACATTTTCATGGTTTATGTTTCATATAGAGTCCAAAAAGCTAAGGATAAATGGGCAGAATTTAGTCCTACATTTAGATAATACAGACTAGTCATGCATTTTACATGCAAATTACTTAAAAAGAAAAGAAAAGAATAGAAAAATATGACAAACTAACTTGGTCTGCGACGAATTGCACCGAAAAAAAACTTGGCAAAGTGCGAAAAAAATTAGTCCCAAGTGTGTGACAGTGCAGGGATCGTTTTGCCGCAAGTGGTGCACAAAATGAATCAAAAATGAGAGAGAGAAGGGTAAAAAACCGCAAGGGGGCTTCGGTTTGCGAAGAAGGAGGGAAGAAGAAGAAGAAAGAACTGAAATGGCATCACTGGACATTCCTTTTATAGTTTTTCATGACCGACGGGAAGCCCATCTGAACACCGAGTGACGGGAACCCCGTAGGTATCTAAAAATTCTGTTTTTGCTTATTCGCTTCCGTCTTTCATTAATTAGTTAATTAATAACTAATTAATTAACCAATTAATGGCCCCCCTTTTTTTACCTGAGTATCTTGCTCCGATTTCTGTGTTTGTTGCCCGTCTCTGTCAAATTGCAAGGATGATAGGAATATGCAAAAATTATTTTATGCACATGACATGCTTAGAATATGCAGGAAAATAGATCTCCCAAGGTCAACCAGGTTGACCGACGGGCTCCCCGTCAGAGCACCGACAGACGGGCAACCCGTCGCTCAAGTTTTGCTTTAAATTCTCCCCCTCTCCTTAGAATTTGTGCACTCTAAACACTTCGGACCTTAGCCAGAGCTTCCTTTCTAGGTTTTTCTCTCTTTTCTTCATACTTTTCTTTGCTAATTTTAATTCTTAGCCATAGTACTTAGAAAATGTCTTCCTCTATCCTCATCGAAATGTATCGAGTTCTGGATAACCCCCAAACTTGGGAAAACACCTCCCTTTCCCCACTTTCTGGCCTAAAATTTCTGAGAAGGGTTAGGATAGATCACAACCTTCTTCTGGCTTAGGCTCACTTCTGGGACCCATATTTTCATGTCTTCGGATTTACTTGTCAGGAACAATGCCCCCTACCTGAAGAGTTTACTGCTATCATTAGGGCCTCCTGGTGCCTTACCCTGTATTCCACGCTGTGGTCTAATTCATACTAGGGATATTGCATTGGCCTTGAGCATCCCTCCTTCTGATGCTGCCCGATTAGTCCCTCAGGGTTCTACATTTTCCTTAGGGCCACTGATTGAGGGTGCGGAGGACTTCTCTAATGTTCCCCCATACCGTACGAGTGTAATTTTCCTATTTTATCTCATGAGGTATTTGGTCGTGACCTCGGAGGAGTTGACTGGTGATCTTCGTTTATTCGAGCTTGTGGATGACTTTCATCATGGACTATCCCCTTTCCCATTGATCCTCGCCAAGACCATCCTGGGTTTAGATTCTGTTCATGCTAATTCCTCTGCTGCCCTTTCTGGGCACCCCTTATTGCTCCAGGTATGTCATTATTTTGAAAGGTAGTACGTCCCTTATGGATTTTCATACTAGCTTTTCTGAGCGGAAAATGCGTCCTTTTCGAATTTTCACATAGCCCTATGCTTTACTTTTGCCTGGAGTGAACCCAACTCACTCTAGTGGCTCTAATACTTGTCTCGCTTTTCTCTTTTTTCTTTTTTCTTTTTTTTTTTTTCAGATATGGCTGCAAGAGATGCTAAGGCTATTGTCAGAACCTCCTCCCAGGGTTATCAGCCAATATTCCTTGAGGCACTTCCTTCCTTGCCAATGACTGTACTCATTCACCACTCTTGATGAAGCCATTACTAGACTTGGCGAGGTAACGGATGATGATATCAGTTTCATGAATGCTTGGCTTCCTATTTCTACTGCGACAGTTGACGGCCCTTCAGGGTGTGTTCCCCTATGCGGGCTTCGCGAGGCCACTTTTTATATCACAGCCCGCTGTGCTCGACAGCTTGGGATGACCTAGAATGTGGTGAGGCTTCCTTTATCTTTCTGGGGTGGAGTTCTGTCTTCGGCTTTTGCTTCTCGATATTACAAGCTCTAAGCGAAACTACTGGTGAAGACTGTCTTACCCTCCTTCGGACATCATTCTGTCACTTCTACCAGTGCATATAAGAATTGGGTGCTTAGCCCTACAGTCGATAACAGAACTCGTCGACTTAGGCATCTAGCTGGCGAGAGCAGTAATAGATCATAGATCAGATTTGCATGCATTTTGAGCAATGTGTTTCTTTTTAGACAGAACTAGAAAATAATATAAATGAATAAATTCAATTTTATTTCCTTTTGCAAAATTATGTACATTTTAGTATGATTTCACTATACATGATCACCATTTAACATCAATTCAAAATGCAAAACCACGTTCATTTCTAGAACAGATCTTGATAGCATCAAACTCCTGTTACCAATCAACTCTCTCAGGTTTTCTTGATTAGGCATTTACTCTCAAGTCTCTAATTTTTGCCCGAGGTGCCTTTTTTCGGTTTTCACCTTGACGAGGTGCCCAATTTTAGCAAGGCCACCTTTTTTCGATTTTTTACCCGCAGGGCTTTTATTCTCTTCTTTTGATTTTTAGCCTTTAGCCATGGAACTTCTTGAGTCTTCTATATTGATCAGCTCCTTGAACTCATTGCCATCGCTATCTGGAAGGATTGCTCGCTCCTTTTGACAATAACTTTTTGAGGATGAAAGGACCTTCCCACATCGGCCTGAACTTACCCCATATGTCCTGTGCCCCTTGTCTCATTTGCTTGAAGACCAAATCTCCTTCCTTCAATGGGTGTTTCTTGACCTTCTTTTCGAACGACATGGCAGGCCATTTTTGATAAATCTGATTGTGATAATAGGCTTTTAACCTACTCTCATCTAGCATATTCAGGTGTTGCAACCGCTGTTGTGCCCGTGCCCATTCCACCTCCGGAATTCGAGCTTCCATGACTACCCTCAATGATTTGAGCTTTATTTCAACCGGTAATATTGCTTCCATCCAATAAACTAAAGAATACGGTGTGGCTCCCGTGGAAGTTCTGATGGCAGTTCTATAACCCCAAAATGCAAAAGGTAACTTTTTCGCCCAATCTTTATAGTTCTGAACCATTTTGGCCAGGATTTTATTTACATTCTTATTGGCAGCCTCCATCGCCCCGTTGGCTTGTGGGCGATATGGAGAGGATTTGTGATGCTCGATGCCATATTTTTAAAGCACTTTCTTAGTCTCAGCCATGAATTGGACCCCATTATCGGACATAACGTGATGTGGGAGACCGTATCTGCATATCAAATTCTTTTCAATAAACCTGGCCATATCCCGAGCATAGACCTTCTTAAAAGACTCAGCCTCTACCCACTTAGTAAAATAGTCAATAGCAACTATGATGAACCTATGGCCGTTAGAGGCTGTAGGGCATATTTCTCCGATAATGTCAATTCCCTAAGCTGCGAACGGCTAAGGTGACATTAAATTATGCAATTCTGAAACTGGCAAGTGCCTCAAGTTTGCGTACTGCTAACACAACTGACATTGCTTTATGTACTTTGAGCAGTCCGTATCTATGGTAAGCCAGTAGAACCCTTGTCTCATGATTTTCTTGGCCAACATCAAACCATTCATGTAGGCCCCATAAATCCCAGCATGAGTTTCCTCCATTACTCTTTCGGCCTCTTTCTCATCCAGACACCTTAAGTGAACACTGTTGACCTGTCATTTATACAACACCCCATCTATGCAGATAAACTGAGTAGATAACTTGTGGATCACCCTCTGGTTTTTTTCGGTAGCCTCTTCTGGGAATGTTGTGTTCTCTAAGTAGTTCTAGATATCGTAATTCCATGACTTTCCATCCACAACTTCCATTTCTATGATAGGATTGGACTCAAAACTAGGCCTCTCAGAACTGGAAATCAACACCGGCTTCATAATTATCCCCTCCGGGTTATCCTATATCGACACTAAAGTTGCAAGTACATCGGCCAGTTGATTTTCGTCCCTCGAAATAAAGTGGAAGGTGCATACTCCAAACTAATTGCTAAGCTCCCTTAAGTGTTTCACATATGGTATCAATCGTTCTTCCTTAACAGCCCACTCTCCTTGAATCTGATTGATTACTAGCAATGAATCTCCGAATACCTCTATGTTCTTTGCCCCCAAGGCTATTAAGGCTTCTAATCCGAAAGTGCAAGCTTCGTATTCGGCTTCGTTGCTATTGGCCTTATATCTCAGTTTCTTAGCCAGCGGGAGTTTTTCATCATCCGGGGTTGTTAGAATGATTCCTACTCCCGCCCACTTGCTGTTTACTGCCCTGTCAAAGTGTAATTGCCAACCTTGCACCGTAATAGTTGCCACATCTTCATCTGGGAAATTAAACTCGTACGACTCTCCTTGCATAGGGTGTTCAACTAGAAACTTTGCTACTGCTCGCCCCTTAATTGTCTCCGGGTGATGTATTCAACATCAAATTCTTGTAATAACAACAACCATCTCCCCATTTTTCCTAGCAAAGATGGAGCCTCCTGTAGGTATCTAAGAGGGTTTTGTTTCGTTACTGCTTATACCTTATAAGAGTGGAAATAGTGTCTCAACTTCTTGGATGCCCAGATTACTACGAGGCAAATCTTTTCTACTTCTGCATACCTGATCTCATAGGAAAGGAACTTCTTACTGAGGTAATAGACTACAAACTCCACCCCGAACTCGTCCTCTTGAGCCATCATGGTGCCTGCAGAGCTATCTTCTATAGCTAAATACAGAATAAGTGGCTTAACTGGTTTCGGTGGTCTTAGAATTAGGGGATTCAATAAATATTCCCTAATGGTATCGAAAGCTATCTAGCAATCTTCGTTCCACACTACAGGTTGGTCTTTTCTAAGCAATTTGAAAATTTTCTTGCAAATGGAAGTAAGCTTGGCGATAAACCTGCTGACATACTGCAACTTACCTAAGAAACTTCTGACATCCTTTTCTTTCTGGGGTACCGACATCTCTCTGATGGCCTTGACCTTGTCCGTGTCGATCTCAATCCCTCTCTAGCTGACTACATGTCCTAATAATTTCCCTGAAGTAACACCAAAAATGCATTTCTTGGGGTCCAATAGTAGGTTATACTTACCGATCCTCTGGAAAAACTTCTCTAAGGCTTCAAAGTGACCTTCCCTGGTGGCTGACTTGATCATCATGTCATCCGCGTACACTTTTACCTCCTTGTGGATCAAGTCATCTTGGATCCTTGTTGCCATTCTCTGATAAGTTGAGCTGCATTCTTCAAACCGAATGGCATCACCCTATAAGCAAATGTCCCCCACTCAGAGATTAAAGCTGTCTTGATTCGATCAACTGTCTTATTTTTCTTAAAATTCTCTCAAATGTTTCTCTCTCTTTAGGAGTTACATTAGATGCTATCAAGATTTCTTTTGGGTTTTTCGAAGTCCTGAGATTAAATGGAGTAGCATCAGTTGCATCAATGTCAAATCTAAATGAATCATGATCATGATTATGCATAATGAAATCATCCAAAACATCACACAAGTAATCAAAATTGTTCATATTATTAATAGAATTAGAAATGTCATCAACATTATTAAAAAGTTTAGGTGCAAAAAGAATATCTAAACTATCTTCTTCTTCTTGTTCTTTCGATGCAGATGTTGCAGCCGACGGCTCTGACTCAAATTGGCATTTTGGAGGTACTACAGCAACCCCCTGCAAGGTTTTACTCTGTTTCTTTGCAGCTTCATCTTTCATCCTCACTTTCCCTTTCACCTAGGCAGTCATCAATTTCTCAGTAATGATCTCCTCGGGAGTTTCGCAGTCCCAAACTGTCTCCTTGATCATGATTTCCTCATCCCAAAAACCCTCTGCTAGCTTGATCAATCCAATGTCCCAATCAAAGACATCATTGAAGACCTCGAAACCCAGCACAATTCGTCCATCGACCTGCGGTTCTGCTTCCCTCGTGTAGGCACATACTGAAGCTATTGGAACAAAACTTGCCTTGATATGGAGGATCTCTTCTACTGACTTCATGCCCTTCTTTATAACTCCTTGATATCCTAGGCCCCTCCTATCCTTCTGGCCTCTAGAAGCAATGGCTGACGGCAGTCCCTGTGAGTTCTTGCCCAAACCTGCACCAGGAAGGAAAGACATTCACTTCATCATGTTCAACACTTGGGGGCTCCCTTCGATATGTTCTTCCCCGTCTATCATGGCAATATGAAACCCACTGAAGGGTTGTCTTGCAATTTCCAGCACTGAGACCTGATTCTCCCTCGTGGCTCTTATCGTCACCATTTGTACCTCATGGGGAATCTTGACCATCTGATGGAAACTGGAGGGCACCCCTCCCAGCTTATGGAACTAGGGCCTGCCTAAGAGGGCTGAGAAATTAGTAGGAATAGGTAGGACCACAAATTCCACCTCAGTTTCAACTGGCCTCGTCTTGACCACCGTCTTGAATGTCCCTGATGCCTGCCCCTGGGAATTGTCATAAGCCGCGATCGTCAGATCAAACTTAGTCAACATATCTCCCGTTACTTCAAAAGCTGCCATTGCCACCAGTGGGCATACATTGATCGATGAACCATCGTCCACCATAACACACGCCGTGTGTTTCTGATTAATCTGAGCCCTTATGTACAGGGGATGATTATGATTATGGCCTTCTACCGGCAAGTCAGCACTTGAAAACACTACATTTTCTCCAGCACCTCCCTTAACTACGTATAGCAACTCTATAGGTGAGATGGTTGTGGCCACTGTAGTCTCGTATAAATCCTTCACCGACTTTTGCCTATGCAAGGGAGACTGTCTTAACAAATCCTAGATAGAAATTTAAGCCGGCGTCTTTTTCACTGATTTATTATTAGATCCTCCACCGACTCTTTTTCCTTTTAACTTACCACGGGATTTTGTAGCCTATCAACTTTTGAAACTACCCTTCCACTTTGGGTCACGGCTTCGACCTTCTTCTTCCCTTTTTTCTCCTTTTCCTCATCCGAACCTTGCGGGTTGGGAAATCTTTCAACTTCTGAATTTTGATTTTCGTCTCCATTTTCATCAGTGGACTAGCAATCGATCGTTGCCACAGGACTCCCTTTTTCACTTGCCTTATGAAGGCGTGTGATAGCAACGTTGGCATCGATGCCGTACAGATCTTCTAACACAAACCACTCGGGCAAACTGGACCCGATCATGAACACTGGCGAAGGCACTTTATTATACTCGAGCTTCTTCTGGCGCCCTCTCTTTTCTAGATCTATGATCTACTTGGAATCGATCAAATCCTGAATCGCATGCCTCAGTACCTTACACTCATCAGTCGTGTGCTCGGTATGTTGGTGGTATGCGCAGTACTCCTCATTCTTATGCCCCGGCAGACCCTAGGTCCTGGCCGGTCGGGGTGGTAAAGGCTACAGTTTCCCCTACTTCATCAACCTCCTAAGCACCCATAAGAGAGACCTCCCCAGATTAGAGAAATGCCTCGGAGTAGTATTTGTAGCTGAAACCTCAGCCATCTTTCTTGCACCACTGTTAGAGCTTGCTTGCCTACTTGCCGCCTGGCTACTACCACCCTTCTTGGCATAACCCTCATTGCTTGCTCTTCTTGCCAGGTACTCTCCCTCAGCCTTAATGGCAATATCCTTTAGCGATTCCCAATCTTTCAAACCCTTCATCTTCAACCCATCCTTCAGATACGGGCTAGCATTCTTGATGAAAAGCCGAATCTGATCCTGAGTATCTGGCTTTTTCTTCATCTCCATCACCCGGTTTCTCCATCGGGTTAGACACTTATGAAATGACTCACCGGACTTCTATTGTAGCAATTCCAAGTCCTTCAGGGTCACCTCTATCCTCATGCTCTAGTCATATTGCCTGAGGAACTCTTTTATTAACAGATCCCAATCTTCCTTAGTCCTCCGATCTAAGCCATGGTACCAATCCTCTGCCAGGCCAGTCAAGCTCAAACAGAAGTATTCTATCTTTTGCCTCTTCGTTAAAGTAGTACCCTTCATTACCAATGAGTAATGCTTTATGTGGGTGGTAGGATCAAAAGTACCATCAAACTTTGGGACGTCCGGCATTTTGAAGTTCATAGGGATCAGATCCTCTCCCTCCAATTCTTTGTGTTTAAGGCTCATCCCTTGCCCTCTAGTCAACATTCTGGACATTGACTCGAATCTCTCCTCCATCTTCTTCCAGATGGCCTCTTCAGTCTGAGGCGCCTTTCCCCTTACTGATGCTGGCTCCTCATATTCATCTTCTTCCCAAACCTCATCCATCCTACGGACAGGGCCTCTTCTCTATCCTACATACATATTGGCCCTTAAGTCCATTGGTGGTGAGCGAACCTCCTCTTGTGGGTCCTCTCTGACCTCCTCCTGCTCATTTTGTCTCATAGGAGGAGGAGCTGGATTCTGTGGTGCGGCAGGTTGGGCCATTGTTGCCATCATGGCCATCATTCGATTCTCGAACTCCTCAAACCGTCTACCCACTTCCTCGGCTATCATGGTCCTGGTGGCATTTGTCCCCCTTAGTGAGTTAGCCATTTCACTGTGCAAAGAAAATTGAAAGGAAGTAACATGACTACTTTCTAAAATTGTGTCCGAGTACTCTACCCTTTTCGGTAGTTCAAAGAACGGGTTTTTGCATAGCCGCCCTTGGGGACCTCTTAACTACCTAAGTAGATCTATGATGGCTACAAAACACATCAGGTTAGGATGATGCATGAACGCCATAAGATGCATGATCATGTTATGCAGCATCCACAATCAGACGCAAGCACATAGATCCCTCCAACCTTATTTCTCTAACACATGAGGCCATAGTCTCTTTCCTAGGTGGGCTTGGTCCATGGGTTAATAAGAAACCCAATGGATGCATATGGTGCACGGTGGAAAACCGGCAACATAACCTCTCTTAACTAATGTGCATACGTATGAGTTTTGATCATTGTGTATTTACGTAGCCCAAATAAATCGACATGGGCCTATCGGGGCATGAAAGCCTTTGATTAGGTGACCAATCAAACTATATGGATTTGTCCGATACATAATGATCCATACAGCAAGCATAATATTATGGTTCATACCATCTAGGGGAAGTATCTACTTTCATTACATGAGCTTTAGCCAGGGTGATGATACTTTAGGTCTACCCAAGCATGGTCCCTACCAATGGGTCTAGCTCATTATGAGCAATATGACCACTCGGGTCTCCATTTAATATACCAAATGGTACGAGGCTTGGGCTGGTGATTATCCTTAACACTTCCCTACATTGAGTGAACGTAGGGTCATGCTTTTGGGAATGCACCGTGGTTAAATGAGGGACCAAACTAGCATAGATCTAAGACTCTAATGGTAACTCTTTGCTTAAAGGAGCGCATACCTCAATTTGATTGGCATATAATATTTTCAATCAAGTTCCAAGAATATATGATGAATATATTAGATGGTTCTAGAATATTCAATAGCTATTTAAGAACTTTTCCTTCATATTGAGCTTGCAAAATACGAAATAAATTCGATTCATTACAGAAACATCAGGTCATGAACTTGACTAGTTTTGATCAAATTTCTCCCTTAGATGTCTTTATTCAATCAAATCATTTCTAATACATATAACTTGACATTTTTCTTTTCTTTTGGTTTCATTATTATTGTTGTTATTTTTTGTTATTGTTAATGATAATTATTTGTGTTGTGCAAGTCTTGCATGCCGGTGGAAACTTTGGTGGTTCTAACAGTGGTTATAGTGGTGGATTAAATGGTGTATGCTTGTCCATTATTAATGCCTTGTTTAAGGTATGCATTACAAGCCACTTACTCCCCATAAGATCCTGGGCAACTTTTCTTTTTCCTTTTCCTCTCTTATTCTCATTTCAGTTCATTTCAAGTCTTCAGTAGATTTATTGTTCAATTTTTATTGCCCTAAACTTGCCTATTTCATCCTTGCTATTAGTTTAATTTTGTTGTTGTATGTTATACTTTTGATTAGTCCTGGGTCTATTAATAGAAAAGAAATAGGTGAAGATATTGCGTGTTTAAAGCAATGGGATATGTGAAGTCATAACTTTGTAATTTTGAACCATTTAACAACACCCAAAGATTCCTTCTAACGACTAATTATTTTTTTTATTAGCATTTCTAAAATTACCAACAAAATCACGACGGAATAATCCATCTGTAAATTTACCGACGAAAAGTTAATTTCTATCGTAAATATTATGGACGAAAACTATATTTTCATTGTAATATTTTACGATGGGAAATATATATTCTATTGCAAACTTTACCGATGAAAATTAATGCAATCTCATTTTCTTAAAGGGAAAACAAAAATCTCACAGGCACAGCACATTATACTAGCTAGTGTTAATACACATCTTGGAGTTAGTAAGTGACATATTGTAACTACTTGTGGAAGATGGGAACTAGAACTTGCTAATGCATAATCAAACTTTTCTATCCTTCAATGTTGATCTTATCTCTACAAATTTTACTTACAGAGCATTTACCAATGGAATTTCGACGGTACTATCCATCGTTAATCCGTCATTTTCTTATAGTATTTAAAGAAAATACATTAAGGAATAGATAATTTATTCTTGTTTGTGGTTTTTGTAGATTTTCAGATACTGGAGCTTAATTGATGGAAATTTATGAGTCTGGGCTCACGTTTTGGAACTTGGGGTCTTTTAGAGCTTTAAAGACAAATTTGACCTAGCTTGAGGGTATAATAGAGGGCACAAAGACATCAAGTCCAATTCTAAAAACAAAGCAGCTTCAATATTTAATTCCCTAATTTTCAAGAATCAGCTATCTGAGACCTAATTTAGGAGATTTCATACTTTTGGAAGGATTAGATAATTGAATTAAATTTGGATTATATTTTCTTTTATTATTCCAAGTTGGATTAGGATTCTAGTTTTTAGGAAGGAAGAAAACATCCCTTTTGGTTGGTAATGTTTGAAAAGGAGAATCATTATGTAATTTTGGAATATCTCTCTTATCCATACTATCTTTGATTTTGCTGCATTTTTCTCCATGGACATAGGTGGCCAATTCTTTAATCTAGTTAAAGAATAATTAAGATTTCATTTCTATTACTTGTGAGAACTAAATATTTTATTGTTTCTATACTACTTTCAGTATTTATATTATTTCTTTGATCTCATACCACTATTATTCTATTAATTATTCCAATGTGGCTAATTGTGCAATTGTTAGGATAGTGTATCGCCATTCATGTTAATTAGATCCATTATTTTCTCTTTAGTATGAAAATTACTGGTAGATTAAGGTGATTAGATACCTAGCACATGTTTAATTCATCTTAAGGAAGAAGATGTGTTAGCCTAAATGAATTCAAGTGTCTCTTTTTGTTGGCTAGATTCGAGCCTTTTTTATTTCTTAATGCAATTATTGTGTTAAATTGTATGGAGTATCTCATATGGTTGTTCAGTAGTTAGGGCAAATCATAGAACATCTCTTAGCTAGTTCACAAAGTATGGAATGATTGGCTGTTAGAAACATCTTTAACAACTAGAACTGGTTTACTGAATAATGTTTAGAATTTATCTTTGCATTTATAATCAAGTTGTGAACTGGAATTGAAATTATACCTTTGGCTAGAATTGCTTACTTGTTGATTTTATTTTATTTTATTTATTTTTGTTGTAGTTTATTTGTTTTTTTTAGTTTATTTTATTTTTTTGCAATCCCCTCCCTTCATTTTTATTTATTTGTTTGTTCTACAAAGAATTAATTTTCTACCAGTCTTTGTGGGATCGACCCTACTTCCATTACTATAAATTTATTTATTTGAAAAAATAGGTATTAATTTTTGGTTGTTTTGACATCTATCATCGAGGTTGTGACTTATCTAACAATATTGAAGGAAATTCTAAACCACCATCAAATGAGATATCTAATGGCTCATCAAGTATAGAGTATTCTACTTGGTACCAATGGGATCAATTGGTCCTTAGCTTGATTCTTTTCTCTAGTTTGAACTTCTTTTTCCTCAAATTGTTGGTGTTAGCTCTCAGAAGGAAGCTTATAACAAGTTAGTGCAAGCCTATGATATTGGTTTCAAACCACAAATTAGAGAACTTCATTCTCAACTTTTCATCTAAAAATGTACACAAAAACAAAGCGTCAGGGTGCCTCATTCATCCATTATCAACACAAGACCATGCATAGTTGCATTTCAAACATACACATATGCATGCACTTGTATGACATGTATGTGCATTACATTAGCATATAACTTGCGACCACATTGCATTTGCATGCGACCTGTATCATAATTGCTTGTCATACATTCACCTACCATTTTGCATATGTAGTATACCTGTCTGTAGTCATAATTGCCTGCATATGCATATGCATCGTATAACATGCATTAAGATTGCATTTGATCTTCATAACATACATCACATTTGCCTACAACACATATCACAACTGCCTGTTATGACAAACATAAATCATAATCGCTTGTAATATACATTATAATTGTCTGTCATATGCTTCCATGCCTTCCTACACCATGCATCCACATACATACATACTGGAACCTTTCTTTTATTTAGGGTAACTTCATCAAAAACAATATCAGAATTCAAAACTTTGCACTCTCTTGACAATCACTTAATCAGCTTGCGAGCTCAACCAATTTTAGAACGCAAGATCATAAGCTTTTTGAACTTATAACTCTCAAACAAAAAGTCACAAACATAAAATACCAATGATCTCAAATGTTTGCCCAATGCATAAGGCATATTAACAAGGTAATCAACGCTAATTCAACTATTCTTCCAAGATAACAAAGATAAGTTTTACATGAAACTCTGCATTAGGTAGAAAATGTACCAGTCCAACCAAGAAATCCAACGGCTGAGTATCATGAATTCATTTGATCACCACTTCATACAATCAACAGCTCAACCAAATTCAAAAGGCAAACTTATAAGCTTTTTTCAAAGCTTATAATTATCAGTAAGCACATTACCAAATAGGTAAGTGTGAGACGCGCTGAACCCAGCAAGGGCCCTCGCTGAATTCGCTTTTAGGATTCGAGGGACTGGTTCGCGTCTTTTTAATCATGGGTGCCATTAGACATTTTGAACGCTTTCTTCCCAATAGAACATTGGAAAGGAACATCTAGCCCCATGGCACCTTTGGGCACCTTTGAGGTATCATGGAGTTGCCACCCAATTCACGAGGAATTAAGAAAGGTCTCTAACCTCTTATTGGTCAAGACTAGAGATTGGTGTTCGAAACTCCCCTCTTATTCATGCTTTGGTTAATTATAAATGAGTTTTTAATTTCCTAAAATTCTACCTCTCATTTCACACGATCAATGCATTTAAATTAAAGGCGCATTAAAAGCACATAAAGAAAATAATGAAAAGAGATAAAGAAAGCGGTAAATGAAGTAACTAAGGAAAGCGGTAAACACGCAAGCACACAATTACAAGAGAAGTTGGGACGGAATACAACCCCATTGAAAAAAAGATTAAGAAAATAAATGGGGACGGAATACAATCCCCCAAAATTAAATAATATTGCCCCAAAATTAATTACAAGGGCCCAAAAAGAAATGAACTTAAACCTTAAAATAATCAAACAAAATCAAGTACAAAGAAAACATACATAAATCGGGATATTCATTTTGAATTGGAACATTGGTTCCAATCGCGCTTGTTTGAAAGTTTAGAAACATTGGTCCCTTCGTGTTTATTTAAAGAAAGTTCGAATAGTCACTTGATTGTTGAGTTGGAAAACCGGGATGAGTGATCCCATTTTTGGAGAAAACTAACTCTTCATTTTATTTTGATATCTTTTATTTCTTGTCTAAAATAAGGGATATTGGTCCTGATTTTATTAGTAAAAATTTTGATTTAATTATAGAAGTATTTTTGTATTTTTTTATCCCACGCGTGCATAAATAAAATAATTATTTGCAAACAAACACAACAAAAGGAGGAAAATAAGAAGGGTCTCACCAAAACCGGCGCGGTCCTCCACGCGTCGTGACCCATCCGGGGAGCCACGGGGATACTCATATGATGCGACTCAAATTAAATCTCAGACGGAAAAATAACATCAAAAATATTAGTAATGAATCTAAAAATTAAGACAAGACGAAATAAATATTGGGCAGATTAATTTAATGAACAAATAATCTTCATGCAGAATGAGATTAAAATAAATCGAGCCAAAGAAAAAGATGATAACAAAAATGATGGCAAAATGAAATGATGATGATGATGATAATAATAATAATAATAATAATAATAATAATAATAATAATAATAGTGGCGGAATAATAATAATAAACATAAACACAAATATAATAATAATAATAATAATAATAATAATAATAATAATAATAATAATAGTGGCGGAATAATAATAATAAACATAAACACAAACATAATAATAATAATAATAATAATAATAATAATAATAATAATAATAATAATAATAATAATAATAATAATGATAATAATAAATAATAAATAATGATAATGTGAACTAAACATAAAACAATAATGCTAATAACAATGATATTAACGTAAACAATAACACTAATAGTAATAATAATAATGATAATGATAATAATAAAAATAGAGTAGCAAATGATAATAAATAAATACAAGGATAATAACAATAATAATAATAATAATAATAATAACAATAATAGAACAATGCAATCGACATATTAACAATAAATAATAATAATAATAATAATAATAATAATAATAATAATAACCATAGCATCATAACAGTAATGGTGAAACTAACAATAATACTAATAATAGTAGAAACCATATCAAATATACATGATGATGATGAAACCCACGGGAAAATCAAGATAAAACATTTATATTATCACACTAATAGCAAATAACATCAATATATTAGAAATGAATGAGAATGGGTCCAAATGTTTACCCTCAGAGTTGTATATTTGAAAGGAGAGATGTCTAGATCTGCTCCCCTTGTCGGAGTCTCGGTGAAAAAACACAGCAAAATATTGAAGAAAAAGAAACTTTAAAGAATCCGAAAATCTTTTTTCTTAGCCTTGCTGTTCTTCTTTTTTTTTTTTAGAGAGAACCATAGTTTCTCTTTTTTTGAATAAAAATCCTCCTTCTAATAAAAATCAAAGTCCCCTTATTTGACTATCTGCCTTGTCCGAAAATGGAAATGGATAGAAGTGCTTTCAAAATTAGTTGATCGAAAATAGCACGAAATTGTGAAAAACGCTGGTAAAAGCCGACTGAGAAAACGCAAAAAAAATGCAAAAAATGCAGGTCGGAAAAGGGACTGGGCAGGCAAACATGCCCGCATGTAGGAGAGAAAACGTGCGCGCCAAGAGAAGACGCGGCCACTTTATAAGTGGCCGCGTGATGGCCACTTAAAATTAATTTTTTTTTTCAAATTCTTTTTATCAAAAATATATATTTTAGAATTAAATTAACCGATTAATTTAATTCGCTTTTTAAAATATATATATTTTTTAATAAAAAATTTTGATATAGGTAAAAATAACACTTCCTAATATTTATTATTTTTTAATTTAATTCTTTATTTTATAATAATAACTTTTTTATATTTATTTGTTTACTTTTTTATTTAAAAATAATGAGGATCTCGACAAGGAAAACATCATTTTCGACACCTCTGCCTATAAGTTGGTATCATTTTTATCATCGAGTAATTCTGATCTTGGACCGCCTCGGAACCCGATGTCTACAGTTGCCCCCAATTTTAGGGAACCTAAGACTTAGGTGCTTGGGTGATCCAAAATTCAGAAAAGAAGGGGAGAGACGCGTACCTGAGATGGTCACTTTCCCAAACTTGGTCTTGCCAGCTTGTCGGTATCATGGAATTATTATTGGTCACGTGATTGATGAACGTCAGCTTGTCGACGTGTGAAACCACGGCTGAGCGACTGATAAACACCAGCTTGTAGGTGCGTGAAGGAGCCAAACTTTGAAAGACGTGATTGATGAAACACCAGCCTGTCGATGTGTGAAACCACAGCTGAACGACTGATAAACATCGGCTTGTCTGTGTGTGAAGGTGCTAGACTTTGAAGGACGTGATTGATGAAACACCAGCTTGTCAGTGTGTGAAACCACGGCTGAGCGACTGATAAACACCAGCATGTCAGTGTGTAAAGGTACCAGACTTTGAAGGACATGATTGATGAAACACCAGCTTATCGGTGTGTGAAACCACGGCTGAGCGACTGATAAACACCAACTTGTCGGTGTGTGAAGGCGCCAGACTTTGAAGGACGTGATTGATGAAACACCAGCTTATCAGTGTGTGAAACCACGGCTGAGCGATTGATAAACACCGGCTTGTCGGTATGTGAAACCATGGCTGGGTGACTGATAAACACCAGCTTATCGGTGTGTGAAGGCGCTAGATTTTGAAGGACGTGATTGATGAAACACCAGCTTGTCGGTGTGTTTAACCACGGCTGAGCGACTGATAAACACTAGCTTGTCGTTGTGTGAAGGCGCCAGACTTTGAAGGACGTGATTGATGAAATACCAGCTTGTTGATGTGTGAAACCACGGCTGAGCGATTGATAAACACCAGCTTATCGGTGTGTGAAGACTCTAGACTTTGAAGGACGTGATTGATGAAACACCAGCTGAGCGACTGATAAACACCAGCTTGTCGATGTGTGAAGGCGCCAGACTTTCCTGCGGGATCAAAAGAAATTTGTATGCAAGGGTGAGTTATACACGTGCATGTGCATATGCTATGCGAAATGCAAGCGACACCATTCATCTGGGTGGCCCAGTGGTCGAGGTTCGATAGCTTCAGCCGAAGCGGCCGATGGCTTCGTTTGGTCGATTATGCCCCTAAGGGTCCAAAGGCGTCATCCTGGTTTAGGGATTCTGACTCATAATTTTTTAGGGAGAACTGCCCGATGTGCATCTCTGCTTGAAAGAGGTTGCTCAAGGTAATGCCGCCTTATCGCTCCAAGTGCTAAACGTCATTGTTTTAAAGGTAGTGCGTCCCTTGTGAATTTTCACACTAGCTTTTCTTAGCGGGAAATGCGTCCTTTTCGAATTTTCACATAACCCTGTGCCTTATTTTTTTCCTGGAATGGACCCAACCCAATCCAGTGGTTTTTATTCATTTTATTTATTTTTTTTAAAGGACAGACTGCCTGTTCCCAGGTTTTCACCCTGCCCTTTGGCCTAACTTTTACTTAGAGAGCCAATTACCGTTTTCATCTCTAACGGCTTTTTTTTTTAGGGATAAAGTTTTTTTTTTTTGGTGGCTGTGGCAACAACGGATAAATTGTGCACATTCAAATTGGAAGTGACATATTACTTATTCAAAAGAAGCTATGGACATTTATTGGATAAAAGAACTATTCTGAGTGCATAATTGCATACATGTACATGCTTTTGTGTGATATCATTACACATGATCATTATCTAACATTAGGCTCAAAATACCAGACCAAATCTAATCTCGAGGTAGATCTTGAAAGCATCATAACTCCTGTTATCAATCAGCCCTCTCGGGTTTTCTTGATTGAACATTTTCTCTCGAGATTTTTTTTTGTCTTCTTTTTTCTTTTCAACCTTTTCAATCTGTCGACATTGATCGGCTCCTTGAATTCATTTCCATCGCTATCCATCAAAATTGTGGCCCCTTTAGACAAAAGCTTGTTCAGAATTAAGGGTCCTTCCCAAGTTGGCCTAAACTTGCCTCGAAAGTCTGGAACCCCTGGCCTCATCTGCTTGAAGACTAGGTCCCCTTCCTTCAACGGGGGCTTCCTTACTTTCTTCCCGAATGAGTGAGCTAGTCTCTTCTGGTAGATCTGATTGTGGTAGTATGCCCGCATCCTATCTTCATCCAATAGGTTCAACTGTAGTACCCGCTGCTGGGCCCATTCGGCTTTTGGTAGCTGAGCTTCTGTTACCACCCTCAATGACTGGATTTCTATTTCTATAGGTAGGACTGCTTTCGTCCCATAAACCAAGGAGAAAGGGGTAGCTCCTATAGAAGTTCTGGCAGTGGTCTTATAGCCCCATAATGCAAATGGCAATTTCTCGGCCCAGTCCTTATAGGTTTGCACCATCTTAGCTAGTACCCTCTTGATGTTCTTATTAGCCGCCTCGACTGCTCAGTTAGCCTGCGGTCGATATGGAGAGGACTTATGGTGTTGAATGGCATACTTCTTGAGCATCTCTTTAGTCTCAGCTTGGAATTGTACCCCGTTATCTGGCACAATGTGATGCGGGAGCCCGTACCTACAAATCAGGTGTCGTTCAATGAATCTGGCCATCTCCCGGACACCCAACTTCTTGAAAGATTCAACCTCTACCCACTTGGTGAAATAATCAATAGCGACGAAAATAAATCTGTGTTCGTTGGAGGCTGTCGGATATATTTCTCCTACAATGTCAATCCCCCATACTGCGAATGGCCATGGAGACGTCAGGTTGCACAACTCTGAAACTAGCAGGTGTCTCAGGTTAGCATATTGTTGGCATAGTTGGCACTGTTTCACATATTTAGAGCAATCTGTATCCATGGTCAACCAGAAGAACCCCTATCGCATGATTTTCTTCGCTAGAGCCAGACCATTCATGTGGGCCCCACAGACCCCTGCATGGGTCTCCTCCATAACCCTCTCGGCCTCTTTCTCATCTAAGCACCTTAGTTGTATGCCATCGGCTTGTATCTTGTACAACACCGCGTCTACACTGATGAATTGAGTGGACAGTTTGCGAATCATCCTTCGGTCTTTTTCGGTGGCCTCTTCTGGGAATAATGACTTTTCTAAATAATTTTGGATATCGTAGTATCATGGCTTCCCCTCAGTAGCATCGACATCCCCAACCTATTTAGTCTCAAAGTAGGGCTTGTCTGAACTAGAAATGAGCACAGGCCTCATGGCTATTCCCTCTGGGTTATCCCAAATGGAGACCAAAGTGGCTAGGGCATCTGCCAACCCGGGGCACGTAGTTAAAAGTGCAGATTTTAAACTGGCCACTTAGCTCTTTCAAGCACCTTACGTATGGTAACAGTCACTCTTCCTTGATGGACCATTCACCCCTGACCTGGTGGATTACTAAAGATGAGTCCCTGAAGACCTCTACTATTTTTGCCCCTACTGCCGAGAGTGCTTCCAACCCGAAGATACAATCTTCATACTCAGCTTCGTTATTGGTGGCTTTGTACCTTAGTTTCTTGGCTAAGGGAAGTTTCTCACCGTCTGGGGTTACCAGAATCACTCCCGTCCCAGCTCCCTTGTTATTTACAGCTCCATCAAAGTACATCTGCCATTTCTGCACGGTGATGGCTACCACATTTTCGTCGGGGAATTCATATTCTAATTAGTCTCCTTCAATTGGATAATTGGTAAGAAACTCCGCAACTGCTCGACCCTTAATGGTCTTTCTGGTAATGTATTCCACATCAAATTCTTGCAGCAAAATCAGCCATTTTCCCATATTTCCTAGCAAGGAGGGTGTTTCTTGAAGATATCGGAGGGGGTTTTGTTTAGCAACAACCTGCATTTTATAAGAATGAAAGTAATGCCTCAATTTCTTCAAAGCCCAGATTACTGCTAGACAGATCTTTTCCACTTCGACATACTTAGCTTCATAGGGAAGGAATTTCTTGCTGAGGTAGTAAACTGTAAATTCGACCCCGAACTCATCCTCTTAGGCCATCATGGCACCTACAGAATTCTCCTCTATTGCTAGGTAGAGGATCAATGGTTTAACAAGCCATGGCAGCCGCAATACTAGGGGGTGCTGAAGGTAATCCTTAATGACATCAAAAGCCTTCTGACAGTCGTCATTCCACCTGACTGGCTGATTCTGTAACACCCCCGCTGCCGCCCCCGTTGGAAGGGCGCCGGTGGGCGCGCTACACGACGCTCACGACGCGACAAAGCATACAGCGGAAGCGTACATGCGCTAAGCGGAAGCAATCACTAATCAAGACCATAAATAAAAATAATAATAATAGGAAACATACTTCATTACATAAATAATCAAAATACGAGTTATATACAGCCCAAAAGATTACATTTTAAAATCCTTTACAAAATAAAGAAATACTTATACAAAAAGAATTATAGGAGGAGACAAAAATAATTCACTCGACTCCTAAGTGGCCTGCCTGCAGATGCACGACTCGAGCACTCCCAAAAATCCTTCACGCTACCTGCACGGGATAAAAGCCCGTGCTAAGCGATAACGCTTAGTGGGGAGAAACAAACACAACAGAACACTATACAAGGAAACATGCACTAACATATATAAATCATTATGCATCAGAGTACAGATATATAAATAAATATATCCAGAAAAAAAAATAAAAGAAAGCACTAAACCAATACGCTATCCATAGCAACACTATAATCAAAACACTTCACTAAACCAGTACCAGACAGTTCGCACAAAAGCCTGAACTCAAAGGTGGAGAATACGGGAACACGGCACGGGAGACCGAAGCCTCAAAAACACTTTCATACCCGAAGGCAGCGCGGGAGACCGGAGTCTCAAAACATTTTATCACTACACGGAAGATGACCATCTCGGAGGTCGACCGCTTCGCCCTAACGGGGCAGACATAACAGCTGTACACTAACCCTTCTTAAGCATGCTTAATTATCCTATACCCTGACACTTCAGGCTCGACAACACAATAACTCTTAAGACATTACATAAACAAAAACAATATTCAAATTAAGACACTTATATTATATAAATCCATATCAAGGACACTAGTACATTAATATCACGAGTCGAAGGCACACACATATTCCATGCAATAGTGAGAAACCGTGCAAAGTGGACAAAAGAAACACATTAAGAAAATAAGGCAAGCAGGAAGGGCCTCTGTCGCGATCGCGACAGGTGTCGAGCTCGCGACAGAGCACGGGGTACTTCGTCGCGACCTCGCGCCAAGAGGCCTGGTCGCGGCGAAGCACTCGCGGCTGAATTCACGGGGCCGAGCTCTGTCGCGCTCGCGACAACCGTCGCGATTGCGACAGAGACCAATTCCTTCCTCCTCGGCAGCACGCTCGTGCGGAGGTTCTGCTACCGAGCTCTCTGTCGCGCTCGCGACAACGTCGCGATCGTGACAGAGGGCTCTTCAAGAACAAGGGGCCAAGTTTGCCTTCTGTCGCGATCGCGGCACTTGTCGCGATCGCGACAGAACCCAGATTCGCCCAAAACTGCACTTTTCCCACTCTATTCACACACAACTTTTCATACATTCACACAACATGCTCAAACACTTACCTCACGCCTCCAGCACATCACCTCACCCCTTTCAAGCCACATAACACATTTTTACATAATAATCCAATATCAATTCAACGAGAATCACTCACGACTACACTCACGTTCAAAAATCATGGCATGTTCAAATTACAAAACACAAAATCTTCACTTAATCACTACACTTCACTAAATCACTACTCCAATTAAACATGCATTCATAAAACACTCAAGATTACAAATAACATGCAAACACAAGATAGAGTTGATCCAAGGAGGAAAATAGGGAAAAACCACAATCCACAACACAGCTCACAACACTTTCATGCACTCAACCACAACTCAAGCACTACAAATCAGGCTCCCATACCTGGAAAAATGAAATGAAGCTTCAACCGAACTCCTCACGAAACCACTTTATCTTTGCCCTTGCTCTTCCTTCTCTCTTCCGAAACTTGCACAAAACCCAGCCACAAACACTCAAATCAGACCCAAACCACAACAAAACCAGGATCCAAAGGACACTAATTAAATAAAGGAACACTAAACCGAACTCAACCACTTACCTTCAACACTTCCAGCTCAAACCTTCAAGATCTTAGCTCATAAATTCCAAGCAAACTCAAGAAAAGGAGATGGGAGCAGAAATATGGAAGCAAGAGAGAGAGAGAGGACGGAAATGAAGAAGAAAAGGGGGAGAATGAGTTAGCTTCCACGGGAAGCTAGGCAAAATCTGCCCTTCCCTTTTCTCTTTCTTACTTTTCATTAAGTGCTCACCAACCCTTGCCACTTGTCACAATCTTAGAGAATCAAGCCATCAATCTTAACAACACCACTTATGGCACCAGACACTAACCACACACAAGCCTATTTACACAAATATCTTCTATGCACCTTACACCATCCACACCATATTATTTCTTAAAACCCACTTGCATCCAAAGGCACCATGCCCACAAACCACACAAAAATAGCCCTTAGACCACTAACACCCTACAACCATACACTATAAGCACACACTATTATTTCCTCTTCTCTTAATTTATTTATTTCCTTTATAACACATAAACCTTATTATGCAAAATTCCTCTTACTCAAATTACAAAACTACCCTTACTTTATCGACTTACCGCACAAATTCCGACCGGGCCCTATTTGGGTTGTTACAATCACTCCCCCTTAAGAAATTTCGTCCTCGAAATTTCCCCGCTAATCACTTAAATCCAACAACCTAAAACTCAAACCGAAACTTAACCGAAAGTTAATAACATAAATTACCAGAAGGCCCTGCTCGATCTGCTATATTCCCGAGTTGCATCGCATAAACTCTCGAATGTGCGTGCACTTCTTCAGTTGGCGACTTCTGCACTGTCTCTGACGGTGCTTGCGAAGGATGTCCACTGCCTCTTCCACTCTGATTCCTTCTCGCTCTCTGACCACTAGCTCTACTCTCGGGTCTATCCTGAAGCTCTCTTCGATCTGGACAGTTCGCCACCATGTGCTCTTGGCTTCCACATCTGAAGCACGCTCCAGAGATCCTTCTGCACTCGCCCCAATGGCGCTTATAACAATGCTCACACTCCGGGATCACACTTCCTTTGCTAGAGGGTGGCGCTACACTCCCAACTTCTGAACGTACCGGAACCGAACTCTTCCCACCTTGGCCACTCGGAACTCCTCTCGACTTCTTGCCACTACCAACCCCATCACCCGGTGCTTTCCTCTTGCTCTCGATCCTCTGCTTGATCACCTCTGATTCCTCTAACTTCATTGCTGCTGCCACCAGCTGATAATACCCCACTGGTTGCAAAACTGACAATGCCGACAACTGGCCTCTGAACACTTCACGCAGTCCCTCTAAGAAATGCCTACTTCTAAACTCATCCGTCAATAAAGCCTCAAGCACATACTCACTCAACCGGCTGAATTCCTTATCGTACTCGCTCACAGTCATGCCTCGTTGATTCAGACTGATGAACTCTCTCCACTTAGCTTCCTGATACGCCTTCGTCACATATTTCTGCTCGAATTCTTGCTTGAAGAAATCCCAAGTCAACTCGGCTGGTCGCTGAGGATTTCGCATCACTAATTCCCACCAATCGTACGCTGACCCTTGAAGCAAGGACACTGCACAAAGCACCCTCTGGTCTGCAGGACATCTAATCTCTTGCAAAATCCGACCTACTCTCTTAAGCCAAAACTCGACCACATCAGATTGGTCCAAAGCAGTACCATGAAAATCTTCTGCTCCTCTCTTTCTTAACAACTCAGTCGGGGCTTTAGGAGCAGTCAGCCTCTCTACCAACTGAAGCAAACCTTGCACTAGGACCGGATTCCCTTGACCAAAACCCATACCAGGAATCTCCTCTTGTTGACGCTGCGGAGCAGGCTGCTCACCTCTCACTACACTTGCACTACCAACCGTCTCACCCACGTTCTCACTTGGATCAGACTCCATCTAGGCACTACACAAGATAAGACACATCTGCATGAGGCCATGACACAAAACCGACTCACATGCAAAGACTCAACACAAAACAAACAGAGGCAACCAGAACCACCTAAACCGGCGCTCTGATACCAAGCTGTAACACCCCCGCCGCCGCCCCCATTGGAAGGGCGCCGGTGGGCGTGCTACACGACGCTCACTCACGACGCGACAAAGCATACAGCGGAAGCGTACATGTGCTAAGCGGAAGCAATCACTAATCAAGATCATAAATAAAAAAAATAATAATAGGAAACATACTTCATTACATAAATAATCAAAATACGAGTTATATACAGCCCAAAAGATTACATTTTAAAATCCTTTACAAAATAAAGAAATACTTATACAAAAAGAATTACAGGAGGAGACAAAAATAATTCACTCGACTCCTAAATGGCCTGCCTGCAGATGCACGACTCGAGCACTCCCAAAAATCCTTCACGCTACCTGCACGGGATAAAAGCCCGTGCTAAGCGATAACGCTTAGTGGGGAGAAACAAACACAACAGAATACTATACAAGGAAACATGCACTAACATATATAAATCATTATGCATCAGAGTACAGAGATATAAATAAATATATCCAGAAAAAAAAAAATAAAAGAAAGCACTAAACCAATACGCTATCCATAGCAACACTATAATCAGAACACTTCACTAAACCAGTACCAGACAGTTCGCACAAAAGCCTGAACTCAAAGGTGGAGTATACGGAAACACGGCACGGGAGACCGAAGCCTCAAAAACACTTTCATACCCGAAGGCAGCGCGGGAGACCGGAGTCTCAAAACATTTTATCACTACACGGAAGATGACCATCTCGGAGGTCGACCGTTTCGCCCTAACGGGGCGGACATAACAGCTGTACACTAACCCTTCTTAAGCATGCTTAATTATCCTATACCCTGACACTTCAGGCTCGACAACACAATAACTCTTAAGACATTACATAAACAAAAACAATATTCAAATTAAGACACTTATATTATATAAATCCATATCAAGGACACTAGTACATTAATATGACGAGTCGAAGGCACACACATATTCCATGCAATAGTGAGAAACCGTGCAAAGTGGACAAAAGAAACACATTAAGAAAATAAGGCAAGCAGGAAGGGCCTCTGTCGCGATCGCGATAGGTGTCGCGCTCGCGACAGAGCACGGGATACTTCGTCGCGACCTCACGCCAAGAGGCCTGGTCACGGCGAAGCACTCGCGGCAGAATTCACGGGGCCGAGCTCTATCGCGCTCGTGACAACCGTCGCGATCGGGACAGAGACCAGTTCCTTCCTCCTCGCGCGCACGCTCGGCAGCACGCTCGCGCGGAGGTTCTGCTACCGAGCTCTCTATCGCGCTCGCGACAACGTCGCTATCGCGACAGAGGGCTCTTCAAGAACAAGGGGCCAAGTCCGCCTTCTGTCGCGATCACGGCACTTGTCGCGATCGCGACAGAACCCAGATTCGCCCAAAACTGCACTTTTCCCACTCTATTCACACACAACTTTTCATACATTCACACAACATGCTCAAACACTTACCTCACGCCTCCAGCACATCACCTCACCCCTTTCAAGCCACATAACACATTTTTACATAATAATCCAATATCAATTCAACGAGAATCACTCACGACTACACTCACGTTCAAAAATCATGGCATGTTCAAATTACAAAACACAAAATCTTCACTTAATCACTACACTTCACTAAATCACTACTCCAATTAAACATGCATTCATAAAACACTCAAGATTACAAATAACATGCAAACACAAGATAGAGTTGATCCAAGGAGGAAAATAGGGAAAAACCACAATCCACAACACAGCTCACAACACTTTCATGCACTCAACCACAACTCAAGCACTACAAATCAGGCTCCCATACCTGGAAAAATGAAATGAAGCTTCAACCGAACTCCTCACGAAACCACTTTATCTTTGCCCTTGCTCTTCCTTCTCTCTTCCGAAACTTGCACAAAACCCAGCCACAAACACTCAAATCAGACCCAAACCACAACAAAACTAGGATCCAAAGAACACTAATTAAATAAAGGAACCCTAAACTGAACTCAACCACTTACCTTCAACACTTCCAGCTCAAACCTTCAAGATCTTAGCTCATAAATTCCAAGCAAACTCAAGAAAAGGAGATGGGAGCAGAAATATGGAAGCAAGAGAGAGAGAGAGGACGGAAATGAAGAAGAAAAGGGGGAGAATGAGTTAGCTTCCACGGGAAGCTAGGCAAAATCTGCCCTTCCCTTCTCTCTTTCTTACTTTTCATTAATTGCTCACCAACCCTTGCCACTTGTCACAATCTTAGAGAATCAAGCCATCAATCTTAACAACACCACTTATGGCACCATACACTAACCACACACAAGCCTATTTACACAAATATCTTCTATGCACCTTACACCATCCACACCATATTATTTCTTAAAACCCACTTGCATCCAAAGGCACCATGCCCACAAACCACACAAAAACAGCCCTTAGACCACTAACACCCTACAACCATACACTATAAGCACACACTATTATTTCCTCTTCTCTTAATTTATTTATTTCCTTTATAACACATAAACCTTATTATGCAAAATTCCTCTTACTCAAATTACAAAACTACCCTTACTTTATCGACTTACCGCACAAATTCCGACCGGGCCTTATTTGGGTTGTTACATATTCTTCCTGAGGAGCTTAAAAATTGATTCACACACCGAAGCGAGCTTGGAAATGAACCTACTAATGTACTGTAATTTACCCAGAAAACTCCGGACTTCTTTTTCCTTTCGAGGTGTTAGCATCTCTCTGATTGTCTTGACTTTATCAGGGTCCACTTCTATTCCCCTTTGGCTTACCACATGGCCTAATAGATTACCCGAGGTAACTCTAAAAATGCACTTCTTGGGATTGAGGCGCAAATTATACTTATCAATCCTTTGAAAGAACTTTTCCAAAGCCTCGAAGTGACCTTCCCTAGTAGCTGACTTAATCATCATATCGTCAACGTACACCTCCATCTCTTTGTGAATCAGGTCATTAAGAATCTTCGTTGCCATCCTCTGATAGGTTTCTCCGACATTCTTCAATCCGAAAGGCAAAACCCGGTAGGCAAATGTACCTCACTCTGTAATGAAGGCTATCTTGATTCGATCCATAATCTTGTTAAGGATTTGGTTGTACCCCATGTACCCATTTACAAAGCTGTACATCATACAAGCGGCCGCGCTATCCACTAGTACATCAATATGGGGTAAAGGGAAGTCATCTTTCGGGTAGGCTTTATTCAGGTCTTGGTAGTCAACACACACTCAGACTCTCCCATCCTTCTTGGCTACGGGGACAACGTTAGCTAACCACGTTGGGTACTGGACCTCTACCGAAAACTTGGCTTTAATTTGTTTGTGTACCTCTTCCTTTAACTTTTCTGCCCATTCTGGTCTCAACCTTCTGAGGTTTTGCTTGATTGGCTTGCACTCTGGACAGGTCGAAATGGCGTGTTCGGTAACTGCCTGATCAATTCCTGGCATATCTTCATAGGTCCAGGCAAAGACTTTTTTATATTTTTTCAAAATTCTCTCAAATTTTATTCTCTCCTCAGGAGTTATATTGGATGCTATTAAAATTTCCTTTGGGTTTTCCAAAGTCCCGAGATTAAATGAGGTAGTATTGGTTGAGTTAATATCAAATATGAATGATTCATGTTCGTGATCATGCATAATGAAATCATGAGAAACATCGCACAAGTAAGCAAAGTCATTCATATTATTAAAGTACTCAGAATTACAGACAGAATTGTCAAATAGTTCTAGAATAAAAAGTACATCAGAAAAATTATCATTAATGTCCTTCGCTGGTGCCGATGCTGAGGTCAATAGCCTGTCATCTTGATTATCGGCTATCTTCAGGCTCTTTAATTCTAGCTCTGTCGCTTCATCTTCCATCTTTGCTTTGCCCTTTACCTGGGTAGCCAGCAGACTTTCGGTGATAACCTCCTCAGGAACTTCTCGATCCCATGCCAGACTCTGGTTAAGAATCTCCTCATCCCAAAAATCTTCCACTGTCCTAACCATCCCATCAGACTAGTCAAACACATCATTGAAGATTTCAAAGCCCGGAGTAATCTTGCCCCCAACCCACCGTGGTTCGGCCTCTCTGTAGTAGGAGCACGGTGATGCAGCTGGTGTGAAGCTCTCTAAGATGTGCGGGATCTCCACATGCTTCTTCACAGGCTCATCCTTCTTGGCCTCAATAGTATAGCCCAAACCTCTCTTATCCTTTTGCCCCCTTGTGCCAATGGGTGATTGGATCCCTTGTGAGCTCTTTCCCAAACCAGTCCCCAGGAGAAAGTTCATCTTCTTCATCATACCGACAACTTGGGGGCTTACCTCCGAGCCATCTTCCTCACTCATCATAGCCACATGAAACCCACTGAAGGGCTGATTGGAAATTCTGAGCACCGACACTTGATTGTCACTAACCTCTTTAATGGTCACAATCTGGCCCTTGTGGGGAATCTTAATCATTTGATGGAGCATAGATGGAACCCCTCCCAATTTGTGAAACCATGGCCTTCCTAGCAACACCGTGAAATTGGCCAGAATGGGCAAGACGACGAACTCAGCTTCAACCTCAACTGGCCCAGTTTTAACCTGTGCTTTAAAAGTCCCAGCGGCTTGCCTTCTTGAGTTGTCATAAGCAGTGATGGTCAAGTCAGATTCGCTCAATATGCCTTCATTCAGCCCAAATGCAGATAGTGCCACGAGCGGGCACACATTAATAGAGGACCCATCATCCACCATGACACAGGCCGTGTGTTTACCATTGATTTGAGTCCTGATGTACAAAGGGCGGTTGTGATTGCGACCCTCAACCGGTAGCTCGGCCTCGGTGTAAACTATGTTCTCCCCAGATCTCCCTTTCACCATGTCCAACAACTCGGTAGGTGAGATAGTGGTAGCGACTGTCGATTTGCATAGGGCTTCAACTAGCTTCTGCCTATGGCTGGGGATTATCACAGTAAGTCCCACATCGATATCTGAGCCGACGTCTTCTTCAGCTGCTTTAGGATCTGATTCTCTTCCGTTTTTTGCTCCATAGTCGGGGGTACCGGGTCCTGTTGCCTCTCAATCTCTAGCACCACTCTTCCACTGCGAGTAACAGCTTGCACTTCTTGTACCCCCTCTTCATCCCCAGAGTTCCACACATCCTCTGGCTCATTGGCTCCTTCAGTCTCGCTTTCACTAGTCGAGTCCCAACATTCTATCATGCCAACCTGGGGCTTCTCCCCACTAACCTCTTGCTCGGGGCAGACAACAGCCACATAATCATTACCGTAAAGGTCCCTTAACACATACCATTCTGGCAGACTTGAACCTATCATGAAAATAGGGGGAGGGACAGCATTGTACCCGGCCTTCTTCTTCTTTTCCCTCTTCTCGGGATCGGAGATCTGTTTACTATCGATGAGATCTTGAACCCGGTCCCTTAAAGTTCTGTAATAATCCGTAAGATGGCCAGTGTGCTGATGGTAAGCATAATATTGATCTCCCCTGTGACCCGGTTGGTCGTGAGTTTTAGCATGCCTGGATGGTAATGGCTACAGTTTTCCTTCTTTCATCAATCTTTCTAGAACCCAAGATAACGGCCTTCCCAAATTTGAGTAGTATCTCTGACTTGCGTCGGTGGCTGAAACTTCCGCTGTTTTGCCTACCCGATTACTGCTACTCCCAGCGCCACTTGGCCTATTTCCTCCCTAAGTCCCATATTTTTTCCGAGCAAAACTGTCATTACTGGCTTTCTTCGCCAGGTACTCCGATTCAGCTTCAATGGCTATGTCTTTTAAGGATTCCCAATCCTTTAGCCCCTTCATCTTAAGCCCTTCTCTCAAATACGGGTTTGCATTTCTGATGAACAATCTTATCTGGTCTTGAGTGTCTGGCTTTCACTTCATTTCCATAACTTTGTTCCTCCATCGTGTGAGGTATTCATGAAAGGATTCCCAAGCCTTTTGTTGTAATAACTCCAGGTCCTTTAGAGTTACCTCCATTCACGTACTACAGTCGTATTGTCTCATGAATTCTCCCGTCAACAGATCCCAGTCTTCTTTTGACCTTCTATCCAGTCCGTGGTACCAGTTGATCATCGGCCCCGTCAGGCTAAGGCAGAAGTACTCCACCTTTTGCTTCTTTGTAAGTCCTGTGCCCTTCATGATCAGAGCGTACTGTTTGATGTGTGCCAAGGGGTCTGAAGTACCGTCAAACTTTGGTAAATCTGGCATCTTGAACCTCTGGGGTAGCAATTCTTCCTCACCCAGATCTATGTCTTCGGGGATAACCCGGCTGACAGCAGGCGCGTGATAGCCTCTATCTTTTCTTCCATATTTCATACCACATCGTCTTCTACCTTAGGGACTCTACACCTCGCAACTTGAGGGACCATCGGCTCATCTTCCTCTTCCTACAAGAAGTCATCATTCGGATCAGAAATCCTAACCTTTCTCTGCTCAACTGGGCCTACCACCCTAGGCTTAGCAGCTGGCTATTGTGCAGTAGTAGTTACTACGGGAGTCTCCCTCACAACAGGTGCTTCAGCTTGTTCCACAGCTAGAGCCACATATGGTTGTCCAACATTCGGTGCCATTCGAGCAACGAGGTTCCCCATTATAGCCAGGATTTTCCTTTCAAAGTCCTCAAACCTCTTGTCCAAATCTTGTGTTGTCAAAGCACCCGAATCTTGCGATAATTCTGCCGTCACTGATCCAGAGGATTGTTTTGAATAAGAGTCTGAGTTTCTATCCCAATCTGAACCTGGGGTAAGTGTTAACCCTAATAGCCCAGCCACTGGATTTCTAACCAATCTTCCACTAAGATCCCTGGACCACTCGAATGGATCTATGATGGCTGAAAAAATCCAATTTGTTAGCATGATGCATGGATGGCATTAAGAATGCATGGTCGTATTGATGCAGCATCCACAATCACATGCAAGCAAACAGACCCTTCCAACCTTATTTCTCCCATATACGGGGTAGTGCGGTCTCTTCCCTAGGTGGGCTTAGTCCATGGGTCAATAGGGGACCCTATGAACGCGCAAAGTGCACGGCAAAAAACCAGCAGCATAATATCTCTCATCAAATGCGCATTCGTATAAGTTTTGGCCATTATGAATTCGAACATTTCAACCGCATCAAGATGGACTTATCGGGGCATGGAAGCCTTTGATAAGATGTCACTTAATTTACATGATTTTGTCTAATATGCAATGACCCACATCACAAACGTCGTATTAAGGAGCATATCACCTAATGGAAATTTCTACTTGTCATTATATGAGCTTTGGTCAATGGCGATGTTACTTTTGGGCTACCCAAGCATGGTCCCTGCCAAAGGGTCCAACTCATCACGAGCATGACGACCGATCGGGTCTCCATTTAATATACCAAAAGGTACTAGGCTTGGGCTGGAGATGATACTTAACACTTCCCTACAATGAGTGAAAGTAGGGTCATTTTTTAGGAATGCACCGAGGTAAATAGGGGACCGACTAACATAATTCTAGGGCTCTAGGATGATGTAATGCAATTTCGAAAAGAGATAGAATTTTAAGTTTTAAAAACCCAATTATATTTTAACCAAAGTACTTTCAAAGCGAAGTCTCAAACATTTCCCCAGTGGAGTCGCTACTGTGACGCGCGCCGAACCCAGCAAGGGGCCTCGCTGAATCCGCTTTTAGGATTCGTGGGACTGGTTCGCGTCTTTTTGATCATGGGTACCATGAGACATTTTGGACATTTTCTTCCTAATAGAACATTGGAAAGGAACATCTAGCCCCACGGTACCTTTGGGCACCTTTGAGGTATCATGGAGTTACCATCCAATTCACGACGAATTGGGAAAGGTCTCTAACCTCTTATTGGTCAATACCAGAGATTGGTGTTCGGAACTCCCCTCTTATTCATGCTTTGGTTAATTATAAATGAGTTTTTAATTTCCTAAAATTCTACCTCTCATCTCACACGATCAATGCATTTAAATTAAAGGCGCATTAAAAGCACGTAAAGAAAATAACGAAAAGAGATAAAGAAAGCAGTAAATGAAGTAACTAAGGAAAGCGGTAAACACGCAAGCACACAATTACAAGAGAAGTTGGGACGAAATACAACCCCATTGAAAAAAAGATTAAGAATATAAATGGGGACGGAATACAATCCCCCAAAATTAATTACAAGGGCCCAAAAAGAAATGAACTTAAACTTTAAAACAATCAAACAAAATCAAGTACAAAGAAAACATACATAAATCGGGATATTCATTTTGGATTAGAATATTGGTTTCAATCGCGCTTGTTTGAAAGTTTAGGAACATTGGTCCCTTCGTGTTTATTTAAAGAGGGTTCGAAGAGTCACTTGATTGTTGAGTTGGAAAATCGGGATGAGTGATCCCATTTTTGGAGGAAACTAACTCTTCGTTTTATTTTGATATCTTTTATTTCTTGGCTAAAATAAGGGACATTGGTCCCGATTTTATTAGTAAAAATTTCGATTTAATTATAGAAGTACTTTTGTGATTTTTTTATCCCACGCGTGCGTAAATAAAATAATTATTTGCAAACAAACACAACAAAAAGGAGGGAAATAAGAAGGGTCTCACCAAAATAGGCGCGGTCCACCAAGCGTCGTGACCCATCCGGGGAGCCACGGGGATACTCATATGATGCGACTCAAATTAAATCTCAGATGGAAAAATAACATCAAAAATATTAGTAATGATTCTAAAAATTAAGTAAAGACGAAATAAATATTGGGCAGATTAATTTAATGAAGAAACAATCTTCATGCAAAATGAGATTAAAATAAATCTAGCTAAAGAAAAAGATGATAACAAAAATGATGGCAAAATGAAATGATAATAATAATAATAATAATAATAATAATAATAATAATAATAATAATAATAATAATAATAATAATAAGAAGAAGAAGAAGAAGAAGAAGAAGAAGAAGAAGAAGAATAAGAATAAGATTAAGAATAATAATAATAATAATAATAATAAACACAAATATAATAATAATAATAATAATAATAATAATAATAATAAATAATGATAATGTGAACTAAACATAAAACAATAATGCTAATAACAATGATATTAATGTAAAACAATAACACTAATAGTAATAATAATAATGATAATAATAAAAACAGAGTAACAAATGATAATAAATAATAACAATAATAATAATAATAATAGAACAATGCAACTGACATATTAACAACAACAACAATAATAATACTATTAATAATAATAATAATAATAATAATAATAATAATAATAATAATAATAATAATAACCATAGCATCATGACAGTAATGGTGAAACTAACAATAATACTAATAATAGTAGAAACCATATCAAATATACATGATGATGATGAAACCCACGGGAAAATCAATATAAAACATTTATATTATCACACTAACAGCAAATAACATCAATATATTAGAAATGAATGAGAATGGGTCCAAATGTTTACCCTCAGAGTTGTATATTTGAAAGGAGAGATGTCTAGATCTGCTCCCCTTGTCGGAGTCTCGGTGAAAAAACACAGCAAAATATTGAAGAAAAAGAAATTTGAAGAATCCAAAAATCTTTTCTTAGCCTTGTTGTTCTTCTTTTTTTTTTTTTTTAGAGAGAGAGAACCATTGTTTCTCTTTTTTTGAATAAAAATCCTCCTTCTAATAAAAATCAAAGTCCCCCTATTTGACTGTCTGCCTTGTCCGAAAATGGAAATGGACAGAAGTGCTTTCAAAATTAGTTGATCGAAAATAGCACGAAAAATGTGAAAAACGCTGGTAAAAGCCGACTAAGAAAACGCAGAAAAAAAAAGCAGAAAATGCAGGTCAGAAAGGGAATAGGCGGGCAAACATG